>CM040395.1:127875974-130275974 GCA_022702515.1 Ilyophis sp. 1 JC-2022
AAAATGATAAATTTCTCATACTGGCAATGAAAGCAGATGTATTTTTATCAAAGTAAGCAGTAGATTTTTTGCTTAATTTAAATGCAATTATTTGGGTATTTGGGCCAATTTGTTCTTATGAAAGCAGATGTATTTTTTATCAAAGTAAGCAGTAGTGGTGTAGCATCAACAGTATGCTGGAATTTGAGAGTAGATAAGGTTACAAGGTTATTAATGGTTTGATTCCAACAGTTCAACATTTCGACAGCTGTGGGGGTAGGGGCAGTGGGGATTTTATGAGGGCGCAGGGCAGATATTCTACAAAAATGTATAATGCCTTGGTCAGGGGCAACAACAAGAGCATATCACACAATTCATTTGAGGAGTCTGCATTGTAAAAACAGCAGCTGTAGCAAGTTTTTTTTTCTTCCACAAAGGCAGCCTGGTTTGCAACTCTAATGGATCTAACATGGAGGAAATGCAATTTGAAAGTAGGCTGATCTATGTAACCTATTGTTGAAGGGGGCAACGCTGATCTGATTATGAACTGTCAGTGATGGAGCAGTGGTAGGCCTTGCCCTCAGGCAAGACGGGGGATTTGGGACTGTGCCACAGGGCAGAATGAGAGGGGCATAGGATGCATGGCTTTTCTGCCCAGTATTGGCATGTGCTGCTTCACTGTCTGGAATGCGTCCATCTCAGTGTCGTTTGATGTGAATTTATTACAATATCCCAGCATTCCCCAGGAAGACAATTTCCATCCGTTCCGAGCGTATTAGAGAAATTTGTTTTGGGGGGGGGGGGGGGGGATTTTTTTTTTTTCTCAGTGAAATTTATGTTAGCTGGCCCCCATCTTAAATCAAAGTTAGCACAAATGATGGCATCGCTAAAGCGAATTGTCCACCCAGCCTGTGTGACATGGACTTTACAATAGTTTCACAGTCCAAAAGCTCTCCACAGTTGTCTGTGGAAGTGGGATCACTTGCTTGGTACAGACCAGTGAGTGGGTTCTTAAGGGTTATGGTCCTGAATTATAGGGCCGGGGGTTATATCTGTAGCATTTGTTCCAAAGGATTAGAGGTCTGCATCAGGCTAGAAATGAGGCCAGAGCCTGCCAGAGCCTGTCAAAGCCCAACGTCTTTACAGCCCGACCCGAACCAGCCCGACAAGCTCTAGCAAAATTTAAAGCCCGAACCCGATAGAGCCCGGTCGCTGAAATAACAAGTCAACAACACCATACAGCACAATGGGATATACTGCAGCATTTCCCACAGGAAAGCTACTAGTTATGGTGCCTACGATCACGGAGCGGGAATGAGCAGCACTTCTGCCAGCTGTTAACAATGATTGACAAAATGGTGGCGCAATGAAAAGCTTCTAGTTTTCGTAGTGTACTAGAAATTTAAAACCTCCGTATTTGAGCTTTCACGCTTATTTTTTTAATCACATTTTCCATTCTGTTAAAAGTAACATTAAGTTAGTGACTGGCACCTCTGCAGCAAACAGTACAGCCCCCTGTCTCCTGTCTTTCACTATGTGTTTGCATAAAGTATGTTTGTAAAATAGAGGAATTGTTTATATTTTTTAATGTTCGTAATGACTCAAACAGGCAAGCCAGCGTTAGTGCTGTTTTTTCCTTTTGATGAACATTACATTAATACGTTTATTGCTCCTGTGGTGTCAAATACGGCTGTTTTAATTTGCAAGTTGAGCATAACGATACAAAAAACTGGAAGCTTTGCGGCAATGTTGTTAACCATTGTTAACAGCTGGCTGAAGTGCTACTACACTACTATGTGTAAACTTCTGGATTGGTAGCAGGTCCATACCCGATCTGACCCGACATCACAGAGGTAAAAATAGGCCTTATACCCAGCCTGATCACAGCATACCTTTGGGTCCCATCGGGTTTGGGTCAGGATGCAAACCTCAACAAAGGATTATAGAATTACCCCTTTCTTTCAAATATAAAAAAATTATTCTCTCATCACCATTCATGCAACACTCTGATCAAGAGCAATACATATAGAAACAATAATATAGCACGGTGATCATTGGCATGATTCATGCAAGACTTTTAATCAAAATTATTTTTCTCGGACTCCCGCGTTTCCATTTTTTCAGTACTTTCAAGCAAAGTAGCCTAACCACAATTGTTAATATAAGAAAATATCCAGTTATATAAAAATGGATAATAGAGAAAATTGACTTTTGCCACTCTCCTATACAATTTCTTTTTGACAATTAGTAATACATTAGGATTTACATCTCTCTCCTTAATGGAAAAGAAAAGTTTTGATATATAAAGTTTAAATATATCAGGCAAACATTCTATTATAAGGCAGTAAGATTACATGATTTGGTTGAAGTGACCTTTTCTACATTCTGTGGCTCTCCAATTTGGAATGCAGGCAGTATAAGATCTGACCTTTGTAGAATTATAATAATACTGACTGATCTGAAATGCAGCAGAACATGTTCCCCCACCTCGTACCAAAGGTCACGCGATCCGCGTGATAATGAAAATATGTGATGGATTTTTACATGCATGAATCCAAGTCAAACAGGGGCAACTTTTCAAGTGGCATCATTATATACAACACAAGAATGTCTTCATGGAGAGTCAGTCTGGTCTGTATTTCACCATTTCAAAAAGAATATTAACTGGAGACAAGTTTCACTCAATACATAATTTAAGAAATACCTAATGCATTAAATGTAATTTATTTCTGGTTATTACCTTACATGGCATTAAAATCATATTAATGTTTAATGTCAGTACCCAGCAATGAGGAATCCAATTTAATTGGAATTATGAGTTTAAATTTACCTAAAAAAAAAAAAACTCTTAATCCACATTCACTCAAGTCATCACTACCACATTATTGATTGTTCGTATAGCTGTACAAATAAGCTGAATTTCAAAATATATGTAGATGAATCATATTTATGAGACATGTGGGTTGAAATAAATTTTTTAAGTTTATGTAAGACTGAATTTTTAAACTTCAAGCTGCATTATTCTGTATGATGGCTGTGCCCAACATATTCTCTCTTGGTAATTATTCCTTTAATTATCTGAATTATGGTTGATTTTTTTTACATATATAAACAAAAGATTAGTCCCCTGATGTTTGACATTTGTGAGATAGATATATGAGGGTGCATTGTAATTATGAGGTATTTTTAGATGCACATAAAATCTCATTTTGTGTGGCATCTCATCAGGAAGTACTGGGAAGTAGCTTTTTGGACAACAGTGACATCTACAGGTTGATATTGAACACATAATCCAGTGTTTTTTCTGTAAAATGAATTCATATTTTGACTATAATTGATATATTATATATATATATAATTGATATATATATAAATATATATAAAATATTAATTATGGGTATAAATATTGTATCAAATTAACCTAACCTCATTGACATACCTTTGTTGATTTCCATGCTTCCAGTTGTTTCATATGAGCTGATACCTCAAGTTTTTTTTTAGATTGCATGTACAGCAACAACTTTGAGCTCCAAATCTTTGTGGGATTTTCTAGTATTTTGTGTAAGTCTGAACGTTTGGAACACAATGTTTCCTGACCAATGTATTTCTGTTGCTTTTGACATTCTCAATACAGGAGAAGCTTGTATGCCAATAATTGGGTCTCCACTGAGCAGGCTGGAAGGTTGCTTTCCAAACGTTCTCTGAAAATTGTCTTAATGTTTCATTGGGGCCATTTCATTCACACCCTCAATGGGATCACTGGTATAAAAGACTGGCCAAACCAGCCCCAGTGCTGTCACTGTCATCCCACTCAGATAATTGATAAACACAATGTTTCCAAAGACATACTGTAAAATGAAATACAGTTACTTGCATTGAACCAGATGTTCAATGCAAGTAGCTTTGGACCTCAAAGTTGTTGCTTTGAACTTATATTTATACATTCTTTAATTGTACTTTATTATACCTTATTTTTTTCTGTCAACAGAGAAGCCATCTCTAATGAGAATTCTCTTTTATTGTTTTTTTAATGGTTTGTAACTGCTAAAAGGTTGCTAACCATGGTAACCTTGAGCAAGGTATTTCCGTTGGATTTCTCCAGTAAATATCCAGCTGTATAAAGCCGATGAATTGTCTGTGTATTGTTTGTTACAGTTTAAATGGACACAACGCCACTGCACACACACACAGACACACACACACACACACACACACACACACACACACACACAGACATGTATTTACATTGATCTTGAGTGTGGAGTGGGTTGTAAATACTAACATTAAGAAAAAGTCATTTTGTTTTCTGCTTGTGTAGTCCATATTTTGAGCGTCCCTTGATGACTCCATTAAGACACGACACCCAGGCGCCTCTAAATGTTCTCTGACATTGAGCACTAGGAACTTTCATCCTCCTCCTCCTCCTCCTCCACTGTCCCCACACTGGCTGTATCAACACGGGGGGCCTATTGACACTTACAGGGAATGTCATCCCTCACAGTTCCCCAGCGGCACAGACATATTTGTCGATAATTATTCACGAGAGGAGCGGTGTTCAGGGAGCTGAGTGGGTTGAGGGGTTTATTCCCAATGAAGAAACTGCAGTCATACTATTGAGCAAGGCTTGGGTAAACATCAAGCAGTATATACAGAGCCCTGCACAATTATTGGCACCCCTGGTAAAAATGAGTAAAAAGGGTTATAAAAAATTTACCGTTTGGTGAATTAACTTAATCTCACACTGAAAAAATGAAAAAAAATCCAACCTTTAATTGAAGTTAATTTATTCTGAGAAAGAATAAAAAATCCCTCATCAAAAAATAATTATTTTTAACAAAACCAGGTGTGCCACAATTATTGGCACACCTGCATTTAATACTTTGTACAATCTTTCTTTACCAGTAAAACAGCACTGAGTCTTCTCCCGTAGCATCTAATAAGGTTGGAGAATACAGAGCAAGGTATCTGAGACCATTCCTCTTTACAAAATCTCTCCCTCTCCAGATCATCCAGAGTTCTAGGTCCTCTCTTGTGCACTCTCCTCTTCAGCTCAGCCCACAGGTTTTCAATGGGGTTTAGGTCAGGGGACTGAGATGGCCATGGCAGAAGCTTGATTTTGTGTTCAGTTAACCATTTTTGCGTTGATTTGGACGTATGTTTTGGATCATTGTCCTGCTGGAAGATCCAACGACAACCCAGTTTTAGTTTCCTGGCAGAGGCAGCCAGATTCAAATAAAAAATGTGTTGGTATTCATGATGCCATGTACCCTAACAAGGTTCTCAGGGCCTTTGGAGGAAAAACAGCCCCACAACATCATGGCCAGTCCCTGACTTATGAAGCTCAACACACTTTTCTCTCATTTGATTTGTGTGTTCTCTTATCTTTCCCATGTTGATGTATGAATAATGGAATATGTGTCACCTCATATTTATACCCCAGTGAAACAGGAAGTCATGAATTACTGCTTGAAACTTCCTAAATACTCTGATCAACTTTAAAAAGTAAAATATAAGTAGAGAAAATGCTTACATTTTGTTCATAAAAAAGTTACAATTTGTTCATAAGAATTGCTAGGGGTGGCAATAATTGTGGCACATGTGGTTTTGTTAAAAATAATTGTTTCTTGATGAGGGATTTTTTTTTCTCAGAATAAATTTACTTCAAATAAAGGTTGGATTTTTCTAATTTTTTCAGTGTGACTTAAGCTAATTGACCAAAAGGTGAATTTTTTATAACCCTTTTTACTCATCTTTACCGGGGGTGCCAATAATTGTGGAGGGCACTGTATACAGTATGTCCAGCATAATACTGCATATCGTCACCTTCTTAAAATAATCGCCTAAGTCATATTTTCAAGTTTTTCAGAAAACAGAATAAACTGAACCAAATACAGAATATATGATATTTGTTAATCATTTCACACAAAAAGGGTATATCAATAGATGACTATTGACTTACAAATAACGCTGTCTGTCAATTATGTAACATAAGAGGATTAAAGACTAAATAACTACACAACATTATAGCCTAGCCAAATATTGTAGTAAACATTATCACTTACCATTCGGGGACGAGTCCAGAATCATGGAAATGACTTCATTTATGTTGATTTTCTTTGTGCATCTTGAAGCAGCCGCCATATTAATAACTTGTAAAATTGCCTAAGTCAAAATTTATTGTGACTTAGGCAAACATACAAACAGCCTAAGAGCACTCTTGACTTAGGCGATTACATTACCGGGGTAAAACAGCATGATCCTTTCAATTAAGGATCTAGGCAACTTTACCAGAGGTGGCCAGCATCATGAAGAGCTGATTTAAGCAAAAATCTCATGTTCCTCAAAAAATGACTTAGGCGATTATTTTAAGAAGGTGACGATATGTGTCTTATACCGGCATTTATTTTCAAAGCAAGTGGATAAAATAATGATTTCACAATTTGATCACATGACTCTCAGGCCTGGATTAAATCAACATTCTACTCACAATTAAATGCAAGTGTCATGTATTTGCATTTGATCATGTAGCGCTAAGGACAAATGTTGGTTGAGTAAAAACAAGTTGCATCCTCGACTGTCGAAATAAATGGGACATGTTAGTGAGGAACCAACATAATTTTTGTGGGTATCAATTTGGTCAAATTTAATTTTAAATCTACGTCATGGTTTTAACATGATGTAATTTTTTTTTATTGTTAATGCTGCGTTTAGCTGTGATTGGTGACATTTAGGCCTAGCGTCAGTGCGTAATGGGATGGCAGGTTCCTGGCTACTGGCCACAGAAATGCTTCATAGTTCAGACTTAATGAGCTGTGACGGAAGCCTTTGTCAGAGCCCTAAAACAGAATCTGTGGTGACTCTTCCCTGGACGTGGAGCCATGGAGTTGCTGCATTGCCATGTGTGGGCATCAGAGAGATTTATCAAAGAGAGAGTGAGAAAGTATTAAATATTAGTGATTCCAAGCTGTCCTCTCTGCCGTTCAAAGTACAGTACGGAATTTGGCTTTAGCGATGCATACAGATGATTTCCCTAAGCAGCACTGTTCTCTTCTGGGCCAGTGCTTCTGTGCAAATCTATATTTGGTCCTTGGGTTCATATACGGTGTATTATTACACAGTGGACCAAAACTACCTTCTGTTACCTACCACTGACCTATTGGCCATCATTGTCACTAGGGCAATGTCTGTTCTATTGTATTCTTCATGTGATGCAGAACTGAAAGTGTAAGGTCATTCAATTAGCCAGTGAAGTGATTACTACAAGGGTCCAGTTTGAGTGTAGGGTGTTGGACAGGGAACACAGTTTTTGTTGAGAACAAAGACAATGCAGAAACAGTACTGCGGACTCAAGCAGCTCCATGAAAACATATAGCACCACCTACTGGTGTGGTTGACATGTACAAGTACATTAAAGACATTGAATCCCACTCCATAGTGGATTGATGCATGGACGCCCACTCCAGAGGGCACTCTACAATCAGCAACTTTCCTTGCAAACTTATAGGACGGTAGGGGACTACCAGCACGCAACTCACAGTCAGTCCAACAGATGTGGTAAAAACAAACCTCTCCCAACCATGAGCTGGAAATTTTGACAGGTTTAGAAATTAATTGTGTCATCTGCCACCATGTATCATACATTCTGTGGTACGTGGCAATAAATTAATCATTCAAACCTTCTGCTTGTTGGGACCGAAATAGTGAACTTGAATGAGTGAATGTCTTTGGATTGGTTGCCGGTGACCGGTTAGGTGGGTTTAATCACTTCTTCGATCGACGGCAGTACACCGTGTTAGCACCATCACAGAGTTTGCCAAAGACCTCCGGTGTCTTTATCAATGATCCTTTGCTATAAAGAGGTGTTGACATTTGAGCAAGCTTTCAGTTTTTATAGAGCATGACGAAGGTAGGTCAACATTCGCGCAGAGAGAGTGGCCAAAAGTGAGGCTCAGACAAACACGAAGGCGGCGCGGTAAGTACGGTATTGACTCTATCATCTCTCCTTTAAACCAGCTAATGCTCCTGAGTAATTTACTTGAGATTATTGGTTTATAAGCCTTCTTATAGTCTTGAGATTCACTTTAATTTTAAGGAAATCCATTTTAGCCCGGCACGGGATTTTGTGATATTGGAAAAGTCTTTTCCCTGAATAATCTAAATATGTGGAGATAACAGCAATAAATTGTGAGTCTCCATCATCATTATCAAATCAAATGGAGGCTGATTGTGACATATTGAAATTGCAGGGGCAGTAAAAGTTTCAGTGTGAAGTGAACATGTGTTTTTGGGGCAAAATTGGAAAGTATGCAATATTGGGTAAGTATGCAATCATGCTTCCTGACCCACTCTTTCACAATTTGAGCCCGATTAATATTGGCATTGTCATCCTGGAATATGCCCATTGATGGGATAACCTGGTCAGTCAGTACATTCAGGTACTCAGCTGACTTAATTTTATTCCTGCATAACGTTGCTGAGCCTGGACCTGACCAATTTAAGTAAGCCCAGATCATAACACTGCCTCCAGAGGCTTGTACAGTGGGCACTATGCATGACGGGTGCAACGGTGACTTTTTCTTTTGGCCAGGCAGTGTATTACAAACTATTGTTTGTTTTTTTTATCTTCACTTATATTCTACACTTTGTAACCATTGTCATATGTAAACTGATTGATATTCTCAATAAAAATGTAAAATAAAAAAAATATTACAAACTAGTTCCTCGCGAGTTTGGAAAGAGTTTAGCAGGATTTCTTTCGCACACTGCTTGCAAAATGAGGGGACAGGTGGTAGAGAACAGGGATCATATTCGGTCACAGCCCAAGTGTAGGAGTGTTGTATGGTGCAAAGGGGGTGTTGTATTGTGCAAACTAAGAAGAAAACCAAAAGACAATCATCCCGCAAGAACCAAAACGTATCCATAGGTGAGAAATGGAGGCTATTTCTTCAGAACAGGTGGAGCTTACCGCATATCAAGATCTCAGTTGAACGGACCTTAGTATCTATTCGTCTTGCACACTTACTAGGCCTATACGTGACAGATGCATTTAATGCATGTCGTACTGTGCATAACATAACCACTTATTATGTTGACATTTTATGATGCCTTATGTTTGAGGTCAATTTGACCCCAAAAGTTTAAACTGACAGCAAAGCCACTCTGACAGCTAGAAGTGCCCTGCTCTTAACACCTAGGAACGCTGGGCCCAGGTGTTCCCCTGTCGGCACTGAAAATCCCTGCCCCGCCCACCAGGCAACGGAAAGACAAAGACAGAATTAACTCACAAGCAATGTTGCCTTAACAAAAGTTTAAGATGTACGGTAGTTAAATGTACACATTGAGAGTGCACTTGGAGGAAAGTCTTGAGTTCATTTGTTCAAAGTAATTTGTTATCCGTCATTTGAGAGTGAGGAGTCTTTTGAGTAGACCTGATTTATGTGGAAATGTGATAATAGGGAGGTCATAGTCATCCTCTGACTTTATGGAAAGCCTATGACAGCTGGATTTTGAAAAAGCCACCGTGTGCCTTAATTCTTAGTTCCATTCTCATTAAGATCACTCACAGCCCAAGTGATCGAATGTCCACATAAAACACTTTTGTTCACTTATGTTCATTGTAACTCAAGCTTGTAACAGAGCTTAAAGGTCACTTTTTCAAAGCAGTGTGCTGTGCATGATTATCTTTGACAAAATTAGTAATGCGACCTTAATTTCACAGTGTAAACATGTTTTAACTTCTGACGTCAATTTATGATTCAGATTGTTTTTAACGAGTGACACAAGGGCAATGCAAAACTGGCACTTCAACTGGAGGAAACTCAATAAAAATATCGTAAATGCAAATCTTTGACAAAAATGTTAAAAACAAATATTAGATATTAAATAACGAGTGAAGCAAACTCACTCTCTGGGGACTGTCAACTTTGTGTGGTTAAGAGGCTTGTGTATTCCTGAGATATGGAGAGAAATGCCACCAGGAATATTAAAACCCTTGGTAAGGTCTCTCATGTCGTTAAGGTCGAGTGGGATACTTTCCAGACAAAGTATGATCCCAGAAAGATCTTGAGGGTGCCAGAGACGGAGGGGAAACGGGCTGGAAGTGTGAAGCAGTGTATGCTAAATTACAGCTGTGAAAAGAGATTAAGGCTGAAGAGGAGGAGGAGCCCCTGGACGACCCCCGGCAATCACGCGTCGCGTGCCATTGGACCCAGTCCTCTCTCTGTCAAGGATCATGTGGTGCTTGTCTGTGCACCAGCCCCAACTTAAAAGTTGCCATGCAAAGTTGTCCTCCTGACTAGGCAACTTAAATTCATTAGCTACAATTTGTAAAGTTTATGATTGCAGTAATACAGTTCTAGAAAACCAAACTAAAAACATCCAACATTTCATTATTGGTTCAAATGTTATATATTTTTTACACAAACAATGTTTTGAACCAATAAAACAATTCATAAAGAGAAAGTAAAAAATAAATATAGGATATCTGCATTTAGGCTAATGTCATCTTATATTTCGAAACATATTAGAGATTGACTCTAGCTTTGAATACCAATATCAAAATAAGGCTATTTCTTCAGAACAGGTGGAGCTCAGTGTTCACTGGAACCAGCAAAACAAATGTCCATACTGCAAATAGCACAGACAAGTTGAGGTGTCCTTTATTTGTCCTCTATTTTATTTAGCTAAAAGATATTTGACTGAATCACGGCATTAGTGCACTACAGATGATTAAAAAAAAAAATTATCTCTGCCCAGAACATCAGTATTAATACCCTGACTTTTTCGATAAGTGCCATGGGATATTTATACCGCATATCAGGATCTCAGTTGAACGGATCTTAGTATCTATTCGTCTTGCACTCTTACTACGCCTATATGCGACAGATGCATTTAATGTGCATAACAGGTTACCTTTGTTTAATTTTCTGTTTAACCCTCATATTATGTTTACATTTTATGACACCTTATGTTTGAGGGCAAATTGATCGCAAAAGTTTAAACTGACACAAACCTATTGTAATACAAAGTATCTTACACTTTCTCTGTCACCTTTTGTGTGTCTCCCAATTCACTAGCAATTTATCTCTAAATATATAAAAAATATCTCTTTTTAGAGCCTGGGGTAAGTGAAAGTTTGTGAAGTTTAAAACCTGTATGGGAAAGTGCCACCAGAATCACCCACAAAAAATCAGAGATAAAAAATAAAAAAGGTTGTATATTTTCTTACATTTTATACAGCTACCCCACAAATGACCCCACACAACACCTTTGTATACCTTTGAAACCGGGCGGCAGAGTAGTATAATGTTTAAAAAACTGGACTTGTAACCGAAAGGTTGCAGGTTCGATTTCCATGTAGGACACTACAGTTGTACCCTTGCGCAAGGTACTTAACCTGAATCGCTTCAGTATATATCCAGCTGTATGAATGGATAAATGAAATAAGAAGTTGTGTCACTCTGGACATTTGCTAAATGCCTGTAATGTAATGTATACAAAGTTGGTACAGGACTTTTGAAAACATAGCATTATGTTTACTTTTTAATTCCAAATTAGGATAGAGTGAGTCATAGAGTGTCAAGATGAAAAAATAAGGTTAACTGGTTTTTAAGACATGTTAAAAACTGAATTGGGTAAAATTGACCCCAAACATAATATGATGGTCAATGTTCACTTTTCCCGCTAATTTCTTGTTCCTAATATCACTGGTCAATTTTCGAAAAAAATATAGCAATTTACTTGAACCATTCGACATACGGCTGACATAACACTGCCATACACATGACAAAACAGCTGTCACTTATATTGTAAAGTGCTATGATAGATGTTATGTCACATGTTGACATGACAGCTTATGTCACTTGCCAAATTTGGGTATTTGTGCGAGCTGAAACCAAAGTGTTATGACAGGGACTTCTCATCACAGTGTCATGAATTCCCTGTCATGACAGCTATCATTTTATCACACTTTTGCTTCAGCAAGCACAGGTAGCTAAATTTGGCAAGTGACATAAGCTGTCATGTCAACATGTGACATAAAGTCAGGCATAACATTTACTGATAAACACGGTGAGAGTTTTATGTCATCTGACATAAACTGACCTAATCTGTTATGCCATCTTGTGACAGCTGTTATGTCGTCAAGTAAAGTGTTACCGAAATATCAGTATAGTTACCACGCATTCCATTCTGTGCATTTCCGACTGCCATTTGGGTTTTGATATAAACTAAGTATCTGGTATCTTTCTGCTGTCTTAACTTTATTTATTTATGTACAATGTTATTTGTTTTGGGGGTTAACAGTTTACAGTTTAACAGTTGCCCCACATCAAAAACAGATTTATTTTTATTTCATTTTTTTGCTTTTTTTTTTTATTCTGTTGAACATAGCTTTACTGAAAGTACAGTTAAGGAAAGGTAATTGTTCTCTAATTAATACCTTAAATTGTGGTGACATAGTGTTAGGCAACTGAATAACACAATTTCACTGATGAAGGCATTATGCCCACACATTTGAAAGTTTTTTTAACCATAGGTTAACTGAATAATGTTGAGTGCAGAGCTTTTATGGTTGCAGTAATTAAAATGTGTGATGCTTTCAAGTGTTACAATGTAGAAAAGATAAAGACCTGAATTGAGCCTTGAAAAAAAGGGCTGTAATCAGCAAGAGTAATGCATAACTTTTACTAAAGTGCCTATGAAGAGGGTTCATTTTTCTAGACATGACCCCTGTCTATCTGAATGCAGTATTCTGGCTCCTTGGCTTTGGCCTCTATCCCACACTGCACTAAAAAAGTAACTACTTGAGAGAGACAGTTCTACAACAGGTTCTCTGCTTTGCTCTTGGATGATTGCGGTTTTACGGAGTTCTGGTTTGGCCACATACTTCACCACCTGATTGAAGTAATCATTGTCATGGCAGAACTGATTTACCTCCCATCCTAAGTACTGAGAGTGTTCAAGGCTGAAAAATAGCAGGAGAAGCTGTTGCCTTTTGGCTCATTGATGATGTTTCAGCAGCTATGAAAGGCATGGAGTTTCAAGGTACTTATCACTGCAAACATGTTTTAAATGTGGAAGGATTTGAGAATTTTTATTTTATGTAGCATTTTTTAGCTTTTTCAAATTTAGTTGATATGTTCAAATGCAGTGCCGAAAAGGGGTTTGGATCACTATCTGAAGTATTAAAAACTTTCTGTGAAAACTAAATATGACTTTCAGTTACATAATTTATGTATTATTAATTGCAAAATACGGTAATGATTTACATTAATGTTATCTTCATAAAGCATTCATGATGCATTCATGAGCATTATAAAAGCATTACATTACAATTACAGTGGTGCTCGAAAGTATTCATACCCCTTCACTTTTTACACATTTTATTGTGTTGTAGATTTAATTTTAAATGGATAAAATTGCCATTTTTGCCCATCAAACACTCAATAACCCATAATGACAAAGTGAAAACATGTTTTTAGAAGTTTTTTCAAATGTATTAAAAATCAAAAACTGAAATTTCTCATGTGCATAAGTATTCATACCCTTTGCTTTAATGCATTTTCAAAGTATCATATCGTCACCTTCTTAAAATAATCGCCGCCTAGTCATTTTCAAGTTTTTTTTCAGAAAACAATAAAACTGAACCAAAATACAATATATATGATATTGTTTTTCATTTTCACACAAAAAAAATATATATATAGATGACTGACTATGACTTACAAATAACTGTCTGTCAGTAGTTATGTAACATAAGACTAAAAAAACTAAAAACAACTTACAACATTTATAAATATTGCCAAATGTATTATACATTATCCATTACTTATCATTCGGGGAGTCCAAATGATGAAATGACTTAATTTTTTTTGATTTTTCTCTTGTGCATCTTGAAGCAGCCCATATATTAAAAACTTAAAAAAACTAAAAAAAAAATTTATTTGTGACTTTAGGCAAACACAAACACACAAAAGACACTCTTGACTTATTACATTACATTTACGGAAAAAATAACATTTTTCAATTAAGGATTAAGATCCAGGATCACTTTAAAGGAGCCAGCATGTGAAGAGAGAGAGCTGAAAAAAATCTCAAATTTCCTCAAAAATGATATTTAATATTTGGTCGCATATCCTTTGCATGCTGTTACTTCCTGAAATCTTTGACCCATCAACATCAAAAAACTCTCAATATCTTATTTTCATGTACTGTTACAAGCGATACTATAATCTCTCTGCATTTGAATGGATCTCTATGGGAATTGGGGGGTGAGACTAGATTCATCTGTAAATTACACTGGTACAGTATGGAACACAAGAATGGTGAAATGGCTGTAAGTCATCAAGGGCTCAAACGAGCCCCAAACCATCACTTTGTTGCCAGATATGGAGTAGATGTGGATGGTTCACTGCAAGGGTTATTTCTCCTGATTCGTTTTCCTATAGAACTCTATGGGGAAAAAAGTCAGGGGAAGAAACCTTTAAAGTGATCCATCCACATCTACTCCATATCTGGCCGTAGAGTGGTGGTTTTGGGCTCGTTTGATATTCTGCCATATATTCCAATTCATTCCAAGCATATTTTAAAATACATCCCTCAATATATTTAAGACTTTAATATTGAACACCTTCTAACTCCTTATATTTGAAATTCCTGTATACATTCCCCCTATAACAAGCATTGGAAAGAGTTAAATATTTCTTTCATCACGCATCTTTTTTCCATGATGCTCTTACACGCAAGCCTGACACTGATTTCGACAGTACAGGCGACATCGTATTACTAGAGACACCAGCCAGTCCATCACCTAATACATCTTTAGTAGGACATACTGCAGAAAAATACTTAACTACAAATACACCCATTTTAAATTTAAGCTCATTAAGCTTGTGATTGCATGTCAGCAAAGACATGCAAACAAAAGTATATTTTATATATGCTTACAAAATGAAAATTTGTGTTCTATTTCCATTTTGCATGGTAAGAGCATAATTGCTGAAGTATGACATTTTCCAGTATTTCCAATAGATGGCAGCAACGTCACAGGAAATAAATAATGCTTTCAGAATTGTCAAAATTCTCAGTATATTTGTGTCTTTTCTCAGTTGTAATGTTTAATGGTTCACACACACACACACACACACACACACACACACACACACACACACACACACAGGCACACACACACACACATCACTCCAACGAATATTGATTGTTGAACTGTTCCTAAGCAAAGACATTGTTATATTTATTATTAATGTATGGGTATAAACAACATAAAACAGTATTCAATACATAACAACGCTGTTGTTTTAGTATTTTGACCAGTTTTAATTTTCTGTAAATAAATGTAGTGAACGACTGGTTTTCCTGTGTGGTTTCACTATGAAAGTCAATGGAGAAAACGTTACTGAATTTTAACCTTCTACATTTTTGGATATAGTGATGGAGAGTTGATGATTTATATTTTATTTGAACCCCCTGGTAACAGGCCTCAAATACCACTCATGAGTGAAGAATATGGCATTTAAGCACAATAATGATTTTGTTCAAATAATCAGGAAGCCTGGAATTAAACGCTAATGAATATGTTGTTTGTTGACAGTTAATAGACTTCCTTTAGCCTAATAATAGGTTATGGGAGATCTTGGTAGGTTGTGACATGGGGTAGATTGTTACACAATGTGTTATTCCAATCAGAAACCAGCTAGAGTGCTGTACATCAGGTTACACACCCCTCTTTCACTTTGGATTTTATTGGGCTGGCTTTGTGTAATTTTAGTGCTCCGTTCACCGAACCACAAATTTAAGAAGGTAAGTTTTTTTTTTTACGGACACGGTTATTTTTAGATACTGTCACGTGTTTAGCTATGAACTAATCATAATATTTATCACTTTAAAGTAAAATTTGTGGACTGTTAGTAAATATTAGTAAAAACTGTCAAACCTGTTATCTCAAGGTAGCATGAGCCGGGAAAGCATGTTAGGGTATTCAGAGTAGATTGTTACACACAGTGGGGGTAGGTTGTTGCACTTTATAGATCGTTCACATATCGCTGTAATCAACTAACAGGGCTCGACATTAACTGTCCGATTGTCCGGGACAAGTACAAAAAAGTGGTCGAACAAGCATAATAGGCTAGACTACACATTAGCTTGCCCGAACGGACAAGTAAAAAAATAAATAAATAAATTGGTTAAACGTAGGCTATAGCTAAGAAAGTGCCAGAAAGTGCCACCAACCCAAAACTAATAAAGAATATATAGCATACTGAAATAAAAAGTGTACTTATCCAGGAAAATTGAAGAATAAGTCCTTAACATTGGAGATGGAGATGCAAAGATTAGACGAGGGGATGACAAACATCTGAGGGGCTGGCCAGAAATATTAAATCAACTCAGGTAACGTTAGCTAGGCCCTAATTTGGATTAAAATAACATGTTGGATTTCGTATCTTTACCGGTACAATTCAAGAAAACATTAACACAAATACATAGAAATTTGTTTTAAAACGTAATTATTTGTTTTCCCAATACTTTTGTCACAACTTACCCCGTTGGCGCTAACATGGAGTGCTTTCTTAAAGTCAATTGTACTTTTCACATTTACGATCGAGCTTAATAAACAGCACCAATAGTTAATAGAAAGATAGAAGATAATAACTACAAAATATTATCATTGTTATGCAAGTGGTCTCTTAGTAATCAATTAAATAAATTATTGTCACAACCTACCCCAATCTCCCCTTTTTGCATATAATGCCTGGCCCCATCTCATCAATTTTGTGATTGTAGACTGAAACCTCATGAAAGTTAACCTAGGTTATGTGGCTGTCATTAAACAAGTTAGCCTATTCAATTGCAGAATTTTTGATAATTGCTTTTGGCTACACCCAGAGACCTTTTCAATTTTATTTTGAACAACATTGTTAATCTATTGCGGTTATGTGCACCCTTGTGGACGATAGGCTACCGCTTACGCCTATCATTAACCAGCGTAACTGAGGCTATTAGAATATATTCAAATTCATACACATTTTAGAAGGTTAAATTCAAACTCAATTTCATGCCAATACACCCCTATATGTCTATATAAACAAGGCATAGTTACGGTTAGATTATAACAAGCACATTCAAGATACAATATGTCAAGAGTAGGCTATATAGGCTAGGTGATTTCACGATTTCACATGGATCGGGAAATTGGCTGATACCATCTCGGCTCGGCTCCATCCCCAACACCAGTGTCAAAATAGTAACAACAAGCCTAGGCCTAATGAACGCTAGTCATTTTATGAAATCTGTCGAACAAAACTTGAATATTACGAATAGGTCTATAGCCTAGTCCTTGTCTTTTTATATTGATTGTTCATAATGGATGAGATATCCATCTATTCATCAAAAATTAACATATAGCATATATCACTATTCTCAGATGTAGGTTATCATGTTAAATTCCATCTGGTAATCAAAAAATTACAAACATATTGATTAGGCTACATTTTGAGAAATTAGCGCAGTTTAGAAGATATAATTCATGAGAGAGACAGTTCCATGACAACTATACTGACATGTCAAGCCATTAGCCTATATAAAGTGTGGATGACATATCCAGAGTAACTGCAAGTTTTGTTGCTAAGCAGTAGGCTAGCCTAGCCTAACCAAAGAGGGTCGGCTATCAGGGTCATTATCGGGTCATTATCAGACAGACAAAATAAAAAGTCTTCTTTTTATTTTTAGATTATATATGCCTAGGTTGTCAGGACCCAGTACTACTACTTACAACCCGTTATGATTTTGACTATCCAACGAAAACCAAATTTAAATCCGACTAGCACCACTCTAAGCATACATTATGTAACTTTAGTTGCTAGGCTAACTGAAAACACTACTGCGCATGCCTGATCACTTCTGCTTGTGCGGACAAAACATCCAATGGGGAAAAGTGCCATTTGCGTATCTTGTCATACATCTAAAATCTTTGGCCTAACATTCAGTTTCAGGTTTTTAGTAACGTTATCCATGACAGAAACTTTCGGTAAACTTTAAGGTGGCTTCTATAATATATCAAATTGCATATTATTAGAGTAGGCCTACACCGAGTCAACAAATATAAATATGCCATGATCAGCATGTTCTTAGTCGCAGTATACCTCTGTTGGCAACAATGCAGAAACAGAAATTAAGAATGGTTTCTGTTGAATGGGAATCTGCGATTCCCTGATCAAATGGCCAATCACACAAGTCAAGGCCGGTATTTAAAGTGACCAATCAAAGGAGTGGAGACATCAGCCACTGTGTATCCCATCCCTGCCCTAACTAATTTTGAGCGAGAGCAAACCAATTTCGAGCGAGAGCAAACCATGGTTCTCTGCTCGCTCGCTTCACAGCTCCACATGCGCACTATTTATGGCACTAAATAAACGCTATACTGTGCTAAATAAATCCTGTTAGTGACGACTATGTAGCCTACTGACAATTTTCTCGCAATGATGAGGAGGTGTGCCACAGATGAGTCAAGTAAGTGGAAGCACTGCAACGTTAGCCAGAAGACAAAAATATGAACTAGTTAGCTAGCTAGTTATGGTAAGACTTTATGGTAACACTTTACAATAAGGGAACACACCTCATGCCTGAACTAATGCATGACTCATCATGATTTAATGCATGAATTAATGCATGATGTATCATGAACTCTGTGCGGCTCAATATTAATAAATGATCAAGCCATTATTCATTCATGTGATTACTGTACACTTAATGCATCATCAATTAATGAACATTAACTCATCGTTAAGTCATACATGAAGTAACATGTCATCAAAGTAGCTGCAAACCAGTTAGGTAGACAAAAGCTTCTTAGACCATCATGGTGGATTTATCCATTTTGGGGCCGCCAAAACTCTTCCTGACAGCATGCTGACAAAGCTGTTTGCTTAAAGGAAAATTCTGCCAGTGTGGCTTCTAAGCCCCCTCCCCCCTCCAATCATTTACCTGTGGAAAGGCTTTTTCCCTTGTGCAAATGGTGACAGTAATATCAAATGCTTTATGTTATGTTAATTTATCTTAGAAAGTGCATAATTAGTAGTTATGTTCAATGATAGCCTATATTTGCCAATATTCAGTCATTCAGACAATGCTTCTGGGCGAACTCTACAGTAGGCCTATCTCTAATATGTCATAAGAAAATCACGCTTAATAGATTTGATGGTGGTCTTTGTAATTAATATGGAGTCAATGTGTGTGGATTATGACAGCCATTCATCTGTTTTAGAGAATGAGTACTTTGTACTTATTTTTCAATGATATAGTTACCAATACTCAAGGTTAATATATACGCTATTTGTTGAAAAAATTGGGTCAGGGTTGAGTGCGATACCCCAAAAACATCCAGTAAGTGGCAGTTCTGAGAGCAGAAAACAACCTTGTTAATGATAGGTCAGAGGAGAATGTCAGACACATTCAAGCTAACACAAAGGCCAAAAAAAAAAAATGAACAAACAGTGGTGAGCAGAGTATGATCACTGATGCATGCGCGTTGAAACCTGAAAGGGGGGCTGCAGCACAGAAAGATTAGATAATAATAGGTATAGGTATAAATATAGTAGTAGATACTGAGTGTAAATTGTAAGGAGTTCACAGTCATTATTTTATCATTAGATTTCATCATTGCACACACCATGCGAAGTATACTTTCCTAAGTACTGACTGACTTGTGTGTCTCTAGTCATGATACTAATTTGTAAATGATTACTTAATGTAGATTGATAGAAGGCAAGCATTTGTTAACCATGAGTTCTTCATTACTTAATTATGAGTTCAATTAATTGTGACCCTTCAAGTAAAGTCACACAAGATTCTTCATATAGTAATGATTACCTCATCATCACATAACTATTACTTAATAAATAGCTCAATGATTTCTGCACCCTTGAAAACCTAATATTAAAATAAACCAGTCAAAAGTTGTCCAAATAGAACATCAATGTTTTATTAATTATACACGTGGAACACAATTTATTAAGACATTCAAAAGGACCTCAATCCCATTTCCTCTCAGTCGCCATATCTGATTTTTATAAATCCCCTTAGCCCTCTCTATATTTTGTGTATGTCCCCCACTGTTAGGATCAATAAAGCGCCTGCTGTGGTTAACAATGAAATGTGTGTATCCGGCAGTGGCAACGCCACTGATCACTTATTACTGTGGTCCCCCGACGAACGTGTCTTCAAAATTTGGGAGCAGTCTTCACCAGTCTCAGAACTGGCCATTTCCTCTGATACCTCAAAATCCCAAAAACCCATTTCCGCCTCCTCCATGTCCTGCCATATCTCCCACGACCCTACTGTTAAAAGAAGATAATTTACAAATCAAAACTAGAATGGCACTCAGAGAGATAGACACCAAAAAAAGTGGGCAATACACTGAACTCTATGATATTTAACGGACTTAACTGCTTGCGTCTATTGCCGAAGTTACAGCAACCAATATGGCTTCCAGTGCACTGCACCTCTCAATTTCCGCTTGGGCTATAATTTAGAAACCCCTTTACCAAAACTAAAAGGTTAACAGTCATATATTAAAACCAGGTATATCCACAATACATATAAGAATAATAATCAATGAGTGATTATACTTGACACGATACAAAGCTAGTTGATTTACATATCCAGATCATAAACGTTCCGGTTCCGGTTCCGGTTTGAGAGGACGCTGGCGTTTATGTCGCCGCTTCTCTGCCGGTCAACTTTAGTTTAATTTAAATGTTTGTTACTACAATCCTGCTACAACAACATGCAGATTGTGTACTTCTGTTTTTACATTGCGGTACTTACCCTCTCTGTCAACGATCAGCCATCAGGGACAGAGACCGCCCTAATCAAGATCACTAACGACCTCCTCATCGCTGCAGACTCCGGTAAAATCAGTATCCTCATCCTCCTTGACCTCTCCGCCGCCTTTGATACAGTTTCCCACACAATCCTCCTCAAACGTCTATCTGACCTCCTAGGCATCACCGGTACAGCTCTCTCATGGTTTCAATCATACCTCTCCAACAGAACTCAGTTTGTCACCATCAACGGCTCCTCCTCCCCCCCTGCCCCAGTCAACCACGGCGTCCCTCAAGGCTCTGTGCTGGGTCCCATACTCTTCATCATCTACCTGCTCCCCCTCGGCCAGATCATACGTCACCACGGTCTCAACTTCCACTGCTACGCTGACGATACTCAGCTCTATCTCAGCACCTCACCATCCACTCAGCTCCCCCCACAGTCTCTGGTCAACTGCCTCCATGCCATAAAAACCTGGATGACAACCAACCTACTCAAACTCAACAGTAGTAAAACTGAGCTCATGGTTGTGGCCCCCAAGCCACTGCTCCGGAAGGTTGGAGATCTCCTCCTCCACGTCGAGGGCTGTTCCATCAAACCATCTCCCGAAGTTCGCAACCTGGGCGTCATCATTGACTCCACCCTTTCCTTCCAGTCCCACATCAAATCCATCACCAAGTCCGCCTTCTACCACCTCAAAAACATTTCCCGTCTCCGTCCCTCACTCTCAGACTCCGTTGCAGAAACCCTCATTCACGTTTTCATCACCTCCCGGCTCGACTACTGTAATGGAGTCCTGTCCGGGGTTCCAAGCAAAGCCCTGGACAGGCTCCAATACGTGCAGAACTCAGCTGCCAGGGTTCTCACTCACACCAAGCCCTGGCAGCACATCACCCCCACCCTCATCCACCTCCACTGGCTCCCGGTCAAGTTCCGCATCCTGTACAAACTCCTCCTTCTCACCTACAAATCCCTTCACGCACTTGCCCCCCAATACCTGTCCGACCTCCTTCACCAACACACTCCATCCCGGAACCTGCGGTCTTCAGACGCGGGTCTGCTATCCATCCCCCGTACTAGACTCAAAACCTTTGGGGACAGAGCCTTCAGCGTGGCTGCCCCCACCCTCTGGAACGCTCTCCCAGCCGAAATCTGTAATGCCCCGACCCTGGACAGTTTCAAAACACATCTCAAGACACACCTCTTTTCTATGGCCTTTCCACATTAGTTAATTCAGTTTAGTTCAACCATCCCTGTTGTTTGTTTTGTTTGTTCTGTTTGTTTTTCTCCTCCCCCTCTCTCCCCTATCTGCATCCCACTCTTGTGAAGCGACCTTGGGTTTTATGAAAGGCGCTATATAAATTAAAGTTATTATTATTATTATTATTAGTTGTTGTTTTACTCATCGGAGATTACTCTGGTTGGTCTTCTTGAACACATGATGATGACTAGCTGACAGATCAGTATGAAAAGGTTGAACTACATGTAGGTTTATTACGACATCACGTAAAGTAGTTGAATCTAATTCAGTTCAATATTTTTTTTGTCCGAGATCACCGAAATAAAGTTAAGGAGTTTTCTTGCACACTGAATATGCACGCACAGATAGGAGGCAAAAGATCACATCTATCACCAGAGACCGTTTTAACACACACACACACACACACAGACATATATATATATATATATATATATATATATATATATATATATATTTCTGGTGGCAACTGAAGGATAACTAAGTTAGGCTACTGTACATGCTCCTCGCAAAATCAAATTATTTCAATAAGTCCAGTCCTGAGTTCACATGACAGGGTAACGTTAGATACATACAAATTTTACTCCGAAAAGGACATTTCTAAGGGAATTATGCAATTTAACATTTGCCTAACTAGCTACTGTTACAGTTCGCAGCAATATGCAAATCCTTGTGTGTTCTAATACTAATGCCACTGAACTAGCCTAAATAAATTGGACATTGGCAAGCCAGCAAGCAAAATTACAAGTGATAGTAGGCCTCATAGCAGCTAGCTTGCTAGCTATTTGTATCTGAGATTGATTCGCTGCTACGTAGATTTGTTTTGCAAACATAGCCAACATTGAACGCATTTACAATGAGCTAACTAGCTACATAAACTACTTACCGGAATTTAAGTAACATTCATGTAGTTTCAAAGGGTTAAAAGCATTCGGTTTTGTCTAGGATCTTCTGCAGCGCATTCACATTTGCTAGCTGGATTCATACCATAGACAGTCTGTAGAATGTAGATCCATACCACAGAGTTCTGTCAAAGATTTAGATATATGACAAGGTACAAAAATGACGCTTTTCTCCATTGGATGTTTTGTCCTTACAGGAGGAAGTGATCAGGCATCCGCAGTAGTGTTTTCAGTTAGCTTAGCAACTAAAGTTACATAATGTATGCTTAGAATGACGCGCATCTGGCCGGCGCTAGCCGGTTTTAAAGTTGGTTTTCATAACGGGTTGGAAGAAGTAGTACTGGGTCCTGACAACATAGGCATATATAATCTAAAAAGAAAAAGGAAACTTTTCATGTCTGATAATGACCCGTTTAGCGAACTGTTTTGTAAAAACTCCATTGACTTCCATTGATTCAACGAGCACCTGTTGTCTGTCTAATATAAATAGATTCTATTCGTTTTCATGGAAGTTCGAACTACCGTACATTACGGTTGTGGTGCTTGTATACGGAAAGCTAAAGGCGACAAAAGGGTTATCTGGATTGTAAAAAATAAAAACGCTTTTAATAATTTCCGTAGCCTCCAATCAGTCGATAAAATAAATTTTTAAAAAAACATTTATTTTACTCTTTCATTTATCATTTACTTCCTATTTTTATTTTTCAACTCTTCACTTCCTATTTTTATTTTTCCTATGTTCACGGTCCTAGCATGCGTGTAATTGTAGGCTACATTAATCATTATTGTACCCGTTCCCTAATCAGAGTCATATGTTGAGTGAGTCTTTTGTTGGCTGTACGATAAGTAAAACATCAATACTATATATTTGTTATTGTGTCAAGTAAAATCACGGATTGATTATTCTGTATTATGGTATAACTTGGTTGAAAATATGACTAAAGCAACATAGTTTTAGTAGAAACATATTAGAAGTAGGAGTAGGGTTCACCCAACAGCTTATTAGTCTGAATAATTGAATATTGCAAATAGGCTAATATTGAAAAATAATGACAAATTATAAATTTCCTAAGATAAATTTAATTAAAATAACATAAAACATGTGATATTGTAAGCCACACAGATCCTGTCTCCTTATATGCACAAGCAATGGGGGGTTGTTATAAAAATGGGTGATTTATAAAAATCAGAATTTCTGTTGTTTTAAAAGCGAACAGCTTTGTCAGCACACTGTCAGGAAGAGTTTTGGGGGCCCCAAAATTGATAAATCCACCACTGATGGTCTGAGAAGCTTTTGTCTACCTAACGGGTTTGCAGCTACTTTGATGACATGCTACTTCATGTATGACTTAACTGTGAGTTAATGTTCATTAATTGATGATAGATTAAGTGTACAGTAATCACATGAACTAATAATGCCTTGATCATTTATTAATATTGAGCCACACAGAGTTCATGATAGATCATGCATTAATTCATGCATTAAATCATGATGAAATCATGATGAGTCATGCATTAGTTAAGGCATGAGTTGTGTTCCCTTATTGTAAAGTGTTACCGACTTTATAATTACAAATGTTTTTAGGATTTTGACTGTTATTTTCATGTAATGTCATGGGAGTATTGATTTGGCAATATCGTTTCCTATAAGTGGGCAAAAAGCAGGGTGGCAGTCTAAGACCATAAATGGTAGCCTAAATGAGTTTCAAAATAATTGTTATATTTTCACACGCATCCTATGCGCCATAGACAGCTAGCAAAAATAGTAATTTTCACTTTTGCCAAATAACATTATAGCTTTGAATCAAATCAGTTTGTAGCAGGAGAGCAGCCACTCTTACTTATAGAGTACTCAAGTGAGTACGTGGGCGGAGTCTGGTTTCGGAAGTAAATTCCCTATGAAAGAATATAATGGGCTTCAGAGACTATCGACTATTTCTTAAAATTTGATTTATAGAATGAGCCGAAATGTTCCTGGATTCACCTGTGTGGTACAAGGATATAGACTATACATCACATGTTCCAATTTGTATTTTTTTAAATAATGCATTAATAATTGTAGTTCGACTTGTAGTTAATTTTAACGGACTGCATATCCAGTACTGCAATGCACGGGTGGTTCTCGACCATTAAGATATAATCATCTCGTCTGTCTGGACACTCTTGGGCAGATGGGAGTACTGCAGCTGAAGATGAGCTAACGTTAGCTTGCTAAGTAGAGAAGCCCGCTTGACAAAGTCAGAAACTGTGCTATGGTTAACCACATAAAGCAATTATTGCTTTTAGTCCTTCAAGCTAGCTAGCTAATGTTAGAAAAAAGTGTTTAAAATCAGAGCTGTGTGCTACTGCTAGCTAACGTTATATGACAACGTCTGGAGACAAGGCTGCACGTTTGGAGGGAATTATGGGACATCGAGTTTTTAAACAGTTCCAGCGCTGATATAATCACAAGAAAATACTGAAACATAAAATATACTCGAAGCTGGTCCAGAAAAACTACATAGTTCGCGAACGGACATCATATTGAACAATCCAGGAAATTGATGGTAAGATATAATTAGTAGAAATGGTTTAAGCTTTATTTGAAGTCTATGCTCTAAGTGGGGAATTTACTTCTGAAACCAGCGTGACATAGTCACTTGAGTACTCTATTGCCATGTAAGCAATCGGTGAATTGCATAGTTTACTTTTTCTTCAGGCTCCTATTGGCACACCTGCGCTTGCTAGCTAACCCGTTTTGTAAAGGTCAAAAGTTAACATTATGCAACAGAGGTGAAAGCGATGGCTTTAACGTTAGTGAAGTTGATGTTAAATTTGCTAAACTGAATTTCAATGTTCTTTTTCTCTGCATCTCAAACATCTCGTCCGATTCTTAAAAACTCTGTGAAGCAATAAATGGCCCGTCATTTAACACCTTTACACTCCCAGTATTTTCTCAGCTCTTCGGTAATAGACCCCCAACATGCTATATCATTAAAGCCATCTCTCCCTGGGCCCGGTGGAGTGGCCAAGTTGTGGTTGCCACCGCCGGCGTCTTGCCCAGATTTAGACAGTGTTTCTTTGGGCTGTGGAGTTGTCTGCTAAAAAAAAAGGTTGTCAGCTTTGATGGGGTTTTTTTTTCAAAATATCTTATGCTCTTGTTTGCTGCTCTCATACTTCCGTGAAGCCTCATGTGACATTTTTGCTCCTTCTTCATACCACAAAGCAGGATGTAAAATTCTCACTAGAATAGTTCCAGTGCTCTTGGTTGTTGTATGCTACTATTGCAAGGGAATTGCATCAATTGGTTACTGAATTTGCTAAAACGTGTTTGTGAAGGGAAAAAAACACTTGCATGCACTCATAAGCCAACATTGAGGACAAATGTTAATCGATTCCTCTCCCTCAACTCTGTGGCTAAACAAACTAATACACTCTTTGTGTGTTGCCATGGTGGGTATTTTAACATTTGTGGTGTTTAATGTGTAAACAAGCAAAATTCTATGAATCCACATATCCAGTCTATTTCAGCTAATGGGCAGCACAGTGCTTTTTATGCAGAGCTGAAATGATGGCTCTAACTTGCCAAGTGGGAAATCATCTAAATTAGCCCGGCTCAATGGGGCAGTGGTTCACATACAGCAGAATAAATTGTGTCAGTCTTCCCAGCAACCCTCTTACACAAACGCACACAAATACAAACACACACACATACACACAAAATCTATTTTACACATATTTCCAAGTCTCGCAGATCCCTTTTTTAAATTTAATACAAATTAAATGTTAATATATTTGATGAAATTGACTGAAAATGAATACGGGAAGATAATCCTTACTTAAACTAGCAAGGTAATTAATCATGAAAACCAAATTTATTATGATAAATTTATCATAACTACACATTCTACTTTGAGTGTGGTGATGGGGATGTCTGTTGCCACCTATTGTATCAAAACTCAACTCAGATAGAAGCTTGATGCAATTGAATTTGTTTTATTATACTGTATATATTAGACTATATTACACTAGACTATGCTGTCTAGTCAATTGTAATGGCTTTCCCACATGATCAATCCTCAAGTAAATACCACTAGTGGTGTGTCTCAATACTCAAAAAATGCACCCTCCCTTCCTCCACTACCACCTCCTCTACTCCGTGCCCCGGAAACGGATCTTTGTGTTTTAATATAATGTCGCTGATTACTTCTTAATTACGTATTAATGGTTACATATTAATTAATGTCTCAATGCAAAACCGCAATGTCAGGTACATTGTATATTGCACATGCAAATACTTGTACGAAACGTTCAGGCAGTTTCGCATACTTCCGGGTAGGAGAGGAGTGGTAGTGGGGGAGTGGAGGAAAGGGGGGTAGGAGAGGAGTGGTAGTGGGGGAGTGGAGGAAAGGAGGGTAGGAGAGGAGTGGTAGTGGGGGAGTGGAGGAAAGGAGGGTAGGAGAGGAGTGGTAGTGGGGGAGTGGAGGAAAGGAGGGTAGGAGAGGAGTGGTAGTGGGGGAGTGGAGGAAAGGAGGGTAGGAGAGGAGTGGTAGTGGGGGAGTGGAGGAAAGGAGGGTAGGAGAGGAGTGGTAGTGGGGGAGTAGAGGAAGGGAGGTGAGGAATGAAGAATATTGGGAGGCAGCCCGAGCCACTGAAACCTGGAGCATCTGATCTTAATCTAGCATAATGGTAGCAGCCAGTGAGCGGTGTTCAGTCATCCAGTTTTTTAAAAGTCAAAGCTTAAACCCCTGCTAACGTGACTGCAACTGGACAAGCTTGTTTCCATTCCGTTGCTGTTGCTTCAGATCCTCCATTTCTCAAGGTGCACAATAGGGGGAGCCAAACTCTGAAAAATGGTCTGGGCTGTCTGAATGTGCAAGTTCGAGGGTGCCCTCCTCAATCATAAACTATACCCTGCCAGACTCTCATTGTAGTCATGATCAATGTACAACTTCAGCAGAAATCCCATGGTCCAACAGAGCTTCACCATGCTCCAGTCGGACCATTGAAGGCTGAGGCAAGACATTCTGTGGAAAACATTATTTGAATAATCTTCCACTGCTGTCGAATGGATCCAGGAGAAACCTATTGTCTTTCCTTCCAGATGTTAGAGTCAGTGTCTTGTTTTTTTCTTCTGCACTTAAATTTTTTAAAAGGGGAATTACTTATGGGTAATTATTTATGAGTGCAGGCTTCCAATTTAAATGAATCATCTTTAGCTCCCACTGCAGTTCGCCAATCTGTGTGCAATAATGTAGCTTTGTGGTCACCGACATTTGCATTGCATTTGCTTTTTTGGATCAACCAGAGGAATCATCTGTAGTGTCATCACCCTCTAAAATCTGCGAGTGTTTCTCTCCTTTTTCTTCCAAGAGGGTCATTTGTGCTAGTGTGTGATTTAAACCGTGTACAGCACTGTCTTTGACATTAAATAATAGATTCAAAAAATATAAATATATAAAACTGGGGAACAGAATAGCCTATTTTGGCGTCTTTGCAGCTTGGTAGTTAATGTCTTGGGGGAGTGTGAACATCTTACTTTTTGGTATTGACATAATTCATGCACATCATCACAATGAATCACTCCAATACACTACAAAAGATTCCGTTCCAGCACCCTTTCATTTGCCATAGAAGAAAAGGAGCCGGCTGTGGTAATGTGGTGCACGTCTGACAGAGCACAAAGAATGTATTCAGCAAGGCACATGAATAAAATAAGATGCTCATCTCCGAGATCTTGCCATTCTATGGGAAGAAGATAGGTTTCTTTAAGACAATGCAATACAAAGTTGTTTCAGAGAGATCCTCAACTTGCTAAACCAGTGTCCTTCATGCACATGAAAATGACCACATGCCTCCACTCTATTCCTCACCCTCTTCATATTCACCTCACTTTCCATTTAGCATTTTTTTCACTCCATTTGTCATTAATGCCAAGAGGAATCCTTCCTATGTTCAAATGCATCAATGTTTTAATCAATGCAGCGTGCAGTATGTCTAACAAAGTAATTCAATTGTTGTCATTACATATTACAGGAACGAAAAAGTACAAGGGTATCTATTTTTTACACTACGTATGTACCGCGTCCATATTATGACATCATCGGGTGTCAGGGTGCAAGCAAAGGTTTACTGGATGAGAAGACTTTGAAATAATGATCAGCTGGATTGGATGAAATTTTTTGAGCCAATGAGGGCTGATTACTGGTAGCACATTATGATCTATAATATGAAGCCCTGCACCACACCGACAGCTGCAGGGTCTTTAAAAGTTATCATACATTTTTTTTTTAAATATGGCCCAAATAAGAGGAGGTAAAGATCAGCTTGTTTGGCAGCATTACACATCTCTGTTTGTTTTTTATCAGCCGCAAAACCCAAAAAGAAAATATTATAAGGCGAATGGGAAAACGAGACCAGGAAGTGCTTCCCTTCCGAAGGGCACTTGAAAAGTTCGCCATGCCCAATCTTTTGGCTGTAGCAATCCTATTGAAAGCCCGGATACCCCTCTAGTTATTTCTGTGCCACGTGTCTGAACATATGTTGTGACTTTCAAGTTTATTTATTTCAAAAAGAGACGAAGCACATTAATAAACATAAGATAAAATGTGCCAGATTTAGCTATTAGGGCTCATTTCCGTCTGTAGTCCCTGTTTCAAGCAAAAAAGGCAGCTTCATCCCCAAAAAATCCACATTGACACATTATTATTTTTTTAAAGCGTGAATGCCGACTGGCACTTGAGTTTAGCAGATCCAATTTACGGCTATATGTGCATTACAGCTATCAGTGCTGAAAACTGTGTGTGTCATTCGGGTACGGTTTCTCACCACACGGGCTTGGATTGATTCTCCGGTAAGCTACAGTACTCTTCTCGATCTCTCTGCCCCTTAATGAACCATTCCCACAGACTACGGTCTTCTGAAGCAATGTGAATCTTTTATCTGTGGTTTTAATGCCCCTCTCATAGCCAATGTACATTACAACAGTGGTTCCAAACCTCGGTCTGACTCCTGGGGATCTCCTGTCTCTGCTGGTTTTTGTTCCAACCACAGTTGCAATCCCAGACTTTTAACAAGCTGTTGTCTTCTTAATTATGTGCTTTTCATGTTTAAAGGGATTATTTTCCCTCTAAAGAATAAATAGCCCAGGTTCACATTGTGCTTATTGTGTCCAACGTTGCACAGAATTACATAAAACGGGTGCACAACAGCCAATCCTTTTAAAGATTTTTTGTGCCAACTTCTGCTGCTAATTATTTAATTAGCTTAATCATATCTTGATCTGACATTTGTATAAGCGCCAACTACAGCCACAGACTGCCGTTGGAGTGTTTTTCTTTCCACTGGGGAGTTTTTACTTAGTTTGCTGTTCGGGGGTTCAGGCCTGGTTTTTGCCCAATTCTCTTTCCCTTTTTCTGTACAGTGTCTTTGCCACAGTTCTCTGTAAAAAGCGCTATACAAAATAAATTGAATTGACTAGAATTGACAGTGTATCCAAAAGATTTTACTATGCTCAAGTACAAGAGTGAACCAACCAACGTAGTTTATAGAGCTGTCAGAAAATTGGTTGGAACAAAAACCAGGATGTAGAAAAGTGCTCCAGGACTGGAGTTGTGCACTACTGACATAAGAGGTAGCAACAATGTTTAACTGATAAAAATAAAGATTGAGGTGAATTATTAGACTCCTAATTAAGTTGTTGAACACATTTGTTTAAGTTCTGTCATGATTTTTTTCTTAAACTTATTAACATAATGCAGGTTTAAATCATTTTTATTGTCTTGAATTCTTCATCATCTACCAAATGGTTAGTTTTAGTGCCCATGTGTTCACAATTTAATCAATTACGAGCCTATTGATTCAGCTCCGTCTTTAATTAGATTTTATTAATTTATTTTGTTACCTCTTTATGTCATTGTTTTCAATATCACATAATAAGCACAATGTGAACATGGGACTTTTATTCCTTATTCCCTTATCCCTATTCCTTAGCTATTACTGACATAATGTGGCTTAAGGGGGTAAATAATCCCTCTAAATATGAAAAGAACCTACTTTTAAAAAATTAACAGCTTGTTAAAATTATGGGATTTTAACTGTGGTTGGAACTAAAACCACAGGAGGTCCCCAGGACAGAGGTTTGGAATCACTGCATCACACTCTAAGATAGTTAAAGGGAATTGCTAGAAAGTTTAGGGAATTGCCATGGAGACTCCATAGCAACAAGACATTGGTTAAACGGGAATTTCCCCAAAAAATAAAATAATAATTCAACATCTCATTAATTGCAAGGCTTTATTCAGTCATGGATTATATCAAGCAGGGTTTGAAGCAGAGTATATTTTTAGTAGGATATCCCGCAGAAAAAGGTGTCACTATGCAAGTGTAAGTTACTTAAATCCTACACTGCTCTTTTTAATTGTGCTTTCAGCTGAAGATATCGAGCTTCACCTAATAAACATGAATATTTCCTTCTCTGTTTATGTAGCAGCCCTTATGGCGGGTGACAGCTGTTGGTTTGCGTCACTCTCATGTGTGGAAATCCAAGGAGAGGACACTGTGCATGTATCCTGATAAAAGACACTGCTGTAGATGGCAATGTGTTGGCCTCGTTGCACCAGCTACCCAGCACAGTGACAGGTGGGTCAAGATGTTTCTTTTGTTAGGGTGAGGCTATGGTTTAGGCCCAGATTCAATCTATAATGACAAGGCAGTTAGTACATCGCTACAGAAAGGCATGCATTTTAAATTTTACCATACTGAAAAAAGAGATTTTTGCATTTAAAAAAAGAAAGATTGAGTAGCTGTTTCTCTATATTGTACAATGTTGTTGATTTGTATACTCTGTATGTTTTTTCTTCACAATACAGTCTGGCAGTTGCTGGAATTAGTAAAGAAGGGAAGAGTGAGAAAGCAAAAAGAAGTAGCGGCTGGCAGTGCACGATTCCAGGAACCGGAATTGGCAGAGGACTGATTTAGCAGTAGTGGAGATGTACTTTCAAATGTGTTTGGCCATTTCCAATTTGGATGAAAATGGGAATAAATTGCGGAGAAATGAAATGCAAAAACTAAAGTTAGGACTGTTTTACCCAATAAAATAATGTTCTTAAAAGATGCATTACTCAGATTCAGTAAAAAAAAAAGCACATTTAAATTATGTTCAATATATTTATTATATATTTACTGCTAAATGAATGCTAATTTTCTCTCCAATATAGAGCTTAAGCACGTTTTTTTCAAATATGGACACTTTCTGTTTGAGATGCTCTGCATGCACCAAGATATTATGAGTCTGCAGAAGCCCAGTGCATTCCTTCATTTTGTCTCTGTCCCATATTGATTCAAAACACATTTTTCTTGTCTTCTGTAGGAATTATCTTGTCATACTCTAGTCAGATATTCAACTCGGTTGACTTTGAGAAAACGTGGTTTCTAACTTTTTAACATTCCACAGAATGCTATAACGCGGTTCCATCACATCCACTTTAGTGTCAAAGCGCATGCAGTAAAGGTCCCTAGATCAGACCTAGACATACTGTAACATACTATCGCTGTTTTTAGAGGCTGGGGAAAAGGGTGCCATGTTTGTATTTTTTTTGCTGAATTGATGATATTTCAGTTGATATTCATCAATGGTAATTGAAAAATCGAATATGTAAGAGAACTCCTCGGGCTAGAATTAGGTTTCAGGGTTCAGATTAAGAGTCAAATTAGATTAGGGTTTGGCTAGGCTTAGGGTTAGGAAAACCTAGGGTTGAGGCAAGATTAGAATTCTGTTTAAGAGATTTAGTTCAGGTTAGGACAAGGGTCTGTGTTTTGAATTTGATGATACAAATGTTGGGGTGATATAACAGCATAGCCTGCATCACTAGCTACATGCACACTAGATACATGTCCACTAGATACATGTCCACTAGATGTCCATACATTTCACCAGATTTGAAGACAGAAGGTAATAAATGATTAATTTAATTAGCATAATACTGGCACAGAATGTTAGCACTATTGAGTGAAATAAAATCCACACAAACGTTACGCAGTAAAGATCTGTGTAGTATTTCATTGAGAAATACTACACATTACACTGTAAACATGGTGCCTTTGAAATCGGGGTTGTTGAACTGGCTGTTGATCCCCTTATATGATTATCAGTGACAAAGGGGCTAAAATGTTGAAAGGAAAAGGTGGAGATAGTGAAGATTTTTTTTACTAGTAAAGAAAACCAATTGAGGAAGTTTTCTTATTTTCCAAATGTTCACTTTAATGGCAGTTTGTACAAAACTGCTGTAAATACCGAAAATAAGTAAATAAATTATAAAATTATAAATTATAAATTATAAATTATAAATTATAAATTATTTCTGAAATATCTGTTGCCAATAAAGGATAACCCACATTGGATTGTTGTGTTCCTCTGACACCCAATTAATCTGACCATAATGGATCAGAAAAGCTGTAACACCACATGGAAAGTATAATGGCATAATCAGAATTCCAATAAACATACATCTTATCTGAAAGAGTTTGCCATCTACCATCTTTTTTATACAGCGAACCCTCTTTCTTTTCTACAGGGTCTCTGTAGTGATACTGTCAGAGGCATTTTTTATAAAGGTCAAGAGTAGGCTGGGGCCTTTGCTGGATTGCCATTTGGATTAAACACTGTTGACAGGCTGTCAGTATCTGGGGGTTTGCCCTCTGGACCTCCCTCTCCGTAATTCAAGAGATTCTGAAACCCTTAAGAACTTGTGTCAGAGCAGAGCAGGAAGACTCAGAGTGACCATTAATCAAAACTCAGAAGGTGACAAATATAACTGTGCCAGGCTCATGAATGAAAATTGGAACTAAAAGCAGAAGTGGTGACATCTGGACACTGATGATGCCTTGTACTGTGGGGTTGAGGCAGGTTCATCGGTGTATAAAACAATGGTTTTTAATGAGGTGAAGGAATCTCCAGGAAGGTTTATAGTATAGCCAAAAGTTCAAACATGTATAGGTGCACGGTTGGGTACACAGGTAAATGCAGTGCCGTTTTAAGTTCATATGTTAGGCATTGAGCAGACGCCCCTATCCAGAGCAATTTACACAGCTTACTTACAACAATATTTACTGAAGTGATTCAGATTAAGTACTTTGCTCAAGGGTATAATGGCAGTGGCAAACCTGGGATTTTAACCTAAAACCTCAGAGTTGCAAGCAGGATACAGCTTTGTTGTTTTAGGAATACTCCAATTATGAATTGACTACTTAAGACCTATTTATATGCTTAAGCACTTAAATACATTGATACTTTTTTGCCCTGGTAACGGCATTGAAATGCAGCTCTTGTAAAAAAAAATGTCAGTATATTTCTGACATTACAGAGGCCCCCCAGAAAATAAAATACATTTTGTGTATTTAATTTTATTGTTGACGTTTATATGGTATATTTGTATGAGTAGTGTTTCTGTCATAATTGTTTAGGCTCAGTTGTGTTGTGCCACAAGGCTACATTCTCGTTTTTGTGAAAATGCCTTGCAATAGGCTACTAAAGGGTAATGTTTTGTGGGGAAAGTGAGGATAAAGTCAAATGTGTAATAGGTAATGCCCTTGTTAAAATGTTCAGCACTCTGAATACTGAACACAAACGGTATTGCGTGGTAGGACACCTCAGTTAACCTACATTTAAAATATATGTTTTGTGATTTAATTGAATAATTATTATTAAAAATGACAATCCTCAATTAAATTACCAAATTTGTTAGGTCAGTCGAACAGTAACCTGGTGGAATCAACCAACAAGTCAAAACAGACTAAATCAGGTCTTAAGATTAAATCATTTTATTAAATGCAAAACAGTCAGTTTGCATAATGAGCTGAAATCATACATTCACCAATGAATGTAGGCTCAGTACTTATAAATGAATTTACATAAACGAAAGACATTAAACCACATGTTAATTTGAAGAGAGAGAGAGAGAGAAAAAGAGAGAGAGGGAGAGAGAGAGAGAGAGATACCCTACAGTTTCATGGTGGAAAGTACAACATACATTATAACTCTGGTATTAGGGTTGAAGGTCATAAGACATTAAACAGAAGCATGTGCTGCAGAGTCACCTTAGAGTCCAGTGGATGACCAGGCCTGTAAAGACTGAAGGGTCATCTCATCTTGTGAGCCAAAAGTAGGTGAGAGTATTGAATGAAATTTTAACTGAACTGATTATAGTGTATGGGGTCCAGGTTGGATATAGCCTTCTATGCATTTTGTTTATTTTGTGTAAAATTTTGTGAACACTGTATATATTCTGCACTGGTCACTTCTGACCTTTAAATAAATCATGATTGCTCAACCTCGTTGTCCTGGCTACTTCGTACCAGCCTCCATCCGTCAGTTCACCCTAACAACGCACATCTCTTTTTCTTTATATTGCCATATATTACATATTATATTACTTTTTTCCAAAAGAGTGAATCTTATTTCTGGCGGTGCAAAGAAAGAGACTGGCTGAGAAGTCTATAGTTTAATGATCAGCTTAGCTGTGCAGACTGGCAGGTGGACAGACGGTCCTATCAGATTCACAACCAGATACGTTAGTCACTGCCACATAGCAATCAATTCACCCTCTGGCTGCCCATCTAAACTTTACTCTCTGCTCTTGATATGGGGATGTAGTAAAACATAATGTCAAGCAGTCACTGTGGCTTTTCGCGACAGTCAATATGAATCCAATGGCTGAGGGCACTTAAAATTAGAAGCAGCTCAGAAGTGCTTCACAATAGCCTCGGTGAACCATTCATGTGCTGATTTCATGTAATGCTATTTTAATGTAGCATTGTTTCTCCAAGTAGCTAGCGTGTGAATCGAATCGATATTACTATTTTTGTGTTCAATTAATGCACGTTTTTGTTGGCTGTCTTTTGTCTTTCGGCTGTTCGCGGAAACCTCTGGACGTGGTGCATCACTGTCTGTCTGAACTACTCGTTGCTGGGTTACTGTGCTGTCATGTCACAAATGCATAAAGTCATAGCTCATTAGACCAAGCCCAGTCAGATTAGGCGTGTGTGCCTTGTTCCAGATGCCATCTCAGTAGCCCCGATTTAATTTCCCTCTTAGAAGGAGTCCGCGAGCTGATCCCCTCACTCAAACGAATATGAACGGTAGGAAGCGCACTTCTATGTGTTTTACACAGCAGTAATGCTGTTCCAGTTCCAGGGATGTAGGGACAAATGTAAACCAGTTAAGACCTTTCTGTGCGTCATTCACTTTTAACAAGATGAGGTGCATTGAGAAACCCACTCAATTCAAGTCAGTTATTTTCTGTAAGCATATTATCAGGGTGTGCAGATGGACAGAATACAAAATGGTTTAACTGACTGCAAGTCCATCTTTGTATCTGGGGCTTGGGGCTTGGGGCTTATTGCAATGTAAGTATCATGGAGCAGTGTACAAGGCACTTCCCCACAGAAAAATATGCTGGTAAATTACAGGGACATTTCTTTTTAGTGGCCGGTACAGAGATGGTGGGTCGTGCCAGTTTTAAGTGAGTTGGTGAGTTGGTTATGCTAAATACTAAGACCACAGCCTTCTGGTGTTCAGGCAGAAAACTCAAAACAGTAACCACTTGTATACGGTGGACTCATTGTATAAATACAGCTTTCTGAAATGTAATAATGTATGAGGGTTATGGCCCTGTCACACTATTGCGTATGAGAGAAACGTATGAGTTGCGTATGTAAATTCATAAAATAATTTTCATACGCACAAAAAGCCCTTGAAAATAGCGTATGGCCAGCGTATGGCTAGCGTATGCCTAGCGTATGCCTAGCGTATGCTTAGCGTATAAACCATACGTCCGAATACGCACAAAATTTTTAAGCATGCTTAAAAAACGTTTTGTGCCTCGCTGTATGCCAGCGTATGCCACCGTATGCGACCGTGCTTGAAACGTATACAACCTATGCCTAACGTACCCCTAGCGTATGTCAGCGTATATCAGCGGATGAGTGATATTTTTCACACGCTGGCATACGCTAGTACTATACGCAATAGTGTGACAGGGCCATTAGGGAAATGCGCTTGAAACCCAAACATTGCGGGTTTGATTCTCAAGTAGGGCAATGACATTGCACCCATGAGCAAGGTACATAACCTGAATTCCTTCAGCATATATCCACCCGTACAAAATGGATAATATGCAAACTTCCTAAAGTAGGCTGTGCATGTCCCTCTGGATTAGAACATCTGCAAAACGACAGAAATGTAAAATAATGGAAATAGAATTTTTTGTTTCTAATCCCATTTTTATTCACATTGGCTTTATTTATTCCGTGTACACATGCTTTTAAAGTGCATAATGGAGCAATCAGAGGTTGACTCTTAATAGGCTTCAGCCCCTGTCCTTACTTAGACCAGGTAGATTTGTACATTCACAAAAACGACATTTTCTCATTTTGATTTCTCTTAAGCTTTTACATGAACCAGGTTTTTATCATCAAGCATTAGAATGCTGTGCATATGTTATGTTACTGTAATGTTTGTTTTATAAAACTCGATTGTAAACTGTTTTTGGAGTGTTTGCAAAAGCATTTGGTCTTTGGTGGGGGATGAGGGAGAGTGTAGGAAGGTTCACAGGCATCCAACACCCACTGGATCCACCAGTACCATATAATGTATGCACACAGGACCCTTGCCTGCTGAATGCGACATAATTACCCAAAATCCTTTGGGGTTTTTATTTCTCATGGAATTGCAAGTTAACCTAGAAATCAATAAGGTGCTTTCAGACATTAGTCTTGGAGGATGACTGGAGTCCAGAATAAATGGATTCTCTTATTTGCAACACACTGACTGCAAGACAAAAATGCAGCTACTTCTGAGAGTTATGTGGAGTAATGAGGACGGTCAGCAAACAAGGGCAAGCACTCAGGCTACAGTCCACTCCTGATGCTCGCACAGCGCTTGGTTAAGACTGCTTTTGCAGTACCTAAGAATAACAGATGGTTATAAAATGTGTGGGATTACAGTGAAAACGAATTCATAGCATGCAACCGAAACAATAAAGTAAGCAGTTATCCAACATGCATTTATAAGAATATACAGATATATTTAATTATTGTGACTTGAGTATGTCCTAGAAATGAACAGAACCAAATGAAAAGCGTATTCAGTGCTTTGTGGAGAGTGTCCAAGTCATAGCATGAAGGTTGATTTTGTTCTTGCTCATGCTTCACAAAAGCCACAAGCACTCAATGGCAAGAGAGTGCTCTCTGAATGTTAGCCACGGGGTAAAAAAGTACTTTCATTCCAGTTGTGTATTTATGGGGCTTTTTCACTCTTTCCTTGGAGAAGAACATATTTATTTTGCTTAGCTTGAGGAAATACTTCAAATGTGGTACATTTATAAGTATTTCATTCCTCTTCTCGTGCCATTATGAGGTGTTTTCATTTTCGTTTAAGATAAGTTTGTACATTTTTATCCAATCTTTATCTACTGTAGCGTTCTACAAATATTTAAAAAATTGAAATGTCAATTTGTTCATTTCAGTCATTATAACATTGTTCATCACAAAAACTGGGATAGATAATGTAGTTCAAACAAAGAGAGAACATTTGCTTTGAGAAATATTACTGATCTTTCCATGGTTTGTCGTCAAGTGTACTTCAATTGTACTTTGTACACAGGATAAGAAATGTACAATATTTATACAGAGCAGAAAAAATATTTATGAAACTCAAATATTGGGCCACTGAGTCAGTCCACATCCTACCTTTTATACAGTAATTGATGTTTACCACAGACCCACTAAAATAACATAATTAAATTATCTCTACCCTCTGGTAGCCAGAGGGTCCCTGTGTTAATAACATCTTGTATCAGAAATAGACACTATATTGCATTTCTTGTCTATATTTATCTCTAATGTAATGATATTGTTTATTTGCAAAGTTGTAGACAAATATTGCAGGGACAGCCAGTTTTGTGCCACCTGCTCACTTCCCGTAGTTCCCTGAAATGTCTGTCTATAAAGAAGGCCCTGACGACTCAACAGAACCTGTAAGACAAGCCTCTGATGTCTTACTGGGGCATATCTGGAAAGAAGTACAAGGTAGTGGTCATTCAATGGCCACCCAGTCGCAGTTACAAAATAATACGACTTTGAAAGTCAATAAATGGTAGGGATTTCATATAAAAAATTGGAGGGACTGTGAGGTTCCATCGCCTATATAGTGCAGCCGTTATGAACAATGGCGTTGATTGTAATGGTCTTTTTAAGCATGCAGTTGTGCTGGCCTGTATTCTTTGATGAAAGAGCTTGATGAAAGGTGTTTGTTCTCTTCTCACTGGTTCAGTGTACGGTGTTTGAGCATGATTTTGACCTTTTTTTTTTTTGCAGATTGAAAAGCAGGTGTGGGAGATTTACAAGACCATCTTGCCCCCATACTTAAATAAATATTCAAATTTATTCTGTGGTGGGTAGCTGTCACCCGTTGCCATATTAAAAACTAAATTGACCTATCAGGGCAATCCTGAATGTCTTTTTTATCCAATGGTTATATGGAACACGTTTCTTCAGGTTTAGGTTTAGGAAAAACCAATGACTAGTGCTTCCTGAAATTTGCAGTCCATAGGGAATTCATATTCTAAAAGCATCTGCTGCATCAAGCATATACAACAACATACACATGCTTGAAATCATTAAAGAACTTGAGAGTGAGTTTGGTACGTAAAAAAAGCTCAGCTCAGTGACTTATACGCATGTATCCTAGAGCCCGCCATTTATCACAAAGTTATTACATTCTCATGAGTAATATGCTATATTACAAGACTCTTGGTACCATGGAAGATAAGCAAATTGAAAATGAATAGAATTTCAAATGAATTTTGACTGTGTATGAGTAATTACTAAGCAATTAATCATGCTCAGGCCAGACAATGTACAGTAACTCTCAGGGTAGAGTTTGAAACAAAGGACCAAACTCAACAGTGGGGTTCTTAAAGTGCTCCCGAAGGAACACCACTAAAGCGGAAAGAAAACCCGCAAAAAGGGAATAAAACAATGAGGAAAAAATAATATAATTTAATTAATATAATTATTTATGGTAACACTTTATTTTGAGTGTCCCATGTTGACAATCAACTTAATATCAACTGAATGTTGAGATACAGCCAACAGTACTTTGCTGAGTGTCAATAGAGTGTTTCTTGACAAGAGTGTTGAGTGTCAATACAATGTTTCTTGCCACTCACATGTTTGTGGCGTTTGTAAACAATCACTTCACATGCAATTGACTTTAAATGAACACTGAACTGATATTCAATTGATATCAGTTGATATCAAGTTGAGTGTCAACATGGGACACGCAAAATAAAGTGTTACCTTATTTATTATCTCCTAACGAGAGTAACCGCTACCAAACTGAAAGCGACCCGTATAGGGCGAACAAGTTGAAATGATACGGTCAATTCGAACTGTCAGTCCTACACCGTAGGTTACCGGCGTTCCTTGTCAAACTATTGTTAATATGGAAGCGTAGAACAAAGACGATGCAAGGTTTAAATAAGGAGCGGAAATGCGACGCAGGTGAAAACACAGAGTAGCAGAACAAACCAAAACACGGGACGGATAATGAAAACCAAAATAAAGAGGACGCTACACGAGCGCTCCACAGAGAAGTGGCCAATAATGGAAGAGCAGGCTGAGAAACAATGCCAGTAACATTGAAAACCTGGTACTGATATTAGTACAAAATTATTGGAATTACGATGGTGGAACAAACTAAATTAGAGGGACTAAATTTAAAAAAAATCCACCACTAATGAAGTTACGAGTGTGGCTTTAACTGTAAAAGCGTCCCATTCTTCATTTGACCCTTCGTAAAATGCATTGACATGGTCCACAGGGATTGTAGTCATTCATGTTTATTGTCTGATTTGGTTAGACATGGTGGCTCAGGGAAACAACCATTGGAGAATCCAAAATAATAACCCTTTTTTTTGGGATTTCTCTTAAAAACCGACCAAATTTGTACGCATACGCAGGCATCCTAACTCGAAATGGAATTATTCCAATTTTTTAATATTAGGTTAATGAGAGTTAAAACCAGTTACATACCGAGAAGGTCTCAGGCATTCCATTACACTCGAGCTTTATAACTGAGGCCCACTGAAGAGGAAATGCTTCACTGCTGTTGGAGGGACTCTAGAAGATCAGAAATTGGGAAGCTATAGGAGCTGTCGAAAAAACGCAGTAAAAAAATACCTCAGAGGCACTTGGCAAGCGTTCAACTGCACAGTACATGGCTGTTCAGTTTCCTTCAGTGTATTTATGTTTTTCAGGCTGTGCTTAAAAATGCATAAACTGCAGTTGTTTTGAACCCAGGGCAAGTTGAGGGAAGAGGTGCTCTGTGACGTCTGGCATGTTTGCAATGTTAAAAACCCATTCCCATTCCTCCTCTTCGTGTGAGCATTTTAATCATTGCTTCGTGGGACGATAACTTGGGTTGAATAATCACATAATATCTTTGATTGACAATAGCCATTCTCAGGCCAATAACAATAACAGCATTCGCATAAATGGTTTCAGCTGTTAGAAATGTCACCCTATCAAGTGTTCATTTATCTCATGATGTTTTGTTTTCATTTTCTTTTCCGAATTTGCACTGACTAATGCACCCTCTAGCCCAAAGCTGTCATAGTATGTACTTAAGTATGCACTTAGTTAAAGCCTCATGTATTTGTGTATAAATATGTCAAAAGCAAGGTAGCTTGTTGTTGTTTTGTTTAGATGCGATGGCCTTTTGGATGAGTGTGTGCAGCAATAAAAAAAGAGGTCTTGAGATCCATCCTTCATCTCTCCCATCTTTTCTGTGTTGAATACACACTTCAATCTTAATAAATAGGGTAGGATGAAAAGGCGATCCATCAGGTTTTTGGATCCATGCCACAGCGGCTCTGTTGCCAGGGTGACTCAATTGCCTGGCCGCTGACTTCTGGGCCTGTCATAAGGACAATCGATCTGCCTGCAATTACCGAAGGAAAGAAGGCTCCTTGGTTGAGTTGGTGACAATATGGCCATTAAGAGATGGTAACTTTGTGCTGGCTAAGCAGCACGGCCTCAAACAGATTGATCGGAAAGTTCTGATTGGAAAGTTATGTTAAGGGGGACATTTTGTGGCACGGGGCAGCCGTGCAAGTCTTTTGCCGATTCACAGTGTCACATCGCGCTCATTCAAGAGTCACATGTGAGAAACTGGAAGTCTCAGTACGGCAGAGCTGAATGCTGTGGCAGTGTGGGGGAGGGGGAGAGCAGCCAGGCCTTTATAAAGAGCAGAGATTACAGGGGAAAAGATGGAGACACGGGACCACTCTGGATGCTCCACTGACCGTAAAGGCCAGAACCGGGACAAACAGATGCTCATCATCCTCCCCGGCATGGCCTACAGTGCTCAGCGCTAACCTCAGCACTATGCTCGGCGCTATGCTCAGGCAAGGAGGCCGAAGCCACGGCACCACAGAAAAAATTACTCATCCAACTGCAGTGGGATATATATACAATGGGGGAAATAAGTATTGGACACGTCAACAATTTTATTATCAAACATATTTCCAATGTAGCTATTCACATGAGATTTTGACCAGACATTGGTATTAACTCAATAAAACTACACAGCTAAAGAAATTGTAACGTTCCAATTCTTTAAAAAAGTTATGTGCAATAAAGTGAAATGATACAGGAAAAAAGTATTGAACACGTTAAATTAAATGTGGTAGAAAAGCCATATTTTTTATATTTGGTTGCATATCCTTTGCATGCCATAACTTTATGATGTCTGTGACCCAACAACATCAAAAGGCTCTTGATATCGTATTTGCTGGTACTCTTACAAGCGATACTATAACAGCTCTGCATTTGAATGGATCTCTATGGGAATTGGGGGGTGAGACAAGATTTAGCTGTAAATTACACTGGAACAATATAGAACATGTTGGCTAAGTGGCTCTAAGTCATCAAGGGTCTGATGTATTAAACAAGCCTTTAACCATCACTCTGCTGCCAGAAATACAGTAGATATGGAAGGATCACTTTAAGGGTTGTTTCTCCTGACAGATTTTCCTATTGAACTCTATGGAAAAATAAGTCAGGAGAAGAAACCCTTCAAGTCCGTTTTCAGATTTGCAGCAGTGGGAATGGGCGTTAATAGGATAGGATTAAACCTTGCACAGGCCTCCTTGATTGGTCAGTTACGTTATTTATAGCTAGGGCCACCAGTTTGTTTCTCTTTGTTTTCTGGCTTGGCACTTCAGTCCTCCACCAACTAGAGGTTGCAATAGCCACTTCTCAAACAATTATCCCATTTGCACCGCCTCAATCATCGAAGTTGATAAGGTAATGGCCACTAATTAAACACAGATGATGTTTGACAGCAATGTTTACAAGCGACACGTGTTAAATTCAGTTTGATTACTTACTAACATGGACATGCTGCAGTATTTTCAAATATTGTTCAGGGGCATGTTAGTTTTTGTTAGAAGCAGTGGGAAATGCTGACGTTAAATTATATAAAAGTGGTGATGTTCTTAAATGTACTAAGTTCAAGTTAAATATGTGATTATATATATTGTGCATTTATTGTTAAATTGCAAGTTGTTGCAAAATAAATTAAATCTGTCGGTATGTAGTGTTCCAGGCTTTACTGGTTTGCTCAAAAACATGCATTCTGTAGCATTTAATTTGTATTTTATTTGTATTTAAGCATTGAAATACAAGTTTAAATTCCCGCAGAGCATGTGGTGGAAACAAACCGGTTTCCCTATTTATAGCAAATCTATACAAAACAGGTTCTGTCTGTCAGCAGTGTAGAGCACCAATTACAAGAAGAAGAAAAATAAATGCTACTTCTGCAAAAGTATCAGGCATGGCACAGGCAGTAATATTGCCTATCCCAGAAAAGTGGCTAACACCAAGCACGTAATTATAGGCTTGCTTTGTATTTTGTGCACAAAAAGAAGCATTAGCAATTAAAATCTATACAAAGAGAAACTCTTCTTGGCAACCAAACAAGCAAAAACAATCTCACTCTGAAAGGAAATACTTAGTATTGGCTTGAGTCTCTTTCATTTACTGTATTACATCCTTGTGCAAATTAACTGAATCAAGGATACACTTTAATCTTTGTTTACCAATGCATACATTCCACACATTCAATTTGTGTAATTTTCAGTCCATCTTCATCCAATTTTCCGACCATCCTCTTCCCATCTTATTCTTTTGTTCTTACTCTTTATTATTCTTATAGTTTTTTTTCTCGTGAATTCGGTTAGTCTACTTCTGTTGGATTCCATTTCCTGTGTTCTAATTTGATAGTTATTCATTTTTACATGCTATATTGGGATGATGCAATATGGCATAATCCATTCACCTGAAGGCAAATTTCACAGAAATCACTGGAAATGAATACGCAGCGAATGAAAACTGACCAGAATTATTTCTGAGAGATTTATAGGGTTTCAAAGATGCGGATATTGTTCAATTTGCACAATGATTCATACAATTCTCCTGTCAGATATTGCTAAAGGCATTACAGCACCACCATATTCCACCATGTCCACAAACCAGTCTGTATTGCCTTTGGGGTAAAAGGCTAGTTCCTGACATAAGGACCAGCGACACACTCAAAGGGTTGATGGAAAACGTTGCCCGGAGCTTGAGACTTTAAAGTGTGTTTTAAAAGCTAGACTCCAATTCTCATCAGGCCCTTCGGGTTACTTTGGTAAGTGAATATACTTTCTCACTCAGAAAATAGAAAATGTGATTTCACTGTTTTTTGGTATCACCCATGGGTATGTTCAGAGGCAAAATATTATATTCTGTGATCATGCTGAGCAAAAATTTCCAACGCTTGCTAAATGCATGGATCTCAGATTTGATTTTATTTGTCTGTTTTTTTTTTGGGACAGATATTATACCCGTCCCCTTAATAACGGCACATCACATCAAAAGCAGGATATGCACATGCACGGCTCTCGTAGTATCTGGCATTTCATAGCAAGAGGCAAAAACAGGTTTTTTCTGTTGCCGTGGTGACAACCTGTACCTTGGAAAAGAAAAGGGGGGGCGGGGGGGAATACATTTGAATTTCGATGACACACAGAACAGAGAAAACATGGCTATTTGGTCATATTTCAAGATGAAGAATGCTATTTAGCTCATACTGGTTGATTGTAATGCACACATTATTTATCAGGGGGTGGCAAAATGAACTGGTTGACAGGCACAGAGCTAGTTGAGGATATTTCAACAAGTGTGCATTTTTTTCAACTTTGCATTGTCATTTGAGTGGGATAAGCTGTAGGAGCCTGTGCAGACAGTGGAAGCTTCTGTTGTGATTTATTTTGGGCTTCTGAATGTAACCAGAAGTCATTTGCATTGCAGCAGAGCCAAACCGTGTGCGTTTTAAACATGTGGGACACAGGTGTGCACTCTCGTGTGCACTCTCGTGTGCTCTTACTGACCGAATAGCTCTTATCTCTATTCTCTATTAATGAAATAAGCGTGTGGAGGCAGGACATTCAAAGCACTTCACAAACCTGGGCCATAAGTCTGTGCTTCCCTTAAGTGCCTTTAGTAAAATGGTGTGCCAATTTGACTCACCCCTGGTCTCTGAAATCCGTGACTGAAAAGAAGCCAGAACTCTTTTTCTATCTTTTGCTTGCTTTCATAGACGGACAATGCAAACATGTCGCTGTTCATTTACATTTTTATTCAAAGAACTTTCAGGGTGTATTTTTACTTTCAAATTCTGGTTCTCTTCAATGTAAAAGATCATTCGTAAAATTAACACAAGTGGGGGAAAAAACTGATGAACATGATCTATATAGCTAATAAAGAAATGGAAAGAATACAACGTATTTAGAAGATCAAAATCTGTGACAGTTGAAATACAGAGTATTCACTAAGTTTTAATTCATTCAGAGTAGACACCGGACAGAACTCAAGAACACAAACTGCATGGCCAGAACATTTGTGCGGACAGCACACTACCACTGCTGAAAAGAAGGTTCAAAGGGAAAATAAAACTTTATCAAAGAAATAGAAAAATAGAAAGCCAATTCCCGCACATGAGTGGAGAACAATGTCATTCTCTGGAAAACCATGAGAACATTTGACGAGGAAATAAATCACAAGGAAATTACATTTGTACATAATATAAATGTGAATTTTCAGAAGAGCTGTAGAACGAATGCTCATCGACACCAACATTTGTCATAATACATCATAAGTCAAGCACATTTTTCTACTATGAGTACTTAGTATCCATATTTACTGATGCAGAATTTCAATTAAGTCCACTCATAATTATTTGAAATGAATTCATAATAAAAAGGGATTTCGATGCATATTTCATGTGTGCTATATTTCATGGGGAGGTGTTGAATGTGTCACATACACTGCAGGTACCTTTGGAAGCTTGCACTAGCTTGCAAGCTATTTTTTAATCTTAGGGAGAAAACAAGATATACACCGGCACAATGCCTATATTACTTGTATAAACATGAGTACCAGCACAGTAGCATTTTTTAACAGCACATTTCTGAGACAAAACTAAGCCAGTCAATAATTATGTCATATATCTTGTGAAATTAGGACTCCCAGTCCTTAAATAAGTCACATTTTAAGAGCAAGGAGTCAGTAATTTGTGAAGCAATACTGGTATTATGCAATGCTATACTTTTTCCATTCAGGAACGGGTACTTTTCTTTCTCGAATCAATAAGAAGAATATTGCACTGTGATTAATAACTGGCTTTCTGCTCATAATGTTATGTATTTAATGAGAAGTAATGATTTATTTCATGGAAGAATGAAAACTATATTGTCCTGCTGTTGATTACGCCCATAGGATATACTGCATATCAAATGGCCACGTTTGTTATTGCTTTGTAAATTGCTTTTGGGAAATATGGTGAACTGTTCATAGTGAAAATCTAAATTTGGAATACTGTTTGAGATCTGGATTGCAATGGAGAAATAAATTAAATATAATTTCTGTCCACAGGCATGCTACATTCATGTCTATCTATTGATATTGCATCTCCATACGCAACCGCACTTCTTCATATTGTACACTTTTCAAAAATCATGATTTTGAGCACAATTTCTAATTCCACACTGGATTTTAGTTTCAGGTAATGTTGATGTAACAACACTCCAATTTTAAAAACTGCAAAACCATCTCTAATCCTGGCCTAGTATGTCATACTTTAGATAAGAAGCTACAAACAGCTCTGCTACATAACAGGAAAGGTGCACACTTATTTCCCTATATGCATACCATAACTTTAAATAATTCATTTAAGAGAATAAAAGTAAATTATGCATTAACTCTCTCGATTAAAAAAAAATCTCAACGCAGGCCTGTGGTCCTGTTAAAACAAAACCCATATATCCTCCAGAGATCCAGCAAAAAAAAAGTATTTTCACATTTTCTTTACATAATACGTATCTTGGGTGGCAAAAACATGTTGCAGTGATAATATTTTCAAAAATATTATACTATACTATTTTACTTTTATGAATGTCTATTGTAGTCTAGGTTTCAGCATAGTAGAATACATGGCTCTTGAGATTAAGACCTGACTCATGTCCCCTACAGGGGACAGAAATGAATTGCTGGGTCTCAGATGGATATACTTCAATAAAAACATATCAGAACATCAACCATATTCAATAAGCAGAAAGCAAACCAAAGTACAACCATTACACAACAAAGACACCAGGACAGGAATTGGACTTACACGTCTTGCATGCGGGGATGGCAATCAATGTCACATTTTTAAACTCACTTCAACCTTGCTCTACACAGTCCACTTTCATTCACTTGACATCTGCTGGAATTGCCCACAATTCCCTCAGAACTGTTGATTGTCTGGTGCACCTACTGCATTCTCCACGTGCATCAAAGTCTTATTGAACTGCCTTTGTGCATACTTTTTGTGTCTCTCACTTGCATACTCTAAGATTTCTTATGCCATAAGGTTCCTGTTTTCAAATAAAATTCTAAAGTCACAGAATATGGAAACCCTGAAAGCAAAGTTCACAGGGTATAACAACACTTTATCTATAAACTTTGAAAACAAAATATATAGTTAAGTCTCAGATATGCAGAATCAATATAAAATTCCCTAGAGCTCACAGATAAGTATTCTTGGCTATTTAAATTGAATTGGAAAAAGAACCAAACTTTTTTTTAAAAGCCATGTTAATCTTGGAATTTGTTTTTGTTTAACGGTTCGCTGGGTTTTGTTCATGGACAATTTGAGTTCAATTTGGGCGTTTAAGCCGTGTGCCATTTTTCAGAAATTATAATTAATAAAAGATTTGTCGGGGGTTTACCCCAGAAGAATGAGGCCCAGGGGGTGGGGGCTACCTGGACCGATCAGTCTGTTCTCATCCATCCAGAGGGTGCACACAGGTTGTGTTTTTATCTACTGCAATTCCCCAAAACATCACCTTTCCTCTCCAGTGCAAAATCAATCATGTAATAATCTAAAATAATGACTTACCATTTACAGTGCATCTCACAGAAGTCCAGTCAATTAATTAAAAGATATTGGCGCGAGTGTATCAAATAGATTTTTGAGTCAAATCCACAACAAAGCTGGATTACTCGCGGAATATCGCAATGTTTAATGCAATCAAGTGATATGTTTATGTATAAATAAATATGAAACAGAAGAAATATCTCCAACGTGGCATTTACAGAAGAAATTGAGTGTTTGCTTCCTGGTTGACAGTGGTTTTCATGTTTGCACTTTTGCCTTTTGGGAAAGCCAAAATTCTACAGCACACGGGTATAAATAAGCACAGACAAAAATAAAACAAAGTAACAATAAACAGGGATGCTGAAATGCATAAACTACAGCAAAAAGTTACTTTTTTTCATAGCTTCACTATGTTTCTTTGCCATTGTAGTCAAGTATAATTAAATCCATTTATTTTGCACACAAAACACAATGTGCAGGGATAAGCCATAGGAAGGTGTGTTTTTTTTTGTCGTACAAAAATAGTGTCTTTGTGGGTATCCCAGTTTTGGAAATGATCCATGTTATAAATGAGGGTAGAAGTAGGTGCTGTCACTGCAATGTATCATATTTCCATCTGCACAGAGAACGTGTTACACTGACGCAGTCAGATATGCTGAACTGCAATGAAAACATCTAACGACGGAGCAGCGCCGCACTCCAACTACGAGGAACCAGACGGAGAAGAGCGATGGCGTCCGCCGCGCCGAGCCTTATTGGTGTCATGTGACCTCGGCAAAGGTGATGGGATTCTGAGGGAAGGAGGGAAAAGACACAAGGTCAGTCTCCTTCCTTTCAACATACTTTGGTGGGTTCAGCCATCATGCAAATAAACACAGGGGAAAAAATGCAAGAGTGAAAGTTAAGTTCAAGTTAAGGACAAATATTGCCTGCATCCTTGATTTAGCTCTGTATAACAAATGGGATACAGAAGACTGGTATGCAGGGGTCCTTGTACATGTGCCTTTAAGGAGCAAAACTTGCCACCATAAGATTAATGATTCAGCCTTGAAAAGACATAACAGCAAGAGAGGCAGCCATGCATTGCAGGCTGAAATGTCTTCCCTGCGTGCTTATCGGTATCCGCTGCCATATAAACCTTATCTGATCTCCTCATAAAAAACCAAATGAGCTCCCCCTTAATCATTTGTCATATCAATTCGGGGGCCTATCTAAACAGGTGAATTGTGTGAGGGAGCCAATTGCACAGGGCCAGGGGGTTGACTTCAGGTTCTCTGGTCTACATTCAATCAACATCTCCTTCACATCGTCCTTAACTTTAGCCTGTATTCGAAAGTTCTGTCCTTAACTTTGGACTGCATTCAATCAATGTCCATTATTAACTCTCACTCGCAATTAAATGCAACTGACGACACCCTGTCCGGAGAGAAACCCAGTCTATCACAGGGTGGTTACCCCTATCTCCAGTTCATTTTCAATTATTATTTTCTTTCTTCTTAAAATGCACAATTTACTTATATTGACATGAGCCCATGCATTGGATTTTGCATCGTTTCTTTATTTGGAGTGTGTTTCCTGCTTTCGCATGTTTATGCTTTCACATTTGAAGCGTGATTGTCCTATTTGCATCATTTCTGAATTTACATTTACATTTGACTTTATTCTCTTGCAAGAAGCATGTTTCCGTTCTGGCCTTTTTTTAGCTTTTTGTAAGTGTTTTGAAATTGGCATCATTTCAAGACGTGCTTGCCTTAATTTGTGTGCTTTTGTTTTTGAAGCATGTCCTTGTGGGCCATCGTACATACTGGCCTTTCAATTCAGTCTAATTCAGCACCTGCATTATGTGCAGATAGGCATCCGTATGGGCCGCCGCGGTGGTACAGCGGTAAAGGCGCCGACTTTCAGACGGTGCAGTTGTACTCCGAGGATCGGGGTTCGCGCCCCGGTCCTGCCAGATCCGAGCATGGCCGGTGCCCTGTGGGAGCGACAATTGGCGGCTGCTTCCGGGTGGGGACAGGGGCTCGGAGAGAATCGCTGGCAACAGAAAGGCCCTGTGCGAGTTTGAATCACGGTCAGGAGCTCGAGGAGCCCTGCGCGCCCAGTAGAGGACGTAGCGCCCTCCTTCCTATTACCGGCTGACAGGGTTGTGTATCGGTGGCTCTCTAGCGGTTGCTACATGAGGGGAATTGAATAAGAATAGGTGTTCAATTGGCTACTAAATTGGTAGAAAAATCTTAAACAAATTTCTTTTTTTAAAGATATGCTTCCATAAAGTCACGTAATGCTCATCTAATGTATCAGCCGATCTAACCTTTCAAATACGTAGAGGGTTCTCTACTGCTCTATCTGAACTGCATTTATCTCAATAAGAAGCTCCATCCATCTCTCTCGTGCTGAAAATGTGACATTCCAAAGGACACTTAATTTGGCTACAAGCTGCGTTATGGCATACCAATCATCTTCAGCGTTCATCACTGTAGACATTTTTGTGAACATATCCTTTTTTGAAAACCTTGATAAGCACATTCTTTTAATGCCAGCAATGAGAAGAAACCGAAATCTCAATGTAAAAAAGGCCAGAAAGGCCTCTTAAAAATGAATATTTACAACTTTCTAGAAATCAGCGACCTTGTGCAGAAATAAAAATTAAAAGTAAACAAATGCAAAGGAATAAAACAAGTACATATTTTAATCTTTAATTACAATTTAGTAAATATACCATGGTCTTTTATTTTTCTTGCATTCCTATTTTATTCTAGCTTCATTTTTTAATAGCTATATTTATCTTTATATAAGACATTGTGTTGTATTTGAATTTTTTTTTAAAGTATTAGCACAGATAAACTGTGTTATGGCCTCAGGCCCTGTACAAACTGAATAGAGATGGTGACCTAGATAAATCCAAAATGTTAAAAAAAAAATTTTTTTTACCCAAGCTAAACATGGTTTTATTGATTTTTTTTTTTTAACACAGGGTATTTCTCTACGGAAATCTCTAATTGGACATGCATTGTTGTTGAATATTGCAAACATTGCATTTTTTATAGTCTTTAAAACACTTTTTTGGTAAAAACTGAAAAGAACTGACAAACTAACTGAAATGGTGCATTTCAGAGCCTTATTTCCAGTAATATGTCACTCAATTTTAACTGTCTGACACATTGGTGATATGTGACTGTGGTGCACTAGTGAGCACGTTTGAGTTTTGAAAATGAAGGGGGGAAAAAAACTTCCATTTCAACATAGGTTTCTGGAAATTTGTTGCGATTGATCTTGCTATAACATACAAATGCAATATTGAACATGAAACCCACTTAAAACCTGACATGCGCATACCATGCAATTCATAGGTAATGCAAGACAATAGAATGCAGTCCACTGTGTATCAGAATCTAAGAAGCCACGGGCTGACCTGGGTAGTTATGTACTTCTCCAGGGGGTTCTCCTCCCGAGGATGGCCGATTATGGGTGCGCTGTCCAGGCTCTCCTCACGGGGGATTTCACCAAGCAAGGGCTTCCCTTTGAACCTTTTCACCACGCCCACCGCCTTTCACAGTACAGAGACAAGAAAAAAAGTTACAAACAAAGGGTATGAGCTTTTAAATGGACACCTCAAGGCATTACGCAAAATTACAATCATGCTGTACTCTCAAACACATTACGCGCCAGTGCCACACTCACGGTCAGACTGGCCGTCTTGCAATTCAGGCAGATGCCAGATGGGCAGTTCCACTTTGGGGCTGCTGGGAAACTTTTGAGCAACGGTCAAATATTCACCTGAGGCGTTCACCTGAGGCGTCTGTGGTCCCCCACCTTTTAAGGGCAGCACCTGGGATTTGAACCTGAGCACTCATTCAAATCCAGGTCTCGACGGACTACGTGCAAAGCTGTCTCACACGTACGGCACATCAGCAGTTGCTCCGGAAACGAAGGCTTACATAACCCTGTGTTGTGTCACGGCTTTTGCAGCTCTTTACCGAGTAGAAGAAAGACTCCGATCTATAAGGAACATCACGTGCACCTCCTAGGGCAATTTAATCCATTTAAAGACACACAAAACAGACACCAATATAGCATAATCATGCTTCTTCTGTTCGAGTCAATAAAAAGACCAAGAACGTTACTTCTGAGACCTCCCATTAGCTATAGGGCCCCGAGGAGATACAGTGAATTGGGTACACATATCAGTATGCCTTGCAGTGCACTCAATCCCTGTCCGGCCCTTTACCTCAACAACCTCCGTATGCTCATTGCTCTACTCAAAAGCCACCTTGTGCCTCCGGTATTGTAAGCAGTTCTAAAATACACAAGGCACTGAAAGGACCGTGATGTAATGCGTTCCGCCTTCACTCGTCTCTCTCTTTGTTTATGACAGAAAGCACAGGGGTGTGACAAGCAGCGTGTGATGATGTGGATGCCTGTTGTTTGCGATTACTAAGGGACAGCTTTGAAGATTTTATGGGATATGTTCCGCACAAGCAGTTTCATGTAACTCAGGGAAAAACATAAAACCTGGGTCTCCGTATCTTTTTTCAGTCCTATTTCTTGTTTTCAGTTGCGTGAAATTCATGCTGAATTATTACATTCTGTGAACGTAGCAGCGAGCATATTTTACGTTACCTGTACCAATATCTACTAATGTTACTGCAGTTATTTTACCGTTTTAAAATAATTGAATGCCTTGATTGTCACAAATATAAGAACTGGCACTTATCAATTGTGAAAGATTATCCAGGGGAAAATGACTAAATACTCACTGTCCAATGAAAAGGCAATATACTGATAATTATTCTCAAAAGGAAAATTCCAAAGAAATGTACAAGTCGAATTATGCATTTATATTTTCAAAATGCATGCAGTATAGTGGTAAAAATGTAGTACACAGGTACACTGAAAAGAAACATAAATAGTAATATGCAGAGAATAGTAAATGAAGGATTGGGGCGTAGGGTCGGGCACGTGTTACCCTGCATGTGTTATGGTGCATTCAAATGATCTCGGAAGTCGAAATATTTCCCACTTCCGAGAAGAAAAAACGATTTGAACGTGACAACCCAGTGACGAGCTGATGACAACGATCTCGGAAATCCGACATTCAACCTCCTGAGGTCCCAGAGATGACTGAGGTGATGAAAAATGCGTCAGAGGTCAAAGGTAAACAGCTGGGCATCTGTAAACATGGAGATATCTGCATCTAGAGAGACCCGTTGCGTGGCGTATGTAGTCTTTCACCTTTTTTCTGCGTTTGTTGTCATCTTCAATCGGTTTCGCGTACGCCATGTAAAACCTTTGGCGCCAATGTTTTTTGCCGCTGAGCATTTGAACACCTTTATTGTAATGAACGTCACATCAAGCGTCACACACGATCCTCCCGAGTTGGCCACTTGAATACACCATTTGTTCCTTTACCTTTAAAGGAACACATAGGTGTACAAATGCATAAATAATTGGTTATGAGGCTTTTTATGTCACAGAAATAAAAAAAGCTTGTAGAATGACTGTGGTTTCTCAATGGAGAATCCAGGTTTGTTTATCACTGGTAATAACCATATACAATAACCGCATACTGTTGAAAGAGATGTTTTATTTCCCAGGGGTTTGAATGTTCTGGAACTTCATGAAATAGTTTCGGAAGACACATATGTCACCAGAGTGTGTGTCTTTTATTGGGACAAATATGGAACTGTGGGTTTGGATGTAATATTCATGTTTTTTTAAGGAAACAGTATCAGGTGGGGGAATTACAACCAGTGTTGGAGAGGTGCAGACCAATAAGGTCAAACTCAAAATGAAGAAGGGGGAAAAATCACAAGCACTCAAATATATCTAAGGCACATAAGTAAGGTTGACAAGTTAATTTATGTATATATGTATCTAGGCTTTTGATGTTTCTATCATGCATACATTATCTATGCTTTTTATGTTTCTCGAGGTGGCATTGGTAATACCTCATCCTCTGAATGTTCAGTGATTGACAAACCACAACTGTAAATTGACATGAGAGCATTCACACGTACTTACTTGAAGACAATATGACCACCCTACGAATCGTGACAGATATAATATTGTCACACTGATAGAATTTCTTTGCAGTCAAACTGTAAGAGGAAGAAGATTGAATGTAGCAGCAGGAGGCACTTCAGGCACTTCCATCCTATCAAACTATATAAAAATAGGCAGATGATAGCGGCCATGGGGGAGGGGTTACAATGCCCAACGTTTAAATACAAATCACTCAAACGGAGCAATCCTATACGGCAAAAAAAAACTCGCTATATAGCCTTTGGTCACTCTGACTAATAACGTAAAGTCGTCTGCAACAGCTTTTTAAATACCGGTCACAGTCTGTTACGCAGTGTTTGGCATTTGATCAGTTCTGAGACTGAAAAGCTTTTCGCGCAAGTGCCTTATTAATTACAATCCGAATTCAGCAAATGTCATTAGCTGACACATACATACACGCACATACATGGACACGCACGCACACGCGCACGCACACGCACACACCATCTCCAGTACTGTAGCCTAGCATCCTTGTTTATTTTCTGATTCATTTTCTTCCATGCTAGTGACATCGGAGCCCTGTTCGGTTCAGATGTGGCCACGATTACAGCCCTGTCTCATGTGTTCTCCAAGACGGACGCACGTACGTGACTAATGCTTTGTTTGATTCAGACAATATTAAATCCACGCTGCCCTATAACTACAGAAGTTCATCATTTCTTAAATGAATTTTCTCTGTTTCTTCCCCTCCTTTTACTATTCTCGTTTTTCCTACACTTGCAAAAAATGGGTTAGATAAAGTGTCATAACAATTAACACTCGCTAAAAGAAAAAAAGATGCAATACAGTTATGGCCAGCACAAGGTATGGAAGCGTAACAAAACATAAATAGTGATCAAACAGACTTCACAAAATTGTTCTGTAGTCTTAATCTGACCTAATTAATTAATGGTGTAACTAATTACTGTACCCCTTGATGTGAGAATCTCCTGCTCCGTTTGGCAGCAGAGGGACCCTGGGGCCCCACACATGCTCCTCTGAGCCAGATCAAGCGCAGGGATAAAGGCATACTGGGTCAACAAGATGCTAATCTCCCTTCCTCTTCAGTGAAAGCATACTATAAAAACACTGTAGAATCATTAACCGTGACCCTGAGCTCACAGCTAATAGGATGGCTGAAATTAAATTTGTCACATGGGTCTTTTTAAAGTCACTGATTCGCTGTGCACTTTGGGCTGTGAAAATGCGATTTTCCAGTGTGATGCCTTTTTTTTGTGTGTTTGTCTGTGAGCTAGAAAATATCCAGTAATAGAAAATGGACACATAGTCACTTCAATGTACAGTATTTGCTATTCAGCAAGGCTGTTTGTTTAAAAACAGTAATCATTAATACCATTACACACACACACACATGTCCTCAGGTGTTAACTGCTGTAGCAGCTGATTCACATTGTCTTATGTGGGTGTGCAAGATTGGTCTTCACTTGATGTGAACAGTTTCATACAGAGACACGAGAACAGTCATCAACTGCCGCTACAGAAATATAGATAAAATGTCAGGCATTCAAATGATTATACTAATTAGATAATTAAGAGCATTAAAAGTTGGCATTAAATTCTGAAACGTATACAGCCCTCCTTTCCCTCCCCTGGGTTGGCATGGACCAATAGGACTAGCACCAATTTTTATCCATTGCCATTTGATTACTGAGACTGTAAGACTGTATCTGTTAAACGCAAGCTGTAAATCAAGGAGCGGGCTAATTAGGGCTCATTTTCTGTAATTTCGTAAAACCAGGCTTTAGCGCAACTCCGGTGCAGTTGTAAAAGAGGCTGGTTCGATAAGAATAAATTAACTGTGGGTGCGGTGGGGGTTTGGTTTCATTATTGCAATCAGATCGCCCCAACCGTGTGTTAGCTCCATAGCCAACTGCTCATTTTGTCATGGCCAAAGAGCAAGCGTGTTATTAGAGGCTCCATTTTGAGCCTCTCTACGAACCATTGCTTGTCATATAAAAAAAAAGGTGAGAATGAATAGTTCTAATTTTCATACTTATGTTATTTCCCCCTCAAACAAAATACTTCTTTTTTTTTAAAAGAAAGAAATCCCAGACGCGCTACAGACCAGCTATACAAAAGAAATCACAGATTCAGGTTAAGTACCTTGCTCAAAGGTAAAACTGCATCGTCCCAGCTGAGAACTGAACCAGTAATCAGTAATCCTAACTAATTTAGTAATCCTGCTTTGTGATACAGGCCCCAGTTCCTTAACACACTGTCGTCGCTATGTAAACATATCTTTAACATTCTCATAAGGCATCCCTATGTACTCCATTTGACTGCAGTGGAAGTTTGCCTTCCAAGAACCAGTGCACCTACGCACATTCAATAAATGTGTTTCTTACACTATTTGGCGGGTGTAGAGCCGGTCTCCCACGTGCCTTGTGTCTCTCATTCAAGTAGCTTACATTGATTAACTCCATACAGGCACATGCCTAGATAGCCAACATTGGACTGCATAGCTGAACACAGCTTGCATATCAACTAGTCAAATCGAAATAAACGAAATGTTTCTGGAATCTTTGTTATGTGTTCATGCATTCTTATGTGTGGCGCATTCATAACGCCAGCAAAATAGCGTCCTGGAAAGTCTGTACTTATATTGTCACAAAAAATTTTCCCAGTGTCTTAAATGTGGCACATCATGTGTAGGCTGTTTTTATGTGAACATGAGCCTCATCTATAATCTCTTATAGATGAGCACATTACTTACCATGAATGTTGCTATAGCTCCTCCAATGATGAAGCCGGCGATGACATCACACCAGTGATTCCTGTACTCTACCACTCTGTTTATTCCCGTCAGGAAGGCCAGACACATGAGGGCCAGAGAGAGAGCGGGCTTAGCTAACCTGGTGCCTTTGTTCTTCACAGTGCATGTGATGTACATCTACAGGACATAACAAAACACACAGACACAGGAGATTATCACTGCTCTTTTAGCTGCAACATTATCAAAGAGTGTGTGTGTGTGTGTGTGTGTGTGTGTGTGTGTGTGTGTGTGTGTGTGTGTGTGTGTGTGTGTGCGCGCGCACGCCTTTATGCGTGTATGTGAGAGAAGCAGTGCGACCTTTCAGAAGGACTTGCTATGTCATTGTTTGTCATCGCTGCCATCGCCATCTGTGCCTGAGCTGTGGGGACAGACTAAAACCCAGACCAAAGCCAGCTGGGATTGAGCAGACATCTTCTGTCTTCATGTCGAAGCGTTTTCTGAACCCTTGTATGTATTATAAAATACTATACTTAATGTACTTTGACAAATTATTTGGACAGAAAAAGCAACAGAAAATGTGACCATCATCAAGGTAATCTTTAATTTGTCAACGGGCTTGTTATAGTTTGTGTTCTAAATTTGGAAATAAGGTTTAAGATCGTCAATGACCAATACCAAATTCTCCAGCAGAAACTATTGTTGTTCTCATGATAAAAAAAGAAATACAAATGAACAGAATAGCACGTTAATTCATATAATTATATTTATTCCATTTGGGTCTTTAGCTATTAAAAATGATGAATTTGGTCTGTCTGACATGTACAAATGTAACAACAAACAATTTCAGACATTCAGTATGTCTTCACAACAGTGTGATGAAACGTTCCTCACGCAGTAAAATAAAATGAAAACGGAAAAAAAGAGCAAAACCTCGATTTCAAAGGAGCTTGCTTTAATAGAGTACAAGCCTCATAGAGCGCTGGGGGGTACTAACTACAAGCCAACTGAAATAAAAAATAATAATAAAAAAACAGCGCTATGAGCGATGCGTTTGTCCACAGACTTCATCAGGCTGAAATGGCTTTTGAAGGCAGCGATTTTACACCTGTGTCTTATGTTATAGTAATGCTACCTTTAGTTTCCGACACTCATTCGTTTAACTTGGCCCTGTAGTTTTTCATCTTTACGTCGAAAGGGAAGGTGTCACGTTATGCGTCACATCAAAGAATCAAACCCTTAAAAGTGTCAGAGTAGGGTCCATACAAATACATTCATCTTTCACATCATTTATTTGGATATAACACACTCCGTAAAACCATAAGTGACTCCTTCCTTCAAGCTGCCTCATATATTACGATATAACCTTGGAAGTCCTAAAACATACAACAAAAGCTAACAATTACAGTCCGGTACACCAATACCAGTGCAAACGAACATGCTATGTTGAGACTTCATGTTTCCAACTGTACTACATGTTCCAACCCGCACAGCACGTACGTGTCATAAAAATAAGAATCCATATATCCAGGGCTGCAGTTCTAGCCGAACAATAATTACTCAAATATGTCACCTTATTATTCTTCTTCATCTTTCCCCTCAAGTTATGCGGCACCAGTAATTTCAAATTTTTATTTATACATCAAAGTGTCAAATGCAAAAGGCCTTAGGGAATATACAACTATTTCTATCAATTCCCCATTCTGAACATGAAAAGAATACATTGTGTGCGTCTCTGCTTTCTTGTTCTTCACTCTGCAGCCGTCCAAGTCCTATGAAACATTACCATATAGAACAAACAGTAACAGTTACAGTAATACCGGAACATAAGGCGGCACACTTTATATGCTTTAGATTTGAGGTACTTTGCCTCCCTATTTACATATGTCTGCGTCATGCAACTAGACAGAAAATGATCTTCATGATTAAGATAAATTAACTCAGAACTTAGTGGATGATATCACTGATGCAGTATATCTAGATCAGCGATACTCATTCCTGATCCTGAAGGGCCGCAGGGTATGGTGGTTTTTGGTTTCGCGTTAATATCGGTAGCCAGTTCAGACCCAAGAAACCAGGTGTGGTGAATTAACTGTGTTATCGGCTGCTTTAATTGATCCGTTAAGTACTGAGTAGACATGCAGATAGATAAAGCTGATTCCATTGACCTGGGTGTCGTGGTTTCTCAGCCTGCTCTTCTCTTGTTGGCCACTTCCCTGGGGAGCGCTCTTGTAGCGTCTCTTCCTTTTGTTTTCATTGTCCGTTTCGTGTTTTGGTTTTTCTTTCTGCTCAGTGTGTTCACCTGTTCCGTATTTCCTTTCATTATTTAAACCTTGCGTCGTCTTTGTTTGACGCTTCTATCTTGCCATTGATTTGACAAGGAAAGCCGGTAATTCACGGTATAGGACTGAGTTTGTTACGACCGTATCACGTCAACTTGTTGTCGCTACACGGGAGTTGTTTCGGGGGTCTTAAGAGTTTACTAGAAGCTTAGCCTAGGTTATTCTCCACAATTTTGTTTTGTCCCTCTGAGGAACCTCTGTCTCCCTGTACTAGACAGATTGTTTTCGCCGTCTTTTTTTCTTCTTCTTTATGTTTTTATAGGACTTTGTTGTCTGTTGTGTCTTAATCTCTAGTGTTAGAGGTTTTTCGCCCAATATGGGTTGCTTTGAGTTTGGTAGCGGAATCTCTCGTTTTAAGAAGAGTTTATTATTTTCGTTTCATTGTAATTAATTCTCTGTCTGCGGGTTTTCCCCCCGCGTTGTGGTGTTCGTTAGAGCCCCCTTTGTCGCGCTTGGTCCTTCGTTCCGTACACTACCCCTGACACTGGGCCTGTAAAGACGGCCGTGTTTACTGTTTAAACTGTCCTTTGCACAGCTCCGCAGCTGTTGATTTAAATGGTTCAGGGACATCAAATTTAAATATTTAAGACTTTTCGTCTTTTTTGCAGATTAACATTATTGTCTCTCCACCATGAACCGGTTAAAAGAATGCACTAAATATGAAGTGGGAACAGGCACTTAGTCGTCTGGGAGTGTCCAACATGTCACCTCTCCTTTAACACCTACAGTATGTGCTATGTGGGGATGGTAAGCTGTGCGTTTTATATGCGTGTAGAGTCCTGACCATATTATTAAGAACAAATACTGCATCCTGCATCTCTCAAGTTCTCCTCATCTCGCATAAACAGAGGCTGGTTAAACACATTTACGAATCCACAAATTCGTAGAGAATTGAACAAACATAAGATGAGGTAGAGCGAGGGGAGATTGTCCGCTTGTTAATCGATCGATGGTGGCGTTGTTTTCTCGGACGGTTAAAAAAAAAAAAGGAAAATTGTAAAAATGGGTCTCCAAATATACTGCAGCGCCTGTTAATTTACTTGGGCGGCCCCATTACTTCGATTACCTTTCTGTATGCACAAGTGTATGTCGCTTTGGATAAAAGCGTCTGATAAATGACTGTAATGTAATGTAAAGCCTACGTGTGGGAAACACTGCCTTATATAGAGCCTGTCTTGTCAGATCCTAATATCCATCTAATGCTAATGTAAGGCAGATATGAAATGACATCAGTAAGCATAAATAACAAGCATTATAATGTGGTTGACGCATTCACTGCTTGAAAGTACACACAGCGATGCAGTATATTTTGGTAACCTCAACTGTGATGGCAGAATTGTGGATAGAAAAAGTAAAAAAAAAAGATCTTCTAACATCCCTCTGGCACAAAGCAGAAAATCTGATTTCTTTGGGTTTTTCACACCAATTTCTCTGGTACATCATTATCAGTTTTTTAAGCACCACATCAAACAGTCGTCTGCCCGCAGGATTTTGAACAATGGCTTTGAATGAGAAGCAATTACTCCTAAATGTTGGCTAATCTTGAAAGGCCTACATACTCCAGCTGAAATTGGAAATAAGAGAAGACAAAATGAGGATTCTGTTATTCACATGGAACGTCATTAGTCCCGCAGTCTCTAATGTTGCCTTAAACCGAACTGGTATTGAAACTACAAAAGATCAATGTGCTCTTACACTGTGCCTGTGATTCAAATAACCAATTTCGAGGAATATGTTAATTGAAGTTATCACATAAATAGTGATCATGTTGTGAGATTGTAGTTCTAAACTTAAAAGACTTTTCTGCATGGAATATCATCAGCTATTATTCATCAATCCAGTTAGCGTTTGTACTGCTGAGTGGTTCATCCGGTTAAGGCACCGCTCCGGTGCGCGGATGAGCCCCACGGTCTTAGATCGAATCCGGACTGCGCTAGCGCTGACTGCAAACGGTAGCCCCGCGGGGTGGCGTGAAATTGCTGATTGCATCACCCAAGGATGGGAGGGTTCAGTGGGGCAATCGGGTGCTTGTGGACTGCTTGTCAAAATCACACGAGTCTTCCACTGTGTGAGCTTGGCTGTCGGCTGCATTGTGAAAAGAAGCAAGCTGGTGACACCACATGTTTCAGTGGAGAACCACGTCTACACACTTACAAATCGGCAGCGGGGATCGCTTCATGAACGTGGCTGTAAATAGCTAATTGATCAGTCCAAATTAATGTCAAATTTAAATTATTTTTAAAAAGCAGTTGGTGTTTTATATCATGAAAGGATAACCTACAATTCATAAAAACCGGGGAGCCACATTCAGAAGTGTGACTAAATAAAATAAAATAAAAACATGCCATATCATTGCTCCTTGATAACAACACTGGGGGGAAAAGCACATTTTCTTCATCACAGCATGCTTCAGTACAAAAGAAGATAACACAAATCTGCCTGCCAGTAATGGCTATTTGTCACCGCAGGTTGCGTCTGTTTCGGCATGTTTTCCAATTCCCCACTTGGCGTTTTTGGTGATGAGCAGGATGAATGAAATTCACACCCACTTCCCTACAACTATGCTGTTCCTTACGGTATCATCAACATATGACGTGTGTTATCAGAACTTCATTCAACTATTAAAACTTCAATTTCGTATTTTGGACCGCTGAAAATATGACCGTTTATAGAATAGGTGCACAGAAAACCACTCGTATTTGCCGGTTTAAATACGAGCAGGCGGTGTTTATACTCACAGAAACATAGAGTGCGCCATAAATGCTGAGTGCCGCCTCCTTGGAGGGGAAGGATTTGCGGGCGCGTATGACATCATCCTCGTTTCCCGTGCATGCCTCCTCCTGGTTTATGAAGAATGCGTTCTGCTGGCAGCCCAGAGCCGTGTAATTGGGCCGGCACACGGTCAGGAAGTGGGGCGCCAGGTTCCCCGTAACCACCTGGCCAGCATTCACAAATATGTCCGTGGAAAATAGACCAAAGGCGTACACACCTACAGAAAAGAAAGCATACTACTAATTCTGGCACCCAATACACATTGTAGTTGTCTTGTTTTTTCTTAGGTGTTCATGCTCTCAATAGCTGAGGGGGAAATAACATTCCCACACACTGGAAGAAAGATAATGAATGAATGAATGAATGAATGAATGAATGAATGAATGAATGAAATTTATTTATTTGGTCATTCCACGTTAGTACATTGTTCATAATATAATCAATACATCTGTTTCGATATGACCAAAAGGATAGGCTGAAGCTTTCGCTTATAAAATTGCCTACCCTGTTTCACTTTAACAATTTCATATAGTCAGGTATAAACAGTATCATACATCAAATAACAAAAATTAGAAATTTTAAATACATTTCAAATTAAACAATAATCACAAGAACAGTTGCAAAAACAGTAGTAACCAAAAATCCATGGTCAATTTGACCTTTAAGCCCTTTCTATCTTCTTAGTTTCCAAATCAAGATGAGCCCTCAATTCTATATTTGTCCAAAATCATCTTTTTAAACTTTTTTTTGAATTGTAACACATTTCTACTATGTTTTAGCTCTTCAGGAAGTCCATTCCACAATTTCACCCCGCAGACAGAGATGCACATGCTCTTCATTGTAGTGTAAACACTGGGTTAAGACATAATAGTGCTCACTAGAATTATTGACAACATCAATTAATATGAGCAAAAAGTACAGGATTAAATTCAGTTTATTTTTTTATCAAATGTCTTCTATGCTCAGAAAAATTATATAGTTTTATTTTGAAGATGTGTGTTACAATTATTGGCATCCCTGTATTTAGTACTTTCTGTGCCCACAGAGTCTTCTCTTTATGTAATGTTTGATGAGTTTGGAGAAGACATCTCAAGGGATTTGAGACTATTCCTCCAAAGAGAATCTCTCCTTCAGAACCCTTGGTTCTCCCTTTTAGACTCTCCTCTTCAGCTCACTTCAGGTCAGGGGACTGACATGGTCATTGCCAAAGACTTGATTATGTTGTCAGTGAACCATATTGTCCTGCTGCAAGATCCCAACACGACCACTTTTTTTTTTTTCTGCAGCAGGCAGAGAGATTTTTTTCTAAAATCTCCTCTATATTTGATGATGAGAAGATGGCCATGTAGCCTCACAAGGTTCCCAGGGCCTTTGGAGAAAAAACAGCCCCACAACATCACAGATCCACCACCATACTTCACAGTGGGGATAAGTCTCTTTTCTACATAACTATGCCTCTTATTACGCCAAATGGTATTTAATGTCAAAGCTCAAATTTTCATCTTGTCTGACCATAGCACCGACCGGTTACAATCTAAATTCTGGTTACATTTAGCAAACACCAGGTGCTTAAGATTGTGGTATGATGACAGCAGAGGCTTTCTTATGGAAAGCCTTCTAAATAGCTTGTTGGCATAGAGGTGCCATCTAATTGTACTTTTGGGGACTTGGTGACCTCAGGATGCAACGTACATCTGCAATAATTATTGTCCTAATGTGGAAATTGGTAGTTTCAGACTATTTTTCTATGTCAATTGCCTGATTTATGAAGGTCTACAACCTTTTGTCTCATTTCATTTGTGTTATCCCCCCATGTTGAGGGATGCCTAAGGGTTCATTCCAACCACTTATTTTCACTGCTTGCATTTCTTCCTCACATCCTTGTATCACGCGAGAAAGAGATGCCAGGATGAGATATGAAGACGGAGGAATCAAAGCAACATATATTAGGCAAATGGAACGTCCTTGCTCAGTCAAGAGTCAGTTTGAAGCGTCAATTACTAATGATGTGTTGCACACATATTATGCTAACTATAATGTTCTTTAGCGTCTTTAAAAAAAAAAAAATGTGGCTTTTGTTAGTCCGAAAGAATGAGTGTCATTATTAATGAAAAAGCTTTATAGTAAATGGAAAAGAACGGTAAGACTAGATTTGTGTAGGGGTGTCCCGTCATGTTTCAAACTGCGGCAGATGTAACAAGGTGGATCACTTATATAGCTTACGTCCTGTTAAACCTACACTCAGCTACACTCAGCAAGGACGTTCCATTTGTCTAATGCATGTTGCCTCAATTCCTCCGTCCTCGTATCTCACCCTTGCACCCTTTTTTCGCGTCTTCCATTGGGTGGAGCTAAGGAGTGAGAAAAGGACATGAGAAAAAGATTCAAAAAGTGAAAATACCTCATATTTATACCCCAGTGAAACATGAATTTGAGAATTACCACATAATAGTCCCGAAAGACTCAGGTGTGCTGAAAAAAAGTCAAATATGAATGAGAATATAGGTTCAATTAGGTTTTCTTTGTAACTATTTCTAGCATTGCCAATAATTGTGACACATGGTTTTTGGATTTTTTTTTTCTTTGAATAACATACACTAAATAAAAAATTAGCTGTTTCTCATATTTTGAGTGTAGGTTCATGCCGATAAAGGACATGGCAATATTTTATAGCCTTTTTTGCTCATATTTTCCAGGATTGGCAATAATTCTGGTGGGCACTGTAGTTGTAAAAGTGACAGACAGCCACAGTAAGTACTTTCCTAAATAGTTTTAACTCACTCATTGGTCAGGTATCCAATCTGTCCATTTACAGGATTATGTATATTCAGTACAAATGCACAAACTCACATGGTTACAGTAACTAATCATGTATTGAAGTCTCTTCAAAAAAAAGAACCCTGTGATGAGTTAAGTTCTAAACTGGCCAAATCTTCTTTTTCTCATGTATTCTGCTGCATGCCAGTGCTACAAGCACCTGACCTACACATTGTAGAAATGTGTCATAGAGAGTTGTTTAAATTCATCTCACTTCAAGGGATGCAATTATAATGAGTCCCATAATGGGGCTTTGAGCTGTTGGAGTGGCGCTAACAAAGCATCGTTGGCCGGCCATGCATTAAAACAAGCAGGAGTCATTAAATCACAGGAATCCCTACAGGAGCACCATCAATGCAGCTTCAAGTCTGTGACCAAGCCCTTATGGGCTGGAGAGCAGTGAGCTATTATTTGCTGCCCTGGTTGAAGCTTTTCCAGTCCTCCAATCAGGGTCCTCTGTTTTTATATTGTTTATTTGTTTTATTTATTTATTTACCTTCCTTTTTTTATTTTATTCCCAATCTGAAATGTCCAACTGTCTGCGACTGCAGCCACATTCCATGCGGGAACCACCTTGTCAAATGCAGGAGAGCTGGGACACCTCATCCGAAACACGTGCTGTCCTACAGCCACTTCCTTTGACGTTGCAGATTGCAGCTAAGCTCGCGCAGAGCGCTGTTGGTGGAGGGACATGCAGCTTACATGCAGTCTTACGAGCACCCCTTCTCGGCCAGCGGGGGGGGGCGACAAGATCGATGAAACACGGACCCCTGTCCGACTGAACCCTCCCGTTCCCTGGGCAACGCAAAAGACGAGGCCACAGTCGGCACTGGCATGGCTTGAATTTTATCTGAGGCTGTGAGGCTCATCCATGCATCAGAGTAGTGCTTTAACCGAATGCGCCATCCAGCAGCCAGGGGCCCTGTTTTTAAGCACAGCTTCCACTTCGAAGTCCATTTAATTGGAAACATCCAGCATGAGGCACATTGGAGAGTACATTGTTGAGATGGCCATGATGGCATCCATTCTAGACGAGTCATGGCTTGTCTAAGAAAAAAGGGGCACAAGGGAGTGAATCCAGCTTTCTGGTGTCTATGTAATTCTCAGTGAATTCCGACGAGTGAATTTAATTCAGTGCTACTCGTTGCGATATTTGCATAATAATGTTCCATGAATCTCTTTGTCCATTAAACTTCTGTCATGGAAACACTGAAAAAAATAACACACCTCAACTCCAGTCGACGCAAAACTTGGACTAAAACTTTACTTTAATTAGTTCCATAAATTTAATGCAGCCATTGAGCTTCAAATAAACACTAAATGCCACCTCAGGTAGGCAGATCCATAGTGCAACCACCTGGGCTGCCCTGATAGCTTTGATGCTGAATACTGTCTGCTACATCATAGCGGTGCACTGCGGGCTAAGTTTGGATCAATTACCCACTGGCATCAATACTCCCATTACTTTCTCTTTTATAATTGTGGCGCTATATTAAATATAGCAACCACACTGCACTAGTGGGAACACCTGGACTTTAGTTAGTCGTTGAATATTCCCTAAAAACTTGATACATTCTGTATGATATTATCTCACAATATGCCAAAAAAGTTTAGAGGAAACAGAAAAGGGGGGAGTCTGAGCTTAATTTACTATCAAAGTCAGCTCGACAAAACCAGCTTGGGTTGTTTGACTGTAAGGTAATTCTTATGGTTCTAAAGGACATCATACAGTGAAGCCGGAAAGTCTGCACACCCCTTTCACCTTCTCCACGTTTTATTACGTTACAGACTTATACTACAATAGATTGAGTTCATTTTTTGCCTCAAACATCTACACACAATAGCCAATAATGACAAAGTGAAAACAACTTTTTAGAAAATATGCAATTTTATTTTACTGACAAAAATAGGTTATTTAGTGGTTACATATCTGTACACACCCTTAGCCTAATACTTGGTTGCTGCACCTTTGGCAGCGATTACAGCTGCAAGGCGTCTTGGGAAAGAAGCTACGAGCTTGGCACACTTGTTTCTGGTCATTTTTGCCCTTTCCTCTTGGCATATCCTTGCAAGCTCCGTCAGGTTGGATGGGGAGCGTCGGTACACAGCCATTTTCAGCTCTTTCCACAGATGTTCAATTGGATTCAGGTCTGGGCTCTGGCTGGGCCACTCAAGAACATGCACAGACTTTCTCCGAAGCCACTCCTTTGTTCTCTTGGCTGTGTGCTTTGGGTCGTTTTGATGTTTGAAGCTAAACCTTCGCCCCAGTCTGAGGTCCAGAGCGCTCTGGAGCAGGTTTTCTTCAAGGATCTCGGTGTACTTAGCTGCATTCATCTTTTCCTCTATCAGGACTAGTCACCCCGTTCCCGCTGCTGAAATCCCCACATCATGATGCTGCCACTGCCGTGCTTCACTGTAGGGATGGTATTAGCCCAGTGATGAGCGGTGCCTGGTTTACTCCAGACGTGACGCTTGGTATTCAGGCCAAAAAGTTCAATTTTGGTTTCATCAGACCAAAGAATCTTGATTCTCATGGTTTGAGAGTCCTCTAGGTGCCTTTTGGCAAACTCCAAGCGGGGCTTCCGTCTGGCCACTCTACCATAAAGGCCTGATTGGTGGAGTGCTGCCTGGATGGTTGATCTTCTTAAAGGATCTCCACAAGGATACGCTGGAGCTCTGTCAGAGCGACCCTCTGGTTCCCGCTCACCTCCCTGGCCAAGGCCCGTCTTCCCCGATTGCTCAGTTTGGCCGGGAGGCCAGGTCTCGGCAGATTCTTGGTTCTTTATCACAGGTGTAAAAACATCTCAAGCAGTATCAGTGGAAACAAAATGCATCTCAGCTCACTTTTGGGTGTCATATCAAAGGGTGTGCACACTTGTGTAAATATAATATTTTACATTTAGATTTTTAATAAATTAGCACAAATGTCTAAAAACCTGTTTTCACTTCGTCATTATGGGCTATTTTGTGTAGAATTTTGAGACAAAACATTAACTCAATCTATTGTAGAATATGTCTGTAACATAATAAAACGTGGAGAAGGTGAAAGGGGTGTGCAGACTTTCCGGCTTGACTGTATATCTTACATTTATTTCCTGAGTTCACTATGAACCTTGGAGAAGCCAATTAAACAACAGTAAGAATGCACAAAATATTTGATTCGATCTTCCTATAGACTTCCTATTTTCCAAGTGATTTCCACAAGTTTTGACCCAGAGCCATCTTCTACTTAAAATAACCACTCAAATTAAGGGACAAATGCACCAGGGTACTTTTTTCTTTCTTTCTAAAATTACACTTCAGAAAAGTGAGTGAATATGTGACCGGCCAATGCAAAACGTCCACAATGACAGGAAATGTCTTTCGGAGTTACTGACATTCTATCAAAAGAAAGTAAGTAAAGTACTCCGAAAGTAAGTTAGTCCTGCAAAATTTTGACTGGGTTCGGTTGGGTATAACTTTATGTTTGAGCTAGACATATTACATTTTTTTTAAAGATTCATTTGAATTCATAGGGCTTTCTTTCAATGTGATGATTTTTAGCTTGTATGCTCTATAATCCTGTGTTTGTGTGGATATGTGAACACAGTTCACCAAAACAAATGTTTCTTTGATTGGTGAACAGTACAGCCTCTGCTACACGTATTTTGTATTATAAGAAGTTCTAAGTACTGTTGAACACCAGTGTAAATCACCAGTATTACACTATGTAATTCAGGAAGTAAGGATGTACAGTACCCTCCACCATTATTGGCACCCCTGGTAAAGATGAGTAAAAACGGTTATAAAAGATTCAGTTTGGTGAATTAGCTTAATGTCACACTGAAAAAAATGATAAAAATCCAACCTTTAATTGAAGTAAATTATTATTTTTTTTTTTTAATTCCTCATCAAGAAATAATTATTTTTAACAAAACCGTGTGTGCCACAATTATTGGCACCCCTGCATTTATATATAAAATAAAATAATCATTGCATGCCATGACTTCCTGATATCTGTGACCCAACACAGTGGCTGTGAGGAGTTGCGCCCCACAGTCCTTAACTAGCATTGTAAAGCTTGACAATGAAGACACCAGACATCGAAAATCCTATACTTCCAGCGGCGGGAGTCCCCGCAGGCAGCCGCGCAGCAGAGTGGGGTGGTGCTGTCCCTCCCTTGGGATGACATGACTGACCACCCCCCCCCCACTCCATCGGAGAGGAGGAAGGGTTCACACAGCCCACGGTCCAATGCCAAATGCACTGCTGTAGGGGAGGCCATTTGCATAATGGCACGCAAACACACAAACACAGGAGGAGAGGAGGGAGAGAGGAAAGAACTGTGAACTGGTGGGGGGGGAGGGGGAGGGGGAGGAGAGGAGAGAGAGGAGGAGTGGAGACACAGGAGAGCAGCACACCGACCAGCAATCGGGGGGATGGATTTGGGGGGATGCTCATTCATCACCTCATCATGATGCCCAGGCTGCAACAGGTGGTGGGACTTGTGGGTGTGGCGACTAAGAGCTCGAGCTCGGCAGGGCGCACCGCAGCACACCGCACACCATCACACCAGCTGACTATCGGGAACTTTATGTAACAACTGTTATGAGTGTGTACTCTCCCACCTACTACCACCAGGAAAGGAAGTGTAGTCGAAGTAACGAAAGAGTGGAACACGACGACCCCAGACAACCACCATGTGCCACCAAACTTCCCAATTCCCTGCCTGACCGGACTGACTCGAGAGAGAGACCGAGACCCCAGACACCGGACACACCCCACACCCCCAACGCACCACACTAACTGCCTCTGCTCTGCTCTGCTCACTCTGCTGCACATGCGCTCCTGGCTGCCAACCAAAGAGTAAGAGAATGGGTGTGAGAGAGAGATTCCGACCGGAAACGGACCAGAGAACACTGTTACGGAGTAACGGAGGGAAGTGGAGGACGAGCAGAGGAGGACCATCCTTCCTCACATCCTCTCTGGTATCATCCATCATCACATCGTTTCGGTGAGGCTGCTGAGTTCATCGTGAGGCTTCGGGTGAGCAGCCCCTCCCCCCTGGAGGCCCCCGGGGGAAGCCCCCGCAAGAAAGGCAAGCAAAAAGCAGGCAAGGCAAAGCAAAGGCAAGGCAAGGCAAGGCAATGTTATATTCAATATTTTTTACAATATACAATACAAATAATTCAACACATAATCATTAAAAATTATTAAAAACAAAAAAAAAAAAACAAGATAAAAATAAAAAAAAAAAAAAAAAAAAAAAAAAAAAAAAAAAAAAAAAAAAAAGAATAAAAAAATATAAAAAAATAAACAAAATAAAAAAAAAAAAGAAAAAAATAGATTAAAAAATAAAAAACAATAATGGATTAGAAAAAAAAAATAAGTCATTGTAAGGGGCTAAAAAAAGTAATAAAGAGACAAGACAAGCATAAGCCAAAACAAAAGGAGCTGAGCCGGCTCAGGCCAGCTACAGGACAGGATGGAGAAGCCGCGCCCTATAGAGGGTGGAGGAGACTCAAGAGGAGAGGAGACAACAAGGAGGGACCAAACAAGACCAACCAAGAGGGAGGCAGAGAGAGGGAGGGGTGAAAAGGAGAGGGGTATGCGGAGCCGGGAGCGGGGAGAGGTAGAGGAGAGGGAGGGAGAGCGGCGGGGGAGGGAGAGGGGAGAGGTTGGAGAGGGGCGGGGGGGAGGGGAACAACAGAGGATGGGAGACAGGGAAAAAGGGGAAAACAACAACTGTTCCAAAAGGGAGGAAAGGTGGAGGGGAGGAGTGATGGAGAAGGAGAAGGTGAGTGGAGGGAGTGCATGGGTGAGCAGTGGCAATAGAGGAGGGATGGGAGGGGTCACAAAAGATGAAGGAGGCGCAAGAGGGGGGGGAGGGGGAGGGGAGGGAGCAGAGAGCCAGATGGAAGGACTTCGACAGTGGAAGGGCCCCCCCAGGATCTCCTCCTCCCCCCTCGACAGAGCACAGAGGAGAGGAGGAAGTCCGCAGAGGAAAAATGCCAGTGGGAGGAACAGATATCTCGAAATTGAAAACCTAACAGCACGTGGGGGAGGGGAGATCCGCCCCTAGGAACTGGAGGGAAGGACAGAATGATGGCCGGAACCCAATCAGCCAGGAGCAAATCATCAGGAAGATCAAGTCCCTGCTCTCTCCATCCCATTCAAGACCCAAGTCAGTCCCTCTCAATACCAATCCCCTCTCCAATCCCTCCAGAGATCTGTCTAAGCATATCGTCACAATACAACCGTATCCTGTCTGACGACTACGGGAATTGACATGATAACTCAACCGACTGAACAACCAAAAACCTTATCCAACCGACCACAACCAAAATGGCTTTAGAGCCGGAAGAGCAGACAAGCCCTCCAGGGGAAGGCCCTGAAAGCTGTGGGATAATGGGAAAAGCAAGGATTGGAGAAGGCTAAGAAACCAAGACATTGATTGTCAAAAGCCTTTTTCAAGATACTTTGTGGCCCTGGCATACGACTCCAGAAGCCTACGGGGGACGAGACAAAGAGGAAGGTGACAAGTGAGCCCACCACACAACAAGGCAAGTTGCCTGTACAACACAGAGGGCAGCAGGACAGGTGGGTGCCCGCCATCCAAGCAGCTGCTTTGAGCCATTTACGCTGCCAGTTTCTGCTCATGCAGGGGTGACTTAAGCCTGGGTTTACAAGAGGCCTTTCTCTTCCAAGGAAGACTGGGAGACGCACTTAGAAAGTGAGTCCACGGACCACAGACTGGAAACCGCAGAAGAGACGTGGCTGACCGTGTGGGAACACCCTGATATGACCTGAAAATGAACAAGGAAGGGTCTGAATGGACAGGAGCGACCAGGCTGAGGATGTGGGCCAGGGCCAGGCTCAAAGAAATAAGATCTCAGGGCCAGGGACAGGCGCACTCTCTCAGGAGCCTGATGTCCTCTCAACACCCAGGAGGTCAAACTCTCCCTGATGGGAGCTCAACATTAGGAGGGCGACCTTGGTATCCTGGGGCAGGCATGTGAGGTGTGGGGAAGGCAAGACTAGCTGGTGGGCCCTGAAAAGCTGAGGCAACATGGGAACCTAAATCTCCCCCAACACATGTGGAGAGAGTGGACCCTGCCGCGTGTGGAAGCTGGAATCTAAAGCCCACCCTGCAAGCTGAGCTTGCACTGCTACACTGATGAGTCTCTGCCAGAAGGCTGCTCCACCGGCTGGACCTGAGCACCAGACTAAGAAGTGACTGAGATGGTGCTACACCAGGGCTGAGTGAGAAAGTGGAGCAGCTGTCATGAAAGAGAGGCCACTGAGCCAGAGACAGTGACATGGGTGAGAACCAGCCAGAGCCCCGTGACACAGACAGCAGGCAGCCAGCACAGGCACGCCACACGGACACACAGCACCAGACGTAGGCGTGGGACGTTCTGGGGAGTGATGACGTGAGACTGACGTGGACAGCTCGCTGGACGATGCACTGACGAGGACGACTGGAGGAGACATCTGTGGGGAGTCTGTGGAGGATTCGTGGAGAGAACAACATCAAAAGACTGAATATTGAAAATATTTTGTGGAAACTTGTAAAGAATGTATGTGCATTTGCATGTACATGTAGACGTAATTATTTATTGCGAACATTCTAACAGGAACTTTCCAATAACCGTCGTTTCAGTCAAGTACCCAAGTCACAAAGAGCTCTAGTAGCTCTAGAAACGAGGGTATTCTATGTTCATTACTAGGGATAGCTCCATTGTTGTGAGAAAGTTGTGCTTCATCGGATTTGCTTTGTAGTTGTGTCAATGACCTTCAATATGCACTTATTGTATGTCGCTTTGGATAAAAGCATCTGCCAAATAACTGTAATGGAATGTAAGCACACTAATGACTTTGGTCGGGATTCAATCAATGTTTGGCCTGGACTCAATGAACTTATCTATAACTTTGAGTCACAATCAGTTTTAGCAGTTATCAAATTATCTCGCTCGTGTTTGGGAAGAAAAAAATACAAGCACTGATTAATGCAGAGTCAAAGCTAAAGTCAAATGTTGATCAAATCAATCAGAGTCAGACCACTGGATGTGTGTGTAACTGTTTGTTATGTTTGACTAAAGCAATGGGAGTCATGATTGAATCTGCTCATTTATCTCCATGCACAACCATGAACTAGATGAAGAAATGAACAAACTAATGTCCAATACAACGGTATTCAACAAAGACTGGGTGGTCGCGGTGACATACCAAGAAATCGGAAAGTCCTGCGAACCAGAGGGTTGAGGTAACAGCAGTCCCCCATCACGATGATCTTCTCACGGTTATCCAGATCCTCTGAAACATACTGCAGCAGAAACAGCACAGACTCTGTGGCCGTGATCTAAAAGAAAAAAAACCCAGATATAGTTCATGTGAGTACACATTTAATATGTACCATAATGTAAAGCTGTAATTCCCCCTCTACACACACACACACAAAGTGAAAAGAGAAATACATGCTTATTAAATTGGCATATTATGTTTTTGATACCTACAAATCTCAAAGGTGCTTAAAGGGCAAGGCCCTGTGGCCCTGTGTAGCATTAGCGACATGCTGCTGAACTAGGGTGACCAGACGTCCTCGTTTTCCAGGACATTTCTTCTTTTTGGGACCGAAAATGTCCGTCCAGGCGGGATTTTCTAAATTCCTAAAATGTCTGTTTAGGATTTCCATAGACCATATATAAACAAACAAATAGCCTAGTATTATGTTCCTAATGCCCGTCTAACCCTGTCTTCTTTTTTTGAAATCCAAAATATGATCACCCTAGCTGAACCCATGTAAAATTATTCAATATACAAATTTACAAGTAGACTATTTGCTGATGGGTCCATGAGAAGAACCAGTTTTCATAAATTTTCTTTCCCTGGATATCCATGCAACCAAATGAGCAATGCAGCACCCTGGTAACACTTCGGTGGCAGTGCAGTATAATGGTTAGGGAAGTGGGCCTGTAACTGGAAAATTGCGGTTATTGATTCTCAGCTGGGGTGCTGGCGTAGTACCCTTGAGCAAGATACCTAACGTGAATGGCTCCAGTAAACGTATGCAGCTGTGTACATGCACTGTGTTTAAAAATTTAATCTGTGTAAACGGCTCTGGGTAAGAGCCTCTGCTAAATGCTGGAATAGAAAGTGCAAACAGTAACAGACTTTGTACAGACATTGCTGATTAGATCTCCCTTGGCTGACAATATGTAATTACAAACATGAAATAAGCCGTGCAAGTCCATTATGGTGAATACAGTCAGACCTGAATTAAATAAAAAATTTGTCCTTAACTGTGGACTACGGTTGATTGTAAATGTTCCGAACGGTGTCTGTGAAGAAGATGATAAACATTTGCAAGTTGAGAGCAGTTAAGCTAAGCTAAAATGTTGACTGAATTCAGGCCTCAGTGACTCGAACTTAAATCTTGCAGCCATCTCACTGGGAATTCAAGAGCACTCAAAACGACTACAGAAATGAATTGGGGATTGTACTTCAAGGTACACCATGTTGTTGCAGCTAATTCTACTGATTAAATAAATTAGTAACTCCCCCAAGGTGAAAAGCGGTTCTCTGTGAGACGGTCGCCTTTAGAAACTCCCTCTGCTATTTTACAGCAGCGGACCAGCCGAAGAGTTTTCCATACTGTCATATCCTGCGCGGGAGCTATGGGTTGGAAACTGCCGACAAGTACAAATTGATTCTCCATTTTGAAAATAACAGCCTTGAGAATCAGCTTCCCCTTTCCATCATGCGCACCGAGACGCAGACGTCTCTCGATGCACAATCGGGGTTGGCATGGCTGTCTCTGATTTTGAACTGCAGTGACATGAGTGCAGACTGTTTCGGGTCACAGATTTGATTTGGTATTTACTACGGGATTTAAATAGCGCCCAGGAGAGGACCTATGAGATGACAAAACCCATCAGCTGCTTTGACTGTTAACTCTTCCCTTTAGTTGTCTTTTGTATTTGCCTGACTCCAAAACCTCATTTGTGATTAAATTATTTAAAATCAGGATAAGGGGAGAGATGGGAACTGACTTCATATCCTGAGGATCCCAGCTGTAACGCCAATGCTGTATATCTTAAAGTCCCATTGCTATAATTAACACAGAACTGTTGAACATTAAAACTGTTTTCTGTACTTGTATACAAATACATCTAGTTTTCATATGGTAACACAACCACCTTAATCAATTATTTGGTAAACATGCACGCGCCACAATTATTTAAATTGAGCATATGTAATGACATTTAACTTAGCTCAGTAGAGATGTTGTTCTTTGAATGATCTTTCTGATTGTTGTAATATACATAAAATGACACCATACAGCTAGCTGTCTAACCATATCTTAGTGAGAAGAAGCGGTACATCATTGTCAATGGTTGCTAAGATAAAATGGTCATGATTCTGGCTAATGTTACAAAAGCTACATATGCTGTCAAAAAGGCAATTAATTCAACATTGGACATTTCGCAAAAGCAGTTCATGCCTCGATTTCACTTCCCATTTCCATTCACTAAAAATGCATCTCCATTGCTCCCCACAATAGCACTTTGTGTTTTGCTGCTAACACCGGTATTACATTAGACTAGAAATGGCTGTCACCAGAGATGAATAACACTTGTCAATGTGTCCACTTGGAGATCAACATACAAAAAGGCCCTTCAAATGGCAAAACATTGCAGGTTATAGCAGCACTTGGAAATTTCCGTGAAATACGAGGTGGCAGTTATGTAATTCTACATGAAGTCATGTTACATTCTACCTCAGCATAGATCAGGCTGCTATGCTCTTGCCAACTAAACATTGGTGGTGGTTGAGGTGAACTTCCCCCTTTTAATGTAACGCATTTTGATATCATAAAAGGTGCAATATAAATTAAATGTATTATTATTATTATTATTATTAGCACTGCAGAACAAGCATACACCTCCACCACACTCCTTTAACCCACCCAATCCTTGGAAATAACAGCCTTGCAGGGCAAGGCCAATTACATTCCACCACTTCAACCTCTGCCAAGTGCTATATTAGACTTTATGAATATTCATGAAGACACAGAGCATCCTTTGACACAGTACCGGTACTGTCTTTTTATATACCTAATCCTGATTATTCATAAGGAGCATCAAACTGGAACATGTCAAGAACAACTACAGTTATTGGGAATGACGGGAGCTTCTCAGACTACTTTTTAAAAATGTTTGCAATACTTTGATCATTCCTATGATATAAACAAAAGTACCTGTAAAAAAAGGGCTACATGCATTTGTTTTCTGTGCTAGTCAAAACTCCCAGAAATGTTTTGTATGTTTGAACCAAGAGTAATAGCCCAGCCCTAATCCGTTTAGGGGATATGCTAATTTAGTGACTTTGGACTAAATTTACTAATTTTTTTCTTTAAATGGACAGCAACAAAATTTTACAACTGTTCTGAATTTTTAACCTGGCTACCTTTTTCAGAATAATTACATCATTCTAAACATAACAAATTTACACCCCAAAATATAACCATACTCTGGTGGTCACCAAAAATAATTTTGCCCTTTAAGCCAGCATGTTTTGCGACATTGCCCAACATCCTCAACTACAGACTGTTCTGTTCTTCCTTTTCTTTCCAAAACTATTGAACGTGCTGTTTCTAACCAACTGTCGTCTTTCCTTACCCAGAACAACCTGCTAGACCCCCACCAGTCCGGCTTCAAACCTGGCCACTCAACGGAGACCGCACTCCTCTCCGTCAGTGAGATGCTTCATGCAGCTCGGGCAGCCTCCCTCTCCTCTGTGCTAATACTTCTAGACCTCTCTGCCGCCTTCGACACCGTAGATCACTCCATCCTCCTGTCGTCCCTGTCTGCAGCGGGGATCGGCGGCTCGGCCCTGGCCTGGATTAAGTCCTACCTCTCCGAACGCTCCTCCCAGGTTGCCTGGGCTGGTAAAGTATCGGCACCCCATCCCCTTATCACAGGAGTCCCCCAGAGCTCAGTCCTTGGTCCCCTCCTCTTCTCCACCTACACCAAATCCCTTGGCCCTGTTATCACTGCTCATGGTCTTTCCACTGCTATGCTGACGATACTCAACTCTTTCTCTTCTTCTCACCCTCTGACACTCAGGTGTCAGCCCGCATCTCCACTTGCCTGAGAGACATCCAGAGCTGGATGGACAACCACCATCTCTTCCGGGTGGGGCGAGGGGCTCGGAGAGAATCGCTGCGCACAAAAAGGCCCTGGGCGAGTTGGAATCACGGTCAGGAGCTCGAGCAGTCGCGCCCTGTAGAGGACGTGACGGCTTCTTTCCTACTACCGGCTGACAGGGTTGTATAGCGGTGGTTCTCTAGCGGTTGCTACATGGGGGGAATTTAATTAGAATAGGGTTTCAATTGGCTACTAAATTGGGAGAAAAATGGGAAAAAATCTGAAACAAATTTTTTTTAAATAAATAAATTTTAAAAAAAGAAGCTTCTTGTAACAAATCAGACTATTAGCAACATAGGGGTCGAACTACAGCTGTCATCTTATCTATTGCGTGTCTTTTAATATCCGGTTCCCATTCGTACTAAAATGCACATGCAATTACCTTTTCCAAACTAGCTTTGGGGCTTTAGTAAATCACAGTACATGTGCTAAAGTAAACCATTTGCATGACCTCCTCCCACTTTTTCGGGAAAGAAAGAAAGATTTTTGCATATTCATTCAGGCTAACCCACAAAAACGAAAAATCCACGTATCTTTTCATTTTAGTAGTGTAATGGTTAAGGAAATGGCCTTGTAACCGAAAGGTTGCAGGTTTGATTCCCAGGTAGGACACTGCGGTTATACCCTTGAGCAAGGTACTTAACCAGAATCGCTTCCATATATATCCAGCTGTATAAATGGATAATATGTTTGTTTTTTTAAATGATAAAAAGTTGTGTAAATCGCTCTGGATTAGAGCGTCTGCTAAATACCTGTAATAGAATGTTAGTTGATCACCTAGGATGGTGACAGATGTACATGCAAAATCTTTAGTAAATCGACCCCATACTGTGATAAAAGTTTGCAACACAGTTTTGCAATTGTGCTACTAGGTTCACTGTCACTCATGTAACATAGTATTAAAATTCTATTTGATCATGGGACAAAATAGTCTCACAGTATGTTTTCTATCATGGATAGTTAGCTAGCCATCTACTCCATTTGCTTCAAAACTGAAGCTATACGGTCATAGCAAAATCGTAGTGAAGCTGTCTTCATTCAATTGAGCGCTTATGTGATGAGATGGGATCCAACATAGCCTAAAAATATAGCACAACATACTTTGTGGACACTTGCTAAATTGAATAAATATTGCACATATTTATATTGATATGCTTCGCTAGCTCAGTGGTGATGTAACAAAGATATTTGATGTAAAACATGTTCTTTATCATACATTTCAGCTTCTGCAATAAAAAGTTGACGTTGATTTATGATCATCTTTTGGAATATGAAATATGCCACCCCAGGGTTGCGTGAGTACTTCAGCTGTGCTCATGCAACCAGTCTATAGTCCTTCAGGGTGGTGCTGGTGGCTCCATAAAACAGGGGGAAAAAACCAGCACTCACTTACCATTATTACTTTAGATAGGCAGCGTGTCGGTTTGAACGTTTCAGCTTCATCCCCCACTGAAGGCTTTGTAGCCGTAATGTTCAAAAGGCACTCTGCCTATCTAAAATAAATACAAATAATTTTTAAACAATTTCTGGTTTTCCTTTTCAATATTTGCCTTTGCCTGAATAGCAGGGCTATTGACAGCAACAGTTAATATCCACGCAAAGTGCTGGATTGTATCTGCACTTTAAATCTTTGAATGCTTTATTACTATTATCTCTTGCACATTGAAACACAGTTTACTCGCCAAAACACATTTCAATCGTGGAGAGGGGGGGCGGGTAGTGATAGAGTTCCACTCCCGAACCCCCTATTATGACACCCCTCCTTCGTCCCCTACACATATGAGTGACGGTCATGGATGACTGGCGGCTTTATGGTACATGTGAAGGACATGCTGGCGGGAATATTGCTGAATCAGCTGAGGCAGGAATCAGCTGTTGTAAAGTTCCAAAAATCCGCTGTGTGTGTGTGTGTGTGTGTGTGTGTGTGTGCGCGTGCACATTGAGTTGCACCGTAAACCTAAGAACCCACGTGCCACGTGCCAGCAGATAGTCAATGATGGGTCCCGTTCTGAAACTAAGCCAGTGTGTTTTAGATGCGCAGTTCGACCCCTGCGAGAAACAGATCAGCTTGCAGGCACTCACTTTGGTTTTACTCTCCCTTTGCAATGCCAGCTCCCATTATTTCTGCTCTATGGAAGAAATACTATACAATGATGGATGAAATCTATCCCTGCATGAAGTGCTCCCAGGTTGCTCAGTACAGCCACTTCAAGCAGTACAATATAGAAGAAACAGGGCTTCGTTGTCGCAATAAAAACCCAGTTAATTTCCTGAGGTGCTTGGCTTCTCTGCACCAAACAGGGTACGGCAAATTATAGGCAGGAGTGGAAAAAAGCAATGGCAAATAATTCCTAAACAGACAGTAGCAATTTATGAATTGCAACAAATTTATTTTATAGGTTTAGTCAAATCACCCATGTTTTCTTTGTATTTTGATCAAACAATGTATGACTTGACTAGACCTGCAACAAACGGGTTACAAACCCATTTTTTTATAAGCAAAAACAAATAAAGCAACAAAAAATAATAATAAAAAATATGATGCCAATTGGTTCATTACCTAGTTCTCGTGAAGTTCTTTGTGCAATTAGTTGCAGTGCATTTTCACCAGACAGGTAACAGAGTAAAGGAGCGCAATGCACAAAACCACAGCAATACAAATTAAATAAAATGTTAGTCAGTTGCATTCTGTGTCGCACGTGGGAAAACGTTTTATGTGCACTCAAAGACAAAATTCAACACTGCGCTTATTCGCAATGGTCTCCTATGGCCTGTGGGTCTGAGCTCAGACCTCTGTTTCCCTGGCAGCTGATTTGCACATCATATCCCACAATAACAGAACACAAGAGCACAATTCAGAGTTCTTCATGATTCGAGCATTTTGCATAGAAAAAAATGCTAATTCTGTACCGTTGGAGAAATGTATATAGGAATGAATATATATGTTTGTTGTTTTATACATTGGTTTTTAATGACTGTCACAATTTAGTAACTGTCACACAAATAAATGCGTCTTAAATCCAAATTAAAATAAATAGAAAGTATATTTTTGCATTGCCGGTTACTTCTTAAATAAAGTTGACATAGGATTTAGGATTGCGGGTATATGTATAGGAAATATGCAGAGGATTGGGGAGCATCACTGGATTACACATCATGGTAAGCATCACAAAAGGGTCAGCACTACAAAATCCATTCATATTTCGCAAGCTTCTCATCTCTAGTGTTTGAATAAGTCGTTTTTAAAAATTCATAAACCGATGAACAGGATATGCGTTAAATATAAGAGTGCGCCAATGCGTATGCTACAGCATGTATTGAAATTAAGCTTTAGGGTTCTTAAACCTTGGCAATGTAACGAGCAGGCAAGAGACACGGAAACTAATTTGTTCACGATTCACCGAAAACTCATCCAGGCTCACAGGACTGTGAAAATGAACGAGCATTACTCACTGCTCACTAATAATAGCAATCATAGCATCCTGGCCCACAAATGTCAGACAATATAACCCTGATGAGAAACTGCTCCCTGAGCCATTGGGAGAAGAGTGCAGTCTCCCACTGTCTTTAACAGCAGTGAAGAGAGCTCATGAATGCCGCCAATGCGCTCGTAAAAAATTATTATAATAATATTAAAAAACGTTTGTGGGTTTGAGAGCGGTATCGTATTGAACACGGTTTCTCATTAAGATGTTGATCTATAACTATGAGATGTGTTTGGGGCTTCTGCACCAGAAAAATCTAAATCGTATGTGGCTTTCAGTACTTCAGAGCAAAAATGTTTCGAGAATCACCACTGCAGGTCCCTAAGTTTTTATCGATTTATCATTGTCTTCTTCTCTGGGCACATGCTAAATTTTCTGACATGCTGGTATTGTAAACATAAGTGTATGTTCTTAAGGGCTTGGTACATACAAATATACAGTCTTGAAACTTCAGCTTGTAGCCTAAAAATCGCAAGGATTCTCAAAATGTTTTAAGGAAATAATTTTATCATCTTAGTTTGAGCCTGACTCTGATAATTGGTTTTAAAAAAACAGTGTGAAATTCAAAACTCTCTAGGGTGTCATTCATTTGCATGACAGAGGACAGCTAAGGTTAGCCTTTTTATCAGTAATAAAAATTATGATCATAGAACATTTCATTTAAATATTTAACAATAGCAACATAAAATTTAACGGAAGCACAACATATGGAAGAACTTTTAATGACATCCATGTTACGGTTCTAACTGTTCCACGCCATGTTTTATGTTTATTGTTATGCCACGCCCTTATTTGTATTCACGTTCTGTCATAGTTTATTAGTTTGCATACATATTTCCATGTTTTTCCGCAGCCTTGCGTTCATGCTGTTTCTCTCTTGCTGTCTCACGCTTCCCTAATTGTTGTTCATTCTCCCTGTTTAATTACTAATTATACTAACATTAGATCAGGATGGGTAACTACTAAACTATAAACATGTGTCATGGTTACTACCTTACGTTTTTTTACCTTACGTTTCTTACTTTCTCATTTTCTCATTCATGTGTTGTGTTGTTCCTGCTGCTCTCTCTCTCAAGAGTGAGTGCACCTGTCACCTGCCTATATACAGTCATAAATTCATGTTCATGTCCTTGCGAATGTGTGCTAATGCCTCACTAAGCAGCACTAAGCAGTTGTTTTCTATTTTTTCCTTTTTTGATTTTGATTTTTTTTTGAAGCCTGTTTTTGTTTTTGACTTTTTTTACTGCCTTTTGTTTGCACTGATTTCCCCTGATTTGTGTTTTTTGCATTTTGCGCGGTTTTGACGCGGCGTCGAACTCCGTTTTTTTACTTTTTGTTTTTTCTACTATTCTTTTTACTCTGCCACGCTGATTGCCTGCCTGGTTCCAAACTACTGCCTGGCCTTCGACTGCGAGACTGCCTTCTACTCTCCTGCTTTTTTGTTTACGACTTTTTCTTTTTTTGTGTATTTTTTTTTGGTATGACCTTTGCTGTGCTTTATCTTGCTTTAACTAACTCAAAGCTTGCGGGTCCTTAATTGTATTTATTCATTGAATCATGCTTCTCATGCATCTCTCATCCCACCAATCCAAAGTAATGTATTTCAGTGACTCAACGATCAAATGTTCATCAATCAAACAAAAAGTTCTTGCCAGCTACATTATTTTGTCCATCTTTCCTCCTTTAATCAATATCAAAAGAATACTATTACCTTAGCGATTGCTTTGAAATGTTGAGGTTGTAACTTTGAGGTTATTGTGGCATCTTAAACTCAACTGATGTAGCTACAGGGCTTGCGGTCTTGCCTTGGACCCAAAGAAGAACTAGTCTTTTGTTAAACAAAGACAGTGCTGTTCAAATTGTATTAGTTGACAAGCTAACGATTTTAAGGAGTATATTGTCATTTCGGAAACACCAGGACAAGGCAAACTCGTTTTGTCTAAAAACCTAAGCTGCATGGTTTCATTTTTATCAAGATAGATAGTTACCCTGCAGTTTGGTTCATTCAGACATTTTATTCTTATCATAATATTTGTAAAACACTTGCCGTTTTCTATAACGAGGAAAACATCTGCATCTTTATAGGTATACCTTCTTTAAGTTAGTTATTTTCCAAGAAAGGAGATTTTTAATGACATTTTCTTGACTGGGGAATAAGTGAGAGTACAGTAACTCCATCAGCCATCCCAGAGTTGCCAACTTTGGTGAGCTGGCTGGCGTGAGATTTACTGCAGTTGGGGGACGATTGAAAAAAGCTTTGCCTCAGGTGTCATGTCAGTCAAAGACAGAAGTCAATGTGTTTTTGTGCACTTCCAGTTCCTCCAACCTCACTAGGACTATATGTAGGACTATATTGTGCGATGACACTTATGATGGATAGGACCCGAGTACAACTATAGTGAAGTCAGCACTCCACAAGGATTTATCATGCCAGAAATGTGTACCCAAAACCTACACTTTTAGCATGAAAATGTAGGTATGTTATCTACTTCCTGAGGATTTGGATGCAACCAGCGCTTTCAATTACTCAGAGAAAACTAGTTTTCATTTAATAAAACCTCTGAATTCTGACTTTGGATATCTCAACAGCAAGATAAACTGCCTTTATTAACCTGTGAAATGGCTGTTTTGGTTCCTGGAAGTGTTGTTACTAGAATCTGTACCAATTTGTTGTACTGTCCACTTATTTTCATTTTCTCCCCTTTACAAAGAGAACTGTCTCTGCAGTCAGTAGAGAGGATTTGTGTATTTTTTAATCACTCTGAGCCAATCAGAATTGATTAATCATTTTGCAGATAGGGACCCTACATAAGCAGTTGATTGTTGTTGTGTTATGTAATTCTAGCGTTGAACTCTGCAACTCTTCCCGTTTCTAACAGGAACAGACTATGCCCTGGAAAAAGCAAGGCCTCGCCAAAGATCTTGGAGGAACTAATATAAACTGTTGGATTTTCTGTCCACGTGCCATGGGGTGAAAGATGATGAAGATTAATTAATATTGCATTCTGACAAGGAATCAATGGGATTTTTTCCAGCCTCGTCACAAGTAAACTCTTTTTGTCAGAAACAAAACAAGTAGTTTTTTTTTATTTATAATCCTTTGGAATCATTAGTAATACCTAGGCAGTCATTTAACAAAAATACAATTTTGCAAAATATTATTTTATATGACACCACTCCCGGTCTACACAATTGATTTGTATCTTTTGTATATTTATGAAATAGGTTTGACATTTGTTCAGGAAGTCGGATTCAATAACAATGAATTTCTCACATGTTCTTAAACTATTGACTTGTAAACTGGCTTGCTTTCTCTTTTTGCCCATATTTCGCTGATGTGTAGTTATTAAATCTTTAAAATAAAAAGGGCAGAATTGGAAATCCATATTATGCATGACTGGTTGAGCAGATGGGAACAATATGTCAGGTCTGCAAAAAATAACTTGAGGTAAGAGCAAAAGAAACATTGAACTATTGTCATTTGACTTTCAGATGCAAAATACACCTTTTCTTTCTCTGTATTTCCATGTACAATATGGCTATCGGAGCCTGCCGGCTGTCACAGAGTCAGTGCAGAGTGCAGATGTCGCAGAGTAGAGTACAGAAACCACCAATGATATTGGTCGTCTGAATTGTTCTTTGAGAGGGGATTTTTCCAGTTGCACAGTGTCTGCCTGGCATAAGCCTGAGGTCAAGAGACTTTTAGTTTGAAATCCAAACCAAGAGGTCTTTGCAAGAGAGAAGCAAGGAATGTAGGTTTGCCTACATAGCCACAAAAACAAGGTATCTTTGGTTTATATACCATACAGCACAATTGAGGATAAATGCATTAACTGCAGCTGAATTACACTTTGATATATCACTTATACAGCCGGATTCTGTCTGAATGCCCAGGAGTTCAGTGGTTCACCAATGCAATACGCCTGGGCTAGAACCTCATTTATCCAGGTCACCAGCTTCAAAATATGACCAGCACTATCTCATTTATCCTTTTTGTTAGGGCATTTGTTAGAGCAGAATCACACTTTTCCAGACAATACATCCTGCAGAAACAACGATGTCCAGAATACCGGCAAAAAAATACAGGCAGTTATTTCCAACAGAAATAAGTACAAAGTGCGAACAATAAATGCAGAATTGGACTGGCCGGTTCAGAGCTTAGACAGCGAAATTGATTTGGTTGTACAGATCTGACTGATAGAATGAGCGGACCTCTTGGAATGCATTATTCATAGTATCTATCAAAGTGAAGGGTTGAGGAACCAAGTGAGCTCTTCAGAGCAGCCATCCGCACATTAGTAAGCACCCTAGACATTGTCATCTCGCTTGCAAAACAGCTCCCCATCATGTCAGATGTGCAGACACATCCACAAGATAAATAAAGAGGAACTGACACAAGAGGAAAGCGATAAAAGAAATATATTATATTTGCAGAGAAACATCATGCCCCCTCATTCAGTGACAACAGCCTTCGAACCTTGCTCCTCCTGCACACCGTTCCGAAGGCCTTGACACAATACTTTCCTAAACCCTGACTCACAATCGAATTCTACACTTTAAATAAAACTTACAATGGTTCCTGGGTGGCTCATTCGGTTAAGGCACCACGCTGTGGTGCAAGGATGAGGCCCACGGTCTGGCACTTAACACAATGCCGACTATGGCAGGTATCTCCATAGGGCAATGTGCAATTGGCGATTGTGAAAGGTCTTCCAACTCCACTCTATGTGAGCAGCTGTAGTCTGTGGTGTGAAAATAAGCAGACTGGCGACATCACGTGTTTCAGAAGAGCCAGGGATGTCTACACTCGCTCATGCGGTTGCAGATTGTTGGACATTTCAAATTAGGGTTGGAATTGGACAATGTTGTCCCATATTGGGTGCCAAATTAATTTAAAAAATAAATAAAATAAATCTTACCTGGTTTACATGTCCCTTGCATATCATTTTAAAAGGGAATTCCACCCAAAAATGATGTTTGGTTTGTAGAAAAGTATCTCTCCTCCTGAATAAAATGAGCTATCAGCCAACATTCTACCTGTAGTGAGAGCAGAGATATAGCCTCAAACTACTGCGCATGTACCAGGTACATGCTTTACTGTGAACTACAATGGCCAAAAGCGCTTACAGTTTATGGGCGGAGTCAGAAAACGCCAGTCACACTGAATAACGTTACACAAGCAGAGGCCAAGGGGCTGGGCATTTTACTGCTCATGTAGTGCCTGTCTGCACTACAGTGTTTCTAAGTTAGAGACGAAATAGGCCACGTAACTTGCTGCTCCTCCATTGCTGCAATTTGAGTGAAATCCAGCGGAACAATTATTCACGAAATGGTTTCGTGTTGGTTGAAGAAATATGAAGCGTTGAACTTTGATTGGCTGTTACGGCCAACGGTCGCTCAAAAGTTAAATTGCGGGCAACATTTATTGGCCGATTTTGGTCGCTCAGTTGCCTAGTTGCTCAGGTTCATAGAAAATGAATGGACTTCCGGCAACTGGGTGACGACGTCGCTCGATGTGAGAACGCAGCGTAATGTAACAGTTATACTGAGAAAATACCACCCTCATTAGGTCAGTCTCCAGAAAAACGGGGGAAATACGGCCATTCATTTATCTACATTTGGCATCGTGAAAACATTAGCCAGTCGGCCAGAAGTCTGTAACACTTAGCTAGGCTACGCACCCCGGTTCCATCCCATCAACCCCTACCTCCCATTTTTCAGTAGCTACAAAATGCTTTTGTATCGACCAACATGCCGATACAGAATATTAAACATATACAATTAAAAGTTAAAACATCATTGTTGTAGGCTACTTGTCGGGTGGAATTTTGGGTTTTGAATTGTAGATATAAAGGAGCGATACCCCCTTTATTTTGAGGGTTGTTGTCGTTAGTTGGTTGTTGCGGAGAGTTTGTTATTATTACTATTGAGAGTTTTTGGAGGATTATTTTGAGGAATTTTTGGTTATTTTTTATTTTGTTTTATACAGTTTTTGTACAAAAATAGCCTAATAGAACCTGCACGGAAGCGAAAATCTTCTCCTGCTTGGGAATATTTTGACCTGATATCTCCCAATAAGCTAGGCCTAACCCTGTGTTCACACAGCGAGCGACTGGTCGCTGAGTCGGTCAATTCTACGAGGCTGGGGACGGGGCAAGAGCTTCCCGCTGTGTCATCCAAGTCAGTTCGTGCTCATCATCATCATCATCATCATCATCATCAGCCGCTTATCCGAAGTCGGGTCGAGGAGGCAGTAGGCCAAGAAGGGGGTTCCAGACGTCCTTCTCCCTAGCGACGCTTTCCAGCTCCTCCTGGGGGATCCCGAGGCGTTCCCAGGCCAGGAGAAATATATAATCTCTCCATCGGGTTCTGGGTCTACCTCGGGGTCTCCGCCCAGTTGGACGTGCCCGGAACACCTCCAAAGGGAGGCGCCCGGGGGGCATCCTAATCAGATGCCCGAACCACCTCAGCTGGCTCCTTTCGATGCGAAGGAGCAGCGGCTCTACTCCGAGCTCCCTCCGGATGTCCGAGCTCCTCACCCTATCTCTAAGGCTGAGCCCGGCTACCCTACGGAGGAAGCTCATTTCGGCCGCTTGTATCCGCGATCTCGTTCTTTCGGTCACGACCCAAAGTTCGTGACCATAGGTGAGGGTAGGAACGTAGATCGACTGGTAGACCGAGAGCTTCGCCTTCCGGCTCAGCTCCCTCTTCACCACGACGGTCCGGCACAACGCCCGCATTACTGCGGACGCTGCACCGATCCGTCTGTCGACCTCCCGCTCCATTTTACCCTCACTCGTGAACAAGACCCCGAGATACTTGAACTCCTTCGCTTGGGGCAAGGACTCATTCCCAACCTGGAGGGAGCATTCCACCGTTTTCTGGCAGAGAACCATGGCCTCAGACTTGGAGGTGCTGACTCTCATCCCGGCCGCTTCACACTCGGCTGCAAACCGCCCCAGTGCTTGCTGGAGGTCACGGTCCGATGAAGCCAGCAGAACCACGTCATCCGCAAAAAGCAGAGACGCAATTCTGAGGTCACCAAACCGGACACTCTCCTCACCTCGGCTGCGCCTTGAGATCCTGTCCGTGAATACCACAAACAGGACCGGTGACAAGGGGCAGCCTTGGCGGAGTCCAACACCCACCGGGAACGCGCCTGACTTAATGCCGAGGATGCGGACACAGCTCTCACTTTGGTCGTACAGGGATCGGATGGCTCGCAATAACGGCCCCGGTACCCCGTACTCCCGCAGTACCCCCCACAGGATCCCCCGGGGGACACGGTCGAAGGCCTTCTCCAAGTCCACAAAGCACATGTAGACTGGATGGGCAAACTCCCATGACCCCCCGAGCAACCCTGCTAGGGTAAAGAGCTGGTCCACTGTTCCACGGCCAGGGCGAAAGCCACATTGCTCCTCCTGAATCTGAGGTTCGACCAACGGTCGGAGCCTCCTTTCCAGCACCCTAGAGTAAACTTTCCCGGGGAGGCTGAGAAGTGTGATACCCCGATAATTAGAGCACACCCTCCGGTCCCCCTTCTTGAAGATGGGGACCACCACCCCGGTCTGCCACTCCGCAGGCACTGTCCCCGACTTCCACACGACACTGAAGAGGCGTGTCAACCAAGACAGCCCAACAATGTCCAGAGCCTTCAGCATCTCAGGGCGAATCTCATCCACCCCTGGCGACTTGCCACTGCGGAGCTTTTTGACAACCTCAGCGACTTCCGCCAGGGATATGGGTGCGGACCCCCCCGAGTCTTCAGGCTCTGCCTCTTCCACAGAGGGCATGTTGGTCGGGTTCAGAAGCTCCTCGAAGTGCTCTTTCCACCGCCCGACAACATCCCCAGTCCGGGTCAGCAGTTCTCCTCCCCTGCTGAACACAGCCTGGGTCAAGCCCTGCTTTCCCTTTCTGAGGTGTCGGACGGTTTGCCAGAACTTCCTCGAGGCCGACCGAAAGTCCTTCTCCATGGCCTCCCTGAACTCCTCCCATACCCGGGTTTTTGCCTCAGTGACCGCCGAAGCCGCAGCCCTTCTGGCCCTCCGGTACCTGTCTGCTGCTTCAGGAGACCCCCGAGCCAACCAAGCCCGAAAAGCCTCCTTCTTCAGGCTGGTAGATCCAATATGATATTGGAACCCTAGTGCTTTAACTGCCTACACATAACACACACAAGTAAACAGCATTCCTGAGAATACAGTAGGCTCTAGAAGTGTCATGACGTTACATTAGCCTACCTGTGAACAGTAAATCATACCTTTTCGCCGTTTTGGCTTCCAATAGCCTATCCTACATGATATGCTAACGTTAGCTAAACATAGCGTTTATCTAGTGTTGTGTGAACGTTTAATTCACACAATAAAATAACAAAGACCTTACCATCGGTACCAAGGGCACTCGCAATTGCCCTCCAAGCGTCAATTTTTAGGTGCTTATCCCGGTATTCCTTTTGGAATACATTAAACAGGACGGGGTAGGCTTGGATCATTAATATTAGGTGCTCCTCCATTGCTGCAATTTGAGTGAAATCGGGCTGAACAATTATTCACGAAATGGTTTCGTATCGGTTGGAGAAATATGAAGCGCGGAACTCTGATTGGCTGTTACGACCGATGGTCGCTTAAAAGTTAAGTTTCGGGCAACATTTATCGGCCGATTTTGGTCGCTCAGTTTTCTAGTCGCTCAGGTCGCTGACCGTCGCTCGGCTTCATAGAGAATGAATGGACTTCCGGCGACTGGGCGACCGAAGTTGCTGGATGTGTGAACGCAGCGTAAGTGGCGTAGATATAAAAACACACTGGAGATTCGAACACTGGGCTAGCGATCGACTGTGCATGTAGTTTGTTGGTTGTTATTTTAACGTTACTACAGCAGATTATTACGATTTGTTTAATATTATTATGATTTGATTGTTAATTCTTATTCTTTCTTATTATCATTATCATCTGCATTCCTTCTCAAATGGCATATTATTTAATTTTGAAGGTGAAGTGCTTGCTGTGCCTACAGCAATAATACCTCGTCCATGCTGAGGCATTAACGGGCAATGCATGAAAATGCACCTGCCAATGAGCCAGAAACCAGCGGAGGTTATTTATTTATTTAACCTTTTAAGAGCAGTTATGGTTGCTTTATCATAATCATACTGACATACATGTTGATAAAAATACATTTGCATATCATTATTTTGCCATAGGTTCCAGAAAGCAAGAACTTGAATATCCCCACCTCTACCAGCTGGCACTACGTTTTTTTGTGCACGCCAGCCTCCTCTGTTCTTTGTGAAAGGGTCTTTTCCAAGGCTGGGGAAATTGCTTCTAGGAAGAGGAACCGTCTCAGCCCCAACACTGTGAAACAGCTTTCTTAATAAATATCAATAAAAACTTCCCTTCTCAGTCACAAAAGCACCTTCCCTTTCACTGCCCATACTGAAGCACATTCACTTTCACTGCCTGGTTACAGAAGCATTCCCACTCCCAGTCCCCAGTTCCAGAAACACTTTTACTGCTCAATTGAACCCCACATAAATGTTGTCCCTCTTTGTATCAATCTTCCTGTTTTTTTTTTCATTTTCTAAATATATAACTAAATATAATATTATTACATTTATTATTTTATAATATATCTTCGTAGAAAACAAATCTAGCCTAATGACCGTTACAAATATAAATTATGAATATGTTAGTATGTGTATCGCCCAAGCAGGGTTTTGAACTTGTTGCCGACTTTCTCTTGCATCAGCGGCTCTGAAGTCAGACACGTTATCAGTGAGCTAAAGGGTCGCTTGTTGCTAGCGCACGGCAACTTCGTTATTTTGAGCCTGGGGTGGAATTTGTAATGATTTAGTTACTGTAAATTATTTTCACAAGCCGGTGTGGATTCTTATTTCAATACTTTTGTGGATTAATACTTTTCCTCAATGGTGTTGTATATTATTTGATTGAATGCACGGCTACGAAAAAAGTAAAGCAAGGTAGGCTCTGTTAGTGGTGTGGTGGTAACATTATCTTCTTCAACTTGTAGTAGGCCTGCTAGATATCGTTAGCACATTTGGGTATTGATGGCTCCGACATGACACATGGGGCAGAGATGGCCAGTAACGTTATGTATTCACTTTTGTGGCTTGGTTGTTGAATGTGTTTGTTTTGTATGTGTGTTCTTTTGGCTAACCTTAGTTGCTGATGTCACTTAAACTGGTTGGTTGAAAGCTTGGTTAACCTTAAACCTAGCTAACGTTAATCTGTATGGTTAGGTAACGCGTTTTATAACGTTAGTGTTGTTGTTGTTGTTGTTGTTGCTGCTGCTGCTGCTGCTAGTAGCCTAAGTTAATTAGTAGTTGATAACTTGAACTGTGATTGTCCAGTTGCTTTCTAACCCTAGCTTAGTATGAGTAGTGCTAACCTTATGATAACGTTAACAGTTGGTTGATAACTTGAATTAATAGATTGCAGTAGCGTTAACAGCTATATAACGTTATATATCTATCTAGCGCCACATTACAGTATACGTTACTGTACTGACACATGGTAGGTGCCGTGTCTCAGCTACCATGGTCCAGGTCGTCCTCTTGATTGAGCAATATGGTGCTGCACACCATATTACCATTATAGCTAGCTAGCTAGATAACAAATTAGCCGAGAAACCCAGGGACAATTTTGGCGTTAATGTAAACTGTCATATAACATAAACTGTGAAAATCATAACATCAGCTGTACCAGCACGAGACCCAAGCCAGCGTTATCACCATGGTTACTGGCAGCCATCTTACCTGGGTGCGATCTCAAAAATTGTGCCACTAAACTATGACACATGTCATATCTATTGTTCTATATCTACGCTCCCAACATGGCGGCCAGTGTGGTTGCCATAGCAACCACCCAAGCGCTTCCCAAACTCTATAATGGGCTCTGGACTGCAGTCCCTTTATCCTCTCATCGTTTTCTCACTCCTGTTTTAAACTTTCATAGACAATCGATATTAGGCCCTCTTTGGCAAGTGGCAAGTCAACGTTTATGTCAGCTGCACAGTCCAGATGTACCCTTCAGTAAGTCATCCTCACCTTCAAATTATCATTTCTACAGCTACGAATTTCTGTTGTAGGTCACAGCTTATACACTTGTACCACAGGTCATAATTTATGTATTAAAGAGATCCACTGCATTTCCCCCCTACATGCCTTTAGGGTTTAGTCTATATCCTCTATACCCAGCAGAAAATCAATTTAGGTATTTACATTTTTTTGACATAATACAAGTCTCTTAGATGAAAAAAAAGGTTGCAGTGAAGATATTTTCAAAAATATTATTTATTTTATTTTTATTGAATGTCCATTGTGGTGTAGGTTTCGGTACAGTAGAATATATGGGTCTTGAAATTAAGACCTGAGACCTACAGGGGACATAAATGAATTGCCAGGTCTTAGGGGGATAATAAATGTGTGGAATCCATGTGTGCCTTGATCCTTTTTATGTAGCTCAATTTTCAAAGGCAGACCATCTTCTTGAGATGTGAGAGTCAATCGCTATTCAAAATCACAAGTGATTATTCCAGTGGTCTTCTAAGCAGTGTTGTCAATCCTTTCTTAGAGAAAGTAGCTGCTGAGCATCGGTTTGTCATTCGATGATTCAATATTTTAATTAGCATATTTGAGTGATGTCATTGTGTTAATTAGCATGTCATTATTTTCCATTGCTCAGCAGCAGGGGCGGGGCCAGTAGGGGGCCAGGGGTGGCACTGGCCCCCACTGGAATCTGATTGGCCACCCCTGGTGCCCCCCCTACCAGAACCGGATTATGATAGGCCATTGTCTTGTCAGTATCGATGAAAGAAGCCTCTGTAGCCCAATGGGAATGGACATAAAATGAGGCGGAACCAAAGTTGCAACTTCCAATGACAGAGCTAGCCGCGTCACTTCAGCATTCAGCAATCAACATTTTAACGTCTGCCGCTGAGAAGATGCAAGATCATTTGACGCTGTCGTCGTTGAAGAACAAAAGTGGAATATAGGTAGGTAAACTGAAGTTCAAATGTGTTCTTTTTACGTGGACTGTAATGGACTAGATAATAGAAGTTAAAAGGTAAATGCATAACGTAACTTCTAGATAGCGTTAGCTAGCTAAGTGAACTAAGTGAACTAAATCGCACGTTGAAAAATAAAAACGAACTCCTGTATTGTTCATAAAATCTTGCACATAAAACGCGAAATGTCCTTTGCGAAAAAGCGGCATTTAATTTATTCGCAGCAAGTTCGTTTTTTGCGAGTTTTCGTTTGAGAAACTATTTATCTATCCAATCATAACAAGTTTCCATGACTGACACCGCACTGCCACAACAAACTCCAACATCCAATATGGCGGACCAACTGATTTTATATGTGTCACAGTATAGCGTCCTCTTTGATAAGAGACATAATAGTTACAAAGACAACGATTTGAAGGACAATTTGTGGAAAACCATTGCCGAGAAAATAGGCTATGAAGATGGTGGGTTTATAGCTAAATGGTTGCAATACGCACAACTTGCTATCTGATCAGCTCCCATAGGTTATTAGCATTGGCTTAAAAGTCGTCTCCAGCTATTTTAGCCAGCTAACGTTAGCTAACCATTAGGTCTAACGTTAACATTGATAGCAGTTCATGTAAAGAAGATACCAAGCCAGTGGCGATTACACACAAACATAGCAATTTTTTTATTTTACTTTCGGCGAGTTCATGTAGGCTACGCTGTCACCGGCTGGGTTGTTTGCCTTGGTGTAAACAAAGGATGAAAGCTAGCGAACCGCTATATGTGATATTGTTTCGTGGATATTTGCCGTAGTAATTGTGGGCTATAGGCTAACCGATGGAGAAAGACGACACGTAGGCTAGCTACCGGGTCTGGCCAGGGGCAGCCACTGTGGTGGAGGGAGAGAAAGGAGGAGGAGAAGTGCAGGGTAGAGTAGCCTATATAAAATGTTTTAGCTGTCACACGGTTGTCTGTGTGCCTGGCAAATAAAGTCTGTAAAGTTCCCCAAAAATCTTATTCCGACTCCTGTGTGGATTTCCTGATCACTGATAGCCAAGTTATATAAATAACGAGGAAAACAGACGAGGTCTGCCTGTAGAGATCGTTTTGGAGAGAACTCTTCAGACTTCATGAGTTGCTACACTGTATAGACTACGACAAATTTATTTTAAAGATGTTTGCTGAAATAACGTAATGTATTGTTATGTTGTGGTTAACCCTTTATATTAGTGGAAGAGATCAAGAGGCAGTGTAACACGTATGTCCGTAAAAGGAGGGAAGAGAAGGAGAGCATGTTGTAGACAAAACAAACTTTACATAAGCAAAAACGGACACATAATAAGCCCGGTTCAATATTTTGCCAATGTAATTTAAGCATGCTCTGTTTTTAACGTTCTGGTAGAGGCAAAAAAAACAACAACCTTTAGTTCCGTGATTGACCGAACGGATAACCAGGTCGTCATCGCTCGACGAAGAGTAATCCATTTTTATTCGCACGGATTTTCAAACGCGAAAAAGAACGTGAGCTTTTCGTTTTTTCGCATCGTTGCAGGTGTGTCAGGTTTTTACGCAAAATATTCGCCGACGAATTTTTCGCATTTTCGCCTCGCTTATTCGTTACGTCCCCGATGTGTCACGGCCTTTATGGCTAAAGTTTATAAAAATGCAAAAAATATCTTCATATATATGGAGCCAATCCCCCCCACACAAATACCTTTGTTGCCCACCAGTCACAGAAGTGACCAGTCAAGAGCTAAATGGTTATGTTTTGTTTTTTTGTATTCATTTTATATTATATATTTTTAGGTTCAAAACCTCATTGTACTGTGTACTGTACAAACTACTGTGAGTATTGGAATATTGTACATAGCACTTTTCTATTTACTTTGCTTTTATGGCCTTTTATCCATTTTCATACTGTTAATATGTAAAATAGTTATTTATTTATGTTTGTATCTTTAATATTCTGAATAAACAATTTAACTGTTAAAACGTTAATTCTGACCTGGACTGTATCCATTTATTCTCATGCTATTTTATTTTAGGGGTGCTCTTAATATTACTGGTTGTCGCCACCTAATGGCCATTTATGTAGTGTAGCTACAGGCAGTTAGCTATAATGGTGTACAGATTTATTTATACTTTATTGTTTGGGTACAAACACATTTATTTATAATCTTACTTTTCTCTATACTACATGGGTATTGAAGATTTGCATGACTATTTAACTACCTGCAAAACTGTACACAGTAAGGGGACACTACACAATAAAGGGTAAATAAAAGGCATTATCTTTCAGTATATTGGTTATGATCGAACAGTAGAATAATATTGAAGCAGAAGAATAAAATGGACATCTGAACAAGTGCTACAATCTTGAGGGGATATTCAACCATACAGTTTGGAAATGTATAATGCAACATTTAATATATGTACAGTGCCTTTGGAAAGTATCCAAACCCATTGGATTTTTTTCAAATTGCGCTATGTTGAAAGCTCAAATTAACATTTCAATTGACTTTTTTTGTTACTCATTCACATGAAGTGCTCTATAATGTCAAAGTAGAGAAAAAAAATACACCCTTTGCTGTAAAGGCTTAAAAATAAGCTCTGGTGTATCCAATAGTGAAATAATCTAAACATTTTACTCCACTTTGACATTATAGAGCACTTTGTGTAGATGAGTAACAAAAAGCCCATTTGAACATATCTTAATTTGAGCTGTCAAACAGCAAAATTTGAAAGGGTGTTCATACTTTCCGAAGGCACTGTATATGATTACCTAGAATCAGGGGCAGGTATAAAATAAAATAAAAAGGTTAGGCTAGGGTTAAGGCTAGGGCTAAGGTTTTGTCGGATAAATACACGTGTGTCTGCTGTACGCGGCAAAAAAAAAAATGGTAAACCTTGATGGCTGGCCCCCCTCGTCTGGGTCTGTGCCCCAGCCTGGCCCCCCCATTCAAAATGTTCTAGACACGCCCCTGCTCAGCAGATGGATCTGGATTATCATTCAGACTGATTTAGATTTTTATTAAATAATATAATTGTGTATAATAAGATAATTATTTACAAAAAAATGCTAAAAGAATCACCAGTGAACAAAAATGTGTGTGTATCATTGAGTGTGTGTGCACTAGCTAGCTGCCAATTATATTGTTTTTACTATTGAGATGGTCAATGCATTTAGCGATTAATTGTACCTTGTGAACTGAGTGAAATCTATCAGCTAGCCAGCACATGCCAGGTGGGCACTAGCCTTCGCCCGTCCACATTGCATCTGCCTCTCATGGTAAGGGGCGCTAGGGCAAACACTGACTGCCTACAACGGCTGCTCACACAGACAGTTTCATACTTGAGCAAGGTAATTCATTTGAATTATTTGAATGACTATATCCAGCTTTATAGATGAATACTATGTAAAAAAAAGTTGTGCCAGTCACTCTGGATAAGAGCATCTGCTAAACAGCTGCAATGTAAAAAAAAAAAAAAAAAGTGGTCTTCCCATGTGCTATTACACAGCATGTGATGCGAGTTCCAAGAAGAATTCATACATGAGACTTGATCAGTGTAGATTAGTTGTAGAGTAAGGCCGGGTGCTTTTATTGATCCAAATAAAAAGTCCATCGATACATTCCTCATCAAGGATTCCCTTTTAGCCTCCCTCTCGACGCAGGGGAAGGTGGAAAGTTCTCACAGGATTCCACTTTTCGGTCAACGTTTGAGCACAGCTACAGGTCACGCCGCTCAGCAAGCCGCCAATGCACCCGATCATTACCATAGTTGCATGAAACCACCGCATCCGACACAGAGTGCAGCGACCTTCACCGGATTTGACTATGCTGAAGAACTGGTGAAAAAATGCGCTGTGTTGAAGGCATTGAGCTTTTCGTTTGCATACTGTAGTGTAGAGAAAATGTTTGTCCTTAGTGTGATGGGAAACATAGAGATTATTAGACTTGGAAACCTCCTAATACAGTACTTTTTAAAACAGCTTTTAACTGTCTGTCACTGTGAAATAGCAAGAAGTAAAGTGCAACCTTTACACTTCTCTGAGCAAAAGACAACAAGGTCTGATGTATCTCTCAAATCATCTCAGTGAAGCCAAGTGCTTACCTCACAGAGTGAGATAGCAGGTTATCCTAGGCCATTCGGAAACCCGTCAGTAACCATGATGATTGACAGCCACAGACCTGCAATGTTCGTAGAGCCTGCAATGTTCGTAGAGCCTGCAATGTTCATAGAGCCTGCAATGTTCGTAGAGCCTGCAGAGTCGTGTCAGCTGTTCCGTACGTTGCTGGCTGCATGGTGTATTAGTTTCAGCAAAGGATGCTATTTTTTATCGGTTAAGAGATAAACAAAAACAAATAAAAATAATTACCGGAATGAAAAATAATGGCCAATATGCCTTTACTAACACCATTACAAATAAAAACATACGTGGTGACGCACCCATTGCTTGAAATCGGATCGAACGCCTTTACAAAATGTTGTGCCCAGAGAGGAAGAAAATCAGTGCCATCTATACTTTTTTGAGAAAATGTAGTGTTTCCAGACAGCAGCATCAGCTTAAACATAGACAAGAATTGAGAAACGACAAGCCTGGTGATGGTAGCACTGCCCGTACACTGTTATATGATTCAAAGGACTGCTGACTACTTTAATTTGAGACCAATTAAATTATTTAACATTACAAGTTGTAGTAGTAACTTACAAGTTAAAAAAATAGCAGTACAGCATCAGTAACCTGATGAACCACTGTTATTAGTAGTAGTGATATTTCTGCATGGCAAATAACTTACTTGTAGATGTAGTAGTGTAATAGAAAAACAACAGACCCAACTGTCATGACATGCACGCTGCTTGTTCTGAGTAATTGACTCATTCATGGAGTTTAATTAGAGAATTAATTTATTCTGTGAAAAAACAGGTGTCATTAATTGTTCTTTATTAAGGAAGAATGGAAGCAAATGTTTCACACATTGTTATAAAATATATTTCCTTCTGAATTGCTAAGTAAAATGGGCTGTTCCAAACATTGTTTGGAGGAACAATGTAATTTCATTAAAAAGTTGATTGGAGAGGGGGAAACATATAAAGAAGTGCAGCAAATTATAGGATGCTCAGCTAAAAAGATCTCAAATGCTTTAAAATGGCAACAAAAACCCGAAACACGCGGGGAAAAAATGAGCAACTACTGTTAAAACGGATCAAAGAATAGTTAGAATGTCAAAGATTCAGCCAATCATCACCTCCAGAAAGATCAAACATTATCTAAAATTACCTGTAAGTGTTGTTACAGTCAGAAGATGTTTGATCGAAGCTAAACTATCAGAAGCCCCTGTAAAGCAGCATTGTTGAAAAAACGGCATGTGCAGAATTGGTTAAAATTTGCCAAGGAACACATCGATTGGCCGAAAGAGAAATGGCGTAACATTGATGAGAGTAAAATAGTTATTTTTGGGTCTAGTGGTCGTCGACAGTACAGACAGTACAGACGACCCCCAGGTACTAAATTCAAGCCACAGCACACTGTGAAGACAGTGAAGCATGGTGGCGCAAAAATCATGGTATGGGGATGTTTTTCATACTACGGTGTTGGGCCTATTTATCATATACCAGGGATCATGGATCAGTTTGAATACATCAAAATACTTGAAGAGATTATGTAGCCGTATACCGAAGAGGAAATACCCCTGAAATGAGTGTTTCAACAAGATAACGACCCCAAACACACGAGTAAGCGAGCAACATCTTGGTTCCAGACAAAAAGGATTGAGGTAATGGAGTGGCCAGCTCAATCCCCCGACCTCAACCCCATTGAAAACTTGTGGAGTGACATTAAAAATGCAGTTTCTGAAGCAAAACCCAAAAAGTCACAGGAACTGTGGAATGTAGTTCATTCATCCTGGGCTGAAATACCTGTTTCTAGGTGCCAGAAGTTGGTTGACTCAATGCAACGCAGATGCGCAGCAGTTATCAAAAACAATGGTTATGCAACTAAATATTAGTTCAGTAATTTAAAGTGAAGTTAAATCTTGAAAAATTTCTTCAGTTTATACAGGAAGTGTTTGAGTCTGAAGAGAAAAAATATCGACACTGCTATTTTTTTGAACAGATTAATATCCCATTTCTTTGCTTCCTGTAAAAGAATAATGCAGACTTGATAAAAATTTGTTAATGCTTTGATTTGGAATTGAATGTGTAATGTTTCCACTACATTTGAAATATGGAACTAAAAGCTGTTTTAAAATATTTGCACTTTATTCACTTTTTTTAACGCGCTGCTATTTATTTGAACACAACAGTACATGTTGACCGTAGAAGTTGAAGTGTTTGGTACTGTTGAAGAGCTCAGGTAAAGCACTAACCCTGTATACATAACATATAGCCCAAGGGTACAACAGTACGTAACCTGAGCTGCTACAGTAAATCCCCAGCTGTAAAAATGTAGTGATGCATAATTCACTTCAGGTATTGGTGCCTGCAAAGCAAATGAGTGAAACATGAAGCTTGTCCAAACTACAGCCACACAGTACATGGTCTATGCACCAGAAATGTTCTGGCCTTCTTATTGATTTTTATACTGTTGAGGTGTTGTTTAGGTTCTGTTTACCCGACACGTTGCAGGAATTCCAATATCACTCTGAAAGAAAAGCAGCCTGCTCCATTCCAAGTGTTACACTGGGGCTCGCTAGCCAGTACGCTAACGTGATTTTGTCATGTGACCTAGAATTCATCAGACCGCTATGCATTGAGAATTCTCTTTCGCATCCCTGTGTCGGCATGCCTTTCCCTTAAATACACTGATACAGTATAATTTTCTACGTCATTGTGACGTGTGCACACACCGCACTCCAGGAACACACAGACACCTTTGGGGTTACGCTCAAACCTGCCGGCCGTTACTTCGAAATGGTGACGTCATAGTTGGTTCTGGATAAAAACTCATCAGCTCCAGAGGGCTGACTGAGACAATGCAGCACTAGCCGTCCAGACAGACATCTGTTTTTAAACGGCCATCTTCTAACGCCATAATGTATTTGCTTATTACAAAGCAGTAGTCCGTTTTTTTTCCTGCAAACTGCACTAACATTGAGAGTGAAACATAGATAAAACTGCTGCACTAACACTGTCATTTTGCGTTCCCCTTTTACTAGTGCGGTTTAATTCCGCTTCTGTGGCGTATCTAAAACAAGATACGCTTTCTGTATCCTTATCTTTCGCGTTTGGTTCTCTATTTTCTAAACCCAAACCTGACAAACACATTACGCTCAGGCGATTCAATGCAAAGTTATGTAAATGTAAACCATGGACTGCATCAGTATTTTTTTAATTTTTGCTGGATGATGTCATTCTCACATTTTAGACACAAAATGTTGTCTTCTGATTTTTCATAATTGTGCCAGTAGACAAACATTGTAATTGTAGGAAATTATACCTCTTCGCGTATGTTTCTTCAAACTGAATAATGGAGTAATGTGTGTAATTCACAGTCTACAGCTAGATGAAAAGACAATGTACTGGTTGCTCATCACACACGGTTCGGATGTGTTTCTTTGTTGGTGGCTGGGGAGCCTTCCAGTGTAGCTGACCTGCGGATGATAACTTACACCACATCCCCAATGTGCTCTGAAGATTCAGCTGACTTTCTGCTGTTACACCTAGCTGACCTTCCACACCTTTTTCCAGCTGTCACTGCAAACAAGGTTGCGCTCAGTTACTGTACAGACATGAACAGATTAGACGCTGATGAATGCAAGAGTCACAATGTGGCTGGCTGGTCTTTGGGTGGATTTAGGAATGCACTTTATACCCTCTCCTACAGGTAGGTAGAGAGCTCATATTTCCCTTCGCTGGTTCCATTTGGCCTTGATTAGGGTGATTACGTGTGCCAGAGGTGTCACATGTCATCACTGTGTAGATATTAATTTGCACAATTTGCTGGAAGCATAATGATGCGCTCTCTGTGTTTCATACAGATGAGATCACAGCGCAGCCCAAATTACCTATTTGACATTGAGAAACCTCTGGAAGAATATAATTAACACAATGTGAGCGGTCTTGGGAGCCTAACTTTGTCAAAGCTTGATAAATTTGTGTATGAAATGACGCTGCCTGCAGCTACGTGTTGCCCTTGTATATGACTCCCTAATCTTGGCTTACAGCTATTTGTTCTTGCAGAAGAAAAACAACAACCTCAATTACTATATTGCAATGTGTATAAATAAAATACGAGATATTCCTGTCCCTTTTGCTCTTTGTTTGAACTCACTAAAATACAAAAGGCTTTAGGGATACATTGAAATGTGTCTATCACTTGCCTATCGTGGCACAGTAAACCAAGTAGCCTACTGTAGAGACTTAAATCAAAATTTACTGAAGAATATAATTTCAGTACCATGATACCTCTGTACCAAAACCTGATGTGCGCACATTTATCCAAATGGAATGGAGGCCAAGCACATGTAGATGTTATTTTTAGTCCTTTCGGGCACTTTCTTAATGAACAGAAACAGAACATGGTAAGTGAAATAAGAAATTAATATTTACCAGGTTAAGAGAGACACATGACAGAGTGTGTGTCCCAGAGGCTAATGAGCCAAAGCACCATCTTTAGTAAAGCAACTACACACGATGTGTTGCCATCTAACCGATTTTAATCAGCTCAGCTGTTTGGTCGGATATCGCAGACGTGCAATTTTTGGATGTCTTTCCCCCTCTGTTGGAAAACCTATTGAATAGGTTAATACACACTTACACAGGTGAGAGAAGCAAAATGTGATTAAAGTTAATTAACCAGATGACTAGCTTTATGTTTGGGGAAAAAAAACATGGGGGGCAAAATTCTACCACATAGCCTTTGCATCTTAATGGTCCACCCCAATACACGACCATGATAAACACAACGGGGTGCTGAAAAGTAAAATGCAAACAACAGCAGTCTGCAGAAAGTCCTACCAATTGTAATTACTGTAAGTATGCGGCAAGAACTGATGCATTAGCAAAGTATGATGTAGGATAACGTATGCCATATTTTGCGAGGGTAGTACATTTTGACAAGGCAGCAATTAAATGTATACACACCACGCACTAACAATTTGAAAGTGTAAGGTTGGGATAGGAGGGAAGGGGTGATGTTCGTCTAGGGAGCTGCACTTTGGTTCTGCCATAGATAAATGCCACCAATCTAACAGATTACATGTATATTCGCACACACACACACCTCACCAACACACCACTGTTAACTCACTCAGAGCTGCTTCTACACACAATCATAGACTGAATTAATGTATTTGATTGGTAAAACTCTTCCGCTCCTTTTCGCTTAAAACGAAATTTAAGGAAACATCAGTTGGCGTTTGGAACGTTGAATTCTAGAGTTAGGGTTTAAAATGAATTATTTTTGTAGTCTATACACCAAAAACGTTATAGCATCGGGGAATATTAAGTGCTACATGACAACTTGTAATAGCCTATTATCAAACACATTTCATGAATATTTTCTTCAAAATGGAATAGGACAGCTTTTGTGAAGTGAAATGCACAGAATAGATCTCAATTCCGTCAACGCTAAGCAATTGCATAGCCTAATTGATACTTATACAGTGACATTTGCCTTTGTAGGTCATTAATAAAGACTATACTTTAAAATAAAACGGTTTTTTATGTTTCAAAAGGCTATTTTATGCTTAAAAATCACCAATGGCAAAAAAAATAATTGACGGGCACGCGATTTATCGCGTCAATATTTAATTGCCATTAAGGACTTAATAACCCATATTAAAAACTTCAAAGGTATGGAGCCTTGTCTTATTACAATTGTTTTATTAGTCCATTACAATGTACTGTTCGCGCACTACAGGTAGCCGTATAGAAAACAACTCACCACAAGTGCAGGCACTCCAGTGACCACCGCATATAGGATCGCGGGGGGTATAGCGCTCGACTCTTCCGGTCCAAGATAAGGCTTCGTGTAGGAACTGTCATAGCAGAAAAATCCCTGCACGCGCACGTTGAAAGTGTCGGTGTACTCAAAGTAATAAGCTAGCATGACTGTCCCAGCCATTATTACCAACTGAAAATAAAGCATGGTCGTTATAGAGAAAGGAACAGGCGATGGGGACCCACTGTCATCAGAAACGCCCCACTGTCTCCCTCCTCTCTCTTCCTACTGCAACATGGGCATATATCCCTCATGCATCGTGCTCCTTCTTCATGTATCGACAGTTAGAGGGGATAATCCGCAAAGCATTGAATTGCGTGCCAGTGCGCTCGCTCTGTCCGGGTCCACTCAGGCGGCTCGAGCTAGAATGAACACTGAGAATAAAGCGTGAGTGAAAAAACCGCTCGCGTGTGCGCGTGTTGAGTCCTCGTCTGGTCACGGGAGAGATGCGTGCAGACCCTTGCTTCGAGTGCAGGCGACTTTAACCTTTGCGTTTAGCAAATGACTTTCAACAACTTGTCAGAACTATAGTCTCCTCCAGCGCTTGAAGATGCAGACCACTATAACTCGGCGGTGTTACGGCTGTAAAATGAGTGTCATCAGTGCTTGTCATTTTTTGTTGTTGTATCACACCAATTAATTTCTAGGCGATAGCTAATCTATGTATCAAATATGTATTTTCAGTACAGCCATTCAAAAATGACCACACTTCTCCTAATGCTATAGTGTACTGTAGGCTACATAAACCTGTGGGATTACCCTAACTCCTTTCACTGACCCTGTGAAACACATGGAATGGTTTGAGGACAACTGAACTGCTATAGGGAAATACAACCTTTAAGCTACGCTGCTTTGGTTAAAAAAAAAAACCTTCCATCGTAGTGCTAACCCCGGATCAGCCTCAGATTCTATCATGTAAGGATAAGATTGGCATTATGTCTGGGGCCAGTGAAAGGGAAGTTTTGTGGAAATCAAAAGGAACACATTGCCCCACTTTTCGTGTCACAGATTGAGTCAAGTCAGAGGATCTGGGCTGCATGCATCCGTTGACATGGCAAGTTGCCACTATTTTATGTGCTGTGCAGTGGAGTTCTCAGTGCTTTGCACATTACTGTCGTCATTGTGTTTTGTACCAATGCTTAGAGGAGAAGCCATCATTTAACTAATATGTTTCTAAGTATCGCTGGTGATTAATAGGGGGTAGAAGGTTAAGTAGCTGATTTCCTTTAATCTGAATTCCCTGCCTGGCATTTGGCAGATTTCCTGGAGTCAAATCTCACAATGCGTAAGGCACATTTGAGCATATGAAATGGGACAGTAACAACTCAGGGATTAACCTTCGAATAATGAAACATTCTCTCATAATCCATACATGATAATTGAAACTAAAACATGCATGAATGGTTTCTGTCATTCTACAGCATCTCCCTGGTTGACCTTTTGTGGTTTTTTCAAGGTTGGGTTGTTATAGTTTGGCAAATACACACATTTGTTGGTTTCTCTTTGTGAGCTTCCTTTTGGAGTACGGCTTTGCAAGCAACACATTATAGCTTAATTAATTAATTCTACACATGCCATTATTGTCTAGTTTATTTTTATATTTGAGTCTGCACCAACCACAAAGATATTTCAGATTAAATAAAATTAAGTTTCATAATATTACAGATTTTGAGCTATTTATGGGATGTTAAAGGCTCATTTTACCCTAAAAAATTATGTTTTTCATTAATCAACTGTTTTTCTTGCATTAAAAAATCAATTTGACCGGAAAATGGCAGCTCTCTCTTTTCTTTATTGTTATCATCATTTGACTTCGTGCTAAACTGGATGTTAAAATGCCTGTTTTGAATACTGGGTCTTAAACCGCCAGGAATGTATATCCACTGCGATCTTGTTTCGCCACACATTTTCACCCGTAACATAATCTGAACATGTTACGGGTCTGTGAGTTTTCTTAGGCATTTGTAACATCTAATGTACATCAAACAATGCTTTATATATTTTATAAATCATTTATTAGTCTGGCTGAACTCACATGTCCTGTGCCGGTATCACAAGTGATTTATGAAATACATAAAGGGTAATGTGAAATAATGAGTCTGTTTATTGTTATTTGATCATCAAGGCAACAATAACAACATCAAAAGTACCTATAATATGTCATTTTGGAAGTTTAATTGTGTGACAGTTGACATTAAAACTTGAATTAGATCACTTCAAGTGAACACTTAGATTTTTTGTATTGTATTTAGTGCTAACCAACAGACCAAACATTCATAATTATAATCACAAAAATTAAAGCACATCTGAAAATTTTGTGGAGCTGTTTTGATTGGACCCAATGCCGATTTCAACAGGTCTATCAGTGCAGTAGCCTGCTATTGTGTAAATCAATGTCATTAATCAAGGTGATTGAGTCTGGCATGACAATTGGAAATGCTTGAAAATAACAATAAATACATGCTAGTCTTTTCTATTGTCACTTAGCTTGTGGGTGTGCTAAAGAGTTGAAAATGGCACTGAAATTAATGAATGTCACGTGACATTATTACTGGCATATTGACCTGAACGCGCAAGTAAGTGTTATAATAAAACCATTCCCAACAAATCAAAGCAGGAATGGCTTCTCCTCGTCTCTTGGCTGTCATCGTCAGGCGTCTTCACTTGGACAATTGCAATCACTTTTGGAAAGATGCACGTCAAATCCAACTTTTTAACTATGTATATATTTTCTTCCCAGCAAATTACATTGTTAATGCTGTTGTCATCGTCAGCCATTTACGTCTATTATTTAAGTCTCAATATTTATTAGAAGGAAGCACAATAAATTGTGTTTATCAAATTTATGATAAGATGATGTACAAGTACCTTCACTGCTGTCTGACAAGGACCACTTGATTCACATCCTACTTTAATCAAACCCCTAAACCTGGACTCTCCATGCACAAGCAATTTGTTCATGTCTTATCCGTTATTGTTTCATTAAACACCAAATTCCCGGGTTGCATACTTTTATACGAGGCATTTAACTACTGAATATGATCTGGTCTTATGCTCTGGTAAGCGTATGATGTACAGCTTTGATCTTCCACTAAGCATGTGCACTTATCAGTCTCTGCAACGGATTATATATTTTCAATATGAATGTTTATCCAAGCTTTATCACAACATTAGCTGCAAATAATAATATGGTTTGAAACAGTGGATTCAATATCCAAGTCTGGCGTTAAAATAGTAATGCAAGGTATTGTTGAGGGTTGGTGACATGAATTGAATCTCCATTAAATAAGAACCATTTATAAAGTGTGTGTTGTAATGTGAAAAAAGACCCGGGCCATGACCGAATACGACCCCTGTTCCCTGTCCACTGTCCACTGTCCACTCAGACCGCTGTCCCTATGTGCCCTGTCCCTCACTTTGCAAGCAGTGTGCGAAATAAATCCCACAAAACTCTTTCCAAACTAGTGAGAAAGTAGTTTGTAATATTTATTTTTTATTTTTTATTTTTTATGGAGAATATTAAGGATTGTTACAAAGTGTAGATTATGAATGAAAATAGAATTAACAAAAAATTTTAAAAGATTATTTTGTAATATGAACCTATCTTATACCATAGATATACATATACACTCTGGGGGCCTCATTCATGAAACGTGAGCAGAATTAATTTGCACGTAAATCATTCGTATTACCAATTTTGCCAAAAAAAACAGATAAACTTTATTTAAAAGTGAAAGATTTTTAACCGGTTAGAATGTAGCCATGCAGGCTATACCCCGGTAAAACCTGAGCTCGATTCTGGCTTTTGCTCAGTGGAACACACGTGTCAATGTGACAGCAATTAGAACGAGCCAGAGAGATTTTAAAATAAGGTAGCCCATGTGAATACCCGATTTCAAACCACAACTCACAAGCACAGAACCCCAACAAAATTACAAAATGAATAACGTTTAATTTATTTCCAGGCTGCGATAAAGCAATGCGCTCGCTCGTCCGACGCAGTCGTAGATGCGCAGCTATGCGTTTCTTCGCCTCCGATTTAATGTCAATCCATTTATTTATTTTATTTTACTACTTTAACAGTTCGTGTGAGGGGTGATCCTGCATTGATGGCACATGTTATCTCCTGCTTGGCCTTTACCAGTTCATGACACCGGTACTGACAATATTAAAAAAAAAAATTCCTTGATTGAACATCTGCTAATAAAACTTTGATTTCAGTGTCAGAATAATTATCTGGGCCGTTTTGACTAGGTATCGACCTTTAAATGAACAGCCTCCATATAAGGCAATTCATGGGCGTGGTTGTGCTATGAGTTGAGCTTGTCTGTTATCCCCTGGAGAGGTTGGTCTAAATGTTTTACAAAGCCTGAACAAATCTGCATGTATAACTATCTTATTAGATGCAGTCTCCTGTTGTTGTTGTTGTTTTTATTACAAATTATTGAGCTGAAATCTCTTGTTGATAGTTTAGAGATCCTTTGGCTGCATACCAATAAGCATTTTGCCCCACTGTGATCAGCTGTTAAAGAAACTGCTATCACGCTATGTGTGCAGTCTTTGTTAATTATTATATTGTAGCACAGAGGCGGAAAAGTCTATCGCCTGTATGTTATTCACACTGGACTACTTTTCCTCAGAGCAAAATAGGAGTCGAAGTCAAGAGCTTGAGAATATTAATTGCATTTGATGAACTCTGAACTCCATCTCCCATCAGCCCTTCTGTGAAATCTACTGCGCTGCTTTGTACTGCTGGTATCTCAACCTTGGTCACTCTCACATCATGATCACCTTTGTGTCAATATGGGTACTCATTTGGCTAAGGAGCAAAATTCTGCTTTCAGTGCATGCTAGTCTTTCCATCTCCAAACAGAAAATGTAAAAACGCAGTTTAGTCCAACAAGTAAAGGCTGATAAATCTAAATCAACTGATATAGCTGCTAAAATAAATGTTTGCAGTTATAAAGTAAATTTACCATATAATTAGAATAAATTAGTTTTGTATGTTTAGCGTTTAAATGTTTATTTGTTTTTAAAATGTAGAGTTCTGCTTTTTAGTGCATGAATTTAACTATTATGCTAAGTAAACATCTTCAGAATGGATGATACTTCACACTGTGATTCACAAAGCGCTTTGGGGCTTCCCAAAATCTATTAGAGTAGTACATCAGCTTGGTAAAAGGCATGGTAATATTCTCTAGGTATATTCAGGAAAGCTTTCTGATATTTACAAAAGACAATACTTAGATAGGAGTGAAAACCCTGAGGGGCCCTCAGAATAACTTGTTCAGTGGGAATAGTGCTTCAGCATAGGCTAAAGCTGTTTCTACTGGCCGTGTTTCAGCATTAAAATCGCTGCAAACGCAAAGGTATTCAGTTCACGATACAGAAACTAAGATAAAGGATTAAAGACGATGGATCAAGAAAGACTCAACAAATAATTAAGACTACACTGACGAGAATTTGTTGTGTCAACGCAAATGTAACGCGGCCAGTTCCTTCAGTTTAATCCTCAAGAAATACTAGCTTTGAATTTGAAACACACTGGTCTTCCAGCCATAATTCCAAGATTTTAATTGTATTGAGCTGTTAATTGTTCGTAATGAGACACTGTCTATTTAATGTCTATTGAGGAATAAATTCCCGTCTTAAAGTCAGACTGTGCAGGATCAAGTTTGCAAGGCCCAGCCCTACCTAGATGGCCCTACTCTCTGGCTGTAGTATGACAGTTTGCTTCAGATGAAAAAATATAATTTGAAAAACCAACTCTGTATACTGTACATGGCATTCAGTTTTTGTTGTAGCATTACATAAAATGTATTATCAGAGACCTTATTAGAAAAAGAGTACTAACATCCAGACTACTTATTCATTCAACTTAATCATTCACGTCACCATATAAAGCAGCAGTTACTATAAGGCAAACCCGAGCTAGGGAAACTTCAAAGCATCAAGCATCAAGCGGCCTGGGCTTATCTCGCAAGCCATGCATCATGAGAAATTCATGCCTCGTCTTCATCATACCCCTGAAGAATTGAACAGATCCTCAGAAGCCTGAAAAAATGTACAATTCTGAGGTGGGCTGGTGAACAAATCCGACCCGATTTCAATTGTGAACTGGACCATGAGGGCCGGACACATATTGCAAGGTTACAGTGTACTGTACATGTGTTTTAAGAGAGTAGGTTACGTTCCAATATAATTTAGCAAGGGCTGGTTATAATCTAATTGGGACTGCAGGCACCTTTACTAGCTTCAATGTTCAGTTTAGTGAAGCGGCACACTGTCTGGTGTTGAGTCCTGACCTTGCATGTGCTGATGGTGGCCTTCAGCCAAACAAACTCCCAAGGCAGTGCATAACTTGTCATAGTGTAGCCCAGAGAAGGATGGTATCAGTTTTCATGTTTCAGTATCAGTTAACATCTCATGCAGTGACTTGTTTACTGTAGGGAAGTGCCCTATGGACTCAGATACTCTGTGGCATGAATCCAATCAACATTTATCCTTAACTTTGACTCACAATTAAATGCAAGAATATCCAGAAAACTGTGGTTATGAACAAAGCAAACATGACTGCAAGATCTTCTGTTAGGTACATGAGAATAACTTCACAAGAAGGTTTTCCACATCTCGTTCCAATTTTTTTTTATTTTCTGATGAAAATATCATAAACAAGCATGCCATGATTTTTTTTTGTAAAACAACAGCACTGAAAACTGGGTGTTATTCCAGAAATCTGCCGTCATAGCATATTGATGCGCTGATTTTGGAAATGTGTTTTATTGCCAATGTACTTCTCAGTTTTGCTTTCTACGTCCCCCTATAAACCAAGCCTTTCCCGAGCTTGCCAAAACAAAGCTTTTCGTAGAAAGGAGATGTGAGAAACAGGACGACAGGTGGTAGACAGATCTGCGTGTGTCCTGGGCAAAAGTGATAATGAATTAACTAGGGAAGCTCCTCGACACGCTGACTTTCTGATGAGCTATAATCACCTTTCCTCTCGGTGTCTGCATATCAATCTGCTGAGATAAAATAATAAGGCGATTATGAAATGGGTACATTCAGAAGGCAATGGAGGGGGAGGTATTGCCAGGCATGTAAAACACAAGACTCTCTGAGCGTACACACTCTAAAAGACCCCATTCACTCCAGAGGGAGTGTACGTGCTATGTGCCACCTTTTGTCTCAGGATCTCAAAGTGCTTTACAGTGAAATTTGGAAACTCCCCTCAAGCACCACTGGTGTGTAGCGCCCACCTGGGTGACCATTTTCAAACAAGTCAACAATTGGCAGCTCACTGTAGCTCCGCCCATTATGGGGTTCATGACACTTTATCATCTTTAGCTTAGTCTCATGTTTTGTCCTTTTTTTTCCCTCAGGGAAAATCTGTCAATGGTTTGCATAGAATGAATATGGGAGAGCTTGAATGGAAGAGGAGCAACTGTATTCATGGAACTATGCCTCGTTTCACTAGTTTTATTCTGATAAACAAATTTGAAGTACTTGTATTCATCAATGCCACTCATGTTGTTTTTATGCAAGCGCCTATTCCATGAGTCTTATATGAACCTTTCAATAATTCTATTTTTTCCAAATTATCACAGAACAACAGAATGTTTAATTTAGCTGCGGAACAATCTTGTCTGAGTGTCAGAGTTCACTTAGTAGGCGTCTCGTTTTAACATGCTAATTTGCTTTTGCCTTTGTATAGCTGAATAGTCAAAACATCATCAGTTATTATTAAACTATGTCTGGATCTAAATAAAGAAACTGGCCGAGAGTCATGGAGAATACTGCAAACCCTCCAATAAGTAGAGCTATAGGCAATATAACACCGTTGGAAGAGGGGGTTGTTACAAATTGATGTCAACAACAATTATTATTATTTTTTAATTGCTGTGAGTTAATTAATAGCAATGGGAACGTGTTCAAAATATGCTTGTTTGTGAACAGAGAGACGTCCTAATGGAACGCCTTACAGTTACATCGTATGTTACTTCTGGCAGCAGCCACACCATCCTGTACCATTACATTTGCATTACAGTTATTTGGCAGACGCTTTTATCCAAAGCGACGTACAATGAGTGCATACCACTGCTGAAACTAAGCAAGGCTAGGCTTTGCTTGCTGCTTCTGGAAGACCTGTCGCTGGACTAATAGGCTCCACTCTTCCCTCTGGTTCAAATAAGTATCTCATGCCCCAGATGAGGTCATTGTGCTGCAGGAGGTGGTGCTGGACGTGATGTTGAACGACAGCCTTGACTCACTGTGCACGTTAAAGATCCTATTACACTTTTCCCAGAGTGTAAGAGTGTTAACCCTCGTTCCCTGTTACCACAAAACAGGATTTTTCTGAAACCCACAGCACGGTGACACATACAATAAAGCTTCAACAGCAGCTACACTATGGCTGCACAGCTATATGGCTAAAACAGTGCTGATTTTGGGAAGGAGTTTTGTAACCTTAAGAAGAGCAAAGAGATGGTACACGTAAGCTGTATTCAGACTTTGATTTGGACTATAATTCCCACACATGATGAGGCCAGCCACCTTTTATGGGTCAAGTAGTCAAAAACCTGCTCACCGTTTAGACTTTAAGCCCTACAGATGAGTATGTAGCCGGCTGCTTGAGATCGCAGAGTCTGAAAGGATTATGTGGAGTTATAACTCACTCAGCTGTCTCAGGTATGACCAAGCTAGGCCACTCAGCACTCTGAAGGTGGAGGGGCTGCCAAGTTAGGCAACTGCTCATGTAACTCAGGTTGCATGTTCAAATCATACATGATGAGGCACTGCTGCTGCACCCATGGACTAGATACTTAACCTAGCCTGCTTTATTAAGTATTCAACTGGATTTCACTCTAGGTAAGAGTGCCTGTCAAACAAATTAAATTAATAAAATGAATAGATAATGTTAATAAAAAAGCCAGAATTTTGTTGGCAATTTAAAAGAGCCAGTGAGGACAAAGGCTCAGAGGCAGTGCATTCGTTTTTTTGTTTTAATCAAAACAGTGTCAGCAGCATTTTGCTCAAATTGAAGTGTGTACATTGGATAAAATACTGTTTTTTCTGCCAAACAGTAAGGCAACACAACAGTCTAGCCCCAAGGACACAAATACATCAAAAATGTAGAAAACTGGGAAACATCTCAGATAAGTTTTGCAAATTAAAAAGGCCACTCTGATTTCTAAATATACATGAGACTTCAGAGAAAGATTGGGTCCAATCTTTAATCTCTTGCATGCAGTATCAACGTGAAAACAGATGAACATATTTAGGATGTGCCTTTTCCATAGAGACATATATCTCTGTCTCTCTCTCTATCTCTCTATTCCTATCTCTCTCTCACACACACACACACACACACACACACACAAACACTTATACACACAAAAATAAACAGGAGAGAGGGAGTCAGCCTATAACAGTCACACACTGTGGGAATTAACCTTTACACTCAAACATAAGATGATATTAAAAATATATAAGGGAGGACATGTTCCAAGTTTAAATGGACTGATGACCGATTGGGAAACTTTATTTAGCGAGCCCCAAACAACAGCTAATATAGAACACCAGCATAATGGCAAATCCTGTGCCATTCGAAAGGTTCCATTATCATTCATTCCTTCTTTAAAGCTAAATGCGAAGATTGTAAACTTTAATGACCCTGAGCGAACACATTTACTGGTAGTGTCCTGTAGCGGAGATATCACAGGTTTCAGGCTGGTCTATGCCATTCGCCAATGAATAGGACACACATCTGTGCTTTGTTTTAGGCTGGGTTTATGTTGGCCAGACCTCATCAGATTACCAAACCATAAGCTACGTCTACCTACTGAGCAGATGTCTGCAGGTTACCAAGATTCATCAGTTAGAAATACCCCTCTTTCCAAACTGACACTAGCTCTCCTGAGATGGTGTGGCTCGTAGCTTTGGAAATAGCCACTGGCTCCCAGCCAAGGGCACTGGAGGAGTGTATGCAGTTCATTTGCAGGACGCCTGTATAGTTGCAGGTGGCCTGGTTGTGGCATGAGACTGTGCAACGGTTTGCAATGCCACACAGGAGAAGAAAAGGGGTTGAATATTCAGAAAATAGATGGATCTTTGGGGAAGACTTCTTTAAGGTTTCCATGTGAAAATAAGCAAAATAATAAGATGGAAGTGTCTGATTTGTGTGTGTGTGTGGGTGTGTGTATTTTATTAATATTATTTTTTTGCACTTTTGTATGTGTAAATCAAAGAGGCTTAAAATCAAGAAGCGTTCATGAAGTAAGTCAGTGCAGGGTTTTTCCTACATAGAATATTTTTTGGCGGCCGCCAAAATAATTTTTACGGACCGCCAAAGGAAAATCGCGACCGCCAAAATTACAATAATTGAGAAAACGGCAAATAAAATCATATCCGAGTTCATTTGATTACATTTTTTGGGTGCAATACGGTCTTTCGGCCAGCGGACGGCGATATATATTGTACTAGTCGCCTTCAAGATGTCAGTACTAGGAGACGAGTATAAGAAGCATAGAACCATAGACTGTATAGAAATGCGGCTCAGAAGAACCTCGGGTCAGTTCTCCCCAGATTTGATCAGAATGTTAAATGCCCAACCAGGGGGGAAAACACATTAGATCATGTTTACACCAATGTAGACGATGGATACAAGACTGTGCCGTGCCTCCACCTAGGTCAGTCTGACCACCTTTCTTTGTTAATGTTGCCTGCTTACAAGCCACTCTTTAGCAGAGTTAAACCAATTAGCACAGTGGTTATAGTTTGGCCTGAGGCAGCAGTTTCACAACTACGGAACTGCTTTGAGAGCATTGACTGGAGCCTTTTTGTTGAAAACAACTCTGTTATAGACCTAGAACAGTACACCTCATCAGTACTGTCCTATATTAACTTTTGCACAGAAAATGTCACCACTGTTAAGGAAATCCGGGCGTTCCCTAACCAGAAACCCTGGATGAACAAAAGGGTCAGGAATCTGCTAAGGCTTAGAGATGCTGCTTACAGAGCTTAAGGCATTGCAGCCTGCAAGAGCTAATCTTAAACGGGGCATTAAAGCAGCAAAATACAACCACAAACTCAGGATCGAGGACAATTTTAACATACAAGCCGTCACCGATTATAAAATGAAGGATAGACCGTAAGCAGCAACCCCTCACTGGCAGAGGACCTTAACATGTTCTTTGCCCACTTTGACAAAGATAACAATAATAGGGAAATGGTTAGACTGCCACCAGATCACCATGGACTGACACTGGACACTAATGAGGTCAGAAGGGTACTGCACAGTGTCAATGCTAGGAAAGCAGCTGGACCTGATGGCGTCCCAGGTCATGCGTCGACTAATTAGTAGAGGTTTTCACCAACATTTTCAACCTCTCCCTGACCTACGCTGTTGCCCCGACGTGCCTCAAATCCAGAACCATCGTGCCCATCCCCAAGCTAAAAAATGTGAGTTGCCTGAACGGCTATCGCCCGATCGCACTCACCCCGGTGATAGCCAAATGCTTCGAGAATCCTATTTTGGCCCACATCAAACGCACCATCCCTGCCACTTTGGACCAGCACCAGTTTGCCTACCGGGAAAACAGATCAACAGAGGATGTGATCAGCTTCGCTTTCCATACCGCCCTGGACCACCTGGAGACCAGACACGTACGTCAGGATGCCCTTCTTGGACTTCAGTTTGGAATTTAACACTGTCACTCCAAACAGACTAGTGTCCAAACTCCACAGCTTGGGCCTGAACACAACCATTTGTAACTCTGACTAACCGCCCCCAGAATGTCAGCTTAGGGAAACATGCATCCTCCACCCTCATCCTAAACACTGGTGTCCCACAGGGATGTGTGCTGAGCCCTCTCCTGTATGCCCTCTACACCCATGACTGTCTATTTGTCCACGCAACAAACACCATCATCAAGTTTGCAGATGACATGACAGTCATGGGCCTGATCTCTAACAACGATGAGTCAGCATACAGGGACGAGGTGTGAAACCTGACAGCCTGGTGTTCTGCCAACACTCTCATTCTTAACAACAAGAAGACTAAATAGATTGTTGTGGACTTTAGGAAGACAAAGAGAACTAATCCCGGACCAGTGTTCATTGACGGTGAGGCTGTGGAGTCTCCCGTTTTTAATTCCTGGGAGCACACATCACTGAGGACTTATCCTGGGTCATACACACCTCCACCGTCATCGGGAAGGCACAACGCCTCTACTTTTTGAGGAAGCTGAGAACCACAAGACTGAAAAACAGCTTCTTCCCCAAAGCTGTTAAATTGTTGAACACGGCCTGACACTGCAGCCTACAGTCTAGCAAGAGTGAATCTTAAAGCAGCAAAATACAACCACAAACTGAGGATCGAGGACAATTTTAACAATAATGATCCCCGATGCATGTGGAAGGCATACAAGCCATCCCAGCTTATAAAATGAAGGATAGCCTGACTGTAAGCAATTTACAGTTACTTGTAGCTACACTTATTTTTTAATTCTGTTTTAGTGTTGTTTATTCATTTTTCTATTTGTGCGCTATCCAAATAGCCTAAATGGTGTAATATTCAAATATTCAAAAAGCTTCAAGGACCTTTTATTTTCTAAAACCTAACTCCTAAACACAACCCTACTGGTACTTTACAACCAAAGCCTACATGGGCTCTTTGTACTCCAAAAATTGTATTTACGGTAAAATGAATGCAAAAACTTTTTCTGCTCACGCACTGCATGCGCTCGCATAGGTACCGCAAAAACCAATTTCTCTGCCAGAAAAAAACCCTGGCAAGGGCATTTTTGTATTGGCCCTAGTGGTGCATGTTTGTGTTTACTGCAGTTTGAATTTAATAAATGTGACTAAAATTCTTAATGGTCGCAAATTGGGATCTGAGACATGTCTACTTGGGGACACCCAACATGGATCCCAATGGGTTGCATTGTCTTTAGGACTCTATAGCATCTAAGTCATCAGCCTCTTGATTGGGTGACTTGTATAGTCTCAATTCAGCCAATTTGGCATCCCACCCCAAGTCTGAGAATATTAGGGGTTTAAAAGCCCTGGAAAATCTCCCAGGCTTCAGCACTACAGGACAGGAGTTGAAAAGCCTGCTGTCCACATTCACGCAGACACAGCAATAATAATTGAGTTATGTTCAACCAGAGGTTATTGTGCCACCCAGTGGACAGTAATCGAAAAACTGAGTAACTACTAAGGACATGTACAACATTTAAATGGTTCCTGCTGTCCAGTGGAGTTTCCACAAATACGTCAATGTGTGTGGTTCTACTTATACAAATAAGGAGGTAGAATTTTGGATTCGATTCACATCATAACTTCCTTTATCAATTCCGCAATAACCAATCATTGGATTGAATAGGCTTGCACATGTTTGGTTTGAACAACTGAAGAAATTGGATATTGATTTTTGGGACATTGTCTCTGTTAGGCAGAAACCATTTAAATGGAAAGTATTAATGTGCACAACGTGAACATATCGGCTTTGTCCAGAGCTGAGGGCACACTGCAAACAGACTCGGTGACCCATGAAAATGGGAACCATAAAGTAAGTAAATCACAGCCAAAAGTAAAGGTGCACTTGGCATCATTTACAGCATTGTGAAAAAGAAAACGGAAAACATGCATTATGCATGAGTGTGCTTTTATATTAAACGGTAAAATCTTTATTTGGAAACACATCCAAATTGAACTGCAAAACCAAAATGGTTCCAGTAAGGTATTTGCACGGATGACTACGTTTCGGTGGGAAAACTCCTCTAAACAAATACGTGAGTGAACAGAGAACATTATGCTCCTTCCAGAAAATGAGTGTTTATGTGGAACGAATAATTAGCGTAAATGAAGATGTGATCCAGTTTAAATGGAGCTGGACAACATAATCATTGCTGCACTCGCCGCCAGCAGAGAATTGCACATTCAAATAGACACAGGCCGTTATTTCTGCTTGCGCTGTTTTTTTTTAAAGCCCCGCGATCAAGGCCGGTGCTCAGACCTGCAAACATTTGGAATGAGGGAACTACTGTGTCACTGACAATTGAATAAGGGAACGTTGTGGGGATACAAAGAAATCCATGCATGCTGCTGTGTTTGTGTACTTGGCCACACGGGCCTATTTGCAACTAAAACAGCGTGCTACAAAAGATAATTGCTTTTGGAGTCAGTTACAACATTGAGACAGATCATTTTGAGAACTTAAGCGGGACAGATCCGTCACCAGTCCAGCACAATGGCGGCAATCGTTTTTGCATGTGGGACCAAGTTTTTTATTTTATTCCCGCTTTCCCACCCATGTAACAATTTCATGTTCATTCAAAATATAATAAAGTTGTAGACATAAACACACGTGTTTCTGATAAATGTAAAAATGAACTCAGACAATCTACCAAATGTGCGCAACCTGAGGCTTTGGTACACTTTGAATATAGAAAGTTTGTCAGTTAGTCACAAGGGTAAACTGCAGGACTACGCCACCTAGTGGAGTTAGGGGGCACTAGGACGCCGTGAAACAATGCTGTGCGAATAAAGTTATTTAATCCTAGATGTAACTTTTGGTGGAACCGCAATTGGTCACAGATAGCTAATTTGGATAATTATTTGGTTTTCATCTTATAAACTATGATAGAACAAATAGACTTCACGGAGATATATACGTAAACTAAACTCAATTTATCTATGATTACGAACCAAAATACAAATTCTAAATGCATAACCTATGTACATAATTAGCCCTAAGAAGAAAAACATAAACCATAAAAATATACACTAAACTATAAAAATACCATAACCTGAATTAGTAGCAAATGTGGGAGTGGTACTGGGTTGGGAAGGGTAGATAACCAATATGCAGTCTGAAGAGATGGGTCTACATCTCTGTATGTAGTGATTCTGCTGTCCTGACCATTTTTGGAAGTTTGTTCCACCACTGTGGGGCCAGTGCTGACAGGCATAGAAATATCAAAATTTGAGTAACATGAGTTTGGCAGATTTCAAAATTAAGGTAAAATGATCAATAAATCAATAAACAAGTAAATAAATAAATACATATGTCTTCCAAAATTTCAGTCCTGTGTCTGTGGCTCCTAGATGGCTGAGGAAGGGCCTCTGTGCATACAAATTATTTCCTTGAATCATAGTTTCCACATTGAACTTCCCCACATTCCTAATATAAAATTAAAGTCAATGTGGCATTTCTTTCTCAGAATTAATGCTGTGTTACTCATTATAAAGCATATAATTATATGCTGCTTCCATTGTTGTTGTTCCACAGAAATCTATTGTAGCCTAGCTACTGCCTGCTGCCTAATGGACATCTGAAATCTCAATCCTCACCAATGTAAAAATGAGACAGGAAATACTTTTTCCTGTTTTAATCATGACATTCTGTGGACATGCATGTTTGCTATTCTGCAAAAGAACAAGGAATGTTTGTTATTCAGTTTTTCTTTTTTGGAAACGTTTACATTTAGCCTACTATGGCGCATGCAACCTCAGACTTTCCCTCAAGTAAAGAAGCATTTAAAGATATCATTATTATTTTTAGAACTGTGCCATAAAAAATTTTTTGGAGATACCTGAAGTGTATCTTCTTACTTAGAATAGATAGGCCTACATTCTGACACAGATGTAAATCAATTTATATCTGTGTCAAAACATGCCTTATGCGAGAGACCCTGGACTGAAATTACAGAATAAATAAATTCACACGTTAATACAAATGACAAAACTGGGGATAATTGACTTGTCAGGGGACAGATGGTTGTAGCAAACACCAACGGCGGTTCTGTGAATATCAATCCGTGAAAGGACGCTGTCGACTCGAGCTAAATTGGTGACTGTTTGGGAAAACACGGTAGGCCTATTGACAACCGTCCAAACGAATTATCAGTGTTTTTGTCTTTTTTTAATTCAATAAAGGTAGGCTACATTTAAACCGCAGACGTAGAACATAAATGTGTGAGTGAATAAGATTTTAACACATCAGACTCCTGTTAGGCAGTTTCGGGTGGGTTGAGTTTGAGTAGTGCGACACATTGCCCGCAAGCGATTCCTCAGCTGTAGATATGTGGACGCTGAAAACATTTAATTTCACCGAAGACTGGCATTTTGCGCAACGTTTCAGATGTGATTACCGCCGTGTGAACACTTGGCCGTTAGAGAGACCCCGCAATCTTGAGCGTATACAGACGAACACAGATCATTTTATAAAACTCTTTTTCAATTTTGTAATAAAACAATTGCTTGTTTCTTTATAATACGTGCACCTTACGAGATTGCACAAAACATCAATTTTCATATGACCTAACAATGGATCTGCAACTATAATAATAAACACAAGGTGGCGCATGATACGCATGCAGCATCTTGTGAGTTCCCAGATTGTAAATGGTAAATGGCCACCGTCAGGCCAAAATAATGAAGTAACAATGATCACAAAAGTGTTCCTGTGTATCAGATAAGATCTTAAACAAATAATCAATAATATATGAAAAACACAACACACTGATGATTTGTTTTTTTTTTTTTTTGATCCGATGATGATGATGTTGTGTTTTTGTGTGTTGTTGTTTTGTTTGTGTTTTTTTTTTTGTGAAAACACACGCAACAAAAGTTGTTCTTGTCTCTCAGATCTTCCTATTCTTCTCTTCTTTTTTTTTTTTTTTGTAAACACATCTTTTTTTTTTATTTTTACCATACCCCATACAAATACCATACCATATTATGTATTCATGTGTGCTGCTCATCAATTCATTAAAAATTTTAATTAGACTAGCATGGTTGCAGGTTTCACTGCATAATGTCATGTGCATTTATGCATTTTCATGTGTGGTGCTGTATGATAGGGTGAAAAACAAGCCTTTACTATGGGAAGACAAATATATTATAGACTATGATGACCATGGTAACAAGGGTGCAATGGGTGTAAGTATTCTAAGGGTTAATTTAGTTGGCAAGCTATAGCATGGGTAAGTAGGATAAATTGGGCAAAGGTTTATTATTATTACTATTGTTATTATTATTATGACTGTTTTTAGTAGTAGTATGTATTGTATTAATGATGCACTGTTATCATTATTGATGTAGAATTATTCTTTTTCATAATATTCTTTTATAAAAATAATAGGCTAATAGTAGAATAAATTAACTTAAATGTTGTAAGAATATAGCACTAATTAAAATAATATTAACAAGAAAGAAGAAGAATTAAGAGTCAGAAAGTTTTTGAAAAGAAGATATGCGGCATGTAATGCATTTAACAATTTGTTTTGAAGCCCTGACACATGTTAAGTTTTCAAAAAAACTTTTGGACATCTGTATGGTAATTAACCTATATATAGTAACTTGTATTAAAAAGTTATAAAGTGTAGGTATACATAAAAATGCAAGGAAAGAGTATTCAGACTGTTCCTCAAGCTGGTAAACCCTACGTGACCGTGTGCATAGACAAGACTGAGCACCAGAATGATTGAGAAGGCTTGCCTGGACATAAAACACAAGGAAAGTCCTGCCAGCTTGTCCATTGAGACTTACGGCCAGTTGCAATAAGGCAAAATGCTTTGAGGAAACAGGAAGTTGAGCAGTGGAGTATAATCAATACTAAGAAATGTATTGAATAGATGAAAAGCGTTCCTGGAAAAAAGGAACACTTCAAACTAAATGAAAAAATGTGTCATGGCTGAGATATCACGTTGGCTTTTCCCCATGCCCAGGAAAACACAAGCAGCATCCATGTCAAGCTATGTAACATTCAGGTAGCTCTAATATTGATAAATAAGAATAACAAGCAAACACGTTTTACTGTTTTCGTACGTTTTCAAATAAGATTTCTTTACAGTGCAATCGCAAGTTTACTACGGTTGGTCTTATCTCTTCATATCAAACTATCAACGCAAAGGGCACCAGGTTTATAATATGACTGACCTCAAAAGTAACAGTTTTGTGCAAGTACTGTCCAATCATGGAAATGTTGCTTCTGGTGGAGTTGGAGGGACATGTTGGTTGCAGGCAGCAGTGTGTTCTGTTCTTGTCAGTTCCTCAAATTGGGCCTGCCACTGTCAACAACTAATTACGCCTGGACGCATTACTCATGTTCCCTGCAGGCTCTGCACATCCGTTGATCATCAGAATCAGAATCAGAATCAGAATCAGAATTCCTTTATTGTCATTGCACTGGGTACAACGAAATTGAGCAGCAATCCTAAACGGTGCATCCACACATACAAACAGCAATTAAAAATACAGTTAAAACTAAAATAATTAGAAAAATGCTAAATTAAAAAGAAATATATATGTGGCCTATAAACAATAAGATATAAAGACAGTTAACTGAAATGAAATATTGCACTTTGGGATATTGCACATCTCTGAATTGCGGTGGCCCTATATACAAATGGTTAGGAATATATACACATATACATAAAAAGTGCAGGTGGATGTAACATGTAACATGTAACATCTGTGCAGTGTTATAAATAAATAAAGGTAACTGTAACAGTCAGTGTTTGGCAGTGTTCAGTTCTCGTATAGCTCTGGGGTAGAAACTGTTCGTTAGTCTATTTGTCCGTGATTTGATGGACCTGAAGCGTCTACCAGAGGGCAGCAGGTCAAACAGATGATGATCAGGGTGGGATGGGTCTTTCAATATGTTGGCTGCTCTACTGAGGCAGCGAATGCTGAAAATGTCCTCCAAAGAGGGCAGTGAGCAGCCAATGATCTTCTGGGCGGTATTGATGACCCTCTGGAGGGCTCTCCTGTCCGCTGCTGAGCAGCTGGCATACCACGCAGAGATACAGAATGTCAGCACACTCTCGATGGAGCAGCGGTAGAAGGACACCAGTAGCTTCTCCTGCAGGTTGTTTTTCCTGAGAATCCTCAGGAAATAGAGTCGCTGCTGTGCCTTCTTGACAACCACAGTGGTGTTGGTAGTCCAGGAGAGATCCTCAGCGATGTGCGTGCCCAGGAACCTGAAATCAGGGACCCTTTCCACACGGTCCCCGTTGATGTATAGTGGATCTGGGTTTGCACTGTTCTTCCGGAAGTCTATTATGAGTTCTTTTGTTTTTGAGGAGTTTAGGACAAGATTGTTCTCTGAACACCACACTGCCAGTCTTTGGACTTCATCCCTGTAGGCTGTCTCGTCTCCTCCCGAGATTAGTCCCACCACAGTCGTGTCGTCCGCGAACTTGATAATGGTGTTGGTGGAATGGGCGGAGGCACAGTCATGAGTGTAGAGGGCGTAGAGCAGGGGGCTCAACACACAGCCCTGTGGGGAGCCGGTGCTGAGTGTAAGGGTGGGGGAGAGGTGGGGGCCTAGTCTCACAGTCTGGGGGCGGTTGGTCAAAAAGTCCTTGATCCAGTGGCAGATGGGTTGGGAAAGTCCTAAGTCGGTAAGTTTGGTGACCAGTCTGCCCGGGATGATGGTGTTGAAGGCAGAGCTAAAGTCTATGAAAAGCATCCTCACGTAGCTCCCCTGGTGTTCAAGGTGGGTCAGTGCAGTGTGGAGAGCAGTGGCGATGGCATCCTCTGTAGACCTATTCGCTCTGTAGGCAAACTGGTATGGGTCGAAGGTGGGTGGGAGGCTGGCTTTGATGTGCTGCAGGACCAGTCTCTCAAAGCACTTCATGATGACCGGTGTGAGTGCGACCGGACGGTAGTCGTTGAGGCCGCTGATGACAGTCTTTTTCGGCAGTGGAATGATTGTGGCAGACTTCAGGCAAGGTGGGATGATGGATTCAGACAGGGATAGGTTGAAGATCTTTGTGAAGACCCCTGCGAGCTGGTCTGCACATTCCTTCAGCACCCTTCCCGTCACACCATCAGGGCCGGCAGCACCATCATATCAACTGGGAGGGTTGATGGTGGACACAAATGACTAGATCATCAGATCCATGTGAAATATAGGTTTGTGGATCTGCACAGCACACTACCTGCTCTAAACCAATGCTATTGAACAAGCAACTGATTCCCGATTCTACTCACTGGATACGTTAATCTCCTCCCTGTCTGGCATTCCTTGTATGTGTGACTTCAACAGACAGTATCTGGTGACATAAAATACATGCAAAGCCACTGTCATGTCCAACATAGAGCATGCCCCTGTTTACTAAACTGATACATCTGCATGTAGTATACAATGAATATTATTATCGGTAATTATCATGTGCCTCAATATTTTTCTAAGCATGTGATTTGTTTGTGGTCAAAAATGTGTTGTTCAAGGTCAATAAGCCTTCCTAGAAGTGCTGATATTCATTAAATTAGCATGGCTAAAAAGAATGTTCATACATCATTTTGATATAATTGCTAACATCCTAGACCTAGATACTGAAACATTATAAGCAATGAATCTTATATTTTTTTAAATGACACGTTTAACATCTCATTAAATAGATTGAATGACTGGCTGTCCAGCGTTTCACTTATAGAACACTATAGCCATTAACATCAAAACAATAGCGAAGGGTAAACGGACTAAAATGATGCATGAATGCTAGCTAAGTTGAGAATGGAAATGTACAGTAGTAGCTTAATAATAGAAAAAATTTATCTTGCAGAAATGTATTCCTCTTTGTCAATAAAACCATTTAAAATGGCCTTGTGGTACTTTTTGATAAGGATATCTCTGGATAAGTCTGTTTTATAAAACCGGTCTGTGATGTCCTTGAGGCTGGCTGGTGGGCTGGAGTTGAAATAGTACGGACTCAGATCTGTGAGTCCACTTTCTTGTACCATTATCTCCTCTCATCTCAGTGGCTAACCTCTTGCGGCTGCCAACAGACAGACACAATGATGTGATAAGACCAGCTGTTAGGGTGTGTTTAATCCTGTGCCCTGGTGCGGCTGCCTCAGACCTTTACAGGTGGACTGTGTACTGGTGGATGAGGTTGTCCTGCTGCTAGGAGAAAGGTCGGCCCAAAATGCTGGGGTACGAACACATATACACCAGAGGATTCTAAAAAAGGACCTGATACTAGTATGTTTCAACCAAAACATTCCCATGTAGGCTAATAACAAGGGAAATGGCAGTTTTCATGTAAAACAGATCACAATGCAACCCCTACGACTCCATGTTTGCAAAATTCCAGATTTGCACAGGCCTATGAACCATGTACGTATTTGTCAGTGGATACATCAAACTTTCTTCTGGAGAATGGCAGACATACGTTAAAGCCACACCTTCTACCATAAGGTATGTAATCATATGAGTTTGAAAGGTTATGGTGAGGTGGTAAGGTTGTACTCAGAATGATTTGTTTGAGTTTCTCAAGTGACTAGGCAAAATTGTGATCAGGTCATTGGTTTCGCATGGATGTATATTTTATATGTGCGTTAATGCTGTCAGGCTTCCACAGAAGTGAAGGAACATATGGAAATGGGACTGCAATATGGTTTTGCAACTGAACAAATCACAACTAATCCTGAAAAAGGCCAAAATTCCCATTTGAATTGTATAGTGAAAGACTACTGTAGGAATTTGTGAAAATATTGACGTAGAAGTCATTTATTTGTGGTTTGTGTTTATGGGGGTTATTTTTCCCTGCATTTGTGTGTAGACTTAGTCTACTCACATTTGTGTGTGTAGACTAATCTCTTGGGATGTGTTACGTCCTCCGTTCCCTTCCAGTCCACCTTCCCTTTGTTCTACCTGTTTTCCCCGCTCGTTTCATTACATTACATTACATTACATTATAGGCATTTAGCAGACGCTCTTATCCAGAGCGACTTACACAGCATTTCTTTTGCATTTATACATAGTATCCATTGATACAGCTGGATATATACTGAAGCAATGCAGGTGAAGTACCTTGCTCAAGGGTACAACGGCAGTGTCCGACCTGGGAATCGAACCGGCAACCTTTCGGTTACAAACCCAGTTCCTTAACCATTATATCACACTGCCGCCCAATGTCATGTTTTACGTTACCTTGATTGTCTTCCATGTTGTGCAGGCTGGGCATGGTTTTTCCTCCTCGTTTCCTCATGATCCCTTACCCTATCACTCACCTTCTCTGTACACATTCCTCACGCACATACATTCCTCATGCTCCACTCATTAGTTCACTCATTAGCCTCACTATTTATTCTCCCTTCTCTCTCTGTCCCTTTGCCAGTTTGTTACGTCAAGTCAAGTTTGTTACGTGTTACTCGGTCACTGTTTGTTGTGTGCTTCTAACCTTGTCAAGTCTGCCTTTTCAGTTACCCTCCAGCCTGCTTACCTGTACACCTTTAGCCCTCGCTAACCCCGCTTCCAGTCCATCACCGTTTGTCTGCCATTTGCCCTGCTGTGTTTCTGCTTCCTCCTCCTCCTCTGCCCCTTTGTTATCGCCTACCCCGGATCCAGTCCTTTTCGTTTGATCGCTTGCCCATTTAATAAAGTGCTCCACTGGAGCTTTATTGTGAGTCTGTCTCTGAGTCCTGCATATGGGTCCATACCAGTTGAGGGAAATGTAACAGGATGCACAATAATATGTAAACTTCCATCGACGTGGAAAGGGTTTAAAAAAAGATGGTTTCAGCAAAATGACAGCGATAGATCAGGGATTTTAGAGGGAATGCAGGTGAAAAAATAGTTTAAAAAAATAAATAAAAGTATTTGTTGAACTAAAAGGTTATGCTCAGTAGTCAGTAAATAATAGTAGAAAATCCCCTACAGCCTCCTCTGCACAGTAGAATTAAATAGGTCCTGCACATTTGTTTTAATACAAACAACTATCCCATTTCATTATTTCCAGATTTTCCACACTCTATATAGACTCAAAATGAACATTTGCCTTTATATTCATAATTGATTCTAAGCATGAATAGTTCCACCTGCTCCAGGGAGTGATAAAGCACATTATTTTATGTTGGTTGACATAACTGTTTATAAATGTTTGTATTATGCACACTTATCAAGTGCTTATAGAGCTATTTTGCACTGTTGTATCAGTGTTGCAGTTGGGTCAGTGTGGCCAGAGTTCAATGTGTATTTCTGATCCAAGTAGCCTACCTGAATACCTTTACCTATACCTTTACCTGTTGCCAAAGTGTCCACCGTTAGCCTCTTAGTCCTTTGATCAAAGCATTCAAATGAATGAATCTTTTATAAAGTAAACAAGGTAAGGCATTACCCTTACAATCACCCTTACAAGGTTAATGAACCAATCCATTATAAACTCACACATGTCTCTTGGTCTGTGACTGTGTTTGTGAACTGAATTTGGTCACTTTTTGTAGTGCCAGATTGTTTCACCAAACCCTTCTTCTCTGCCAAGTCGGCTACTTGGTCTGCTAATGAAATGTGCGATACTTTGCCACCTGAATATGTGTATTTTTAAGTCTTATGGGAGGCTGTCTGAATATAAATGTGTAGAAAAAATACAGAGTAAACGTGTGGCACGTAACTGCCAGCTATGTTCTGGCATGTTGTAGTAATGACTAACAAATTTACCACATACTGGATGTAATTTTGGACAGAAGATATATCTCTACTGTTGAATAAGAATGACTGTACCAGAGCTTAGGTTAGTACTGCTGTGTCCAACTGATGTAAAATGTATACGTTACTCTTTTCAGTCATCGGGTATCCATGATCATATGTGATGTGAGTTACCCTACATTACATATCTGGGGATGCTGGCGCTGTTTGTGTGCATGCGCGTCTGTTTTCGCGTAAGCTCCACCGTGTGAAAAGATTCGACCACATATCTGACGTCAGTTCCCTCGAAATCTTACCTTTGCATTTTTGGCATCTTACTGGCATCACTTTGCGTTCACGAATTAGATTATTTGCAAAAACCTGGGTGCCACAGCAAACCAAAAAATAAACGTGGAGATGGGGAAAGGGTTTCCATGGTGCCTGTATTCTGACTAGCTCTGGTTGTCAGTCGCGTTTGCATCTGAACGTTTGGTGCTGCTGCTGGGTTTCTGTAGCACTCGGTTAGCTTGCGACTTGTGAGCTGCGGGGAAAATCGCACACTTCATAGCGACACTTGAGGATGGAGCAAGTGGCAACGGTGCTCGCATAATTTTGCTTTAGTGAAAACGGCACAGGATCAGTTATTTATAAAGCTGGCTCTTTTTCTAACTGTCAAAGATAGACAGAGGATCGAACATGTCTGCAAAAGAAAGACAAAAAGGAAAGGTGACCAAAGACAGCGTTACCTTGTTGCCTTGCTTCTATTTTGTTGAGGTAGGTGTGCTTGTACTTGAGCTTCTAGAGAACAAGCTGCGCGTGGAATTATTTGCTTATTTTACAAAGGTGACATTAACATCGTTTTGCCAAATATGTTTTACCCTTTTCACTACCGAATCCCTTTCAAATCAATCGTTTCCATGGCGAAAGCGATTACTCTATCCATTAAGAGGGGTAGATTCGTATGAGGATCACGTTCAATGTAATGTCTCCATGACCACCGCTAGCAATAAGCTTGGCTGTAGACCGAACTAGTTCTGCCCTAAATGTTGAGGGTGATTTGATTTTAGCATGCAGTTATTATGCATTCATACATATTATACGTTTATACATATTTTATTTGCGTGCATTGTGGAAAAAAAACCTAAGTTTTTACACCGGTTGAAGTTGTAATACTAGAAAACATACATATTGTTCAAGTCTTGTGGCCTTGTTGTGTGAAATGGGTATGATAAAGCTTTTTCTATTATATAATAGGCTTATAATCATCTCACCATACACGCATCTGATTGTAAGAAAATGTTAACTACGGAAAAATGGGTGTGGGGGTTAATTGGAAAGCCACTGTTAATGTTTCCGTTTGGCTGTATAAAAATGCAAGGTGCTTGCTTTTTTTCTTCATTATCTTTCGTGCTTTGACGATAAAAAACACGGATCACCATTTATCCTACTGTTGCTAGATTTAGATCTTTCCCACGCTGGGAAACAAGAGAAAAAAGCAGACGATTATAAATGTGTGATTTCAAATAATTGTGTTTGGGTTGTAGTCGTTTTGTCACCATTCAATTGAAGATATGGCATATACTGATGATGATGAAGATAGATAGATAGATATGATGATGATTATTCAAAAATGACTAGTAATATGATGAATAGCCTAATATCAATCTCCCTGAGAAATTGCATGTATGATATCACCACCTGACCCAATAACAAGTGCTAGTCACAGGCATATGTATGAGAAGCAGCTACTGTAGGTTTAAGTCAATGTAGTGTATAATTTCAATGGACATTTAATTGACGTGTAATACAATATCTAAAAACAAAACACCATGGGGGATGGGTAATTGTACACACGTACGGAAATAGGACAGGATATGTCAAGGGACTTGGCATTCCTAAATGGTGCTGGAGGATGCAGGTGCACACAGACACATTCAGCTGTGGTCAAAAGCTGATCATTGGGGCTTATCCTATTAAGGCAGGGTCCTACAGTCGTGTGTGGATGGGCTTTGTGGTCTGGTAATGAATTTTGACCATGCCGGTGACCATTAGCGCATATTTGCCTGCAGCGTCGCCTGGGAGTGGAGGGAGCTATGGGTTTCAGTTGGTGGGATGTGTCTTTCTCATTGTGCATCAGCTGGTCAATTGAGGGGTCAATGGTCTGCCACTGCATGCAGCCTCACCCGTACAGAGTGTCTTCCTTCAACCTATTGTCTACACAAGCTTAGAGTGCAGAGTGAAAAAAATCAGTGGTTGAAACGTTTGGCACGAAAATAAGAAAATATGGGTAAATTGTTGTAAAAAAGCAAGACTCTGGGGAGCTTCCAACTGGCTCGTCTTGGTAAGACACTGGCATGGATGCGCCTCACAGTCTGGAATCGAATCCCGACCTTTCTAGTACCAACTGTGGCCACAGGCTCGCACATATAGCTGACTTTAGCATTGGCTAGAAAGGGCTTCGATCAGCTGGTTTGTCCACGTCTCGTCATGCGAGAGCAACCCCTCTAGTTAATCGCGCATCTGCATAGCTCAGTATGCAGCTCAGCCAGTGGAACGTAAGCAGCAGCTGCTAGCAGGTGGTCCAGAGTACAGAATTTGCCAAATTCATAGAGTTCATGGCAGTGAAGAAGTGGGACAAAATAACTGGCTATTCAAAATGTAAGGATATGAAAACATCAGGGATAAACATGGCTCAAAAACAATGGCTAAACTGATGCTACATGCTAAAACTCGTCATTGTCATGAGCTCATATGACCCATGCCCAAGCAGCAGTGAGGTGGTTTTTTTCCTCTACTGAGGTGAGATACGTTCTCTCCATCATTGCATTAGTGAGAGCAGTTGAATTGTACATGCACCACTGTATGCAGATTACACAATCACGCAACCTTACTTACTAGATCCGATCTGCAATCAAATTTTAGTTTAGCGAATCAGAGTTTACAAGCTCAGTCAGGCCATCGGTCATTTAAATCCTCTGTGGTGTTTGCAGATAGCTTGGAGAAACAAAAAAATATTAAAATATTTGGTAAAGCGGTCCATCGATTGCTACGAAACTATGAGCCACCGGAAGCGCATATCTTCCCGGGAATTCAGCTCTCTCAAGTATACATTTAAAAGCAGACCGTTCACCCCTACATCAAGATATCTTCTCATATTCACCTGGGTGCTGACTGAGCAGATTAGAAAGGCGTCAAAAGAATACATCCTACGGTTTAATCATTATCCGATGTTGTTAAAATGTAATGCAGTCACACATCACATACATAGGCTAACTGTGTGTATATAATTCTGCCAATAATTCTGGTGGACACTGTACATATATCACCCATTCTTGAGAAATGGGACAATATCTTGTTTCTTTGTTCTTTACTCTTCAATTGTGCTGGGAGATGGCCCCTTTACTGGGTTTACTAGCCAAGACTTTGAGCTATCAAAATATATTTTCTTAGCATAATGGCTCCAAAGGCCTAATATAAAAAAAATCACACCCTGCATCTCCCCACCCACATACGCGTAGTCTAGTCTTTCTGTGAGAATGCTCACTGCACATACATCTGAATCTGCTCACAAATTCAGGCAAAGAAATTAATAAAATCATAAAATGATCTTACTTGAAGCACAATTTTGGTCTGGATACATATTTGTTGTTTATTAAATAGCATTCGCATACAGATGCAAGTAATCAATTAGTGATCTCATGGCCGATTGTCTGAATAATGGAATATTGGGTACGTCACTGAGGAGAGATTGTAAGTTTACTTTGGTCAGGTACTCGAGACACGTAAAGGACTAAAGCATGGAGCATGATTTATTTTTCTGTCTCTGGTATTGCAAAGCCAATTCACTGTCATTATTGCATGAGTTAAATAATGCCATCCACTAGCCCTTTGTGAGATGAATGTTTCAGGGAAAGGGAGCCTCCTGGGTAGAGCTGCAGGTAAAGTAGACAGTGAGGTAAAGGAGTGTGGTGCTGTGAACCACCAAAAACTTCACAGATAACGATTTTCCACTGTAGAACGGGAGCATACGCCATATGCCGGATCGTAGGCTTCCTACCGACCGGTTTTCAATCTTATTATTGACCTGTTTCTGCCCAGCCTGGTAATTAACACTACTGACCTACTCATGAGCCAGCTGTGCACGGGGGTCAGCAAGCTGCCTAAGTCACTCCTGTTTGTCTACCCTAAAAAAATGACAGAAATTCAAAATGGAGGAAGGACCGATGTCACCCTCTCTGCTCACTGTAGGCAGACATACAGGGAAGCGCAATGATACAAAGTCTGGCTGTTTATACATTAGTTTATTCATTTTTCTTGAATTCAGGACCTCGATGCAGGCAGGCAGCAGAACCGACGGCAGTCTGACGTCACAGGTCTGTGTGCAATGCAATGGAAATTAGCCGCGCCGCGCAGGGTCACCAAGCTATGGCGCCGCGCTCATGCTAGTGCAGTTCCAGCACCCAGGATTGCTATGGGAATGATGGCTATGGTGGCAATAACCACTGGCGTCCAATAATAAGTGTTCATGGCGTCTTGCTTGTTGCAGACTCAGGCCTAAAATCAATCAATATCTGTCCTTAAATTCGACTCACAGTTAAATTGGTTGCTTTGTTTTGTTGATCTGCAATCAGCTTCCCATGCTCGTTTGGCCTAGATTCATGCTACTCAAAGCTTAAATACTAAGTTCACCCCTCTCCAGAATCAAACTGTGTTTTGAAGAATGGAGCAAAGAGTTGCATTTATGCATAACTGATTATTAGGGCCAAAACAATTCAGGCCTTTAAGCATTTGTTTGCTCACAAGTATTTTTGGTGAGCAAACCACATTTTGGTGCAAAAATAAAGAGGGGAAATATATAATAATAATTATTATTATTATTACTATTCTCATATGTTACATATTTTTACCAATGAACAGCTAGCAGTTTGAAACCAATAAATGAAAATATCCATGCTTGTGGTCCACACACTATACCTGCAGTTGAAGGAGATTAAAGGCATGGATTTTTCTATTGAATTGTTACAAAAGTGTCTCAGCAGAACCAGGTCGTTACCGTGGCAAAGCATTGATTCGCATATGGGAAGGAGAAGACCATAGATAAAAAGCAGACACCATGAATGCAATACAGCCTGCATGCTATGAGGTAGAGCCTTGGACAGCTCTATGGTAGGACCCCAACCACCATTGCCTAAGGAGATGGCGAGGAGGGCGGAGGACAGGGCATGAAGGGAGGGGGAGGGGGAGAACCCATCTCCATGGCAGCCTGCATGTCTGTTCTACAAACTGGCAATGGCCAAATATCGACTTATTTTTTAATAAATGTCATTTTCCACCAAGCTGTTTTGCTCATTCAGGGCTCCGTGTGTGTAGGTGTCCTTTTCAAGCTTAAATTACAGCCTGTAGTCTACATATGAATAAAAGACGAGGCGTAAGGACAAATCCATAATAGGTTGGCACAGCTACTTCAGCCCAGTGTAACTGCAAATTTGTCACCTTCCTCAACAAAAGACAGGGCAGTTTTGTATTTATAGTTAACTGTCATGTGCTGTTTGTGGATTCGTTGATGTTTATATAGATAGGAGACCCTCTGTGTATTGGACCGCAGTTTGCAATTAAACATTCAGTTTGATATAATAGGATTGCTTGTGCTAAAAGGCATTCAGAAGATCGTGTGGTGTTTTAGCTGTTCATAACTTAAATGGTAAGCATCAGAGATTTGGTAGGGAGAAATTGATTTTCTACCACAGTTTAATCTAAATTAATCAAATTAAAAAAAATGTGTCCTCTAAAAGTGCAGTTTTGTCACAGGGAGGGCAGTCAAAGCTAGTAGCAGCTTATTATTGAAATCTTCAGCTCGAAGGTGACACGGCTGACCTATATCTCTGTCAGCCGGTGGAGTCTCACGGGAGTTATCCGGTACAGAAAGGGCCACCCAGGGCCACGAAGGAACCAGATCAGAGGCAGATTCCTCGCACACCTGTGAATCTGTCCTGAGGTCATGGTTCGGTAGCATTTCACTTGAAGCTCAGCCCATGCGCAAATCGAAGAATATGATGTTTGTTCTCTTTGCCCACGCACAGGTCCACCTTCTGAAATACAGAACAAACGCAGACCAGATCTATTCAGAATCCTCTGAGAACTGTACCTGGGGAAAGGAAAAAGGAAAACGCTTTTTTTTTAGTTCTTCCATGTATGGAACTCATTGTGGGGACTGTTGCTGGATGCGGTGAAGGACCAGACAAATGTGAATGAATGGCCTTGAACCACATTTTACTTCCAAAAAAGTAACACGATTCTAGTTGTGATTGAGGTTTACAAGCCAAGAGTGTTTCTACAGCTGAGGAATTGCAGATTTTTTTTTTTGCCTTTTATCACATAAACCTAGTCATTTGCAATCTCTCAGGATATGTGAATATTATAATATCTTTTGGGGGAGTAAATATGCTGACCATATGATGTTATCATATGGTACATTTTTGCCTTTATTTTACTTCTTCAAGCACAGATACAGATCATTCTTGTGTATTATTAGTATTTGTAATATTAGTAGTAGCAGTTGTGTTAGTAGAAAGAAACTGTGTTGTCATGGCATTGCAGCAGTGGTGACGGTAGCAGTAAGGGTAACGGTAGTTACAGTTGTAGTTGTGGTGGTAGTAATTGTACACATGTCAATGGCACAGTCATAGTGGTGTTAGTATTAAAAATAACAAGTAATAGTATTAGAAGTGGTAAAAAATGGTAAAGGTCATACTAATAGTAGAGTAGCAAATAGTAAAGTGCAGATTGATTGGCACAGTGGCATTAGAATGCCCATGTTGTGTTTCTAGGCAGAGTGCCCTTTAGAGATTAAATGCTTAATTACTCTTAATTCCATGCCATAAATATATACTCTGGGTAGCTCAGCAGGGCCACATTTACAGCTCCAACTTCAAGAGACTTCCTCCTGCCAAACGGTGGACATCAATCACATTCAATCACAGACCAGCTCTAAAATTATACCCTCAAATCTAAATGAACACCACATGATTGTGCTTGAGAATCAAGTATTATATAGTATCAATGGAGTATTGGGTAGTGAACATATAGTCACAGATTTGTTGAAAGAATTGTTGAAAGAATAATAACTCACCCGCAATAATTTCTGTACATTCCTAAAAGGTTATGACACCATAAAGGGTTACGGTCTCATCAATTACAAAAATTTTCTACAGACCTGCCTTCTACTACACTCATGCACCAGAGAATGGGGAAAAAACATAAAGTTGGAAAGTTGGAATTCTTCACTGACTGAGGGCAAAATACATTGTGAGCTAGCAACTGAACTCACTCACGCCCAGAAGCTTTTAAAGTCATGTAAAATGCACTGTGATTGTAAATTTTACACTATGTCTGGTATGTTTTGCCAGAATCTGCCAGCTCTACTATGCTAGCCATGATACATAAAGCCATGCAGATTTATAGATACCTGAGTGTATTGTCTTCCCTGTGATAACTGTGGGCTTAATCTCCACCCAACTTCATTGTATATATGTTTGTTCACTTGTATTTGTTTCAGAAAGTATTTTTTTATGAACATTACAAATATCTTATATTTTTAGTATATGAAGTCAAATTAATATAACTTTCAAAGTCTTCAAGCGTTCAAGTATTTAAGCATTCACATTCTACAGTATATGCTTAAAACTATGTATACAAAAGTAGTTCCCTAAGGGATAGATTATTTTGACATTGTATGCTCCATTCCACATTTGTTACCACATTTGTGATTATGTTTGGAATCTCAGTGATGTGATCAATGTTACATTTTTAGTTGCAAATATTTTCACCTATGTATCATCCAAGCCCTTCATTTTGAATGTCAATTGCTCTTCAAACGCTGGCATCCTCGATCATGGTGCGTTTTTCTGCTTAGAGAGGTAGAAGGAAGAGAAATGCAATATCCAGCAGGGCCCATCTCCGAGGAAACCCAGCTCTCAGAACACTTAAACATAATTGCCTAGCTGTACGGCGGGAACTTCAGCAGGGAAATGGGAAACTCAGAGCCTTAAAGAAGAATGGAACTGACTCGGCATTATCCGGGCTTTGACCACACGATCGGTTAGAAACATTATTTTATTTTATTTTTAAAGTTTTTTAAAATAAACTTTAGCTACAAAACTTGCCGTCTAAGACGCTGTAAATCGAGTATCGTGGCTGCTTCCGCGTGAGACCGGTCCTCAGTGTATGAGTCTGAAGCCACGCACAGTGACAACAATTCACTAAATAAAAGTTAACAAATAACATTTATTGAAAACAATATTCAATGTAACAAAACATTTTTAGGAAACGTGCCTCATTATTACAACGGCATTTTCATTGGGTGAACGCGATCGCATAGCAAATACAGTACAAAATAATAATCGGTCATCAGAAAAGCTACCAATAATAGGAACACAAAAAAAATAACAATTAGGCCGACTGATCGACGTGACATTAGATTAGTTTTACTGGGCTATTCAACAACGCGATAGGCCTACTTACTCTTTCCACCTCGCTGGTTTAACTTGCAGGGCGAACAGGCTAATGCGTTTTGGTTTTTTTCCTTAGTTTTTTTTAATTATTTTTTTAATCCGGCGTTGTTAACATTAGTAATGGATTCTCGTTTTTTTATAAAGCAACATTTGACCAGGAAAACATGAAATTTCAGTGCAAATTATGTCAATATGTAATTTAAATGTGTACATTAATAAAATAGTAAGTTTAACCGACTAGCATTTCTGGTGCCGACTAGCGAGGGTAGCAACGTTTAATCGGCTAGTCGACTAAACGCACACATCCCGAGTAACGTTAGCTCCTCTTCGCTAGCATTAGCAATGCTAACAACACTAGTGCTAGTGCTAGCAGTCTCAGACTGACTCTGCTCTTCATTAGTGGCATCTGTACTACTACTAGCCGCCGTGAAAAATGTAGTTAGCTTTGGTAGTTTTGCCACAAACTTTTTACTTTCCTCCTTTTCTCAGCACCGCTTGGGTAGCTTCGCTTCATTTTCACTTTTTAATAATCGCGCCGAGCTGAAACACGAATTGGCTACTGAATAATTTCCGCAGACGGTTCATCATGGAATAGTCCAATGTAGTGGGGACTGAGGGGGGGGCCTGACTAAGACACTCATGAATTAGGCATTCTGATGCCATTTAGCGCATGAATTTTTAGAAAGACATAATTAATTACTGGGGGGGGGGGGGGGAAAACGTTTATGAGGCATTTAACGGGGCCCTTTGTAGTATGGGGTCAGCTTGGGGCCCCAGGCAATTGCCGACCTTTGCCTAATGGGTAAGACCGCCTCTGGCCACGCAATAATACTAATGCACCTCAATATAAAGATAACTTGTCTGGTTAGTTGCTCAGTTAGAAAGATATTTACACCGATACCTTTTATTTTTAAAGCTTTGATACATTAAGTAACAAAACATGACAAACTGATATGCTAAACATAACCAGTGCTAATGTGAAAATGAACGTCATGATTAATATGCCTGTTTTTTTTTTCAGAACGCAGCATATATTTTCTTCTGCAACCTCTGATGTTCTTTTTGCAGAAGTAGCATGTTGAAAGTTAAAGAATTTATATGGTTGAACTTTTGAAGATATATCCTACATGTTTCAGTGGGATACAAATATTTTTTCTTAACAACATTGTTGGATGGTTCTTAGAAGTGAGTGATCTCATATCATCATGAATCCTGATGAAAGCTGTCCACACTAAGCAACTATTTACTGTTCAAAATGTATATTGCATATTGCACTTTGTCTTGTTGTGATTCTTCCAAATCAACTCATCGTATAATCTATGATAGTATATTATATTATAACAGTCTTCATTTATGGAAAAATGGCTGAATTCATGACTTCTTTTAAGAATTTGATAGTATCAATTTAGCTTGCTTTTAATAAGCACACAACCTCTGCACTGGAAAAATGTTTTGCTTTAGTCCAGGGTTTATCCCAGTTAACATACATGTTTTGACTAAAGAAATGACAGGCGTTTGAATGCGTTTGCTGTTTGCCAATGCTGTTTTCTTAATGTAATGCAAGGTCACACATGCCATGTGTTTTATATTCACTGTCAGGGTCATGGAAATATCCTTGTGTGAATCAAAGAGAAAAATGTGGTTTAATCAATATAAAGTGACAGCAAGCCCTTTTTAAAGTATACATATCAGTGGCAATCTGTGATAGGACTGTATCATGCATGTTCCTCATTCACTTATACAGTGCCTTCCAAAGCACATAAGTATACTGTTGCATGACACTATTGGTAATTTCTGCCTCTAACTACTGATTCAGAATAATCTCCCTCCAATCATTTTCATAATCTGCACCATTTTGTAGGAAAATCTAAAACTCATCCCAGGTCAGTGTCAAGAATCAATCTGCATGCACCTTTGCATAAGCACTAAATACATCATTCAGTTGCAATGTAATGCATGCTAAATGCATGTTTTCCTATCTGTAAAGGATTAGTTGAGGCTCAGTGAAAATCCTCACTGGTATTTGCAGCATGCACCACGATACTTACATTGAAATAAATACAAATTTTGTAGGGTGTACATTGCGCACGCTGTTCTGTATGAGGCTCACATATGGCCCCTGGGCCACAATTTGCCAACTAATGATGGAGTGATTATTTTGGTTTCATATTGTCTTCAATCAGATGCTGCACGGGAGGTCTGCGTTCTACATGATTTATTATATTATCGGTTTCCTGGGTAACTGACACAGACAACAGTTTAGGCATTATTCATATAAGGACTCTTACCAAAGCAATCCCGGTTTGAGTGTCTTTGCTCAAGGGTACAGTAGTGTTCCACCCGGTATTTAAACTGGAAAACCTGCTTGGATCAAAAAGCATTACTACACTCCCATAGTCAGAGAGTCATAAAACAGTTAATTCAATGGCTTTGACAAACATTTGGTGAATTCTCTCCGTTGCTGAGGACTTTCCTGACGTTCTCTTTCCCCCGGCCGCAGCTCCCGATCCTGGCGTCGTCAGTGGTCAGCCTGTACTTCCTGGAGCTGACGGACGTGTTCAAGCCGGTGCGCTCCGGCTACAGCTGCAATGACCGCAGCCTGAGCATGCCCTACATCGAGCCCGCGCACGAGGTCGTCCCGTTCCTCATGCTGTTTAGCTTGGCCTTCTCCGGACCCGCTGTCACGGTAAGTCAGGTTGTGCTGGTGGGTGGAGGAGCTGGCTTCCTGGAGGCCTCCACATGCTGCTGATAGCTTCAGCCTCAAATCCTGTAACCATCGGCACCAGTTTTACAATTACCAATTTTCACCAATGATACAAAAAATGAAGTTACAATGGTGCTGCTGTAATATACGACGCTCAAGAAACACTTTACTGCATATTATCAGTTTAACACTCATCTGAGGGTAATGGCGGTAACATAAACTGGCACATTCACAGCCCTCCAGGAGATTACATCAGAGCCTCAGTGACAAACATTGTTTATGAATATGTTATTTTGAGTGGAGATACTAAATATATATTTACCAACTAGCCATTCTGAGTTTCTGGGGCTTGCATCAGAAATGCAAGCCCCAGATTGGCTCCCACCTACCTTAGAGATTGTCCAGCCCCTCTCGTTGTTTTGTTTATTTCGTAAATGTATCTCTGAAAAGTGCTGAACCCATTAACGGCTCCGCTTCAGATATTTTCACTTGGTTTCTGCAGCGCTATTCAGAAATGATTCTCCCGAGCTCCATGAACCGCTTGGCAAAAAAAAAAGAAAAGTAGTCTACACCTGATCCGCTGACACACGCTTTCGGCGTCTCCTAGCAACCCGCAGGGCTTTTGTTTCCCCGGCAGACCGGCTCGCTCCGTTCCCGGTGCCGTTGCCGTTCTCCTCATAACTGTCGGATCTGATTCGACTCAGCCGGCTCAAGGCTGGCATATCCGTGTCACCAGGGAGCGGGGGGGCTGACCCAAGCCTTGATTGTCAGGTCACAAATAAATCCGCTCTCCTTCCATTTAGTATGTTTCCTGCCCATTGCCAGTTTTCTGACCATCAGGAAACACGAATGTCATTTTTTCACCTCTTGTTTTCATTTGTGTTTTTATGAAGCTGCTGCCCAGCGGTATCATGTTTATGAGCTGGACTGTAGCCTCCATATAAAATTCTACACAAGCGCCACCCACATACAGATTTGTTTATACACCAGTTCTTGCTGGCTCTGCATGCTAAAAATTGCATTATTGAATAGTATGGATTTACAGGCGGATTTGCAAATGACTGACACTGATGATGTTTGACACTGGCCTATGGTGCCATCATCCACCATAAGCGAAAGAACCTCTGCCACTCAGTCAAATGATGAAACCATTCTTGCTCCTAGTCAGTCACCTGTGTTTAAGGTTTAGAGTGCTGCTCTGACCTACATTTCCTATTTGAACATCAGCTGAATTCCCTGTGGTGTTTTTCCAGATTAATTTCTGAATAAATACAGCTTTTGTTCCCGAATGCCAAGTCTGACCTGATTTCCTCTAGGCGGTAAATGTGGTCATCTAAAAATTCCGTGTCTTATTCGGTAAAGTGCAATCAATAGATCATTCCTATTCTAACCTCACCTGTATTAAGGTAGTAATTGTGCAATTTTGCAGCGTGTGAATATTCCTTCTTCTCCTGGGCATTTCATTAACTTTTTTATTCTCTTCCAATTAACTTAAATTGCCTTGAATGGGCCTGCATTGCACCAGTTTAATTCACTCCCAGTCCACAGGGGATTTCATCAGATGTGCAAAGGCCAGCACATAACCTAGTCTACAGTGGAACTGCCAATGCACTAACCCAATTGTCCTTCACGGGGAAAGAAAGACATCAAAGATCTGTACCAGACGCAAATCCGAAAGGTCTCACGCTGCATAATGTTAGTAATATTATGTTTTCAGGTAGAGTCGAGGGTGAATTATAAGGTCTTCTTGGGAAGGTGCATATAGTGCATGTTATAAGTGTGGAAAGAGTAAGGGAGTAGGTACAGATGAACTATATACAAATCAAATATTGATGACGCCCCAGGGTGAACCTGGTGCCAAAGCAAGCCGCAGAGCATCCTAGGCAGTCCTATACATATTTCTTAGAAAGGGGAAACGTCATAGGGGAAACATTTTATAATCTCGTAGCATCGATAAGTACAGAGGTTCCCAAGCTCTATGAGCCCATGGCCCATTTAATGAGAAAATACATATTCTGTGATCTACCCCTTATTAAAAATGTATTTCACTTATGTTCAAATATGGAAATAAAAAGGTTTTAGCATGTGGAGCTAGCTAGCGTCTACATTGTTGCTAGTGCCGTGCCTTTGTCCAATGCAGTTTTTCATTTGGCATAAATACAAATGCAAAGTAATATGTATCCACCTCAAACTCTCTCACGACCCTCCAATGGGTCCCAACCCACATTATGGGAACCACTAGTCTAAAATATGGTTGTGGAAAGAACCATAACATAAGAACTACAATATAAATGTATAACACAGTAGCGTCCACATAATGCTTAACATTATCATTAAATCTGACTATGCCCCACACAACATTAGGTTCATTACTGCTTCCATTTACCTGTAAATTAGGAAACAGGAAACAACTGGTAAAGCATGGAGTGCCGTGATTGCCTTTGATGTACTAATAGTCTCACACTGTGCAGCTTTCTTCTCACCGCAAGCTCCATCCCCTGCTCTACATTTCCATTGTATTTTGGGCAGCTTTTAAGACATCAGATGGAAATCCAGGTCGAGAGCCCGCGATCATGCGGCCCCGCGCTTTCTGCCAGCCGTGCCCCTGCAGCAGAGATTTAATCAGCACAGGCTGGTGCATTGTGGGACCATTCCCACACGCTCAGGTCTCATTTGGTTTCTCAGCCAAGAGTCAGAAGACTCAAGCCTACTGTTTCCATGGTCGAAAGTTACATAGCATTTATTTGCTCAACAGATAGTCAAAGCTTACTTTTTACAGATTGCTCATTCATTTATCCATGTACCTGGTTATTTACTGAATTGGTTCTTATTAAATTCCAAGCTAAGTGCCTCGCAGTATTTAGTGCCATAGAAGAATCTGGACCTGGAAGCTTCTGGTAACAAGACAAGTTCCCTCACCGCTCAACATACACCTTATTTAACCTCCAAACTGGAGCCTCACATTAATTAGAATTTTTCTGGATATAGCCAGTAAATACTGTGCTTGGAAAAAGAGCCCCAGTGAAAAAGGCTTAAGGTACATTCAATTTCTTGTCATTTCCACATCAGGCCCATGTTCCCGTTCCTAAGAAATGTAAACTCCTCATGCCTGCTGTGTCTAATCTGTCTGCAGATGATGATCGGAGAGGGCATTCTGTACTGCTGCCTAACCAGGAGGAGAAGCGGGGGAGGAGGGGGTGCGGAGGCCAACATCAATGCAGCTGGCTGCAACTTCAACTCCTACATCCGCCGAGCCGTCAGGTTTGTAGGTAGGTTGATATTGTTACCGTACCTCTGGGATGTTGATGGTGGCATGTTGTATCGTACCAACACTAAAAAAAGTCTTCATACTCAGCAACTATACCGGAGAAGTGCATTTGTCTGGCTTTTTACTTAGTGTGTGGTACATTGATAACAACAGTACTAATTAAACTCAAAAGACATTAGAGAGATGAACTTCACACCGCAACATGAGAAATTAAAGTCAGTCAGATTGAAAGAGGACCTGCTCCATTCTGCACAATAAAAAAACAGTAATTATCCATGGAGCTGACTGTAATTTCACTGAGGGTTCAGAGTGGTCGGTGGTGGGTGTTTTCTCATTTAATACGGAGCTGTATGAAGTATCGGAGCTGTGTGAAGTATCAGTCAGGGGGTCGCTCGAGGCAGGAAGGCTCAGCCTGGAGTGTAAGCTCTGTGGGCTTTCCTGTCAGTCATAGTCCTTATTGGGAGTGGGTGGAAACAGTTGCTGAGAACTTGGTGTCATGGGATAAGCATTTGTCTGAAGAAACCTAACCTTTCCTCACCTGCCTGCAGCCTGCACATCAACAAGTGTGGGGTCCTGGTGATCCAATATCAGATAAATAATACAAAGTTTCGTCCTGCATTTTCAAAAATAATTAAAAATATATATTTTTAATGAGAAATTTCCCCTATATTCCCAAAACAGCGTATCTGCATGCAGATGTGTCGGTAATGGAATTCAGGCTCGTGTCTGCTTTCAAAAATGCCTGTCCCAGTAATCTTGACTCCTCAAAGATCATGTTCAGGATAAATACTTGTGAATAAAAAAAGTTATTTTGCTTCATTTTTTTTTTTTCTTGGACTGCTCCAACAAGCATTCAATTGATTACATGTGCTTCAAAGTAAGGATAAGTTTAACTATAGCTTGCAGTTTGAGGAAAGAGAAACAGAACATTTCGAATTAGTGTAGCATATTACTTCATTGATATAACAGGCCCTAAGTCTTTTGTGTGATCATTTCTGCACTACATCATTTCAAAAGTGATTATTTTATTATGTCAGACATCTGTGTGGTGAGTGACTTAAAGTAGCTACTGTATATAAGATGTAAATATATACCTCCACATGCAATATATCACTTAAAATAAGATGCCAGGTAGTAATCATTTATGTCGTATCAATGAATCTTTATATCATGCTGTTGTTAGTATGATCAATGTAATCAGCCAGGACATTGCGCCGATGTGTCAGAAACTACTCATTGGTCCAAATTTGGTAGTATATATTTATGGTAAACAAACCGACCTGCTGACATTTTGCTAGTTTTTTCTGGTAGCTTGCTAACAACATTGAAGAAAATAGTACTTTTATAAATAATTTTAATTGCACAAAGAAAAACTGGCTTCATTCGTATTCGTATACGTGCCAGAAGTGTCATTTTGAAACCGTTTTAAATGTCCTATAGAAGTGAATACCTTATTCTGGATTATCACCCCAGGGGAACACAGAGCAACTAACAAACATATTTTGCCACCAGTTGGGCTCATATCATGGCCAGGTAACTACACTACCCAGAGTTCTACCAAACTTCAGTTGTGCTTTACAGTTTATCACAAAGACAAGTGGTTACAGAAAAAAAGCTGTTATTCTTACCATTAGACCACTATGTGGACTTTGGCTTCATCACACATTCCTTTAAAATGCTGGGAAAAAAACTGTGCTAGGTGGCCACAAAGCTTCCGCTGGTATATTTTCAAGGCCTTTTTTAGATACTCTTTTTGCATTCCGATACTACACTTGATCTTCCTCGATTGGTAATAAATAACAGATCACCAAACCCAATGTGTTTTCTGGCCAATTACTTTGGTCAGCAAACTGCAAACTGTAGGCCACACACTAAATCTGACTGGACAACAATTATATTTGTGTTATTTATCAATAGTCCAGCTAAGTAGTTTCCTGGCAGCAAACCTGGATGAATTTTCAGGAAGTGAGAAACAGGAGGCGGTGCTTACTGGGCACTTATACTGCCAGCCAGTGAGAAACTCTACTCTGAGTACCTATACTATGTGTACAAATTTAATCAGACAGTAAGGCGAGAGGTAAGCTCACCATGTCAGAATGAGAATAGCTCACAGACAATGGCATGCATTTCAAAACAGCCTGCAATAGAAAAGGATATTTGCATCATTGTGATTTTATCCATACATAGCATTAGTAGGTTACTTATCATTGTATCAGCTCAGTGACAGTGTACCTGCTACAGGGTGCATCATGTCTGTCATGTGACAGCCGTACATGTGTGCCTACCCACAGAATCCCAGCAGTTTAACAGTTAAAGCACATACAAAAAATATGATTATTTATGATGAGGCGTGTCACGAGCCATACCCATTCATGAATATTGATGAGATTAATCAAATTAGAACATTTCAGCTTAAAGACCTTCCAGTAAGTTAGTACGTGGAATCTGTGATTCCCGTTTGCTTCTTTCCCTATCAGGGGTTAACGTGTTCGGTCTGTGCGCCACCGCTCTCATCACCGACATCATCCAGCTGTCGACCGGCTACCACGCACCCTACTTCCTAACGGTCTGCAAGCCCAACTACACCATACTCAACACCTCCTGCGATGACAACACCTTCATCATGGAAGACATCTGCTCTGGAGCTGACCCGGCTGTCATCAATGCGGGCAGGTCAGTCAGAGCGATGTGGGCGGGCTCTGCCAAAATATGGTTAGACTTTATCAGGCTATTTTATCATTGAAACAAAAATCTATTTATGTGTTATTTTGTGTAATGTAAGAGCAGTGCAAATGAAGGAAAACAATGAGTTTTCTTAGCCTTTGCTTCATGAGCTGTCTGTTTGCTGAGTGCACGATTTTCGTTTGTTGTCCAGCTAAAATGCGGAAAGCAGCGGAATCACTCTAGTATGTCCTGCAGGAATCTGGCAACAGAATAAACTGAATTGAAAATTTAAAATGTCACTCCTATAAGCCCACACAAAGCTCAGCTCAAGAGCACTTATGAAATGGCTGTGCGGAAAGACGGGCATGAGAGAAATAGGCTGACACCTACACACATCCATACGAACATGCTGCTTTGAGTTAACACATTTGTTCACTAACAGTTTTTCACTTCACAGTACAAAAGGTGCAGAAAGAATAAATAAAAAACAGCTTAATAAAAAAACAACACATATACAACTTGTATTGGACATCTTCACCAGATTTACATGTGGAGACTCAAAAATAATATTCAGGCCTCTTTTCAAACTGCACCATGCTTTTTAGTTTACAGCAAGGAGCACCTTTCAGAATTTCTCATGTGTTTGCTTACATAACATTTTTTTGTTAACTTACAGACCCAGGAACGTGTGATATTGTGCAAGCGACAACAAATATAAAAATAAAAATGATCTTGCCATTTAAACGTAGTCAACCCACATTGGTGTAAGATTGAATCCAGGCCTTAGAATCCCTCCAGACTGTGTCCTAAGTTGTGGCGACTGTGTGGAGTTGAACTGTATGATTTGATCTGTGTGGAAGATCTCTAGTGAGTAGGAAAGTCATTGTTATGACTGTGTTGAGTTGAACTTTAATGATGTCATTTGCTCTGTATCTCCCCTTCAGAGGAAATCAATGAATATAACTGTGAGGAGTTGAACTTTTGTAGTGTGGGCTGCTCAGTGTGCTGAATGTTTCATGAGCAGGAGAGCGATTGTGTTAGAGACTGATTGTGTTGGAGAGGGATTGTGTTGGAGAGTGATTGCATTGTAGAGTGATTATGTGGTACACTTATTATGTTTTGGAGTGATTATGTGGTAGACTGATTGCGTTGTAGAGTGATTATGTGGTAGACTGATTGCGTTGTAGAGTGATTATGTGGTAGACTGATTGTGTTGGAGTGATTATGTGGTAGAATGATTTCATTGTTGAGTAATTATGTGGTAGACTGATTACGTTGTAGAGTGATTATGTGGTAGACTGATTGCGTTGTAGAGTGATTATGTGGTAGAATGATTTCACTGAGTGCGTTTACATGCACTCAATATTCCGATAACTGGGAGTATTCCGAACATGGCAATAATACGATAATTGCGTTTACATGCACGTAAGTAATGCGATAATGGGGAAAATCCAGGTTTACATGATTCTGTCAATATTCCGATTTCTTTCCCTGAACGCGACGTGCAACTGAAACGTAAATTAGAAACACATATTAGCCTAACGTTATATAACTTACACATTTTAACGTTTTTACACAACGTGATTATACTTCCTGCTGGGTTGCTAGAAACAGCACGCGGGTTGGTATGCGTAACCGTAAATTAGTAAACACATTAACTATAGCCTAACGTTAGTTACATAAGAAAGAACAGTAGCCTATAACGTATAAGAAAGTAACGTTAAACATGGTAACGTTAGACAGGAATGCTCTTATGGGTTTCGTCGTTATATGGCAGATGTTATGGTTGCGGGTGGCAACTAACACTGTCCTTCAAGCATTCTGTGTTATGAGCAGAAGACGACGAAGAGCTTTAACGTTACAACAAGCGCTGATTATTGGACCCAGAATAGGCCTTCCTCCAGCACTGTTAAGGACCCGGTCGTGCTGGATGCGCGTTAGGAGCAAGGACTGGTGGGAGAGAGTGGTGCTAAATGAATTCACCAATTCAGACCGTAGACTTGTGGACACCAAACTAGTTCACTTTCAGCCTGTACTCCCCGCAGCTACCGAGTTTGTACAGCGCTAGACCTCTCTCAACTGTTTTGACGTTAGCGTTACGTTACTAACAATATCCGGAGTGGCTGTTGCTGTCAAACACGCACATGCGCAGATTTTAAAAAACGACCGAGATCGGAATAAGCGTAAAAACACGGCAGAAATCCAGGTGTAGTTATTGGATTTCTCATATTCCGATAACTGCTTTTTTCCGAAAAAGCTTTTCGGAATATTGCGTTTACATGACAATTTGAATAATCCGATAACAGGCATATTCCGAATATGATCGGAATATTGAGTGCATGTAAACGCACCCACTGTTGAGTGATTATGTGGTGGACTGATTGTGTTTTAGAGTGATTATGTGGTAGACTGATTGTGTTGGAGAGTGATTATGTGGTAGAATGATTTAATTGTTGAGTGATTATGTGGTAGACTGATTGCGTTGTAGTGATTATGTGGTAGACTGATTTAATTGTTGAGATGTGGTAGACTGATTGCGTTGTCGTGATTATGTGGTAGACTGATTTAATTGTTGAGTGATTATGTGGTAGACTGATTGCGTTGTAGTGATTATGTGGTAGACTGATTTAATTGTTGAGTGATTATGTGGTAGACTGATTGCGTTGTAGTGATTATGTGGTAGACTGATTGCGTTGTAGTGATTATGTGGTAGACTGATTGCCAATGTGCATTGTCCCTGTTGAATAATAATGAAATAAAAGTTTCTGAATACAATTATGTAGTTATGGTGAGTGTAGTGAAGGCAAAAAAATGTTTACATTTTCAGTGTGTCCAGAATAGGAATAGAAACTTTATAGCTAGCTACCTGTATCTGTCAAAACATTGTTATTGTTTGTAAAATCTAATACTTAACCTTAGATTAATCTTCCTGTAATACTTGATCTAATGATTTCTAATATCTTTTCAACATCTGATGATACCAGATAATCAATTATAAATAATAAAGAACATGAAGCCAATCAGTCAAAATACATGCATGTAACACCTCTTCTCATCTCCCGTCAGTGGCTGCTGGTGGCGGCCTGAATAAAATACAAAACTCTAGTCCTGGTCTACAGTGCAGTAAGAGGAACAGCTACCTCTTATCTACAACCTATTATCAAACCTTACACTCCCGCCTGACCAGTCTGCTCCACATCCACTGTTTGCTTTACTGTCCCATATAGGAGCCATTCTCTATCCTAGCCAGTCTATAGCGGACTGAGTTTCTGCCCATCTTCTGCTGCTATACCCACTGCAAACATTTAAACTGTACATTGGCTCACCTAATGCTAAACACTGAATATTTTGCATGGGTTTTCTAACCAGATCTATGCTAAAACGAGAAGTATATCCCCGAAACCATTTGCTCCCTATACTACAATCTCGACTTCCTTATTGTGCATAATATCAGTTGTGACCCTGATGGCTCGGTGGCAGCACTGTTTATTGCCTAACCCGTATGTGAGTCACTCAGGATCAGAGAGTCTGTTGCATGCCTAAATGTCAAGTTAAATGTTATTACAGAGGCTCTGGTTTTTCATGCACTTCATGTCAAAGGTAAACTTTGCTGCCTTCATTGACAATTCTTTGCTGCCTTCATTGACAATTCTTTGCTGGCAAGTATAAATTGATTTCTTACCAACTTGCCCGATTAGGCAAGTGCAAAAAAAAACTTTAAGGTTGAACACTGGATTTTATTGGTTAGTGTGTGACATTGTGTTGGAGAGTGATTGTGTAGAAGAGTACTGTGTTGGAGAGTGACTGTGTTGGACGTTGTCTTTGTTGATGACTCGATTGTGTTAAAGAGATTGATTGTGTTGGACACTCATTGAGTGGGTGAGTGACTGAGTCACTGGAGAGCATGTGGGAGAGTGATTGTGTTGAGAGTAAACGTGTGGGTGAATGACTGTGTTGGAGAGTGGTTGTGTTGAAAGTAAATGTGTGGGTGAATGACTGTGTTGGAGAATGATTTTTTTGAAGAGTTAATCTGTTGGAGAGCTAGAAAATTATTGTCTGGGAGAGTGATTGTGCCGGGGAGTGACAGTTGGAGAGTGATTTATTTTATTTGTTATTCACAGGAAGTCTTTTCCATCCCAGCATGCGACCCTAGCAGCCTTTTCTGCTGTCTATGTCTCTGTAAGTAATACCCCTTCCTCAAACTTCCTCACTTTCCTCAGTTTTATCAAACTTCATTACACTCTGTGCAAAAATAACATGCCTTCTGCATTACATTTCGCTCAATGCGGTTTGCTTAAATTTCTGTGAAGCCCACCTTAAGTATACGACACAAATAGCTGGAGTAAACATGGAGTACAGGCCCTTCAATTCAGTACAATGTACACTGAGGCAAACTGTTTGGCGAATTTCACACCCACTTCAATCGGACCTAAAATGCACCTTGGAGTGAGAAAGCAGCGTTAGCCGCAAGGCTGCAGATATCAGTAAGAACAGGACGTGTGTTCACAGATGTACTTCAACGCCACCCTGACGGACTCGTCCAAGCTGCTGAAACCCCTGCTGGTCTTCTCCTACATCATATGTGCCATCATCTGCGGACTGACTCGCATCATCCAGTTCAAAAATCACGCCATCGATGTCTATTGTGGCTTTCTCATCGGAGGTGGGATAGCCATCTATTTAGTAAGTATTATATGTAGGCAGGTTATTTAACGTAATTGATGTCTGTGTATTAGGAATTAATTTACAGTGCACTGATGACATATTACTCATTCTATAATACATTTGGAATATATGTATGTTTTTTGATGCAATCGCCAGTGGACATCCCTTTGTGCTGTACACATAACCTGCTATATTAGTGCTTTAGAGCTTGCATTTATTTCACATGAATGTCCTTGAGTCCTGCTAGGATATGTTTAGAATAAAATGGCTGCTTGCAGATGTCTGTGAAACCTAAAAAAACATATCTAAAAGGGGGAGGGGGGATGCATAATATGCTAATGCTAAAAATGTCAAATAGTGTTGATAAATGACGGTGCATGTCAGTGAATCAGACTGAATTGTCATCACATAATGAATTAAATGAAATACTAAAATTCAGACATAAATTGAACAGTAATTCAGACTTTACACTTCACAAGCTAAAACCGTAGACTTCAGTGTACTATATATCAGAACACATTACGCTACTTCCTTTCTGTTTAAAAAAAAATTGTTGTGTAAGACATAATAAAAATGATAGGCACATACAGAACCCACGCATGCATTCCATATCCCTCCTACACATGCCCTCTCCTTCACACAAAAGCACTTAACTTCCATCCAAGAGCGCCCATGGCACTGTTCATATTCCATAATTCTCTGGACAGTAACACAGAATGATGGCACCTTTTTCACTGACCCACTGACACCTACAATGCACTCAGTCCAATAAATATTCAGAGCTGCAATAGGTTATGAAGAAGTGCTTATCTCGCACACTGAATGTCAGTAAATTCGTTTCATATCATTAAGTCAATGCACCAGTAGCAGTTTCATTCTGAAGGAAACAGGCTCCTTTCATGAAGAGATATTTTTCATTTGCAAAAACAAAGCAGTTAGGACAGAATAGGTTATTTAAAGATTTTTCCTTGCAAACATCCCCCCTCCCATCCTCCCGAGATCTACTAATTTTAGATTTTTTATTTGTACTTTTTTAAATACAATGTGAAATGAGAGGTGAGATGCAATATTTATAATGCCTTTACGGTCCTCTTGGAACCCAAAGGGCAGGTGAGCAAGCAGAGATTTGTAATCCCGTTAATGAATGATAATGAAGCAACTGGCCGTGTGTCACTTTGGGGAGGCGTTGTCACCAGTGTTTTGTGTTTCTTCCCCCACCCCCAGGGCCTGTATGCCGTGGGCAACTTCCAACCCAGCGAGGACACCTCCATACAGCAGATTCCGATCCGAGACCCAATCCGTTCGCTGACAGACCTCAGTCAGGAGGCTGGACGGCACCTCCAGGTCAAGAATGGCGGCGGGGGTGGGCCAGATGGCCTGGCTCCTCACGCTAATGCCACTCTCACCCGCAACCCGCGTGATGCTGGCTCCATGAGCAACCTGAAGAGAGCTAGTGCTGACGTGGAGATACTCAGTCCCCGGAGCCCAATGGGGAAGGAGAGCATGGTGACCTTCAGCAACACCCTACCCAGGACCCACACCCCGGCTATTGAAGAGGTCACCCGCCGCAACGCCAGCATCCACGCCTCCATGGACTCCACCCGGTCCAAGCAGCTGCTCTCGCAGTGGAAGACCAAGAACGAGAGCCGCAAGCTGTCACTGCAGGTGATGGAGACGGAGGCCGGCCACTCCCCGCAGAGGAGCATCGAGATGCGGTGCAACTCGGAGCCTGTCCGCATCGGCGTTAACGGCGAGCACCAGCCGCCCGGCAGCCAGTATGTCAAGCTGTCGACCTCCGGCAGCGGGCCTCTTCTGCCCAACAACAGCGGCGGAATGGCGGGCGGAGCCAGGGTCTCCATCCAGTCCCGCCCGGGCTCCTCCCAGCTTGTCCACATCCCGGAGGAAACGCAGGAGAACGTCATCAACTCGCCCAAGAGCAGCTCCGCCCGTTCCAAGTGGCTGAAGGTGGCGGAGAAGAGTGGGGCGTGTCGTTCCAACAGCCAGCCGCGGATAATGCAGGTCATCGCCATGTCCAAGCAGCAGGGCCTACTGCAAGGCAACCCCAAGAGCTCGGAGGGGAGCACCGTCAGCTGCACCGGGTCCATCCGGTACAAGGCACTGACCGATCAGGAGCCCAGCAGCATCGTGCGGGTGGAGGCGCACCCAGAACACAGCAGGCCGGTGGTGCAGCCACCCTCAACCGACGGGAGCGGCTCCTGGAAGTGGAAGCCCCAGGAGAGGCCCAGCCTCCGGCAGTCCTTTGAGCTCAATGACCTGAACCGGGACTCGGAGAGCTGCGAGTCGCTGAAAGACGGCTACGGCCCAGTCCCGGTCCCAGTGCCCGGCCCCTTGGAACGGAGAAGGCCCTGCTCTGGACCGGACCTGGGCTCCAACCACCACCATCACTTCTACCACCACCACCACCACCACCCACAAGGGATCACCACCATCCGCGTGACGCCCGTGGAGGGCAGCGAGGCCACCTCTGAGACCCTGTCCATCGCGTCCAGCCGGGACTCCACCCTCCGAAGGAAAGGGAACATCATCCTAATCCCAGAGCGGGGTACCAGCCCGGACAACATCCGGAACCTCTTTTTCAAAGGGACGTCGCCGAGTCCGGCTTTCAAGGAGTGAGCTGTCTCCAATACCCCCCCCCCCGACCACTACCTTTGCGCGTGGCCTTGATCAGTGGATTTACAAAAGAGAAAGAAGTCAATTAATGCAGTCCTTGCAAACCCCCCCCCCAACGCCCCCCCAGCTCTCAAGAGTACAGTACAAGCCAATACATCACTCACCTTTTTTGAGATACTTTTTCTATTACCGAAGCTGTAATACGCATGCGTTTAACGATTATTTAGTTTTGTTTTTTGTTTTTGTATTTACATAAAAGCACAATTTATCGTGATGCTCCCTGCAGGGTTTTTTGTCCCGCCAAAATTGAACGCCGTCCACCTGCAAAAACCTCTGAAGGTGTTCTTATCGTGCCAAATTTTTTGAAGCATGCAGGAGAAGGTGTGCATTTTTTTAAAAATGATTCACTTTTGTCCAGTGCTTTCTTTAACATTCAGCCCTCTACAGCACTCTTCTCCTGGCAGTCTTTAGGTGCTGTTAAAAATAATTTCATACTGAAACTATTCTGAAAAAAGATATATTTTTTTCAATGTAAATATTTGTACTGTACAACTGGTGCTAGAGCGCCACCCTTATTGAAATTTGTCAATACTTAAAATTTGATAGTATAAAACAATAATGTTTATTAATTTTACAATTTCGTTTTGAACTAAAGGAATAAAGTAAATAGTCTGGGGAAAAAAATATTTCAAACTGAACAGATAATTCACAAAAGAAATTTTCTGCAACATAAAATGGTGTTGATGTGTGGCTTCTGTGTTGATGACTTAATGCATTCTTACAGGTATGGTGGCCCCACCCCACTGCCCAAATATGACAGATTGCTTACATCTTATCACTTAATACCTGATTGTATCAATACACAATTAGCTAAAAGGACATGGCAAAAGTGTTTGTGGTTGCTGTACTGTAGATATCTCTGAAAATATGCCTTACCTTTCCCCCAAACAACGTTTCCATTTTTCTCAACAGCCAATAAGTGCAGTTGTGTTAACATGACAGTTATAAAATAAGTGTGTTCCCAAGATTCTAAATCCAGTGAATGCGCAAGATTCCAAATCAAATGCATTCCCAGGTGAATCAATTGCGAGCACAATAAACAGGACACAGACCTGTTGCTTGCTTTGTAGTCTAGGTCAAAATAATGCATTGCATTGGAAGCCACACTTTACTTGCCGTTTGGTTTTGTACAATGAAATACCATAGTTTTAACTTGTTGTATCATATGTGTCTTTCGAGTACTGTAGCAATATTTTTCATAATTGTATTACAGTACATTAATGCCTAATGCCTAAATGTAAACAAAAATACTGGCTTAGCTTCACCCCTGTATATATAATTTTTCTATTTAAACAGTGTACTCCTCTGGAATCCTAACTAAACAATGGGTTAAGGCATCATTTATTAAGTTTGCCTTTAAATATGAAATATAAACAGTCTTGTGAAAAGGTAAATTACTTTATCATACGTTATATTATACTATTTATTCGTTGTCACCATGTAAATTTGTATGTGAAGGAATTTATATCAGAATTATATCAAACAAAATACTATTTCAAGGGCAAGAGCATATTAAACAGAATTCATGTCATCCTCCATTACAAACATACAGTATTTGGTACAGTATATTCATTAGGAATATACATGATTCAGTCTAATTGCAATGGAGTTTGTCCATAGCTGTAGTCTTTAGGATAATTACCCCAAATTGTTCCTCATATTTTTCCTAAATGAAGTTATTCCAGTGTTCTTAACATTTTCTTTGTTTCTTTGTTTATTTTTCTAACACAATATTTGTGTCTAACTTAGTGTTCAGTTGAAATTATTGTAGAAAAATGGCGAAACAAATAGTGGCACTCAAAATTATCCAAATCATTGCTTACATTTAAAGACACTGTACAATGCAACGGAATTATTTATTTGTCCATAGCTGCATGCTCTGGTGCCTTTGGTCACTCACACATGCATGTATTACACACGCATGCACGCACGCAGTCAACACACGCGCACACACAAAATCAATTTCACAACGTCACAACCTTTTACCACTGCTGGCGAGAGAAAGTTATGTAACCAATGTTGTTTCTCAGTGTGATATTGTAACATCAAGTGAGTCATTCACCATACTCTAGGAACTATACAAAGATGTCTATGTACTCTCAATTCTTCTGAACTGTTCTCACAGTCGTTTCCAAGCGCATCCTCCCATTTGTACATAAAGCAGAACAGGGGAAGTCTTCTTGTAGATTTTTCAGTTCAGTGAACACGGCAAGGTAACGTGGTAGCGATTGTTACCAGCCAAACCACCCTCCGTGTATTCTCTTCTTTCCATCCTGAATTTAAGGATGCCTAATATTTCAGCTCCTATGTCTTTGTACAAGATGAAAATAGGAATACGAGCCCTTACACTTTATTCTTGGGGTATTACATTGCAGATTCCTCGTTGTCCTTTCCTTGTGCTGTACTTACAGAGTTGCACTTAAAGTAAACCTCTCACAATCATCTACCACTGGAGAGCTGAAGTATTATTGTTTACAATAAGTGCAACAGTTGCCATGCTGTGTAGTAGGTGAGTTGTATATTGGCCATTTTCACTCTGAAGCTTGCCAAAAAAATGTTAAGGAATGTACAAATAATGTTTTGCTACACTGTAGGAAGGTTAGATAAGAAAACTTGAATGGGTCCATTATTTCCATGCTGATTTAGAATACCTTGACTTATTTTTGTGTCTTCAGTTGAGACTTTTGTGACATTATTATATAGATATTTTTTGATAGTCTGTGCCAAACTGTTTTATTAAAGGTGATGCATAATTTGTTAAGGACGTGGTAGTGTAAATATAAAATCCAAAATGAAGGAATATATCAAAAAGAAATGTCAATATATATTGCAGATATTAGAAACTATGTCAGTTATCGCCACCTTCTTATAAGTGATATTATGTATATCATATAGAATGTATTCCTATATTTTGTATTTGATATTCTACCATATATTGAGATATATAAAAAATTTACACAGGGTTCACAAAGATTTATATATACGTGTATTCTAGTAACTTAAATAACTATTGTGGTCTCTGCAGTCATTTAATACTAAACTAAAGGCTTTTTTTAATTAAAACTTTATTTGCCATTGGCTGGTACCTTGATTTATACTTACCATGGATTGGTCGAGCAAGTGTGTAACCTTTGTATCACTGTAAATAAATATTTGTTACTTTGCTAGAGAAAATACATGTGGCAGCACACTTTAGGCAGTGACTACAATATGTAATACAATGCTTATTTATTTTATTTCATTTTTTAAAGATGCGTGTGAGTGAGCAGATTGTGGATGCATCTGTATATAAGCCTTAGACCATTGCTCCAGTGTTTTTCTAGCGAACATTCATTAGCTTCTGTTGGTCGGCGTGGGAAACAATACAGGGGCTTCGCAAGAGAATAGAGTGGCACATCACGACAGCTTCATGGCCGCTTCCAGGACATGGAAAAAGAAAAACCTTCCGGAAAGATTTTTCGAGCCGGCCGTATTTGGCCTTCAGTCTTTACTGGGCTGGCGTGAGGAAGTTGTGCTTTGTCTGACTATTGAAATAAATGTTTGCTATCAAAAAGAAAAGGGGCTCCGTCTCCTTAGTTGCCTGTGGATCGCATTTGCGGCTACTGAGGAAAAACTCATTAGTAATATTAGATTTTCACCTTGACCACTTGTGGCCTGCTTTGCCAACACAAAGGCATGCTAATGTCCTAAAGTGCTCAGGGTTCCCATTTGAAAGGTATCTTGGAACCCTGCTGTGTAAAAGTTTTCAAAAGTACCCAAAGTAATGGGAGAAAAAAATCTAAAATATATTTTCAAAAATAATTTCTTTTTAAATCAGTGCAGTGTGCATTTGCCTCGCTAGCTTGATGTCAGTTGCTTTCAATTCTGCTAACAAACTAGCAAGCACACAGGTCTGCATGTTAAACCAAGGTATATATAACTCTCTCTCAAACATTTGGTGTTGAAACCACAAAAAAAAAATGGGGGGGGGAAATAATGCAGAGATGGCTGAATGTGGTCTACTAGAGATATATAATATATAATATGAAAAAATCCTCCCTCATTTCATTGTATTTCAACTTTACTTTACTTGACTATTGCAAACAAATGAAAAAATATTTATTATTATTTATTGGAGTTGGAACACTACAGTGTATACTGTAATCCACAGTATATCAGATTGTCTCTTTGCTGTGAAGAGTTTTAAGGGTGCTACATGCTACGAACAAACTGGTTTGCACTACACGTTGTCCTACCATGTTGGACAGTGTTGTTGTTCTTGTTCATACCTTTTCCAAAGTAACTAAACTCTTAAGTTTCAAGTTTAGGCCACTTAAGTTTTGTGCTACCCCTTTTTTATTTGTTTATTATCTATTTTTTCAGCCATTTAATTAATTTTTCCTCTGAAGCATCTTTGAGGTACTATATGAAAAGCGCTCTACAAATCAAATTTATTATTATTATTATTATTTTTATTAAGGTGGGCTGAGAAGGTGGCCATCATAGACAGGGGTGTGATTATAACAGGAAGTAATCCGTTTGTTTTTCGCCTCTTCTTTGCTACAGCAATATCCTCCCAAGAATTCAGCGACTTCTAGGTGTTTTAGTAATTGCGATGCAAAGAGTCATGTAAACGTGGATATAAGCGAACACATTCGGACAGTTTTTCCTCCAAGCTTCATTTTGAGAGGTGAGAGAGTCAACACGGTGGCAGAGGGGGTTGTGTGAAGAATTAATATAGACCATGAAACTGTGCCCATTGCACACCTAGCCAATCGCTGTGGAAAGTGGGCTTAAACTTCGGAATGTCGGTTTCGGAAAGTCAGACACAGACCCCCCCGACGACTATCAGCAAAGAGTTTTCCAAAGCTATCCAATGTTCTGAACAGCAGTTTGTTTGAAGCATGTAGCCCCTTTAAGAAGGGGTTATTGCAAGGGACCTTGTGGTTGTGTATGTTCTGGGGAACTGATGCTGTCAAAGGGCTATTTTGTGCCACGTCAATGAGGATCTACACTGCTGTGATCGAATCTGCCCATTCAGCTTCCTGCCTTGTCTGTCACACTGGCATAAGGTGCCCCAGTTTCCCCACCACCGGGTAGCTCAAACAGAAGCAAAATATATCTTATTCTATTTATAATCACATGTTTACACCATTTTCTTCTTTATTTTTTTTTTTTATGTTGAATCACATGAATTGTGTGCATACACACACACAGACACACATCGGATGAAGAAGAAAACTGGTTTTACACTAGCATTGCCGAGCGTAATAGCCATCTTAAGGTCTAAACTAGGTCGGTGAATTGACCTAAATTGGAGGAGAGCTCTTCTCATCAAACTAAAGGGCCTCCCTGAAGACTGGAGGGCATGCGCTGTTGAGAATGTGCTTGGGAGGAGGGACTGCCCCGAGGAAAACCCAGTACCAGCATTCGGCCGTAACGCACGCTGTGTAGTGTTCCTAAAGAAGCTATGCAGGGGTAGGCAAGCTTCAGGTAGCTTGCTTTTCTGTCTCACATCTTTTTGTTTGTGTGAAAGTGACGTAAACACACAGCGGAGAATGTGTGCAGCCATCAGACAGGACAGTTGGGATGGTGGAGTCATGAGATTGCGCCATGACATGGCGTTTCTCAGGACTGAGCACAGTCGACAGAAGGGGAATATCAGATGCTTTGGGACAGATGGAATAGGAGGAGGATGAATCTATGAGGGAAGGTGATCTTGTCAGGGGAGGTGTGTGTTTACAGGAACACTCATAAATATGGTACTCTGCTTTTGGAGAAAGCCATGAACCTATCAGGAGAACAAATGTGGAGGTTTTCCTAGAGCCAATCTTACAGAGCGGGTTGTGTCAGTGACTTACAGAGCGGGCTGTGTCAGTTTCTTACAGAACGGGCTGTGTCAGTTTCTTACAGAACGGGCTGTGTCAGTGGCTTACAGAGCGGGCTGTGTCAGTGGCTTACAGAGCGGGCTGTGTCAGTGGCTTACAGAGCGGGCTGTGTCAATGGCTTACAGAGCGGGCTGTGTCAGTGGCTTACAGAGCGGGCTGTGTCAATGGCTTACAGAGCGGGCTGTGTCAATGGCTCACAGAGCGGGCTGTGTCATTGGCTTACAGAGTGGGCTGTGTCAGTGGCTTACAGAGCGGGCTGTGTCAGTGGCTTACAGAGCGGGCTGTGTCAGTGGCTTACAGAGCGGGCTGTGTCAGTGGCTTACAGAGCGGGCTGTGTCAGTGGCTTACAGAGCGGGCTGTGTCAATGGCTTACAGAGCGGGCTGTGTCAATGGCTCACAGAGCGGGCTGTGTCAGTGGCTTACAGAGCGGGCTGTGTCAGTGGCTTACAGAGCGCGCTGTGTCAGTGGCTTACAGAGCGGGCTGTGTCAGTGGCTTACAGAGCGGGCTGTGTCAGTGGCTTACAGAGTGGGCTGTGTCAGTTTCCATAGAGTTCAATAGGAAAATTTTGAGAAACAACCTTTAAAGTTATCCATCCATATCTACTGCATATCTGGCAGCAGAGTGATGGTTTGAGGCTCGTTTGATACCTCGGACCCTTGTTGACTTACAGCCACTTTACCAACCATGTATTCCATACTGTTCCAGCATAATTTACAGCTAAATCTAGTCCCAAATCTTTTTATTTGAAGCTTGTGGTAGCACTACTCACTGCCAGGTTCTCCCATCACTACAGTGGAACTACTTGACTACAAGCTGAATGATAACCCGTTTCAAAGCCACTACAACTGAAGATATTTCACAAGAAATTCTGAGATTTTCCAAAATGACCCAAAACAATATTGAAAAAGTAGAGTTTTCAGGTTTTTCACCATTTTTTCTTGACATCAACTTTTGTCTTTCTAGTGGCATTGTTATTTAAATGACGTGTTTTTCAACAGCTGAAAAATTCAACATAATTATATCAAATGGAATACCACCTGCAGACTGTAATCTTGGAAATCTTTTTATACATTACTGTTCTGTTAATGACATCTCTGTGCCTGACACTTCATGTGTGTGCAATGTAGAGCAATAAATAGAACTCCTTTAAACAATTTGGCAGGATTCAGCACTTTTCTGAATGAAATACTAGAATATGTATGTTAAATTATATATGGCTGCACCATAAATAAATTGAAAACCTCATAAAGCATTCATACAGAACATACAAAGTTCAGTGTCTTGCCTTTTGTATACTTGGAAGAGTGCACTGTACATATAATCTCTGAGCAAACTGTGACAGATTGCCGTCTTTTTTTGGAAATCTGTTTGAAGTACTGCAGTTGACCATTTACATTCAGCAATCTTTAGCATCTTTCTATTTACATGCACATCAATTAAATACATCCCACTGTTGTTTTATTTTTGGACATTCAACATTAGAACAAAATGGAAGCTTATTTCTATGTATAAGCAAAGTTCAAATCCTGGCTGAGAACCGGGTAAATTTCCTAGCATCTGGCTGCTAGATTACCAACACTGAAACACCAAGGAACCTCAAGTTCATTTTTAATGGAAACAACACACTGTAAATACACATCTTAGGTCCAGTGATCTCAGCTCTATTATTGTTGTACCAAGTCATTTTGGTCAGCCGAAACTGTCTTGGATCGCACTGCTCAAGAGCCTAATGCATACAAAATAGTTCACCAAGGTAATGGACAACAGCCATGTAAAGTGAAAGCCTTAGAGAATGTGTATACATCAAGCAAAGAGTATCCGAGTATACCATTGCATTGAGAATTTTAACAAACCACATTTAAAATTTGCCATTATATTGTAGCTTAACAAATTCTACCTGTTGATCTTAGCTTTGCAAGAGCTTGACTGTCGTCCTTATGGACACCCTGTTCACTTTTAACAGCCACTTCCATCACAGTAAATATAAAGCGAATTCTTCCTCAATTGCTATAATATTGCAAGAATTGGATTATCAGCAAATGCAGTAGAAGCAGAAGGCTACATTTTTGCAGCAGCCACCAAACGATTAGCTGCAAGAATTCTTATTAGAAATGAGCCTTGATGGCTAATGTGACCTGTACATTTGGCTTTGTGCTAGGTTTAAAAAAAAGTTAAACTGAGGAAATAGTGACCCACATTTACTTGTCAATGGAACACCACCCTGACAGGACCAAATTAAGCTTCCCTTCTAAGACTGACTAAAAAAAACACTAACAAAACGCGATTTCTACGATGCATCTCCTAATTTTTTTTCCTGACGTGCATCCTCTTAACCCAATTCCAACCCTAGAATAAGTAACCATGACAACATACAGAATGAACACTCTCACCAGGCTGCAGTTTAATTTGCCATTGCAGAGCTACGACCTCACAACAAAAGGAAACTCGGAATTATAGCGTGTCATGTGCATGTGGAGATAATGAGCAGAAACATTCAGGGTGGAGTCGAAGAAAGATTTTACTTGGAAAGTGACAAAGATAAGGACAGTGTGCAGTTAGCCTACATTCAAGCCTGCTGCGTTTTCGGTGGCTTGTGGTAAAGCACGGCAGCATTATTTAACGGGTTGCAACGCAATCAGAAAGGCATCCACGCACGTGGAAATAGCACAGCACAATACATACGTATGTTGCTGCCAGGTGTCCAAAAACGCCCCCATGAACCAGCAGTTAAACTATATGGAGGCAGGTCAAAGATCAATATTTAAATCTTGGCATTGAACCTCAGATTGCAAGTGCATTTAAGGCGTGTCCATGTCCGCTTTTGCTAGTTATACAGTGGATAATTTGAGCGCAAAGTAAGGCGCAAGGTCCAAATGGGCTGAACTTAGTCTTTTCATTAATTATACATGTGTTTTGGGCATAACATAAAGCAATCAGTGTCATCTCCCATTCCCTTTCACCCTATTAACTTTGGCCCGCCGGAGGCAATTTCCACCTAGTTTCTATAGTCTTATTTAAATGTCAATATCTCAACAAAAATACTCATGGTTTAAAGTTCGAATTGAAGAAGAGGTTGTATCACTCAGAAATTTGCAACAGAATAATTTATTTCAGAATAGTTACATAAGACAGTGCCCTCCACAATTATTGACACCCCTGGTAAAGATTTTTTTCCACCGTTTGGTGAATTGGCTTATTGTCACACTGAAACAATGGGAAAAATCCAACCTTGAATTGAAGTAAATTTATTCTGAGAAAAAAAATCCCTCATCAAGAAATAATTATTTTTAACAAAACCACGTGTGCCACAATTAAAACCATGTGTGCACCCCTGCATTTAATACTTTTTACAACCTCCCTTTGCCAATAAAACAGCACTGAGTCTTCTCCCGTAACATCTAATAAGGTTGGAGAATACAGAGCAAGAAATCTGAGACCATTCCTTTTTACAGAATCTCTCCAGATCATCCAGAGTCCTAGGTCCTCTCTTGTGCACTCTCATCTTCAGATCAGCCCACAGGTTTTCAATGGGGTTTAGATCGGGGGACTGAGATGGCCATGGCAGAAGCTTGATTTTGTGTTCAGTTAACCTTTTTTGTGTTGATTTGGATGTATGTTTTGGATCATAGTCCTGCTGAAAGATCCAACAACGACCCAGTTTTAGTTTCCTGGCAGAGGCAGCCAGACATGATGCCATGTACCCTAACAAAGTTCCCAGGGCCTTTGGGGGAAAAAACAGCCCCACAACATCACGGAACCTCCACCATACTTAACAGTGGGGATCAGGTTATTTTCGATATAGCCATCCTTCTTTTTACGCCAAACCAAGCTTGAGTGTTGGTTGCCGAAAAGCTCAATTTTCGTTTCATCTGACCATAGAACATGGTTCAAGTCAAAGTTCCAGTAGAGTTCAGCAAACTCCAGGCACTTACGTTTGTGGTGAAATGACAAGAAAGGCTTTTTTCTGGCATGCCTTACAAATAATTTGTTGGCATGGAGGTGACGTATAATGGTAGTTTTAGAGACTTGATGACCCCAAGATGCTACTTTCCTCTGTAATTCTCCAACAGTGACCTTGGGGATTTTTTGCCTCTCTTACCATCCTCCTCACTGTGTGTGGGGGCAAAATAAGCTTGGGTCCTCTTCCAGGCAAGTTTGTAACAGTTCCAGATGCTTTGAACTTTTTAAGTATTGCCCTAACGGTAGATATGGGCATTTTCAGGTGAGTAGATATTTTTTTTATAGCCATTCCCTGATTTATGAAGCTCAACACACTTTTCCCTCATTGGATTTGTGTGTTCTCTTATCTTTCCAATGTTGATGCATTAATAAGGGAATATGGGCTCTGTGTCACCTCATATTTATACCCAAGTGAAACAAGAAGTCATGGATTACTGCTTGAAAGTTCCTAAACATATAAATAATATAAATGGAAAAAATGCTTCAGTTACATTTTGTTTATAAGAATGTCTAGGGCTGCCACTAATTGTGGCACACATGGTTTTGTAAAAAATTATAATTTTGTGATTTTTTTTTTTCTCTGAATACATTTACTTCAATTAAGGGTTAGATTTTTTCAGTGTGAGATTAAGCTAATTCACCAAAAGGTGGATTTTTTATAACCCTTTTTACTCATTTTTACCAGGGGTGCCAATAATTGTGGAGGGCACTGTACATAATATGCCTACGTACAAAATAAGTAGCCTAATGTATTTAAATACGTCTAAAATAAAATAAAACCTTTCAAAAGCACGTGTGTTTTTACATAACAACAGCAACGCATTTCAGCCCTAAGTGCGATAGGTGGTCGCTGTGGAAATGCCGACTGTACGGAACTTACGGCAAAATGTAACAAGATAAACTCTTCAGGGTTAATCAGAAAAGATTTGTTGCTTCATATAGAGGTAAGATATTTGGTTTCATAAACATATTTACACAGTGCATCGAGTACTCAAATTCAGTTGTCTGGTAGCATAATATTTAGGCGACACAATAGGGGAATCACAGATGGCCTCTTCACTTCATACTGTATTTGTGAAGATGCCTTCTGCTCACCAGCGCTTCTTAAAAAATTTCCTACAAAAAATTTATTTTGATTGTACAAAAAATTACTTTGTACACGTCTTTAGCAGGGGCAATGCAATGTGCAGCAATGTGCAGTCTTATTTGCAGTAACACTATACCAATACACATGATACCTGCTTTGTGACCAGATTAGATTGTGTTGTTTCATACTGGCTGCAGGAACAACATACGTAGCTGTAAGTACTTAGGTAGGCTACTAACGCCGTACATACACAACAAAGCTGCCGAAATCTAATTAAAAAATATAACATGAAACCTTAATGTATAAGTAAAACCGGCATTATATTTCTGCAAAAAAAGAAGAGAGGCAAGGTAATCCAGATTGAGAAATTCCACACAAGGCTACAGTCCCTGCAGTGCTAATACTCTGTTATGTATAATATACACACATATCTCTATGACTGATGTTGCCAACTCTTATAACCCCCAAATATGGGCAAGACACCATAGCTAAGGCTGGAGAAAATAGTAAATTCTTACAACACAGTGCATATACACAGTATACACTTCTTAATGTTGATTAACCAACAAACAGTGCACTCTTAAGTGATGGAAAACGTTAGTTATATCGCAGCTTTAAACAAATAACAATGGCTCAGTCCTATTCAGAGCATAAACAAGCCCTGTGATGCAGAGATGGAAAGTCCAGGGGTGACCCATGACCTCACCCAGGTGATTTTACTAATTAGCTCTACCGCCTGGCTGAAGAATTGTGCTAATTATAAAATCCAGGTGAAATACTGGGGTTCAGACTTTCTACATCTGCAGTGATGTCATTTCAGTGCACGTATACCTGCAGAGTGCACAAGAGGACAATGTCCCACGTGCACGTTTGTGTGTGAACAGCAGTGCTCAGGTGTCACGCTCTACATTTTCGGAGACTCTGCTTGAGGAATTTCAGGCAAGTCGCGTTGCCATGGCGATGAGCTCAGAAGCCGTGAGGGAAACAGCATGGGGTGGCCCAGGCAGTGCCATCCTCCATCTGATCAATAATGTCGATGTCCTCGCATTGCAGAAGCCAGCGGGGGCTTCCGGCTTAAGGGTGACAGTCGCAAGACTTTTGGCGGCTTTGCAAGAAGAAGAGGCGGGCAGCTGCCACTAACACCACCACCACCACTGAAAGTATTCCCGCCTCTTCATGAAAATCCACAATTTGATCCAAATTAAAACAGCACATACTACATAGTAACTGCCTCACTTAGTAATGAAATATTAAACATGTTATGCTGGCAAGTGAATCTTGTAACATAGAAAAGCTACTCGGGAGGTAAAGAAATGGGGAAGTATATTTTAACAGTGTCTCTTTCACAGTAGGTTCATTGTTTTTAGCACCAGGATGTTTCTGAACCTGTACAGTAGTCGCATAAACCTACTGAATTATGAAGTGCCCATAAGTGCTATTTGGGCACATAATTGTTATTTTAAAATATATTAACCCAGTCTCTCAAATCCAGCATGGATACAATGTGAAGACTTACATTACAGCGTGTTTCACACTGCTATTTATTCAAAACAGAACTCACAAGAGTGCCCTATTTAATCGTCATAGCAGCGAATCTGGGCAAAGTAAAGTTTATCGTCTCTGTGAGGTTGCCATGGCAACGCACGGGCAGTCTGAGGGGAGGGTAGAATGGTGGTTTCTAATCAATATAATGGCAAGGCTGTGCAGCCACGCAGATAGCACCACGGCAAGTCATTTCTTAGACTGAAATGTTTCAAGATCTTTCTTTTCACTTACCATTTCTATCTTTCCGCTTACCGTTCTTAGTTACATTTTAGGAAACAGTCATACCTAGGCTATTATCCAGACGCATTATATAATATTTTTTAATTCAAGTAGATTTTTCCCCTACAAACACAATCTCCACTGTTCTTTTTTGTATATCAGCAAGCTTTTATCAAAAGATCTGCTATTGATTGGCTCACACTTTAAATGTTCTCACCACATTGGTAGCTGGGCCGTATAATTACAGGTTGGAGCCTCAGCGCTGATATTTGGTGAATATAATAAGCGGTGAAACACTATTGACCTCATCTCACCAGCGGTTTAAATTGGACAGTCCTCCTCAAGTTACTGCTGCATTTGTTTTTCCCACTTTCATGCTAGGAGCACACACACAACCAGGTGTCGTCAGTGAGAGATATTCCCCTCCTGGTGCTAGCTCTCCTGCAGTACTGTGCGGTCTGCAGGCTGTATTCACTGGCTTGCGGGTATGTGCAATGGATGACTGCATGCCCTGCAGCCATAATACTCCTTATGCACATTTTATGGTATGAAAATATGCATCTAATTTTGCTCGACAGTTATTTCACACCGGTGAATGGAATTTCATGGTGGCACATAATGGCCATACTGCCCATTAATGCTGTCCAGCATAATCCTTGTCTCAAAATCTTAATGAAAAAACATTAGCTCAGGGGAGTGCATCTCCTGGAGAAAGGAAATAAAAATAATTTTCACAGCTGTACATATTGGCAGATGATTAGACTGCAGTGAGGTTGGGATTTCATCATTTCACACTGTGAGTTATGAACCCGTGCCAAAATGCAAGAGCACGCAAAAGCCTGCTGAGGTTATGGCAGAAAAATTTGACTGTTTCTTATGTTGGCAGGCACCTTAGAAAATGGGGTTTTAAAGCATGTCTTTTAAAAAAAAGCACGTCTTAGCAGTAGCCATCATTACTGGTGTAATATGTACATTACTCTCTTATCTATACCTACCTTGCTACTAGGTGAGCGCAGCAAAGTCACTACCTGTATCTGTGTCTGGTCAACCACCAAAATTATCTTTGTCTGTATCTGTAGTCAGATAGAAGCCGGAAGTGGGCGTGGCCTAAACCTGTCTCGGCTGGAAAATATAGACAAATAGTTTTTTCCAATCTAATTTCAAAACTAAAATTCAGCGGGTACTGGGCAGCTGCCTTTTAGGAAATACTGAGTAAAATGCATTGATTAGCTGGTGAAGGGGCCAAGACCGGGCTTTGTTTCTGAAGCTCACTTCCTGTTCTTGTTAAGCGCGCTGCTCACTAGCGCCCGTGCAGTTGGCTTCAGTATAGGTCTTTCAGCCCCCATTTTCAATGTAAGTCAATGGTACCATTGCCAATGCGGTCATGTCAAAAAAAATTCCCACAAAAACATGAAGTCAAACTAGATGCTTTTTCTTTATCCGTCTCCCCATGTGCTGATTTGTTAAGTTATTGTATCATTTGGACGATATTTTAATATTTTGTGGAATAATGAGGGACTGTTTTGGAGGGGGCGGTATCGCACAGACTTAGTGGATGACACACACCCGATTTTATGACCATATAAGGGTCCCCCCTGTTCTCTATGAGCAGTCTCTGGCTCTGTGGAACTGTACCGTCGGCTCCCTCTGCATAGTCGGCTCCCCCCCTATTTCCGGTTCGCTCAGCATTGTGATGTACCGACCCCCGATTAGATACAAAGCTATTGCATGATTGTGCACTTTGATACGTAGCTTTACCCTTAGCAGTGCCGGCCCACCCAATACACAAGGTACGCACTGCGTGTAGGGCCCCGCCTCCCGAGAAAGGGCCCTGCAGTTCTTGGCTTATAACAAAATGAGCCCCCTCGATACACATGATCAATAATCTCCTGTATCAACCACCCCCCTTCTTTTGACACAAGAAGGAAATGATGTGATGACAACAAAAATTCACTCTAATAAGTGAGAAGGCATGTTTACTTATATTCAGGACCTTGTGTTTTTTCTTGTTACTGTGATAGTAGATTTTTTGGTGGTGAAAAAAGCAAGTCCTAAATATATTTAAATGTCCAGTGTCTTCAACCTGATTCACTCTTATGTAGACCACACTGTAGAGTGGTCAAGATATTTTTAGAAATACAGAACAGTGACACATATAAACGTAATATTTAGCCTAATAATAGCCCAATTAGCACTGATGAAGCTGATATACGGTTTCCCATGATGCCATGCTTTCTGACATGGTACAAAAAAATTCATAATAAATGGGTATTGTATATAAAATGTAATGCACATTTATTGTGCTATTGATTTTAATGTGAAGCACACTGAGTTTCATTGTGTATGAAATGTGCTATAAGTAAAATCTGACTCGACTTGAATTGTTTTTCAGTATTAAAATTCACATAGCAATCAAATATAATATTTGCGAATTAAAGAGAGAATAAGGACCGTACTTTCAGTGCCTGATCGCGAGTCCACAGAAACCAGAATGCGATGCGGCATGATATGTCATTACGCAACGAAGATATGCGAAGACCCCAAGCTTATCGCAGAGCTGATCGTAGACCGACACAGACCGTGCAGAGGGAGCCCAGGGTACGTCCCTTCCCCTCAGTGACTACTAGAAGGCATCTGCCATCTTCAAGGCTGCAAACAGTAGCTAGGTAGTTTGCTCTTAGTTCGCTAAGGGCCCTGTCACACTATTGCGTATCATACTAGCGTATGCCAGCGTTTGAAAAATATCACTCATACGCTGATATACGCTGACATACGCTAGGGGTACGTTCGGCATAGGTTGTATACGTTTCAAGCACGGTCGCATTCGGTGGCATACGCTGGCATACGGCGAGGCACAAAAAGTTTTTTAAGAATGCTTAAAAATTTTGTGCGTGTTCGGACGTATGGTTTATACGCTAAACATACGCTAGGCATATGCTGAATACGCTAGAATTATGCTCGAGGTACGTTACTCATAGGTCGAGTAGGCTGGTCATACGCTGACATGAAGGTGTACCGTACAGCTAGCGTATTGATAGCGTATGAGTAACGTACTTCTAACGTATGTCTGACGTATCTGCAACGTATATAGACATCTTGGCGTATGCCTGACGATTGAAAGAAGCAGAGGAACCTCCTGAAGCACTAGGCCAACTCAGGTGCAGGTGCAGTTCCATGGCAAGACAGGATGATTTAGAACAATTGTATAGTTTAAAGTCAAGTGTAAAATGCAGTTTATTATTCTATGGGTCAGGGGTACTTATAAATTACACATCATTTGATGTATTATAAAAGTATGAAAAACACCAGAAGTAAGTTTAAAAAACGTTTATTCATATGATCAACTGATCATTAATAATGACACATGATAATAATGGTAGTAATGGTACATAGTAGGGATGCAAATATTAAGGAATTTCCTTAATCGATTGTTGTTAACCTTAACAAAAAATCGTCGATTAATTGATAACATAAAAGCTAAATATAGCTTATGATAGACAGAATACAAAATGCATGTTATATTCCTCAATCAAAGATTTATTGTAACATTTGAGAAACAGGCATTATTGTAGCATAACAAAAATAGAATAGGAAGGCGTGTATAGGCTACTTTAACAGAAAAGAAATTGCGCTCGGTCTCATCTGTAGCAAGCGAAACCGTTGCTCCGCTAGGCACTTGCAGCATGAACATAATCGCTCTTGAAATTGAAAGGCGACAGTTAAACTAGTAGACCTAGCATAGAACAGTCAACTTAAAACATAAGCTATTATGTTTTGAATAGGCTCCTCATATGCATACTAGATAGACCTACTTATTTTTATTCAAGAACATTTAAGCATATCTACGTGGTTGGGAGTGAGTCGTGTGCGCAGCCTGTTTATTAGCTCTCGAAATCCCTCACCGTCAACGGTGCTTATTGCCATCATGTCCTTTTCAACCATGTTGCATACCCTCTGAGTAATAGCCTACAGTCATTAAAGAGTCAATACTTCTTTCCTGGTTGTGGTGGTGTGTTGCGTTCCCCATCCTGAGAACCGAGAATGTGGAAAGGCCGATGGTTATATTGGCACTGTGTCACGTGATAGCGGTACGCTGGACATGCGCAGTTCATACGCTACTCATACGCTAGCCATACGTACATTACGCTAGCCATACGCTGGCGATACGCTACTCATACGCTACTCATAGGTTCAATACGGTAAGTATCCAAAAAATTCTGTATTTTCAACGGCTTTTTGTGCGTATGAAAATTATTTTATGAATTTACATACGCAACTCATACGTTATAGTGTGACAGGGCCCTCACTCTTAAAACAATTGCCCTTTTGCACACGACGGGTCTTTGTTTCGTTGAGTCAAATAGCAGTACTTGTGCGCACGCGGTCTGTTTCAGACTGCCGTGTGTTTATCCATATAACTGTTATGCATGTTGAGGTGGCGGCTGCCTTCCGGTAGTCACTGGGGGAAAGAACGTACCTTGGGCAGGGGAGGGAGCAGATGGTGCCGTTACAATGGCACAAACGCTGCACTTCCGCGGTTTCAGAACGCATTGAACTAGCCCATGGAAAGTCTACGGGTGACGTCACAGTCACTTTGTCAATATTTTTACACGATTTAATCGCTTCAGTGCATCGTGGAAAGAAAGTGCATGCTTTTTTGCTCGAAACTGATTCAATCTGAATGAAGCATTGCAATAGGCTAGCCTATCTTGAATCATAATAGTAGCCCATATATTGCTTAAAAAAAAAAAATATATATATATATATATATGCCTTGATGCTAGATAGAATCATTATCTGTTTAAGGTTCCTTAGCCTACATCTGCCATTCCGAATAAGTTATTCGACTTCGGGCACAACTACTTGCTACTAATGAGCACAAACCACCAATATGTATCCATTGGCAACATGCAGTGAAGCGGCCAATGTTACTGTTCTTCTTGCTGGTACACCATTCTTGTTGAGACAGATACTGCTTGTAGGCATTTTAAAGTCAATACATACGTATTTGCAGACGAGTTCCTGGGAAACTGTATAGTTGCATGCCCCAACTATAACCAAGCCAGGGCCCTTTTTGGTCCCTTACAGAGCTACGAGGCCATGGATCGATGCTTCTTTGACGGTGAATCCCCTTGTTTCAGTCTCCAAAAAATAAAACACACACACACACCATTGTGTTATCCTAGGAAACTATCTAATGTATATGTGCCATATTGTATTACATTTTACATAGTTTGTTCAAATGCATGTGACCTCGTATGTGTTTATCTAAACTTGGAAGAAAAAAATTGACAGCTTTCTTGCACAAATATTGTAGAATGAAGGGGTGAAAAGTTGATTTATTTTGTTTTCAGTGTCTTGTGATTCAAATTCCTAAAACTGACATTTTCATTTAAAAGCACAGCATCCCCCTCCAGCCCCCAGAGTGTACACATCACTGAATTCTGTTTTCAATTGTGTTTCCAGGATTATATTCATAATTGATCAGGGGCAGCATGTTTTTGTGTATTTTTTTAAAAGCAAATTTAAATGAGTCAGAGAATAGCAATAGCTTTAAAGTAGAACAGCTCTTTAGAATGTAGGTCAGGCCATGAGAGAGATCAGATTCGTGTGAGAAGAAAAACGTATCGAGCCATGGGTGCAACAAAATAAATCAATAAATAAAATAAATGTTCATTGTTTTTTTTTTATTGACATTAAATCAACTTGACTGTCAAATGCAATTTTCTTAATTAATTTTTGTATTTAGCATTTGCCCAGTTAAAATACTTCTAAACATAAACTGTTAATGGCATTTTCTGCATATTCGTTTAACTTGGTTTGTCACGTTAAGGGGGCCATTCCAATGGATTACAAGCGCAGCGACCTCAGAAAGAGAACACTTGTGAAAGCTCATTAAAAGGTGCAAGAAAATGAAACTGGGGGAAAGCATTTGGTTGGACTTGAGTAATGAGTAATGGCAGTTAATATTCCCTGTGAGGACCACTGATTTGTGTTTGGTTCAATTTTATTCTAAGTAAACACACAATATACATACATACATTTCTTCAGCAACACATATATTTCTTCAGAGATTAGATGGTCTTTACATAGATAGACAGACATACAGTATCTATTAGTTTCACAGCTGGTAAGGTGACTTGACCAACACTATTGGACAACTGAAGAAATACACACATATGTCAACATACTGACTGTGAAGCACCACTGAGAGTTAAGAAATGTGTTTTTGGCCATGAAAATTATTTATTTCAATCCAAACCCTCAAACTGAACAGCCTTGTGGAGTCCATGCAGTCTTATTGCTTATTTTCATTGTTCTTTTAAAAATTGTTATAGCACTAAACTCCAGTTTACAGCATATGAATATCAGTTTTTCCAAGCTTGATGCAAACGGCATGAATGTAATGTTGAAACTATATCTAAATCTATAGGAGGTGCATCATCATATAGCCCTGTATTAGTGTTAGAATATTTCCTTCATGTTCCCCAGTGAAAATGCCTTGTCTTCTTGTGCCTTCTGATAATGTGATCGGCCATTACGTCTCTAAATAGTCAAGTAATAAGCATTTCATCTGCTTTTCTACCCAGACAGCAGCCTGAACAGATTGATATTCGGGAACTTTCACGCTGACGACGGAAGCTTTAAGGCAGAATTATACGACTGTCAAGTCCAGGAGGACCATGGTTTTGACGTTCAGATCTCAGCACAGGGAGGAGCTATGGGAATACCAAACCCACAGATGAGCATATATCAGGTACAGAGCCTCTGTTAAATCTAACCGCAACTTTTCAAATCTCAGAACGTTTAAGTTTTTATGGGGGTTTGTTTGTTGATTAGTTTGCTCCTTACAAAGCTCATGGGGCTGGGATGCAGCCAAAATCAGCAGAAAGTGTTGTGCTAGAATCAAAGTGTGTGGCGGTTGCAAAGATAATTATAGGCCCGTCCCACACTGCAAAATCCTCTCTTCAGTTCATGAGAGCGCAAACCAGCACCTGGGGACCTCTAAATGCACCAACAAAATTGCAGGAAAATGGTGTGTGAGACAGAACGTGTGACAACGTCAGACTTAATTCTAGGCCTGTCCCATCACTGCTACATCCTCTCGCAAGAGCGCAAGTTAGCGCCCAGCATCCTATAAACGTGTTGCTAGTTGCTGCTTGTTTTCACTTGCTGCAATGCTGTTACTTTTTTGGGAGGACAACACATCTGACTTTGCTGCCACTGGCAGACTGCAGGTACCCAACCAATCAGAGAAGTCGCCATTGTGTGTCATATGCGTTGTTGACCACGGTCGGTACTGGAGCGGCCCTGACTAGTTCCTGATTAAGAGACATCCCCCGGACTCCCCGTTGAGCAAAAGGTAGAGGGCCCTGTTGGTGTGACTGTACAGGAACAGGATAATCCAGCCCAACATGTGAAACGATTCCTGAAGAGTACCCCCTAATCTCCCAACCAAAGACACCTCTTCCACAGGAAGACATGGCAGGGAGGAGAACAGGTTCAGTGAGATTCCACACGATAACTGTAAGCTTGCCTCTGCGTGGCTAAAAATGATCTCATACTCACTTACACACTGTATTACCACAGAGTGTGAGACAAGAGCACTGAAGAGCTTCCTTGTGTTAGAAGTCAGAAGTGCATTTATACAAAAAACGTCATGTGAGCACGCTGTGGTACAGGGATATGCCTCACGGCCCTGAATCCAATACGGGCCGTGCCAGTGCCGACTGTGGCCGGTAGCGCCATAGGATGACGCGCAATTGCTGATTGTGTCGCCCAGGGTATGGGACACAATCGGGCACCCATGTACTGCATACAAAAGCCACATATGAAAGGTCTTCCTCCAACGCCACTCTGTGAGAATTTAGCTGTAGTCTGCAGTGTGAAAAGCAGCTGGCGAGGAGAAGCTGTGTTTCGGGTCATATGGTCCAAAAACATCTGATGATTCTCACTGAAATTAAAATATGATAATTCAGAATGGAATATTCCAAATATTTTTGTGAGTTTAGGCTTAATTCAATGAATTTATTACCTCCGTCCCCGGTACAGTAAGGCCACCTGTCATTTTTACATTTCTTATGATGGACAATATCCATCAGTATTGTTCAAAAGCTTAACAGATGTTCGCTGAAGGCCAAACAAAGGCATTTCTCAGTTGGGCACACAAATTACGGACCATCAATGCGTGGGTTTGATTTCTGAACCTCAAGCAAATGTCACATTAAATGCATGTCTGTGCGGCGCATAATTTTTTTTTACAGAAAACATAATCCCCTTGATATCCTTTGCAGAATATACTGGCTGGTTGTGCTATTCATAGCAAGGTCAGTGGGCATAGTCTGGCTAGATTTTGGGATTGGGATTTACAGGATTTGCTTCAGGAGTATCTTTGTATCTGTTCTGTTTTCCCAGCGAGCTCTTCTTGAAACAATCAGGAGGGCACTGCAGTCCAAATCCTCCTCCGTGCCTACAGTACTGCTTCACCATGGCAACCACACTAAGGAAACCGCATGAGTTCGGCTAACTCCAGCTGTCAACTCTTCTAGTGAACCTCAGTCACATATGCGCACACAGGCATACGTGCACACGCTCAAATTACACCACTGAATGCACCTATATGTGACATACACAAATAATTTACATGCACATAGAACTGTTACAGATACTCAATTTCCACACACATGAATATTTTAACACAGGCACAAACACACACCTGCATATGCACACAATTAAATGCATTCAAATGTAATTGTAACACATATAATATAACTTCCTTACCACTGAAAAACAATGAAAACTGAATTAAATTTACAGTAATATGCACTGAAAATCCCCAAACTACACTAATTGCACACAGAGCTCTGTTAGCAGGCTCTTTCATCATCCAGGCATGTCCATTTGCTTTTTTTTAACTAATGCTGATGATTCAGGTCACCATCTTGTGAGGCTCAAAATTGCGGCTAACATCGTGCAGCGTGCTGGTGTGTTGTCTATCAATTTTGACATTACCTCACAAGCCAAAAGCTCACTATTCCCCATTTCCTCACAATATGTTATATTAATTCAACTTATTAACAATTTACTCATTACTATTCATTTGATTGTAAATGTATTTTTCAGTCCGTAGGACCACTGACCGTCAATCCATACACAATCAATACCATAAAGTATCACTTGCATTGAAAATGCTTTTATTGTTAAGTGCGTGGTTTTATAATGTTCTATAATTTTGTCACTCGTGGCCTCAGTGTGAGGACAGAGTGACAGGGCTATGTGAAGGCTATGCAGCGCTCTTCCTCTGCAAGTAGCGCCTCCTATAGGAACGGAGCATTCAAAGCAGCAGCTCTACTGCTACAGGTACCAGGACTGTGAGGAGTGACATAAAACCTCATTGAAATTCCTGTCGGTGCTCTGGGCCACTGGACTGAAGTTCTGATTGACAGAGCATGTCATTGCCATGCTTCGCGTCCACACTACCATCAGTGGAAAGAGTAATCGTTATGGCTGGGTGTTTGTCATGGAAGTCTGGGTGATTCTTGCCCTTTTTTTGGCAGTTCTGTAGCTTTCCCCATTTTATTTAGCCATTTCTGCAATTTCCCTGGTTTTTATGCTTTCTGTGATATTTCGGCAGGTTTGGACGGTAAGTGTCGACTGTAACGTAGCCTACAGCGTGACTTGTAAAGGCCTAAGCATGTTGTCAAATGCTGGGAGAAACAAAGTGCGACAATGTTGTATACAGCTTCTGGAACGCGCTGGGATTGTTGCAATCGGATGTCTGTCCCTGTTAGCAGTGTTGATGCCGAGCACTCCTTCTCCCAATAAGGTAACGTTGTCACTGACACCAAGCGCTCCATCAAAGACTCAACCCTTGCAATGTACGACATGTTGTACCAACACAAACTTTAAAGAAATGCAAATTACTATATTAGTAATGCAATTTGAACATTATGTTAAATTAAAGGCACAAAATCATGCTTTCCTTTAATAATGGACCAAAGTGATTAAATGCACCAGCCTATCAATGTGTTCTATTCATGTTCCTAGCGGCAACTGCCCGCGGATTTTTTTGGTAACTTCAAGCGCTTGTTACTGTTGCTATAGTCGCTGCACGAAATCTATTAGTTAATTTAATAATTCATGTTTTTCAAAAATAGTCTGTGATTTCTACCGCCTTTTTCCAGTTTTCTGTGATTTTCGGAACTTTGCTGTGACTGCTTTGTGACTTTAGCCAATATTTTCTGTGACAAACACCCACCCTTAGCAATCGTCAACGCATGAAACCCCACCCCTTACTTACACAACCACACAAACACCCACACACAAATTTAAATACACTCAACCACACACACACACATGCATAACATACACCAAAACCTATGTTGGACTTCTAATATGCATTTGCCTATGAAAATGAAGGGAGTTCAGCGTTCTCTGAACGATCTTAGATATTAAGGACAATATGGGCAGGCATTGTCATGTGGAGAAAGCCATTTGCGTCTGACGTTGGCAATTCGCCTTTCCTGCTAAAGTTAAATGTGTCGCTGAAAACACAACGTCTGTGAATGATGAAAGTGGAAAAGCAGTGGGGGTGGGTGTTATATCCTAGCAGGGGCTCAACCAAAACCCTAAGCTCCCATTTAGAAAGTTTCACTAATTAGGGCTTTATCACCCATGTGAGCCCCATACTGGGAGCACCCACCTGGGTTACTGCTTTGTCTGCAGTGGGTAATGATACTGGAATGGAGCTCAGATGGATAGCGACTCCAACATCCGCCGCGCTGAAACACAAATTGACCCTGCCCACTTGCATTTTCCGCAAGGCACTTACTTCAACCTGGAGGTTCTATGCTTTTGCGCTGAAACATTTGTCTGTCATTACTACACATCGACACCTTTGATTAAGGATCCATTTTCACACTTGGCAGACTCAAGAAACAAGCATTTTCATGTGTTTAGGTGCCAAATCATATAACAAGACTTGTGAGTAGAGAATGAGACTGACAAATAATGTGAAGCTTCCCTCTTCTACATCCCACTTACAAAACAAAGTGTAAAATAATTTTGACGTAAACATAACCCTGCTGGTGAGTGATTTATTTTGCTTGCATTATCAGATTGCATTTCTTTTATGAGTGGCAGATATCAGAATTGGGGTATTTCCAATCTCTCTATGGCATCTGGTTCTTTGCTATCTACAGCCTGTGGTTAGCAGGACCATTTTATGCTCCAAACCTGGGCTGTGTCCGAATACGACCCCTGTTCCCTGTCTACTATGTGCCCTGTCTCCTGACTTTGCAAGCAGTGTGTGAAAGAAATCCCGCAAAACTCTCTCCAAACTATTTATTTTTATTTTTGTATTTTTATTGAGAATATCAATCAGTTAAAATATGACAATTGTTACAAAGTGTTATGAATTATGAATGAAGATAGAATTAACAAAAATAAAAAAATATTATTAGTTTGCAATATGAACCTATCTTGTACCGTAGATATGCATATATACTCTATGTCTTTTATGTTTTTACTTCCGGGTTACTTACTTAAATTGTTGGCTGAGTGCACCGTTCTGCAGATGAGTGTGCTCCTGAATTCCCCCAACAAAACCCCAGAAATAAGGGGTTCATCCTGGTATTTTTTTGTGAGAAAAAGTCACCCACTCAAAAGCTTTTTGATGAAGTGGACTCAAATATGTGCTCTCAAAAGGGTGTAGGGATCGTATTCAGACACAGCCTTAGTCAGAACAGGATCGTGGTATAGCAGTATCTGTTTGAATGTACTGCCATCTGCAGGTGAAAAACGCAACAGTCAGACATGGAGAGAATATGGTGATATTCCCCACTTATTTACATCCGGTAAAATCTGAATATTGCTGGAACAAATTATTTTTTATATTCCAGGTATTGGTATTCAAAATAATATATATTTTTGTAAAGCAAAGTACTGATATGCAAGATAATTCAATACACTTCAGATCAATCATTGCTCTATGATTGGGGTAAACATACAGTAAAACCAGCTTAATTGCACATAATTTATTATTTCATACATAACTTCATTTTTCAAAAATGTTATTTTAGGTGGAGCCTTTTTTGTTGTCATTTTGTAGTTCTATCAAACCAAAATGTTTCTCATTCATATATCAGGTGGATATATTTCTGTTGTATGGTCAAGCAAGATACATTCATTTTCTAAGAATGCAACTGAATTGTTTGTTAAAAGGATTCAATTATAGGGTAGGAGAGTGGCATCATGATTAAGGAATTTGGCTGGGAACCATGTAGCTGGTTCAAGTATGCGATTTTATGCACAAGCAACATGATGTTCCTCACACCAAAGCACACACGTGATGAGAACAGACCATTCCGCCCACCTAAGATTGTCATTCAGCCTAGTTTCTAGAGAGCATCCAGTTTGCTCCCGGTAAGCTACAGGTAATTAACAACGCTGGGAAAGTTAAAAAAATAAAAACTTCAAAGTGACAGTGAGAACTACCAAAGTTACTATTGTTAACTATTAGATTATAGACATTAGACTATATGTTAAACATGTAAAAACATTATAATCCTCGATCGATGCATGATTCATTCATTTTAACTGCACATTCATTTTAACTACAGCCACATACTTAAATTTAAAAGACTGCTCAAGTTCTAGTCGCATATTGTCATTCTTCTCATTACAGATGGGTGTAAGAAAAACAAAATACAGTACCCCTGGGACCACATTGCAGTATAAAAACAGCCATAAACAATTAAAAACAGAAATAAATACAGGAATTAACATTATAAAAAAGACAATAAACAATAAATGCAAAGTGTGCATTTTTAGTCCTTGTGGAATTTATATCAAAGTCAAATTGGACAGCATATGATCCATGAAAATGGTTGATTGACTTTTGAATAGGTTATGATCATGCAAGCTTTGCTTGGGAAAGCCTCAAAATTAGCAAGTCGCCATACGCTGGGCTGCAAAACACAGACTTGGTCTGAGCAGAAATTGCAGATTATGCTGACACCAAAATTGCAATGTGCTGCACCAAAATTGCAGTGTGCTGCTTGATGTTCACTGACACACCCCCAATATCACCTCTCTTCCCACTTTGGCGCACAGCGAGTCACCAAATTACCAAACGGACTCAGGCGCGTCAAAATCCATGATGAAAATGCCACTTAGCCTTGCCACAAGCCATGTGCCAACCGGAAAATAAGAGTGCATACTGTTAGTGAACTATGAATAGACCAACATATATGAATACACACCCACCTACACAAATTCATGTGCTTATCACAAAATATCCATATTCGCTTCTTTTTGGAGCACAGCATTAATTTGTTGCCATGGCAACAACGCAACACATTTGTTTGAGCTGTAATGAGGCATTCATTCAGCTGCACATTCAGCACTGATAAATGTGAGAAACATCAAAAGGGCATGCCCATAGGCATACAGGGCTTTTCCAAAGGACTGAACCTAAGGACATTCCTGGCCTCTGCTGAAAGCTCCCCATGGTACTAGTGAGAAAAATTGCATTTAAATCTATTTGCAGGAACAAAGCCTTCAGCAAGTGCCTTGTGTGTGCATTCCTTTTTGCATTATAAACACTGTTTGTTTTTATATCTCATGATATTGCCATCCATGCTTAGTAATGTCATCTCAATTATGCCTTATTTGACACATCCCGTTGATAGTTTAGTACTTGGTGCTGTGTTGTGTCCTATGGTTTTGACTGATTCTATACACTGTTACTATCAACCACAAGTGGGACTTCTATAGGCAACACAAAATGGGCCATATCGTTTCCCCGATCACAGATCAGGAGATCCAGGAGAGAGGGAGTGTTCTGACGGAAGGATGTGTTTAACACTGTTGTAATGGTGTGTACAGACACATGTAATGAGAGTGCACCAGCCATGCTATTTCACGAAGCCTCAACAAATGCCTCCTTTTGAAGGCAAGATCTGACAGCCAAGAATCTTACAGTCAGCGTTGACATAAGTTTTCAGATTGGACTCAGATTGGACTTGCTGAGTTCAGAGAACAGATCTACTGCACCCTGTTTTTTCTGAACCTCAGGAAAAAGTGAGAACAAATTTAGCTAAATGTTAAAATCTGAAATACATCATTGCCATACTCAGTTCTCTGACTCTCATCTACAGTTTTCTTGTCTTGTATCTTTTAGCAGTAGTATATTCTACAAACATCTACAAACATTTCCAAAGGATATAACCTATGCCCTGACACACAGCTTTCCAGAGTAAAATGGTAGACCTGTGAAATATAAAACAGCTGGCAGTCATTTGCCTTAATACTTATGCTGACTTGGAATAGGTGGACTTTACTTATGCTGACTTGGAATAGGTGAACAATGTCTGTTTAAATTCAGACTTTGTAAATGTTGCGTCATAGTCATTTTTTAATTTTACTGTGTACAATTGAACATTTGAGAATTGACACTGAATGCTCCAGGTTTTCAGTACAAAGATTTTTTGGTCGACGGGCACGACTCATTGAAGTTTTTTTTGCAGGAACACATATTGTACAAATAAATGCAGGCAACATCATTCACTTGCTATCGCATGAAAAGACCCTCGCTGGTGGCAACTATCTGTAAAATTTATGAATTCAGCAACTTCATATAATTGAAAACTATTGCAACCACTTTAAATTTAGCTTGAAACATGAAACCTGCACGACACATACTCTGTGAATGGAAGTTTTTATTCGACGATCACGATCGCCAGTCTCCCTACTTGCGCCGCTAAATCCCTGTAGCTCATACAGAATGCAGCTGCGCTACTTGTCTTCAATCCTCCCAAGCGTGCTCACGTCACAACTCTCCTTGTAGCACTTCACTGGCTACCTGTTACAGCTCATGGCCTACAGGGAAGCGAATGAAACGGCTCCACCGTACCTCAAATCAGTGTTCAAAGCATACGACCTGGCCATATTTCTCCCCTCAGAAGGGGTCAGGCCCGCACAATCATTGGCTATCCTCTGATGCAGAACGGACCCACCTCTTCAGACTGCATATTGTGGCCCCTCCCATCCCAACCCCATAGCACTCCATCCTTTTATATTTTATAGCACTCCCTCCTTTTATTGGACCTTTATTTAACCAGGCAGATCAATTAAGAACCCATTGCCATTTAAAATGATGGCCTGGCAAACAGCAGAAAAACTGAGGGCAGGGGTTGGGTGGTAATTTAGCCATTTAGGTTATGATATATTTTTCTGGTTTTGGGTTATATTTTATATATTATCTTATACTTTTTTTCGTCATTCTTATTGGTGGCGGCAGGGCGAGCTATCAGATTTTTTCTGCCTCCGTTCTGTTGTTTGGATCTCGCCCGGATATTATTCCTCACACCTGTTTTCAGTTTCCTGCCGGTTATAAATAGCTTAGGACTCCCGTCTTTCTACACTTCGATATTGTCTTTGCTATGTTGACAAACTAACTCGGTAACGGTATAGGAATTCGGTCACTGCATTTCTGGTTTGTACAAATAAGAAACGCAGAAAGTCCGGTTACAATTAGGATTAGATTGGTTTATTCTTTTCTTTCCAATCTTTCGCTTTATCCTAAATCTCTCGACCTGTTACCTTTTGTGTTCAGCTTTTTTGCTACAAGAGCTTAGGTAACAGGTTTGATTTTCTATTCGTTCCTTCACCTGTTTACCTGGGTTTTTCTTTTGGTTTTCAACCTCTCGCGTGCGCCCTTTCTTTTAGAGCGTGAGTTTCTTTTTTTGTTTACACTCGCTATTTTCGAGCCTCGCCTCCTTTTAAGGTAGTTCTCATTTGGCTTCTGCCGGGACGTTTTTCTCCCATTCTTTTGTTTCATTCCTTCCCTGGTGCTGTTATATCCGCTTCGTGGCGTATCTTCTAGATATACTTTTAGATTCCTTATCGGTCGCGTCTGGTTCTCCGAACCTTACACCAACCCTGACATAACTAGGGTGTGTCTGCCTATGATCGAACGAACATTGAATGAATCGGACTGAAAAACATGACGAGACAGGAGCTGAACGTTAAGGAGGCTGAAACAGAGACTGAGAGGATTACTGCAGTATCCTGAGCTGGTGGCTCTCGGCGCCCCCGGAGGCAGATGGATGTGTGTCCCAGTAGAGGACAATGGCAAGACCCTTTCTTATTCAGTTAATTTGCCCATACCGTCCAAGGGCCAGACAGTGGGGCAAACAATGCCCAGGACTGGGCGTTCGCTCACGGACCAGACGAAGGGCTTCTAACCCCAGGGCTCATCCTTAAGGTTAATGGTTGGGATGTGGGTGCAGTGAACAATTCAGATGCACTTAATTCCATCAATAATCTGGGAAAAGGGGACATGATGGAAGGGGAGTGAGACCATGCGATTGCATTACGGTGATAAGTAGGTCAAGTAGGCCTGCGAAGGCAGGCGAGTGAGGTTCTCCTGAGACAAGGGGTGTGTTTTTGCATTGTGTTGCATTTGAGCGTACTGTATTGACCACCACCCTTACTTACGAATGGGAAATTAAATGAATCAGTAAATCATTTCTAGGCATCAGAAATCATAGCGACATAGCCAAGAGTGCCCCCGGGGGAATGCTAAAAAGGGACGGAATGGCAAGACACAGACAGGTGCTGAGATATAACGCTCAGGCGTTAAACTGGACTGACCTCGGCCCACACACGACGCGGGCTCACGCTTTGGCGCTATGTTTGAGACTGCAGCTCGACTACTATTGCCGCGGGCCCCCATTCAATCTGATTCTGTCAGCAGCGCGACATAACCGCTTGAATCTGATTCTGTCAGCAGCGCGACATAACCGCTTGTAAAGACACTGTCACAGAGCTGCAAAACTCTCACCTCTCATCTTATTTTTTTTTTGTGTTCAGAAAAAATGTAATTAAAAGGGAGACTGCTGTGAATGTCACATCGAAAAATATGCCCTTACGGCAAGTGCTGAATCATCCCCCGGATTCATTTTAACTGAACATGGCTCACGGTTATATCCTCTTTAGACCTGGCAATTCATTTTTGTCTCCTGTAGGGGACATGAGTCTCTGTTCGTAATCTCAAGAACCAAATATGCTGAAGTCTACACTTACAAGGGGCATTTTGGACAATACTTTTACACCAAGATGTTTCTATCATCCAAGACAATTGTATTATGTAAAAAAAAAATTAAAAAAGTAAATACCTCCTGAGACCCAGCAGAAAAATATAGTATTTATTTAAATATAGTAAGTTCAGAAATTCAGCCAATCCGTTCAGAAAGTTCAATCAATATCTTGGGGATCAATCACAATATCTTTCAGTCAATCACCGTCATCAATTCCAATATTGATCTTTACCTTGAAAAGGCAAGCAGCATTAACTGTTATTTGCTGAATTAAGAATGAATAGACTAAATCCAGAGGTGGGGTCTGTCTTTTTTTTACAGACTACTGTGAAATAAACAGCTTGCGTTTTCCGAGCATGCGTTCGCAACGTTGCATGCTGAACAGAACAATGGCCTTCACCTATTCAACCTCAATCAATTCTCCATGTGCTTGCACACTCTGACAGCTTGGGTGAGAGGGTTAAGCAGCTTGTCTTGAGGTTCACATCTTATGGGCCATCATGGGGTCTAGTGCCGTTTTCACTAACCCTGTAGTGGCCTGACCTGTGTCGTCTCTCTTTCCAGATTCATCCAGAGTATAAAAACAATGTGACCCAAACATTCCCCAAACATACTGCCACCTACCATACGGAGAGATACATTTCAGTCTCTGTGAGGACTTTCCTGACAAACAACCTTTCACTCCTAACTTCACTTAACCGACCACAGATCGTAACACTGCATCTTCATAGCAGAGAATGACACCATCAAAGTACAGTTACTGTAATAAACCAGTGGCTAGCAAAACAGTAATTTAATGTTCTTATAGCCTGTAATCCCTGCCTTCCTTTCACTGCCAAAGTGTGCGTGTTTGGGATAAAAAACAGATTTGCTGCTTTGGTGTTTCGCTGGCTCTTTGGTTCATGTAAATGCTTTGTATTCTTCTGTCTGCATAGCGCATAATACACTAAAGGATGAGAGGTTGTTTCTAAATTGTGGGCATTTATTACAGTTAACTGATAATTAAGTGTCTTGCCTGAGCGCTTAAAAGGATTCTTTAATCAATAACAAGAGAGAGAGAGAGAGAGAGAGAGAGAGAGAGAGAGAGAGAGATTGGTGTAATAACAGCACTGAACAAGTGCTGTTTACACATTTTAAAAAGGAGCAGGGCACACATAGTGTATTAAAATACTTTCACTTAAAAGAAACCAGTAAATAATCTCTGTGGTAGCTTATTTACTAGATTTTGTATGTTATATTATTATTTATTTTTGCTCAAAACTGGAAAATGTTCATGTCGTGCTTAGACTACATTTTCAGCAGTTGTTTCTAGAGTGAGGCTCCAACAACAGCCGGCATGCAGGAAGTAGTAAATGTGAATAACTGAACAACCTAGGGGTACAGCTATCTGATGGCATTGCCCACAGATTTTGAGCACATCATCCTTAATTAGAGGGTCAGCGGGAAATGTTTTAGAGCGGTGAGGGACTTTTTTTTTTCCAGAGAAGAACAAATGAAACAGACTAGAGGGCAGCGATGGCTGACACCAGCCTGCTCTCCATGCTCTCATTTATGTCACTGTTATTGTTTGATTAGCAAATTACGGGAGCATTCAACTGTATATGAGCTCATTTTGAGACCTCGTGGTGAATTTGTCAAATTGAATTCAACCAATATAAAGTCACCTTAGTTGACTCGCCACAAAAAGCAAGCTATTTACATTTCTGGAAATCACCATTTTCTCCTTTAACAGAATATTTCATCTGGTCGTATATTCTGCATGGACAAATGTAACCTAAACGTCACATTGTGTTTAAGAAAACAATTAGCCTACAATAAAATATCAACTAGCTACGTTCGTTCCACAAAGACTATTTTCAAAAAACGATTTTAAGGTCACACAGACGTTGTATTTTTAATTGTGTGTGTGTTTTGTTTTTTGTTTTCTCGAATGACCCTTCCTCGAAATGTAATTTAGCCTACACAAGCCAAATGATCTGTAAAGCTAGGCCTACATGTGAATTCAGCTAAATTAAAATAAATGCGGGCAAGCATAGAGCAGCATTTAGCCGCGTAAATCGTGTTTATAGTATTTTGATTGATTAACTCTTCTACTCCTTATGCTGCATTCATATGGTAGCAGTCGCCTTTGCAGTTGACGGCAAACTGGGTGTTTTTCAATGAGACAGAGACGGAAACCTCTACTTCATCCAGCACTGAATAACACACACCGCAACCCCCTCAGATACCTTCCATCAAAAGATATATTTTCTCAACTTTTGCAGTCATAGCGGAGGGACAAACCGGATGTTGTTGAATGAAACGGCAAGTGCTCTCCTTCTTTCATCATCCTTGCTTGTAGCCTACAGTAGGCTACCAAGTGCCTTTTTCAAAATAATAAAACTCTATCCCGCTAAATGACCATAGCAACGTTACACAACGTTTCCGTCTTTTTCTGTAAATCATTCCACATTAACGCACAATATACAGTTTTGTATCGTCAAAATATAAACGCCTCATCTTCACAAAGTTTTTGTAAGACAGTGTGACGTAACGGCAGGGCCTTTAAGCTTAATTCAGAAGTGAAGATATTTGCTAATTGCCTGTCAAAGCTGTCTGCGTCCGCAGCTATCTCCCAGGGGTGTGGATACCAGTGGGATACGGGGGGATTTATACCCCAACTTGGGGAAAATTTATTTCGTAGTGAGCTTTTAGCAGGCACACGGCAGCACGGTGCGCCTGTGACAGGCGCTGAAGGTGCCGAGGGGCTGTTCTATCAGGACACGCAAACTATTTTCATTGGCCCAAGGGCTACTGTCAGCACACTGTAGGATACCTGAAGTGACAGCTCTGAAATGCAGGACTTAGTACTGCGCACTAGAAACTAAAAACCTCTATCTCGCGCGCTCTAACTAAGACGTCCCACACACAATTGGTGAGTATTCTCTTCTGTTTTTAGCTTTAACGTTGGATTTGAAAATAGATCTAGATTTATGGAAAATTATGTGGAATAACTCCGAGGGAGTTCAGAGGGTATTTTATAATCTTTTAATACCTCTAAACCTGCTGCTATATTTCCACCATTAGTTCAATCTGGAGGCTCTTAAATGTTGTCAATAGAAAGAAGGGGACTGGAGTTGTAATTGCTTAATGACATACTAAATGTGGACGGGTGTCTCTGGAACATACTTAAAATCCCATTTGCAAAGCAAACCACACGTTGCTTCGTATCACACGTTTTCTGAATTAAAATGATATCGAAACCTAGTCTATTAATTGGCATATAAGGGGCCCGTGTTTCCAAAAACCTTGAAAGTTGATGATAATGTTGTTTCGTTATTGTTGTGAGAGCAGATGCCTCAAGAGATTTACTGCTTAAACCCCAAGTGATTAAACGATTAGGCTACGAGAGGACCTACTTCAATTTGCAAGTTGCAACGAAAGGGTCCAATGGGTTAAATTGTAGTTTGTGGTGTCCAATGCATGCAAGAATATTTAATATTCTTTAAATATGTCTTACAATTATTGTCAGATTGGTAAATATATATATTTTGTAAATATCAACCAAATTGCAAAAGTGATGATGATTCTTCTTCTTCGTCTTCTTCTTCTTATTATTATTATTATTATTGTTATGGTAATCAGTAGTTATGTGTATAGGCTGGTCCCTTCAATGTGTCATTGGCCTAAACCATCCCCATCTCCTCTTGAGAGAAAAATGTATCACTTTGCCCAGTAAGTCTGTAGTCTGTAGCTACAGTATGTCCCCAGGTTGTAAAGACCTGGACCATATGTGCAATATGCTGGATCACTCACAGTAGATTAGTAACAGCACAGCTGTGTGACCTGCTATTTTTACTCAACCACATTTGTGCGTGCCTCATCGCGTCATGGCAGAATGTCTGGTAATATTGTCTCTTGTAAAAGAGAAAACATCTTGTCGGATTGTAGGAATGAGAGGCGAATGAAATAGCCAGGGTGAAACGGCTCCAATATGCTTCCTTATGTTGTTACATGGTACTGAGAATGATTCCCCAGCTTAGAGCTCTCAACAGCTAGCTTAATTCCACAGGAGTGGGAAAACTGCCAACGTAGAGTTACCCCACCCGCACCTATGACCTCACCTGCACTCACATCCATACCCATATACATACCTACATCAGTGCCTAGTGCCCATTGCGTCTTTCACCTAAAGCAGGGGTCCATGAACAACATTCCACCGTCTTCAAAACTGGACCACTGTCTACACTGACTATAAGATTTGACGGAAGTGATTGTGTTGTTTGGCACCGTTTAGAAACCTTAGACACTTTTATTTAATATGAAGTGTACCTACCTTGTCAGTAGATAACAGATTGAGTCATTCAGCTGTAGCCCTGGCTCTGTTGACCACATTGGCAGCAGGTTTGAATATTTCAGTATGTTTGGGGAAAGCCTGACAAAAGAACTTGATGACCCCGAGATCATCCAAGGCTATGAGAAATTACCTTGGCAGAGCGAGAGATGTAAAGATCAGTTTCCAACAGCATTAGTTACACCAGGTAACCCATTTACTAAAATCTAAATATAAGGAAATTGTATACGTTAAAAAAAACTGGATGGCTGTGTGGTAAAGGGATTTGGGAACTACACTTGCAACCAAAAGGTTGCGAGTTCAAATCACTGTTGTCAAATCCTTGAGCAGGACAACATAGCTGAATGTCTTATAGCAATATGACTGGAAACTGTTGATTATGGGCTCAGTGTGTAACCAATAGTGCCTTGTGTTCCCCTTATCTTCCTTTTTATATGAATAATTGTACACATTTTTCACAAAAATGAAGCCTTTCATGTACATTTTACATGTAACCAACCATGATCGATACATACGTAATCAGAAATTATGTCCTCCTGTCTATTAATTTTCGTTGTATTTGTGATTAACATTTCTATTACATCTGTATGTGTATTGATCACATATAAACCAGTACAAACGTCATACTGCTAGTCACGTCTTTTATTACTCATGTTTCTTGGCCAGGCCATTTTCAAAAAAGAGAGTGTTTTCAGTAACTGTTCAATAAAATACAGACAAATAAATAGTGACATAATTAAAATGGGGGGCGTGAGCGTGACCCTAAACTAAAGGCAGCTGAACAGCTCATTGGAAACAAGCCCCTCTTTCTACAGCACTGCTCCACCTCTCTGCTCCCCTGAGGGAAGACACATGCCCTCACCCCAATCTAAGGAACAGCTGTGAGGGGGAAAAAACGGCTCGCACTACGTGTCAACCGAGTCAGCATTCCGGAACGCCGCGCGTGGCCTTAAAGGCACGTAGGGACAGACAGGCCGACGGCAAACGGGATGTTTTGTGTTTCACACAGAAAGAAAGGAGAGGCAATAAACGTGCCCTTCGGTGAATAAAGGTCACCGGTGTCAATGCTAAAGTCCGGCCTCTGCTAAAATTAGCACACATAACATAGCAAAATACAGTGTAATATGGTTGCCAAATTGTATATGCCAACTTTAAAAAAGATGAAATCTGTTATTTACCCAATCTAGTGCGTTAAAAACATATTCAACTTTGTGCAGTGCCATGTTATCACTGAAACCCTGCATTGGGCTGTTGCTTGAGGCACTGCTGTACAGTCAGTAGCACAGTGCTGTCTGTCTCCGAATGTGTCCGGCAGTGAAGCTTTCTGTGGAATTGCTGTTGCCCTGCAGTTAAACCACACACTCGAGTGACTGGGGGAAGGAGAGAATACAAGTGTCCTAGATCGTGATCTAGCATTTATCGCCAAATGAAACCTGTCCGGCGGTAAAACGGCTGGAAGGGGTCCTGCTGAGGGATGGCTGTGGTGACTGCCCGAGAGACCGCCTCTGACGCCGCCGCTTATGCTGACACCGAAAGTCACACGGTGAAGGAGTCCTGTCGCTTTCTGCAAATCATGCTTTTGCTGCTCCTGTGTCACCCCTGGCACTATTCCTGGGGCGCCTAGTTAGATCAGTGACACTGTCTGTGTGGCATCCGCAGTATCAATGACTGCTCACAGGGACAATAACAAAGTCCATTACCTCTGTAAGCACTTTTGTTTGATCAATGGAATAGAATTACGCTTTAATATGCTTACCATCCTCTATTCAATCATAGCGGCACAACCTGAGTTTTAGTAAAGGCATACAACATCTTTCTTATCTTCAAATGACAGAGCAGTACAGCATTGTAATTCTGTCATATGTAAATATTTTAACTGTCAGGCCTATTTGTTTGTGCATAAACCATTTTTACACAGTATTGCTAGCTTTTAAATTAATAGCTTGATTATGTTTTAATCACATAATAAAAAAGAAAACCAGATTAACCTGATTGATATTCATCAGTGTTTTCAACTTCTGAAGATTGGACTGTTTTATTTATTGAAGTTTTATTTATTTACTTCTTTATATTTTTAGATAAACAATATAAAACACTTCAATGCGATTAGTTTGATTAGTTCATGAAAGAGTTGTGCAATTGTTAATTTTGCATACAAAAATATTTTAAGTGCATTGCATCAGCCACAAGAGCACAAGAAACATGATCCTTTCTCATAACTCATAGCTATTATTTGAATGCCCTCTAACACCAAGCCCATGGTTTAACCTTTAAGCTTTTGAGAAAGAGCCAAAATGGACACCACTTAGCAGCTTAGTTACAACGTTTTTGAATGACATCAGTGGTAATAGATACTTTATGACATTGACAGTTCATCTCTGGTTCTTCCTGTGCTGTTAATATATTACTCAGCAGTGGTCAACTCAGCACCCTAGTACTCAGAACCAAGCCAAGCAAGAGTGTGACAGAATCTCCAGCAGCACACAGTGACATCTTCCTCTACTTCGGAAAGAGATTGCAACAGCATCGCTACCTGCCATTTACTTTCGCGCAGTAAATAAAATAAAACAGACCACAGTTTTCTCACCCAGCATGTTCAACACATCCTAGGAAAAATTCTGCTGTGGGCAAGTGACACGCGATGCATCGTGGAGCCGTGCAGTCTGTTCCAGCTATTTGAGTCAGCAGCCGTTGGTACCCTCCCCCTACCGGAGCCAAACTCCGGTCAAACGCATCCATTTCTCCTGTCTCCCTGTCGCTGCAGGCTCTCCGCCACCAATTGGACGCCCTCTTCAACTGTCCTCTCGCAGGCCGTGGACCGCTATGGAGGAGGCCGAGCTACTGAAAGAGCGACTCCAAGCCATCACGGTAAACTACACCAGAACACTCTTTTACCGCTCATTAGCATGCTTGGGACTTAAGAATATTTAATGTCACACAGTCACATTTATGAGCTTTCACAGGGAGCTGTGGTCTCTCACTTCAGACCGTCACAAGCAAAATGAATGACTACACAGAATTCCCTTCCAGCTTTCTGCTTGTGGTAATAAGCATTTCATATGTGAATTATTATTCATGTTTATGAATAGTGTTAGGTATGAAGAAATCTTATGAATGCACTGATAAAATGATTCATAAATATTGTGAATACTGTTATGTTGTGTTATGTGGAACTTAATACAGTGTTTAAAGCTAAATTTAACTTTGGGTTGTGTAGTTACCTGGCCATGATATGAGTCCAAATGGTGGTGAGATATGTTCATTAGTCGCTCTGTGCTCCCCTGGGGTGATAATCCAGAATAGGATTGTCGCTCTCCATCCACTTCTATAGTGCAGCTAAAATGGTCTCAAAATGACACTTCTAGCATGTATACGAGCGTGAACGAAACGGGAAAAAATTATGGATTGTCACCCCAGGGGAGCACAGAGCAACTAACAAACATATTTCGCCACCATTTGGACTCACATCGCACCAGGTAACTACACAACCCAAAGTTCTACCAAAGTTATATTGTGCTTTAACAAGGTTTAATCAGGTGTTTGTGTTATGCTTTGAACTTAGACGTGATTGCTCTGCTTAGGTGGACAGGAATGTGCTTGTAGTAAAGATGCAGTTGTCAGTTGCCATTCGTAAAGGTATAAACAAAAGTAAGTGTGTTTGTTTATTATGTTAGGATTGTTGTTAATATTTGGACATTTAATCAATTTAGTAAATGTTGCTGTAACGTTCCCGCTTAGTCCTGAGGGAGCACGGAGCTGACCTCCCCGATGTAGGACAGGTTTTGATTTGCTGTGTAAGAGAGCCGCGTATCACTTTACACTTAGTCTGTGTTTTGCAGGGACTGTATCACAGCTATTAATAGCAAACAATGAATAAGCGATAAGGTCATTTATTCAAAGTGACATCTATAGTTTGTTGGCTGTTTTTTGCGTGAAAGCACAACCAAAGGGAACATGTTTGGTTGAACATCCAAAGCAGTATATCAATCTGCCTGGTAAGAACCTCTTGTTTTATATATATACACAACTGAGACATCCAAACCTTCCTTGGGTTGATTTTCAATACTGACTTTTATCAATAGGACTGTCAGGTGGCAGGTGAGTTCTGCTGTTGTGATACACCCTGGAGTCTCCTATTGGTTCCTTGCTCAGTGCATCAGGCAGTGCACAATTTGTGGTTGACTATAGTAACTGTTCCAAACTACTGGTTCTGCATTTCAAAATACCATGCATTTCTCTTTTACTTTCTGTCTTTGTATGCATTTCTTCAGGAAAAAAGAAAGATTCAAGAGGATATTGCCAGAAAAAGAACAAAAATTGATGAGGAAAAGTTAAAGCTTCAGTACTTAAAGGTGGGATTTTTAAATTAACAGAAACAAGCAAGTTTTAGAGAGTTAACATCATGTGATGCCACACAATGTCAGCATCTTGCATTCAGAGAATATTAACTATTTTAAGTTTTCCATTTGTATGTTTTAGTAATATATTATTTATTTATTTTGTCTGACTTTATGTGTAGTGTGTGTGTGAAGTATATTATTTAAAAGTTTATCATTTATATATTATATAAAGTACAGTTTCTGTGCTCTCAGTGTATGTACAGCATGTTATGGCAAAGTTGACCATGTGCGTCCATCACCCAATCAGAAAAGAACACTAAGGGAGCAGTGGCTCCAGGAGGGTCTGAGTGCCCAGAGCTCGGAGGAGTTGGAGGCCAGGAGGCTGCAGGCCCAGGGCCACCAGCAGCAAGCCAAACTCCTGCAGATCAACATTCAGAGGTAGCCCAGACCTGTGACTAAACAACACTGCAGTGTTTCGAGTCATTGCTTTTCCATTTGAATGAATACATGTGTCTTTAGAAAGTTTTTGCTCTCATTCAGGACAGATGTCACATTTTAACATTGTCACACTTTTTGGCCTGTACAGATGTAACAGTGACACATTGTAACAGTGTCACACTTTGTGGCCTGTACAGATGTAACAGTGACACATTGTAACAGTGTCACACTTTGTGGCCTGTACAGATGTAACAGTGACACATTGTAACAGTGTCACACTATTACACCAGAGATGGTCTGTTCTTGTAGTGTCACACTGTAACTGTGTCACACTCTGTGAGTGTAGGATGGAGAAAGAAATTGAGGCCTTGGAGAGGCAGGAGATGGTGATTTCAAGAAATGAAGGTTTTATCCTGCAACGACTGAAGGCCATTGAGAAATCCCCCCAAGACATAATAAAGGTATTTATGTATTATAAAATACTAAATCTACTCCTATTTTTGTGATTACTAACTAGCAGTAGTGGTAGTAGTGGGGTTAACAAAAAATAATCCACTTTCAAATTGTCCATACTTTGGAGTGTTCAATATTTAAGAGGTTTATTTTAGATTATTTAGTTGCAGCATACAGAATACTTTTAACTGACAGTTTAAACGAGGCTCTGATTTCCATGGCTGTCTCAGTAATTGCAGATTGCAATAGTGCTGCTCAGCACCTGTTTAATTGTGGGGCTGTCCGATAGATGCCGCCTATTTCAGCAGGAAATGTAATATGTTATTAAAGATGTTCCTTTGCTTTGACCCTGTGTTCTTTCCTTGTTTTGTATACACTTTTTAAATTGCATTTCAGTCTATTGTTCTTATGTCATGAAAACTTTATTTTCATCTATTGTCCTTCTCTTTCATCACAGGAAGCAAATACTGATGGCAAGAAAGGTAAAAAATAAAAATAAAAAGATAGTTATTGCTGTTACTTCCCGCCACTTTAAAACAGACTAAAATAAACATTTCTCTTTTGCAGAGCCAGTCCTGTGTATTTATTCAGCAAATTCAGACATCCCAAAGTCTTACAATTCCTCAATCCTGAAGAAACAGAAAAGTCCGGACCTAGAAACCAAGGACCAGCCTAAAAACAGTAGGGCATCGCATCATGTCATCCATGCAAAATAGCAAATAGCTTTTTAAATGAATTATTTGGTTTTTAAAGCTTAAACTAAACATGTCATTATGTCATGACAGGATAATGAATGAACAATCCTGTGTGAAGCTGCATTAATGATAAACCTACAGGAAAGCTCTCCTGTGTTTGTTTTATGGGTTCAATTAATATGCCAAATGAGGCTGGAGAATGAATCAGTAGGAATTTAAACAGCATTATTTGCTTGCCCTGAGCTCTCCAATGTATTTAACTGAGAATTAAATGTTTTTCTTACTCATAATGTGAGCCTGCTGGTTCCATCTGGGTAATTCAGAGTAATTTGACTAGAACTATCGTGAACATAAATACTTATGGTTCAATCTTTAATTGGTTCCTCATTCACACTCATAATAATTCTCATACACAAATCAGGTAGTCTGCAAAGACAAGTCAATTTAAAAAACTGAATGATGTCACTCACCAAGCTGCTTTCCATGGGCTCTCCATGTTTTGCCCACAGTGATACTTTAACTGTAGAGCTTCTGAGGCTTATATATGGTGCAGCTTGAATCACTACCTTCAGATGGGTAATCTGGTAATGAGCTAGCTTGAATCCCGCAACAAAAAAAGGCAAAAATTAAAGAGAGTCAATGGGCAAGTGGAGGCTATTTTTAGGTAAATAAAATTTAAACAGTACCTATAGTTGTAATTTTACAATTTGGGCCTGCCCATTCACACCATACATCAACCTGCATAATTTAATATAGGCATAATATCTTTCAGCCAAACTTACTCCTTGGCACACAATATTTTGGTCCATGTGACTCATACACAGCTGAGAAACCATACTAATTGCTTTTAATATAGAAACCATGCAAACAAGCTATGTGGTTCTTGTGATATACACACCTGGGGTGGTAATGGGGCGGGAGGCTGAACGCTAAGCTTCCCACCCCTAGTACATAATCAAGACGCTTAAATAAATATTAAGTTACAAATGTAACTTAGTTACAATCTAGTGCTAATGTTAGCAAGCTAGCTAAATAGGCTACTGTGCAGTTGTGAGCTAACTTAGCTGGTTATATTATTTGCATAAACTTCACTGAATTGAGCTACCTATGCAAATTTGTAGGACTTTGTGTGTTCTTCCTGTACTGAGCTGAGGAGACGTTAGGTGTGCTAGCTAGTTAGTAAACTTAGATAGCTCTTGCTTTGCCGCATAGGCTAATTACCTACATGGCTTAGCTAGGTAGCTAGTCAATATTGCTAATAAGCAGCACACAAAATAAGTTCGCAAATAATGTGTTCGCAAATGTTCTAGAATCCCTCATGTCACATAAAAAGTATCATTAAATTAGCAAGCTAGTGATAAGCTAATTAACCTAGGTAAATATGCTGTAGTCTCCATTTCATTGCTTCATGTTTGCAAGCATAGGTTTATAGTATATTCATTTTTTATATTTCTGGATAGAACTAGAAGGATAAGTATGTTGGCCATCCAAGTCCTGCTTATTTTGCAAACTCCGACAGGGGCTTTCTATTCAGTGGTCTCGAAATGTAGCATTGCAGATCCGCAAGCGTCTGTTTGTTTGAATCCCATTTTTAACCGTGAACTGGAGAAGGTGGGGGAGTTTGGAAAAAGCCTACACTGTCCATGCTGAGGGCTCATTGAAATGCCATGTAAAAATCAGGTCACTTTGACAGCTTAATAGCCTTGGGAAAACCAGCTGACCAATTTGGGCCAGTGAGGTCTGCATACACAGCTTGAAGCTAAATGCAGTGCATGTCATTTCCATTACATTGTGTCCAAAATGCAACATATTTTCACATTATGCTCATAAACAGAATGATGGTAAATGGAGTTCGTTAGTAAACTTAGATAGCTCTTGCTTTGCCGCATAGGCTAATTACCTACATGGCTTAGCTAGGTAGCTAGTCAATATTGCTAATAAGCAGCACACAAAATAAGTTAGCAAATAATGTGTTCGCAAACGTTCTAGAATCTCTCATGTCACATAAAAGGTATAATTAAATTAGCAAGCTAGTGATAAGCTAATTAAGCTAGGTAAATATGCTGTAGTCTCCATTTCATTGCTTCATGTATCTGAATACATCTATGAAGTGTTATTCTGCCTTCAAAGTAACATTATTTTTGCATTGGTTTCAAAAGAGACTGCCACTGTTTTGCCCTCAGAGCAGACATATCCACAGGTTTATGTCCAGTAGCTCCAATTAAGTAATGAAGTATTTTATAATCCCTAGAGCTTCACAGGTGAGGTTGGCTGAGGGTGTACTTCCAGTCCAGTTATATGTCTATGGTTTCAACAAATCAGAACAATTGTGCCATTGGAGAAGCAATGCTGATCCCTGTATAAACAGCCAGGAGATTTAGGCGTTTATATATGCAGAGTATATTGTGTAATATAATGTGCCTTGATTCAGACTTCTTGGGATTGATCTGATAGGATGAGATAATTCCCTTCAAAGCTTCTACTCTCTGTGGTCACTAATAGGTTGGCCTTTATAACTTTTATGGCCTCGAGCCTGTGTAGTTGCATGAGAAAGTATTTTTTATTTCAAACTTTCTGGCTTTTTCATTCCATGAGTTAATTGTATAATTAAACGTGCCTACGTAATGCACTCCACCTCCACATTGTTAGTGTGGCCAGAGGAAAACTGACAGACAAATGCAGTCAGGTTGAGTGATTATGTATTTAGGCTACACCAGGTCATAATGCTGTTGAGAATAACAAGGGCTGGAACACAGTGTTACAGTCGCAGTGAAGGGCACAGTGCATGCCTACTTTTTATGATAGAACTCAGTTACCTCTCAAAGTTGGCACATAGCCACCTAATGTAAAATCTTATCTCTGCTGACACATTGTGCATGTAGCCACTTGTAATGGTTTAACAGTTCCTTGTCCCTCGCAGGACTGTTTGCCATGGAGATTAATGTCCAGAAGGACCTGAGGACAGGGCAGAGCCAGGTACTATCCACTGCAGCTGTCACTGACCGGAAGTTCCAGCAGAAAGGCATCAAGGTCTACGACGACGGGAGAAAGTCCATCTATGCCCTCGGCTCAGAGGGCCAGGTCCTCCCGAACCGAGTGGATGAGCTCAGCCCAGCGGAGGTAGAGGAGCTGCTGAGGAAGGCCACGGAAAGGAAGTCCAAGGCAAGGCTTGAGCGCCACGTGCCAACATTTTCCAGCCCCTACAGCAGCTGCAAGACGTTTGAGCAGGGGCAGGTGAGCCAGGGGCTTCATAGGCTCCAGGCGACTCACCAGAGGACCCCTCCAGAGCTCTGTTGCATGCAGTCTGAGGGGAAGGTAAGGCCTCGGGCGTCAAACATTCCGCACCCCTCCGAAGGCAGGCCGGATACCGCAAATGGCTGTAAATATTTCTCCAACGGATATGAGACGGGCTCAGCGGCGAATGTGCAGAACGGCGGGCAGTCCCCCTACCTGGAGCACAGGGAGGACTACAGGGCGGCACCATATGAAGATTCCAAATGCAGGAGCAGGAACTCGGCGACAGCTCACTCTGAAAACTCCAAAGTCAGTGTCCTCAATGCCATGCCAGCCAACCTGGACTCAACTGAGCCCGTGACCATGATCTTCATGGGCTACCAGAGGATGGACGACGTCGGCGAGGGGAGCCAGCTGGGATCGGGCTACGAGGGGGCGATTCGGGCCGAGCTGGTGGTCATTGACGACGACGATGACGAGAGCCACGACCAGCAGTGGTCACACCGACCAGCTGGCAACCGTGACCACGACAACCCCAGAACAGGTCAGTACCTCGCGAAAGGGAACTGCAACGCAAACAACATGGCGCCTTGCATGGTCTCGGCACGGTTTCGGCAGCATGGCTACAAGTCGTGCCAGTACTCCGACTGGGAGGCGGATGAGGACGATGCAGACTTCTCGGCCACAGGTAGAAAAAAACGAAAAAGCAGGAAAAATCACTGCTGCTTGCTAATGTAGTCCATCAGTTGCTAACCTCACTTTTCTGGCATGGTAACAGTCTCAGGATAGCTTTAATGAGCTGGCATCTTGTTCAGTGCATGTTGGGAAAACTCGCCTGCCTTCATTTCCACCAGCATGTGTAATGCTGAATGGACAAGAATGACATGTTGTGTTGACAAACAAGATGGTCTGCTCCGTATTTTCCGTATGGAAAATTCTGCCTCCCTACCATTGAAGCTGAAATGTTCGACTTTGAGGAATATTTATGAATATTGATGAAGGGGAGTGGTCAATGGTAAATATTAACTGGTGACAATGGACGTTATGTCCTTGGGTCTGCCTCTTTGTGAATATTCATAAACTGCAGTATAGCACCAAAACCCCCTTTTACCAAGCGGAGCTTTGTCAATTAAGACAGTAGAGTGGATGGAAGAATCAAAGCAGACCATCTGGTTGCAATAAATAATTTGTGCTGGAACACAACTTTGGCCAATCCTTGTAAAAAGTGTTACACATCTGACTGTTTTTTCATTTAGTCTCCCAGAATTTATGAAAGCATGGGAAATGTTTGCTTCATAAACCCTTTTATAAATCTTTTCATAAATCGTGTATGGGTGTTTAGTGTAGACGGGAATAAATAAAGTACTGAGTTGAACTCTACCTCCATCTAGTGGCTGAAATGTACATATCACTGCTTCAGACTATATTGGCTGTGACTGAATATGATCCCTGTTCCCTGCCCCCTGTCCACTCAGACCCCTGTCTACTATATGCCCTGTCCCCTCACTTTGTAAGTAGTGTGCAAAATAAATGTTTTTTTATTGAGAATATCAATCGGTTTACATATGGCAAGGGTTACAAAGTGTAGAATAGATTATGAATGAAGATAGAATTAACAACAATAAAAAGAGAGTAGTTTGTAATATGTCCCGCTCCCGTACTACAAGTTTTGGTTTTTACTTCCGGTTTACTTCTTAAAATTGTCGGATTAATGTGCTCCTGAATCCCCTTCAACAACATTCCGGAAATAAGGGTTTCATCCAGGGATTTTAAGTGCCCCCATTTGTGAGAAAAAGTCGTCCACTCAAAAACCTTTTGACAAAGTTGACTCAAATATGCGCCCTCAAAGGGGTGAAGGGATCATATTTGGTCATTGTGTGCAGCTGTGTATGAAATATTTCCAATTCACCATCTTGGACCGGACTTACATTAACTTTCTGTGATTCTCTGACTTTTCTTTCATGCTTTAACTTCAAAGCTCTTGTTTTGTTTGCACTCACAAAACTGTGCATGCGTGCTTGCTTGCATTTTCTTTTGTAACCATAGCGATCGTGACTTACATAAAATAACCTGTGTTTGTATTTTTCTGCTGTGTGTGTGGGTGTGTGTGTGGGTGTGTGTGAGGGTGTGTGTGAGGGTGTGCGTGAGGGTGTCCCAGGCTGTTTTTTTAAATAAATGCTTGCAGAACATTTTCCTTTGCACGTTCATTAATTAATTGGAATATTTGCAAACCAGATTTCAGATGATAAAACACCTTTTAGACACCATGCTTGATAAACCTTTGTGCTCACCCACTGTCATTTAACAAATCTAAACTGAATTTTACTTAAACATTGCTGTGCTCTCATTTTAATCAAGATTCAAGCCTCTCCTAAATTTATGGGAATACATTTAGTTAATTCAGATCAAATAAAACGTGTAATTAATTATGACTATTATATAAGTATATAGTATTATAAGCTTGCCAGATCACAAGCACACGATAGACACGATATGTACATGTGCACACCTTTTTACAATTTGTAAATTGTTACACGTAATAAAATCAACAGTAAGGTGGCCCATCTGGCTTTGAACTGAGCAATCTGGTTTTCGGTGGCTTTGTCCCCTTTCTGGAACTGACTAAGCATCTGATGTAGTCATGGCTTGTATTTAAAAATGCACTGTTTAAAAGCTTTTTTTCAGAGACATTGCATAAAATCAGAATACAGTGCTTACAATGGCGTGTTTGAGTCCTCAAACATTTAAGAGTGTTATTGAGTGGAACTCTGGCTATATACATTGCATGCAAGAAAGCTTCAGTCCCCTGTTTTAGGATGTTTTGATAGTCCGTTGCAGTGGAGACGCATCTGTTTAAGAATGAATCGTTAATGAACGTATTGCACAAACAAAGACACATGTGCATGCATTCCTATGAATGAGGACTCAGGATGTCAGGATGTTGGTCACAGTCACCATTGGACCGGTCCAGTAAACATACTTGCTACCATACACTATGCAGAGATATATTTTCTTGACCCACCAATAGCATGCCCCTTGAACCTGCATTTATGACCCATATGAACCATAAGTGTGGTTTGAGCCTTGTACACCATTAACATGGTTTATCCAGGAACTCAACAACAGATCATAGCTTAGATTTATTCAGGCTGAATAGAATCCTGAGAGCTAATTTTACCTACTCTTATAGGAGCTATGACATGTGGTCATGTGGTCTATCCCCATCTCTGTTTTTCCCCCACAGTATTAGAAGCAGGAACTGAATGACCCAGCCGCACAGCATGACCTACAAGCGGCATGGTGTACAGTACCCGGCATACGGACTACACAAAAATAAAGTCGAGACATTTTGCCTGTCGGAACACCTTTCCACGAACAAGACTTCCCTCACCATCACCACGCGCTTGGAGGACTTTATTCAAACATCTCACAGTGATGACAGGTTGAGTTTCCCCAGCCAGTCTCACCAGTCAAACCCCACGTTCCCAAACCTGGTTGTCCCAGAATCTATCCCCACCCAAATCCATGCACCCCTAGTCAGAGCACAAGTTTTTTTGTTGTCAGGAAGAGTTGTTGTCAATCAGGAAGAACACAGAAGTACTTTGATGCAAAACTACAAGACTTAGCTACTGAATGCTTCTGGCTTTTTTGTAGAGTATAAAACTGCTTCTAAATCGTGGGCAATCTCACCACATACCTCCAAACCTCACAGCCCTTCGACAAATTACTTACAGCAGACAGCTGTCAGGGGATTTCAAATCCAGACCGGAGTTGAATTAACAGCTCAGTCATACCTCATTAATTAAGAACTCATTTAAAACTGATTAGCCAAGCCCAGGAACTGAGGCCAGCGCAGACAGTGGGTCACCAGGACCAGGATCGAGAGAAGCTACTGTGAGGCAAGCATGCATTGGAGCTATACAATGGGTGAAAGTAAAAAATTAAATGGCCAATATCCTGAGAAAAACCAGACTACCATAATAAAGTCACAACTAAAGCTGTAACCACCATGAAGGAGGGGATAATATAGCCTCCATTTCTTTGTTCGTGCATTTTGTTGCTTTTAAAATGAATTTGCCATACACATGTTTAGATATATCTCTTGTTTGTGTGACTTGCTCACTCAGTGCCTTTGAAAACTGCATTGTAAGCTGCTATCACAGTTTTGGCAAGTATTTTACCAGTGTTTAGCACTTTGTGTGACTACTATTAATTCATAAATCAGTACCACAAAGGTAATTTAAACCTTAATAAAGCAGTATGCCAATATGTATTAAAAATTCAATAAAGTGTTTCTGTTTGCTCTGCAGATATGCTCCTGTATGGTTGTTAACATATAGGGTATACCATGCACAAGACATTAATGTGAATGTTATTCACACTATAGTCTGCTTCAGATTCTCCTTCAGTTGATGCTAGTGTTTAATTGTACCTTCAAGTTGTAATTAAGGAATTACCTTAGTAAGGAAAACCCACAGATGATTACTGGTCAAAATGCCAGACACCGATTAAATACATTATACCTGCTGTACAACCAGGTGGCCTGGATGGGATCAGTTTCTTTCCCTTACTCCCGGTTCACCAGTATCTCACAGGGCTTGTTTCTTGGTTCTCCTCTCCTCTCAGTGAAGCATCCGTCACTGACTCCAAGTGGCTGCCTGCATTAAGCTTAAATTACTCACACTGGTATACCAAGCTGTGACTGTTACTGCCCATTTCTATCTTCAGGCAATGATTACACCGTATACTGTGGCCAGACCTCTCCTCTCAGCATCCTCTGGCCAGCTGCTAGTCGCATCTCTTTAAGCACCCAGCAGCCGCTTCTCACGGCCCCGGCTCTTCTCTGCTCTCATCGAGTCCAGTATCTGGCAGTTTTCCTTAAAAAGTCGACCCGCCTTTTCAGACTATACCAAAATGTTTCTATTTAAGAAAGAAACGAACCCTTCTCTATCTTATTTTGCAGGTTTTACAGCGTGCACCTTGACAGTGGCACTTAGACTGTAACTTTGCCTGTCTCTAAACACAAAGTAATGCTACCATTTTAAATGCTATTTTGTAAGTCACTTTGTAAATTGTATACTCTACTGATAGCCACAGTGTCATTGGTCATAGTAGAGCACTTGAATATCCAGGATGCAATATAATTCAACTGGAAAGTGTTTTCCAATAGCCTTCTAGACATTAACATATGACCGTTGTAATATAGTTTGCGTACATGACCAGTGGGTACATTTGTAAACACGTACTGATACGGTACATACACACACTTTCGAAAATAACAGTGTACTTTACTCTACTTGCTAAAACTGTATTGGTTGCATGTTGAAGCTTTTATATTTAAAATGTGTTTGGTCTGCTTATTTGTATACTACTGTATGTAGACACTATACAGAACAGAGCCCTGTTTCACAAAGCAGGATTACTGAGGTAGCTTCATTCCGAATGAGCATCTTCATAAGAGGGAGATAGCAAGTTGGAGATAGCAAGTATTTTAGTATCATTGCATCAAATGAATAAAAACAGTACAAATATATTGACTGCTTAATCTACTGTAAAGATGTTCCTTGCACAATTTGAGTCTAATAACATGAACTACTTGGATGTGTGGACAGAGAAACATTTTCAAATGTCAAGGTAAAGAACACCTGACATTGGTCATGAAGACAAAGGCTATAAGTTTATTCTCAGCTTGGTACATTATTACCAAGTTTATTTGCTTAGTCAGCACCCTTATCCAGAATAATATACAGCGCTTACTTTCTTTTCTTACATGTTAGTCATTTGCATAGCTCAAGGGGAGAATTTTTATCTGAATACCGCGTCCTACAATAGCATGCATTATTTATGGTATGCATCCCACACAGCATGCATTATTCTGTACATTATTGTTCCAAAACATATCACTGTGGATGTCAGGAAAATATTAAACCTTTTTTCCAGTGTCATAATGAACCATATATGATCAACATAACCAATGTAAAATCATGTGTCATAAACCAATAACATCGTTATGAGAATTAAACCTTCAATTTGGGTTTGTAATTCGCTTGGAATGATTCATGTTTTTCGTTTTTTAACCCGACTGCTATTTTTAATATCCACATTATGATATTCATCTGATATTCAATTTCCATGTTACATGAAATGTTCCATAACATGATATAAACATGATATAACTACAACTGTAATAATATATGTCCATTATCTATATGGTGTCAAATATAAAAAAAACTTTTTGTTTTTGCCTATATTAGTGCTCTTTTACTTGTTGTAATGCATTCATCACAATTCTGAAAGTTTGCTGAATTTGAGAACAGAATGAAATAATGCACAGAAAAAGTGTATACACTATACAGTATAAGCCATACATCATTTATTGTTTTTGCTCTGCCTGCATCCACATGCTTTCATCAAAAACCAGTGCATCTTTTGTGTGTGTGTGTGTGTGTGTGTGTGTGTGTGAGTGTGTGTATGCATGCATGCGTGTGTGTGTGTGTTTGTGCGTGTGTGCACATGTGCCTGTTTCCATGGGTATCTGCATGGGTGAATTTATGAAAGTGTGTTTGTAGGTGTATATGTGCATTTGCATGAATACACATAAGTGTGTGCTTGAATGCACGCGAGCGTATTTGTTTGTGTGTGCGTGTCGCAAGAGACCCCGTTCAGCCATTGGCTCGTTCCCACACACTCAGGCTCCAGCTGGCTTGGCTACCATCAGAAAGCAGAAGGTAAACACAGACAGCACTCCGGATCTAGATGAATAACAGCACCAACGCAAGGTAGGACCCGGAAAAAAAACAGAAGAGCTTCTCTTTTTTTTAACAGCAAAGATTTAAATAAAAAAACACTAGTTTACCAAACAGGGAGCGGTATATTAGCAGGGGTGTTGTGCCATAAGAGTGCATACATACTAATATATACTATGTATCTGCCACAAGGGAGACTGTATGCTGGAATGAATCATCCACCATGTGGTTAGAGGGGGTTCGTCTAATTGTATTGATCACTCTGTGAAGAGGCAGGGGGAAACGGGGCAGACCACTGAGCAGGGAGATTTGAAGGGCAGATCAACTTGAATCTATGTTTGCATATGTGGCTAAAGTGTGAGGGCTGGTGGGGGAAGAAATCATTGTGGAGAGTGGAGCTGGCAACAACACAAAGCCCACACGGGAACCCACACAGTGTATACTGCTCACCTCTTCTGTACTGCTAGAGCATTCTATTCATCAAGTAGGTATTCCCACACGTAGCAGTACACTCGTTTTATGCTTGGAAGGTAACTGAGTTGTGCTGTTAGATGCTGTGTGGAATACCCTAGTGTAGTATTGGGGAAATAATGTAATATCTGGAGAACCATGTGTATGCTACTTTGGGTCCCAATGACTTAATCAGCTCTATTGCCGGTTGTACATTTGTATTTAGGACACATTTTAAACTAATACTCCTATATTCAATAAGTATGACACAACTTTTACATTTAAAGAAATGTACACATGCAATGGTGGAAGGCTAATTAACTAAATTGACCAAACAAGTCAGATTGGGCACTGGTGGAAACATAAAAACAGGATAAATAAAGTACCAGCAGCTCTTTGTTTCACACACCTGTCCGAATAAGTTTCACACAAGAAAAAGCCAATTCTTCTCCAATTCTCAGGCAATACTACAGAAACATGTATCTTCTATCCTGTAAAGTAATACTTATTATAGCATTCCATAGGTGTAACATGTTGGTAAAGGGTGCTGAAAAGAGAGAGGGTGTCTATGAATTGTTGTTGTTCTGAGAGCCAACTGAGTCAGTGATCCCTCTGTATGCCAAATGAATCTATTCGAATCACGCAAACCTCTGAAACCAGCTCAGGCAAATTTTCTAGTGGCAAATGACTTTTAGAAAATTGTTTAATTTATTGTTGCCAGAAATTAAATGTTTATTTTCCGCATGCAGCTATGATTAATCGGCATGAGGCTGCCCTACTGTTAGCACGTCAAGACTATACTTGAAACCGCAAAAGCAAATTTTTTCAGCACTGTTCCATCGCTTTAGAATGTAGCTACTTATGGTGATGGAGATTCAACATGAAATGTTACACAGGTGAACAAGCAAATATTCCGGTGCGCAAGGTAGACTCTGTAGGCTTCGCAAAATATATTTGAATAAAGAAAAAAATAAATAGGCTACATCGGGCAACAGTCGTGATATCATTATCGGTTTCCTACTACGTACCGCACATAACATTACATTTTGTTTAATGTCTTTGAAACAATAATTTCTCCGATAACGTTGACCTTGGCCACATGCACGTTGAAAACGTGTGGGCAGAGCGGAGACTCAATAGCTCATATGAAAGTGTGGGAACGAAACGCAGGCTCAGGCGCAGCTCATCAATGTGCTCAAATAGAACGTGTATCTGATGTGTGGTGAGCGCTGGAGGGAAATGAAACCGTTTTGACCATGAAGAACATTTCAGTGGCGTTTCTGTCAATACCTATTTTGTTCGTCCGAGTTAATTTTAGCCAGATTTCCTCCGCTGGTCAATAGATCTAGTACAAATAGAAAAAATAAACCATATGAATTACTCGCGACGTGTCGCTCTTTGGTTATTTAGACTGCACGTAGCTTTGGCGAAGAAATGTGTGTACTTTAGTAAGTTGGAGATGATATCGTTCTGGCTACTCTGTTGGAAACTGCTGGTAGGTATAATACGCTAATTTTACCTAATCTTTGCCTCATCTTTCTGTGTGTGATGCACGAATCACTATTATCCTTAACTAGTGCATGCAAAGAGTCGGGACATAAGTGTTATCACTGATTAACCTACCTTTTGATCAACGCTTAAATTATCAATAAGAGATTGTTGTGCATTGAGGTTACCATTGTGCATGTAGCCTACCTTGCTTTTCTGCCGTAAGTTATTTCTTTGACGTTTTCAAATTTTAAATGGAACGCAGACTTCTTTCAGAAGATAGGCTATAGCATACACTCATGACAATAGTATCAGATTCTCTGAATGATATCAACCAACTGACAGTTCTCTGAACTCATTAATCTCCCAATTGAACGAGTATAACTGCTTTTGTTGAAGAAATCCTGGATATCTTTCTAGATGTGTTGGTTTGACAAAACATTTTCTTCAGCAATAACCCCAATGATACCCTTCTTATACTAATATGGCTTTATAAATAGTTAAAGCCATCTTATAGCCGGTATCATTGTTTATATCTCAAAAAAAAACATAGCTATTGTAATTATCCTAAAAGGATTGAGTGCCGGATTACCCTTTCATCACTGATAATTTACATAAACGAAGGGAAGGATTACTGGTAGAACATAATGCATTGATGTTAACGTTTTATATAATTGCGGGGGATGCTTCTGAAGGTGCCAGGCAACAGTTGCCAATGAAGAATAACACCTCCACATGTGCAATGACAATGTATTTATATTGGTGCAGTGAGTTGTGCTGCAGTGAGCTTGAATCCCGGGCCTTTCTGTGTGGAGTTTGTAGGTTCTCCCTGTGTCCGTGTGGATTTGCTCCAGGTCCATAGATATGCAGACAAGGTGAATTGCCCTTGGGGTATGAATGTGTGAATGAATGATGTGTCGGCCCTGCGGATGGATTGGTGACCTGTCCAAGGTTTATTCCTGCCTTTCACCCAATGTATGTTGGGAAAGCCCCCCTAGAAACAAGACACAACTTACTACCACAAAAGTGCAAATGTGTGACCCACAGGAGACTGCTTAGATGTAGAGTGGCCAGTTGTTTTAAAATCCCAAACATTCTCTACCAATGTGCATCTTATCGTCATTGCCATGAACACAGGAAGTCACATGACACATGTCACATAAGTCTTTTAGCCATAGAACAAGTTTCCTATGCACTGCATCCATCTACAGTGTAGACTGCAGACAGAAACTGAAATTAATTTTGAAGTCAGTGTTGGGGGCAGAATTTTCCAGAACTGTATCAGTTCAAATGGTGCCTCTTGTAATCCTACATTTAGGCTACAGAACATATTTTGAGTTTGGTCCATTAAAATAAATTTTGCCAATAAACATAAAAATTATATACAAAATTATTAAAGACTATGAAGGAATTCAAACATTGATTACATTTGAGGAGACAGAAGTGATGTCCCTCTCAGAAAATAAATTTCCTTTCTGAAAATCTGTGTGCAATTCCTGGTCGCTTTCATTATCTTCATGGACATACATGATTAATATTATTAAATTGTATTGTATAATTGACCAGACAGGTTATAATATATAATATATATATAACACAATAATTGACCAGACAGGATGGAGTTGCAAGCTACCGGTGTAGAAGACAGTGACAGTTACTGACTGTTGTGGCTGAAGGAGGCAAGATTTTATATTTTACTTGTGTTATTTTTATACTTAATAATCCACCCCATTCTTGTCAATGATGTGAATAACTGTACATCACAGGACCTAAATCACATGTAGGCGTTCAATATGCTAGGCTTGAATCTTTTTGCCATTATGTTCGCATGTAATGGACAGTCCCTCATATCACACCATTCAGCTGAGTCACCTTTAAAATTTTTCCTACATTGACTACAAGTGTATTTTGTATTATTTTGTCTCTGGAAAATGTTCTGAAGTGGGGCTACAAAGTAAGATTGATTGATTGACTGACAGATAAGTGGTCTGAGAAATAGGCCCAGGGTAGTTTGGAGCCATACAACATAGTATACGTACCTTATCCTGAAATCTAATCAAGGCTTTTATTCATCCTTGCTCACACCCTGATTTTGGGCCCAAGGTGGTTGAGATGGTTCTTTAAGAAAATAAAGCTGAGGGGAAATGGATGGTTGGGCACATTTAAATATGTGAATGAAAGCTGTTATACCTCCGTACGGATTTGGTGTAGGTGTAGGTGTAGGAAATGTGTAATCTTTGGTGCAGCTATAGAACAGGTGCAGCTTTTTGGAACAGTGTAGGTATAAGACAGGTGTAGCAGCTGGCAAAGGCGATGGAAAATTCCATTTGTTTCTACCTTTGAGGGTTGATTCTCCATAAACCAGAACCTGCTCCTTGTAGGCATTGAGGTTGTGTTTGATCCCTGTTCTCCTGCAGCATTACGGCCCTGCACTTACATACCGCAGGGACAAAAAAACACAGCCAGTGTGGGAGTGATATTTAATACTGCAGTCTTGCATAACAGATCTACTTAATTCAAGGGAATTCAGTTCTGCCTTACAGCGAGGGAACCTCTGTACATGCCATATTTAGGGAAAAACGACCGTATTTTCTCCCCTGTAACCCATAGTATTTGTGTTTGACCTCACGCATGCAACATATGGTGCACAGTGTATTTTTTAAGAAAATCAGAGTGGAACTAAAATCGAGGTTGCCTTGTGTTTTTTTCATTTTTAATTAATGGTGGAAGTGGTACCAATCTGAAAGTTAATTAGCCAGCACTAAGTGACAGTTAAGATGTGTTTGTGGGTGTGCTCGGATCTCAAGCCGAGCAAATTAACATTTACAATTTTTGCTTATTTTGCTCCGTATGCCATCATACCACAATGCATATTGCACTGCTATGCTTTAAATAAAACTACTGTTCATCAAAATAAAAGCACCTTATAATGATCTGAGGCTGATGAGGACAAATAGCATCAAATCCATGAGAAACCGTGTCAGTGATATCCAACTCTAGTTGAAGTGTGCCGGAATGTTCTTACCCAGCAGAGCTACCAGCATCTGTTGGGTCAATTTCATCCCTGGTCAAAGAATTGACAATGACAACGGCATGTTCCAGTATCCAATTTATTTGTTTCCCTGGAATTCACTTGCATAGCTGTTTCAGGCTTGAAAACATTCCTCATGCTAATTCTGGTACTCGTGATAATAAACCATGCCCAGCAAATTTCATGCTCTGTTTGAAAAATGTCACATGGTGATTTGGGGTATCAAAGTCTCCTTCCCACTGCCTGTATGTCATGCAGGAGAGAAAAAAAACAGCTAAGTGCTTTGAAGAAATCAAAGTGACACGGTAGAGTCACAGTGCCTCATTTTCGTTGTGTGAGAGGAGGTGTTAAACACTTAATTTATAAGAGAGCTGCGAATAAGAATTTCAGGGCAATCATATAATTTTTAGTAAGGGCTTTGGAAGCATATGGCGAGCACACAGGTATCTGTCTCTTCGCATTCAATTTCTATAGACAGGGACATAGTCAAATACTCACAGGCAGTGGAGGTAGAGAGTAAAATCAGGTCAAGCCCCATACGTTATATATAAATGCACAAAAGTGAATCAATTTCTATGTGTTTCTCTACCATTGTGAGCTGAATTTATTTGCTTTTAATTTACAGAGAGCTACAGCTGGTGTGAAAAGGACAAATGGAAATGAATTGAGGGAAGAGTGCAGCCACGATCAAAATCAGACACTGAAAGAACGAAGCAACCACTCAGAGGCAGTAACCATGGAGACCAGCCAGCTTTCAGAAATGGACCCTGCAACTGAGTGCAAAATGGATTCTGTTGAGACGGTAGAAAATACAGAAGGTGGTGAACAGATTAATTTCAGCATAGGTTTATTGGGAGAAACAGAAACAGGTGGAGCCATCGAAACATCCACGGACCACAGAGACGTGACTGAAATCCACAATGAAATGGGGACTATTAATGGACAGGAGAGTGCAACAGATCTTCCCCAACAAGAGGAGGCCTTGGTCCTGCAGGCAGGACAGGAAGAGCTCATTTGGACAGATTCAAATACCTTGTCGGTCTCTGAGACACCCTCTAGCCCAGGAAGAATTTACGACAACAAGCTGGCTTGTGACACACAGGACTTGCTGGAACAAAAGCAGCCTGACAGTCTGGACCAAAAGCAGCCCGACAGTACCACACTGACAGTCGATGCTGGAGACAACCACATCTTAGAGAGGGCAGATGACAGCAAGGTGAAGGAGGCCCTTGTGGAAAGTGAAAGCCAAAAAGAAACCGTCCTGGAGAAGAAGATCCAGGAAGAGGCCTCCTCAGAAATCTCCACTGAGTCTTGCCAAAATCAAGACCAAGATGATGATCTAAGCGACTGTCTGCAGGTTGAAATAGCCATCGTCTCCTCCGACAGTGAAACCGATGAGAACTGGAGGGGCATATTTTCGTGTGCACCCTCAATGCATAAGGAAGACAATGATAAGCTCCTCGTGGATGGTGCCCCAGAGACGAACGTCGGGGAGCTGCTCATTGAAAAAGACACAGATGCCACAGGCTTTAGTCAAGGTGATGAAGCCGAATCAAGATGCGACACCGCCATTTTGGAGCAGCCTGAGACCCCTGAGGAGCCTCTCACGGGAATGGATGCCTGCTCCTCTGACAACTCAGCCAAATTCCACAACTTGTCAAAAATCTCTGAGGACGAGGAGCTGCGACAGGGGGCGAAGCCCAATAGCATACGCTCTTCTTGCACCACTAAGACTGACACAGAAAAGAGGGTTCCCAGCGACTACTGTGTGATCCAGGAAACAAAGAGCAAGAATGTCAGCACAGAGCATGTTGACTTCCAGGTGGCTCGCAAGCAGTGGCTGCAGATGGAGGAGCAGACTAAGTGTCAGGCGCACCAAGCCACCACCAAGCAGGGCACCAGCCAGAGTGGCAACAGTTTCATGTACACCCCTGTCCGAACAATCAATAAGAAAAAAAAAGAGCCAGAGTTTGAAGGCCTGGGACCGAATGAGTACCCATACACTCAGTTCAGCCCCTGCTCAGAGGACTCAGGCCTAGACGACTCCAGCTACAGGTCGGCATATGACGACCCAGAGACGCCCATTGAGAGAGAAATCCGGCTGGAACTGGAGCGAGAAGAGAGCCTCAGGAGGGAGAGGGGCTTAACCAGAGCCGCCGACACTGAAGAACACGTGCAGGCTAAGGCCCGGTCACCCAGCTTCCACCTGAGCAAGCCTGACAAGGGCCCATCACGGGACAGGCTGCTGCGGTCACCCAGCGGTTCCAAGACCCCGCCATCGTTCACCTTCACCTCCAGACCGTCAGCAGCGAAGGCCCCACTGTATCACGAGATGACGGCTAACAACGTCATCATCTTCGAACCGGTGGATCCGTACCCTACAAGCCCGCGACCTGCTGCCAGGGGGCCCCCAAGTGCTCTGCCGAACAGGAAGTTCAACGAGTGGCCCTCCGAGACAACCAGCGTCATCATCCTAGAGACGTCCAACCTGATCATCCGCAGTGCCTCTGAGTTATGCTTGAACACCGCTAGCCAAGAGACCCAAGAAAGCACCTTCCACAACAACCCCTTCTTCAAGCTGCGCTCCCGGAGCACCCAGTCACTGGTCGCCCAGGAGATAAAGGTGGTCAAGCAGAGAGAGGAGGAGCTGAAGAGGCAGAGAGCACACCTGTATGCTAAGGAGAAGTATGACACCGTCCTAGTGTCCCAAAACCTGCTGGACAATCTGTGCATCAACAGAACAGGTATGCTAAAATTAACAAAGTCCCAAGCCTTTGTGACCAATGGTTGTTTTCAAATGTTTTAATGTTAACCACTTTACTAAGAGTAATCAAATTCAGCTTGAACACTTCATAAGCCTTCATAATCTTAATTCACAATGGTTGCTCTTTATGCATGTGATTGCAGGGATTTTCCAGGCATGTCATTTCAACAGTGGATTTTCCACAGGTGTCATTTATGCAAAGATATTTTTCCCCATGCTAGTTGTTTTAGCAAATTGTTTTGTGATTGTTGTTCATGTGTTTTTCAGCAGAACCTCTTGCGAGGTGCAAGTCCTCTCCATCTTCACCTATGAAGACTGCACATAAAATGAACCGTTCCACGCTGTCTTGTGATCACAAGGTACAGTATATGATCCCCTATAAAACATAGGCATATAGCACACATATTCTATACATTATATATTTTTATATGACTCCAGTCATATAAAATATATAGATAGTGCATATGCACTGCTTAAACAAATTAAGGGAACACTTAATCAACACAGTATAACACCAAGTCAATTAAACTTCTGGGATATCGATCTGTCCAGTTAGGAATCGTAAACGATTGTGAATCAATTTCACCTGCGTTGGTGCAAATTAAAGTGACAACAGATGGACAGCAGAGGCAACAGCAAGACAACCCCCAAGGTGCAGGTGGTGGCCACAGACCATTTCTCTTTCCTTATCCTTCCTGACTGATTATTCTCTAGATTTGCATTTTTCTAGTGCCCTTGTCACTACTGGTAGCATGAGGTGGTACCTGCAGCCCATTCAGTTAGTCCAGCTCCTCCAGGATGGCACATCCATACATGCCGTCGCAAGAAGGTTTGCTGTGTCTCCCAGCACAGTCTCAAGAGCGTGGAGGAGATACCGGGAGACGGGCCATTACACGAGGAGAGCTGCACAGGGCCGTAGAAGGGCAACATCCCAGCGGCAGGACCGGTATCTGCTCCTTTGTGCGAGGAGGAACAGGAGGAGCACTGCCAGAGCCCTACAAAATTACCTCCAGCAGGCTACTCGTGTGCATGTTTCTGACCAAACTGTCAGAAACAGACTTCATGAGGGTGGCATGAGGGCCCGACGTCCTGTAGTGGGACCTGTGCTCACAGCCCAGCACCATGCAGCTCGATTGGCATTTGCCAGTGAACACCAGAATTGGCAGGTTCGCCATTGGCGCCCCGTTCTCTTTACAGATGAGAGCAGGTTCACACTGAGCACATGTGACAGATGTGAAAGAGTCTGGATACGCCGTGGCGAATGTTATGCTGCCTGCAACATCATCCAGCATGACCGGTTTGGTTTAATTGACTTGGTGTTATACTGTGATGATTAAGTGTTCCCTTAATTTTTTTGAGCAGTGTAGTATGAACAGACATCCATATATAGTTCTGGATTTCAGTACTACTACCATAAAATAGTTACTAGAACATTCCCACAATTCAGTAAGAAACTCTGTTAAGTAGGTAAAGTGTTTAAGTTTGAGTTAAAGATGAAAAGCTAGCTACAGTCTTATGGAGGGAAATTCTACCTCCTCCAGTATATGGACACATTCTCTGGAGCACGCCGCAAGAGCACCATGGCCATGCGCTGGGAATCAGGGGAATTTGCCAACCATGGGAAGGATTGAAACCATGGAATCCAATCCAAAGTAGAGAAGCCTATATTTTCTGTTCCATTCTCTTGAGGTGGTGCTGTGTTATGTTAGTTTTTCTTAAAACATAGCAACTCAATGCTTGTGTGACTTTATCAACATATGTTGAGACAACATGATGTTGTGTAAAGAAAATTGTACAGTGCAAGATGTTAAATGTTATATATGAATGTTTAGTTCACAATTACTCATGTTTATATTGAGCAAATCTACATGGTTATTTTTGATGTACTGTATCATGTTGGTTACAAAAAGAGGAGGGTATTTATCGTATTTTCGTATTCTATTTTCTTCAGAAAAGATACATTTGCACATTCCTTTCGAAGAATGTAGGCCTTTACGTAGAATTTATTGTACAGTTCTAAACAGTTTGAAAATGACATTCTGTAGCATGAATATATTCAACCATTTCAAATAGTTATGTTAGTATTGAACAATGTTTACTCTGTCAGTGAATACCACATGAATTTAGATTTTTCACCAGTGTTCAGCCAGCAGGAGGAAGGAGTAGGGGAAAACAGGAAGCACTTTAAAGCACTTACCTCCTGTTTTAATACTTTGCTCTTTTCTACTTTTTAAAGACCCTTGTACTTGAGCAAGTTCAGGCAACTGCAACTTAATTATGCAGGGTTTGTCACATTTATATAGTAGTATTACTGTAGCTAAATTATGTCAAATGAGACTTGCTGATCCACTTATTTTCAATGAAAACATAAAGGGCACACTTTAAATCAAAACAAAAAACAGGGGTTTTCTTATGCATCATATACTGTATACTATAGATTTACAATGTGTTTTAAGAACCGAGACAAGAATGTGCAACATGCTATTTCCAGTAGTGCTTGTTAATGCTGGATATTAAATTACAAACTGTTCCAGAGGTATTTTTCGGCAGTATTTGCACCAACTTCAATTTTAAATGTCTTGTTTTGAAGATTCCTGGTTTTTGTATCTTTTGCTCTGAACAAATTTGCTTGAAAAAAATGTTTTCCCAGTTGACCTGTATTGCCTGCTTCTAATAATTTAAAATATTTATATCTGTTGTATGAATGAAAAATAGAATTGAGAATTTCAAATGCCTTCCTTGAGATTCATTTGTGTCTGGTTCTCTTTGTACGCTGAATACGACTGCTGCAAAAATAAAGACAAACTAAAAATCTCCTAGAATCTTCACACTTCATCTATTGATCATCATTATCCACCTTTCCCAAGTAAATGCATGGCACTGCTAATACAAAAGGTTGCTTACATGGCTAGTTCAAGAGAAAGTCCTTTTCCAATAATGTGATTGTGATGGGACGGACTGGGACTAAAAAATGGCCCTGGACTTTTTGACCCAGACCGGCCCACCACAACCGGCCTGCAGACACTCCACTGCCCCGCCCCGTCGAGGCACACATAAACACACCAGCTCTTAATACCACCCCTTTCATTGAACAATATCCCTTCATGTTCTGAAGCCTTGAGTAAAATATATGTATGATAGTTAGTCTAGAGTATTCACTAATGAGGAGAGTGTTTTGCTCTTAGAAGAAGGAGGCTGGCTGAAAGGAGATCATGGCACTGGCAGCAATCACTCACAAATCACAGGCAGTCCTCTCTGGAACAAATAGAGGGGCCTGTGCATTACATAATTTCGGAAAGTTTGGCTAGCATTGCTTTGGAATAGAGATAGTTTAATTAGTGTGAGCTATGATAGGCAATATTGTTGTAACTTGGCCGCATTTTGATATCAATACTTTTAAAGGCAGGCCTAGTTTTTGCAAGTTGGAATTAAGGACTTACAGACAGTGCTTTGTAGGCAATGCGTGAGTAACTTTGCTTTTTTTTAATGTTGAAAACATTTTTTGGTGAGATATCACTTCTTTTTGTGTACTAATGTAATGTGTTTGGTAGCTAACTAATGAAGATAATGCATGAAGATAATGACATCAAGAGAGACGTGCATACAGAATACATGCAGACATGCATGCATTGTAGCTCAAAGAAAGACATAGGCGTGAATTCTGTGCTTTAGCCTACCATGAAGTACAACTAAATTAAAGTGTTTGCAGTAATTGTAACTGCATGACGGTACTTAGCCTATTTGAACGGTATAAACTTTGCCCCTAGTGGTTGAGACGTATCAGTCTCAATTACAGTATTTTTGTTAGTGTCAAATTATGAACTACAGCTTTAAGAAAATCCCGTAAATTTTTACTTCCGATCAATCTTGTCACCACACCCACAGACTGTAAAATGCATAGGATGCACCGAAAATCATGTTCACATATATTTGTAAAAAACGTTCAAGTAAAAGCATTTTCCCTTGCTTGCTGTACTATATACAGTACCTGATGCACTTTTGGATTAGAAGACACCAAATTTTTTTCTCCAAAATGTCTTGTATAAATATGTTTAGGAAACCAAGTAATTACCAGTATATTCAGCTACAGCTGTTTTCTGATTAACCCTGAAGAGTTTATCTTGTTACAGTTCACCGTACAGTCTGCATTTCCACAGCAACCACCTATCGCACTGAAATACGTTGCTGTTATTGTGTAGAAACACACACGCTTTTGTACGTAAAAAAAAAAGGATTTAAATACATTAGGCTACTTATATTACGGTTATTATGTATGTTGCGTCAATTTTTTCAGAAGTTGAACTATCGATGACTTCTGATGTTACTGATCTCACGCCTTGGCGCTCAGGTGACGTTATGGAGTGGACCAAAATAATTGGCTGGGGGACGGGGGGGACTGACAAATTTTAAGAATTATTTCGGGGACAGAAATATCAGATGTGAAACCCCCCCTCCAAACGCAGTCAGCGCCACCCTTTGACTTTTAAAAGGAACTTCAGTGAGGCACAGTGTCTGACTGCTTAACGAGGCACAGTGTCTGACTGCTTAACTTGACCATTGGAAATGGAAAACTTTATAAGACATGATTGGATAATTGTGGATTATGATGCGTTTTTGAGCCCATCCGTTTGCTTCACCAAAAATTTTGGTCAGCAGCCGCCACTGATATATACAGTCAAGCCGGAAAGTCTGCACACCCCTTTCACCTTTTCCACGTTTTATTACGTTACAGACTTATACTACAATAGATTGAGTTCATTTTTTGCCTCAAACATCTACACACAATAGCCAATAATGACAAAGTGAAAACAGGTTTTTAGAAAATATGCAATTTTATTTTACTGACAAAAATAGGTTATTTAGGGGTTACATATCTGTACACACCCTTAGCCTAATACTTGGTTGCTGCACCTTTGGCAGCGATTACAGCTTCAAGGCGTCCTGGGAAAGAAGCTACGAGCTTGGCACACTTGTTTCTGGATATTTTTGCCCATTTCTCTTGGCATATCCTTGAAAGCTCCGTCAGGTTGGATGGGGAGTGTCGGTACACAGCCATTTTCAGCTCTTTCCACAGATGTTCAATTGGATTCAGGTCTGGGCTCTGGCTGGGCCACTCAAGGACATGCACAGACTTTCTACGAAGCCAATCCTTTGTTCTCTTGGCTGTGTGCTTTGGGTCGTTGTCATATATTTTATATTTTGATTTATAATAAATTAGCACAAATGTCTAAAAACCTGTTTTCACTTTGTCATTATGGGCTATTTTGTGTTGAACTTTGAGACAAAAAATTAACTCAATCTATTGTAGAATATGTCTGTAATGTAATAAAACGTGGAGAAGGTGAAAGGGGTGACTTTCCGGCTTGACTATATGCCTATATATTTTTTGGGTTGCATCGGCCCAAATTGTCCATCGGCCCACCGGGAAACCTCCCGGTACTCCAGATGGCCAGTCCGACCCTGGTTTTGCGTGGTAAGCGGGAGATACTACCATTACTACAATGGCCAGGGCAGCTTTACAATGGCCGCTATAGGGACATCCACATTTGTGGTTTAAAACAAGAAAATACTCCACACAGCTTGTATAACAACATGTTTCCAGAGGCTGTACATACAAACACAATTTTTATGTATGTTTATTTGCGATTCTTAACATAAAAAGTGGTATTTATTTTCCTTCTCATAAGCGGCACAAGCTGTTCCCTCCCGAGGACAATAGAGGCATGGTTTAGGTGCAGCTGGCTTGGCCAAGTAGTCTTGGAAACCCAAAACTTATAGTAGAATAATCAATCACGTTTCAAAAGTGACAGTGGCAAGATTATTGCTAAACAGTGGCAACTGGTTGTAAAATTCAGTGCTGGCCCTTAATGGAGACGAAGGATGAAGGTTGCTGTGGGAAACAATTGTTCTGTTGAAAAATATACTTCTATTTCTGCACTGATACAGGCATTTATCTTGTTAATAAAAATACATTTAATATAAAAACACTGTATATAGCCCTGGGCAATGGCAGTCTTGTAAGCAAATATGTAATTCATAAAATTGCCCTAAACATCTGTTAAAATGAGGGAAATCATTCAATTTCAAATGACAGCTACGTATTACAGCTCATTCCCTCTTATTCTTCAGCTCTTTCTCATGATCACATGCATAATTTCTACAACAAACTCAAGTTGAGTTAATGATCCCTTTTTAGCAACCTGCTTGCCTCGATAAAACAAAATTTTATGGTAAAGTGCAAAAATATAAAAGCATTGGAAAGCAATATGCTCAGTGCAGGTTGTGCTTCAAAGTAAATATTATGTTAAATTAGTCACCTTTGTCTTCAAGACATGCACAGTACATTTTGTAATATCTCTCATTACCTTTGCGAGTTGAAATTCTTGCCTTTTTGACTAAATCCTACAGCTTAAAGACCATCACCTCATTCACTAGCATTGGCTTCTCTGGAACTGAAATCACTGAAAAATCCTGGCAATCAAAATCAAACTGGTCTCTTTTTTTTTTTCACACGGTCTTTCTTCAGATAATTTCATTATACATTGAGAATATTCTGTATTATGCTGCATTTGGAACCTGCCACATTGCTCAAGTTTCTTTGTTCAGAAAAGCATAGCGGAACAAGGCTGCCAACCTACACCAGAATCACACTGAGGTAGTGGGTGGTTTCAACAAGTAACCTGTCACACGCTATATATGGAGGACAAGAGTGCAATCAGGAATACCACATTCCCAGTGATGAAGACCGCCAACGCCACATTTTTAAACATGGAATCCTGTGGGGAGCACACACAAATTATTATTATGAAATGTTCATCAATTAAACCACTTGCAACTTGGGTAGTACTACAGATTCATGGGGAAATGATTCAGTGTAGAGGTATACTGCATTCATGCCATGGTGTTCTTTCAGATAGATATATTCCATGTATTCACATTTTTATCTTTAAATATGATATGTAGCAAATAGTTTTTAAACTCAAATCCAGTCTGATCGCATTGTGGCATGTCTTTTCTAAACCAATTGTCATAAACTGTTATTCATTTATTTTACTAGGTTACCAATTAAGTACTCTGATCATTGTTCCCTTTTTTAAAAGTTGATCGTAGACTTGGGGGTACACCCAATATAGTAGGGGTACACCGTACAGCTCTGACCCACAGTCTCTTTCTGTTTTACCTCATAATCTGCCTGTGAAGTATCGGAGAGGATTGGATCCTCATCACCATGGGATTTCGTTTCTGTAGGCAGGCAAGATCACAGGCCTGCATCATTGACCCCATTTCTACCTCTTTTCACACAATAAAACAGTTCCTTTATTATTTTTCAATTCCAAGGACAGAACCACTCAGTTCTGCATGCAATCAACTGAACTGATGCTCAAAGGTCATGTTTGATTTTGAAAAGGATAACATAAAATGCAACGAAAGTAAAACACCAGATTGTTATTGCTGCCATATTGCATGTTCAAAGGGACATTTTGCACCACAATGTTTCACTCACACCAAAGTAGTTAGCTACGAATCTTTTACAACTTAACACAAAACACTTGTTGTTCTTGTTCCACTTGATTCTATCCTTAAAAGACACCAAACAAGGAATACAATGTAACGAATAAGAAGCCTGCTCCAGATAGTTTCACAGAATTACGCACAGGGTGCAGCCAAAACACAGACACACAATAAAGGTAAAGATCCTGTTCATAAATGCATGGTACAGTAGAGAATCAGCTAGACTTCATTTCAATTTAAATTAAATATAAATATCAATCAAATGGATAACTGGGCAGTACTGCAGCTGACTGGTTCCATATTAGTAAAATTGTGAGAGAAAGGAGAACATTTCCATACAAACCAACATACTTTTAAGAAGGCGTTGTTTTTGCAGCTCCAACACCAGAAATGCCACAGCGACCCAGACTACAAACGCCCCAAGGGTCACAGTGGACAGGACTGTGGGCAGTAGCAAGGCCTGCTGACCAACCCCCAGGAACATAGCTGCCACTACACCAGGAGAAACAATAGGGTTCATGTTAAGAGAGCACTGTAGATGCTGACCAGGTGAGAATTAGTAACTTTGAAATAGAGGAGATACTAATCTAATCTAATCGCTCCTCACAGTGTTTCCATTTGTTTTTATGGTACCAGTTCACTGAATAATCCGACCTGCCATTAACAGTCTGAATTATCTCACAATGCAGCAGTCTCTCACCGTGCACCATAAACACTTTTGAATGATAAGCCAATTCAAGTTCAATTGAGTAAATTAAATTTGATCACTGCAAACATAACGGAGGTAAGCTATCCTGCAATTTACAGCTCTGTGCTGTAAGCTTTGAGAGAAGCACAAAGTAAAGGCAGTTAGCAAACAATGAACTTTTCTTCACAACATCAGCACACCCTCAATCCAAGGTCAAATCAGTCAAATAACCATACTAATGCCATGCAAATCCATGACAGTGCCATCAGCAATGTTTATTTTGAAAAAAATAATAATAAAAAGAGATACCGAACTGCTAAATGTCTTCATATATAAAGTAATCACTTAGGAAACACAAGCGTAGCTATTTCTGCTCAGGGATGTGTCACTTATTTTAACTCAGCCTTAAAATATTGGATAGCATTCATACTTATTTGGATGAAAAACTTACAAAAAATCTGAAAAAGACAGAAGATGTGTTTTATTTCATTTTGTTTAACCTTTATTTATACTGGGCAGGCTAACTGAGCATGCATGCTCTTTTTTTACGGCAACGCCCTGTTTACACCTCCCCCCAATTAGCCTAACCTCTAACCTGCATATCTGTTGGATTGTGGGAGGAAACCGGTGTACCCGGAGAAAGCCCAGGCAGACACAGGGATAACATGCAAACTCCACATAGAAAGGCCCCCACTGGGATTCAACCAGGGACCTTCTTCTTGTGAGTCCAGTAAATGTCAGCTGCTGATGCTCACTGCAAAGAGCAGCCACAGCAAGCCAGTGCATATTAGGGTGTGCACTAGGCCTCCTCCTACCCTCTTACACAACTGTGTCCCTCTCTTGTGGGAAGGGCTACAGGGGCAGTCTGTAAAGGCGGGTCAATGGGCAGCTGCAGCTGACAGCTCTCAAACCCTGACCTCCGCTCATTTATGGTACCAATACTCACTAAATGTAGAGAAATTTACAATGGATACAATGTCTCTGACAGTCTGGCAAAGTAGCTACATTTGTTTGTTGCTTTTGTGAAATAAGGTCTCTAGGGCAGGTCTGAATACTTGCTAAATCTGTCGCCATGTTGGCAGCATTATTCCAGGGTTCTCCAGTTGCTCTGAATGCTCTGTAGAGGTGTGATAAAAGAGACTGCTTACCAGCGATGGTCACTGCACTAGTACCTGCACCCATGTGCATCCAGTTAAATATGTACCTTCTGCAGATATAGAAAAAAACATGTTCAGACATTCATTTCAGAACACTGAGCTAAATCTCTGTGGTTTTAACAGCAGTAGCACACATCATTCAGAATACTACAGGGAAACTATGAGTCTTTCACTAATTTCACTAATAGGTACACACTGGAAATAAAGATTTCTTGAACCATATTGATCATATCACAAATCTCAGGACAGCTGCTTTTTATATATGCTGTTAGTATTTTTGTTTGAATGATCCTTCCTTTATTGCTGCCTAGGCTATAAGCAAGCAATTCTAATGAACCCAAATTATATGTAAACAATGAAATGAATAAGTATATAGTGTACAATTGGGAATGGTGTTTTACCGTGCAGCGTCTGGAGCAGGTCTAAAGATTGCCATAAAAGGTTGCAGCACAGCAAGAGTCATGACCGTGCAGCCCAGGTAAGGGTGAGCACCAGCACGCTGGAGAGGACAGAGCAACGGTCATACATACACTGACCACATCATGAACACAAAGACATTCACTCTGACGCTGTCTACAAGACGACCACAGCTACATTAATTCTCACACTGACCTCTCCTTGAACACAACCACACACCTTACCACGCTGCCCACACTACGAATGTGATTGTACAAACACTGAACACACCAATAACACGGACACATTCTTACTTTAGCCGGCAAAATCAAGAACGTGCCACACACACGCGCCCGTGCTGACCACAGCAGGAGCTCAACCATACTCACCCTCAAATTGACCATATCATTAATGGCCCCCACAACCACAACCACCCTCTACTCATGCTGCGCCCCCTTCTGTGTGGGTTCATCCATGGTCCGTCACATCGCCTTACCAAAAGCCAAAACCTGCTGCTACCCTGGTGCCCAGGTTCAGGAAATAAATTCCATTATCACACCACTACTTGATTAGCACCCCTCGGCATCTACAGCCATCATCCACGTCGGAGCCAATGGCATTAAGTTTGAGCAACCTGAACAGCTAAAAGATGATTTCAAAAAACTTATTGACATTCTCCTGGACACTGGTAAAAAAATGCATAATTTCAGGTCCCTTCCCCTCTCCACGCTACGGGGACGCAAAGTTCAGCCGAATCCGCAACCTTCATATTTGGCTGAAAGGTTATTGTTGCTCCTTAGGCATTCCATTGTTGATACCACATTCTGGGACAGACCCGACCTCTTTGCACCGGACAGCCTACATCCAAACATGTCAGGCTCCTTCCTTCTCTCAAGGAACATGGATCTTGTCCTAAAGTCGTGTAATGTACTTTGTGCTTGATGTAGGGTGAGCCCGATCCGTTTGAATAACTGTGACACTCTAGGCAATAAAATCCCTGTACTCATTAATAATAGGCCTATACAATGCAATCTCTAAGTGTTTACCAGGAGTTCTTGTAATTTAGTAACGATTCAGACTACAACATTGAGACAACATTGTAGTCTTTCTGGTTCCAATAGCCACCAATTAACTTATAGCATGGGTACTGGAAATGGCGCTAACATTACTGTCATCAGTCCATGTATCGCAATACTCAACCTACAGAGATTTTGTCTCCATCTTCCATTATTAGTACAACTGACTTAAAATCACTGCAAGATTTTCAATCACATCATGTTTTAAAACTGTTGCACTTAAAGGAACATGCCAACATTTTGGGAAATTGGCTTATATGCCATCTTCCCCAGAGTCAGACAAGAAGATGAAAACCCTTTTTTTCTGTGTGCGTGCAGTAAGAAGCATAGAGACCCACACCGTTAGCCTAGCTTAGCCGCAATCACTGGAAGTGGGTTAGACCAGTTAGCCTAGCTCCCTCAAAAGTGACGAAATACACTTTCCAACAACTCCAAAACTTTCTTATTTACATGTTGTATTTACCACTTGTAGAAATAACAATGTAAAATGAGACATTGTGCATGTCTGGAGCATCATTTGGTGGGAGGGGATTAGGAGAAAGATAGGAGAGAAGAGAGCAGCAGGCGGAAGTTGTTTTGCCTTGTATCTTTTCAAACTTGCCTACAGCAGCTTTAACACGTGCTTCTTGACAAGCTATACTTTTATAAGATTCAGAAAATAGCACCCTCTAATGGTTTTGTGGAGACATGGCAAACAAAGCCACTTTTCAATGGTGACGTTGCGAAATAAAGTGGACATGTGGTTGCATTTTAGCACAAAATGCACAGTGACAAACATATGTAGCCAAAGGAAGGACTCACCCAGCTCCACCCTCCTCTGTAGATGAAGGGCAGAATGAAGCCAGTACCAGTGAGCAGGACCACCAGGATCATCACGGCACGGTGCACCTGCCAAGGTTCAGAGAGCACTGAGAGTAACACAGTCTGTATATCGACTGAATCACACAACAATACTTGAGCTACATCAGTACTTAGACATTTAACACGTATTCATAGTTTAACAACTGACTGCATTAAACATAGCATTCATAAAAACATTAAAGACGTGATCTATACACACACACACACTACAGTTATGCTCTTCTGTACTTCAATCAAATATGTAATTATTCACTCAAAGTATATATTAGCCACAAAGTCATACTAGTTACTGCATTGTTGTCCAGATTGAGGACTCAGGTGTCAGCAAGCAACCCTTAACCATTCACTAATGTTATATAACTGGGAACCCTTAACCATTCACTAATGTTATATAACTGGGAACCCTTAACCATTCACTAATGTTATATAACTGGGAACCCTTAACCATTCACTAATGTTATATAACTGGGAACCCTTAACCATTCACGAATGTTATATAACTGGGAACCCTTAACCATTCACTAATGTTATATAACTGGGAACCCTTAACCATTCACTAATGTTATATAACTGGGAACCCTTAACCATTCACTAATGTTATATAACTGGGAACCCTTAACCATTCACTAATGTTATATAACTGGGAACCCTTAACCATTCACTAATGTTATATAACTGGGAACCCTTAACCATTCACGAATGTTATATAACTGGGAACCCTTAACCATTCACTAATGTTATATAACTGGGAACCCTTAACCATTCACTAATGTTATATAACTGGGAACCCTTAACCATTCACTAATGTTATATAACTGGGAACCCTTAACCATTCACTAATGTTATATAACTGGGAACCCTTAACCATTCACTAATGTTATATAACTGGGAACCCTTAACCATTCACTAATGTTATATAACTGGGAACCCTTAACCATTCACTAATGTTATATAACTGGTTTTTTTTTTATTAGAAGGAGGCTCAAATCTTCCAACTGTGGAGCTATAGCAGCTATAACAGCTGGGCCATATACAATAAAGGCAACCTGTGGTGCAGCAGTTTGGGGATGTGCCCAAAATGTCTCTGCCAATAAAGTGCTGATGCCATGAGGAAATATTAACAATATGGTACTTTAAAAGCCTTGGATGAACATCAAAGCCTATAAAATCCAATTACTGAAAGGCCCTGACAGGACCTTTTGCACTATGACTTGGTGTTAAAATTACTGCAGCAACTGAGAAAGCCAGGGTATGTGTGTGTTGGAGTTCGGGGAGCGCATGAATGGATAAGTAAGTGAGCGGATGTATTTTTTTCAGTAAAATCCAGAAATCTTTGGATCAACTCATAACCTCACCTGAAACCAAACATTCTGTCCAAATATGGTCCGAACCGGCCAGCTGGTTTTGAAGTAGCGTGCAATAATGATACCAGTGGTGGCTGCAGTCATCCATGCAACAAGCATGCAAGTCCCTAGCAGTTAATCAAGAAACAGAAATTGAACGCAATGGGATTCTGAAATTGCATAACAGAGCGGTTGCCAAATATTCAAATTAAACAATGCAGGACAGCCATTTGCTGAAAAAAGTGAGTGGATTCAGTTAGTATCCTTAGCTGACTGAGCGTACTTAGCTTGCCTTTGACCCAATGTGTATGGTAGTGTTCTGTTCTTCAAAGGCCCAGTGTGGCAAGTGCAGTGATAGCCAAAATTCATTTAAAAAGTACTGTTATTATTATTATTATTATTATTATTTTCAAATTAGCTGTATTAACATGCAAAATGTTTTGGAAACATCAGCATAAACTTTGATTCTGGACAAATGAGTCCTCTTGAATGTGCTACTGTGAAATTATGTTGTGCAGAATCAAGATTTATGACAGGCAGTGTCGCTGCTGTATGTAAAGGATGTCATTTTATCCTACTAACAGGCCATTTAGCTAGGCTCTAAAGTCTCATCGTCTTTCCTACTGTCCAAAGAGCACTTAGAACTGAATCAAGGCTGAGTCTTTCAAAAGATCAGGGGCCACATGAATAAACAGTGCTGAGCAGAAAAATGCCCACAAAAAGCCGCGTAAGAGACACGTTGGACACCATATGCATGCAATGTTTGGCGTCAGTGTGATATGGTGACATATTGACCAAAACGCAGAGGTAGAAAAAGAAACATTTTTTAAAGCAGATTTACGACTTTCACCCTGAGCGTTTTTTTACGCATTTTTTTTTACTCAGAGTTTTATACACATGTGGCCGCAGGTCTTTTAAAAGAGGCTGAAAACAAACTAGAAATTTCACACTAGCACACTTACCATGCGTTTTCATGATCAAGGGAGATCGTGAGCCGCTCATGTTCTCAGGATTCCCATTGATCACTTTCTTATTGGTCGAAATCAGGGGCTGGCGATCGTGTCTATGAATTGCACCTAAAAAATAATCAAGGAAAATTGCACAATTAGCTCCGACAGTGTCTCATACAGAGGCAGGCAGTCAGGATATCTACTGCCCTTTCACTTCTCTTATCAGGAATACATTATTATATGGGTGTTGTGGTAGAGGAAATGATTGCTTCCTACTGTGAACAACATCATCACCAGGTGTTTTTCCCTCAACCCCATCTGTTGTTATATGTAGCAAACATGCGCCATACCATGCCTCTGTCTCACACTACGGGAAATGATGGCCATAAATGAGTAATTGGACAAATATGCTTACCTCAGGACATATTTTAGACTTCAGGTGTTATCTTGGAAGCAGTACAAGCGAGTGATTTACCGTTTCTTAAACCCAGTGACCTGGATGCGGGTCAAAAACTGCTGACGCAATATTTTAACTTCATGACTGATACCCTTGTGCCAGCTAAAGCACTTGCCGTCTGGAATAATTTTATGAGGTATAAAGAGAAGCATGTGAACCACGTTTCATACGTGTAACAAAGTCATCTGCAACCGACCTGCAATTAGGCAGTGATCCAAAACACCTGTGTTACTGAAAGTGCTAATGACCAGAGTAAAGCAGAGTGCCTGATTGGCCCAGAACAGCATGCGATCATCACAGTGGAATCATCAAATATCTTCTGATATTCAACCTGAACAAATCCAGCTGTCTGCTTGGTGCTTTAAAGTGTTTAGAATTAATTAAAATGGACAATACTTGAAAAGTGACCCATGGCAAAGTATTTTCAGTGAGTGAAGCAGTGAATCATGGTCTAACAAATCAATAGGGTCTAACAACAATGTACAAAAATTCCTTGTACACTCAACAATCAGAAAGACATATTACAGTATTGAGAGGCTATTCTGAAAGCAATGCCTAACCAGGCTTGAGGCTGGGATAATGGGACTCACCATTTTCAGCCCGGCCATTTGCCAGGAACAGGAAGTAGCTCTTGTCCAGATCAAATCTGTTGTGGACCTGGGGAATGTGAACCTCTCTGCGGAACCTGCACTGGATGACCCCGTCAGCCAGCCTCCATGCAGCATTAGTTAGTTCGCTCTATTGGGGTACAGGCAACAACAGGCTGTTCACATTGACTTTGGTGCTTACGAGTTCTAATAAGCAACTGAATAATATTAGTAACACTTGTTATGAATGGTCTTTCATAGGACATATATAACACCTTCATAAGTAGTACAAACGTTCACAGAAAAAGTTCTGTGTTAAATCAACTCTTACAGAGTACATATGGTCTCTATTGGACTCATATGTACCATATTAGAGTTGAAGTAACACTGGACTTTTTACTGAGCATAAATGCAGATACTAATAACTGCAAATTGAAGAGTGTTTTCCCAAACCTCACTAAGTCCATTTTTGATAAACCATATTTTTCAAGGTGGGCATAATCTTTCTGATAAATGGTTAGATATATGCAGTTTTACGTTTACAGTATTATTCTTAGGGATTTAAGTATAACAAATTTGATTTTTCATGCAAAAAACTTTAAAATAAACAAAAATTTTCTCAAAGTTTGCGAAAAGTGGGCTGAGTGAGTTTTGGAAAAAGACTCTTCAATTGTCATATGGTGTGGTGTGTTCTGTCATCTCTGATGCAACAAGTGACATTACCAAGAAATGCATGGGACACAAACCACATTCCTATTGCACTTATTGACATACACATTTATAAATGTCGATGTAGTGTTTATGAAGGTGTTGTATTGTCCTTATGAAGGTGTTGTATAGTTGTATAACTCTTATAAAAGACCATTAAAAGAAAGAGTTATCATAATATCAGTAATGTGATTATTTGACCCTGTTATTAAATAAAATACCTTGTAGACCTTGAATTAGCAAAAAAAAACAAAAAACAGTCGAGTCAAAATACAATCGGCTTTCAAACTGTGATCCAGCTATTTGAAGGTCCCCAAAGTGATTCTGTGAGAATTATACCTTTGGAAAATATCTATGAAAAAAAACACAAAGTGGAGCTACCAGCATACCCGTGAAGCCCCCTCTGGGTATGTCCGCCCTTCGAGGTATGCTGCATCAATGTGAACATGGTCCCCGTCCTTCATACATTGATAGACATCATCGTTACCCTGCAGAGAAAATAACAAAAACATCTTGATTCCAAATTCTAAATGAAATTAAAGTACGATAAAAAAAAAACACCAAGTGACACTACTACAGTACATGAGACCTCAAGGGTCTTTCGGATTTAAGTTCCACATTATCACTGTGTTTGGGTGAGTACAGTGCAAACCACTAAAAATAGCATCAGTCCAAGACCATTTTATTCTTATGTGCAGTGGTAACCATGGAAACAGAGTGAACTGATATGAAGGGAATGAGTGAATTTGCATTGAGAAAATGAATTCATAAATTACAGGCATGTTTTATTAACATAATATCACTGAGAAAAGCTGTGCTTAACAAAATACAGTACTGTGCAGAGAAACAATCTTAAGTCAATTATTTATCATTTCTATCACATAATGTGATGCTGCAAGTTATATTGACAGCCCGTAGTTCAGTTGTCCCTACAATATGAACTTAGGCTGAAGTTGTTTTGTAAATGAGTTATGTTCTAGATTGGCAGTTCATTCAAAATGTATTGGCAAAAATCCTACTGCATCCAGCTGAACGGTTGAAACAAATCAATCCTTGCACTCATGTCATTTTGTGATTTAGCAGCAATCACATAGCAAGTTGACTCTGTTCTAAAAAGAGTGTTCTTAATAACAGTCACATTTGTTGTTCATTCTCCCTCATTTTGATTGATGTTTCCTGACTTTTAAGACTGCAGACTGGAGAATGTTTACAGCCTTCGTCACTTCACTGCGGTTCATTTTAGATTTTTTTGGACTCGAGCAGGCAATGTTTTTCAGAAAAAACCTTTATTTCAGCTTCTATGCTGAAGGACAGACGCATTTTTCATTCAGGAAAAGATTCAGTGGCTTCACTTTGGTTCATTTCAAACCGTCCTATCATACGATTCAAGGAGGTGACATTTTTTAGAAGAAAACTTCTTTTAGCTGCCATGCTGACAGACAATTATTTCATGTTATCTTGCTTACTGTGTCATAAATCCAATCATCCGGTACCGACTAAGTAAACCTGGCCCCACCCTCCTGGCTGGTTATTGACCACTCACTGACTACCATTTACCTACAGCAAGAAACCCAATATAATTTGTATAAGATTTGGACCCTGACCTGATGGGATCCAAATCTTATACAATGTGGGTGATGATGCATGTAGAAAACTACAAGAGGAACACAACAGGTCCACCCTTTCCTGTGAGGGGAATTCAATGCACGCAATAATAAAGTTTTATTACAGAATGATTTAATATTAAAACTATGTACTTCATTATTGCATGCAGAGTATTTGAACAGCTTTTGAATACAGGACTGATTTCCTCCTTCAGATTTCCATCACTACATACAAGTTATTGATACATTTGCATGTTGGCACTGAATTCAAATTACTGTGTGAGCAATACATAATTTTTTTTCATTCCTGTTAGCATTGTAATCATCTTAGAATTGAATGTTTTTCTAACAATGTGTTGCATTAGCATTACATGTTAGCACTCTGTTCCGATTATCATGGCATTCAAATTAGCATTGTGTTGTAACCCACCATCCACTTGTCCAATGACAGGGCAAAAGCCACGTAACCCTCTGCCGGCCCACTGAGCTCGAAAACCACACCCTGGCCCTCAGCAACAAAGGAGAGGAAGAAGCACTTGGGGTCCGTCTCTGGATGACATCCCACCGGGTCCCGGAGGCATGTCTTACTCCTGCCACACCCCACCGCGCTAAACTGAGGATAGAGAGTCAGCCACAATCCCCAAATCTAGCCACGCCTTTCCGAGCTAAACTGAGGATAGAGAGTCAGCCAGGACCCCCAAAACCATCTAACTCTCACATAAGTATAGTCACTGTTGTCACCACCTTACAATAAATTACAAACTATTTATGAAGCATTTTTACATACAGCGGTGTTCAAAACACTTTCCAAATAAAATAAAACAAATATAAAGACAGGGGCACTGATGATAACTGTAATAAAAATAAAATGGAAAATTTTTACAACAGTTAACAGTTAAGCCCATAAAGCAAGTGAAGTCTGATATATCACACATTCATTATTTAAAGCAAACCTGGCTAATAGCAGAATGGATGTAGCTGAGATGACCAGTGACTTACCGGTCCTGGAAGGACAGAGGGTGTAGTGGGTCGGATTGGGGGAGGAGTCACGCCGCCCTGTGATACCACCGGTCCAGGGATTTTTACCCAGAAGGTACTATAGTGCTGAACCACTGTTGCCCTGTATGCACAACAAGTAACCAGTCATGAATACACCTGGTTACTTCTGTTTAACATGTACCATATGTTTTGTATACTTATCCTAGTCAAAAACCAGACCCTGGTTCTCTACACTGCAGTGATACTACCATATCACTAAAAGGTGGGAATAACAAATTTGTGTTACAAGAAGATAAGAAAAAGAAGACAGAAAGAACATCTGAAAAACAATTTGGTCCAGACCATCTGTGGAAATAGACAGAAAACTTAAACGATGGTTAACTCCAAAATAATATTTATTAATAACGAGCCACAATTCTGAATTCTGGTTTAATCCGGGACTGAAGTTTCTTATCAACTGTACTCATTCTAACACAACAGAGATATACACTAGAATATGGCTGCTTTTAAGAAGCACGCTGCGTGAAGTAAAATTGACAGAACACCACAAAGAGGAAAGCCAGGGGGTACTCACAGGAACTGAACACTGGGAGGTGAGTCTTTTGGTGCATTCCAAATTATCTGGATTTCTGTTTTTTTGACATCACTTGTGTGACTCACAGCTGATCCCTTCAAATGACAGGTCAAAAACCTTCTCAGTATTAATCTGTTAGAACAGGACTTCCCAAACATTTTCATCTTGAGCCCCCCTAAACTGGCCACCCACTTTCTTAAAATGGTTTTCTGTTTACTTTTTTCCCAACACCTCTAATGCAATGGCTATTTAATACAGATGTACAAGAAAGCAAGCCCATAAGCATGAGATCACACCCAATGTATTTAAATCAGGTATTACAGCTTTTTTTTCTAATTTTACATATTCTAAAGTATACTATAGTATAATTCAGCATGCTATTTTTCAAATTAAAGTATTGTGAAACATAAAACAATTATGTAGGCTAAATCACTGATAATTTTATATCATCTAAACCAAACATTTTTATTTGAAAATCTAAAATATGTACTGTATGACATGGAAATACTGTATCTCTAAAAAAAAAAATCTTAAAATGGGGAATATTCTTTTTTCTAGGACTCTTATACAAGGCCAAATTTGGTAATCCCTGACATTTGTTGAGTAATACTCTATGTTGTTTGTCAACTAGCCTATTTCCAGCTTATAACACAAGCCATGTGCATGGAACTACAGTCAAGTCGGAAAATCTGCACACCCCTTTCACCTTCTCCACGTTTTATTACGTTACGTTTATTACGTTTATGACTTATACTACAATAGATTGAGTTAATTTTTTGCCTCAAACATCTACACACAATAGCCAATAATGACGAAGTGAAAACAGGTTTTTTGGAAAATATGATATTTTATTTTACATTCAAAAATAGGTTATTTAGGGGTTACATATCTGTACACACCCTTAGCCTAATACTTGGTTGCTGCACCTTTGGCAGCGATTACAGCTTCAAGGCGTCTTGGGAAAAAAGCTACGAGCTTGGCACACTTGTTTCTGGACATTTTTGCCCATTCCTCTTTGCATATCCTTGCAAGATCCGTCAGGTTGGATGGGAAGCGTCGGTACACAGACATTTTCAGCTCTTTCCACAGATGTTCAATTGGATTCAGGTCTGGGCTCTGGCTGGGCCACTCAAAGACATGCACAGACTTTCTCCGAAGCCACTCTTTTGTTCTTTTGGCTGTGTGCTTCGGGTCGTTGTCATGTTGTCATGACGTTGTCATTCGCCCCAGTCTGAGGTCCAGAGCACTCTGGAGCAGGTTTTCTTCAAGGATCTCGGTGTACTTAGCTGCATTCATCTTTCCCTCTATCAGGACTAGTCGCCCATTCCTGGAAAACATACCCACGTCATGATGCTGCCACCGCCATGCTTCACTGTAGGGATGGTATTAGCCAGGTGATGAGCGGTGCCTGGTTTCCTCCAGACGTGACGCTTGGTATTCAGGCCAAAAAATTCTATTTTGGTTTCATCAGACCAGATAATCTTGATTCTCATGGTTTGAGAGTCCTCTAGGTGCCTTTTGGCAAACTCCAAGCTGGCTGTGATGTGCCTTTTACTAAGAAGGGGCTTCCGTCTGGCCACTCTACCATAAAGGCCTGATTGGTGGAGTGCTGCCTGGATGGTTGATCTTCTGAAAGGTTCTCCCATCTCCACAAGGATACGCTGGAGCTCTGTCAGAGTGACCCTCGGGTTCCTGCTCACCTCCCTGGCTAAGGCCCGTCTTCCCCGATTGCTCAGTTTGGCCAGGCGGCCAGGTCTAGGAAGATTCTTGGTGGTTCCAAACTTCTTCCATTTACGAATGACGGTGGCCACTGTGCTCTTTGGGACCTGTAAATCTGCAGAGATTTTCCTGTACCCTTCTCCAGATCTATGCCTTGACACAATCCTGTTTCTGAGGTCTGCAGATAATTCCATTGACCCCATGGCTTGGAGTTTGCTCTGACATGCACTGTCAACTGTGGGACCTTATATAGGCAGGTGTTAGCAATCCCCAATCATGTCCAATCAATTGGATTTATCACAGGTGTACTCAAATTAAGTTGTAGAAACATCTCAAGCAGTATCAGTGGAAACAAAATGCACCTCAGCTCACTTTTGGGTGTCATATCAAAGGGTGTGCACATGATATGTTACATTTAGATTTTTAATAAATTAGCACAAATGTTTAAAAACCTGTTTTCACTTTCTCATTATGGGCTATTTTGTGTAGAATTTTGAGACAAAAAATGAACTCAATCTATTGTAGAATATGTCTGTAACATAATTAAATGTGGAGAAGGTGAAAGGGGTGTGCAGACTTTCCGGCTTGACTGTACATAACACTGCATTAAGAAGTCTTTACCTGTATTTTTCCACAGTTCAAAAGCTGTGAAATAGTGGGATTGACAAGGTCAAATGACCCCACCGCAGGACCATCCAAGTGTCCAGCATCCCGAGCTTCGATCAGAAAACCTTCAAAGTGCTTGGCACCAGACACTGATGGAACAATGCTTACTGAAATAGGAAAGATTCTGCATCAGAAACAACACACTCATGTATCCTGTAAACTTTAGAAATAACGTAACAGATGGATTGTACCTGGAATGTTTACTTTTTATTAACGACAATGGCCTGGGTTCAATTAAAACTTGCCGTTAACTTTGACAGAAAATTCCAGAGTTAGTAGGTCAAGTCAAAGTTAAGGACAATGTTGATTGCATTTACAGGGTTGCCAACTCTAACGCTTAGGCATGAGTCACACGCATTCAGTCCCTGTCTCACGCTACCCAAACACTATTTCACGCCAAATAAAAATACAGCTCCCTGATTAAACAGATTATGTATGAGCTCGCTGGACAAAGTGAAATTGGTTCAAACATTACAGGGAGTCTGTCAATAGGCTACCTACCCCGCCACGCGAACTCAATCGCCCCCGCATGCACTCCAGCCAGCTGACCAAAGTTAGCAACCCTTACCTAATGCATTGTGAGATTTGTATTTTATCTACATACCTCTGATCTTATCCCCTGGATTGAATTTGTTCTTATCCGCTGTTATCATGTAAGGACTGGAAGGATTGGGTGAATACTGATCATGTTGGGGTACCATGCTGTCGCAGGCTACAGTAACTTTTCCATTCTTAAAACCTTCAACTGTCACCAGACATACAGCGGCCAAGGCCAACAGGAGACTCCAAGGTTTCACTTCCATCTAAGACGATATTGCAGCGTAGGCCTATTCTCGCGCTGTATAACAAAAAACATCATGCACAGTGGTGAATTATGCATAGATTCCCTTGTTTGAGCACTGGTCATTTTCCGTATGCCTGCAGTGCACAGGCCTTATGCACATACAGGCCTACGTTTAGCTGACATATGTAGGCCTGTATGTACATAACTGTAGTTAAGTTTTTAATAAGTTAACCCTTAAATTAATATAACATTATGTTCAGACTGTCTACCTATAGTTTACTGTGCGCTACTGTTACCATTAGGCGCTCAGTGTGCTTATTTGTACGCAAATAATTTTCCCGATTTACGAAAGCAAATAAAGTAGGCCTGTGTCACAAGGATCCATTTGTTTTCAGAGAAAGGGAAGAACTAGCAACTTCTCACTTCTGTTGGTTAATCATTGTGCTGCGGTGTTTCACCAAGGCGCTCTGTCCTCATAGATAAGGTGTTGGAATGACATGTCGTTTCAACGCGTTTCAAGTGGGTCAATTAAATAGATTAAATAATTCTTGCCACATGCGACTCATTCTGTTCTTTGCCTGGCCTATTCAACGTAACATATTTTTGGAGAGAATAAGATATTGACTGATTGCTTGGAAAAGTATGGCCAACTGTAAATACCAACAAGTAAATGGGAATGATCGAAGCATATAACATGCACAGACGTCACGAAAATATCTTTATTACAATGACTAGACACGTCTGTGCTTATGTAGATAGCTCTACAAACACATAACACCTGACAATAACATATAGGCCTACCCTTTTCAAAGAACACAATTAAGAATTTAATACATTTTCGTCTAATATACTTAGGTTCGACTATGTTAAAAAATATATATATATATTTAAATGCGACCTAATATTCTTCAAATAGCCTCAGCAGCATGGTTCACACTGTTGAACGCACACTCACCTTGACTCCTCTGGGTGACTGCCTTGAAGAGAGTTGTAATGTGCAATGCATTTTATCTGTGTGCTGTTGTATGCTGTTGATAAGGCTGTTGTGGGCTAATTGTAAGCGAGGGGCGGTCCTTCTGCAAAAATGGGCTGTTCATAGGAAAGGGAGATTTTATGTTTGGATTCAGTAAACTCTGTCATATCACAAATATTTATTAGCCAATATTATTAGCCAGGGAATGCTGTGTGAATAGGTGCATACTAAATGAGGCTATAGCCTTCATATGCCTATGTTTGCAAAGTTCGCTATAACTTTTTTTAACGTCACAACAAAGATAAAGGGGCATGCGGAGGTCTAACACAAGATGGAGACAAAGTCTGCATTCTGAAAGTGAGATCTGCTCAAGGATCTGCTAACTCAGAAAGCCATAACGCTACGATGCGCAAATTGTGGGGCCTGGGTAAAAGCCCGAATGGAACTGCTGAAGGATGCTCGGAATGGCCAGGAGTGCTCTGTGCCAAACAATACCTCTGTTCAAATGCTTGCAGCACTCGCTGTGGAATGTGCATCAATACAATCTTAACAGTTTCTGAATGGGCATCATATGTACTTTCATTTGAGCATAGAATTTTCATGAAATATACATTAAAAATATATGAGAAATTGATCAAAACTAATAGCATTACTAAACATATTTCAGAGCCCCTCATCGCCCTTTTGGAATAAGGATTTCACCTTTTGAAAGTGCAGAGTCTTTTGGTTAAAATGTGTATATTCAATCCTTGATGATGAATTATAAGTGGATCAAAATTATATTTTAAGGGAAAAAGCCTGTTGGAGAGGATATTTTATATTTGAATATCAAGCCCTAAAAATCACATTCCACATTCACACATCAAGGCATGATATATACCAAGCGAAAGCTCTGGATCTGCCCTTCAAGAAAATGTACATGATGTTATGGGTTCATGCAGAAATTGTGCAATATTTGGACTGCAATCAAGTTTGGCCATTACATTTACCATAAGACAATTATCAACATGACAATAGACATCAACATGAGATTTTCACCTTTAGACAGTGCAGAGCTCTCAGTTTAAGATGAGTATCTCCAGTCTTTGATGACTCAATCGATCAAGATCATGTTTTAATGACATCAGTCTGTTGGAATGAAATGTTGGCCATTTCCTCTCCATGCCCCAAAAATCACATTCTGTATTGAGACATCAAGGCATGGTGTATACCAAATGAAAACTCTGGATCTGCCCTTCAAGTACATGCATATGATGTTATGGTTTTCACAAATAAAATATATTATTTAATGACTGGAGTCATACTGGACCATTAATTTTTCTACATATCTGTAGATTGAAACTGGATTCACTATTAGAGCCAGTTAGACCCCAGAGTTTGATTAGACTCTTTTTAAAGAGACATTTGTGCTGTTTAATTTGATGGGGAGTAAATAGGAACACAGTCTTTTGGGGTTTGGAGTGGGATTAGGACACACACATCACCAAGTGGACATATAAGTGTTCAGTCATTAAATAATAGATATTTATTTTCTGTACAAACCCATAACATCATATACACATACACAAAGGGAAGATCCCGAGCTTTCATTTGATATACACCATGCCTTGATGTGTGAATGCGGAATATGATTTTTGGGGCTTGGAGAAGAAATGGACACCATTTCATCTTAACAGACTGATGTCATTGAAACGTGATTTTGATCAACTTGTCATTGAGTCATTAAGAACTGGAGATATCCATCTTATATGAAGAGATCTACACTTTTTAAAGGTGAAAATTTAATCTTGATGTCTTATTCTGTTAGGGTTATAAGAGGCTCTGAATAATAACTGACCAATGGTGGATGTAATGGTCAGACTTGATTGCTGTCCAAATAATGCATGATCTGTGTACAAACCCATAACATCATATACAAATATTTAAAGGACAGATCCAAAGCTTTCATTTGGTATTTACCATGCCCTGATGTGTAAAAGTGGAATGTGATTTTGGGGGCTTGGAGAGAAAATGGACACCATTTCATCAACAGACTGATGTCATTAAAACATTATTTTGATTGACTTATCATTAAGACATCAAGGACTGGAGGTACTCATCTTAAACTGAGAGCTCAGTTCTTTCTAATGGTGAAAATCTTGATGTCTTATTCCGCTAACATTATAAGGGGCTCTGAATGATAACTGACTTATGGTCGATGTAATGGTCAGACTTGTTTGCAGTCCAAATAATGCACAATTTCTGCATGAACCCATATCATCATATACACGTACTCAAAGGGCAGATCCAGAGCTTTCGTTTAGTATACATGATACATCATGCCTTGATGTGTGAATGCAGAATGAAAATTTTGGGGCTTGATATTGAAATATATCCTTATACTCTCATATAGGCCTTTTCAATCAAAATATAATTTTGATCCACCTATAATTGAGTCGTTTTTGGCACAGAGCACTATAGCCCTAGTCTGTGTCTGTTAGGTCAACATAGGCTACTGCGGTTCTAGCTTTCTAGCGTGACGTGTTAGCTAGGCTATTCATAGAAGTACGGTAATGGCTTCACAATAACACTGGGTACTGTTGGCACGCCCCCTTCGCTGCGCTAAGAAGGGTCATCCGCAGCTGAAAGCAAACCAGGAAAAACAAGGTGATTTTAATATAACATCTCATAGAACATATAGGCTATAGATTGTTCACTGTATTGTACAAGATGGTGTATACTGTTGTCTGCACGTACGAATATGCACATGACCCTGCTGTTTCTGTGGTTCTAAGAGGTAGCTTTACAACTAGCTTGTTCGCCACTGGTCACGTAGCCATCTGAGCTTTTTTCTGACGCAGCTAACCTAAAGCATAGTGGTACCTGCACGTGGCTTGATATAGGCTATCCTAACACAAACATGTTTCTGTTTTACTTTATTCGGTTGGATTTCCGATTCTTGTCAAACTTGATTCATTAGTTCATATGGCGGCATGGTCCTGAAGTGGGCGGTTTCGAGTCAATGTCATATTGTTACAGGACAGGAGGTAGAACTAGCCTGCATTTAGCTGTAGTAACGGGATCGCTACAACGTAGCTGAAGATAGGAGTCTCTGAATGGTGGGTGGTTTGAACGCAAGAGTGTAAGCCATGTTTTCAATGGTTTCATTTGAAAAACAATGCAGATCCAATGTCGATTGCAAATCTGTATTTGTTTAGTAGCCTAGTATTGTCGCTATGTTTTAGGTATCGTATTTGTAGGCTAAATAGGCCTACACTAACGCAGGCTACGGTTGAATTGTCATCAGACATTAATGTTCCAAAGAACAGCATAAGCTATGTTTCCGGTTATCTGTTAGACCTATCTAGATCATTTATTATTTAGTCCAAAATAAAATAAAACCGGTAGCCTAGTGCATGTTGGAAACTGTATGACAGCAAGTCAAGATGCTGCTTCAGATATTTAAGTTAGGCTACAGCTAATTAATTTGCTGTTAGGTAATAAAATGTAGCCTAGACCTATTAGCGAAGTATATGCCTATTACTACTTCTTAATTGTTGCTTTATATCTTGTCAAAATCCACCCAAGGGAGATGCAGTTAACGACGGTATACGGCAGCCTGTTTTTAGGAATTATTATTGTTATTATTATTATTGTTGTTGTTATTACATAAGTGTTAACACTTATTACCTTCGAATGTGTTCCCAGGGAATTCCAAAACACCGTTTTCTGTAAAGAACATTGGACGCAAGGAGAGTGAAAATGGTACACAGCAAGCAAATAAGAGTTTTGGTCCTGAACGACATGGAGAAGCTGGATAGGACTCTATTTCGCCTGGAACAAGGTGCCATAATTACCCTGTACCTTATTCCGTATCTTTATTTGATATGCATGTGCTATGTTGGGTATCCTGAGTGAGTGTATTTTAGCCAGGCTACGGTTGCTTGTTATTCTTGGACTGACCTTTGGGGAAAATTCATATGCTAGGCATACTTCTGTAAGTCCCCCACCACTTAACAGTGAACTGTTACTGACATGGCAGTGTAAGTCGTTCAAAATAATTTAATAACACCTATTATTTAGTCATTTTTGGAAGTTAGGCTTATTTAAACCATAGTCACATTGTTTTACATTTGACATTTCAAGAGAGATTTGGATATCACATAGGAGGAAAAGTATTCTACTGTTGCTATTTATAGAGGCTGGCCATCTTGCTAATATGGTGGCAGTAGTGAAATACAAGTCAGGTGTCGTTTCAGTCTACTTCAAATCATTGGTGAACTGTAAACTATTCAGTTATAGAATATGATGTTCTAAAATCTTACATTTTGAGATTAAAATTTGAGATTCAGGGATAGGCCAACTGCTTCCTTTCTATCTTGCACTATCATGTCTGACGACCACCTCGGTTAAAGGAGCTGGCCAGTTATAATTCTGTTAAAATCATTAATGGCGAACTACAGCAAGACACGGCAAAGTCGCCATAGATTGTCACAGGCTTTATGGGCAAGGCCTATATCCCTGAGATTCTAGCTGAGATTATAAACTGGTTTAAGCTATTTTTCACACTTCTTGCTGGTCATAGCTGTCCTGTGGCTGGCCAAAACTGGACTGTGGCTGGTGAAAGCTGGTCTGTGGCTGGTCAAATCGGGTTAAAGCTGGTTAAAGCACAACTGAATTTTGGTAGAACTTTGGGTTGTGTAGTTACCTGGCCATGATATGAGTCCAAATGTTGGTGAAATATGGTCATTAGTTGCTCTGTGGTTCCCTTGGGTGATAATCCAGAATAGGGTATTTGTCGCTCTACATTCACTTCTATAGGGCAGCTAAAACAGTCTCAAAATGACACTTCTAGCACATATACAAACGTGAACGAAGCGGATTCTGTCAATACAAACAATAACCAGTCCTCATAAATATATATTTTTAATTAAATGACCATTTTCTGGCTTTTTCATATTTTATTTGGAACGTAGATCCGGTAGGTAATTCTTGCGCCTGAAATGGCGTTAATGTGCCGATGCGTCAGAAACCACTCATTGCTCCAAATTTCCACGAGGCAAGCATTCTTGGTAGTATATATAGTGCATACGGAAAGTTATCAGACCCTTTCCAGTTTTCCACATTTTGTTATGTTTCAGACCCATCTTAAAATGGATTAAATTAATTTTTTTCTCATAAATCTACACTCAATAACCCATAATGACAAAGTGTAAACATGTTTTTAGAAATTTTTGCTAATTTATTAAAAATCTAAAACTGAAATCTCATTTACATAAGTATTTGTACCCTTTGCTTTACCATATTTTTAAAGTATCATATTTCATATTTGGTCGCATATTCTTTGCATGCTGTTACTTCCTGAAGTCTGTGACCCATCAACATCAAAAGACTCTTGATATCTTATTTTCAGGTACTGTTACAAGCGATACAATAACCTCTCTGCATTTGAATGGATCTCTATGGGAATTGGGGGGTGAGACTAGATTCAGCTGTAAATTACACTGGTACAGTATGGAATACATGGCTGGCTAAATGGCTGTAAGTCATCAAGGGTCTGAGCTATCAAACGAGCCCCAAACCATCACTCTGTTGCCAGATATGGAGTAGATGTGGATGGATCACTGCAAGGGTTATTTCTCCTGACTCATTTTCATATAGAACTCTATGGTGAAAAAAGTCAGACGAAGCAACCCTTAAAGTGGATGAGTCTGAAACATAACAAAATGTGGAAAACTTGAAAGGGTCTGAACTTTCCGTATGCACTGTATCTATGATAAACAAACCGACCTGCCGACATTTTGCTGGTCTTTTCTGGTAGCTTGCTAACTACATTGAACATTGAATAGTACTTTTATAAATAATTTTAATTACATGAAAAAAATATGTACGAGGACTACATGGTGCCACCGTGGTAACCTTTAGCAGGTTTACTTTAAAGTAAATGTGAATTTCAGCTTTGTTGGGAAGGCATTTAAGCTGTGAAAATAAACTAGTAACACGTTAAGTTCAAAAGCTGCAGGGATATCGCCTGTACGGTTTTCAACCCTACAGTCTCCGGTTCAATGGCTTTTCCCTAATTATATTTTCCCAACATTTTCATGTGGTTTCTTGGGATAAATCCTTTATTAGACCTACAAGAGCATGGTTTGCATTCACATTTTATGTGAACAAAGCCGATGAATACAAAGTCACACAATTCCCATCCAATAATAACATTTCAAATATATGGAAAATAATGTTTCCTCTAGCTTGTAGAACCAATGGTGGCAGTGTTATTAGTCTTGATGAATTTGTGAGAATTTGGTGAGATTTCACAACACACAATTTTCAATGCTCATTTGTGACAGAGTTAAGTTTGCAGCAGTACTGCAGCTATAACAGTTGCACTGTACCCAGTGCCCACCAATGTTTGGTGATGCGAGCCGAGTGCGGTCGCCAGTGACATGGTAGTACTGTATTTTATTTGGTTGGATATCACCCTCTCAGATGCTAAGCTTTGGTTCAGTTGTTTCTATTTTTTTCTGTAAGGCTTTGAGCTTCAGTTCCGCCTGGGTCCAACGCTGCAGGGGAAACCAGTGCAAGTCCGCACCAACTACCCCTCTAAAGGGAAGAAGTTTGCCCGCCATAAGTTCTGCACCCTAGAGTGGGTCAACCCGACCGAGAGAGAGGATGACTCTGACAAATTCTGCACCCTGGACCTGCATGTAGCAGGGTCTTATCAATATTATTTTGGACATGGGTAATTTGTAATATTTTTCTTTATGTGCAATGTCATTACTAGTATTGTACAAAAAAATAATCAACAGGTGTAAATAGATTGGGAAAGAAATTAATATCTAACCAATAAGCCCTCTAAGTGGTATCTGGTTTCTGCAAAATGGGGCTTTTGGACAATCCACATATGTTGTGTCACAGAAGAGTCAGTTTGTTTTTGAATTTAGGACTATGTACAAATCCACCAACAAGCATTGCATATCAGTTTATGAGTTCAATTTAGTGACTGCATTCTACCTGTCCTACTGTATGTTCATAGTACAAACTCTTTTTTTTTTCCTCAAAAGTTTTTACACATTTAACCACACCAGCATAAACATTAACAGACCACAACTATGTCACAACCATCATGTTCATGTTGATGTCACAATCATAACTGCCAATGGTTTATTTGCTAATGCATTTGCCCCCACAGAAAAGAGGAGAAGAGTGGCGGAGGCTACTTTGTGGTGGACCCGGTGCTTCGCGTAGGCGCAGACAACCACATCCTGCCCTTGGACTGCATCACCATTCAGACCTACCTGGCCAAATGTCTTGGACCTTTGGATGAGTGGCCAGACAGGCTCCGGGTAGCCAAGGAATCGGGTGAGGGGAGTGGGCAGGCCCACACAAGGGGGTTGTGGTTGATTGGGAACTAAACTTGTAACCAGTATGCTGTATGGTCTAATACCAAGCAGGGCTGTTATACTTTTGAGTTAGGTCAGCCTTGCATGTTGGACATCGCTAGTTCAATTGCCTGCGTGGCTCAGCAGCAAGCCTGTGTTTGCATTGCTTTTCACCTATAGAAGAATCACACTGCCCAGTGAAGAAATGAAGATATATCTTTACTAAAACCGTAATTGGCTAATGCAGGTCACACGTCCTTTTATATTTACTAGGGCAGTGCCCACGCCTGTGCCTGTACAAAACGTGCCCGTTCGGAACGGGCCGATTGCTTGGGGCCCGGTATTGATGCTTGTAGCTTTCTGGAGAACCGCTCATTCAATCAACTTCACAGTCGACACTGCAGTTACTTTGGTCCCGAGCAATACAGCTAGCGAATTTCAACTTCAGTTGAAAAGTTTTGTTGTATAGCGATTGTTGTCTTAGCAACAAACCCTGTGCAGCTCATAATGTTCCAATGCACTCTAGCAGCCTCTGCAGCCCAGTACTCTCTAGCTGCTTCAGATTATATCCGCCTGCAGTTTTTAGGACAAATGGCTTATTTTCTGGAGAACCGCTCATCCAATCAACTTCACAGTCAGCACTGCACTTCCTAGGGTCCTGACCAATACAGCTAGCGAATTTCAACTTCATACAGTGCCCGGTTGTCGAGCAAAGTGAAATACAGACAGACAGAAGGACAGAGAGGATTTCTTTTTTTATAGTTAGATGTCTAAAGCAGAGCTTGTTTTCCGTCTCTTTCCCAGGCTACAACATGATCCACTTCACACCCCTGCAGGTTCTGGGCAAATCCCGCTCCTGTTACTCCCTAGCCGATCAGCTGGACCTGAATCCGGATTTCTCCCCACCCGAGAAGAGGTACACCTGGATGGATGTGGGGGCCCTGGTAGAGAAACTGAAGAAGGAGTGGGAAATGCTCTGCATCACCGACGTGGTTTACAATCACACAGGTCCGCATGCATGCGTCCAGTTGCCCCCGGTGTCACTGGCCCCATTTGCCTGGGTTTCCCGCTTTGTTCAGTCACTCCTGCTTACACTCGTGAAAATTGAGTGAATGAGTGCCTGCAGCAAATATGCTTGAAATGGCATAGTAGAGCTAGCTAGCTGACAAACTAGAAACAGGTTTTGCTAACAGATTCATGGCACGACATTGCTGAGTTATCAATAGTTAGCTAATTTGTTGACCGATTAAATTGTTCATATGTGATGAAATGATGTACTGTGGTCTTTAGTTTTGAGTGAATTTCATTAATGGTCTTGACCTCCTGGCTCGAATCGGAATAGTTTTAATCACTGTTTACAGAAATCGTAGTATGCTACAGGCAGGATTTCAGTATAGAATGTAAGTATATAGTTAAGAAGAAGCAATAAGAATATTGTATTACAGAATGCATGTAAAATAATTGCTATAATCTCAGTACCCATTGTTTGCAATGCTTTGAATATTCAGCACCATTAAACATTTTTTTTACAATAATCTTTTTCATGGGGGGAACATGCTGTACATGTATCCTAATCGTGGCCTGTACATTTTGTCTTAAGCCATATTTCCTGTTGCTTAAATTGTAAATGCGGTTGGCGCTGCCGCTAAGATACTGACCCTCGTTGCTAGGGATGTGAAATGTGGCTGTACAGAACTTGGCTTGTCCTCAGACTGTTGGTAGTCGCTCTAAGATATTCAGCACCGCGCACATTAGCATTTCAATGCACATTTGCACACCGCATATGTCTAACTGAAAACGGAACACTTAAAAATAGAAAATGTGCGATCCTATAAGTAAGAAGGTTTGAAATTTCGCTGTGGCATAGTGACGACTAAGGTGACATTCATAAATCTTTCTCCGTGCTGTAAAACTGTCTGGTGGAAAAGGCATTCTGTCAGAGAGGGAACTTCTGTTAGGTGGCATGCATAGAGTTGGAAATGGATATAGTCTGTGTGACTGGCATGCAAAACCAAAAGTGAGAATTTGGTCTATGAAGTTGGGCCCAACTTTCAGTTATTTAAATGCTACATACTCTACAAATGACTGTGCTCTCATACCGAGAAATGTGTAGACTAACATGTGTAGACTAAAGTATTAACAGTTGCACATTGTTTTTGTCGAAAATAAACTTGTGCCCTGCTGGGCTCGAACCCCCAATCTTCTGTGTGAGAGATAGCAACTCTAACCATTAGGCCACAGAAAACACCAAGCCATTAGCGTTTTTATTGGGTGATAAGCTTGGGAGAGCAGGTATGTGATGTTGTTATCCAATGGGGAGAATTCTTGTTTGAGGGTACGGCGGCAGGCAGGTAGTGAGGGTTTCTGGGTAGGCAGGAAAAAGGGGAAGAAGAGGAAGAATGAGAAGAAGAAGAAGAAGAAGAAGAACCAGAAGGCGAAAAATGGCAAAATAACCCAAGTTTGGGCCTTTATTATGTGGATGTGTGAAGTTGTACATTAATGCTGTGTGGTTACACAAGATCAGAACATACATAAGTTAATGTTTTTAAGGGCTGAGAGGCTGTGGTCATTGTGGTTACTTCTGTAGGAAACCCTGAAATGTGCCAAACTCTCGGTGCTGTATAGATATCGGACATGCCCCACCAAGCCGTAACTTGGCAATCTCTTGCATCCGTATTTTATGTGGTTAGGCAGCATAAAGGTGTCTTCTCGGGTGTTAACAAGTGTTGCAAATGTCACATTGTCAATGAAACACTATCCTGGCTGCAATCTAAATATCAGGTCCCGGGGTTGGATTTCGTGTGTAAGTAGAGCGGATGCGTTCAGCCCTCCCTCCCCCAAATGTTCAGTGGTGCATCTGATCAGAACTGTGGCCTGGTACTGGATTCAGGCAGCATTTGCTTTCTTATTTTGACGGATAAAAAAAAACATCTGACCTACCTGTTGGGTAACAACAAGGGGGAACAAAGAAAGGGGGAGAGAAACGCACTGGTGTGCAGGCACGGGGGCGCTAAAGTAGACTGGAAAGTTAAGCCTTGTGGATGAGACCTGCAAAGTAATTCACAGCCCTTGACCAAATGTTCATAGTGGCAGAACCTGGCCCATGCAACATCACAGAAAACTTCTCCAAAATTGTGTAGACATAGAGGAAATAAGCTGTAAATAGCACCGTGGTGTAATGTTGAGGGAACTGGATGTCTAACTCAATGCTAGTGGGTTAGATTCCCATCTGGGGTGTTGCCGTGCCCCTGAGCAAGGTATTGAATTGCTGTATGTAATCTGTGTAATTCACCCTGGGTAAGGGTGTCTGCTAAACGTAGGAATACTATACGTACTGTATGTATGCATTTGTATACAGGTATAACTAGAAAGAAAATGTGTTTTATTTATTTTCTCTCTCGTGCAGCTGCGAACAGCCCCTGGATCAGGCAACACCCTGAGTGTGGGTATAACTTGGTCAACTCCCCACACCTGAAGCCAGCCTGGCTATTGGACAGGGCAGTGTGGCACCTTTCCTGCGACATCGCTGATGGGAAATATGAGGACCAGGGCCTCCCCGCCCTCGTCCAGAACAACGGACACCTCGATGTGAGTCACGCTGCCTCCCATCCTGCACTCCAAGTAAAATAAATGATAAAAAAATACATATATATATTGTTTTAAATGAAATTTTCCCTGTAGAAAATCCGTGGGGTCTTCGGTAAGGATGTCTTTCCCAAGATTAAACTTTGGGAATTCTTCCAAGTTGGCGTGGACAAGGCCGTGGAGCAGTTTCGGAAGCTGCTTGAAAGCGGTGAGTCTCCCGCTCGTGGAACCGCAAGGCAAAGTGAGGTGATCGTTTCTCAGAGAGCAGACCCGTGTGCCGGTACTGGAAGCTGCGCTTCTGCTGGATGTGTGCGCTAGTGCTACTCTCTCTTCTGTCATCCTCTTCAGGAAAAGCAGTGAAGAGCAAGTCGGGCGCTGAGGCCCAGCTGACCATAATCCAGGACCCTGAGCACAGGCGCTTCGGCTGCACCGTGGACGTGAGCGTCGTCCTGGCGGCCTTCGTCCCTCACAGGTGCGCCCCAGCCGAACCGCGCATATACCGCGGTGACAGGAATTTTTGTTTCGGATGGGAATCCACTGTGTGCCTGAGGGGCAGCGAGAGAAAGATGCGGCAGTATATACAGTAGGATTTCAATGTTGGAATTTGTTGTTTGTTTGCTGTGCAGCAACAGCCCGGCTGCCATTGAGGAATGCTGCAGCGGCCTCCGGAAGAGGCTGGAGGAGATGAATGAGAAACGGCGTAAGGAGACGCACTATCACCAGGAGCAGGTGGGTCCACCTTGGGGAAGGGTCCTCAACACGGTGGCGTTTCAGTTACGACTACACCGTCGGGTAGCTTGTCCTGCTAAAGCACTGGTTTTCGGTGTGGTCGCAGATCAACTCCTCAGGCAAGGACAAACAGAATCAGTGCAGAAGTGTGGGAGGGAAGCTCATGTCAGGGGTCCTGACAAATTGTTGAAGCGGTAAGAGGATCAGATGACACAGTTCATTCAGAAATATAACCTTTTATTTATATCTTTTTTATGTTATCAAATGATCAGTGCTAAATTGATAGGCTTGCTGACATTAAACTCAATAGGAGGGGGTGGGCATTGGCTGACAAACCTGTCCTGTGGTCAACCCGGGGCCTGTGGTTGACCTGGGCTAATTGCGCACTCCAAATGTGGACTAAAGAGAAATTTTAATTCATTCATTTTTAAGTTGATTTATACAACTGCTGCTCCCTTGTACACAGGCTATCAACTGCATCATGGGAAATGTAGTGTATGAACGAGTGGCTGACCATGGACCCAAGCTGGGCCCCATCAACAGGAAAAACCCTTTGGTGACAAGGTGGGTGCATTCTCAAGAACGTGGAGTATATGTTTAACATTATTTTGGCAGCTTTCAGTAAAGCATTTTCAAGATTAAAATGTCAAATGAATATTCTTTACGAACATAATTGATAATAAATGCCGAAAGTTCACTACAGGTCTTTTTTTGTGTCAGATGTTTTTTTCCAGTAGTGGAATTCCAGTATTGATAAGAGGGGTATCTCTTGTCATGAAAGCTCACACCACCTTTAGGTCAACATGTTGAAATTTAGGCACTTCAGATAATTTGTTCCACATATGAATTTGTTTCCACTCGGTAAGCTAAATAAATGGTAGATAAATGGCCTCTGTGCCGGAAATAGTTTCAATCAAAGTTTTTGTTTCTTTTTTCTTTTTTTTGAAGATATTTCACCTTCCCATTTGAGGAGATGACTCTAAACCAGGAAATGCTGCTGATTCACAAGGCTGACAAAGCCTGCCACTTCTTGGCCCACAACGGCTGGGTGATGGCCGATGACCCCCTGCGGAACTTTGCCGAGCCAGGTCTCACCTTTTCCGCATTTGCCGTTCGGTGAAACCGTGGTGTGGTGCTGTTGTTCTTTTCATCCGTTTTTACCAGGATGTGACGTGCCGTGACGTCTTAAGGGTTAATGGGTTAATGCTGAAGTGTAATAGCAGACGATCAGCACATGCATTCTGTATTGAGCACAGCGCATTCAGTGCATGGCGCGCTGCAGAATGAAAATAGTATGTTGTGGAATGGCAATAGACACTAAAAGCCTTGGCCTATATGTGAGCACACCCGTCAGCTTTTATGTGCTGGTACCTGTTGTGTAAAACTGCAAAAGGCTTTTGGCCATTCTGTGTATAGCTATTTTATTAGTTCTACATATACTGGCCATGTTCTATAATTGTGATTCTGTGATTTGATATAAGAGCAGTATTTATTCATTGGGAATATTCAGGAATGTCATACCATCATTGCGTCAGATATACACACAGCGCTGTTAAGACAGCCATTGCCCATGCATCTCCATTGCCCAACATTGCTTGGCGTTCTAGGTTTCACACTGGCGGTGGTCTTACAGAATCAGTCATTGATTTGACAGGAAATTGAGTTACCTGTGGTTCCAGGTGCCAAACCACTGCTGTTTAAAAGTACCTTTAATACCACTATGACCTCAAAACCCTCTTTAATGCTATTCTGCAATCATACCATAAGGTGGCACTGTAAGACAGGGAAAAGGTATCTCTGTGCGGTAAAATCTTTGCGTTTGAACACAGAGTTGACAGGAGTTCTGTGCCGATCCGCTCTCACGCTTCCAACACCGCGCCTAGGTTCCAACGTTTACCTCCGTCGGGAGCTGATATGCTGGGGCGACAGTGTGAAGCTTCGCTATGGCGACAAGCCAGAGGACTGCCCCTACCTGTGGGCGCACATGAAGAAGTACACGGAGATCACGGCTAAACACTTCACCGGAGTGCGTCTGGACAACTGCCACTCCACCCCCCTCCACGTGGCCGAGGTACACCCGTAATCACGTCGTTTAATTCACTTGTGCATGAAGAATAAATAAAACGCATTGCGGTTGGTATTAAGAAAAATGCCCGTATGTCCATCTTTACATAGCTCAACAACTACATTTTAAATCATATCACCCTGTGACAATTGACCATAATCTTGTGCAGGTGAATATATAAATAAATAGATTTTTGCTGTTCCTGCGAATTCCATTCTTGTACCAGCAATATTTTTGTGCAGCACTGATGGTTTACAGAATGTGTAACGTCATAGAAAATTGCCCAGTGCTCATGTTCAGATAAGATGGGAAACCCAGGAAGGATTAAGAGGACCTCACTCCTAAACCCCAGGGCTAAACACAGACAAACACACAGGTTGAATTACATCATACTACTGAGTGCCTTAAGCGCAAGCTAAAAAGAGATGTAGATGATCACATGTCACATGTCTTTCCACCACACCATTGAGTCCAAATAATTTTTCATGCAGTTCTAACTACAAATCCCAATTCCAAAAATTGGGGCACTCCTCTCCAGAGCGACTTGTCATCAAGCCATGACACATAAGTACATAAAAGTGGTTTTTCTCAAGTGTTTTTTGAAAATATCTTTCACAGTCAAGTTATGTGCCAAGATGTGTGCTGAATATCAATGTTTTGGGTTTTTAGGATTTTAAATGTGTGTGTAAGGCACTGATAGTCGTGTGTTTGTGTAATGGTTGTTGGGCCGGCGGAGGGAACCACTCTCACTATAACCCGTGTTGCACTCCGTAGGCGATGCTGGTTGCGGCCAGGGCGGTCAGGCCCAATCTGTACGTGATAGCAGAGCTCTTTACAGGCAGCGAGCTGATTGACAATGTCTTTGTGAACCGGCTGGGAATAACCAGTCTTATCAGAGGTACTGGACCACAGTGACTGTGGAAAAAGGCAGCTTTGGATCGCTAGTGTGGGCATGATGCTAAATCTTGTTTGTCTGTTGTTTTTGTTTTCTCCCCAACCTTCTCATCCCTTCAATATCTGCTTATTTTCTCTGTGACATTCCCCCCCTCCCCGATCACTATTTATTGCAAATGGACCTATTTATGTTAAATGTCAACTCCTCAATTATTATATAATTGTCTCTGTTTTGTCTTTTCAATACTTATGTATTCGACATCATGTTCTTTTGGATCTTCATCCATTTATCCACTTCCTGATTTGTTTAAATTTGCCCGTCCGTACCCTCCTCCATTTTTTTCCGTCTTATTGGTTTGTGGCATGGGGTTTCTACCCGAATGCTCCCCCTCCCTCCTGCGTGCCACACCCCCTCCTGCCTGGTCCTCCCGCTTCCTGTTCGTCTTGGTTTAACTGTGCGTCGTCCTGCCCCCCTGCATGCTCGCCCAATCCCTCGCCGGGGTGAAAGTTCATGTTGGATGCGGCCCGTGCCGTGAGGCCCGACCTGTATGCAGTGGCTGAGCTGTTCACGGGGAGTGAGGACCTGGACAATGTCTTTGTGAACAGGCTTGGGATTGCCTCTCTCATCAGAGGTAGGACTAGTGTGTGCAAATGTGTGGTGTACTAAGTGGAATGTAAGGGGCTTATGATTCCCAGGAACATGCACAGTGTTGTTGATTCTAGAGCAAGGCTTCAATAACCCCCCCCCCCCCCATCATTTTGGAGCTGCTGCATGCTTGTTGTCACTCAATTGTTTGAACAAAGACCTGGGTCAAATATGCATTTCATATTCTTCGGCCCAATAGTAAAACCCTTGCAGATTTCTTAAAGGCAGTGGACATTTTCAGTAATATTCAAAACAAAATAATCTTTTCACAAATTCTCAGGGATCTACAAGAGTCTTTTCCGGCCTCTGTGAAGAGCCAGCAGGTTTTTGCAGCAGTACTGGTTTGTACAATCAACTTTGCCGTGATTGGTTAACATCGGTGGGTCACTGATAACATGTGGATAGCTCCACTCTTTGCCCGACTGCAGGGAGGACCGTTTTACCGAGGACTCTGTGAGGCAGCTAGTTGGTGACATTCACTTTGAGTTCATCTGTATTATCAGGTGAACCATGTGACCTGGAGTGTGGCAGATGAATGGGCCTCTGTACTCTGTATTGAGAGCGACCTTGATGACCTTGATTTCCATACTCTAACACATGCAGTAACGCACAGATTGTGTACCTGGCGTGTGCCGTGGGAACGTGTTTTCTGAGTGTAAACCTAGACCGTGCATGTGTCGTTGTCCCCTGATAAACCTGACTGAGCGGTCAGATTGGTCTGCCCCCCCCTTATTCTCCCACAGAGGCGATGAGCGCCGGAGACAGCCACGAGGAGGGTCGGCTGGTGTACCGTTACGGGGGCGAGCCCGTTGGCGCCTTTGTCCAGCCCAGCCTCCGTCCCCTGGTGCCCAGCATCGCCCACGCCATGTTTCTGGACGTCACCCACGACAACGAGTGCCTTATTCAGGCAGGTCATCTGTGTAGTTAACTGTCCATTGCTTTATACTGTATATTCATTTAACATCCAAATACAGGAGTATTGGGTATACATTGCGTTTGTCTGAAGTGCGTTGGTAGCTATGAATAGCGCTATCGTTAATAAAGCTGGGTGACTATTAGCAGACATCAGTCAGTATTGCAAAATGGATGCCAGAGCACACTGGAAAGATTGTGTAGCTCTCAAAAATAACTTGGAGTAGTCACTAATGAGCTAGGAGTGGTGCAGTTGCGATATGAGTATGGTCTGATTTATGCCCAGTGATTCTTTTTTTCGTAGATCCGCTCTCCGTATGACTCCCTACCCAGCTCTGCCATCGTCTCCATGGCCTGCTGTGCGACAGGCAGCACTAGAGGCTATGATGAGCTTGTGCCCCACCAGGTAATAGAATAACCTCAGAATAACCTCACTCCTGAGGGCCTAGCAGCCTGCTACCATACCAAGAACCAAAAACTTTCAGTGGCCTTAATTTCACACAACAAGGTCACGGTGCCCGTTTTTAGATACTGACATATAATTTAGGTGAGAACAAAGCACACTGCTGTGAGATTGACTCCGGGCCTTAGATTCATAAACCAAAACTCTTATTTGCCATATGCTGCTTGTAATCAATAAAAGGTATTCAGGAAAAAGTTACCTCACAGATAGAATGGAGTGTGGTTTCAGTAAAGAATAAGCAATTAAATGCGGAGTAATTACATTTTGGAAATGGGTTGACTTCAAGGTGTGTGGTTTTCTATTATGGTAATAAAGGTCATCAGGGTTTTTCCTGGCAGAGAAATGAGTGTTGGCGGTACCTATACAAGCATTAATTAATTAATTTTACTGTAAATACAGTTTTTGGAGTACAAAGAGCCCATGTAGGCTTTGGTTTGGTAAAGTATACCAGTAGGGTTGTGTTTAGGAGAAATCAAAGGTCCTTGAAGCTTTTTGAATATTTGAATATTATACCATTTAGGCTATTTTGATAGAAAAATAAACAACACTCTAAAACAGAAATAAAAAATAAGTGTAGCTATTTATTTTGTATTTTTTTATTTTTAAACGTGCAAAAGTGTTGTTATTTATTATATTTTTTTACATAACAACAGCAATGTAGACTATTTCAGCCCTAAATGCGATAGGTCACTGTGGAAATGTCGACTGTACAGGACTTTGGGCGAAACGTAACAAGATAAACTCTTCAGGGTTAATCATAACACAGTGGTAGCTGCATATAGCCTACAGGTAAGATATTTGGTTTCATTGATTGGACTTTCAATGACACGGGACAGCGGGGGCTATTTTTAATCATGGCTGTATTCCACTTTAATTCACTTCATTAGTTTGATTAATGCAATGATTCTATTGAATGTCTTTATTTGATATGTTTGTTTATGTGTTGTGGGTCTGCTCCACTGTCTATGTCTTTTTAGTTGTTGCTGGTGGCTACAACTGAAGTTCCCTAACGGGAAAATAAAAGTTATTCTATTAACATATTTATACCTACCAGAGATTTTGGAGAAAAAAAATGAGGTGTCTTCTAAACAGAAAGTGCATCAGGTAGCCTACTGTATAGTAGCCTACAGTAAGCAATGGAAAACGCTGAATGCTTAGGCCTATTTGTACAATGTTTTAAAAAATATTATTGTTTCTAGCTATATCTGAACATGATTTTCTTGTAAATGGTGCATTTTATGCATTTTACAGTCTGTGGCTGTGGCAAGACGAGGGTCGTAAGCACTTTGGGCTATTAATAGCACCCTCTTATTTTATTGCACTGCAGTATCAATCCTGAAAATTTTCTTAAAGCTGTAGCCTAGTTTATAATTTAAGACAAACATGAATACTGTAATTGGGATCAATACGTCTACCACTATAGTATGGAGCGCCAACGTGGATCGGGTTAAAGCTTTTACCCTTTTTGAAGTTAGGGGTTCAAAGGTAGCCTAATTCAAAATTGGAGCGTGTTCCACCCAGCTAGCTGCGCAAGCTATGTCTTCATTTCTACCGAGTCTCACTCTGCCACAGAATAGTTGAGCCGCATTCTATACAGTCTATGGTTCTATGCTTCTTCTACTCATCTCCTAGTACTGACATCTTGAAGGTGACTAGTACAATATAAAGACCATATTGCGCCCAAAAAATGTTATTAATTTAATTCTGATATGATTTTATTTGTCTTTTTCTCAATTATTGTTATTTTTGCGGTCACAATTTCCCTTTGGAGGTCCTTGAAATAATTTTGGTGGCCGCCAAATAATTTACTATGTAGGAAAATGGTGGTCATGATGAATACTGCAGTAGGGGGAGATTTAAAAGGTTTTTACCTTTCTGGTTTCACCTCAGATTTCGGTGGTGAAGGAGGAGCGCCTCTACACAAAGTGGAACCCGGCGGCTGAGGCATCAGCCACGGGGGAGGTGAACCTGGCGAGCGGCGTCATCGCCGGCAAACTTGCCCTCAACCGTCTGCACCAGGAGCTGGCGGCCAAAGGCTTCATCCAGGTGAGCAGCCCCCCCCCCCCCCCCCGAAAGGGCAGAGCGAGCCGCGCGTCGCCAGACCCCCACACTCTGCGACGCGCTCTAACCCCCTCTGACCGCGACCCCGCCCCCTCAGGTGTACGTGGACCAGGTGGACGAGGACATCGTGGCCGTCACCAGGCACTGTCCCAGCACGCACCAGTCGGTGGTGGCTGTGTCCCGCACCGCCTTCCACAACCCCAAGACCCACCACTACAGGGACGAGGTGCCGCCCATGTTTATTCCAGGTAAGGTCACTGCCGTCACATGTGCACATGCACCATGGCCATTCTGAAGAAAAAGAGCTTCTAACATGTATATTTATTTCAGTTGACGGCACAATCTGCCCTGCACGTATCAGTAAGACGCCATTTGCAACACTGTGAGATTAATGCTTGATTCGTTTTTTTGTTTGATGTTTGATTGAACATTTTTAATGTATCAGTATTGATATTTATCTGTGCTGTTGTATTTGGTCAAGTTAAGCTGCTGTTGTTTGACTCACACTCGTAGAATGTGCTGGCATGAAGGAAACTTTATTGCTGTTTTAATAGGTTTTAATTAAACATTTACATCAAGATGCAATAAGCACTATATGAACACTGAATTAAGTTTTTCCCAGTTAGTGCAGTATTTGAAACTGAACCAAGTAAGAGCATTTAGTTGGATGTACCAAGCCCAAGCACAGTGGGTGTTTTAAAGGCGTATTCATAAATGTTCATAAACCAAACGCTTCTCGGGAACACCCTAGGTACCTTTTAAGGGTGAAAAGAATGAATCTTTATTTATTGGGAATGTTTGTGTTGCGTTTCGGCGAACCAGACGCAAGCTCAGACGTTAGGGAGCGTGTCCAAACCCAGGTCGTAAACAAATAAACAAATCGCCCGCAGGGAAAATCGAGGAGGTGGTTCTTGAGGCGCGGACTGTGGCAAGGCACGCCGGGGTGTACGGGAAAGATGAGAAGAGCATTAACGGCATGCCTGAGTACACAGTGGAGATCACAGAGCACATCCAGGTAGAGCGTCGCCATTACCTGTAATTATCCTCCCCTGGGAGGGAGCAGCCAAACACCCCAGGTCTTTTATAACCCATAAAGCATTTCTACACTTTTATTGTGGGAAACTGCGAGGAGGGTCCAATTTCTCCACACAGGCTTGCATTGTGTGCTTGTTCCATAGCCCCAGTTGAATGGTATTGAGAATACACAATGAGGGCTAATTAAATTAACTCTCATATTGTGGCTAGGCTCTGGACAACTGCAGAACACTTGAATGCTCAGCTAATCCTCACTTCTTCTGCTGGGATTGCTGCGTTTCCTGGTATTGACCTGTAAAAAAATACTAACCGGCTGCACAGATTGACTTAGCATGTTTTAAGCGTTTGCCAATGTTTTTTTATTGGCTTGTTTACTTGACAGTGTAAAACACACACAGCCAAGATAACTGGTGCATAAATAAAATGTAAAAATTATCAAGGATTTCTATTGTTGTTCTCTTACGTAGTCAGTTGCTTGTTTCCAGTTCATGAAAGATGTCAGTTTGAATACAAAAGTCTTTGTGCTTACTCTGCGTGTAAACCTCAGGTAGCATGATGAAGCAAAGAGAAGGCACTTTTAATAAGTCTGATGCCTACATGAACTACTGTGTAACATGTTGTCTCTGTGTAAGGCTGTGTAACTGTGTTTTGACTCCGAGTAACACTATGTAACGGAGTGCAGCTGCTGTGTAACACTGTAACGTGTTGTCGCTGTGTAACGCTGTGTTGTCTCTAACGCACTGAAGCTGAAGGACAGCAGGGTTGTGAAACAGGCGGAAGTGACGTCGAAGGGCCCAAACGAGTTTGTGCAGGAGATTGTGTTTGAGCAGCTGACCCCCGGGAGTGTGATCGCGTTCAGGTAATTTATGCCTCTCCTTTGTTTGCTAAACAGTCCTTCGCTAACCTTTGCTAAACAGCCCTTCGCTAACCTTTGCTAAACAGCCCAGGGTAGTTTGAAAAGGGGATTTCCACCCCACGATCGATTTCAGGAAAGATGTGCATCGTATACCATACATGAGTGAATATGAAAAAGTACAGAGGTTACACGAGGCATCCTTTTGCCTTTTGTTTCAGAGAGCGGGGGGGAAATTGTAGAAATGTGAGGACGTTTGCAAATATTAAACCTTTGAACACAAACTCCCTGGAAGGATGGCGTCTCCTTATCAGCGAGATGATAACAACCTGCAGTGCCAGTTGGGAAATGGCTACGGGAGGTCAACTAAACGCAGTCTTACCTTAAAACTGTGTCAGTCGTACAGGAACCTCCCGCCCGCCTCTCCATTTACTGGAAACCAGGGTCACAGAGTCCACAATGATAGTGCAAAGCACCCCACATGCTCTAACCCCATACCCCCAAACCTTTGTGCAGGGTGAGTCTGGACCCCAAGGCCCAGGAGCTGGTGGGCGTGCTCCGGAACCACCTGATCCAGTTCAGCCCGCACTACAAATCTGGCAGTCTATCTGACAGCGATGCTCCAGCTATACTCAAGAAGCCGTTGACATCGTAAGTACAAACCCCAATGCGCAGCTTCAATTCCAATAAGATATCAGAGGCATACCTACGATATATTATGTTATAAAGTAGCGTGTCTCTCCCAGTGTCTTTGTAAAGCACTGGGCGCGTTAAGTAACTGAGCGTTCATGGTGAGAATGCTCAGTGTGATCACTGAGCGGATTTTTGAATCACTTAACGTTCTGCTCTACGTGAGCGCTGAGCAACTGTCAACAACCGTATGAGTTTGTAAAAATGGCGACGTACTAGATTCAAGCACAGCCTACTTATTTTAGGTTGAATCTGGTCAGTTGTTAGCTGTAACGTCAACTTAGCATTATCGCTAACTTATCATTTCTTATAGCTAATATAAATAAGCTATATAAAACTAGGCACATATGGTTTGTGCGGCAAACAAAAGCACGTTTTGTTCCTGTCAACCCCAGTAGACAGAAAACTTTGGACCATAGCTAACGACGTACTTTCGTATTACTGACCCGCTCAGTTACTTAACGCGCCCACTGATTCTCTTCTCCGGACCACAGAATCATGTCTAGGCTGACGCTGGCTGACATGAATGTGCTGCTGTTCCGCTGTGATGCTGAGGAGCAGGAAGATGGCGGGGGCTGCTATACCATCCCCTCCTGGGTGGCTCTGAAGTATGGTGGCCTTCAAGGTACAATCTCAGTGGAAAGGCATTCAACAACAACAAGGGGCATTCTGGAATGTTAGGTCACATGAGTCACATGACCAACACAGGAAAATTGTTGTCTACAAATGTTAATGGAGAACTTCGCGTCAGTCCTCACTTAGACTAATTTTAATTTGAAGCACACGCCGGCCTGATTATTTATTGTAAAGCCATCGTGTGTGCACGTTCTCTCCCCCAGGTTTCTTGTCAGTGATGGCCGACATTCGTGCGAAAAACGATTTGGGCCACCCCTTCTGTGACAACCTAAGGCAAGGGGACTGGATGATCGACTACGTGAGCAACCGTCTGCTGTCCCGCGGGGGCCCACTGCAGCAGGTGAGAATGCCTCGAATGCCCCGCACAGTGTGCCACGCCCGCAGCCTGCAGACACCCCCCCCCCTCTACAGAACACTACAGGAGGTCACAGGACCAATCAGCCAACCCTATTCAAGTGGGCTTTTAGCACAGATTCCCAAGACTAGAGTAAACAGGTTGTCGGCTCCATATTGTTAACATGTGTACTGTTCGGCTGACCCTCCGTAACTCGTTTTTTTTCCCACAGGTGGGGGAGTGGTTCCAGGCCATGTTTGGGTACCTCAAGCACATCCCACGATATCTCATCCCCTGCTACTTTGATGCCATCCTTGTAGGGGCGTATACCACTGCTCTGGATGCTGCTTTTAATAACATGTCAAAGTAGGTGTTACAAACATGACTAAGGGCAACAGTGCACACAACTGTAATTCAGTGTGCACTGTTAGTTAGTGGCCACGCACTACAGAAGTTTGTTTTTTCTGTTGAACACTTAACCAGGGGCAATATACTGTAATATATTTAAATAAAAGAACATGTTTAACTACAGTAAGCACACACTTGCTTTAGTGACAATGTTCTTCAAGTAATACCATGAATAGTGATAGCATTGTGCTACCTAAAGTCTATAATGAAGCTTGTGACTGAGTGTATATTTGTAACTTACTGGTAGTACTTTCAAGGGTACAACGGCAGTGTCCTACCTGGGAATCGAACCTGCAACCTTTTGGTTACAAGCCCAGTTCCTAACCATTATGTCTAGTATTGTTGCTTTGAGGTGTTGTTCCTTGCTTGTCCGTTATGATTAATGTCATTCCCGGGGGCCTCAGGTTTGTCCAGACTGGGTCCACCTTTGTGAAGCTCCTGGCCCTGGGTTCGGTACAGATGTGCGGGGTAGGCCGCAACCCCGCCCTGCCACGCCTGTCCCCCAACCTGGAGGACGTGCCATACCGTCTGAACGACTCCACCGGGAAGAAGGAGCAGTGCTGCGTCTCCTTAGCTGCAGGTCAGACAGACAGGCAGACATACCACGTCTGGAGACATGAGCTTTTCTCTGTACACATGGTTCAGCTGTTACACCTTAGGCCTGGATTCAATCAGCATTTGTCCTTTATTTTGGCTTTCAAATAAAATTTCTTCATAGTTTTTTTGTTTTTTTTACAGATTTCCCTTTCGTTTTGAGAATCGTTGAACTCCCCAAACTGTTTTGTGAAGTGGAAAAAATGTTGCAGACAAACGTTGATTGAATCCAGGCCTTAGTGTGTTTTCTGTAAAAATAAAAGAACTGAACAAGTGCAGCTTATGATTGACAAACACTACAATTATAACTGCCTCTTTCATTGCCATTGCTAAAAAACCAAAATGTAGCATTCGTTAGATTGCCAAATGCACACAGCCAAAGCCTTACTAGGCCTTAGAGTATGTAATATGTAGACACAGCAATGCCAGTAGAAGCCAATGGGGAGCATATGCAAACCAGGAAGTATAGTTGTTACGCTCAATAGACATGCTCAGTTGTGTCCTTGGTCACAAGGAAGGCGCAGAAGCCTTAAAAGTATATAATTGGTTGCCAACCAGTGCACCAAAATTTGACACAGGCCAGGATAAATAATAATTTAAAAAAATATTTGTCTGTGTGGTAAGAAAAATAATTATAATTTGACCACGAAAAAATAATAAGTAATTTAAAAAAAACATTTGCAGTTATATCAATATATGAGTTGAAGTATTTTATTTTTATTTTGCTGTCAAATTGAACGGAGCCCAATGGGGAAACTGGCTTTTTGAGTGAATCATAGCTATCAGCAGTGGCGACATTATATCCGGTGCTGAGGTTGAGTGCCGAAAGCTGGCCCCTTGTACCAGGCTGATTGTTATAAAACAACCAAATCCAACCAAGCACTTTCCCTGTGTTTCTTTCTTCTCACAGAACCATGCAATTTTTTGTTGTCTTTTTTTATCACCCACCACCCATATCCTTCCATTTCCATTCTCTTTTAGGTCTTCCTCATTTTTCTTCCGGAATCTTCCGCTGCTGGGGACGGGACACCTTCATCGCCCTGCGGGGTCTCATGCTGGTCACCGGTCGGCACCTGGAGGCCAGGTAAGACTCGAGTTCAACTAAAAGTTCAGCTCTTCAAGCATCGTATGTGTCCATTAGAGTAATGAAAATGTACACGCATTCAACTCCCAAAACTCATGTAAGCAAGTAGAGTTAAGGCAGCCATGTCTGCCCATCCCCTCTTGTTCGACTGACAGACCTCAGTTAAAGGGATAAACAAGAGTGTTTTTGTCCCCAGGAACATCATCCTGGCCTTCGCTGGGACCCTGAGGCACGGACTGATCCCCAACCTACTTGGCGAGGGCGCACACGCCAGGTTTAACTGCCGGGATGCCGTGTGGTGGTGGCTGCAGTGCATCCAGGACTACTGCAGGCTGGTGCCCGTCGGCACCGACATCCTCCAGTGCCCTGTGTCCCGCCTCTTCCCTGACGACCACGCCAAGCCCCAAGAGCCTGGGGTCCAGGTACGTTCCTGGAAACCGGGCCGGGGTATTGTACAGTCACCTCCTCCTCTCAGGGTTTGGGGTACATGTGATGGCACCTTAGCCAATGGAACTAGAGAGTTGGTTTTGGAGTTTGGCCAGAGGCAAGGTCCCCCACATTCCTTTAAAATGGCTCTTATATGTACGTAGGCTGATTCAATGAAAACTGTAAACTCGGGGAAAGTTATAAATATGCTAAAACATATTTAAATCATAACCTAAGAAGCCATCCTATTTGGTCCAAACAAACCAGGTTTCTACAATGATTATAAGCTACCCCAGGAACCATAGTGAAGGTAGTGTTACATTCTGTTTGAGTACAGGCGTACAGTGTTGATATCGAGGTGAGTGAGGGTTCATGGAAATTATGCTGGGCACTCTGTGATTGACTAATTTCTCCGCAACCCAGGATCAGCCCCTGTATGAGGTCATACAGGAGGCCATGCAACGGCATGCTGAAGGTATCGAGTTCAGGGAGAGGAACGCAGGACCACAGATCGACCGCAACATGCAGGACAAAGGTAAGCCCCAGCCTCAACATAAAGCGGTCAACTCTTTAAGCTTTTGTAGAACTAAAAATGTGCTACTGCAGATTTACACAGCTCTGGACCTCAGTATGAACCTTGGTTTATTGATTTAAAATAAAAAAATAGCAGAGGTTGGCACGTCGATACTGCAGTCCAAACTTGAAGGTGTTCAATCAAGAAAATGGCAGCTTAAGTTGTGGTATGAGGTTTATTGTGCCAGTTCAGGAATTTTAATTTAACTCATGAAATTGCCTAAGAAAAGAATCAAGTGAGGAGTGTCATTTATTTATCTATTTAAAACGAATCCTGAATACATAGAGATTTTATCCATAACATGGCCTAAGAAGAAAAAACTAGGGGGTGGGTACATGAGGGAACCAAGAGGTGGGTCTTCAGTTCATATCTGAAGATAGACAAAGGAGTCTGCTGTCCTGACTACCGTGTGAATTTTGCTCCAACATTGGGGGAACTGTGCTTCACTGATGGAGAGGAGGGAAGTGTCATTGGAGTGACAAGCCCTGAAGCTGTAATGGAAAGGGTTGAGAAGATATTCTTGTGAGAGGAAGTAAGCCAGTTGGTTAGATGCTGCACATTCCAGGGTTTTGGAGAGTAAGGGGAGTAGCTGATAATTCTGGACAGCAGAATTGTTGTTCAAATGTCACGTGATTTGTAGTACAATAATTGGTGCAGAATCGATGCTTTGCTTATTTGTAAACGTCTGACTGTGTTTGTTTCCCGTCAGGGTTCGACGTGGTGTTGAATGTCGACCCAGAGACTGGCTTTGTGTCCGGAGGGAATAAGTTCAATTGCGGGACATGGATGGACAAAATGGGGGAGAGCGAAAAAGCTGGCAACAAGGGGGTTCCAGCCACCCCCAGGTGAGGCTCAGATGTAGGATCTTGCACTTAGTCCTGCTTTTTGTGGGCTTCACGCCCACAAATATTTTTGATTACGAAATTTTGAAAAATGGTTGAAAATTCTTGAATTTTATATTCTGAGAAATTTTGGCAATCATCTAGAGAACCAACATCTGTGTTTTATATAAATTATCCTTATCAGTTTTTCTGCACACAGTGGTTGAGATGTGGAATGAGATAGAATTTTTGGGATATTGAGGCAATGTTTGTGTGGCTTTATTGATGGTAACACGAGTGGTGAAAGAGGGGAAGTATGGGTGTGGCATGAGGCATGAGTGTGGGAGATGAGGAGGGTAGTGCGAGACCAATGTTCCTGACCGCCCCCCTCCCCCCACCCCCCACCCCACCCTCTTGCATGATTCAGGGACGGCGCAGCGGTGGAGATCGTGGGCCTCAGCAAGTCGGCCGTCCGCTGGCTGGTGGAGCTGTACGAGGATGGAGTCTTTCCCTATGCTGAGGTCACCGTCCATAGAGACGGTCAGTGTCACATGATCGCCCACACTGTGTGTAGCGTCATTGAATGAGTCATGTAGGCCCAAGAATTAACTACAATAATCTTTTCTGGAAATCATTAATCATTAATTAAACTCTAGTTCCAATTAAACACACGTGTTAAAGTAAAGTATAACTACAAACTGAACTTCTAGATTAACTGTAATAAATGAAATGAGCTATGATCGAACACAACATAATCTGTTTTACAGTTGCAATTTAACATGCTTACTTTGAGCTTGAAATGAAAGTTTTCTGGAAAGAGACTATTCTCATTGTTGACTTGGATCGTAGATAAAACACAGCCCCGTCAATAGACCTCATAAAATATGTTCAGAATAATAAGGACATGCAAAATGTTCCACATTTCTAGAGATTGCGTGACAATCACACAATGACTTGTTATCTTGTTTCTTCTGCCACTGTGTTACCAAACTAGGTCTTTAGTTGGTTCTTGTGTGTTTTGTTTCAAGTGTGCTGGTCATCTTGTGACACAGTTTTGCATGAATTCTGTCTACCCTGGTGTTTGTAGTTTTCCTTGTTATTAGCTCTTAATGTTCTTAGCCTTGTAATTCATTTTGGACTAAAGCATGTACCAAATGAATGAATTGAAATGGTAAAGGGGAATTTAAGTGAACCGTCACTTCTCGCTAATGTTTTATGGCACTTGTTTTCTCAGACATGGAGGTCTCGTGGTCCTATGAGGAGTGGAACAACCTGATCCAGAACAACTTTGAAAAAATGTTCTATGTGTCACATGACCCCGAGGACCCCAACGAGAAGCACCCAGACCTGGTTCACAAGCGGGGGATCTACAAGGACAGTTATGGGGCCTCCAGCCCCTGGTGCGATTACCAACTGCGGCCAAACTTCACCATCGCCATGGTGGTGGTAAGCTTTCCTTGGGGTGCCCTGTTCGCTCGATTCACACAGTTCCAATTTACAATTACAATTGACAATTTAGTCAGCTGATGCATATGGCCAAAGCGTCTTACAAAAGTGTATTTTACATGGTAAGTAAACACCACAAGATCTACAGATGTGCAAAGCTGCAATCATGTAAGTGCTACCATCATTAAATAGAAACATGAGGTGTAGTCTGAAAACACTTCCCATAAAGTCAAAGACTGAGTTCCCAGAGGGCTTTGTTTCATCCTTCCTTCTGTGTTTAGTTTGAATTCCCAGCATTCCTTGTTGTTGCAGTCATGTGACCACACCTTCCTCCTACACTTCTCTGTTTTTCAGGCCCCAGAACTGTTCACCACGAAGCGAGCCTGGGAGGCCCTGGAGATTGCCGAGAAAAAGCTTCTAGGGCCTCTGGGGATGAAAACGTTGGATCCAGAGTAAGACTTCCCCCACCCCCATTACTGGGTGGACTAGTTTTGACCATGCCGGGCTATCCTGCATCATGTGGTTTTTGTCAGGAGGCCTTCCACTTGCAAACCAAGTCCACCCATTGTTTATCTTGTTTTTACACATCTCACATAAATGCAAATCCTGTTGGTTGCCAAGTCTTCAGCAGGGCATATGTATTCCATGAAAAGGTATAGTTATATATGGATAAAAGAGTATTTTGCCCGTTTTTTTTGGTGCATGCCTGCACAAATTGAGTGTCATTATTGTCGATGACTTATGGGCTTTGGCAGGCTGCGGAATGGGTTGGACTCAACTTTGGACGTAGTTATTATTTAAATTTGTTTCTTAAATTATATTCTCTCCTAGCGACATGATGTATTGTGGTGTCTATGACAACGCTTTGGACAATGACAACCACAACACTGCAAAAGGCTTCAACTACCACCAAGGACCTGTGAGTGTACTAAGCTGCATTACGTCATTCTAAGTGACTCTGTTTATCGGTCGTAAGACACTGGTGTAATTGTTGTTGCTTGTAGGAATGGCTTTGGCCAGTGGGCTACTTCCTACGTGCCAAGATTCATTTTGCCAAGATGATGGGAAAGGAGGCCTACGATGAAACGGTGTTCTTGGTGAAGAATGTCTTGTCCCGACACTATGTCCACCTAGAGAGGTAAATAACTGCCTTAAGTCCCAACAAACGGTAGCATTCTTGTAGTGAGTGTGCATTGCCCTTTGTCAGTGCCACTTATTTAAATTATTGGAAATGGCAATAGATTTATGAGATTACAAAGGAAATGCAGACAAGACAGTTTTTCTTTCATGTAAATGAGACCGAGACACATGAGACAGTGTGGGTGGGGTGGGGGAGGTATGTTGCCTTGTTACCATACTGCCCTGAGGCCGTATTACAGAAACATCGTATCTTAAGCCCAAGTTAAGATGCGACAGGTCTAAGATAGGATTTTTCACAAATTCGTATTACAGAAACAAATCTTAACTAACGTTAGGAATCCTATTTTATCTTACTCCAGCATATCTTATCTCAGGTTAGGAAATCCTAAATACTCAATCGCAAGTCGTTGATCAACTTTCATGTCTGTTACCTAACAACCGCCGCCACTTTTTCATATCAAGCACAGCTGATCGGTGCGCGATATGAAACAAACCGACGCCTTTCCACAATTAAATGCTGCTTATTGACATTTCCCTCATTCTCCAAAAGTAATAAAAGAGCAACCATTAACGTTATGGAGTTAGCCAGCTAGCTTGTGTTAGCGAATGTTATCTTTTTCATTCCAACTGCTAACAACAATGAAGTTACGACACCATCTGGAGTTGGACTTGAGAACTTTTGTTCTGTAATGGCTATTTGCCTAAATCAGTTCCTAACTCAAATTACCATGGTTAACTTACTACACAGATAAGATACGTTTCTGTAATATGGCCCCAGGTCTGCATTTGTCATATTACATGACATGAATTTATCTCTTGCAGGTCGTCTTGGAAGGGTCTGCCTGAACTGACCAATGAGAATGGACAGTACTGTCCCTTCAGTTGCGAGTCCCAGGCCTGGTCCATCGCAACTGTCCTTGAGGTCCTACATGATCTGTAAAGCATTACTTCCAGTGGGTGGAGTTTCTCCTCCAAAAGTCTTCCAGCACCTAACCTCACTTTATATATTTCATTGAATAGGTCTCTAATACTCTGCAGAGGCAATGTTTTGTTTAATTGGGAAATTCACTCCATTTATTCATTCCAGTATTCAGTTTTGGGAGAGGATCATGGGAATTGTACTTTACACTGCCAAGATCAGATATTTTCTGATGTTGTCATGCTCTGATGGATCTCAGCCTCAGTTAAGTACTAATCTTAACACGTAGATGCTTTGAGCACGAGTCTACAAGTAAGTCCTTGTAAGCACCACTTTAATTATTCAGGTACTGTTCACTGGAGTGTTCACCCTACGATGGGTTTTCTGTTACATGACCACATTTTACCTACTTCCATAACAAATTCATATCTCACAAAAAAGTTTAAAATAAAAAAAATTCAATGCACTTTAGCTTGATTTTGTTCTTTTGGGAGAAGGGTGTTTGATTACTTTGTACATACAACATTCAATCATTTGAGAGTAATAAGAAAAATGTCCTGCAGTTTGGCCCGTTGTGCCTGTTAAAAAAATGGGAAAACCTGCAGATAGTTGTATTGCTTGTGTATTATTGTGATGTTTGTGTGTTCGTTTTTGAGTGCATTATAAACTCTGGCTGCCCTGTTCCTGGAGTGTCATAGACCTTTTAGCCAACCAAAATAATTTTGCCAAATTATTGATAAAATTAGGTAATTAGCCTAGTTATTAATCAAATTAAGCAATTCAATATTCCAATGAAAAAATGTAAACCAGATGCACGTCTAGAATTCCAGGACCAGAGTGTTCAGTCCCTGACCGCTTAACTCGTTCCTAATTAAAACAAATTTTGGGGTGAAATAACCGCACTGTATTTTATTAGCTGAAAGTATGCACTTTATTGTCTGTGTTTGGACCGGCTAACAGTATAACCTGGCATTTTCCCAGTCTTTGTTAGTGGCTACATTTTCATTAGTGAATTTGTATACAACTTAGTGTTGATTCATAATTTTGTGTGACTTGCCTAATTAAACACAGACTTTGTGTACACAAAAATGAGCTGTTCATTGCTGTAAAATTGCTTGACCTTTTATGCTTTTACAGAGTATAGAGAATGTGAAATAACAGATCAAAATAGGTTCTAAAGCAAATGGTAACAGTTCTATACTATACCATGGCTGAATAAAATAAAAAAAATTAAAAAATAAAAACGACCTCCTACCAAAGATGAATTCAAGGTTACCAGAATTGTAGGGTTTACTGAAATCGCTCAATTCCTGACGAAGCAATTTGTGAGCACTGGCCTTCGCGGGTCAATATCTAGTGCATCTAACGCTGCAATGTGAATCACATTCTGCGCTCTAACGTTCTAATGGAAAAGCTGCTGGTTCTTTTTGGCTACTCACCCGAATTGCTGCTTGTTAAGCTGTTTTCATGGTTGTGATTAAAATGGGCATCATTAGCAGTTGCTTGTGTTACATCTGATGTGGATATCGGTGATTGTGTGCGCGTGCCGTGTTGTACTAGCATATGATCTATGGTATCTATGGTATCACTACAAGAAAATGTGAACACTGCATCAGTGCTAGTGATTTCATACCATAGAAGGGATTACATTCTCCCTCACACCAGGTTCAGCCTGGGATGTTTGCCAGCTATGAAATGAAGCTTGAGGAATTACACTGTGTCATAACATAATTATGCAGTTTATTAATTATACATTTAAGGCAATGCATTACATATGTTATACATTATAAAACACATTGGCTTGTATGGGGATGTTGGCATGTAGGCTTCCACACGCTTCAGTAATAGTTTAACAAAAGTCCAATTACAGCCAGAAGAATGTATTTGCTGGGTGAGAAAATCTGGAAGGGAAAATGAATTGTTTTAAAGTAGATTTTATGCATGCGTGTGTATTTTTACTTGGAAATCATTTTAATTGTATATGATAAAATACAGTGATGCTCAATAATTATAATGCGTTCGGTCATAGTCATATTACATTAGTACTTACAAGCCCACATGATGAATTGGCCATTTTAATTAGTTGGCTGTTCTGAAGAATCCAAAATTCTTTATACTCTCTTACAAAAGTTGCACTGGAAAAGAAGCACAGCAATTAAGCTATTTGTGATGTTTTGAAATGGCCCATAATGTTTCATGAAGTCATTTCATTTCCATAAAAATCCATACCGAAACGTGAAATCCCCAGGAGAGATATCACGGGGGGCTTCCCATATCACTTGCATTTGTGTTTTTCGCAAGTTCGGTCGATGACTGACTGCGGAATTCTGGAAGGAAAAGTTAAATCTGTTTGAAGTGCTGGTGATTCCATTCAGAACTGTTTGTGTGAGTGTGTGTACTCCAGGTTAATTTGGCATGTAAAAATGAGTGACGTAATGATTGTAACACTGCATTACTATTGCATTGCATATGCACTTTTTTAACCTACTGCAACACTCCGTCGGTTCAGGAGCGTGCAGACAAACTGTCCTCCTCTGGAGCGAAAACAGCCAGTCGATGCTTCTTTTCACTGCATTCCACCAACTGGGTTCCTAAGGCCTTGCATAGGCATCACTTCACTCACTAGCATCCTGGCACAAGCGGTAGCAACTAGAGAAGTTGCTATTGTTTGATGAGGCAGGGAACACTGGCACGGTAAGCATTCAATTCCAAAACCTGTGCAGCACTGCTCTTAACTAACCATTCTATAGGCAAAAACACAAATGTAGACCTTCTTTATTCATATCTTGGTTATCACAAAGAATAATGGAAAGTTGGTCGAAAAGCTTTTTTGTAGCACCACCGTAAACACACTGCCAGGATGACCACAGGCTAACATACCGGTGAGTTGTTGCAGGTCAAGCCTTGGGTGTGGTTGGTGTCGAAGGATACGAACGAGCCCAATGGGACACTCTGTCCCACCACCCGGGCTTGTAAAAAGAACCCGTGGATCGTGTAGTTGGGCAGAGCGCCAAGTGTTACTGCAGAAACAGGAGGAAAAACCCACGTGGTCAAGCTTCAAACGGGGTCATTCCAGATAAACACGCTTGTGTCGTTTTGATAAGGATTTTTACCTAAACAACACAAATGAATAATTACGGTTCAAGCATGGCGAACGCATAGGCTTCTTATGTTTATTAGATTTTTTCTTTTCTTCTGAGAGTTTGGAAATATGTGGATATAAAATCAGCAGATTGACAAAAACCCATCAAACATTGCGCATTTGTGGAAAACCGTAATAAATACATTCCAGGTTAACATTACACTAATTGACCACATAAAGGTGCTATAACAGATTTCTAAAATGCAAACTTTGAAAGCATAGATACAGTGGCCAGACATCCGAAGCAATGTAACATTATCACCACACGAATGCAAATCGGAAAACAACAAATGACAAAAAAGTATGAAAACACAATGACAAAAAACAAACGCAAATACAAATGCGTGAAGCACTGAAACACGGGGACAAGATATAAAACACAATTATCCAATTTAGTTGTTTTACCTTGTCATGGGGCTCAGTAGACTTCAAACAAATTAGAATTTGGCGGATTCATAAAGGCAAAATGGCAGGTTTGCGACCAAAACCTAGGCTACGGCTGTGTCTGAATCAGAGCCATATCTACTGCGCCTATCTCCTGCGTATAGTGCACTGGCAGAAGTGTGCTGTTTAATGTGCACTGTTTAGAAGTCCGCAAAAAATATCCACCATACTATTTCCCAACCGTACTGTGGAAGTGTCCTAAGCAGGTCATAAGACGTCCCAGTGTTGCCATGTCCGTGGTTTTACAGCTAAATTGGGATACTTTCAAAGTGCAATCACGGGTAAAAATGAAAAGTCGCAAAACACGCGCTTATTTTAAAAAGTACAAATATAATTATTTCTATTTAAAATATGTTGGTTTCGGTTAAAAATATATTTTTGGCTAGTTTTGAGTCACCATTTGGCTGGAAAGTCTCTGGCAAGATCTAGCAACCCTGTGCCCCACCCTTGCGCTGCCATGTCACATGTTGTTTTTGTTGTATTTGAAGGAAAACGTCAGCGAAGCTGCATCAAAAAAAATTTTAACGAAGCTTCACGTCATATTTATGTGACCAAAATGTTTGTGTATCTACTTCTTGAAAAGTGTGCTCCCGATTGTACTCAGCGAAACCCCGGAAGTAAGTGTGTCATCCGGGTGTTTCAAGTATACTGCAATTTGAAAAAAAATTGCCTACTCAACGACTTTCTCGTCCTATCTATAGGCTACTCAATAGTGTGGAAGAGTGCTGATTCGGATACGGCCTAATATAAGAGTCGCATTTGGTTTCGCAGTGTTAGCAGGCTGGCCAGTTGCAATTTTCACACAGCCTCGTTCACCACCCCCAATACACCAAAATTGGTCAACAATGTCACTTCATTGGTTGCATTTTGAGCCACATGTTTCAAATTCTGTCGTCTCCTCCCACCACTTGATTGGTTGATTGATCTGGTGTGGAACATCATTAAACGAACAGACCTCTAGTCGCCTCGTGCCAAATTCGACAGCTGTTCAACAGCCTTTGTGAACACACCATATTCAAATTAATTTCAAGTCTACTGACCCCTTAACTCCTCCTCCCATCGACTGATTTGTTCTATTACAAATTTATTCACAGCACTGCGGGAAAAACTGGTTGAATGGATTACACACTAGCTATTTATTACACACTAATTATTACACACTAGCTAGGACAAATTAAGTTATTTCCAGGGTTTATATTTTAGTTTACTCTTCTTGTTTCTGGGTTCCAAAATCACAAACACAACCAGCCATCAGCACAATGCTGCTATACAATGCCTGCTTGCGTAGTGCCTAAGTGAGTATTACTCAAAAACCCATGTTAATGATGAAGAACGAATGCTATATTACAAGAAAAGTGATGGAGGGTGTCCATCTGAATGCTCATTGTTACTATATCTCACTGCAATGCAATTCGTTTTCTTCACACTTTTGTTTTTGGGTTTGTTTTCTGTTGTTGTGCTTTCATGTGTGTTTTCTGATTTGCATTCATAGTGTGATAATGTTGCATTGCATTGGATGTACAAAGAACTTATAACCCACATAATGTAGTTTAGCATGGAATTCATGACATGGGCTTTAAAAGAATGCGGACAAAGTGACTGTGACATCATCCATTGACTTTCCATTGGCTTATGCAAAGCATTTTGAAACCGCGGAAGTCCAGTTTTTGTGCTGCCATGTTGTGCAAATTGGAGCCAGAGACTGCGCAGTAGGGAAAAGGTGGGACCCTTATTTAGTCATGAAGTCCGGGCCAGGTCCAGGTTGTCCACTAAGTGCATGAAATAATAAAATTAAAGACCTATACTGGTGCCAACCGCACTGGCTCTAATGAGCAACGCTCTCAACAAGAACAGGAGGCAAGCTTCAGAAATTTCATATGCAAAACAAATTATAAAAAGTTGTGTAAGTCGCTCTGGATAAGAGCGTCTGCTAAATTCCTGTAATGTAATGTAATGTAATGAGCCAATGAACTTGCAGTGGGTGTAGCTTTTCACAAAAATGCTTATAAATCCCAAATTGTCTGACACTATATGAGGTAATTTGGTATTCATGTTCACATTCATATACTGGACTCCAACCATCTGTATATTGTATATAATGTGACCATGTTCTGACCATTTTTCTTGAAAAGCATGGAAGTAAAGCAAAGAGGTCCAGACAGATTAAGCCTCTACCAGTTCAAATGTTGGGAACAGTCAAACTCTTTACAGCCCAGTGTTTAAGGATTGGTGGGTCTATCTACACAAAGTTTTGAAGGTTTCAAGATAACCATGACATACTGTTACATCTGCAGGAACGTGTACATATACAGCCCATGTTCAGGATACTTTGGAGCATAGAAAGGTGAGCTCATGTCTACTGTCTGTGTTGAACACAGACATAACACATATAGGACCCTATCTTACACCCGGAGCTAACCCAAATGCAAGTGTCTTTGCTATCTTACACCTGGCACAGGAGTCACTATGGCTGCCAGCGCTCACGTTGTTTAACTACCGAGTGATCTTGCGCCCATAGCAAGTCAACTGGGCGGGTTGGTCTTAAAATGAGGTGTGGCCAGGATAATTTTTGCTATCTTGAGCCAACAGAAAGCGCTTGCGCTAAAACCACCACAAACCCGGTCTAAAGTAATGTCGCAGTTATTTCTATGTTATTTTAACAGCGCAATATAAGTGCGTCTACATAGGCATGTGTACAACGCACGTAAACCCTTCTGTCTGTTACACACAGGGGGCCCTATCTTACACCCGGCGCTAACCCAAACGCAAGTGTCTTCGCTATTTTACACCCGGCGCATGGTTCATTATAACGCCTTGCGTTCACGTCGTTTAAATACCACGTATTCTTGCACCCATTATAAGTGAACTAGGTGTGTTGGTCTTAAAATGAGGAGTGGCCAGGATTATTTTTGGCGTATTGCTATCTTGAGGCAGCAGAAAGCGCTTTCGCTAAAACCACCACAAACCTGGTCTAAAGTCATGTCGCAGTTGTTTACATGTTATTTTAACGGCGTATATAAGTGCGTCTACAAAGTCGTGTGCACAATGCGCGTACACCATCCTGTCTGTTAAACACAGGGGCGCGCACACGCTTGACTATAAATATCAAGATTACAATGTGAAATATTATTATTGTGTAGGCTATATAAAAAATGCATAATAATAAAAGGGTCGATAGGCACATAGCTAGCTGTCCCTCAGCGAAGAGGAATGCCGAATTAAATTGCTTTCAGCCCACTCCATCAACATCCAGGCGATGTGCGATGGTACGTGTAAGGTTACATGTAGGCTATAGACTATTCTCAATTATCCTGGATCAAGCTATGATTTAGCCTATATTTGCCAATAATTCCTGTAATCTTCTGGGGGGCAATCTTCTGTTATATGAGGTAATTTGGTATTCATGTTCACATTCATATACTGGACTCCAACCATCTTAGACCAAGCGTCAAGATTGCCAAGACAGAGCCCACGGACGCACACAAGCATGCATACAGGATATAAAAATCACATAATGAAATAGGGATTCATATTTTTCCCAAAAATAACTATTTTCTCTCCCGCAATAGACGCAAGTTGTCTCTGCAATCCCGGGGAAATTGGCTTGTTTTAAAGCATTAACCAGTAAAAACGTGTTAGTCATATTTCCATAAGTAGGACTTTATAAAACAAGGGAAGTATACGTCAACCTATGGGTTCCCAACCTGAACGCTTTAGTGTAGCCTATTTAGTGTAATCATTAAGCCAAAATAATGCTATTTATGTTATTATGAAAATGCACGTAATATTAATGAAGATTGAACTTCACTATCTGAAATGCATTGTGATGTGACTGCTGTGAGAACATGGAATTGATGTTTGACAATCCTTCATTGTATAATCAAACGAAATTTGTTAAACAAGCAGGCTAATTTAGCATTTTCTATGGTGAGATGGAAGCCATATTCTGTTATTTTATTCTCAGCGGTTGCAGGTGCTTTTTAACTAAATTAAACAGCATATATTTTCTAAAATAACAGCACTGTCAGGAATGACTGGGAACCAATGCCAGTGTTAAACCCTAATCTTAAAGATTATTATTGTGTATATCAAAACGTTCGCAATGGTTAGTCCGAATATTATTGATCATACTATTGATCAATAGCCTATTCCTTGCTCACTCGCTTTAACTACACAAGTACAAGCATCTCTGTTTCGCCGTCATATAAGCAATCCGCCAAGGTGGAAAAACAGGCTTTTAAAGGGAATGGGATATGACATTTTGATTGGTTTATTGCATGTTACGCCCAAGACACACCTACAATTAATGAAAAGACTAAGTTCAGTCCATTTGCATGTTGTGCCGAACTTAGCGATTAAAAAACACGGCCTCTAACTAGCAAAAGTGGACTTGGACATGCCCTAAATGCACTTTGTGTCATGCGTTTAGACCAAGCGCTAAGATCGTCAAAATAGAGCCCATAAAGTTTATAAATGGAATCTATGCACAACTTTTTCACAACTAAGGATATATACCTATTAAACAGTGTGACAGGAGAGGAATATTAAGTATTGTAATAAAATTGTGACTTGTGTAAAGGGAAAAAATAAAAATGCCAAAATGCACAGACACTCTGAACAGAATATAAATAATATAATAAACATGTCTGACCGTTAATCCAGACACATATAACTGAAAGGCAATCTTATGAAGAATATGAGTACTCTTTCTAAATAAAGGAAATTACAGAGGGAAAACTAATGCTATAGTATTGATTTTGAATTTGGACTGAAAAGTACAGACCAGAAAGAATGAAATGCAACAACATGTTGAAATATATACTGACAATAAAATATTAGACAGGCTTTGAAATGAAATGTATTCATAAATACATGGTCAATGAAGCAGATGTGAAACAGCACAGTATTAATACATAAAAACATAATTAAGAACATAAAGCAGGAAGGCACTTAAGCTGAAGCTTGTGCTGACTGTAGGTGCCCAACTGTCCGTTGACTGCAGTGTCGCTGATGAGCGATAAGAGAGATTCATGCCCACTGTCTGAATCTCTCCTTTGCTGGGGAATGCTATGGCTAACTACCAAGGAACTTCTAATGTTAAACCCATGAGGACGAAAAGCCTGAGCCAATTTATTTCACTAGGTAATAATTAACCTTATCTGAAGCTAATTAGCCAGTTTATTGATACATTCTAGTTTGTTCTCCTTTCCTCAGTACCAATTATATTCTATTGGACAGTCAAAACAGCGGCATCTATTGGTAAGAAACAGGTACTACCGTAATATATAATGGAACAGTCAACGTCAATGACTCATTACTCAGGAGAGAGGAAAAAGAACCATCCTCATATTTTCAGGGAATGTATTAGAAAGGTTGAAGAAGCTATGCTCCAAAATGTATCTTCCTAAAACCTCTGGAGCATAGAAAACTTGTACTACATAGTGGTTGTGGGAGTGGGCCTGCATTAGGGTTTGGGTGGTCCCTGGATGCATTTCAAACATTTATTTGGATTCCCCATGTTTGAATCTGCATGGAAAAGGTTTGGTACACATAGGATGTTCGAAACAATATTTACAGAATTTTATCTGAATCCTACCCAGTGAACATGGCAATTTTGGATGCCATTGATTAGCATTTTACTCAAAGATGTAAAGATATTCTTATAAAATAATGTTCCTGGGATGCTTATCTAACCTGTTTCTACCTATCCCTACCAGTATTATAGGGTTCTGAGACATATGGTGTAATCCTGTTACAAATGGTCAAATCTGAGTCGATGGATAATAATCTTAAAATAACTGGCTGTACTGCCCAAAGTTCTTTTCTGGTAAAGAGCCTAGGTGTAGATCCCAACTGGGAACAGTAAGGTGTAGTGAAATAGACTGCAGAGTCAGCATCGTCATCTGGTTATAACTACAATGTAGCTAACATCTGTTTCACTTAGAGATTTCTGATTGAAATTGTATAGCTGGCTCTAATTTATTTTGTTACAAAAATTTAATAATAATTTTTGTAACTCCATGTAGCCATGGGGGAAGCAGTAGGTCCTGATAGGCTATAGGTTGCACTTGTACATGCACACTCCTTTTTTGTATTCTAAAACGCTGAGCTTAAAAATAAATATAGCTTGATAGTACACGGTAGCTTCGAAATAAAAATTGAAACAAAACAATCTTTTGAAGATTTATTTAACTGCATTGATTTAGTTCCTTTGCGCTAATCTAGAGCATTTTAGAACCTAGTGAATGCAATTCGATAAGAGACCAGCGCTGAGGCAAACTGACCATGATGCAGTTTAAATAAAATGTCACAAATAGCTGAGGCCAGCTGCTTACCCGTAATTTTGTCCCCTGGACTGTAGGTATACGTGCTTGCGGTGATCATGAAAGGAGATGGAGATGTTTGGGGAGCGTAGGGTGTGTGTGTCGGCGTCATGTTCACACAGGCGATAGCCACAAGGCCAGTACTGAAGGCAGCAGTCCCTTCAATGGAGACCGCCAACACTGCCAGGCTGAGGGAAATCTGGAAACACATCTGAGATTACAAAAAAAAGAAGAAAGTCATTATAGCCAAAAAGGAGACTAAAGACATCCTTGACTCTGTGTTCCAGGACACGCAGCTGGCCTGCAGGCGAAGTCAGTTCCCACATGTACCTGTGACACCAATTCAAGCACGTCAAGTTTTTTTAAGTCTCACAGAAGCTAAAGTAGAATATATCAAGTGTTAAAAGTGGTTTTATTGCCCACGATAAGCGACTGCTCTCATAGGATCAGCTCTGCACGTTTCACATTTTAGGCATTTAGTAGACAATTTTGCCCAGAGCAATTTACAGATATTGCTTTCTTTTTTACATACAATCCATTTATACAGCTAGACATTTACTAAAGCAACTGCGGTAAAGTACCTTGTTCTCACCAGGACATTAATCCTATAATCTTGAAATTGGAAACCAAGTTCCCAAATCTTTATGCTATACTTCAAGCCCTAATCAAAGTAAATTTGGATCCATTTGAATGGATGTAATTTGTATAAAATGTGGACTTGCGGTTTTATCGATAATCCATAAAATCTCCTCACAAAAACATAGCAGCACTTCAGAAAATTTCTTTTTCAGCAGTGATGGATTGATGGTCAGATTAAGATTTCTAAACTTTCAAACAGAAACGTTTGTTTGAAATACCTAACAATAACATACAACTAACCATATGTATATGACTTCTTTCAACAAAGTATTGTTGTTGAGTACTGTGAGATACTTTATGGTTCAAATGTGCTTATAGGCAGACTAGCATTTAATTACATAATACTCTTCTGATACTTTCGATTTGAACATTTATTTATTTATTTCTTGGCTATTAAACAACAATGTGTTCATTTTTATTGGAATGACGGCAATTGAATGACTGATTTCTGAGGAGTTACTTCAATGCTTGCTTCCATGATTGTGGTTTTAAATGTAATTTCCTCATCAAGATTATCCACTCTTACATGATTTTCTCATGAACTGTGTATAATTTTATCAGTTTAATTTTTTGGTCTGAAATGGTTGAAAGGGTGTTTTTGACTTGCTATCTTTGAAATCAAAATTTTGCTTTCATTTGACAGAAAATTGGTATGGCACAATTATTTCAAAATGTATGACTTTCCTGTCTCCATTTTATTTTTTGGACAGGAAAATGCAGTGGCACATTTTGATAAATGTAGTTATTGAAACTTTGTGAACTATGATTTAGTTTTTCGAATTTACATAAAAAATGTCCCCCATTTGTAAACAGATTTCATTTACAATTTTAAACAAACTGTAGAAAACTATTTATTGTCAAACTGGTATTTCCTTGATTGAATAGGAAGGTCAAGGAGAAAAAGCTACCTGTTCAATTTCAACTAGCTATAGACATTTAGCTACATCTACAGCAACATTCATAAAAATTGATTAGAACTCACCGTTTGTACTTTGAGATGATCACGTGCTCACGTACCAGCTGAGGTAGCTGAAATGTCTAGCTCGAGTGTATTGATGAAACTGCTGTTTTTATTGCAGTCTAAAGGGGGTGGGGATTTGGGTTGTGTGCTTTGGACCAATTATTCTCATTTACTGTGCAAATGAAGGGCTTGGGTTTCATGTAGGAGGGCACCAGTGTGTGTTTTTCATGTTTTTTATTGTTCATTGGATAATTCAACTGAGTGACTCTGTTATTATGTGCTTCAATACCATTTTTGTGTAATTACGTTGCTTTTAAAAAGCTATTCTCTCCTTCTCTGACTCTGTCACGCACACAAACACACACACACACACACAAACACATAATCACAATCTCTCTCCCTTCTCTCTTTCTCACACACAAACAGTGGAATGTGGATAAATCGGAGTGCTATAACATTACAGTATTATATTTGCAAGTGCAGAATATTATCATTCACTAACAAAAAAGTTGTGGGTATCCAAAGAACGAAAATCTTTCATCATGTATGCATGTAGATTTCATGCGTGTAGATTCTAAACAAACAGAGAGGAGATAGGAGAGAGAGCGAGCAAGCGATATATATAGCTAGCTTACAGTTTAGCTTTTTTGACTATTCTTGTAAGTTAGCTTGATAGTTAGCTGTTTTTTTTATAGTTAGCTTGATAGTCCTCTTGTTTTCGTTTTTCAGTCTAGCTTAGCAAGTAGGTAGCTAGTTTATTTTAAAAAATATATATATATACTTTATTAAAAATAAATATATAAAACATAGTTGAGCCAAGAGTTGTATTATATGCACGCTACATGTTTACTGTTGCAACGTCCCTACAACAACAAACATTCTGTCTTGGAGAAAGTTCAGTGACGACATGCGTACCCATTGAAATGGAAATCAATATTGTTGATATCTTGCAGGTAATGTTAGTGTGATTGCCTACAGCCAATGTAAAATGAGTAGCCTGCATGGCATGGGTAACTATTTGTTAGTGTATGTTATAGGCCGCCAGCTTCAGACAATAGCGTGAATACAATACTGTTTGGTAATATTAAAGAAGCTTATCAGAGGGGCAGACTGTTATTATGGGTGACTTCAATTACCCTGTCAGTCAGCCTACAAGATGGACGTCAATTCTGGATCTGGTGCTGTGTAATGATCCTGACAGAATTTGTAGCACAAAGGTAGCAGAGCCAATTGGGACAAGTTGGCAAATTAAGAGGGCATCCTCTAAGTCCAGGATTTTTAATTTGAGGCATGCCAACTTTAACAAAATGCGAGCGTATTTAAGTAATAGAGACCGGGCACAACTTCTTAACTGCAAGACTGCGAATGAAAAGAGGGGCAGGTTCAAAAGGGTTATTATTGCACATGTAAATTCATTCCAAAGGTAAAGAAAAGTACGCTAAAAACGCGGTCTCCACAGAGGATGAATAAAGCTCTACAGAAGAGTTTGAGGGAAAAGAATAAGCTTTTTAAGATATATAAAAAGATAATACTGAGAGTAATAAGGCTAATTCTTGTAATATGCGTGCTAAGGTAAAAAAATAATTAAGGGTAGCCAAAAGGCTGTTTGAATGGCAAATTGCTCAAGATGCAAAAGGTAATCCTAAACATTACTTTAAATACTGCAGTAGAAAAAGGAAAGTTAAGAAGGAGGTTAAGTGCATTAAGAATAAGTAAGGGTTGCCGCTTTATACGAATGAGAATATTGCTGATGCTTTAAACGATTCATTTATCGAGAGTTTTACCAGAGAGGAGGTTACTAATAGGCCGGAAGGAATATTCAGTACTCAGAATGTTTTAGCAGATATTGAGATAGGGGATATAGAAGTACTAGATAAATTACATAAATTAAAAACAAATAAGGCAGCAGGCCTTATATATACAGTCAAGCCGGAAAGTCTGCACACCCCTTTCACCGTCTCCACATTTTATTACATTACAGACATATTCTACAATAGATTGAGTTCATTTTTTGTCTCAAAATGTTACACAAAATAGCCCATAATGAAAAAGTGAAAACAGGTTTTTAGACATTTGTGCTAATTTATTAAAAATCTAAATGTAAAATATCATATGTACACAAGTGTGCACACCCTTTGATTTGACACCCAAAAGTGAGCAGAGGTATATTTTGTTTACACTGATACTGCTTGAGATGTTTCTACAACTTAATTGGAGTCCACCTGTGATAAATACAATTGATTGGACATGATTGGGGATTGCCAACACCTGCCTTTATAAGGTCCCAGTTGACAGTGCATGTCAGAGCAAACTCCAAGCCATGGGGTCAAAGGAATTATCTGCAGACCTCAGAAACAGGAACATCACAACCCGCTTGGAGTTTTCCAAAAGGCACCTAGAGGACTCTCAAACCATGAGAATTAAGATTCTCTGGTCTGATGAAACCAAAATTGAACTTTTTGGCCTGAATACCAAATGTCACGTCTGAAGGAAACCAGGCACCGCTCATCACCTGGCTAATACCATCCCTACAGTGAAGCATGGCAGTGGCAGCATCATGATGTGGGGATGTTTTTCAGCAACGGGAAAGGAGCGACTAGTCCTGATAGAGGGAAAGATGAATGCAGCTAAGTACACCGAGATCCTTGAAGAAAACCTGCTCCAGAGCACTCTGTACCTCAAACTGGGGCGAAGGTTTACCTTCCAACATGACAACGACCCGAAGCACACAGCCAAGAGAACAAAGGAGTGGCTTCGGAGAAAGTCTGTGCATGTCCTTGAGTGGCCCAGCCAGAGCCCAGACCTGAATCCAATTGAACATCTGTGGAAAGAGCTGAAAATGGCTGTGTACCGACGCTCCCCATTCAACCTGATGAAGCTTGCAAAGATATGCCAAGAGGAATGGGAAAAAATGTCCAGAAACAAGTGTGCCAAGCTCGTAGCTTCTTTCCCAAGACGCCTTGAAGCTGTAATCGCTGCCAAAGGTGCAGCAACCAAGTATTAGACTAAGGGTGTGTACAGATATGTAACCCCTAAATAACCTATTTTTGTCAGTAAAATAAAATTGCATATTTTCTAAAAACCTGTTTTCACTTCGTCATTATTGGCTATTGTGTGTAAATGTTTGAGGCAAAAAATGAACTCAATCTAATGTAGTATAAGTCTGTAACGTAATAAAATGTGGAGAAGGTGAAAGGGGTGTGCAGACTTTCCGGCTTGACTGTATATACCTGATGGTATATACCCAAGGGTACTCAAAAAGTTAAGTGAGATCATCTATAACCCACTCGCAGGTATTTTTTGACGGTCTTTAGAAACTGGAGAAATACCAGACGACTGGAAAAAATGTGATGTAATAATACCAATATATATATTTCCTGATCCAGGAAACTATAGGCCTGTCAGTTTAACCTGCATCACCTGTAAAATACTGGAATCTATCATCAGACAAATTGGAATTATTTTTTGAAAATAACAACATCTTAAGACATAGCCAACATGGTTTTCGCAGGGGAAGGTCATGCCATACAAACCTTTTGGCATTGTTTGAGGAAGCTACCAAGTGTTTTGATTGTAACAAGGCTTATGATATTATATACCTAGATTTCCAAAAAGCATTTGATAAGGTACCACATGAGAGACTCATTATCAAAATGAAGACAGTGGGAATTATAGGAAGCATTTCCGAATGGGTTCAGAACTGGCTACAGGGTAGTAGGGGGAATCTTATCTGAGCATGGTACTATGGGAAGTGGAGTCCCACAAGGATCGGTGTTGGGGCCTCTGCTCTTCTTTATTTACATAAATGATCTTGACAGGGACATCAAAAGTACATTAGTTAAATTTGTTGATGATACAAAACTGGGAGGTTTAGCTAACAGTTTGGAGGCTACTAAAGTAATCCAAGAAGATTTAAACAGAATCCAGAAGTGGGCGGAAACCTGGCAAATTTAATTCAACATGGCTAAATATAAAGGTTTACATGTGGGAAATAAAAACATAAGGCAAGACTACTTCATGGGAGAAACAAAATTGGAATGTGCTCAATGTGAAAAAGACTTAGTTGTAGTAGTTGATCAAAGCCTTTCAGGTTCTAGGCATTGTGCTGTAGCAGTAAAAAAAAGCTAACAGGATGCTGGGATATATAGCCAAAAGTATTGAGTATAAATACAAGGAAGTTATGCTTATGTTATACAATACCTTTGTCAGACCACACTTAAGAGTACTGTGTGCAGTTCTGGGCACTATACAAAAAAGATATAGAGGCTCTAGAAAAAGTCCAAACCAGGGTTCCTGGTATGAAAGACGTTGAGGAAGGACTGAGAATACTTAATCTCTTTAAGCTTATTAAAAAGAGACTATGGGGTGATTTGATTGAGGCTTTTAAATTCATTAAAGGGATTAATAAAGTGAACTACAGGAGATTCTTCAGGTTGAGTTCTGTTCGTAGAATATGAAGTACTTCTTCACACAGAGAGTAGTCACTGTGTAGAATAGCTTGCCAGATCATGTAGTAGAGGCAGAAACTCTGGGTGTTTTCAAGACCAGGCTTGATATGGTGCTGGATACTATCTTGTTTGTAGGGGAGCGCTAGGTACCCTTCAGTGGTAGGAAGATGATGAGCATTGTTGGGCTGAATGGCCTGTTCTCATCATTAAGTTATGTTATGTTAAAAAAGCATTGAGTAATTTATAAGGGAATCTCGCACACACACTTACGCACACACACACACACACACACACACACACACACACAAACACAACCACACAGGAATGAAAGCAGGCAAACATACAACACAATCTGTTGATTATTTATAAAATATAATCCACCTTGGGTCATGAACAGTTTTAAGAACATGTTCATGATGTCAATCACTCCAGAAACACTCCTGAGCATGCACCAATGAGCAAAGATTCCATTAAGGCAGATCTTATTACTGAAATGTTAAATGCGGTACAACAGGTGACCTTAATGTCATCTCCAATCGAAGTTGTACAGATTATGCTCCGTTCAGAGCTTTTCTGATACAGATATGGGTGGCTGGGGAAACTAAACCTGCCAGAACATTTACCATCACTGACCAAGAGGCCCAACCTTTAGCCTGTGACATAATGACAGTGAGTTCTCTGATTTATTGCAGCCAGTTAAGAGTGATGAGCCACTGAGTGCCAGAGTTACTTGCTGAAGTTACTTGCAGTTACTTGACAGATAGAATGTCTTGTGTTCTCCAGGGTTCAGCGATTAGTACTATACGTTGAACTCGGGTAAGAGAAAGATTTACGCCACATGAGAAGCACCAACCACAGAGACATTAAGGACATTGAATTCAGGTTTATTTTTTTTATTTAGATCTCTACTCACTGCATTTAGGTCTTAACATTTAATAACTATGTAAATATTACCTTTTCTCAATTGGAATTTCTCCAGATCATTTGGCATTTGTTAGCGTGTGATGACGAACAAACTGTCTAAAAAGGTTTAGTTTGGTAAAATTCAAGACTACAAAGGATAGAAAAGCTCTCGTAAAAGAAATCATTTTGCAAGTCTGATTCACCCGTTAGCAGGTGTGTCATGTTTGCCGCATTACTATTTGACGCAAGCAAGCGGAGCAACAACATGGACATTGTGGAAACACAAATTCGGTTTTTAAATGAAACTATTAACAAGTTTAACAGTATAAATTGTCCATCGTTTTAATTGAAATATTGAAATTCCTCTTCCTCCCCCTGCCCCGCTTCACAGAGCAGTATTTGTCAGCAGTATTTGTATTTGAAACCGAGTTTCTCGGTTGGGGTTAGGGGCGGCAGTGTGGTGTACCACGTCTCAACGTTATTCACTCCTACACCAGCTGTTACAACAGGAAACAGTACCAAAAAAGGCAGTCCCTCTATGATAACTACAGCTATGGCTTCACTACTGCACATCCCATTTTTAAAGCTCATTTAATTATTTGCTTACTATTATTATATTCATGCATCAAATTTATAATTTCAAACAGTCACAATAGATTTACAAACGTAATAAAATAAATCCATGTTGTCCATTTTATTTATGAAAAGGTTTGCTCTTTGTTATTGGGAATGCTTTTGTAAACATTTGATTAAATATCAAGATAAAACATCACTGTAAGTAAACTCAATATTTTTGAAAATATTACCAGTGTACTCCACATTCAATACAATTGTCATCGACTATTTAGTAAATAAAGGCAAGATTATTGACCACTAATTACAAAATAAATGTATTATGCTGTGTGTGTGTGTTTGACAAGAGAGCAGTGAGAAGCAAAAATAAGCAGCCAAACCTTCTAAAAGTAGCCTGTTTCGCTTTTTTTTTATGTTTCTCTGTAACACTCAATAATAAAACCATACAAAAAATCTGTACAGGTAGCACACGACGATAAAGAAGAGGGATGTCTACAGTGTTTGGAGGGAGGTTCCAAATGTGCTGAACGATCTTCGTCTGTAATGGTGACCCTGGCCCTGGCTCTCCTGCTGTGGAGTCTGGGGAGCTACCCCTCAGACCGAACCAGGGCAAACCGGGCCGGGCCAGGCCAGGACAGGTCAAACCTACCTGAGGATCGATACCCAGTATAGCACCTTTAGCGAGAGCCAGCTTCTGGCTCTACAATCACTCTACAATCTATGAAAATGAGTTCTGGTAACAGTGCGTCCTGTTCAGTGGACCGTCTTTGCTCTCTCTGGGGTGAGAGGGGGGCCTCCGACAGCCGCTACTGTGCCTTGTTCTTGCAGGACTGACAGCAGGCCTTCCTGTAGTACCAGTGGGTGCAGAGCTTCACTTTCAGAACCAAAGCGCAGTTCGCCGTTGCCTTGTCCTGGCACAGGTCATCCGCTGTGAGAGGGAGATACGTCAGTCACTCAGACGTAATCACACCCTGCGACAGATTGACGCGCTAGAAAGTCGAAATACACCGATTTGAAAAAAATGATTTGGAATGGTTGTTTTGATTACTCTAGCGTCACTCTTTAAAAAAAATAATTTTGTAGCTAAAACAATTGTAAAAGTTAACCCTTTCTCAGGCACCACCAGAATACGGGCCATCGTTAGTTAAGGGGTTGATAACCAAAAATAAAGGAAGCCATAAGCAGGAAGTCATTACAGCATTGTTTTTTTTACATATCGGCTTTCCAAAAAGCCAATTAAAAATGTATTGACCAATAGAAGCGCAATGTAGAAAGACACAATGACCAGTCTATAAGTGGAAACAAGGTGACACAACAAGGAAATGATTCTTGCCATATTACAGTCAAGGCATCAGTGAAGGAACAATCAAAAGGCAGCATTCTGCCAGCAAGAAGGTGGCTTCTGATCAACAAGCTCAACTTAAAATGGCTCCAGTACTGTTAATTAATGGATGCATCCAAACACACTTTATCCCTACCTTCTGTTCTTTTTGCACCACTATGTATATTACAATGTCAGTGTACGGTTTTCTCCGTTGTTGTTCATCTGTACTTGTGCGAGGTATCAGTGTACTTACCGTTATGTACGCCTCTGAATAAAGTACGTTTAGGTTATTGTGCTACATAAACAATATGTACTATTATTATTATCACTAAAATGCATGTTATTTTTTTGCAAAAATATCCTGCTGTTTTTGGTTCATAATGCCACTCTCTCAGAAGTTCGCTCCCGAGATAAACACAGCATGCAGCTACAGAGGGAAAGATGCATACTTTTAATTCATGGTAAGTGTCGTTCTTTTTAATTCTCACTTTTTTTTTTGCATCAGTGATAATAAAAAGGTTAATCCATGTATCGTAATTCAATAAGCGTGAAATTCTGTAATGTGCGCATGCTACTTCTAGGTTTATACCGTTTGGTTTGCCATACCGGTCAGTCCTCATATCTGAGGTGACCTGACAGTGAACGGCAATTTATTTCTCAAAATACCCCTTATTCAATTGACTCCCAGAAAATTGCCTTTGTGCATTCTATTCAAAACACAATTTTTCACAAACCACAATATTTTTCAATAATATACCATGTACAACTGTCATTTTGTACCGGTTGGGTTACACACAGTTAAAAAGCAGGTTAAAGATCACTGACACTGTTCGTTCGCTCCCTGACATGGTATTGTTCAACCCATCTAAGCTCAGTGGTGCATATCATACCTGGCGACTCAGTGGGGCAGGCTTGCACCTCACACGATTGGCGGGCCTCAGGTTTGAGTGCCGAATCACAACTGTGTCCCAGCTCCGCCCCCTGGTAACACTTCACCTCCCGAACTTTGACCCCTGAGCCACATGTCTTACTGCACTGCAGCAGGGAGAGAAAACAAACACACATGGACACACATACACACATACATGCACCCGAACACACAAACACACAGATAGGTACACACACAAACACATACACACACATACAGGGACAAATGCACACAAGTAGACACAGACAGACAGACACATGAACGTGCATGCACGCACATACACAGACACATATTCCTATTGCTGTCATGACTCAGGTGTAACTCAAAGCATTCAACTATCTAAAAGACTACACAGAGCCAGCCAACCCAATTACAACACCAATCCCTATGTGCAACTGACCAGTTACCAATATGATGAGCACTGAGCGTGTGCGTTTAATGGCTGGTGATCTCTCTGATGAAAAAATATATGTTGTGCGCGCGCGTGTGCAGATACCTGGGACCAGGATGTGGTGAACCATTTTGAGCATGGCCGCTCAAAGCAGGCTGCACTTTCCTCTGGCCTGTGGGCTGTATCACAGCTCTGCTCCGGGAACTCCTTAAACACCCCGTTCTCCAACCCTGCGCACACCACCTGCCGCGCCTTTACCCCCCGCCCACAGGTAGCGTTGCACTGAAACACACACATACACACACACAGACACAAATGTTCACTCTTTGATCATTCATAAAGACACATCACCCATTAAAAAGTAAAATTTGCAATGTCAAAATGTTTCTTAAATTCATTAATTTAAAGCTGGAGTAGGCAACTTTCTGAATGGTCACAATGTTGTGAAAACATTTCTGAAGTCATAACACCCATTGGCCCTGCCCACAGCATCTAGCTGTACTGCTGTGAACACGCAAGATCAATCTCACTGTTGATTGGTTCACAGCGTGAACCTGCCTATCTCTTTGACTGGTTCACGTTATGAGACACTTTGTTTCAAAAACAATAATTTGGGCTGAATCCCTGGGTTAAGATTGCAGAATTTGATGGTATATACACAGTGTGTGTTGCTGGATTTATCTGAACCCGATATCTTTCTAAGAAAAAAAGTTGACTACTCTGGTTCAGTTGGATCTGGTCACCACAGGTGAAAGCCACTGCTAGTAGTGCTATTACAGATTCCCAACCAGATGACCAGCTCCTTCTCACGTCCTTTCTACTTATAGCAGCGGTTTCTGGTGCTACATTACAGTTTAATCTGGTGCGTCCAAGAACAGAACCCCCACTGTCACAGTAGTATCCTTGATTACACTCTTTCATTACACGTTTGTCCTTGCTCATGCCCTTTCATTAAAATCAAATGAATGGGCAATGACTTGGGAAATTTCAGCTTCAATAAAGAGTGACAGAATTTTAAATGTTCTGTTCAAAATTGTAGGAGTGGCTTAAATGCACACTACTGTACAATTAATTTACTAAACTCATTGGCTAGAGAGATATCTCTGTTGCAAAGGTATCAGCTATGGACAGCTTTGCTACCCAGTTTTAACAACCTGTTTAAAAATTCAATGTTGCTACTGAGCAAGCATGGAGGTTCCTCTTTTCCCTACCAGGAAAAAACTACAGGAACGTGTATAGCTAGCTGCTTGTATATCAAAAACACATTTCCAGCAGCTCACAGCCATAACAAAAGGACTAACAGCCCAGGCTTGTCGAATGATGCCAAATAAAGATCAAGATGTTATTCAATTCGCATCTGAAAGCTGATAAAATGGGAGTTGAGCTGGAAAAAGGAGGACATGCTGAGGGCCCCCTGGGCCAAGTTTCGGGCTGCTTTAGAATTTAGAGGTTTCTGTAATGATTCAAGATTAAGTGAAGTCAACCAAGTTTGTACAAAGCTTTTACTCGCCCTGCTCCTCACTGTGAAGTGTGAAAGGATGACTGGATGCAAAGTAAGAGCATCATAAAATCAAAATCAAACTGTATATCATAAGCGGTACGCTACTGTAAACTGCATCTGAAATATTCATTTCTGGCACAGCCTCTCATCTTTTTTATATGGCCTGTAAAAGCTTTGGTAATACACAAAATATTAGTGAACAAAAAAGTGCAAGAAGCTATTGGAAGCTGCTGTGTCACTGTAATACCGCCCCCTCCCAACCCATGTCACTGCAGTCTTGCCCCCCGCATACATTTTAACCCACAGCTCCTCCCCTTCCTGTGTCAACTGTAACTCTGCCCCCTTTCCCTCTGTGTTACCTGCTCCCACTCTTGCTCCACCCAGTGGGCGGGGCAGTTCTTGTCCCCACAGGGGTACACGGCCAGGGGCTTCAGGTCCAGGTCGCACTGTCCATCTGCGATGACGTTCCCGTCGCTGTTCTTGCACACCACGTAGCGCGTCATCCGGCCCGCACCACAGGGTCCTGAGCACTTTAAGGGGAGAGATGGGGAATCGATTCACTGTGTGTGTGTGTGTGTGTGTGTGTGTGTGTGTGTGTGTGTGTGTGTGTGTGTGTGTGTTTGATGGGCTCGGTATTGTCAGGCTCAAAGGGGTTCTCTCTGCTTCCAGTCCAAAACAAAAGCATTCCAGGAATGCAAATACACTGGATTAAGACAGCACCTCTATTGTTACTGTTAACTGTCTTTTATGGGGTTTTTTTATGTTAGTGGGGATAATAAAGATTTATCTGCTTCTCTGCACCTCAACCCACACACACCCTCAACTGATCTTGACACATTTCCCACCTGCATTAAGGTATTAAAGGGCATCTTGGGCTGTTCTCAAAAATTGTCAGTAATTCTTTTCTAATGCATTGATGGGCCCCAAGGTCTGGTTTCAAATCCGGCTTGCCAATGCCATTTCAGTCAGCTGGGATCAGAGCATCACCAACAACCCCCACTGGTCAATTGGGCATCCACAAGACTACTGCTAAGCTGCACATTAAATGTCTTTCTCCGACTCATGTTTGTGTGAGCCCGACTTGCAAACTGCGGTGTGAGAAGTAGCGGCAGCTGACATCGCGTGCTTTGGAAGAGACAACATGCTCGTCTACACCCTCCTGAATCAATGACGCAATGGTTGTCGCAATGAGTGCTGAGAAAAACAATTGAGCATTGGGAAGAAACATGATGGGGGACAATAAAATGAAAGGTTATATTTGGTTATATTTCAATTATAATGATAAAAAAACAAGTGTTTGAAAAAATTGACACCTCAGGGAACCTTCTTTGTTTAGTTGGACTTATTAAAAAGCACTTGCTAGACAGGTTTGTTTCACAGTTCCAACCAAATTCAATTAACCTACTCTCAGAACAACCCCTGATGCTTTTGAAGTGTATTTCTGTCCGCGCCTTCATGGATTTGTTGAAAAGAAACTTACAGGCCCCCAGTCTGACACGGTCCACCTCCGGTCACAAGGTGGTCCCTCGCACTCCTTCTCGCTCAGCGGGCGGACTGAATCGTTGCATAGACGCGTTTCCATGGAGCAGCGCACCTCCCGGCTCTGCAGGCCCCGCTCTCCACACCTGGCAGAGCACTGGAAAGATCCAGGGGTCAGAAAGCAAACTGATTTCAGATGATTTCACTCATTAGTTCTACCTCCTGGCTGTAGAATTATGCTAATTAGCAAATCCAGATGGTTGGAACAAAATACTGGGGAGGACTTCTATTTTCTGGACCTGGATTTTCACCCTCTAGGAAGATGAATACATGCACCCAGCATCACGCATTGACTAATTTGGGCTTACTTTAAATACATAGGGCCACTAAGCTTTAGATGTACTAGTGAAATTCCAGTAAACAGTCACACTTCAGTGTCACAGAACTATGTTTAATGCCCAGCTGATTTTTTGGGGTTGACAAGATTCTTGAACAGCTATACTGAAAATATTAGAACTTGTGAATGCTCAATATTTTTGCAAGGGAGGGAAAACAGGTGGTCAGATGACAAAATTATCATTTCAGGGGGAACTGAGGTGAATCAACCACAATATACTGTGCTCGTACCTCTGACCAATCGGAGATCTCCCACTGGGGGCCGCACCCCTTGTTCTTGCAGGCCTTGCGAGCCATTGGCTTCTGCAGCTCGCTGGCCTGGCAGAGATCGTCATACACGGAGCTGTCAAACCCGGGGGCCATCATTTTCCAGCAGCGCACAGTGCGGAACTGGTAGCCCTCACCGCACGTCCGAGAGCACTCACTCCACCTGCTGGTCTCCCACCTGTGGCATCGGAACACCATAGGTTTTTTTATTTTTTTATTTCAATGAAATGCAATATACTGTAATATCTCCATTATACATTTTAGCATAGTAAAGCAAATATCATCTCAATGTTCAAAATCTCTGGCATGATTTTGAAAATTGAGAATGACTGAAATTGAAACTACCAATTGATTCATTGATTGACTGGAATTGACGTCCTGTGTAAGAAATGATTAACCAACACTCAAATTTAAGGTCTAAGCAGTTTTTCTGACCTTGGCGGACACTCTTTTCCGGTACAAAACTCATGGGTTGGTTCTGGCCTTGTTACGGCATCACAGTAACTCTCATCCACCTCAGACCCATCGTAGCGAATGCACATGGCGTAGGATGTGCTTATTCCTGGAGGAAAAAAAAATGTCACCGCTCAGACGACAGGTATTTTTAATATTATTCAAAATAATACTTACACTACATCAGTCTATCAAACTTTATGAAATGTTCATGGAGCTCTAGATCTTGTCACACAGAGTCACGTATCCACAGTTACAAATGATTGCTTTTACCAGAGTTATTTAATTGTCACAAATTCCAGTACGTAAACGAAATAACACAAATAACGTTCTAAAGAGCAACACCTAACCCTCGCAACAAAGTGACTGTAATAACAGTTGGTAAAATTAAAAAATTCAAGAATAAACATTTAGCAAGACATATAAATATGAAAATATTTACAAGACACGTAAATATGTTCATATATATCTCTACTGTATATATATATGTTAACATCTATCTATACATCTGTACCAATAAATATAAACAGAGGCTAGGCTCAGATCATTGAACGTACTCTGGCTATGCTACAGATGCATCACCTGAGAAAGCCAAAATTACACTGAATTTTAACCTGCCATTAAACCAGTATACTTTCTAATTCTGTTGATGTCAAGGTTAGCTGCGCAATGAATCTGTCCTTAATTAATCAAAATTAAGCTATTTTTTCAGTATTTCAATTAAGTGCTGAACTCGTTAGAAAAGCAGACAAAATTAATTAAGGACAAAGCCCTTTGTGGATAGCTCAATTTATCTTTCTTATTCAAATTCAGATTGGTTCACTTGAATGAACAACATTTAATTTAAAGAAGAAAATGTATGTTTTCCATAAAAATTCACACTGGAGAATGACCATTAACACAATAGCACTTAAATAACACACTGTATGTCGTTAATGCAATCCAGTGAATTGTGTTGGCAACACCAACTTTTGACTTGTTTTCATCCAACAATAATACTGTACTGCACAATAACAGTAAACAGTTGCAGACGTGACTTCTTTAGCTAGGCTTTCGGCAGATAGGCCACACAAGACTGGAATAAAATGTAAATAACTCACATTTGGGGCATTTTGAAGATCTTCAAGGGTCATACACTCAGTGCATGGTTCTCTCTACCTCTACAGAGAGACGGGTGTTATTTACATTACATTCCAGTCTTTATTTGGGCATCACTTCACTGGCTCAAGCTTCAAAGTGGATTGGCAGAGTACGTTGTTGACCTTTTTTAACAGTTAGGTCATACCATCAAACAAGTCCCCCAACATTTCTCCCAAAAAAGCATGAGAGAGAGAGAGAGGGAGAAAGAGAGAGCGAGCAAGAACTACGGTTTTAACCCTTGGAGGAGATGCGCTATGACATCATGCTCTGAGAACAGGCGCGAGTTGCGAAGGCCGGAGAGGACGCAGACAGCAGGGCGTGGGTGTGGCTCATAGCTGCACCTGTGGTACATGTTGAACTGCAGGGTGCAAACGCAGATACCTTCCATCTGTACATGTCAGCCAGGCTGATGTCGTGATCGAGCGATCCCACCTCAAATTCATTGCTGTGGGGAGACGGGGGAGGGGGGACAAAGACCATCACGTGCTTCCTCGCCATTGGGCCAAAGACAAGATTCATTCAAAATTTTATATACGCCAGGTGTTACAATTTTTTTTCGATCAAGGCCCCCCTAAAGCACCCACCCTCTGGACCACCATCTCATTACAAAGGTGGAAAAAAGTTAGACCCCTTAACCCAGCACCCTCTAGAGGCTGGAATGTACTGACTATTTAGCGCAGTAGTACATGGAAACACATCTAAAAAGGGACATCAAATACCAGATACAACAGAAATATTGTATAAATACAGGTCACCTGTAATAAATTTAAATGCTCACAATGTTGCAAAGAATGTGTAAATGGGAAGAATTTCTTTATGAAAGCCATAAATATATATTTTCTAAAAGAGAACTATTAACAAAATAATCATAAAACAGAAAGGTATTTCATATTTTGCTGAGGGTCCCTGAACACCGCTTCAGGAACCCCTGATGTACACTACTCATGATGAATTACGGACGTTTTCACAAATGTTCCAGCATGCCATACATTTTGGCATAAATCAAATTACAAACACTCCAACTGTTCTGTTAGGGGGGGGGGGGGACAAAGGATCTTACAGCTAAGTCTGGCACAGCGCATAGCACTGTTCATTTTCTGAATTATACGTCACATTTGCACATTTGAAATAAACAAATTAAAGATTGCATTTTACCTCACACTGAATTAAAGAAATACCATTAAAGGCAAAAGCATTGGGGCAGTGACATTAAATAAAACAATGAATACGAGGTTAAAGTGCTTTTATAAAAATCTCTTTATACATATTTCCCCCATTTTAGGGGAGCAAAAGTAATGGGACAACTGGCTGCTCAGATATTTCTCGGCAAGCTGTCTTTGCATCATTAGTACGTAGTTTGTACAAGAAAATGTCTAGAGTTGATCTGAGGAGTGCAATTTGCATTTGGAGTCTGTTGCAGTTGTCTCTCAACATGAGGACTAAATAGGTGTCAATTCCAGTAAAGCAGGCCATAATGAGGCTGAAAAATCTGAATAAATCAATCAGAGACACAGCCAAAACAAAATGAACTGTTTGATACATTGTTAAGAAGCAAAAAAGTACTGGTGAGCTTAGCAATTGCAAACGACTTGGTAGACCACGGAAGACCACTGTAGTACCAATAATACTTTGAATTGTACTTTCAACAGTTGAACAGATCAAAAACACTCTCCAGGACATAGCCATAGATGTGCAAAGACTACCATAAAGAGAAAACTACACCAGCATAAGCTCAAAGGGTTCACCACAAGATGCAAACCACTAGTAAGCCTCAAGAACAGAACGGCCAGGTAAGAGTTTGCTAAAAGTACATTAAAAAAACTGCAGAGTATTCAATAACCTGTCCCGAATCCAAATTAACATACATTTCACTTGCCGAAGACAAGACCGAGGGCAAAACGCCCCAGAGACAAACAGAAACTGAAGATGCAGCACAAACCTGGCAGAGTACCGCCAGGTAAGATACCCAGCGTCTGGCGATGTCTATGGGTTGCAGACTTCAGGCAGGCTTTGAATGCAAAGCACTTGCAACCAAGTATACATTTGACAACTTTATTTCAGAATGCGTTAAATTGTTTCATTACTTTTGCTCCCCTGCAATGGGGAGACTATGTATAAAAAGGGCTGTCATTTCTACATGGATCACCCAAGAGGAATGTAAATGTAAATTAAAGCTGACAGTCTGTACTTTAACACCATATTCATTGTTTTATTGCAGATCCAATGTGATGGAGTGCAGAGCCAAAGCAACAAAAATTGTGTAACTGCCCCAATACTTTTGCATTTAACTGTCTGTCGCACAGTGGCTCGTCCCCCCAGGCAGCTCACCTCTCTGTATTGGGGGCCTGTACAGGCTCCACCTGATGCAGGTGGAGCAGGTTCGTTTGCTGATGGATGGAGCTGTTGGAAGGGCGCTCCAGTTCTGTCACCCCATAGGGGGCCTCATCCTCTGAGCCGAGGTGGAGGTCAGAGTTCAGGCTTCCGAGGTAGACCTCCAGGGAGAGGCTGTTGTCCAATGAGGCGCTGGAGTTTCGCCGGACCTCAGGGCCCTCTTGGTCGGGACAGAGCCCATCGAGGGTGGAGCTGTTCTTACAGGCCCGCCTCAGACCTGCCTGCTTGGACAGGAGTCCCAGGAACACACTCCGGAGGAGGGGTCTTGCATGGTGGGAGCTGTTCTGGTTAGCCGCACCACGCCCATCGATCAGGTTCGAAGCAGCTCCTGATTAAAAATAAAAGTGGACCGTTTACAATTCTGCAGAACCAAAAATGCCAACAGCTTTTCTTTAACAGCTTTAAAAGAGTACATAGAGACTACATAGAAAGCACTAGCAGTGTTAGCTGGAATGAGTAAGATAATAAAGAATAGTTTTATCCAATATATACGTAGGTTGGCTAAAATTGCTGATGTTGGAGTAACTATTCTGTTTGTCATCTTTTGAGTAAGACAAATGCAATGTTCACTTCAATCTTAAAGGTGCACTATGCAGACTTTTTACCTTTAAAATATTCTAAAATAACCATGCTCAGTATTGGTAATATCTGCCTTTGCGCACATTTACAGAATCCATGCTCCTCTGCCTGTATTTATTATTCTAAATGTGTTCGGGACATTTCTGGCCATGACACACTTTTCTGTGTGGGGAGGGGTTGGTGTGGCTACAGAGCCAGTGGGGTGGGATCATCAGGTCTCAGCGGAGCATTTGTAGCTACAGTGCCCTGAAAATGTTTTTGGCCCCCTTCCCGATTTTCTCTATTGTTGCATATTTCTCGCACTGGATGTTTTCAGATCTTTAGACAAAATATAATATTGATTTTAGGGAACCTGAGTGAACAAGTGAGACATTTGGTTTTTTAAATGTTATTTAACGAACAAAAAATCCCAACACCCATTTCCATTGTGTGAAAAAGTAATTGCCCCTTTACAATAACTGCAGCCAATGTAGAATAAAGTAATAATTTTAAATATTTTGTCACATATTCTTTGCATGCCATGACTTCCTTATGTCAGTGACCCAACAATATCAAAATACTCTTGATATCTTATTTTTTGGTACTCCTACAAGCAATACTATAACCTCTCTGCATTTGAATGGATCTCTATGGGAATTGGGGGGTGGGACAAGATTTAGCTGTAAATTAAACTGGAACAGTATGGAATACATGGTATCAAACGTATCAAACAAGCCTTAAACCATCACTCTGCTGCCAGAAATACAGTAGATATGGATGGATAACTTGAAGGTTTCTTTTCTGGACTTCAGTAGAAGTGCAATAGAAAAATGTGTCAGGAGAAACTACCCTTAAAGTGATCCATCCATATCTACTGCATATCTGGCAGCAGCCCCCGATTTCCATCGAGATCCATTCAAATGCAGAGAGGTTATAGTATCGCTTGTAGGAGTACCAGAAAATAAGATATCAAGAGTCTTTTGATATTGTTGGGTCACAGACATCAGGAAGTCATGGCATGCAAAGGATATGCGACCAAATATGAAAAATTATTACTTTATTCTACATTGGCTGCAATTAAGTGTAAGGGGGCAATTACTTTTTCACACAACGGAAATGGGTGTTGGGATTTTTTGTTCATTAAATAAATTAAATAAGTAAAAAACAAATGTGTCATTTGTTCACTCAGGTTCCCTAAAATCAATATTATATTTTGTCTAAAGATCTGAAAACATCCAGTGTGGGAAATATGCAACAATAGAGAAAATCAGAATGGGGGCAAAAACCTTTTCACGGCACTGTAGCTAGGTACTGCAATGGCAGAGGTGAAGAAGCACAAGTACAGTGAAGTCAAATAAAAAACTGACAGGGTGTGTTCAAAAAGCAGAGTCAACCTAGGATTTGCTTTTCCTCAATAGTGACAGCTGAAGTTTAGCAAGGGAATGGAAAAAAGCAACACGGAGTTGGCCTGTTTTCTGTTGGACCCGTAAGCAACGTTACTTCTAGCTATCCAGCGAGATGCATTAGGTAGATACATTGGACGTCAGCTAGATAGGTAAGTTGAGGATGGAAGAGGAGACTTCTTTGATTGTAAACACAGGACCACAGCAAGGCTAAAAATCCTGCAAGTTTTTTTTTTACATTTCTTTGCCATCATATCTTGTAAATTAATAGTAATCTTGACTAAAAATGAAGTGATTATTGTTAGCAGTGCTTTCATGATGCCACAATGATGTGACAGCTAGCCTATTAATAGCTAGCTATAAGAGAAAACTGTGACATCATCATTCAGAACGTTCAGTTATGGATATTCTGAAAACACCGCAGGCTGCATTCTATTTTGAAGCAGCTGCCTATTGCCTTGTTACCCAGGCAGGCAGCTACCTTTGGAGACAGCAGTCTTAATAGGCATTAAGGTAATCTCTCCATCCATTCATTTTCTGATACCACTCCAAGTCAGGGTCACGGTGGCAACAGGGCAAGCAGAGCAGCCCAGACATCACACTACCAAGCAACTTCCTCCAACTCCTCCTGGTGGATCCCTAGGCGTTCCCAGGCCAGCTGGAAGATATAATCCCTCCAGTGTATCCTGGGTCTGCCTGGGAGTCTCCTCCCAGTTGGACATGTTCGGTACACCTCCAAAGGGAGACACCCAGGGGGCATCCTTCTCAGATGTCCGAACCGCCTCAACTGGCTCCTTTCAATGTGAAGGAGCAGCGGCTTTACTCTGAGGACCTCTAAAATGGCGGAGTTCCTCACTCTGTCACAGAGATTAAGCCCTGCCACCATGCTGATTTTCATCACAATTTTACTCTTTCGGTCATGGCCTACAGCTCGTGACCATAACTGAGAGTAGGAACGAAGAAGAGCTTTGCCTTATGGCTCAGTTCCCTCTTCGCTACCACAGTCCGATACAATGCCCACATTAACGGCGGTCGCAGTTGCTCCCCCTCACCAAAAGAGGACAAGCCATCTTTATCTGGGAGGGGACGACGGTCTCAGGCTTGGAGGTGCTGAGCCTCATCCCAACTGCGTCAAACTCAGCTGCAAACTGTTGTAATGTGCATCGGAGGCACAGCGCGATGAGGCCAAAAGGATGACATCATCTGCAAGCAGCAGAGATGCTACTCTTATGTCCCCGAGCCAGACATACTCCAGACCATCGCTGCATCATGATATCCTGTCCATGAATACCACAAACAGGAGAGGAGACAAGGCACACCCTTGCTGGAGTCCGACACCCACCTGTTCCATGTGCCAACAATCAATTTCCACCACCAGCGCAAACTACAACTGAAACCACTCCGCTCATGCCCCTTGCCCAACAGTCATTGCACCCAAAGGTAATCTCTCACAAATGGAATGGCCTATGAAGCTAGTGTCTACATCACTATACATTTGCCCATCATGCACAAGAGCACCATTTGCTGGCTAAGGTATGTTAATAAGCCCTATGGGCTAGTAATGTTATGGCGAAAAACTTGCTAACTTGTGGAAAGCTTTGAGTAGATGTGTAACAATATACAGTGCCCTCGACAGGTATTAGCACCCCAGGTAAAGATGAGTAAAAAGAGTTATAAAAATTTCACCTTTGGGTAAATTAGCTTAATCTCACACTAAAAAATGAAAAAAATCCTACCTTTAATTCAAGTACATTTATTCTGAGAAAAAAAAATCCCTCATCAAAAAATAATTATTTTAAATAAAAAACACATAATTAGTACAAAAACTACTAAAAGTATACTTCTAGTATGTTTAGCTTTATTTCATTTAAGAAAGTCTATTATTTGCATTTGCACAGAAAACTATATAAATATATATATATTTTGCTACAAAATAAAAAAAATGGTTAAACTTAAAAACATTTTTTTTTTTTTTACATTGTTCTTGACTTCTTTATGATAAAAAATTAATTTTCTACGGTCATAATTTGTTTCTATTCAAACTTTGTTAAAAAATATTGTGAGTGTATTGAATTATGAACCCTGTACCATGTTTCATACCGAATTGTAAGCTGAAGGTATCGTTACATCCCTTTTTATGAGTAAAAAAAGATCCAACCTATTAATCTGTATTACAATTTTTTTTTTTTACATTTTGAGAAAACTAAGTTATATAACATGATTGACATACTACACTTAAACCATCTTCTGCTGTCCCTGGCTCATTATAGCATTGATACTGGTTACCATAACATTTTTAAGGTTGTCACAAAGAGTTATGGAATATCCCACCTGTTGAAGGATAGATCTTATACTACCTCCTTCAAATTCAGCCAAATGAAGGCACCTTACAAGGCAGCATGCCGCGATGCCTATGATTCTGAACACCACTTAGAATAACAACTTTGGTGAAACAAAATGTGTGCTTGTAATCTCACTGTATCCATACCGACCAAAGACAAGAGTAGAATTCCAAATACCATTTGTGCCAAAGCGTTAATATTTCAATTGGCAGGAATGACTCATTGTGGCAGAGGGAGCCGATGGGTCAACAGGCACCCAGCAGAGCTCAGGCTCAGGGCCGAAACCCAGGGGGCAGGCTGGGCCTGGGACATCCTCTCAAACTGTTACTCACCGAATTCTGTCAGTCCCTCGTGGTCATCCAGCTTGTGCTCCACGTTGTTCCGGAAGACCTTGTTGATGGGCCGGAAAACCAGAACCCCCGGCAGGTTGGAGAGGTTGAGCGGGGCCTGCAGCTCCCACACCAGGTGTTCGGCAGAGTCCAGATCCACAGCTGGAGAGCTGTTGTCGGTTAACACAGGGGCAGTGTGGTTCCCCGAGCCCCGTCCCTCACCCCCGTCAATCTCATTGTCCTTGTAGAAGAGCTCCATCGAAGTGTCATTGAAGCCATGATCGATGCCATGTGGTGGCATGGCCACCAGGACGCTCTTCCGTACCGTCTCAGGAGCGGCCGCCAGAGGGGGCGCTGTTCTGGGCTCCGGAGACCGTGGCACTGTGTACTCGTACGTGATGTGGGGCATCTTCCCATTCAAGTTGTAGTACTTGGGGAAGAACAAAATAATAACTGACACTGACACAACTCCAGACCTGGCCTTTAGCAAATTTCCCAAATCATACAGCAAACCAGATGGTCATATTGCACATTAAAGCTGAGATAACATAAAAAAAAAACAATTTGATGTCATGTTAAAAGTGATTTTAGAAATGAGGCATGTTTAGGTAAACGCTTCCACTGGCAAACAGTTTCATTGTTTACATACCTAAATACCTACCATGACGTTCAGGCCTTGGTTGGTGGGTCCCTGTGCAATTATGTATTCAAAACCATCAGAGATGAGGTTGGCCGGCCTCCTGTACTTGAATACTGTTCCTGCCACACGGAAATTCCTAGGGTTGTCGATGACAGTGTTGCCATTGAAAAAGAAGTGCCCAGCTTCATCCGAAAGAGCTGTGGGAGAAGCTCGTTTTAATCAAGCAAACACTGGGTATGTGAGTCTGAGTGAAATCTTCAACAGTCTCTTACCCAGAATATTTTCAGTCTTCCGGCGTTCAATAATCTGGATGTCAGTAGCTCCAACCGGAATGTTGGTTATCAACAGATAGCCTAATTAAAGATATGGATAACCCCTTAAAAACAAGCCACAGGTAGCTTTCCAATCTCTTTCAGCCAATACATAAATCAGATTTTTGTTTATTTAGGTAAACTATAGGTAGGTTTACAGAGAACAGACAAAGGTGACATTCCATTACCATTACAGAATATTTACACTCCATTAGCGCACTGCTATATATGATATATTCAGTATAAGCACTGAATGGATTGAATTTAGGTGTTAAATTTCAGCATATCATGACAAAGACAAATTTTTACACGTTGTACAAATGTTATGTCTGTTTCAATAGCATTTGAGACTAGCAAGGGGAAGGTTTACAACCTCTTGGTGCCAGTGTAAGGTATACCTAACTGTGTGATTCCTTTTCGGTAAGATCCGGAGATGCGGTAGCAGGACCCGCCGTTTCCGCCACACACCCCACACTTATCTACCGTTTTACTGGAGTACAGCTTCCCATCGCACCCCACCATCTGTAGCCCCGCCCACAGGAGGAGAGGAGGGAGAGGGGAAAGCAGAGCCGTGTTAACACGTAGGCACCTAAAATCATGCAATCAGCTGTAGTGTCAAGAAATCTTCAGAAAAGGTTTCGCTTAGCGCACATGGCTCCCCTAAAGCCCCAATGAGAATGTGAAACATGAATTAGACCTGGCAATGGCCCTCGATGCAGACACCCTGGTAGATTCCATCCCGACAGTAGGTACCGTCCTGTGCTGGCACCAGGAGCTGCCTCTCCCCAGACGTGGTGGTGCACTGGAGGTCACATGGCTTGTTGGAAATGCTGGTGTAGTCATCTGAACAGAAAATGCCATCACAGGTTCAGAATTACTGGAAGGACTGGCTGCAGAGCTCATACAACACATTAACATATTTTTATTTGATTATCCTTGAAGTGATGGTCAGGGGATTCTAAAAATTCCAAATAACCACAACATATCACAGAGGGATGTATCCACTACACACCCACCAAATATCTTTTCAAGAAAACGTGAATAGGTATATTAATATACATCTCAAAGTCAGCTAATAAACACAGTCTTGAAAGAACTCTGAATTGTAGGGGTGTGGTCTAAATCCACGCCCTCAACCCGAGTGCCATCAACGTCATCCAGCCCACATGTTTGAAGTGAACTGAACCACCACCCGGCGAGGAATTAATGCAATCAATTCAAAGTAAAATACAGTGCGGCTGCTATCAATAGATAAATATCACACGCAAGCTTGCAATCAAAGTTACGTTAACTTAAACGCTAAGCGGAATATTGCAACCGTTTGATCTAACGTTAGTCTATTTAAAGCAAGCAAAATTGCAAGGTGACATTTCACCACATGCATATTCCACACAAATCATTAAATAATGGTAAGTTTATCGAGTTTCTAAGATCTATTTAAAGGCCCATTCATTAATTTCGGTTGCTAATCAAACTAAAATTACGTGCATAGCAACTAAGTACTTCGGTAGATAAAGGTTCTCGTCGTATTTTTGTTACTGTAACCAGCCACTGAACAATACGACAAAACCATTTTCATTGTTTATTTGGCAAAATCTTAACTATCTATTATTTTCAATATATTATCTGACGAATGAGCAGTGCACCAAGTAAAAATGACGCGTGAGTGATTAGTTCATTTCCATGCTGAGCTGTGCAAAGAGCAAGCTAATGTTACTAGCTAGCACCACGGAGGGATGGATAAAAAGGTGAAAGATTGGGAGAGGGATAAAATTGGTATAGGGATAAGGAGACCGGGGAAAAAGAAACACTTTCTAACTATTCCAAATCCAAATGCTGATAACGCGGACAACTATTATCAAGGGCAAACAAAACAAGCGTTTGGTTCAGACATCAGACAGGATTTCTTTGTGGAACAGGACAGTTTTATTCGCCTCAAACTATGGGAGGAGTTATGTAATGAGATCAAAGTATGTATTGGTTGAGTTTTGACGTCTACGTCACCATGGATGCATTTCGACTTCACCCTTTTTTTCAGCATACAGGAATAAAGAGATGTAGATAGACTGAAATTTAACAAGATGGAATTTATTCCTCGCGCCAATACATACCATAATAGCCATAAATAACATGGTTATAAGCATATTACGTATTTTCCTTGACCGTCACTTTAGAACCAAGAACCAAGTTTTATGGTAGATAACAGAATCCCTAACCACACGGGGGACCCACACAGGTCTGTTACAATCGGAAAGAGACGCTTTAACCAAACTACTTGCAAACGGAAATGTGGTTATTAAGCCCTCAGTCAAAGGCGGTGCCATTGTTGTACAAAGCAAAGAAAAATACATTAAAGAAATCAAAAGACAATTGTACGATCAAAATTCATACCGCACTTTACCGTTTGACCCCACAGCAAAATTTAGCGATGACATCAAAGCCACTTTAGAACGGGCTTTACAAAAAGAATACATTGACAAGGATGAACATAATCTTCTGTTTCAGAACCATCCAGTACGGCCTGTAATTTATACTCTTCCCAAGGTTCAAAGATACTGTGAATCCACCAGGTCGCCCAATCGTGGCTGGTATTAAATCTTTAACGGAACCGCTCTCTCAGTATGTTGATTTCCACATAAAGAATTTGGTTTACAAATTACCTTCATATCGCAAAGATACTACAGATTTCTTGAACAAACTTTCAACAATTGGAGATTTGGGGGACTACTTTGTACAATGGACGTATCAAGCCTGTATAGCATACCCCATCAGGAGGGCTTACATTCTTTATGCTATTTTCTAAAAACAAGAGAGGAGGAGTATCCTCCGACAGAATTTTTGATGGAGTTAACAAAAGCAATATTAACGAAAAATTATTTCAAATTTCAGGATCAATATTTTTTACAAATTCAAGGTACCGCAATGGGCTCCCCAGTGGCACCCAATTATGCAAATTTGTTCATGGGAAAATTTGAATTGGATTTTATTTACAACGACAATCCATATCTCATATACATAAAGGGTTTTTACAGATATATTGATGATGTATTTTTTATTTGGAGTGGGACAGATGAAGATTTACAGCTATTTCATACCCATGTAAATACGAGATTGCCTACAATCAAATTCACTTTAGAATCAGATAGTCACTTGATCTCGTTCCTAGACGTTTCTGTTAAGAAAGTCGATGGACACTTGCAAACTGAGGTCTACCGAAAAAAAGACTGATAGGAATACATTTCTTCATCATAGCAGCTTTCACACTAAATTAAATATCTAAATTAAACAGACTGAAAATGTCAAAATGAAATTTCAAATTACTTTGATCTGCGATCACATTAAAAAAAGTTTTTTTAACTTTTTTAATTTTTTGTGCGCTTTTGAAAGTTTGCTGTTCTGTGGCAATACTGACATGCAGATATGATACTCTATACAATGCGTTATTATATCTTACAAACATTGATCGTGTTTGATTGATTGATTGATTGATTGATTGATGGATTGATTGATTAACTGAATGTTCGAGTTGATTGACTCACGTCATGTTATATAAGTCTTATACCTGTTCTTGTGGTTTATGCACGCTGACGAAGGCGGAAGCCGAAACGCGTCCGTGCCCAAATAAAACAGAAGACTGAGTTGCTGTCCTTCTCTCTTTTGACGATATATACTCCACTAAGGATTCAGCACCAGCAAAACGTCACTAGACAAAGTTGAGCACATTTAACTATTTCACATCGACCCACACAGGTCGACAGTAGGCTGCCCCACGGATTGCACCACACGGTCTCCCTTGGACTTTAAAATTAAACTTTTCACTTTTCTTTTATTTTAAAATCTTGTCGTTTGAGCCGTACAATTTCAATACTGGTAATACTTACTCCATCTGAACATTCACTGCGTGAAACGCCAAAACTATCCAGCTAGACCTATTGGAGGATCCGTTTAGTTTAGGATCACAAACTTGTCTGCTCAGGAGATCTACCCCGTTTGTACACAGTAAAGCAATGGACACGATCAAAATGAAGAAGGCAGACGTCGCTCAAAAAGTGGCAAAAGACGAACAAACCACCCGGAGGAGATGAGTAACCTTTGTGTGAGTAAACGAATGAGCGTTGCCCGCTTCTCCTCTGTATGGACAGTACAATCATCTTCAGTGCGCGTATCCAAGCTCCATGACAACATTCACTGCCTGAACCACCCAAAATACCCAGCTGGACCTAATGGAGGATCTGTAACAGAGGTTCTCATTTCCTGTGGCAGGACTTACCCGGATAGAGAGGGACCCACACATAGTGCCGACGGCCGAAGGCTTTGGCATTGAAGGAGGAACACTGCTGCTGCTTAAAGCTAATCCGGTTGCTCGGACATGGCTAGACAAGAGGGGAAAGAGAGGATCGTATTATAGATGTTCTGACAAACCCAACAAGACAGTGTTCCCAAGCCCTGGTGCGTGGGGGGGCCTCCATTTTATCACTGTATAAGGGGGGCATGTTTCACTGTAATCAAAATACTGTGTCCAATAGCCAAGCTTTAGACCACCACTAGTGCTCCTGCTTATATCACACTTACAGTCAACGAGTTTTAATCAGCAAATACCTGGTTTGGACACAGCTGGTACTGCTTTGAGGATCCTACACAGATGGAGATGTTGACATTTTGCGCTGCAATAAGCCTAGGGGAAATAATGAACAAACAAGAATATATTGCAGAAACATGGCTGCTTTTCCGTAATTCGCCAAAAAGCAGTTTAAACTTTAGCGTCCCAGTGTGAACCACCAACACCATTCAGTCCAATGGAAGAGAGGAGAGAAGGCCATAACTGCTTCCCGATCTCCCGACAGGCTATCCGCTTGTCTGGCACCTAGCGCAGAGCATCGGGCCGAAGTCGGGAACGCGTCGCAGTTTCACACTCGGCACTCCCACCTAATCTGCAGATGTTGGACTCTCACGTTTTTTTTTCCTCACAGCTCTCTTGCTAAACTCCTGGATGGCCAGATGTGAGACTCTTCCTTTTTTCTCTTCCCCCTTTCCTTTTTCCTTTTTTCCCCCTCTTGCACAGGGGAGTGCTAATGGGAGCCAGCTGGAGCGGCTCAAGCTTGGCACTTATCGGCAGAGTAATCTCCAGAAACAGCGGGCTGTTTGCTTTAAAAGCCGTTTTATAAATACATTGTCATTTTGACCAGAGTTATGGCTGTCAGGTGGACTGGTTGCCAGTGGATTGATGCTCATTCCACGAGACATTCCTCAGGTTGCTCAGCGCTCCGAGAGTCATTTTTCAAGAAAAAATGTCCTCCTTACAATGCGGGAGGACAATGTAGTTTGCACCTCCATTTTAGTTAAGTAACAGGGGAAAAAAAGCCAAGTTGTATAAACACATTTTAACCCCCCCTCTCTCCTCCACACAAATACACACACATTCATATTTTCTCTTAATCTCCTGTAGTCAATTTTAAACAGAAACTTCCCAACCGCAAACTTGAAGTGGAGAAGGCTACTACCAATTGTTATTAACCCATTTTACAGTTTTGAATGATTACCAAGAGTACTGGTTTAAATAAGGATTACCCATAGTCCATTTCACTTAAACACACGCATAATTGCCGTAGTGTACTGTACTTCACGCGAAACTTCTTGACATTTTAATGATAGCAGGGAGAATCGGCAGCTGTAAATCAGTCCAGTTCTGACCCATTTGGACCCAGAGAGAAGACAGCGGAGATCGTTCTCGACTTTAAAGGTATCCTATTGTGTTACCCTTTCATTTTCCATGTGAGGAAAACAAAAAATAAAAGTACCACATTAGAGCCTACAGAGTTGTAAATGATCTGCAGATGGGTGATACTTTTGGCATTTAAAATGTGCACACTTGTTCAACATGCAAAACAGAACAAAGAAATAGATTCAAGAAAGTTACAATTCAAGACGTTTTCAGCCTCCCCCATCTCAAGCATGTGAGCCTACACTGCAAACATGACAGGAAGAAAAAATAACAAGGTCCAGTTTCAGCTGAAACTATGGGCTACCCACTGATGAGGAATGACACACCCAGAACATAGAGGGTTCAGTGCGAGGTCGATCCAGCAGAGCTCAGACCCATAAAATAAAGTCTGTCAGAGGTGCTGTAGGTGTGTCACTTTCAGCAGGTAGGATTATTTCATTTAATCTATTCATGCACTGGTCCGACTTTGGCCTTTACCTAAACCCAAGCCCTCACGTGATGGCAGCATGTTGTTTCAGGTAAAAAAGGCGAGTCTGATATAAGCAGATAGATATTGTATTGTAATGCACCATGTGTGGGTGAGTCGGTGTACCTCTGCTGCAGACAGTGACGTTCCTGTGACCGCACCCCTCCTCCACAGGTTCGAGAGCAGGTGGACCAGCTGCTCCACTCCCCCCACCACTGGGCCACCTCCTCAGACTGGTGCTGGGGCTCGGCCCTTGCCTCACTACTGTCCTGGCAGAGACAGAGAAACTGTTCTTCACCCCTGTCCCCACTCCGGATGGGTGTGTGCGTGTGTGCGTGTGTGCATGTGTGCGTGGGAGGGGCTGTCCACTTCCATGCCGACTGGAGCTGCAGCCGTGACGTAGGCCTACGCCTCATCTTCTGTGTGTGTCACTACACCACAGCTGTACAAAAAAAAAAAAAAATAGGGCCGCAACTAAACAGAGACGCTGCTGTAAAGCCATTCTGAACCGAAAATTGGCGCCAGCCGCTGGCTCAAAAGTGCTCTCTTTCACGGGAGTAATTTCAGAAGTAAACCTCCTAGGATCACGCCCAGTGATATTCGCGCGGTTCCAATAGGAAAATTGCTACTCCTCAAAAAACCACAGCCCTTTCGACCGATTTATTTGTCCACCGTTTTCCGACTAACAAACCGATAGGAACTAAATCGTCATCGTGAGCATTTTACAGCCATTGATCCTAAACCCAGATTATTAATGTAATTGATGGTTCTAAAGTTTCTACGCAAAGTTCAGTAAACGCGGCAGTGTGTACATCTGGCAGGGACATTTCTCTCAGAGTGAGCTCTAACGGTTTCATCCCAGGGGAGCGTTTATTCTTTTATAGTCTAATCCGTGTGACACGGGTAAAGGAGGCTTCGGGTTAAACTGTTATCTTACGACCCCCTGGGATACCACAGACCCAGCCCAACAAGAGAGCATAGGGTTTGAAAAAAAAGTGGTGTAGGAAAGAGGAGACGCTACGCCTTAAATTCGAAACAGAGCTCCAGACCGGCTATGAATCTCTTGTCTTTTCTAAGTACAAAGGCAAGCCAAGATAAAAAGCCGAGTTCAGGAGCGGTGAGGAGGGAGGGATGCAGTGTGTGTGTGTGTATATATATGAGAGAGAGAGAGAGAGAGAGAGAGAGAGAGAGAGAGAGAGAGAGAGAGAGAGCACGGCCCCTTAAATGAGAGCCAGATGAAAGGGCGAACGAAGGTGGGCGAATTAAGACGACTCTTCTTGTCTAGACGTCAAGTTAATCGCCCCCTTCAACCCCTGGCCATTTTAAAGGGCTTGTCCAGCAATTTCGGCCTATTTTCTAGTCTCTTTGGCTAGCATTATGGGCGGGGGATATTTCAGTAGATTGCTCTTTAAATGTAACAATATTAAGCCTAAAGTAAAAACCGCAACATTACGTAGGCCTATTTGTACGACGTAGAATAGCCTATATTGTATTTTAAGCACTTACTTCCCTTCTGCAATAATAAATACTACTTTTTGGTCTAGGCTACATTAATGACTACGCGCTCAAATATAGCACATAATAATGTAGCCTACAAAACACTCTTTACAATGAGCATTTATACGAAAACCCAAACACACATGAAAGCCATCCAACTGTTATTCCCCTCGCATTTAGCAAGGGACCTGAAGCCTGTCCAAACAGGAATCTGTCAGCCCATATGTTTTGTGTCTGGATACCCTCTGGATGTTTAGGAATCGAAACAGACAACAGCCCCTTTAAAAAAAAAAAGCACTTTAATGCGCCAGGCATTCAAAGTGCGGACCCCCCAGAAAGTACAAGTTAAACTCGGCGACAGATATAGGGAAGCGCTGGGACGCCTTGGTAACGTCACCAGAATATTCTCAAGATGTAGAGCAGTGATCAGGTACAGGATCAAACGCGGCTCTAAAAATCTGCCCATGCGGATCCGAACACACGGGGGGAAACCCGACATGCACGCACAGCTATGCAATGCAAATATTACGCATTATATAAGATTTTTCAGTTTGATATACTTTACATTTTTTAATGCCCACGGGCACATAAATTAATATAGCTGTACGATAGTTTTAAAATAGCCTACTTTTCCAAGTAGCACAGGTGAAATAATGTCATACAAGATAAAGGTTGTTATTCTGCGTAAATGTGCATTCTAAATAAATACATTTGCGTTTTCTCGTCTTTGACTTGATTTGAAGAGGTTCCATGCATCGGTGGTTAGTTTGAAGAATACAGTGGAGAGGAGACCCCGTTCAGTTTGTGCAATACCTTTTTCTGTCGCTCTGGCCTCATTAGTTTAAACCCAGTGGACCACGAAGCCTCTCTAATAATGGGCAGCCACTTCAACAACTTTGGAAATTCCAGGGAGACATTAAGACCCCGGCTGGGCTTTGATCTTTAAGCCTGAAGACCACGAAAAGGCGTATGAAAAAAAAATGCGTAAACGTTAAGGGGGAAAGCACGAACACTAAGAACATTGTCACATTTTTAAAAAGAGCTGGCTAACCTAATTTCGGATGCAAACGTGTTTCTCTTTTTTAAAGTTGGGGGGGGGGAAGTGCTTTCCAGTGTGCTTTCAGAATACAACCGGCAAATTGTTGTAACGTTAGCTAACAGAAGCGATTGCGAGCCGTGTACAACGCAAGGTAAAATACAGTTAAAATCATGCAATCTGAACATGCAAAAAGTTAACTTACGTTGAAAAAGAGTCAAAGTGTGCGATTTACCTTAAAGCTGGCGCTGGATGCTTTCGCATTCGCAAAAATCCCGAGAAGCAAGGCTGCGCCGTGAATAAGAACACCAGCGAATCTTGCGCTCCAAAGACAGTACATGGTTCATTTAAGAACACGAACGCCTCACCCCCAACCTCAACCACAGCTTAAAAAGACTCGCGTTAAGAGGTCTAATGAGAAGAAACCTTAATGCATTAATGACTTTACAACCTGCTGGCCTGGAGGAAAAGGGGGCTGGTCACACCGACTTTGATTGACGTTGTAGACTTGCGGAACTTAGCACGTTGCCATCACTTCTGCTATTTACGTGCGAGCGCTTTTTTCGAAGAGTTTCTATGTGTCTGCACAAGTTACCTGTAATGCTACAGTGTCTTTAAGATCTCTGTGGTTTACGGGACAGCCAATCTCTATTTAGTACAGTTCTAATCGCCATGGACGGAGAGTATAAATTCATGTGACACTCAAAGGTTCACCAAGCAGTCTTCTGAGACGTACGGGGCAAGAATCGCACGGACCGAAGTAGTATTCACAGAGAATTCGAATGCTCACACAAATGTGAAAACCCTTGAACTTCAAGGCTTGAAGCGAAGGATGTGGACATTTAAGCAAAATCACAAACGTACCGATAGGTGGATAACCGCACAAATAATCACACTGTAGGCTACAAGAGCTGGACATAACTATACGGGGAAGTCTCCATCCTTGCAGTTACAGGTTCACTTTCAAAAGCGACTAAAGTAGTAAACTCACATTAGCCCAGTGTCTCCCTGGGTTTTATGAAATTTGTGTAGCCTATGTAGGCTACACATAGGCTGCATTTCTTATTTGGTAGCATACAGTAAAATGGCAGTGACCTCAAACAAATTCAAACTTTCCTAAAATATATAGCCTACGTGGAAATCATTATTTACAAGACATCGTAATATTGTAATATCCACATCTCTCTAGCAACCACCTGTCACTGTAATTTCTCTATTTTTGATATTTTCCTATCTGTTTTGTTCACAATGACGTTAAAAATATATATTTTTGTTGGTCCCTTTTTGTCATTAGTTTTCTGCATACATTGAATGGCTTGCCAGGTCATGCAGTATAAGCGAAGACCCCTCGGGGTGTTCAAGACCAGGCTTGACACAGTGCTGGATAATCTCTAGGCAGGCGGCAAAATGACAAGCCCAGATGGGCTGAATGGCCCGTTCTCCTCATCAAACAATCTTGTGTTCTTAGTTTAACTGAGGTGTGACAGTTAAACAAAACATACATTGTGATCGCTTCCAATGGGTTATAGAATTGAGTTAGGTGAGGCACCGCTTGCAAAGTGCACTAGCGGTTGTGTCCAACTCGTGCTTTGTTTTCTGTCATATTTTTGTTTATTTCTCCGCCTCTCTTGATACGATTATACAGTAAGCTACACCATATGCACATAATTATAAACAGATTGGACATTTAATACACTGAGCTGCAGTAAAATACATCCCATCAGGCCACTGCAGCATTAACAAACAGCTTCTCCCGCTGGTTCTGTATATAAATTCAGGAATGTGAATTTACAAATCTTCTGACCTTTCAAGACACCGCTCCATTTTCCTGTACATCTGAGGCTATTGTGGATATGCAGTTTTTTATTAGACTCTGCCCATAATACAACTGCATTTAGACCTTCTCCCAAGTGGAACAGTGATTAATGGCACTCGCCACAAGAACAAGCATCGTTACAGGTTTGCGGCTTGGCCCTGGTTATGTTATAAGCCGATTATAAACATGCTACAGCTGCCAATGTTCTAAGAACATCAGAAGAACAACTGAGAGATAGGCTTGTAGACAGGGGTTATGTTTCTAAGATCCCTATTAATAGTTTGTGACTGGCTGCGACATAATGAAGGGATTTATGGTTGTTGCATAAACGCAACATCACTTCCTTAGCTGGAGGGGTGATAGCGGTCTGGGTGATGAGGATATTTAACCCAGTTCAGAATGTCAGGCTTGGAAAAAATCAAGAGAGCACCAATACACCCATCCTATCAAGAGAATAGGCTTCTAGCCTTTTGGCAGGCTGAAGCTTCAAGCCAATGATCTAACAGTTGTCTGGTTCTCTGCTGAATCATAATATCTTGTAGTTTTAGCCAGTCTGTCTTCCTGTCTTCATTCGGTCCATTTACATACGTGTGTGTCTGAACTGAATTCAGTGTGAGTGTGTTATTTTAATTGACTGGGGTAAATCTGCTGCAGGTATCAAGCTATGGCCCTCACCATCCACAGGGCGCAACAAAACATGTACTTAGGCGAGTTACTGTTCAAGGTCTCCAACCAAGGAAGCGAATCATACTCATAAATTTGGCTCTAGCTCGCTCGCACTTCTGAACTAAGAGGTCAAGTAGAAACAAGAGGTCAGAAGAAGAAAACAAAGAACACATCTAATAGGACCAAAGGGTTCAACAGAATCCACCTTAGTAAACATTGTCTTTGTACTCAAAGCCAAAATGTAATTATTACTCACATATATCCAAGCGTGATGCATAGAGTAGAATCCACAAAGGAAACAAATATGGGAAACTTAACAAACAACTACTTTAAACACAGGTTTAACACGGTATATGCACATCAGAGAAGAAAGCAAAGCAAGGCCATGGAGGCATTAAGAAAGTATCATTACTTATACAATCTCAGGAGAAAAGAAAAAAAAGTATGAGTCAAGACCTGTCTTATTAAAAGGTGACCTCAAACAAATTCAAAAAAAAGAATGATCAATCCTATTGTGTGTTGTAATCTTTCGTTGAATCTTGAATGCAAGCTTGTTCTTGCACCTTATTTTGTACATACTGTATAGATATCTCAGATTTTAGAAATGTGTACAGGCCTTCCACACAAATCCACTATAGGCTATGGCCAAAAGTATACGGACACCTAATCATCCAACATCACATTCCAACATCATGGGCATTAATATGGAGTTGGTCCCCATTAGATGCTGTGACAGCCTCCGTTGGCCTTGGAAGGCTTTCCAATAGATGTTGGAACATTGCTGCATGGATTTGCTTCCAATCAGCCAGAAGAGCATTAGCGAGGTTGTGCACTGATGTTGGGCGATTAGGCAGCGGGCTTTCCAATTGATCCGAAAGGTGTTCGATGGGGTTGAGGTCAGGGCTCTGTGCAGGTCACGTCAAGTTCTTCCACACCGATCTTAACAAATCATTTCTGCATGGACCGTGCTTTGGCACAAGGGCATTGTCATTCTGAAACAGGGAAGGGCCTTCCCCAAACTGTTGCCACAAAGTTGGAAGCACAACATTGTCTAAAATGTCATTGTATGCTGTAGCATAAAATATTTGCCTTCAGAAGAACTAAGGGTCCGAGCCGAACCGTAAAAAAGTACTGGACAAAGGGGTGTCCAGATACTTTTGGCCATATAGTGTAAAATGGAGGCTAAATGTCGAAGCTATTGGTAATATCGTTTAACACAGGGATGTCAAACTCATTCCATCGAGGGCCGAGTGTATGCATGTTTTTGTTCCGACTGTGCCCTACACCAGCTGATTTCACTAATTAGCTCAGCTCTTCAACCAAAGAGGTGCACTAATTAGTGAATCAGTGTGGGTAGCATGTTAAAAAAAAAAAAAAAATACTTACGGCCTGGAATGGAATGAGTCTGACACCGCTGGTTTAACAGATCTAATTGTGAGTGGAACATCATCATTGCAAATGGACATCAGTTAAAATAAAAGCTTACCCCCATGTTGGGCATCTCTAGTCATAAAATACAGCTTATGGTGGTGAACATCACAGGTTTGATCCCTCCTCTGACCACACCAGTACCATGAAGTTACGCTGAAACTTTAAGAATGATGCTGTATGTCGTGTTACAGCTTTAATTTTCAGTGTAGTTACACCGTTTGCTGTCAAAATCTGTGACTGTGGCAGTCAGCACCTTTAGGCCGTGAATAATTGGTTGTGGCCTCAGGATCTCAAATAGAAGGGTTATCCTTTTCTCATTGCACAATTCTTCAGTCCATTCCAGTACCTGCAGTCAGTATCTGCCTCATCCATTTATAAAACTTATTTTTAAAAATACATTGGTAAGCAAAGAAAAAAACTGTTAAAATGGTAGCATATTCTTTGGCATTATTCCATTTTAGTTTACTTGCTTATATATTTATATACTAATATTAAAAAAAACATAATATTGTTTACCTGATTCTATGTTTGACTTTGACGGTTGCTGTTGATCAGTAGAGAGCCAACAGTCCACATGGGTTTTGGAATGCCCTTTAGTAGTTGAATGAGACTTGGAACAACAGACTAAAGCTCGCATCCAGGCAGTGGCTTCAAGTGGCATGCCATACACAGATTGGATATGAACTAATAAACCTGCAAAGAGTCATAGGGTTTTTTTTAAACATTCCCACAGATCAAATTAGATCATTTGCTTTGGCAAAATTCAGAATTAAATGTTTGCACATTGAAAACTCATCGCACATCGCCAGACTTGAATATAATTGTTGTGAATTCTATGCCAAATAAGCATTCTCACCTCCATTAAACTAAAGATTCCATATGTCTCTGTCTTTTGCGGTGTCAAAAACATCTTCCTGCTCCATGTTCATCAGAGACTATTCAAAGACAGGTGCTCTGCAGAAGGTCCTATAGGGTCTGGAAGCAGAACAAATGATTGGCGGCCGATGAGTGACCTTGTATAGATATCATTGGAACAACAGAGGAAATTTAGAGCATGATAATTTGATGCCAATTCATAACAATTTTGTACTATGATAATTTGTTGCAACAGCTACTACTTTTGGAGGGCTCCAAAGTGGCTCAGTCTGTAAAGGTACTCGCCATGATTGTAATCTAAGCCCTACATCCAAGACAGTACTTGCCTGAGTTTGGGTACGTCATTAACCATCTATGAACGGGAGTCTGCACTGGTGGCGCACAAGAGGTTTGTTCCACAGGGGTAGAGGGGACTTAATTTGACCATATTTCCTCAGGTTACAATTGACTAAGGATCCCATAGTTACTCACCTGGCACTTATTAGTTATCATTCATCATTATTAAGTGATGTGACTCTCCAAGGATTGACACTAGCTGTCATGCTCACTGTTTTCGCGAGCGTGCGTGTGTGTGTGGGTGCCATAAGAGTGACATGAGTACATAGTGGAATCCATGGTTTCAAATGAGAGAAAAAGAGAGGAGAAAAACTACTTTTGAAAAAAACTTAATGAAAATTAATTCAGCAAATCAAGAAGTATTTTTTTCTACATATCATTACATTCATTTAGTAAAACAGGGCAGGGGCATCCAATCTTATCCAAAAAGGACCGGTGTAGGTGCAGGTTTTTGTTTTAGCCCAGCACTAAAACACCTGATTCTACTTATACAGTCTTGATTGAAGACCATGGTCAGTTAGTTAGTTCACTAAGGTGCATGAGTGCTACGCTAAAACAAAAACGTGCACCCACATTGGCCCTTTTCAGATAAGATTGAACACCCCTGCTCTAGAGTGGCTTACAAAATAGGAAAAACAACAAGTGTTTTCACCTGACTAATATTAGCAATAGTGACAGACCTGGCTAACATTAACTGTTAACCTGACATTAACTGTAACAGTGACATTCCCAGGCTAGCGAGTTGTTAGCGCATCACTAAACCACTAGGGGCAGTTCTCTATGCTAACCAAAGAAGAACCAGTACATATTCTAAATGCATACAGACGACATCCATAAAAAGTCATGAGAATCATAAAACCATAAAAAATATAATGTAAAACTATTTTTAAAAATAATAAAACAAACCTGTACAAAAGGAGTGCTACTGAGTGGGGATGGGAGGGGAACCAAGATGCAGTCTAAAGAGGTGGGTCTTCAGTGTGCATCAGAAGATGGCCAATGATTCTGCTCTCCCTGACCATGTTGGGAAGGTTCTTGTTCTTCCACCACTATGGGGACCAATACACATAGGCACTGTGACTGGAAAAAGTGACAAGTCAGTGAGGCGAGGCCAGTCGCCTCAAAAATAGTTTTTAAAACTACGACAAAATTTTTTGAAAACACCAGCATGATCTCATGCTACAGCTATAAATGAAGACCAAAAAAAAAACCTCACACATTAGAACAGTGTCCTACAATTTAGCTAAATGTTCTGGTTATATAGATTACCTTAAACTTGCTACACTATTAGTATATAATGTGAGAACTATACATTGAATTTACTTGTCACACGCACACTTTTTCAAAACCTTCTTCATTTACAATGTATTCAGTTCAACCTTCACTTGTATGTACGCGTTAAAGTGTGAACTATTTAATAACCTAAATGTCTCACCATTTCACAAATCCACAAAAATATTGCAGGACGTTTTTTCTTCTATATTCTGAAGGAATGGGTCTGTGGCTTGTCAACCAGAGAGACAGGAGAAAAAAATTGGAACTGTCTGATTAGTATCACCCATCTGGGCCCTTTGCCAGAACACTGCAAGTATGTGTGCTTTGAAACAATAGGTTACTGTGATATAGTACATGTACGTTTTTAAATACCTGTGACTCTATAGTTAAAGGCAAACACCAGTCTAACCACAGGCCTTATTTCTGTCAAGATGCAGGTCTCTCTCTTCCTGTTCTACTGAAGGGCTCTGTGTCTACACAATAGGCCATTGTTTTGGGCACATTTTTATGTGTGCTTGTAAGTTCAAAGTACCATCTAGCTTCTCTGTCTTACAAACAATATATGCCTATACAACAGTCAATTGCTTGTCATTATTCAATAAAAACAAGCTGTTGAACAGTTGCTCCTTGCCAGGCCTTTAAATCCAAAGTTTGAAATCTTTTTTTGTAGAATGTAGCTCTTTCCAAACTTTGATTTGTGTTGGGTGCTTCTTCGTTCCACTTTGGAAAAATAAATAAAAACGTTGAACACACATACAATGTTTCCATTTTGATGATTTGATTTGCTTTTCTCTTGTAGTGGGAATTTTCTGATTGACAACGTGTGTGTGTTAACATGGAGACAATCACTCCATTAAACATAACTTTCATATATAATCCTTATTACCCAAATGCAGTATAAATGTGCTTGCATTCATACAAACCAAATATCTTTCTGTGTCTGTCCCTCTTAGAGGAAAACAGGCAGCCTAGAAGATAAACCGCTATGTTATTGTTAGTTAGAGTCTTGCTGAACATTCTGATCTTATGGTAAGGTCAGAAGTTATCTGGAGACTCAATACTATTAAACTTAGGTTGTCAGCTAAATGTCTTTCTCTGTACTGTGATATTATACATATATGTCCACCCTTGTTATTCCCTAGCACATTTAAAGCACATTTCCATGTTACATTAGAAAAAAACATTCTGCATTTTCTTACAACATTATATTAGTGAAATAGTGTAAAGCACAATCCATAAATACAGACCTATAGCAATGTCCTATCATTGAGCACTTCCACAGTGACCAACAAGAGCTTACATTTGACATCAATATCAAATTATACAGCTGGATGTTTGTTTAGCGAGGTTGTTTAGGTTAAATACCTCACTCAAGAGTACAACAGCAATGCCCGACTGAGATTCACACTTTCAAACATCCGGTTACAAGAACGATTCCATAATTGCTTTAGCCTTGAGTCCATGAAGAAGTATCAGGAGAAACTCATATGGTTATTATATATATTTTTAAATGCATGACTGTCATCGAACATAACAATAATGTCACTACCGAAGCATTGCTGTTTGTTATGGTAGTGAAAGTTATGGTAATGACTAACCTAACTAATTCTTAGCATGCAACAAAAATGTTGATAGCACATGGCTGGTTATCATAGAAATGGACAGATGCACCAATTATAAAACATAATATTATAATATATCCAAATGCTCAATATTAAAAAAGTAAGTGTGAAAATGACTTGTTAAAGTCACAGCTATTTTTCGGCTTTTGGGGCCAAATTACACCAAAATGCTGAAGCACATCTACTCACCATGCAACGATAATGCCCAAGGATGTAGTCTGGTTGCAGTTTTAGGGGGTGTGGCTAAAACAGGGCTCTTCGTGCACACTCAAACAATTAGTGTTACAGTAGTGAAATATAAACTGGGGACAGTATTTTTTTATTTTATTTTTAAAAATCCACAAAATTTTATTTATTTGACAGGGACAACGCACATTAATAACATTTCAGTAAATGTGCCAGAGTTAGCCAGGGAGGCTAATTTTCATCTGTAGTCCCTGGGCTACATATTTTTGGTGCGGGAGAAATACCTGAAGGTAACCCACACATACACAGGAAGAACATGCAAACTCCAAGCTGAGAGGATCCGGACCGGATATCGAACCCGGAACCTCCTTCTTGCGAGGCAACAGTCTTAACCACTGTGCCACTGTAGTGGTTATCATAGAACAGGAATCCAACTGACTTAATCAATGCTTGAGACCTAATCAGATCACCACTCATTTTCTGAGCACTTAATATTTTTTAAAACACTTCTCTTTCGGTAAGGACTGCAATTAACACCATTTCTGTAGAATGGATCTCGAGAGATTCTCTATGTACATCTAGCGCCACCTAGGAGCAAGCATTTACAGGTAGCTATGCTTTCTTACAACAGATGAAGTGAGTTGACAGAAATATGGGTCCGTTTTCTGTGGTTCCCCTCTCATAGAACTGACCTCAATATACGTTGGATGAGTGGAAATTCGGCTTGTTCCAAAACATTTTTTTCTGGGCTTTAAATGTCACACGAATCCATCTGCCCAGCAGACGCCTACCTTTGACAACTACACAACTGTTATTATAAGCAACAGCTGTGTCTGCTCCCTTCCACTTTCACAGCGAATCGTAGAACATTCGGAAGTGACACTTCAAGTAAGACGTGGTATACATGCACAGCCACAAGGTCAACAATAATGGCCCCATTTATCTGTTTCTAAGTGTCTTGATATTATAAGTGTCAAATCTCAAATGTCTAGCGTGTTACTGGTACCTACCAGAATGCAATCTTTGCTTTGTATTCTCAAAATTTGTTCCAATTCCTTAATGTTCTAGATATGGCGCTGATGTGCACAAAGAAAGATAAATAAATAAATGATTATATAGATTAATTATTCACATCTCAGTGTGTAGTTACATCCCTCAAAGTTACAGATGAAGACTAATCGGAAAGTTTATTGGGATACTATTTTTTTAAGTATTACCACTAATAAAGCTTCTCATCCTCAAGGGGCCTCATCTGCATGAAGAGAAGAGACATTATTGAATATGCAGGTATGCAATATCCAATATTTTACTGGGGATTCATATTATACTTTTTATATTTGACCTTGTGATCATTGCAAACCTACTAAGTACAATAAAACTCTGCGCTTTTGAAGTTCTTATAAGTCACCATTCCCTGGCAGGAAGACTCAGTTACTCTGAGGGGAGAGAGTATTCGGCTTTCCATTCTAGTTCTGGTAACACATCTTAAAAAGACAAGACAAAAAGAACACCTTCACATTTGGCCTTCAACTGTTTCTGATGTGTCGCCTCAGTGTGAAACAAAGTGTGAGACATTTGCTTGGTTTCACATTACTTAAAAGGCAGTTGCTTTCTATCACATCGTAGCAGGGACATGCCATCTATGTCCAACAAAATATACACAGTGCAGATTGTTATATTGTTGTGTTGTCATTATTCCCCTTTTTTTTTGCCTTTATTTGTTCCTACATTCCAAATCTTTAGCACAAACTTCACACCTGAAGCTAATCATTCAGATTTTTCATCTGACTGTCACCGACTGGATTATTTTTCCCCTCCCTCAAATTATATTACTAATAACATCAGTTCTGTCTCCTAATGCTCAGTTTTCTATGGTTTCTGTCCATGATGGTCTTGTCTTTGTTCACTGGATCTGACTTAAGGAACAGCTCAATAGACCCCACAATCTTAGCGTATGTAACATTGCCACCTACTGTGAGAATTGCAAACCACAACTTCCCCATGTCTGGAGAATTTTAGTTATAGACCTAACGGACATGACATATTGTTTCAAACTTCAGCACTGAAGTACTATGTAATAACAATGACTTAATTGAACGTACACGTACATATGTAATTTGCTGCGTGATTAAATGGGCGGGTGGCTCTTAAATGACAGAAAAAATATACTAAATAATATTGTGTAAAGATGCTCAGAGACTGCAGAATTGAGAGGTCTCTCTATTGTGTCGTGTCTGCTGATCTTTTGAAGATACAATGGAGCAATGCCTTTATCTGCCCAATAGGCCAGGACCAAGGTGAGCCAATATCAGCAGCAAGCGGAGGGAGGTAAGAAGTGGAATGAGATGTCTGAGCCTGGGGAAGGCTGTAGATCAGACAAGCAGCAGTGTTCTGGATGAGCTGCATAGGTCTGATGACAGAGGGGAAGACTGACGGGAGACAATAAGCGCCTGGACCCAAATCTGTTTTGAGTAGGTGGTGAGGAGGGGATAGATTTTCTGGATCTAGTACAGGAACAATCTGCACGCCCAACATACCGCTGAGATATTCTCGGAGAGGGACAGTTTGTTCTCCAGTACCACCCCTAGGTTCCTGGCAGATGAAGAGGTTGACACTGCGGTGCCGTCCAGGGTTGAGCGAAAGGTCACGCAGCGGGGTGGATCTGGCTGGGAAGCATCGCGTCTCAGTTTCAGCCAAGTTGAGTTTAAGGCGATGGTTTGCCACCCAGCTCGAGATGTCTAGCAGGCAAGCTGAGATGCTTGCTGAGACTAGTGTACCGGTGGCAAATAATAATAATCAAAATAACCAAGTGGGATTTTGTTTAAGCTGATATCCCCTAAAATCTCAAAAAATAAAAAAAGTTAAATACCTGAGTCATTATATTTTCTTGGTTGTCAATCTCGTCCTCCAGCGTCTCGTACTGCCCATTCAGCTCACCGTCCAGTTCAGGAGGAACATCATTCAGCTTGTTGCCCGCCGCTTCATTCGATGCGGCTGAAATGATGGAAATTCAGGGGACGTAAAGTAAAAGTCCTCCCCAGTATTTTGCTCCTGGATTTATCACCTGGATTTGCTAATTATCATATAATTATTCAGCGAGGAGGTAGAACTAATTAGTGAAATCAGCTGGCTGAGTCTATGGGTGGAAGAAACACATGGTAGAACTTTTACTTTATGTCCCCTGGATTTCCACCTCTACCACCGGTGGGAAGGGGTCATCAAAGTACAAGTGATGAGCGGTCATGGGAGGAGATGACAGAGATAATAGACTTGGGGGTCGATTTACTAAGATCCCAAATTAGGGGTATTGTTTTGCGGGCGCAGCCAAAGTATTTGCCCTCATTAACATTTCACACTTTGCGGGTGATCATTATGTAAATTACGCCAGCCACAAAAAGCCATATTTAAATGAGAAATTTTGCGTTTTTGGAATGGTAATACTGTAAGAAAATGGTGAAAAAACTGGCAGCAATGTTGCCGTTTTTATGGTATTTTTTTAGTGTAGGGTGAATGTCTCTGTTTCAGCCAGGAGTTACAGATGTACGTCAGGACTGAATGATGAACTATGCTTATTAGCACTAAGCCTACTCACGCCGTAAGTGTCACATAAAATAACATTTCCATTTGATCATGGGTTTTATTTTTATAAAGTTTTGATTTGCTTGTTATTCACTGTTTGTTATAATTGGCATAATATTGCTTGTTTGATTCAAATACTAGTTACTCTTGTATTATGTAACATGATTTGCTTCATGATTTAAAAAAATATTCTTACTGTTCATGATGTAGCCTATATATGCTTTCCACAAATTCTCTTATTGTGTATTTTGAGCGTTATCTAGAATAGGCCAATTAATTTGCCCCCATTGTTACGCAATCATTCAAAACATTCAGTTACGGATGTTCCAAACACACACATACATATCTTGCTACAATGACAGCCGTCATCTTATCAATTCCATGTGTTTAATATCTCCTTTCCTTTTGTACAAAAAATGTACCAGCAAATACCTTTCCCAAACTTCCTTTCGGGCTTAGTAAATCACTTTACATGTGCTAAAGTAATCTAGTTGCATGACCACCTCCCACTATTTTGCTAAATAATGCAGGGATGCCAAATTTTGCATATTAATTCAGGCTAACTCGCAAAAATGATAAATCAACATATCTTTCCATTTTAGCACACGCAATCCCCTTTACACCTCCATAGTTGACCACCTTGGATGATTTTTTGTGGGTGATTTTACAAGTGTTTTTTTTACACGCAAACCTTTCGTAAATTGACTCCTTGGTACAGAAAAAAAAAAGAAAGGGCCAAGGACCAAACCCTGGGGGATACCTGTAAAAAGTCTATGAGGTCTTGAAACTGTACCCTCCCTTACATTTTAAAACCAATCATGTAGCCATATACAACCAGAAGAAAACTTTTCAAATATGATATAGTTAATGTAACTGGTAATAGAAAATGGGGGAAATATATGTGTAATGGACAGTAACAATTATTATCAAAATGTCCAATTGATCTGAATGATGTGTATACTGCTTAAATGTGCTAATGGGTGTGTTTCAGTGTTTATTTAGGTGGTAAAAGACTACAAATAACACATCTTGCATTGTGGGACTTGTTGTATTCGGGACTAGAGAGGCTTTGGGTATATAAAGCCTGAGAAGAGCACCCCAGATAAATTATGTTGATTGTGAGTGAAATGTGAGTACTGTAACGCATCCAGTCAGTGCTAGAGGACCAATAAAAGGGGTGGAGCCTCCATGCACTGAGATTTATGTTTTTACAATATGTAACTTTGTTTGTACCTGTCGTCATCATCTTTGCACTTAGAATATTTTGCATGTGAGCTGGGTCTGCATATGTTCTGTAAATAAACTTGGCGATGAAAATTCTTTGACTAAATGGCACCTATGTTCTCCAATAATAATAATCAATAATGTAGATTTCACACTTTTCAATGTAATGTTACCTCTGAACCGCAAAATTATTAAAGGACAATAACCCAAAAACATGAAATATTTGGGATTTAGAGTGATTGCATTAGTGAGCTGAGGATTTAATAATGGAACACCTTTTGAGAAAATGTCCACTTTATTTTATTTTTATTTTTCCTGGGGGGTATTTCACAAAGCAGGATAACTGAGTTACTGCAATGCGTAAAACCTGGAACCCTCCCAAATCTGTAACACGGACTAAAGTAAAAAGAGCTGTTCTGGATTTTACTCAATGCAGTTATCCAGGTAACTCAGTAATCCTGCTTTGTGAAATACCCCAAGGAAAAATAAAAATAAAATAAAGTGGACATTTCCTCAAAAGGTGTTCCATTATTAAATCCTCAGCTCACTAATGCAATCACTCGGTTAAGATAAAAAAAATTGTTTTCCTATATAAATCTACTTAAAATCTCCTAACTGGGCTCTCCTTGGGCTATTTCACAAATGTTCTAGATTTGGGAGGGTTCCGGGTTTTACTCAGTGCAGTTATCCAGCTAACACAGTAATCCTGTTTAGTAGTATATGCCCCTGGCCAGGAGATGGCAGCACACAGCATAAAATGAAATACACTTGGTGGCGCTAGTGGATAAGGTACATTCTCACTTCACAAGATGGTCAACAGCGAAAGGACCACACATCATTGTTCAAATTAATTAACCACCAGCACTTTTTCTGAATTAGTATTTAATCTGAAGATGCAAAGAAAAACTTTAGGGAACCTGTAATTATTATTAGTAGGCTACAATTAATTAACTTTATTAAATAAATGTTATGTTTTGTGACGGATGACGTTGGCTGCTGGTTCCTGGATTGTCAAATGATAAAAAAGAACAATTATACCTAGTTGTATAGGCTACTACATAAAATTATATTAATAACTTCATTAAAGTGAGTTTACTGAAAATCTCTAAGCATGTCAATATATATGACTCCTCCCTACTTTGACTTCTGAAGAGGTCCTTCCCACGAGCTAACTATCCTTCAGAAATTTCAGTAGCCTGTCTTTCCCCGGTATTATTCACACACAGAGGAGGGATTTACCATCACCGGGGCCAGACAGTCATTTCCACTTAAAGCTAGCATCGTATTTCATTTCGGCCTGCAACATTCATCATTGCAGATACATGAGTGGATCGCGCAAAATATAATATGCAAACTGCGCCTGAAAAAATACGGGAAATTAAGTTAAATTATTACTAGTTTGCATTAGACTGTCTAAATCAAGCGTCGGTTTCCATAACCCTCCCAGTGACAATATCAACCTCCGTTCCATAATCTGTGATGTCTAAATTATTGCCGGTGTGCGTTTTTTGGTGCCTTGCGCTCGCGTGTATTTCAGCCGCACCGAATGAAGCGGCGGGCAACAAGCTGAATGATGTTCCTCCTGAACTGGACGGTGAGCTGAATGGGCAGTACGAGACGCTGGAGGACGAGATTGACAACCAAGAAAATATAATGACTCAGGTATTTAACTTTTTTATTTTTTGAGATTTTAGGGGATATGAGCTTAAACAAAATAATTTTGATTATTATTATTAGTAGGCTAATACATGTATAAGCGCGTTCACACATGCATTATTTGTATATAACCTGTACATAGCCATAGTGCACGGTCATAAATGGATATATTAAATTATTGTAACTGTAGCTTACTTTAAAATATATATATATTTTTAACATTTATTTTAAAGTATCTATTTTCTCTCACCTGAGGGCCGACAGGGCATGCTAACAGTAGTACCCTAAGCATCGTATGTTATGGAACATTTCTCCACTAGGCTACATTTTGGTGAATGTTGACAATGTGACATTGTTCTTCAGGTGGAAAAATGCATACGTCTTCTTTCTGTTGTAGCTGCTGGGTGATTATGACAAAGTGAAAGCGCTGTCGGAAGGGTCTGACTGTAGGTGTAAATGTGTTGTCAGACCCCTCAGCAGAAGCGCGTGCCGGCGAATCGAGGAAGACAACGCCAAGGCGCAAGACTTTTACACCGTGGAGACTCTCACATCAGGGTCGAACTGCAAGTGCGCCTGCATTGCTCCTCCCTCCGCTCTGAACCCCTGCGAAGGGGATTTGAGGTTCAAGAAGCTACAAGACGCTGGGAAAGATGACATCAAAGTACTGTAAAGCACGTCTACAACGAAAACGCACTGTCTAAGCATTTAACGTTCTCTCAAAGAAACGATGCAACTCGGTTACACATTTCTTATTGTCATCGAGGACAAAACGAGTTTGAATTAGTCGAGATTTCGGAAGCATCGTTGATCTCGTAGAGATTAATGCAGTAGCTTATAAACCCTGCTAGAGTAGGTTACGTTAGGTGAAGTGGATCCATGATAGAATTCCATGGTTTTAATCACTTTTATTTTTCAATGATACATTTTCTGGAACCAATTGTGACACAATATTTTTTCTTTAGATATCAACCATTATGGATTTGTTGGAAGGAGCCCTTTATGGAATGGATCTGTTAAAGTTGCACTCTATCACGACAAAACTTCTGAATCGGGTTGAAAATATTGAAAAGGTAAGGCGACACATTTTCCAGCGATGCAATTTGAATACCACGTTTGAACAACTTACAAAACATTTGTTCCATTTTTAACTGCCAGGCGTGTAATTATAGGCTTTATAAAGCATGTAATTTGTGTTTATCATATAAATCATTGTATTAATTGTAGTGAAGAATGACGCAACACAAGTTACGTTAACGGACATTCTCAAACGTGATCTAACACCGGATGTCACTTCACTCAAGGTCAACCCTCCGCACAAAATATTATGCCACGGTAATGAAGATGTTATACATGCACGTACATCCTGAAGGAATTAGGAATAAATAATCGGTGTAAGAATGACCAAAAATCACTTTTGATGTATACAGGTACACAAACAAGACTTTAACCATCAAGTTTCCTGGATTCAAAATGTAAGGGCCATACTTGTGCTTAACATTAATATTGTCTAATTTGGATAAACTGATGAGATTATTAATATTTCTCTATTATTAACCAATTAACAAATCATCTTTTTATTGAATTTACTAAATTAACAAATTCAATTTGCTGAATTAAATAAGAATTTTCATTTGCCACAGTACTAATTACAGAAACAGATAAGTATTGTTTATTGCTTTTTGGAAGTGCTTTTTCCTCAATGTGCTTTAGCAAGTTTTCAAAAATGCAATATTTAATTTTTCAATTTTCGTTTAGCTTGTATGCCCATTCGGGATGAAAAATAAACAATAATAATAATAATAATAATTGATAGGTTTTATATAGCGCTTTTCTAAGTACCCAAAGACGCTTCACATTTTTGATGAGGGGGAAACTCGTCTCTACCACCACCAATGTGTAGCACCCACCTGGTCCAAACAAGGACTTGAAAGTAGAAATATAGGGAAGTCATGCACAAAATCAGCAATTTACAAATCCCTGTGTACATCCAAGCAAACGCTTTTCCTGTTTTTTTCCTCCCATGGTAGATTAAGCAGGCCTCCTAAATTCACATACAAAAGTGCAAACTAGCCCCCTCCTCTTTGTCTGACCTAACCAATCACTGCGGCGTTGTGCTTTGAAACCAGGCCGTGTCCCAGAACCACACGATGAGTGGGTCACAAGAGCAGGTTCAGACCCAGGTGAAGGAGAGCCACACTCACCAAAGATCAGACAAGAGGAAACGCATGCCGGGACCCCCCCTCCAGAGGGACGCAGCCGCCCCTGACACAGAAATCAAGGTAGGGCCAAATTCCAGTCTCCAACACCAGGCCTACATGAGGCCTGTTCATTACATGTGAATAGATTAATATTTTTTAAAAATATATGCACTTTCAATTTGATGCCAAGATACAATCCCATAAACATGTGGGTTGGCAGTACAGTTATTTATGGAGATTCTGGTCCTCATCCAAGCCAACACAGATGTGAGAGAGGATGTTCTCAAATATTATTAGTTTACTCTCCAGAAGTTTTTGTATTGACATTTTTTTCATTTAACCTTCATATATAATTAGGTAGGTAGAATTAAACTTGTTTGTAAACCTGGGATATTAAAGTAGGTACGGAATGCAAGGGACTGTGTGGCTAATCAGATTTAGGAGCCAATTAGCTGGTCAGATACAGAGCTAGTTTTGTGGGAATTTGACCCCTGTGTCCTGATCAAATTCCCACAAAACTGTCTCTGTGTCTGACCACCTAAGCATCCCCTAAATCTGGACGGTACCATGGGGTCGTTTATGATCAGAGTATGTTGGGACTTCTGTATCATGTCTTCCAAAGCATACAGACATCTAATCAGAATGACAGTGATCAGGGAACCATTCTGGTATACTTACATAACTGGATATTTTCTGAAGTTATGGTCAGACAGGATTCAAACCTGCAATCTTCTAGTTATGGGCCCAAGTCCTCAAATACTTGTTCACTACTTCTTTTTCCTCACACAGCACTTAGTAGAGTTTTGGTGGTCTGTAAGAACAAATAATTCATATATGAAATCAGTTTTGTCAAAATGTTTGGCTTAAAATGAAAGGCATCAGAAAGTGCAATGTGCTCAGGTTGAACAGGGGCATTTAGCACATTTTTACTCTTTTTAAATCCACAATGTTACTTTCTAAGAGCTATATTCAGGTCACCTGTCCTGGCTTCTCAAAAACCCAACAACTGAACCAAAGCTGTAAACAAAATCAATAACCCATCGCAGAGTGTTTTGCCATAGTGGCAGAATTTGTTTCCATGCCATAAAATCCTCCTTAAAGGCATAAAATGAACGTAGTAAAACAGAAGTAAATACGATGGTCATTTGAGACCTGGCAGGTCTCATGCAATTAATTATCCAGAAATTAGCTGAAGGTGGCTTAATACTCTGCCTCTGCCCTGTAATCGGGGCTGGAAATGCTGTCCAGCTTTCTTGAGCCAGTTTGGAAACCTGTTCAACAGAGATGAATAAATGCCAAGTAAGCCTGTTATTCCAAGAGACAAGAAGGCCTTTCCAGAAGTCCAGAATTTTTTCCTTCATGGCACAGCGCATGCTAGATTCAGATGAAAGAGGCCAGAGACTCACAGCCTTGAGGGGAATCCAGGAATGAAGTGAGATCACCTGTCTGTAACAGATGGGACAGTTTTTTAAAAACTATTTCCCCCTTTTTTTCCCTCACTTAATTTGTGGGGATTTTGCGGAATCTGCATCCGTGTCAATCGAGGTACTGCTATGCCAACCTCACGTGGACAGCAGGCGGGCTGAAGCAGGGCCAGTCCAAGGCATAGGTGACAAGGGCGGTCGTCTAGGGCACCATCTGTCTGGGGGGGCACAATACGGAAAGAAAAAAAACATATGTTGTGTCCATGACAGTCGGTGGCCACACAACCCCTCCTCCACTCCACTGCCTGCAATCCCTATCTATGTACCATCTACCTCACCAGCCACTTGGTCTGCAATTGCAGTCTTTGTTTTTAACAGACATTTCAACTAATTAACCCTTTACCGCTACTACAGAAAAAGCATGAGGAGAAGTTTGTGGGGACGCGGGCCATGTCCAGACCCCTCCTGAAGAGGAGCCAGCCGGAGAGAGCGGTGGAGGAGGAACTGGTGGTGGAACCTAAGAAGCAAGCTCAGACCAGACCAGGCCCAAACGGGATGGTCGTCCGGGGGATAACCTATTACAAGTCCAGCACGGTGGAGGACAAGGACATGGAGGAGCACCGTAAGACTGTTACTGTCTGTTAAGTTCTGTGGTTAGTGGTTTAAAGCCTCACAATTAACAGATGGACTAATTGGACTAACTAATGGATGAAATGAATGATAGATAAGTGTGTATACACAGTGTCATATACAGTATGAAGCTTGTGTATGTATACCTGAAGATATATTCAATTTTGTCTTGTTTTATTGGTTTTTTTCTTTTAAAACGTATTATTTTTCAAATATTGTACAGACTATCTGAGTAAAAAATATGTTTTCATTTAGGAAGAAATGACAACAGTTGGCTTCTATGAATTTAGTCTGTGCATTTTGTGGTGTTTCCAAGTTACTATAGTAACTGAATTTCTTCCATGTCCTCTCTGAGCAGCTGCGGTGGAGGAAGTTGTCAGCGGTGATGGATCCGTGGATTTGGTGATGGATGATCTGCTCCTCAAGCGGAAACACACAGTGCCCAGAGCCAACGAGAGAGAGAGGGCGGAGCCTAAACGGAGCGCAGCTGCGGCTGCCTCGGCAGACAGAGGGAAGACTCGGGACACTGGCTCAGCCCTGCCCACCCATATTCCTATCGTTCCATCCGAACGCTGGTCGACGGCTGTGACGCTGACCGCTCCGATGGAGAAGGCAGCAGAAGAAACGCTCGGAACCATTGCGCCGCCCACCACGACCACAACCGCGCCGGTCACCACTACCACTACCACTACCGCACTACCCACCACTACCGCGCCACCCACCACTACCGCGCCACCCACCACTACAACCACAGCGGCACCCACCACTACAACCACAGCGGCACCTCCCACGACCACCACAGCCGTTCTCCAGACCGCCGCTGTAGCCACTGCAACCAGCACTACCGCTGCTGCTCCTCCACAAGCAACCACTGGGGAAACCGAATCGGCGACATCGACTCATCTGACGGCATCACCGACCACGACAACACCGCAGGCTTCTACCACCCGGCCAACCAAAGCTGCCGCGTCGGTTAAACCCAAGTACCGAATCAGCTGGACAGAGAGCCCGTCAGAGGAGCCCCCAAAAATTCCTGGCAAGTTTTTCAGCACTTAACGCCTGAGTCATTTCGTGTGAGACATCACAGTTATTGGGGAAGTCACTCTTCAGAAGATCTTACAGTAGCAAGGCCTAGGTTCATGTTGGTGTCTAATGCTATGCTGGCTGTGGAGTCCATTGTAAACTGGACAATGTGAGCTGCGAAGCAAGAGTGCAATAATCAAAGGCACATAAATGTATTGTTATAGTACTGTTTTCCTAAATTTAAGCTTAATTTTGACCTGACTGTTTTGATTAAGACAAATTAAAAAGTAAAACTTTCAATTTAACCCTTTAATGGCCCTCAACCATTTGGTGGAGCACGTTTTGGGTCTTGGTGTCTTGTTGGGGACTGTGTTGGACTTGACTCAAATGGTAGAGATGGCTCAATCAGGTGGGGTTGGGTTCGGCATGTTTTTCGGCAGAATATCGGGACTCGGGGTGTGCAATACTAGGTGGTTGAGCTTGCCATTATAGGGTTAAAATAAAACTTGGAGGGCATAAAGTTTAGGCTTGTAACTGACGGTGCACAAAACAGCTCATTCAATGCACTGAAAAACTGTGCAAGAGGTAATTCAACATGCAACACACCGGAAAAACTCTGAGCCATAATAGTCTCATCATTAACAGGGGAATGCAAGGATACCCTGGCCTCCATCTCCGATCCTGTGACCCACAATACGTACGGCAGACAGGAAGGAGCGTGGATGAAGGATCCCAAGAGCGCTGAAAACAAGATCTACGTCACAAATTACCACTTTGGAAATAACCTGCTGGAATTCCAAGACATGGAGACCTTCAAAAAAGGTACTTGCCTACTGCATTTATATGTAATATGGTTGCCCACGTATAGCTTATACTGGAGACACACACAAATATAAAAATAAACGATAGTAAATATATATATTTTTTTGTGTGCCTTCCCCCAGGGAAGCCCTCCAACTCCTACAAGCTTCCTTACAACTGGATCGGCACGGGTCACGTGGTTTACAACGGGGCCTTCTTCTACAACCGAGCCTTCTCCCGTGACATCATCAAGTTTGACCTGAAAATGCGCTACGTGGCAGCATGGACCATGCTGCACGACGCGGCCTTCGAGGAAGACTGGCAGTGGCGCGGGCACTCCGACATCGACTTGGCCGTGGACGAGAGCGGCCTGTGGATAATCTACCCGGCGCTGGACGAGGAGGCCTTCCACCAGGAGGTGATCGTCCTGAGCAAGCTGAACCCCACGGACCTCAGCATCCAGCAGGAGACCACCTGGAGGACGGGCCTGCGCAAGAACTTCTACGGCAACTGCTTCGTCGTCTGCGGCGTCCTCTACGCCATCGACAGCTTCGATCGGGCGCGCGCCAACATCTCGTACGCCTTCGACACGCACACAAACACGCAGATGATACCCCGGCTCCCCTTCACCAACAGTTACTCCTACAACACGCAGATTGACTATAACCCCAAGGAGCGGGTCCTGTATGCTTGGGACAATGGCCATCAGGTCACCTACAACTTAGTGTTTGCCTACTGAACAGGAGTTGTAGGGACAAAAAAACAAAACAAAGCTGCCCAGCACTTTTTGTATAAATGAGTAAAAACAAAAAGGAATAAATGAATTTATATGCAAGTGGATTGTAGAGCAGTCTGCATGACCCTTGTGGGTCTTTACACATGATGTACCAACCGATTTTTTTTTTTTAACTGTAGTGTCTGCATCGCAAACATTTGTTTTGACCCGTTATTTAACGTCCACTTTTTTTACCTCTCAAAGGGCTGGCCGAATTTAATCACTCATTGAAGCATGACAAGGTTGTTATTGTACTGCTCATTATGACTTAACAGAATGTACTGTATATACTGTAATTTAGAATAAACCATATACATTTTATTGTAATGGTTCACTGTTTATTTAAAAAATAAAAATAAAAATAAAAAGTTCAAGTAACTAGTAACAATATGTTGTGGCACTAACACGCTGAGTGAAGTTTAATGAATATGATATATTTAAAAACATTTAATTGTGGATACATTTTCTTGACAAATAAACCAATTGAAAATCGAATTATTTAAAAGAAACTCAAGATTTGTGAGTGAATGTATGAATGTTCTGTGATAACATGTACATTACCTTACCGTAATCCTACCTTACATAAAATGCATGTGCACCCAGATATAAACTTCAGAATGAACATTGTCTTTTTCTTTATATACCTTTTCACAATTAAATATAATGCATAAGGACATTTGCATATGTCAGTGTTTGTATATTTACATTGCCTTATACAGTCAAATTACTGTATCATTATTGAATTTCTTGCATTATGGAAATCAAATCCATCTGGAGTCCATATTTTGGTCCTGCTGGCATCTGGACATAGTGGGAAATTACTCTCAAAACAACTTCACAGGAAGGTATAATTTGGAGCCTATCATGAACTGAATACATAAGAACAGGTTTGTTCACGGGACTAATTTCAGTTACAGATGCTGTCAGCTTTGAGGTTCGGTCGACTCAAAACCATTCTACACCATCGGATTCCTGGGAGTATGTGAATACGCTGCAGTAGAAGCACAGCGGAGTATTGAAAGCGAAATGAATGATCCTGAGACGTCTTCCAGTGTATTTATTTGGCAAGTCAGTACAAGATATAAAACAAAAAAATTTTATTGGTTCCCTGCTCCCACAATAATAAAATGATAAAGCACAGGTGCTGAATTTCACTTCCAATCACATAATCAACAGCTCTGTTCATAAGTCCAAACATCTACCTACCCCTAAAACAAAGGTTTTGTCTTAATAAACTACAAAAAATGGCTCAATTGTAACAAAAGCTAAACAAAAGGGACTCCCATAAAAAAATCAATCCTTATTCAAATATAAAATCCAGATTGTATAATATATTATTTTTTGCCTCCTTCATAGATTTAACTATAAGAACACTTCACAAAATGTATAGTATATTCTCCAATATTGATAACAATAAAGATGCATTGTACATATGCCAAAAACATGTACATAGGTATACAAGTGGAATTTATAGATTATTTGAGTTTTTGAGTGTATGTGTATTCTGACTTAAGAATATACAGGTATATATTCCAATTAAGTTTAGCATTTCACCATATATAACCGTATTTTAGTTATTTTCTGATAAAAGTAGGCAGTTATCAAACAGTTTCTGGCATGGTATGAAATCAACTCTGAAAAAAAAGTAAAAAAATTTACCAGCCACAATCAAGATTTTTACCAGCATTTGGCTGGTGGCTGGTGATAATTTCACACCCTGGTTTCTGGAAATACAGCATCAAACAGGTGAGTTAAACTGCAAACTGCCGTGCAAACTAGAATTTACTTTGTCCATTTTTCACCTCTTCCATTGTGGCTTCAGATCGTGCAGTCACAACAGAACACAAAACTATAAACTATTCACCCCAAACCCATTCAATCAAGTCTGATCCCTCTGGCATGTAATACATTAAATTAATAACTATCAATTATAAATTTTGTGTCTACCTGCTCTTCAAAGATGATAAGCTGAATTTCAAGATACCTTTCCCTAAGGCGATGGTCGAGGTACTAGAAAAAGGTATATGTCCCTGAAACCAAACCTGGCATTTTAAATTACGTCAGCGTTATGACATGCAAGTCTCTGAGAGAAGCCTAAATATAAAGCACAGGCATAGGTTGCAATGATATATAATTATACCGTAGCTTGCATTAATACTGAAATCTGATTGACTGAGGATGATGAAATATATGCAGATATATCAAGGGCTTTATTAAAATCTCTACATGTGTATGTGCATCAAAAAATGCACATAGTTTATTCCTTGCATGTATATATATATATATATATATATATATGCACATATAATTTGTTGTCTTAGTATGCATACTTGATGGGATATTTAATGTGTATTAAGGGGATTTGAGGAGCTGATTTAAGTGAGATCAGGAGAATAAAGTTAATTATCAGCACAATTTAATCTCGAGTATGGCATTTGGCTCATTGCTTTGAAAATAACCCTCATTTCTCGTCTGAAAAGTATTTGTCTTTCAAAATAACACATTTTCCGTACAATTATGACTTAAATAATATAGCTTGTACAAAAAGCAAGCTAGCTATGCGTGCCTGACATTCAAAGCCATGGGAAATCCAGCCATATCCTAAAATGTAACAGGCTTCAGAAGAATGTTATTGTTGGCAAAGGTCACTAATAGAGGATATATAGCCTGCAACCACTAAGGTTCCAGCTAAAGAAGTCACTTACTGTACCATGATGGATTTGGCCTTGGCTGAAAGTATCTCCCCTGTTTCTGTTGGAGGTCCTTTTACAAATCAATTAGTTCCCCTTTGAAACCTACAATCATAAATACTTTGAAGATTGACACCTATATCGGAAAATAAGCGGCCTTTGCTTTTTATCCACTGCAGTGGAAATATCCTTTGGTAAATAGAAATGAACTTCTCATCACAAGAACAGATAATATATTTTGTGCCCAATGCTCATTGTTTCATATGTTGAGTTTGATATACCTGCGTATTCTTCAATGATTCTTCATTTGTGGAGGTGTAACATGGAACCAATCTACAGGTTCTCACAACGCTTAGCTTCGGTAAAACAAGGATAAGTGCAGAAGCTCAAAACTAGATTAAGATGAAAACATTTTTAAAGTAGCTGCATCTTCTTTTAAAAGCAAAATAAAAACTCTCAGTTTATATGTAGTGGTAAAAAGAATGAAACCAAACTCCAAACAGTCTTGCCGATACCATGCTTTCTGACATGGCTAGGGTTTGTTGCAGGATCTGTTGATCTGTTGACTCTTTCAAACCCGCATGGACAAGATGTGGAACATATTTTAAAACTGTGCCCTTCTTACCCACGTCTCCATGGGATGGCAAACAAAGTCGTGGAAGGTCGAAACCTGCGACTTGAAAAAGGAAAATACAGGCTGCAAATTACAGTATTTGTGTTATAAAAGAGTGGCCGAGTGAGAGAGAGAAATAAGAGAGGGAGAGAGAGAGGGCAGAAAGAGGAGAGAGGGGATTGAGAGAGCTATGGTTTCAACCCTTGGAGGAGTTGCGTTATGACGTCATGCTGTGAGAACCCATGAAAGTTTTTAAGGCTGGAGGGCTCTTCATTGAACAGCCATCTTTCGAGTCAAAACCGCGGGGAATCGCCTTGTCTTTTGCTAAGTCGAGAGATGACCTAAGATTTCATCAAAATATTTGGATAAAATATGAAAGGGTAACAATAAAACAATGGTAAGATGTGGGGAAGAAAGGCACAGAATAAATTAAATTGTACCCTTCATTATGGAAACAAATTCACCACAAAACTTCTCCCCTGGATGGGCACTGGGCAGAACTGTAAATGATTAGTGTCATGTTTTGCCTGGGCTTGGCTAGCTTTCAGCAAAACCTGGGAGAACTCCCACGGGAGGCTTGACCTGACCACTACCCATAGTAGAGTGATAAGAGTTGGAGTGGTTTGCGCGCAGGAATGCAGGGATACTGGCGGTCTTGATGTGGAGGATCCTGGTGTCCATCACCTCGCAGTCGATCTGCATCATCACCTCATATTCTTTGTCTTCTATCACAGTCTCTGTAAGGAAAGAATAACAGGTCAGGACATTCAAATGCACACACACACACATACTCTTACAAATGTATACACCTTAGGCCCATGATGACTTACAGAGTCTTTTGACGTCAGGAAGTCATGGCATGCAAAGAATATGCAACCAAATATAAAATATGACGGCTTTATTTAAGTTTATGTTAATTTGTCCAATTAGCTTTGGCCCCCTAAAATAGGGAGGGCGTTATGTATAAAAATGGCTACAATTGCTACATGGTTCACCCGATATGGATGTAAAATCCCTCAAATTAAAGCTGAAAGTCTGCACTTTAACCTCATAGTCACTGTTCAATTTCAAAGCCAATGTGCAGAAGTACAGAGCCAAAACAACAAAAATTGTGTCAGTGTCCAAATGCTTATGGACTGCACTGTATATATTTGGCACCCAGGGCTGAGCATATCCACTTCACAGCCCAATTTGGAATGACTAAAGGTCAGTCAACACCAAGAATGATAACTATAAAGATAACTATAAATATATAGTTTTAAAAATCATTCTAACTCAAGTGGATGGCGGAGTCCACACCACAACCATAATGACAACGACAGTGACGAACAATATAGTGAGGATCACTTACAGAGCGATGTGATGAACGATAGGAACACTGACAGCCAATCAAAATCAGAATTTACATGCTGCCGACACAGCTGGAGCACACAGCGCGTGCTTGGTGCCACTGTTTACAGAACGTCATCGTTCCTCAGTGTGGATGATCACATCGTTATCATTACAGTTAACGTTACAGTTATCGTTCTTGGTGTGGGTGGGCCTTAATCGTCTGCAAACACAGCCGGGTACATGCGCAAACCCCAATGTCGATTCGGGAGAGGATAGACTCTTCCGAAACACGTGGTGTTGCCAGCTGCTTCTTTTCACACTGGAGACGACAGCTAAGCACGCATTGAGACGGAGGAAGACCTTTCATATGCAGTGCTGACTGCAATCCGCGCGCGCCCGATCGACCAGCAGGGGTCGCTAGACAGCAACGCACGCGGCAACCTATCCGACTGAACCCTCCCAATTCCCTGGGCGATCCCTGGCCAATTGTACGTCACCCTATGGAGCAACCAGCCACAGTCAGCACCGGCATGGTCAGGACTCGACCCGAGGCCTTGAGGCACATCCATGCCCCAGTGTGGTGCCTTAACCTAATGAGCCATCCAGCAGCCCGCCTTCAGGACCACATTTCGAGTGTACTTCATAATGCTTATGATGCACGTCATAACATGCCAAAACAACCATAAATGGTCACATACACATATATAGAAGTATTATTTTTATTTTAAAAACCCTCAGATGACTTATCTTATCCTTGAACGGTTTGAAGCTAATGAACATAAATTAGGTTCTTTGCATTAACTTTTCATAAAGGGACTGAGAGATCGAGGGATGCAAGCGTGCAATAGGGTTGTCATCAAGGGAATGTGGCTTAATACAGCTAATAATATTAGCCTGGCCACGTATTTCATCAATAGGTCTCCTGTTTTATTCTGACACCACCATAGACTTGAGATTCATTCCAAAGTGTGGAATACAGGCTAAGTATAAGTGAGGGTAGAGTACACTTGCTGTAACGTAACTACAGCGTAGACAACCTGGAAAAAATAACTGGGGTATACTGTGCGTTCACCTTAAGCGCTACAGTTGTACAGCTTCCTGTCATGTTGGTGTGAATAAACTAAAGCCAACAGAAAAACAACCAAATAAAACAATGCAACGCATCCTACTTTGTAGTGAATGTGAGCGCTTACAATGTCCACGTTCTCAAAATGCTAAGCAGTTAAGCAGTTTTAGTTTAGTAACCATTAATGTTTTGTTTAAAAAAGGAGGCGCCTTCCATATGTTAACAGTCTTGATCATCCAGAGCCAGAGTTCAAACACAAAATACTGAGATATGTGCCAACCCATAATTATAAAACCATTTCCCGATGGTGACCTTGCCATGAGCAAGGGGGGTTTTCCCTTCTACTAAAAAAGTCAGTCAAGCAACTTGAACTTGAAAGCAGTTCAAATATGTTTTCATAAGATGCCTGTTTGATTCTTCTTTATAATGAAGGTCACACATCAGCAAATGTTTAAAAACATTTTTAAAAATTAAACAACTGAATGCAGGATGTTTAAATCAATACAGCTTGAATTAAATGAGATTTGACCAAAAAGGTCAGAGAAAATATAACATTAAAATGGTTACCAATTGTCATTGCAAATACACAGTGAGCACCATAATTAATTGACCAGTGACAAATTTTCTGTTATGTTGGTTCTGTACTTTAGCACTTTGAGTTTGAAATGATACAATGAGGAGAAGTGCAGACCGTATCGAATGAACCGTTTAGAAATTCACCTTTTTTCTACGTCACGGATAGGGGCGGGGCTTCAACTAAACTTTTCACTTTGAGTGGCAGCAAATGGCTTTTTTTTTTTGCACAAAATGCAGTGGCACAGCTTAATTAGATTTCTTTTCCTTTTTTTTTTGATCTATGAAATGGAGATAAGATTTTTTTATAACTCAAAAAACATGATTCAGTGTTTATTAGCCCTTTAAAGCTAGACTCTCAGAGGAGAACCGTCGTAGAATGAGAGAGCTGCACTATCCATACTCATAAAATATTTTATGAGAACACTTAGTAGTTATATTAAGTCAGTCCAGCAGATGGAAGCTATTCTTCACAAACAGTTGACGTTTTTCTACAAGTACATTTCAGCTGGAACAAATGACAACACACAACAGGCTAACTCAATGATTAAAAGCCAAATTACATATTTACAATCCTACAACTTAATAAAACCAATAAAAAGTTGCTCCTTTATTGAAATACTGAGAATTATTACTAAGGAAAATAATGAGTCATATTTAGAGTGTGAACGAGAAAGAGACAGAGAGACTGAAAGAAGACTCAGAGTCGGGGTAACAGATTCATGAGAAAAGCGGCTGGACTACAGAGCAGTAAATATCCTGCTATATAACCATGAGAAATATATAAGCTGCGAAACTGGAAGCTGCTTTAATAATCAAATCAAATCAATATTTATTTATATCGAGCATTTCATATGTACCCATTCATCAAATGACTTTTACAAAGAGAACACACAGAAAAGAATGGGACATTGTATGACTAATCACCCCCATGTTTGTTTTTTTAGTTTTTTAATGCTTTCTCCCTTTTCCCCCCGAATTCGGAATGCTGCAACGCTCATCACAACAATGTCAGCCGCCACTGATCACACCGCAGTTCACAAGCCGCACTCACAAAAACATGAGTGGGAGGAAGACATTTTGCGTGCGGCATATGCGCACACACACATATACAGCATAAGTATGCGTGCATGTGTGCATGTATGCAACAGTAACATGTTCACATAAGAGGATGTTAGTATATGAACATATTATTAGGATGTAGAGTATTTCTGGCAGTGCGTGTTGAGCCGTCGGGGTGGGATGTATAATCACTATATGTACTGTGTGTACATTGCGCTGCACATCCTCATAGAGGAGTTCCAGCCAGTTAAAAGGGAGAGAGGGAGGGTAAGAATAAAGAGGTGCACGGCGAAGCCGCTGGGAGACCCAGACATGTTTTGCAAGACCTGGATGGGAGCCATGTCTGCAGGGCTTGGGAAAATGGGCCCAAGTGGACCCCAGGGGTACCCTTCAGAACTTTACTTTGGCTGCTCTCCTGTCTGTGTGAGCTCAGCTAATGTATCAGTATGCTATCCTGGCTGAAGGAAACAAGGCTGGCGCTGCATCGTTTTTTGTAGCCTGGTCAAATTTTCCTACTGAGACAACACAACAACATTTTCTTTTGGAATGCCCAATCGGTTTTGTATGCCCACGACTACAAACGGGCATTTAATCAGTCTACCTACAGGCGTGGACAAGTCATGTCTTTTTAAAATGCATTATTGACAAAATACACCAAAAACAAAAACTGTTACTCCTAACACATCGGTGTTTCTAATGGCTAAATGCTTTAAGTGCAAGCCAAACACAAAGCACTGCGGTGTGGGTGTGGTGAGGTCAACAAGCACTTAGGTATCTTTACTGTGCAGCAAAAATACATCTTTTATAAAAACATTTAAGTTCAATTTTCTTTTTAAAATAAATAAATTTCCTGTATAACAGTACTGGTAAATTATTTGAAAGAAATTTCACTGTTCATTACTTGACCCATAAAAACTCCACAGAGAAGTTTTTATAACTCATCTCCAGTTTCAGTGGAACATCTGATGAAGCTTTCATGACCAATTCTTTGTTCTTTAGTAAGTGTCACATTTATCTGAGACACTCTTTCCTGCATTAATAACAGCTTATTTATCTATCCTCCTGAATCGGAGAGAAGACTCTCAGAAGTGCTATGTTTCTGTGACTACAACAACAAATGTTTAACACAGTGCCACTGTGTCCACATTAAAGCTTCTTCATGCAGGTATTTTTAAAAATCAAAATGTTTCATTATAAAAAATAAGTTACCACAATTATAACTTTATAAATTCTGCATGCCAAAAACAATAAAATCGGTCCTCTGTCCAAGCAGCCACTGTAGGCCTACTGGTCATTTTTCCAAGACTGAATATAGCATAGCAGAAAATAAACTGACCACCCTCCTAGCATCACTTCAGGAAAAACAGCAGTTATCCAATATTCCTTGAACTACACCATCCTGTTTATAATGCAAATAAAATACTTTCAGGCTACATAAACAATGTAAACTCCAGTCAACTGTGCATAAAAATTAAGTACGCTTAGTCATTGTGTATCTTGAAATATAACATTAAATTTGAGTGTGCTCTAAATTATGTGATTGTTACAGTGTAACCGTTCACATCGAAGCATGTTATTATCTCAGTTTTATCCAAATTCCCAGTCGTAACATTAGCTAATAAATACTGTTTATAAACAACGTAATGGCATCTAACCAGTATTACCTCGGGATACAGCAAAATAAAATTTCTTCCTTGATGATGACTGAGAAGGTTTGATGGAGAATTTAAGTGTGAATCCATTAAAAAGATACATTTTATTGTATCTTTTTCATAGCGAAATAAACACAGTTAAAACTTTGCTCCCCATATTCCGAAAGAAGGAAGTACCAAACAAAACGTAAACGCGGCAGTCTCGTGGGCGTTGAGGGGTTTGGCGTTTAACCAAATGGCATGCATCCACACATGGAAATTTAGAGGTAGAGCTGAGTCACCGTTTACTAAACCCAGAACATAATTCATCTGTTTCCCATAGAAGCAACATCAATTTTCTAACCTATAATTAAAGAAACTATAAATATCTGTCTAGAGGTAGTTGAGTTGCATGATTGGAACAGGAGTATAGCTTTTTGGATTTCAGAGATACAGAAATAATGTAATCAATTGTTGACCCCCCCAATACAAATTTCAGTGACACTTACAGTAACGTGACCTTTTATTTCATTGGTACATTTTAAATATTTAATCATGGGTCTGACTGTAATTTTTTTGTTTGATTGTAATTGTTTTGTCCGTTACTCTTTGTTTTTATATAACTCCATGAAAATGAGGGCTTTTCCTCAATGTGTTTCCTGAGATTAAAATAAAGGTTTCAATCAATCAATCATCAATCAATATGCCAGAAAGCCTACATAATGGTGTTATAAGCTTGCCATGACAGCTGGTCATAACCAGTGATAACAGTGTACTACAACTGATAACAAATCTCACTATACTGTCATGTCATAAACTACTGAAATGTACTGCATCTGAAATGTCATAATTTTGCACTAAACAGCTGCACTGCACCAACATATCACACCTTTCCAAAAAAAAGCACTTGATACCTCCTAAACAGATTTCTTCTGAGATGTTCAAGTGCCCAGAATGTTTCACGTTGGCAGTGTTGTTTGACATGGGCATTCATGGTCCTGAATTTGGAATGCATAAATATCTCAACAGCTAGCTTTAATAACAACATGTGAAATCAATTTATTTCACATGAATTTAAAGTTTCAGTTCCAAAAAAACTCTTCGTAAAATGTTGGCAGATCAAATATATCGTCTTCCACACACAATATCACTTTAGATACCTCTGCCGCCTGTCTTTTGCTCCATATGGAGAATCAAGTTCTTATGAATCTTGTTCTTATGAATCTACAAATCTTGCTCTTTTAAGAAGAGGCTTCTCTGCTTATGGGGTCTGGAGGGACAAAGTTTACGGATTTAGATCAGAATCAGAATCAGAATCAGAATCCCTTTATTCGCCAAGTATATATATACATACAAGGAATTTACTGTGTTTATGGGTGGTGCGTAAACCAACACAAACATAAAAAAAAAAAATAATATATAATATAATAAATAAAAAATAAAAAAAAAAAAAAAAAAACAAAAAAAAAAAAAAAAAAAAAGTAAGTAGTGTGCAAGTAGTAGTAGTAGTGCAAATTTTTTTTTTTTATAAAAAAAAAAAAAAAAAAAAAAAAAAATAAAAAAAAAAATAAAAATAAAAATAAGCAAAAAGTAAGTGGGAAGTAGGTAAGTGTAAAGTGTCTATCAGGGCGGGTCTGTGTCTGTGTGTCTGTGGGGGGGGGGGGGGGCTTGCCTATAAGACTAACTAAGGAAAGAAAAAGAAACTGTTTTTTTTTTAAGAGGTTTTGGTCCTGAGATGGCGCGCCCCTGCCAGAGGGAAGTGTTACAAACAGACTGTGACCGGGGTGATCACATCCTACAGAGCTTACCATTTAGATTCATAGCTGGTAGCACCAGTGACATCTTTGGCCTTTGTCCTTTGCTGTGCTTGGTAGCAGGAAGAAGAAGGTGATCCTAAAAATGAGCAAAATTGATCAACATTAAATATTGCTTTGTCATAGTAGTCTGGTGTAGAGATGCGGTCATTGCATTTTTAGCACGCACGCACGCACGCACGCACGCACGCACGCACGCACGCACGCACGCACGCACGCACACACACACACGCACGCACAAAACAGAACAACAGAAGAACACAAATAATCCCTAAACAACAATAGACTACAAATAACAGTGGAACAGACAGACCAGCCTCTTGACTGAAGTGGAGAACAGCAACTTTCTCGTTTGGGAATGAGAGGACTTGGAAGAAGCCTCACATCAACCGAGAAGCCACAAAATCTTTTCTTTCAAACTCCATGCAAATAGGATGGAGAGAAGGCCATTTTTATCACTCTGGAGGATATTGCACATATGTATTACTACAAAAACCTATATAAAAGCATATGAAATGAAATTATTTTAAAAAACAGAGTCGTCAACTGAACTTTCAGAATAGCTTAATATGTAAGTACTAGTGCTATGTTGCAGATGTCACAAAAAAAGTGATCAAGGTGAAAAAATGTTTGCTTGTTTGTTGCTTGGTAATGAGGAAGTACACAAATGCGGACCTGTGACGGACAGAAAATACTCCTTCCTGAGTGAAACCTGCCCCAACATGCCTTAAGAAGAACAAGCTACTAAAGACCCGCCATTACAGCGACCTGAACCAGCCAAGGCCTAATTACCCTTCATTTTAGATCTATCTCTGTCTTCTGGCTGGTAGCAGGCCATTCACTACACAAATCGGTAAATAATTCAAGAGCTTCCTTGCTCTCGAGTCAACTGGTACAAAAAACAGACAGAAACAGTAAGTGTCAATGTATAAGAAGCAAACTGGATCAGCACAATTTAAAACGAATGAAAAGACAAATATCCAAATATATTTTCCCCACAATTACGAAATCTGGCATTGTGGCTGGAAGTTATTGTATCGTATTGAAGGTCTTGCGGCTAATGACTTTACTTATATCAGACTTTACAGAAAGAACTGATGTGACTCAAACAGAGCCCTCCTGTTTGCACACATCTTTCTTTCATTCCACAAAAATAGACTGCAGTGTTATTAGATATATGAACACAAATGCCTGGATTCAATCAATGCGTTCCCCTTTTCTAAGCGATCACCAAAATGTATTTGCCAAACTGTGTATTAGCGAGGAAAAAATAAGCATTTGTAAAGCAAAGTTAAAGACACATATTGATTGAAACCAGCCTGAGGCATAAATCCATGACATCAGACAACTGTGTGGGAGAGAAGTGATGGCAACAGGATTGATTGGACAGTGCCCAGCAGGCACCGGATTTAGCGATGCCTCATCACTGTTCCTTTCAACAGTTTAGTTTGTTTCAGATTTTAAAAAATAAAACATTAACTGTCAGGAAAGAGATCACAGAGAATTATTAGCCAGGCTACATTTTGCCGTGCAGCTTTTTAGATGCGGTACATACAACCGCAGATTCTTCATGGAAACCAGATGGTTGTCTCTTGCGTTCGTTTTTTTCTCTCTAAGACTGGTGAATATTTATGAGGCATGCCGAGGAGAGAACATCTATTGGCATTGGTATTGCTTGTGCGCCTCTTAATGTATTCGGCAAGATCAATTTAAGTTTTGACATGGCATGGTGGCCAGAATTGCTTATAATGACTTTTATGTGCCTGGTGTGGGAGGAGAAACACAAAAAGTGTGCCACAGGGATAAATAAGTTGGTCAGTAAGGCATGTTTCACATGAGAGAATTAATAAAGTATCCACCTATCCTGCTAGAGTACATAAGACACAAGACACATGCTCAATTCAAATTGGAACATTTCAGCTTCAAGGGCAGACAAATAAAATATCAAAGAATGTTGGCCAACTGGTTTGTCTTTAGAATCTGTGTTATAAGTCTGCTTGATCACACTTGGAACTCGAAAACACAGAGTCTTCAACGGGGTCTTCCCCAGCTCAGACGTTTACGAGAGAAGCAAGAGTTGCAGACGTAAATATTTCTTTTCACTACCGATTCTGCGTTTTTGTTTTTTTTTGCTTGAAAGCACCACGCTTTAATGTAAATAATGTGCCTGCAGCCACATAGCTTGCTTGTCTCTCGCCACATGACACAGGAGCGGAAAGGATACTTCTAACCTTTTCTGAGTCAAGCGGGACAACTACACCCAAAAGAACAAATAGACAGAGCTGGTCCTAATTTAACCCTTCAGAACAACATTGGTATAGAAAAGCCAACCACTTCAGAACCTGGGTGGTGGAACATGTGGAAGCCAGTTCTCTGAAGCAGTCCCGCTGGCTTCTACGCGGCTTCTCTCGTAATACGTTGGCCTTTGCTGCAACTTTAATCGAACACGGCTGGTGGTGGATATCAGGGCGGAGAGAAGCGAGAAGCATCGCCAGAGGGCCAAAATACCATTCAAACATTCTGACGGAGATTAGAGAAGAAAGTCTGCAATCGAAAACACGGATAACTTGCGTTAAACTGCCCTTAACACTTTCAATGCCTACAGATTCCAAATCAGAAAAAGCATCCAAATTGCAGGGTCTGTGTGTAAACTGTGCTCTTGAGCAGCTAACAGCAATACGCAATGTCAGAGAAATGCAGGTCGTAGGATTATGACCCTCTACCTGGTTGCAATACGCTACAAAACATTCAGGGTTAGGTTTCTGAGCACGTGGTGATAAGGGTCTACCCCCTGCAAATACCCCCCTGCCATTTGTGGTGCAGAATTTGGGACACGAAGTCGCTCTGGTCTTCCCTTCAGCTGTGGAGAACAAAGGGACGAGACGGCGCTCGCCTGGTGGCAGATGAGAAGCCCTTCTGCATTCTCTTTAAATGCCCTTGTCCACATCTACGCAGCTGTTGCCATGATGATGAGACTTAGATCAATACCAGGAGACCAGGAGCCAGGTGGTCATCATGGGAGCAGTACTAAGGTCATCCAAAGGTTTTCCCCTCATATTTTCAAGGTTTCGTGTTAAAAAGTAACGATGAGTCCCTCATGTGTAAATCCCTTAAAAACCTTTAACGAAAAGACTATAACCATTAGGGGGACCAACAGGAAGGCCCCCTCCCTCGACACACGGTGATATAGGGCAGACAGATTCCCAAAGGGACACTGTCAGGCTGCGATGAGCTGACCGTATAAATGAGGATAGACCGTGATCAGAGAGTCAACCACTGGCATCTCATCAAAACAATGTCAATTGATGGTTCTTTCTGAATTAACCTACATGCTTTCCTTTGTAAGTCACCCTGGATAAGATTGTGATGTTATTTCATGATTCTTCAATATAAATTATAGATGTACATTCAGCTCTGTGACAAGCACACACACACACGCACCCATGGCATTCGATTATGTGCTCACAATTAACACAATACAGAATGGAAAAGGACATATATTAGCACCCTCCTGGGGAGAATCCGAGTTTTTTTACCAAAATTCTGAGTGTACCTTTAACATGGAACGAGCACTAATGATTGTTGAATGAAAATATCGGAACAAAATATCACCTAATATAAAAAAAACATTTGCTGGAGGGCTTATGACCAAATCTCACAGGTTTTTCCTTTCATTAGAGCCTCATTCCAGTCTGCGTGGATGCTTGCTCTCTTGGAAAACCTACCAGTGACACCTCTGGAGATTAATGGAAAATTTTAGAAAGTTTAAAAATAATTTTTTATAAATAAGAACAGTTCCAGGATTTCATTGTACTTATGAATCGTGCCTGCAACAATATTTTATTAGGCCTCTATAGTCGGTTTTCTTTTAAAATAAATCTTCATACCTAACCCTAACCCAATAGGCACTACTGAATGGCGTACGTCAAACTGGTGGATGAAATAGATGGGGAACAGACAATTATGTCCAAAATTGTGCCATTTAATGCAAATAGGAAATAATTGTGAAAATGTGCATTGGCTTACTGGGTGCAATAATTATTATTAATAAATAATTATGATCAGCAAGTAGCAAGATTTTATTGGTACAACCAACAAAACTTTCTATACTTTAAAGGTAAACGGGTGACCTCTCCTTACCCGGCGAAACGACACCACGTAGAATGTGTCTCCTCTGCGCCGAATCTCCTCGAAGAAGTCATTGTAGCTGCCGTGGCGAGCGTAGTATACCTGCAGCTCACTAGCCGAGTTCCTGTGTGAAAGGGGATGTGGGGTTGGCAAAGTATTTAAAAAACTGAACATAATGAACCCTGAGGATATGCCCTGCTCAGAGACGTTATGCCAGTTGTATCAAGTGGTTATGAATGTGTACAAATGGTTCTGAATACAGTTTAGAACACCGCTGAGTTGAAACACCGAATTTGTTGTCTGGGGTAGAGTTTAATCGATTGTAATGAGTCTGCCTTAGATCCCCTAAAAAGTGTTACCCGATTAAATTAGGTATAAGTGCTAAGAAAAGTGGTTACAAATGGTTATAAATGATTATGAGTGTTTTTACAGGTGCTGACCTGATCAATGTTGATTAATGTGTATGCGTATGCTGATATTAACACTGATAGTGTTCTGCAATATACATAAATATACAATTTTCATGTAATGTGTTACTATGAAGTTGGCCTGTAATGCTGTGGTTAACTTAAGTTTGACACTGTGCCCGCTCTAAGAAAACAATTCATGCCAATTCATCTCAAAATCCCAGAATGCCATTATATTCTGCAGAATCTGTCTATTGGAAAAAACTGTGACTATTTTACTGTTCTCGCTCTAAACCCTGCGTCCAATTTCCTGTTATTTTCCCTGTTTCCATCTCATAATGAATACCTGGTTGTTCTCACTGAATATGGAGAACAGCCCCTTACCTCCAGGCCACTAACTGTCGTCTTCATCATTTCTACAATCATTCTCCCGCTTCTGAAAATGTGTACATGTTTTCACAATAATATCTGTGATGACAAAATATGTACACAGCTGTAGGACAAAACTGTGTTTTTTTTTTAGCTGACAGACAGTATATTGTCCTTAAACCATAAGCTGTCTGCGCCAGTTTTGAGGGCAGGCGACTTCAATGGAATTGCAAAAATGCTTGGTTTGTTGTTTTCATCAAAACGTTGTGTAGGTTACCATTGTGGTCACATTTCAGAATTACAAAAGGGGGGAGAGTTTGGCAAGCGATATTGCTGAGGGAGCAAGAATCCAGCCGGAGACAAAATGACCTTTATATAAGATTTCCAGAGAAGAGCCATGAACCACACCAGAGGAATGTGAGAATGTGTGGATTTAAGCAAAGATACTAGCAGCTCCTTTATTATTGATTAAAACAACAATTTTTTGCATAACAAATATGCTTTGCATAACCTGTGGAAAATATAGAGTGTTGCTGAAATGAGATGAAGATGTGTCCATGGAAACGACATTTTTTCACAAGGTGTGAAATACAATATCCCAAGATGGTATTTTCAGTGTGCAGGCTTCAAGTATTGCTTTCATTAATTATTGTCTGACATCAACCTGCGGGTAAAAACAGGTATATGCTATTGTAATAAAATAGCATATCCATAATTCCATATATGTATATGTATATGTATATGTATATACATAGGACGTCACGTGGCGCTGTAACGGCGACATGTAGTCCAGCTGTCTCTCGTGTTCGTGTTTGTTAATTGGAATGTATTTTGTTGTGTCTGGCTTGTCACCATGGAGACTCATTCGCAACATATACTCAGGAGTTTACTATCACCAAGTGACATTTTTTGTTCTGAACGAGAGCAGTGACTTTTGGCTCAGAAGATGTCAACGCAATCCGAAGGCATTGCTGAAGAGTGCTGTCAGTCAGGGAGCAACGAGAGTTGCGTTTTATTGAGTTCATGTGCGAAAAGCTTGATTCACATGTGTATGTTGATCCAAACATACTGAGCACAATGATCACTACCTTCTTAACGTTAGGGAACTGGTGTACGTTGACATTTCAGTGCGAAGCTCCTGTCCCAAGCTTATGGATGATTGCACGTCGACAACGGTGGGAAGCTGTTGTAGCTCTCTCTTGGTCTGTGCATGACCGCACCAGGGGAATACGGCTCCGATAATAAGATGCGATCAAACTCTGCACTTTAGCGTCCATCTCCTGTGATCCCTCGGAAAAGTTTGTCCGAAAGAATTGGTGTTTCTCAATGTGGTGCCTCCAAATATTATATTCTTTAACTACTGCAAAGCACTCATTCCAAATTAAACACATTACTTTGGCGTTTGGAGATGGCGGAAATTAGCCAGTTCAGGCAGGGTTAAACCGACGGTTTTCATTGTTAATTTCACTTTTCAAGGTTGACAGAGAGAGCACTTGCCTACTTGTGACTGTCAATTGCCAGGTGTTTTGAAAAGCTACTAAGCGTGGTCGGAATTGTGTCACATGAGAAAACGTTGATTTGTGAGAGATATCCTGATTGGCGGAATATGTTTCTCACGCTGGTTTTGCTTCGTGATCGGAGGAAAACAAATCTTCATGCTTACAGATTTTAGACCACACTCGCAGTGCTGTAACTATTTAGGCTACATAATAACATTGCTATTAACAAATAATTTTTATTAAATAATATTACAATTAATATATAAAAAATTGCTATTAAAATAGCCCATTTAATTCAAGCCCGCTGGGCCACTCGGAGGTTGCTTCAAGGCCGGATGTGGCCCGCGGGCCACCAATTGAATAGGCCTGGAGAGACCGCAACACTGCGTGTATGGAGGAAAGTCGTGGAGGCGGAGTTTGTGTGTTGGACTGCTTAATGACACTAGACATCTCAGGACAGCGGGGGCTATTTTTAATCATGGCTGTATTTCACCTTAATTCACTTAATTAGTTTGATTAATGCAATGATTCTATTGAATGTCTTTATTTGATATGTTTGTTTGTGTGTTGTGGGTCTGCCCCACTGTCTATGTCTTTTTTGTCGAAACTGGTGGCTACAACTGAAGTTCCCTAAAGGGAAAATAAAAGTTATTCTATTCTATTCTATACCTCTGGTGTCTTTGTATATGCTAATGCATACAACAGTTAAACAGGTAATGAATGAGAGACAGTCGAGGGCTTTGAATTATGGAATTCTGTCTGAAAAGAGCAGTGTTCAATCTTTTACATTTTCAAGTCCTATTATCATAGCAATATACTGCATTACATCCAAGTATGTTTCAACACCTTTAAAAAAGTATACCTGCTGTAAGTGTAAAAAAAGATGACTAACTGACTAACAGTGACACTTTTCTGTACTACTCTGCTAATTATAAACCTACGTCAATACACCTCACCACTATCTTTTGCATTTCAATCTGAATAAAGGTATTTGTTAAATGGATGCAATGCAATGTAATATAGTGCATTGCACAACCCATTAAAAAAATCACTCACTTTTCAGTTACGTCAGTGTACTGGACAGTCACAACCTCAGCAACCTCAGACTTCTTTTCCAGTGACTTCTGTGGGAGGTTACAAGAGAGAGCAGAAGAGGGTCAATCTGTCAACCTGAAGATGGCTTCCGTGCAGTGCAAACAAGCCACTCTGGGAATGCATAGAGATTTTCATTTTATTTTCTCTGGCATCATGCCATGCAGTTCCCTATGGCAATGCAAGAACTAGACAGCCACATTTACACAAACAACTTCTGGGAAATGTCATGCTGTACTTTACCTAGGGGTTGGTCCTACTTGGAAAACAAAGCTATGGAATGAAGGCACACTCACAATTGCTGTCTGAAACCTTCATGGGCTTGATTCACTGACCAACTGGCCAGTGTCAGGTATGAGATTGGAGACACCAATGAAGATGAAAGGAATGTCAGTTATCTAATACAGCACACTAGGTTACCCACATATTCCTCTTACATAATATTATAATTACTGTCTGCGGTTGAAAAATGTAACTATTTTTATAGCTGGCATGCAAGTGTATAAAATTATGTATATCTAACCTCTGCAAAAATTCCTTCCCAGCAGGCCGCAACATCCATTATATAATGAGAAATTGATAATAATATTTAAAATTATATGTGCAAAGTTATGCTGCGTCACACTGCCCACACAATGTTACTGCCGTGTTGCACTTTGAAATGTTTAAAAATTTTAAATATATAAATAAACCATGTTTAAAATTTAACATTTTTAAATAAACCACTCATTAAAGATATATAGTTATAGAATATGCATATAAAAGCACACCAGGTTACCCACATATTCATCTTACATAATATTATAATTACTGACTGCAGTTGGAAAATTAAACGAGTTTTATAGCTGGCGTGCAAGTGTAAAATTATGTATATCTATCTGCAAAAAGTCCTTCTCAGTTGCCCGCAACATCCATTATATAATGATAAACTGACATTAATATTTAAAATGATATCTGAAAAGTTATGCTGTGTCACATTGCCCACACAATGTTACTGCCTTGTTGCACTTGGAAATGTTTTCTAATAAAAGAAAAAAGAAAAGCAGACAGGCAAAAAATTAATTCTGAGTGAATTTGTTCATGCCAAAAAAAAGAGGTTGCAATCACAGAAAGCAGTTAAAAATACAGAAACCATCCATCACAGGGCAGCCAGTTCCTGTTGTCACTCTATGAAATAGCTGAACAAACACCATCGGGCGAATTTACAGAAACCAAGCTCAGAATTACCATTACCCTCCCATTCTACTGCTCTCATACACATTTCACACTTCACTCAGGGTTAGGGGCTGGCTTTCCTGCACAAAAGTCGGTTGGTAGTCTGGTAGTCTACCCCCAGGTCATTGGTGGCTTGATTGCACACATATCCAAAGTAAACACAGATTGTAAAGTCATTGTGGGACCATGACCAATGCAATATCTCCTTGTCTGGCTGAAGATGGGTCGGCCTTTAGTCTTATGGAGGGGAACGCGCGCGGGGGGGTGACCCTTCGCTGCTGTGTCTGCTCTTTATATTACCCGGGCAACAGCGAGAATTCAATTCAAAGAAAGGATGGCATGGCTGACAGAGGAAAAAAAGAGAGAAAAGTGCTCTGACCTTCTCCCTCAGTTGGCTTCTCACATCACGTTTGGAGCATGTCACATTTAGAAACGAGGAGCTGCACCAATTACCACACTTTTACAACTAGGCATAACAATCCAGCTAAATGTTACTCGATTCCGTTCTCATCTGAATGTTCCCCTTCCTGCCGGATCCCCTTTACGTTTCATTTTTGTAACAATGTTATTTCATGCTTGTAATTCTTTCATCACTACAACCTGTACCTCCTCACCTGCTATGGGACTACAGATGTAAATCTGGCTTGGCGCACTCACACAAGTGCTGATATGTGGATTACTGTGCATTGTCCATTTAAAGTAATATAAATACATCACTCTCAAGGTAAGAGAGGGATCACTGAATAGAGAGGGCAGTTCGCTGCACTCCCCGATTCCATAACCCAACAAAGAGTTGTAACTGGTCATGTAGCCAGAATATCGTGCGTTCAAAACCCGGGATTGGAAATACTTTTGTAGCCCTTGAGCAAGCTACTTTATCTTAATTTATGTCCCAGCCATCATGCAGGTGGATAAATGGAAACTATGTGCAATGTAAGCTGTATAAGAGGCTCTGGAGGAGGCCCTCAGCTAAGCAAACAAATTAAGTATAAATTAAGTCTACTGACTCACTGTTCACTCAAGCCACCTGTTTTCTGCCCGCTGAGGATTTGAAAATCGTTCGTAAAAAACACTTCATCAGGGAACATTTCACATACAGCAGCCATGTTGTGAGATCGAGACTGAATACGCGGAGACTGACTGAGAAAACCCCACATTGGACATGCACACCTGCTCCATGAACACAAACAGAACCGTCCCGGAGGTTTTCACAGTAACAGAAGGACAACAATGTGTCGGAACTGCACATTTTAGACTACACTGCACCTACTGCTGTTCACTCACAAAAATATCAATGTATCAAGCCCCTAACAAGAAAAAGAGCAAGGCTTTCACACACAAATAATTTCAGTTGCATCCATTTGTGCTCAGTAGGAGGATAATGGAGAGAGCAGGAAACACAAATGAACCCCAGGCATTTCAGCATCGCATGATGTAGTTTGTCTAAAGAAGTTGATGCTTAATGTTTCAGTGATCACACATTTTTTTTTGCCATCAGGAGGGGACCAAAATGACTTGAAAAAAACACTGTGCCTCAGCCAGATAGCAAGCGGGTTATTGAATTTAACCGAACGTGCACCTTACTGGAGAAAATATACCGTGCTACTGGTCCCTCACGGGAGCTTACTGTTGCACTCACAAGTCTCGTGAATTATGGCTAAAACACCCGACTTTAGATTTTTGATCTCTTCATAAAAACAGGTTAAATTGCTAGTTACGAAAGAAGGCCTTTTTTCATGCGGCCACAAATCAGGGGCTAAGAGCCATAGCTTCTACAGGCTAAAATCTAACAGGTGGCACCTCTGCATACACCAGCGGAACTCAGTGGAAAGTAATTTAGCGCACCACGTTTCACACTGAAGTGGAAATTCAGACGATCAACAGGCTACAATTCAAACGCCAAACGTGGAGGGGCTCGGCGCGTCCGACCAAATCCTCCCGTATACTTGCCGAGCTGCCATCCAGTGCCTTTGGAGCAAGGCCGCAGCTGAGAAAACACTGCGCTAACGGTGAAAAACATTCACCCGCTTTACATCGGAATTCATCCGCCGGTAACTACAGTGAGTCCCTGCTAACTCCTCACCGCATGAAGCACTGCGTTTGGAATTACTGCTTTAATGTTCATGAGCTTCAACCTCTTGGTTTTTTTCCCTCTCCGCTCTTCACATTACCATCAAAAGCTGCGTGCTAGCCTTAGCCCAGGGGGGCCGTAAATGATGAATGGAACATTTCTGATGACCTTCAGCACAGTGCAGGGCCAATGGCTAATACACAATATATACGATGGGTATACAATCCAAAGACACTAAGAAATATACATTTAAAGTATTTCTCATATACGTGTACATTATAAAGTATATAAGGTGTACATTATAAAATATAATAATTAGAGGCATTTTTAAATGCACCGTCATGCACATATTGAAGAATGCCATCATAAAATTGCATATATTGCAATGAATGTGTAATATAAAACACATAGATAAGTAATGACTGATATGTTTGACATATGCAATACATTTTAACAGACATCCATATATAGTCATAAAAATAATTCTGAGGTTAGAGAACAACTGAAAGAATGTGTTGGGGTGTTATTAACATTTAAGTAAGCAATTTAAGCCAATATAATATTTTTGTTATTAGTCTGGCAGTCATGGAAACAAATGAAAAATAGTGTTAAGTCTGGGCTGCATTATTAGCTGGCTGTCACCTACAGGCTACAGCGGTGGGTCTTTGTCCTGCCGAGGTAGTATTGGCCAGTATTCCTAAATACCAGCACACAACTACAGGCCACGAGAAATGACAGAGAGCCCATATCTTCAAAAGAACACTAACTCTCCTGTTTCTGTTTTGCCTGGAAGCTGTAAAATAGGAGACGTGAGCAGCAGAGCACATGTGACAGCATAGTGCCATTCAAAAATGAGAGAAAACTGGAGATTAACTAAAACAATAGAAACACAGTACAAATAAAATGCAAAAACAAAAAACAACATGCAAATATAAATACAACGTGGGTTTCCCCCTCCACAAATGTAGGCAGAAAGACTGACTGCCTTCCCTCCAAATCAATTAAAATCTATTCAGTGGCATTATAACCTCAATCTCAAAGCTTGTGTGTAACTGACTTTTTTTTTTTTTTACTGTGTAATAAGAAGCCCGACTTTGTTTAAACCATTTGTGATATCCATTAAAATTCCAACTTAAATATAGAGGAAGAAATGACTTTGGAGACAAGCCTTTTCGATGCCGCCTCTTTTCCTTTTCTCCCTTAATAACTATACAATTATACCATCAATGTGAATTTATGGTTCATTACAGGCACACCTTTGTTTTTTGAATAGCACTGTCCGGACTGGCAAAATTATCTTTGTTTACGTTCCACGGCAGTGTAAGATAATACTGCATAAGCAGGACCCTGCTTGGCTGTCAGCATAGCTTAGCCTGCAGATATGTTAGAACGATGTGCCTGTCAATAATTTTGAAAATGTGGCATGCTTGGTGTGAATAAAAAAAGCTCTTGACGACAGGGTCAAAAACAGCTCGATTGCACTGCAATAAAACATTAATGCAACTGTTTTTACAAAGCAAATCGCTGTTCTTATTGCTCGACCTGCTACGGATACTGAAAAGTCCCAATCCGCTTTATACTTAGTCGACAGCGGCTCGTTTGTTGGACAGGAAGACTCCCAAATGCTTCCAAAACACCGCTAAGGCAGGAAATTAGCAACGCCGTGGTATAGTCAAAGGCCCGAGCTATATCATGATTCAAAGTCCGCTGGCCAATGAAGCCGAAGGCGTTTTGAAGGCAAGTTCCTTTGCTCGTCAGTTCCCTCCCAGGTCGGCCCGGCAGGAGTTCACCAGTCTTGTTGTTTCTCCTTTGTACAAAATGTACAAGATGTTGTGTGAGCCACGCTATATCATTCATTCATTCGGTCACCGAGTTCCTGTTCTCCACGCTCCTCATAAACAAGGAACAACTCAAAACCCTAAATCTGCCTGAAACAATTAAGTCACAAACCCATTGATTCCCACCATGACAGGCCTGTAGGTGTTCTTGACTACTCTCATAAATAAGGTCTTGTTGGTTCACCTTCACACAAAATAGACTTGCATGAGCCAGGCTATATAATTTGTTCTTAAGTTGTAGAGTACTTGTTCTCAGTAATGTGCAGCAAACAAGTTTCCCAAACGTACAATAAAATTGCCAGTGACTAATTCACAAAAACGACAATCACCGCGTTCTGTGCCTGCAGGAGAGCCTCATTGCACAGCTTTCATTAGGCAGCTTGAGGAAAAAATTGCAAAGCTGCAGATAAAACAAATCCAACTACCTAGTGCTAGGGGAAGGGGATAAACTGGTTGTATAGAAATAACGGCTATGGTTTCATTGTTTATCACTATTTTAATAAACCCAGCAAATTGCTGACCAGAACTGGTGAATCATCTTCACAGACTACGGCTGCAAAAACAAAGATAATTTCGAAGTGAAACAAACAAATCAAAGAAAAAAATGTCTGCAGATTTGATTCTAGACTTGTCACCTCATTTCACAACTTTCATTTCACTTCACGGGGTGGGGGGGCAAAAATGTCAAACCGACATGGAAAAGAAAGCCGAGCACGACAGCTAAACCCTTCGATGAGTTACTTGAACTGTATTCGCAAAACGCTTCCAGGAGCACAGCTTGGTCTGAACGGATTGAATCACTTAGTATCACTGCAGACCCACTGGCCACAGAATCAGAAAGCAAATGAAGTGCTTAAAATGCCAAATACCCTTCCTCTGACAGTTCTGTTTACGTTCTCAAAGAGGTTGGATTACGTTCACCGTCATTGAAATCTATCCCTATGTGCACTCACGGCCTAAATGTAAACCAAATTCTAGGGTGTATGAAAATAAACCCTCAAAGCTAAAGAGGTATTGAAATTTCCTGAAAAAGCATACAAAGTTCTCTTATAGCATGGTGGGGTATAAAGTCGGCAATTATAAATTCAGCCATGTGTGGACGATGAACCGTGAATGGTTAGAAAATCCAAAATCTGATTCTCCAATAATTATTGACTTCTTTCAGAACACATAATATCACATCAAACTCCAATTATATGTTATATTGATAAGATAAACAACATATTATCATTCAGAGAACACAAACTTTTTTCCCTGTGAATACTTTTCAGTCAAATCTTAGCCAAAGAAAATGACTTGTGGACACATAGTTGTTATTAAAGGATAAGCAAACCCTAAAACCACTTTTATTTTTAGCTGATTACTGATATATTTGGACATAACCATGTGCTAGAGATTGATCCTGTTTCAAATCGCGACATTTCATCGCAATGTTTAGCATTTTAGAAGAGTAGTGTATTTTGGCTAACTAGCGTTTTGGTGGTGAAACGTAGGCTATTGCAGTTGTAATTTACTATTGGCTGTTGTACAGTATATATGACGTGGCAGTACATGTGATGTCACACCAACTGGTGCATCTGGCTACGCCCCTCCACCTTACACTGTAAATACGTTTTATTTTTTTTTCAAAATCCAGCAAATTGTGGAGAGGAGCATTTGTGTGAGCGACAGGCTACTGATAGAGAGAGGATGGCATAGGTGTCAACCCATACAGTTTGCCCATATAATGACAGAGTAGCAGACAAGACACCTACGTTAGTTAACTTAGCTAACAGTTAAATGGTTATGACTGGTCAATATTCATGTTTATGCAGTTTTGACCGAAATTAGATGTTTCTTGAGGTTTTAATGTGACCATATGACTCAACTACGAGTTTCATTGTATATTAATTAATGGCTAACTTACCAGTCTTTAATAACGTTAACTGTTACTAGAAAATTATCCGAATTAAAATGAGAGCTAAGTTTATAACTAGGCCTATATGGAACCTACATTCTCCAGTTCTCTGCCTCTGCCATGGCTGCAGCTCCAGGCTCAGCAGCAGCGAGCGAGCGGCTCGAACAAAACACATTATGGCTGTGAATGAGCATACACATTTAAAAAAAGGGTGTGGCTTGCTAACCCAACCCTTTCATGAGTATCTTTCCCACCCCCAATTTTGGAATTTTTTGAACCACAAACGGAGGCGTGGTCGCTCTGAAACAGCCAGTGGAGTTACCCGTTAATGGCAATGGCAAAATCACCCAGAATGAGCTACTATAATAGTATGTTCAAGATCAGCGAGTCAAGAGGTTACCAAATGTACCGGCATTGCCTTGGTCTTGTGTTGACTTCTGGACTTCACCCTCTCTGATTCGTGACGATGGACCCATCCACGCAGCTCACTGGCGAGTCTGAGGAGGTGACCACAGCACAGAGCATATCAGCCATCATCCCACAAAAATCCACATCCTAAGGCAGCAGAGATGTAACATAGTATAGCGCTTTTCTGATATTGTCTCTTCTCTTCGTGTCTGGCATTGAGATCAGTGAGTGGTGTGGGAGGTGCTGGTGAATTCTCCTGACACTTCATAAAGGAAACGGGGATTATATATTATCTGGTTCTGTTTGGCACAGTGATCTTTGAGGTGCTGTTAAAGGTCTTTGATCTTGGATGCCCTTTTCAGGGATGGATAATGGAATAATTGTAAACCAGCCAAAGATGGCTGATATTGAACAACAAAGCAGCAAAACTAGAATCGTAATATTGTACTTGCTACATCTTAGAAACCAAAATTTTCCAGAGCATTGTATTTCTTATTACTCATGAAATGGGAACATGGAAGGAAAGTTAAACATGCCAAAAAGAAAACTGTAATTCAGTTGATGAAGACTGGATGCTCTGATGTAAAACAGGTCGTGTGAGGTGGTTGCATAAGGTTCACTATACAAGCCAGATTGTCAGCTCCACGTTTCCTCCATCCAGTCCATTCTCTGGTTAGGATGGTATCAGGAGTTTCCAGTGCTATATTATACTTTATAAATATTCATGAAAATGCGTACCAAAGGACAGAACACTGCTACAACATTGTTTTTGGTAGGACCTTTGGAATTTGCATCAAAATGAAATGTTTCAGCTTGAACAGTAGACAGATAGAACTTTCAATTATAATAATATGGAGCTGAGTGTCAGTTCAGTCCATAGAATCTATGGTTTAACCACCCAGAAGTGAACATCGGAGAAGCCCTGAGCTGTTGCATCCAATAGGGGAGGTAGAGGCAGTGAGCATGCCGAGTACTGACTTGATAGCCTTGGTTCTGTTGACTGGGGGATGGCAAGACCGGGGGACCCCAAAGAGGAGTGGGTGCCTCTTCACCACCATCAGCGCCTTCTCCTCGGAAGTGGACATTTCCCACCTGGGCAGAGAAGGGAAAACGCACTCATTTACACACCTCCACCGCAACTCCATACCTTTGTGTCGGTATAGCTGTGCTGCTGAGGTAAAAAAATAAATAAAAAAGCACTCAAGTTGTTTTCAGGATAGTTTGATTACATCAATGCTACAGTTGATCGTAGCACTTATTGTCCGCACCGCTACTGGCTCGGAGTTAACTTTTCTGTAACTAACGCTGCTCTTAGAAACTACTTGTTTTCCAAGATCATCTGCTATGTGGCTGTAATGGTAATGCAATATATACTTTATAAGTTATACTTTCTAAGACTATGCAGGCTTTGTGACATGGCGCATTATCCTGCTGGAAGTATCCATTTGAAAAAGGGTAGACAGTGGCCATAAAGGGATGCACAAGGTCAGCAACAATGCTTAGGTATGCTGTGATTCTCAAAAAGTATTAAAAGTCCTATTGTGTATCAAAAAGACATTTCCCCACACCATTACACCACTACCACCAGCCAGCATCGTTGACACAAAGAAGGATGGATCCATGGATTCATGCTGTTTATGCCAAATACTGACCCTACCGTGTGATTTTCACAGCAGAAATCAAGATACATCAGACCAGGCAATGTTTTTTTCAATCATCCAGTTTTGGTAATCACGTGCACATTGTCGCCTCATCTTCCTGTTCTTAGCTGACAGGAGTGGTATCCGGTGTGGTCTTCTGCTGCTGTAGCCCAAATGCTGGAACCATCATGTATATAGGTTCCAACAACACCTAAACATCTTCAGCACGTCCGCATGCTTTATATGAGTTGTAGCCACATGATTCTCTGTTTGGAAGAGCAGGCTACCTGCGTTAACAAGCGGGTGTACCTAATAAAGTGGCCACTGAGTGTAATGTAATGCAATGGTTGTGAAGCCCCTATGGTTATCCTCCACAGCCCCCAAGTCCAGATTTACACAGCGACTAGTTAAAAGAGGAGAGTGATGGAGTCAAACTCAAAGCTGTGGTTTTTAACCAAATGCCACAGAGCTGACTGTGCACAGACAGGCTAGAGACTGCCTGCTCTGAGTACCACCCACATTTTCACAATCGCACTCTGGGAAAGGGGCTCCAGAGTCTCTCAGTCAGCAAAGGCACTCACCACAACCACAAAGTGGGCCTGCTCCACACTAACCGATTAAGGAACCCATCACTTCAGAAACAACCGCCTAAGGTTGTCTACATTTTACCGTTGACATTTTGACATTAATGAGGTACGAATCAACAATGAACCGCGCCGTTTGCATCCTTCATGCTGCTGAATGAAGTCATTAAAGGAATGTCGTCTGATTCTTTTGCTTAGAAAAATTGCCACTAACATGATAGCAGGAGTATAAAAAAAAGATACAAGTTTACTCAGAGAAACATTTACTCAGAGAAAAAACCCTTTAGTGTACTTCAAATGGTCCAAATAGTCCCAGCATGGGAAGGACCATCACATCCCAAGAGAAGTAAGTACTTTTTTCCATCCTGCAGGTCTGAGTGGCTGGAGGCAGACATCTGCTCTGGCCGGCACCTTTGGCAAGGCAGGACCCAGCAGGGGTGGGGTGGGGTGGGGGTGGTGTGTTCGGACCAGAGCCTCATTTATTTGGAAGGCTTACTTTCAATCTGGAGGCAATTTTCCACGTGTTGCTCGCGCTCCCCGCCAACCCCCTCACTGCAAAGCGCCAGCGTGCGCAGAGAGTTGAGATTTGGTGCTTAAACTAGCGTTTGGCTTCCAAAGGCTAAGGTCACAGGAGGGGCTGCGTGAAAAGAAACGCTGAACCAATCACGTAACACGCAGTACCGTTAATTATTGGGAGGCTGTCAATGCTGACTGAAAAACTCACTGATCATACTGCTGGCAGGACCGCTGTGCGTATCAGGGATCACAAGATTCACAGAAACACACAGCACTCCGGGTTTAATGAGCTGCGTCTAAATATGTGGAATAAATGGGGTCTCAACTCAAGACCATTAGAAACAGATGATTATGTTCCTTCAACAGAAACAATGACAGCAGTGGTGAGAATTAAAGGACGGTCCTGTTTGGTTTGTGAGAACCACTCGGGACCATGAATGGGTTCTGGCCGCCGTCGTTTTGGTGCGTTCGGCAACATACTCTAGCTATGTTCTCGACAGCTTGGGGTTCGTCTGTCGGTGCCTGAGGCAGGCCACGTTTCAGCGCGATCGAGATCTTTCAGGTGTGTAAAATATCAGTGCGCCCAAACCTTTTGGGAAATTGGAAAATTTCACGGCTCAGAGACCAGACTTTGTACTTTTTTAGTGGTTATATAATCCCATCTGCACTGTAAAATGTATTTCCAGGCTTATGTGGACCATACGCTCAAGGGCAATCCAGACCATCCGCAAATCCCAGTTGGAGTGACTTCCAGACACTAAATTACCATAATTTAAATCCCCATACACTAAGATCAGATTTCTTAAGTAATGCTTCCTCGTCTGGATGCAGCCCGCACCGGGACAGAACTTTCCAAAGCACACAGGCGCAATCGTCATCGTAACTCTTGGCCAACAATTTTGGAGAAAACGCAGATTCCATGACATAACCCAATGGTTAAATAGTCGTCTGAAGGCTTGCATTCCTTTTCTGGGTATTTTGTGATTGGTTTGACACAGATAGAAAACTAAATGAATAAAGGCAACCTATCCGGTTAACTCATTTCTGAGGAGAAATTTGTTAACCGGAAAAAACTACAAGAATTGAACAAAACAAAGTACACAAACATTGGATGTTCAGAGCAGGTTACAAAAGAAAGCTGGTGCAGTGTGGAGATTTGAACCTGGGGAGTCAGCCTTGGGCTTGCACCCGTGACACGTGTTTACCTCTCTGCGGCCTGAGGGACGACCGTTTCAGGTGTTTCCGGACCTCTGTTGTTCTCGTTTTCCGCAGTTGAGAAGCCTAGCAGATGTCGGACAGCCGGCGGGGCCCCAGTGGATGGACTGGAGATAGAGTCTCCTTCGAAGAGACTGGGGGCGGCGGGGAGGATGTTGTTATTCCATGCAAAAACAGATCGAGGAATCTTCTCAAGGAAGTGTTTGGTTGGACACCTGGTTCATTTTCACATTTTTTTACTTCATCATTAATTACATGGGAGTTGTGAAGTTGTTCAGAGGAAATACATATTTACCCTTCACATAAGGAACATAAATAAAGAGAGCCCATAGCGCTTGAGAAAAAGAAAAAAAAAGAGCTAACATATTTTAAGAAGGCAAGCAAAAATAGCCGTCGATACAATCACATGAAACAACAGAGATTAGTGTCTCATTACCAAATAAACATACCAGAAAATGAGCTAGTCAAGAGAGCAATGGAATAAGAGCCACACAACCCACAGTCAAATAAAGAGACAACAGATGTCAATAACTCAACACGTTGAACAAAGTCATTGGTTGGATCCAAAAAACAGAAAGGTGGCAGGTTTCTCCTGGTACAAACTACAAATGACAATTATTCCGTATAGCACGGTATAAATTGCATGCATCTATTCTAACCACACCTGAGGTTTGTAAAAACAACTACCAAGCCTGGATTTGAAAGCATGGTTTAAGAAGCCGGAAGCACATGCTCTTTAGACAGAAGGCAGTTTGTTGTCACTTTATGCAATTTGAACATTTTCCAACACAGACCTGGAATTTGGATTTCAAATAAAAGGCATTGGAATCTATCTGGCACGGTCAGTAGAACACCAGACCTGGGGCATGCCACCTCACTAAGAACAATAGCTGGATGCACCCTCGAGGCTAACAGCCCATACATGGCTATTTTCAGCATTTGTCATCTTAAACCATATTACCACTTACTTGAAGCCAGAAGTCACTTGAAAGAAAAGATAATCTGTACAATCTGTACTTAAAACAAGTACGCATCACCACATTGTGCAGTGTGCATTACTACAATCGAGAACTTGGAAACAACACATGCAATCTGAAGCGTTTATTTAGCAAATGCTCAACAGCTTTTAAAGAGACAGACCTTCGGCTTCATAGCAAGCCTTGGGTCCAAAAAAAAATAGACGTGTATATTTCTCCAAGCTGGAGCGCCAGTTGCACATTCCTTCTCCTTCAAAGCCTGAGCGCATGGAAAGTCCGAACTGCCCGCCGATCTCGGGCCAACATTCCCACTCGGAGCCAGTTCAGAGCCAAGAATAAAAATAAAAAAAATAGAGATCCTTTGTACAGTATGCAGGAAAGATAAATCCGTCCATGTGACCGGACACAGGCAAGCATGCCTTTCTGTGTCGCTCATTTTGATCATTAACGGTATTTTTAATCATGGTGAAAACAAGCCAAATAGAAATCACCCAAAACATATGGCTTTGTGGTGATAGACAGTGGGCAAGTGGATGATGGCAAATTCTAGTTTGCCCCATATGTGCTATGAGAAAATTTCACTGGCAGTTAAAATGAAGCAAATGTATACAGTGCGCCTGAATTAAGATTCTTAATCATTTCTGACTGGGCAAACCCAAATCAAACTGTTTCATCTCCAGATGCTATGATGCCACCACATGTGTAGTCATGAACTAAATTAGCATTGGGATTGAACTAGCACACATTGGGCTGGATTCAATCAAACAAACTTAGACTGTTAAAGGCAATTCAGCCCTCCAGATGAATCCAGTGCCTTATTTGAATACGACCTTAGCTCTCTTTTTACCTCAGTATGGTTGTAGGAAGTCACAGCTTCAAGCCAATGACAGTCAGTTTTCATGGAACGATTGAAAGCAATACTTCTTACAAATTGGTCAGACCACTCTTTAAAACACCTGCCCTTTAATGCTAAATGCCATCTTCAAATTTCAATGATCCTACATGAATACAAAGTTCTCCACAGCACAAAAAGAAATGAAACCATAGTTTGATTAAAAATCACTAGGACAAGGTCAACTCTTGCTTGTCCATTATAAATATAGCCTGACACTTTAAACCTCCAGGGCTCAAAGACACAAAGGTTGAATTTACTGCCAGCAAGCTGTTGTTAATGAAAGACCTGTATATAGACCCATGCAAGTGAGGCTTTTAATTTGGAAATACTATTTTTAATTTATTTAACCTTTATTTATTCAGGCGATACCTCTTGAGATAAAAAATCTAATTTCCAAGAGTGTCCTGACCAGATGTGGCAGCAAAAACACTCAAAACACTGTATAGAATAGATACTTCGGTTATGTACATTCTTCATCTTTTAGTAGCGGCCATCATTTTTAAACTGTTTGTAATCGTGCATCTACACACCTAGGTTCCTAGAACAAAACAGACAAAATGTGAATCGGCAGAATCAGTCACGACAACCATGCTCACCCTGACGGACCCACGTTCAGCATGACAAACGCCATGACCACCAGGAGACACACAGCTCGCCTTTTGGGGGAAGCCACCTTCAGACCATTGTTCTATAGATCCAAAACAGAAAAATGCAATGAGATAACTGACAATCTTCTTCAGGGCTTCCGGTTAACTGCGTACGCTCTCGGCCGTCTGGCCTGCGGAAAAAGCAACGCGCTCGCACCTCGACCGACAGGCTGCCCAGCCGAATCTTCAGCGAGCTGTTCTCGCTCTTCAGCTTCTGGTTCTCGAACAGCGCCACCTTCAGCCGGGCCTCCAAGGTCAGCAGGTGCTCTTTCTTCTTCCTACGGGACAGGCAGGCCGACTCGCGGTTCTTCATCATCCGCTGGTGTCTCCTCCCGACGGGGGACTGGAGATAGGGCAGAGGGTTGCAGGTTAGCATTTCACCGGTCGGGGTAACAGAAACTTTATTTGCTTGCCAAACCTCCTTAGGCGAAGTAACTTACACGGCCTTTATTTTTTTTAACTGGATATTCACTCAACCAATTACGGATAGGTACCCAGCCCATGGGTTAACAGCAAGGCACAACCAGCAACTCCTGCAATTCCATTAAACGATACTGTCCCTACTAATGCACACTCTATACTGTCCCTACTAATGCACACTCTATACTGTCCCTACTAATGCACATATGGCTCAATCAGCATAAGCATCCTGTACAGACAGTAGGCAAAATGTCAAACCTAGATGCGCTAAATACCCTTTTTGTCATCAAACATCCAGATGTTCGCCAATAATAAATAAACAGCTACTAATAAAAGCCTATTAAAAGATTTATAGCTCCTTTTTCCCTGCTGACGCTCTTTCGGCTGTAGGGATTTCAACCAGAATGATGATTCGTTGTGTCAGGTGGTCAACCGCACAGCTGCACCTAAGGCCTGCGGACACTGTGTTTCCCTGGGGACAGACTGGAGTGCTCAAAAACCTGCGAGAACCTATCCAACCAAACATATCCAAACACCATCAAGTGATTGAGAGATTGCAGGACCCATATTTCTCAACAACAAGTGTTTCATATATGTAGGTTTGGAGGGAGACAGGGAGACATGACGAATATTTTCATATGAATTAATTGCTAGACTAGCTAGCTATGCTTCTGAGATTTGCCATCGCACTACGCGAGACCAGGTGTCCAGCAGTGTGAAATTAAAACCTGGACGGACACGGTTATTTACGCGTTCAAATGTCCATTTGGACAGATTAATGAAAATCAGTGTGGGCGATAACAGGTGCAGGGTGACCTACTTAGTAAACACACATGGAACGATTAACCCCCCCAGGATCGACGGTTCTCTGCGGAGTTGGGCGGGAACTTCCTCAACAGGTTCCTCAAGAGGTGGAAAAACTGACGTGGAACTTTGCAGTCATACCAGCACTTAACTGAACTGCCAGCCAATAATGACTCCAACATGTGTCCGGCAGGAGGCTTCGTCAGCACAAACAAAATCCATCGCTCTCCCCCCCACTCTCCCATTCAACCACTGCGCTTCTCGGCAGTGTGCTACTACCATGAAAGCCAGTATTACCTCCTATGAGTTTGTGCATGTGTGAGACCCTAGAACCAAACATTACTTATAATATTAACAGCTTGATTAGGCCATTATGGTATAAGACTTGGACAAAATGAAGCAAAAAAACAAAACATTAAAATAATTAAATTAAATAAAAAAATGTGCCTGCATTTATGTCGCATTTTAGTGATCGATATTATGCAGACCCCCAGAGGAGCAGACCTTGTATATTATTCAATTATTACACATTCAATTAGAGACTGCCCATCTCCGGCCCCCATATACCCTTCTGTTTTTATTTTTTACACATTACCTATTGCTGGATTTTTACTGTGACAGATTCAGGTTAAGTCACTCACGATTTTGCCCAAAAAATTAGTTCAAAAAATGCCAGTCACGCCTCTGTCCCTGCGCTGCGCTGCTTTGCTGCTGAATGTCACAGTCAGACAATGCTTCCCCTCCTGCCAGTGGCCTTCCCCCAGTGCCACATCAGAGCCAGATACAACAAACTAAATATGGAAATTGGAACACAGCAAAGTAGAACCATGTTCAGGAATCTTAAACACTCAAATAAAACGGGAAGAAAAAGCCACTAAATCGCCCTGAAAGGACCCAACTGTATACTGAAAGCTACGTGGGAAAAAAAGCTACTTTGACCTCGCAAACAATTACCAGGAAACATTTGCATGGTAACAAAACCGAGGCAACCCAAGGGACAGAGACTGAAAAACTGTCACCAGCATTTCAAATGTTGGCATTTTCCCACTGAGCAGAAGCATTCATTTATTACAATATGTTTACAATATACAATCTTGGAAAAATTTTGACTTATTTGGCATGAAAAAGTACTATATTTGCCTCCATTCCATATTCAGATATGCTGGGTATCTCACCCTGCTAAAGCAATATTCCAGTGTGACCCTACGGCCTGGTATTGTACCCGGACCGTGGCAGCACTGACCGGCCTGCAGCCACACGGGCTGATACGTGAAGTGCCATCTGAGCACGCTCAGCTTGCGGACTGCCAAGCGAAGCGAAGCAGCCGCTCGACGTCGCAGGTTTCCAAGGCGATTGTGTGCGAGTCTGCCCTCTCCCAAATTGATAGTGGAGGCTGATGAACATGATGCGTTCCAAACTAAGGAAATACAGAATTGCATTTTAAGAAATACGATACATAGCCCGTTTAGCTGCACATGACACTACAAAATGGTAGTTTGGAGTTTAAGGTAGCCTTGTCCTTAACAATGGTGGTATAAGATATGCTTTGAGAGAATTAAATCATTTTTACTTCATGTTTAAAAAAGTAGATCACATTGCCTATGACATCGAATTGTACTTGTTTCCATAGGCATAGGGGCCGAGAGCAAACAATGAACCACCAGTGACTCCTCTCAGTGCTTTATGAAGTGGAAACCTCCAGGAACCAACCGCTGAAGGAAGACTCTGTAAAAGGTCGAATAGCTCTGTTTATAAATTAATTTGGGTTCCAACCGCAATGTTTTTTATTTGGTTTCCAGAGGAACATTTTAAATCCAGGAGCCTTGCCATCCTTTAGCCATGTGGGAACAAGATGTTTGAGTGCAATTTGAAAGTGGTACTCTTCAATATCAGAATACCACCCCATGGTTCTGCCCAGCTAAGACTGCCTCTAGATAGCAGCATTTGCTCTGGCAGAATTGTGGCTTTACAGAATAGTGCCGTACACAGTTCTTATAAACTTCTTGATAAACTTGACTTTGGTGTTGTCCAAAGAAAACTGACCTGAAAGGCTGAAAGTACAGAAGTCCTGCTGCTCTGTGAAGTGTGATCCTCAATCTCTAGTTTTAAATTTCATGTGTCCAAAATTCACTGCCCCCCCCAAAGAAAAATCAAGATTTTTTCCAGTTTTTGTTGGTATGTGTATGTACTATTTTCACAATTCTTTGAATCCATGTTATTTGCTTTGCTCTGTCAACTGTAGTTTACAGTGCTAGCAATCCCAGTGCCCAGCTTGATTCTTTAAGGTGCCACGTAAAATGGAGAACCCACAATTCTGAAAACAAGCGCCCAAAATTAGGGTGCAAAACCATAGGCCAGACCACAGCAGTGTTCACGGTGTGTAAGGAATGGGAGCTGGAGCGGGAACTGCTGCCGCCGAATGTTTTGAAGGCTGTAAAAAAACCACTTTGAAAAGCACTGGAGAAAGCCTTTCTGTCGCATGAGGCGCATAACGTGTTCCAGTCGGTGAGCCGGAATGGCGGTGGAAAATTAGCTTTCTCCACCATTAGAAAGGAAGACATAATTCACACAGGGGTCAACAGGTGTCATTTGCCACATGAGGCCGGACAGGCTGCACTTAAAGTTTTTGTATTTCAACCTTGAAACACAATGTGCCTTTCTTATATTCCTGCTGTAGTCAACAATTCTGTGTTTTTGCTTTTTTCCTTTTTAAGACTCTACAAACAACAGACACAGTCGGTTGCTGGCCCTGATCTTTACATCGGTTAGCATCATTGCACCATGTTATTTCCAAACTAAAATGAGCCTTTTTCTTACCAAACAAAGAAACAACAGGGCTTCATGCTTCCAAGGTATCTGAGAATGACGCAAAATAACCTACCCATAAAGCCCGGCCCATACAAACAACCTGGGGAGTATGTTAAGAAACTGACTTGTGTAAACACCTATTGATTGTTGTCTATTGTTGAATTCTCTTCAATTAATTTTTAGTGCTTGGCCCAAACAGCTAGTTAAAGTATCCCTCAAAACAAATCCATTAAACTGGTGTTTTACATGATATTATTGCATATAAACAGGCATGGCAAAATAAAACTAAATCATTCAAACACACGTTAAGTATGGTTGAGATGACAGTCACTGCAGCTGTCCTCAGGTTACCTTGTCCCAAAGATGACCAAAGGCTCCACCCCTTCGGTCACCTGACCTTTCCTTCAGCACCAGTTACACCTCCTCAAAATCCAATGAGCACAATGAACAAATCTACCACCGCGCAAGTATCTTGATCAAAGGGCATACAGGGCTCTAATATATATACCTTACATGCAAATGATGAGCAAGTTAAGCATAAGAATTATTTCACTGACTGACTCAGTGTTTCTCAAACGGGGATTGTTTTTTATTTTCAGTATTAAAACAGAAGAAAAGACAGGCTAGCCTCATTTGTCACTCAACAGTGAAACGCTAATGTACATTTCCAACCGTCAAGATGGCAGCCACACTGAATACTCAATAATAGGCAGCAAGCAGCCTCTCATGACAACTGAGGAGAGTGCAACTGCTCTCTGCTAGGCTAATGCCTGTTCCTCATCCACAAAGACCAAAAATGAACCCATCTGTCAGCCGCTTAAATAAACATGTTCCTCTGGTCCATACCACGGTATGCCTATTACACCAAGAATCTGACGGCTCAGAATGAGGGCCAAGCGCGACACGCATATAGACAATTAAACGCAAGAGGCTCTGCCAAACTGGTGTAAAATTCACACCCTATCCCCAAAGCACAACTTTTTGGTTCTAATAACTGTTTATTCAATGACATTCAGCCATAAACCACGTCTTAAGGACACAATAATTTAATTATTTCCTCACGAGCTGTCTTTTGAAGGAATTTCCTTTTTCCTTCTTTATATTTTTCTTTGGACCGGCCAACTCCACTCTGCTCGACTTGACCGCCACAACACCCATGAAACAGGAAGCCCTGCACAAAGCATGCATTTAGTGCAATAAATATATGAAGTATATTACATTATCATAATATCATCAAAGACGTGCTGGCCAGACAAGTATTATTTTATCTGAAAGTCTGAAAATATTCAGCTTATAAAATATGGAACCATAAACAAAGTATCTTAAAAATAAAATATGTTTTTTAAGTTTTTTCTGGTGATTCCGCAAAGGAGACCCTGAATAAAACCTTGGAAGCCCCGGGAAGCCGGCTGGAGATACTCACGTTTCCGCTGACCGCTGCGCTGTGGTAGGTACCCGTCACTGACGGCTGAGGGAAGGCGGGTGCCGGCCCGAGAGTCCCACCCCTGTCCTGGGCGCCGGTTGGAATGATGACCGTGCGGTCAGGGAGCGGTTGTGCTGGGGCCGGGGCAACCTGGGGGCCACACATCTGTAGCACTGTCTGCATCACGGGGCGTCCTGGCAGAGACGGGGCAGTCGGTCAGGACCCCTGGGTATCCTCCCTAGTCTGGGAGGTGTATGCTACACCTCACTGGAGACAGCCCAGAGCTGCAATCTACCTCTGTAATCCTACAAAGGTCTATTACATCCTCACTATGGGGGTCATATCCTCATTTGAACAAGGAACCAAAGTGTACTTAAAAGTAATTAATACTGCCACAAAACAGATGGAGTTTAGATAAAGAGATCGATCATTAAAGCGAGTAAGAGCAGTTCCAAGTCTGCTTTGAATGGTCTGAGATCTTAGGGCCTGGATCTGAGCTTGGATTGCATCGTGTAATGTGGCCTTAGCGACAGAAGTGGGGTTTCAAGCTGCATCTGAAGATAGTGATTGAAACAGGTTGGATAATATGACTTCCCCTGTGAACCACGACATGCTGGTCTCTCAGTGGTCTCTCTCTTGAGCAGTTCCTCCTCTTTCTAAACACAAGAAACCGTGGAAGCAACACAAGCGAGATGGTGAATCGGATATCTGGTGGCCACGGTAACACAAGACCATCCGCCCTTGGACCAGTCAAATCCGGTGCTGGGTGTTGGCTGTGAGGGTCAACCCAACTGGGCAATTACACCTGACACGCAGTAAAATGTCCTTCTGGCCAAAGAGTAATGAGACGGGATAAAAGGTTTGGATCTCTGTAGGGGCTTCTCCAAACTGGCTACCCTCACTCATGACGTAGTGCTGAAGATCGCAGGGGTCAACCTTTAGGCCTGAGACCAATCAGTGCGGCACAGCTTGAACAGTTAAAATGCCCCACAAACTCCCAAAACCGCCACCCCACCCCACTTGGCTGCATTCTTATTGGCTGGAAAAAGAGGCGCACCTCTCACAAAGTTTGGCATAACGTATAATCGTAAGAATACTAATTTCATAAATGAGCAAATGTTTATGAGCAGGGTTTCTGTACTCAGCTGGGTGTCCCTTCACTAACATCAGATCAGATGGTAATGGAAATATAATGATAGTGAATTTCATATATTAAGAGCACAGAGCTCCAAACCAGACTTCTCAAGAACATTCAGGAAATGTATTTCAAAACTGTCAAGGACCTTATTTGTAAATGAGCATATAGCTTGAGCAAAAAGTTTTCCATCATCAGTTTTTTATCATCAAGATTGCAGTCTGGAAAACTGTACAGAAAAAAAAGCTTAGTAAAGCACATGAACTTAGAGAAAACCAAGCACCTTCAAGCACTCAAGCTTTCAAATCTTTCATTCTTCACATAATAATAAATCAAAAATCTTCTCCTGTGGGAACCCAGGACCAAGTTTTTTTTAGCACACCATGTCACAATAAGTACTTTAGATGGCTGTGTAAAGAGTTGAATTAGATGTCATTTGTCCCTTAATTTAATTGAAGTCCTGCGTCTCCCCATAATTCGTACCATACGGGTGAATTATGACCCTCCTCGAGCCGGTGGGCGGAGTTAAGATGAAGAGGCAGCTACTGTACCAGACTCCAGCCCGCCTCACATTCCTCTGGGAGTCAGAGATCAAGGCAGACGTGAGCACAAGCGAGAAAGCTGAAGAGGCCGGGCTCAGAGCAGGCTTACCCTTGAACTCAACGTTCCCCTGCCTGTTCCTCCAGGAAATACGTTCCGCTCTACCCACACGAACCAAAGAAGCGTGGCAAACCGCACAGCCCGGTTCCTGCACTGGCTTCAATCCTACTCTTAGCTACAAAAAGCACTACCGTAAATTAATGGAACAATGTCAGGTGTGTACAACGGATACACACCGGGAGTCTGCTTTGCACCTAATGCGTCTGTGTATTAGGAAAACTGGTGGTTCTGGAAAATAAAATACAATAATACTTACAATAAACCGAACAGTTTTGTGAGATTCATCATTTTCTTAACACCCTAAGCAGAATTAAAGACGCGCTGCAATAAGTACAGCACGGCAAATACTTTCTAGTGTGTACAATAGCATCCTTGTTGACTTTATAATGTTAGCAGTTTGACCTAAAGTTAATTCCTAGGCTGCTCCCATAGCAACAGACTCTTGCCAGTAGCAGCAGTCTCCCCGTGATTACGAGCCAACCTCCATGATTACGACCATTAAAAGACCACAATTGCTGATGGCACTAAAATGGCTGAAATTGACCATACAGTCTGCAGTGGGAAAGAATGTCTCCTGCTCCTCACAAGCCAATCCAAACAAACCTAATTATCCACGCAAAACAAACCCTTAGATCTCCCCAGTGTCAAAGGATTAATTGATATTAACGGGCAATTACAATAATTTCTTTGTTTTTGCTGGGAGAAGAAATTAAATACACAGACCCCTCTCACCCCAACCAGCTTTGCCAGAACGCAGCCAAAATATCTCCAAGCAGTTTTAAGGGAATCTCAGGACATCAACAGCACACCTCTGTGTTATTTCCCCAACCCAGTTCTTGTCAAAGGCATTGACGACACTAAGTACAAACAATGTCCACTCCTGTCCACTTCCTTGGCCAATTACAGACCCTGTCCTTCTGCCTCAGGAAATTGGTCATCGTCACAGATGGAGTGCTTGACTTGAATCCTGGAGGACCAAGGTGAATTTTTATATCACCAATTTCCCTCTTGGTCCAATTGGTTCTAATTAGTTCTCCTTCTAATTACCAAAGTGTCCCAATGCCCCCCACCCCCTCTGAAGTGAAGTGTTTGAAATATGACACCTTTTTGTACAGGAAAATCTGCCAAACCTTATAAACTGTAACGATTATAGTTAGTTATGCAAGGGGTGAAGCATACAGTTTAGATGTAGAGGTACCTTTGCTGACTATTCTGCAGAAATAGGGGTTTGGTGCCCTCTTCTGACTGTGACCCAAATGTGCAGTAGTGTAATTAATTAATTGTCTAATCAGAAAAACAAATTCTTTAGGTTGTAGAAACTTCTTGTGGCGTCTTGTGATTTAAAAAAAAAAATAACTTTTAAGAAAAGGTATAAATCTGAATCTATTTAAAACATAAACTGGAAATGTGCCGTTTGCCGACAGTAAAAAAAAAAAAATATTGTAAAGGCATTGCTATTACATTATTCACCACAAGATTACAAAACTTTAATGCAACAAAGGTACAGTACTGTTTTGTGTTAACTACTGTATAAATGAAATGCAGTATTATTATTATCATTAGGTGTGAAAACCCACTGAGGTAGGGAACAGAAGTAGAATCATGTCTCACCAGCAGGTGGCGCTGAGCAGAGCGACACAGGAGAGGAGCGAACAAAGGGGAGCGTAGTGCACAAGGGCTGGAGGATGATGGTTTTGGCCAGGAGAGGCACAGCAGAGTGCAGGACAGGGACGGAGATGGGGGCGGCCGGTTTTGGCTGGATGGAGACCTTTGGCGTAGGGTTGATGATCAGTCTCGGAGGATGAGCCAATTTGGCTATGAATGCAGGAAAGAAGAGCAAATTTCAAACAAGGCCCTCGCAGGGAAATCAGTGGACAGTCCATGCAAACGAGTAATTGTTCAAACGCTTTAACGACAAAGGCCGACTGATTCAGACTAATGTGGCTCCTTGCTGTGGTCGGCCTCCTCTAAGTCTTAAACTCCATAGGTATTAAATACTGGTTTTAAACAGAAGGTTGCAGTTTTAAATACCTGCTATATGCTAGATGCTAGAATTTATTTTATCCAGACATACATATAGAAATACTATGGCAATGAGTCAAGCAAGTAATCAAGCTTAATATTTTTACAGCACAATGTAGTATCAGATTGCCACTCAGCGATTCACATTGACACATTTCCTAAGAGAGTTAAAACACAGAAAAACTTGAAAACTGGAAATTAAGCAGGACTCCTGGAAAAGGGAAGGATACATTTGCATTTACACAAACAAATGTGGGGGGAAAGGAGCCGCTTTGTGTATCATTTGCAAAAGTGAGGCTTAAGAAGGCAAATGTCTAAGTCACCCTGTATGAATAATGTAATGCAATGTGATTTGATGAGAAAACTCATCTCTGATTTACTGGCGCGGGCGGCGCTATTGACTGGTCGATGGGGGCGGGATAACTGAAAGGCTAATGATGCCGGACAGGGTTCCCACCTCTGGAGGCCTGGCTGCTCTTTCTCTGGGGCCTCGTCACCAGGTCGGCGTGGTCATGACTGCTGGTGTCAGAGTGGATGGATTCAGGTGATGACAGAGACTGCATTAACAGGGCCTCTTCCTGTGCGGGGGGGGCATGAATGAAATCAGCATGAATTGACCAAAATATACAGCGTATAAAGTCTGGAAAATAATTTGAATGAATTCTTCTGTGATCCCTGCCGCCAACAGCAACTGGTACTGGCAGACTGGGAGGAGTCGCCCGCACGCAATCGACCTTGCTGACTGAAACCCTCCATACCGTGGGTGAGTTTTGGCCAATTATTTGCATAAGAGATACAAAGACGATACTTTATACTATAGATGATATATTTTTTTTAAAACACAAAAACAGTAAAATAAAAGGGAGAATACAATACTAAAAAATACTTTCAAAATAACCCAGTTCATTTATGTTTCTTATGTGGGGCTGAAAGCTCAAGTCTGAATCTAAGCACAATAATTGTGTGTCATTAGCATACCTATGAAAACTTACACTATGTTTTCTAATTATATATTAAGGGGGAGCATACACGGTGAAAAAGGTGATGGGTCCAAAATTGATCCCTGTGGCACTCCACATGTAATGTCAACCATTTTTGAAGTGGTATTTCCTAGACAATACAGTATTGTCTCTGTCCAATAGGATTTTAATCAATTGAGTATTGTGCCTGAGAGACAAACCAAATTTGCAAGTTGATGGAGCAAAATTTATAAACTACAGTATTGAAAGCTGCAGTCAGATCCAATGAAAATTAAATATATAAAAGTTCTTTCCTGTCAGCCTTCATTTCCCAGAATGCTAGGATTCAACCCTGTGGCATGAACAATAGTACTTACTTGTAGGTAGTAGGGAGACAACGCCTCCACAGAACCAGGGGAAGACACAGAGCTTGCGGTCATGTTTGGGGAAAGGCAGCCTATGGTCATATCTGCTTCTGTAAGAGCAAGAGTAATGGAATATTTTTGACAAACTGCACAGAGGCTGTTACTACATACAAAAACCCAGAAAAGATGTGTACCTCTCAAAAAAAAACAAGGACATATTTTGATTACATAACACGAATGCCACAACTACAACACTATCTTTATTTGATACAGTGGCCGACCACCAGAAGCAGTCGCACATTGGATGTGTTATTCCATACCCATTTAATTGTGGCCTGCCATTGTTCCTGTGGTTAACATGCATACCAAGAATTCAATGGGTTCATTAAAAATAGAGGCCTAACATCAAAAATGATAAAATAAATATAAGAAGCAAAACATGTTCTGTACATTCTCTACGCTGGAGGCTTGTAAAATGTTTGAAAAGTCACTATATTTTGATCAATAACCACATATTAAACATAGCATGCCAAAACCTGTTCTATAAACTATAACCAATGTATATCTCAAGACCTGAAGATCAATGTTGGCCTGAATAGCAAACAAAAGAGATGTTATGCCTATGCAGTTATGCAGAATGTGACTTCAATAGGACAATAGGAATTCTGAGATATCATTACTGATCACCTCCCCCATGCTACAAAAATAGCAACATGCAACACGGACCAATGCACTGACTCACACTGGTGTGCTAGATGTAGCTGCTGTTGGGGGGCTGAGTTACCTGTACAGCTGCTGCTAGTGTCTTCAGGAGCGGCTGTCCCCCAGGTGGAAAGGTTGAAGCCGAAGTCCAAGTCAGGAGCCTCGCCGGTCTGAGAAGCAAGCATTATTTAATTATGTATTGTGTGTTTCTAGCAGTATCTGCTCAAACAGCATTAGCTCCCATACTGGATGGCAATGCTCCCAATGCAACAGCACGTTTAAATGTCAATGGTTTAACAATCCACAACACAGGAAAGAAAATACAAATTCAAGAAATAATATCATGTAAAACTAAGGACGATATTTATCTTGTGTGCCCGTGCTCATTGGTATATTTTGGAGAATTAAAACAAAAAATTGCAGAGCACCGCAGTACAATCCGTTGTAAAAATTTGAATTCCCCAGTAGCAGTTAATTTTATTGAAGCAAATCACCCAGTGTCATCTCTCAAATATATTTGCATTGAAAAAATTAACCCATCACCCATTAACGCTTTAAGATTTTGATCAAACTTCTCAAACGAGAGGCTTTTTGGATTTCTTATTTAAAAACAGTAACACCTTTTGGCTTAAACGTTGAATGGGATTTAAGGCCATTTTAAATAAAAAAATGTTTTACATTACTACATAAGTTTAAAACTTTGAATCGATTAAGGTTTATATTAGAAAGTGATAGATGTATGCCTAAAATCTGACATAACATTATATGTTTGGCATTGACTTGTATTGTGAATTGATGGTCTGTATTTTGTATAGTATGGTCCGATTTACCTATTTTTAACTAGAGAAAAAAAAGGTTTTTGTAAAGATTAAAGTGTGCCCTGTAAGAACATATATTTATATAAGAAAAGCTAATACATTGACTAATGCTTGTAAATTACCATGAAAATGTTTTGTCAATTGTATTGATCCATGTATTGTAAGATGAAAAATATTTTTTTCTACATTGAAAATTTGTCATGTTTACAAATGTATGACCTTTTGTTATAAATTAAGATGTTTCAAGGGTGCTTAAACACATAATTGGTTAAATGGATTATTACACACAGGTGTTTTCCAGGCTTCTACCTAATGCGATATAATGACCTGTTGAACAGATACCATTACTACACCCTGATGAAGGCACATTGCCGAAACATGTTGGTGGTAACTTAAAATTAGAATTATTTTTGCATGGAGATAAGTGTGTGATTCTCATTTATTTTCTCTGATTTAATGAATCGATAATCGATAAGCACCATTCTTTCTTTTGGGTGTGCGTTCGTATATATATTTTTTCCCGCTGTATAGCAGAGGGCCATATCACAGCCTATATTATCTACATAGGCTACTTATGCAGGCTACATAGTACATACTACAATTTATACAGCTGGATGTACACTATAGCATTTTAGCCTAGGTAGCCTGCATTGCTCAAGGGCACAAGGGCAATGTCCCACCTGGATCTTAAACTTGCAACATACAAGTTATAGAAGTAATTCAAAACAACCTAATGTAACTCAGTAACCTTAACATGACCGGATTTGCAGCAGGTATGGGTAGTAGTGTGTAACCTTGACTTGAACATTATTCATTTACTGTTTACTGATAGTGTACAGTACACGACCATGACAAAACAGTGCCTCAAATACTCATTGGAGACCATGTACTCACATACGGCACGCTTTCCAAAATCCGTAACAGCTCCTCTTCATCACCAAGGTATTCCAGCTCGTCAAAGAGACTGATGTCTGTGAAACAAAACGCAGCCGACACAAACACATATTCGGGCTGTCGCGCACTTAAATGTCAACACAGGGCAGCGACCAAGCAAACCGACACACTATAAACGGCTACGCATACACCCTTTCCTTTAAATAAACGGGGCAATTGAAACCATGTGAAATCACAACTGCAGTTTTCCTTCTGCCACTACAGACTATTGGCAAAAGCTCACATGTAAATATAGGTGATTCAATTTAGCATCGAGTAGGCTAAGTAACGAATTAGGTAGATTCTCTGACGTTGTCGTAACCTATTATTTTTGGTACCCGTGTATGCATTTGCACTTTCATAACACAGAACGAAACGCAATAGACTGCTTGAATGGCTAAGACAACTTTAAAAAGTAACAGTTAGTTCACTAAGATATTCTGCTAACTGGTTGTGAAGAAACTCACCCCATTCTCCAGTCTCTTTGCTACAAATATCATTCCCTGTATTCATTGACGTAAGCACATGATCCAAGTGATTCTCTAAATCTATCAAATTTGCAGCCATTGTTTATCGGATTCATTAGTTACAAAGATTAAGTTAAAAAGCACTGTGGCTTGTAACGCATTGTTTCCTTTGCTTCCGCACCATTACTTCTGGTCCCATGTACAGTAAATACACGTCCTATCTTGCACGATAAAACTACGGGATCCTCACTAGGACAATCCAAATGAAGTAAAGCTGGGTAGTGTACGTTTACTCCAGAAGGGACACATTACATTACATTACATTACATTATAGACATTTAGCAGACGCTCTTAACCAGAGCGACGTACATAGTGCATTTCCGAACTAGTAACAAGTGCGTTAAAACAATCCTAAAAAGGCAAACACGAATCTAAGCACTAGGCGCAGTCAGTATGATTGGGGATTATTTTTTTATTTTTTTATTTTTTGGGGGGGGGGAATACACAATTCTGATAACAATAGTCACAAGGAGGTAGGGAGGGGTGGAGAGAGGTGCAGCTTGAAGAGGTGAGTCTTCAATCTGCGCTTGAAAGCGGTCAGACTTTCTGCTGTTCTGACCTCCACAGGGAGCTCATTCCACCACCGTGGGGCCAGGACAGACGTCGAGACCGGGTGCTAGTATGAAGAGGGGGGGTACCAGTCGTCCTGAGGAGGCGGAACGCAGAGATCTGGCAGGTGTGTAGGGTCTGATGAGCTTTTGGAGGTATGGGGGGGCAGATCCTCGGACTGCCTGGAAGGCGAGCACCAATGTTTTGAATTTGATGCGGGCCATCACCGGTAGCCAGTGGAGGTCAATGAGCAGGGGGGTGACATGGAAGTGTCGGGGGAGGTTGAAGACCAGGCGCGCTGCTGCGTTCTGGATAAGCTGAAGGGGTCTAATGGCCGATGCTGGCAAGCCAGCCAGGAGAGAGTTGCAATAGTCCAGGCGGGACAGCACCATCGCTTGGACCAGGAGCTGGGTTGAGTGGGTGGTGAGGAAGGGGCGGATTCTCCTGATGTTGTACAGGAAGAACCTGCATGCCCGGGTTACCACTGCGATGTTCTCGGAGAGGGACAGCCTGTTGTCCATCACGACTCCAACTTTCGGCACATCACGACACACTTTCGGCATCCTCTTATGAATAAAGAGCTGCATTTAAGAGCAGAAGATTCTGCTTAAAAGTTTATAAATGGAAACGGTTTCCTTATTAAATGACCAGTTGTACAGCGATATTACTTTGTCCATCCATGCCATAGTGTATTGTGTGAAACTGGTGCTTAAAGAGACAGTTCGCTTTCTGTTTTCTTTTTAAAATATACATTTCAGTTTTAGTGTTCGTTTCCGATTTGTCCAGACACACTTTTGTGCGCCATGAAGGATATTTGAGATATTTCAATAAATTTATGACGACCTGTCAGCTTTACAATGGCTGGTATAGCCTTTGGAGCAACAAAAACTTGCCCAAAGCAGTTTGTGCAGCTCATTTATGCATCCGTAAGCTGTATGTGTATATTACCTAATTATTATTATTAAAAGTACGTTTAATCGCATTTTCTTTTGGAACTATTCCTATTGGTCACAAAACCCTAGACTGTTGCACTCAAAGAAAGAAGCACAAGCACAATATAAAAACTCATATTTATGTTTAAAATTGTGAATAAATACTATACAATTAATTTTATAGGTACAACCTCTGGAAAGATACTGCTGCTCCAAGCGTGTTTTCTTGCTTTAGACTACAAACTCGCACAAATGCCTAGACCAGCCATTGCAAAGCCAGTTGGTCGTCAGAAACTTCTGCATGTACCTAAAATATCCTTCATTGCACATGAAACTCCTTTAAATACATCCGTCAATGTTTCCGGTGGCTACATTCAACCATACCCACCAGACAGGAACAAACAAATGTTACAGACCATTGCATTCAAGGTAAAAATAACTAGATGTTTTGAATCTTGAATGCAGCAAATAGGCCTAATCCACATTAAATACAACTAATTAAAACTGTGAATTAATTGTAGGGAGACATTGTTTCTCTTTATGTATATACACATATGCATTTATTCCACCAGAAAAGAATATGCTCAATTACAAAGGAAACTAATATAATTACATTGACCATGACTAACCCATTTCAAAGCTGGGCTGCAGTCTTTTTCCCCAGTTCAGACAACATTGTAGCAAGATAGTTCGTTGCTGAGCTGATGACGGAAATGCAACTCGATAACGGAGTTGGGGAAATCTCTGCTTCAGTCATCTGTACTGTCATTTAAGCGATGGTACATTCATGGGTTTGATGTCATCCACCCGGTTCTTGTGAATCTGAAAAGCAGGTGTAATCCATCGACCACAAGAACACTGCTCCCCATACCAGTTGAATGAGCCAAGCTTCGAGCTGCACTTTGGACACAGGAGCTGCAACACAAACATCAATCTAAATCATGGTCCTATACATTTCTGCAAGACATTAATCCCACAAATATACATTACTTTCCAAGAAGAAAAACCTCACATTCGTGATGCACACACATACGTACATATGTAAAACAATGACAGAAAAAACACATCTACTACAATTGTTCTTGGAACTGAATTTTTCTTCAAAGCCCAAGCACATTATGGTAAGGTTGTCCGCAGCAGAGAAAGGAAACAACCCATCAATTTCTTCATAAAGAACTACACTGTAGTGATAACTGGCAGGCAGGGGTGCCCACCAGGGATTTTGCACCCCATGAAAAGATCTCATATTAGGCCCCGCCATCCCAGAAAATCATGTTGTAATATTTTTTGAGGGCCCCTTGGAATAAACAACCCCCCCACACACAGTGCTACTACAGACAGTATGTGCAAATGTATTAAATGCATGACTTCGTATTACACCTGCAGTAAATAATAGTATTAGAAGTTTGTATACAGTTCCTGAAGCTTCCAATAACTTTCTGACGATGGGACTTTGTATTAAATACAATATTTTGTGTTTTTGTAAACATATGCCAGTAACTGTAAACAAGTGCTTGCGTTCAATAAAGCATTGGTGCACATTTATTTTGGCAAAAAAAAAAACACTGCTTTCAAACTTCTGTTCAATTAAAATTCGGTGACAGACTTTGTGTACCTCACTCGTTCTTACAGAATAACGTGAGTAAAAATGTATTCGTAGACTAGCACTGTACACTTACCATAAATGAAAGACGGCGACACAAAACAATGTTATGAACTACCATAGTCTGACTGTACAGAGAAACAGTATCAGCCAGCATTACCTGCCCATCCAGCACACCCAGGAGTGCGGGCTCCATCCACTGCACGGGCTCAATAAAATACGATGTGCACTGCGTTTCAATCGCATGGCCGGGCGCGTGGGCTGCCGTGTCAACCGTCTTCTTGTAAGAAAAGGCTGCAGGCCCACTGCCCACGTCGTGACTAAGAATACTGGAGCCTCGAAATAACGTCCGTCTAAGGGGCGAGAGGACAGAGACATTTATATGATGTGGTAGACAAAGTGTATTATAATACTATTATTATTATTATACACCATAACCCAGAATACGAGGGATGGGAAATATGCTTTTTGTAAATAAGATTCCACCACTCGCCTACACTTCCTGCATCTGCGGACAACCTCATTGCTGTGGGCTTGCGCCGTCATTGGATCAGCAGCGAACACTTCCCTTGGCAAACTCCGTAGCTCTGAAATACAGACAGGACCTCAAAATGAATTCTTAAAATATCTTATTTAATTTAGACAAAATTCGGTACGAATAACAGACAGTAGAACATTTTAAAGTAAAACAATAAACCAATCGAAGACGATTCAATTTCAGATGCTGCAGATTATTTTAGCATAAAACTCAAAATAAAACGAATGCTTACCAGCAGTTCAGATATGCATTATCTTTACGTACATTTGTGCATTGCTTATGACTTTCCTCTCATCATACTTGCATTTTGAAAAATGTTTGTTGTCAGATATAATTAATTTGTAGTGCATACTTGGACATCAATTCATCGGCACTAGTTCTAGGCGGCGTAGGCGCATTGTCCTCTTGTGTGATGCAGCTGATAAGACATGGTGTTCGGTGTAGTATTGTCGGTGTTGTATTGTTATCAGTTTAAATCCTGCCGAGCAATCCTCAGCAGATATACATACTCCTTATGGGAGCAAAGTGGTTGGATTGACTACAGGCATAACTTAAACCCTGCCCTGTATTCCAGAGCAAGCGACTTCCATGATACGCGAGCGCATAAGATGCTTTTTCGTGACACTACTATGTACCTGGGTACTTATCTTTGATTTTCTGGAGTCTGTATTGCTTGTACACAGGACTGGTCATGTCCACTTGACAGTCCATTGATTCATACAGTGCCAACTGGTTCAAAAACTCTTCATTGATCCTACAGGCACACATGAATTTATCAGTTTATAAGAGCTCATACAAAGTTTATATACAGGCCCATTGCAGTCTAAAAAAATTAAAACACATGAAGGTTCAAACAGAAAAACATAAAAGGTTTCTCTGCCACTACTTTACGATTTCACTAGTTCAATCAATTACTATAATTTAACATTTATATATAAAACGGGGCTTAAAATGAGTTCAAATGTTTCCTGGACTACCAGTCAAAAGTTTTAGTTTACTTGCGTTTCAGTGCTGTTTTTAGTATAATTTAAAAAGTTTAGGTTTTATAAAAAACCTCAAACGGCACAAGGTAAGAAGTGAATAGTCAGAAGTAAAACAAAATATATATATACAGGTGCAGCTCAAAAAATTTGAATATCGTGAAAAAGTTCAATATTTTGTCACTCATTTCAGAAAGTGAAACTCATATATTATATAGATTCATTACACATAGTGAAATATTTCAAGCCTTTATTTCTTGTAATTTTGATTATTATGGCTTACAGCTAATGAAACCCAAAATTCAGTGTCTCAGAAAATTAGAATATTTTGCTTTAACATATTTTTAAAGTATCATATTTAATATTTGGTCGCATATCCTTTGCATGCTCAAAAAATTAGAATATCGTGAAAAAGTTCAATATTTTGTCACTTATTTCAGAAAGTGAAACTCATATATTATATAGATTCATTACACATAGTGAAATATTTCAAGCCTTTATTTCTTGTCATTTTGATGATTATGGCTTACAGCTAATGAAACCCAAAATTCAGTCTCAGAAAATTAGAAAATTTTGCTTTAACATATTTTTAAAGTATCATATTTAATATTTGGTCGCATATCCTTTGCATGCTCAGAAAATTTTAATATTGTGAAAAAGTTAAATATTGGAAACTCATGGTGTCACACACTAATCAGCTAATTAACTCAAAACACCTGCAAAGGTTTCCTGAGCCTTTATATGGTCTCTCAGTCTGGTTCAGTAGGCTACACAATCATGGGGAAGACTGCTGACTTGACAGATGTCCAGAAGACAGTCATTGACACCCTCTACAAGGAGGGTAAGCCACAAAAGGTCATTGCTAAAGAAGCTGGTTGTTCACAGAGTGCTGTATCCAAGCATATTCATAGAAAGTTGAGTGGAAGGAAAAAGTGTGGTAGGAAAAGGTGCACAAGCAACAGGGATAACCGCAGCCTTGAGAGGATTGTCAAGCAAAATCCATTAAAGAATTTGGGGGAGCTTCACAAGGAGTGGACTGAGGCTGGAGTCAGTGCATCAAGAGCCACCACGCACAGACGAATCCAGGACATGGGCTACAAATGTCGCATTCCTCGTGTCAAGCCACTCCTGAACCAGAGACAACGTCAGAAGCGTCTTACCTGGGCTAAGGAGAAAAATAACTGGACTCAGTGTTTCTCAGTGGTCCAAAGTCCTCTTTTCAGATGAAAGTAAATTTTGCATTTCATTTGGAAATCAAGGTCCCAGAGTCTGGAGGAAGAGTGGCGAGGCACAGAATCCACATTGCTTGAAGTCCAGTGTGAAGTTTCCACAGCCAGTGATGATTTGGGGTGCCATGTCATCTGCTGGTGTTGGTCCACTGTGTTTTCTGAAGTCCACAGTCAACGCAGCCATCTACCAGGAAATTTTAGAGCACTTCATGCTTCCTTCTGCTGACAAGCTTTATGGAGATGCTGATTTCATTTTCCAGCAGGACTTGGCACCTGCCCACACTGCCAAAAGTACCAAAAGCTGGTTCAATGACCATGGTATTACTGTGCTTGATTGGCCAGCAAACTCACCTGACCTAAACCCCATAGAGAATCTATGGGGTATTGTCAAGAGGAAGATGAGACACCAGACCCAACAATGCAGACGACCTGAAGGCCGCTATCAAAGCAACCTGGGCTTCCATTACACCTCAGCAGTGCCACAGGCTGATCACCTCCATGCCACGCCGCATTGATGCAGTAATTCATGCAAAAGGAGCCCCAACCAAGTATTGAGTGCATAGAAATGAACATACTTTTCAGAAGGCTGACATTTCTGTTTAAAATATCCTTTTTTATTGATCTTATGTAATATTCTAATTTTCTGAGACACTGAATTTGGGTTTTCATTAGCTGTAAGCCATAGTCATCAAAATTACAAGAAATAAAGGCTTGAAATATTTCACTCTATGTGTAATGAATCTATATAATATGAGTTTCACTTTCTGACATGAGTGACAAAAAATATTGAACTTTTTCAAGATATTCAAATTTTTTGAGCTGCGCCTGTATATGTATGTATGTATGTATATATATATATATATATATTACTTCGCATGATAGCGACCTAATTTTGGAGTTCATAAAAAGTCATATTTGGCACAACAGGTGAACAAATTCTTACCATTTTCCAACAAAACAAGTCAAATCAAGATCGTTTTGGACAAATTGGACAGAAAGGTCAAAGAGAAGCATGAAACCCTGGGAACTGTTTGATTGTATGTACCAAGCAGGCAACATATGGTAAACTTATAGTCTTTACTTGTCCAGATTGTTAAATGCTGGGGACAACCATAAGAGAATGCTTCCAGAAATGTTTGAAGTCTCAGGTATATAAAAAAAGTTTCTCTGCAACACTTACTTGACATCTGATTTTATTTGCTGGAGCTTGGTATAGGCAGCAGTCAGGGTCAGTTTGTTTGATTTCATAAAAAACGCTGTAATCACCGTAGCACTCCGACTTCGTCCTGCGTGACTAAAGCAGATTATTACTATACTTATCTGTTAAGTGAATTTGTGTCAAATCAAATACAATAATCGGACGAAAACATTGGCACTACAAAAATAAGTAGGATACGTGTGCATGACTTTTTAGGCTACTAAGTAATCAGTGTATACGTTATCATTACCAATGCACAAGGACTGCAGATGAAGCTGTTTCCATAGCTTCAGAGATGAACCGCACACAACTGTCCAAAGAGCTCAGTAAATCGGCTGACGTGTCATCCAGGGAATAGATAAATTTTGTATGAAATGATCCTTGTAATTTCGGTTCTTCTGAGTCAATCGTAAGTATGTGTGTGATGCCTGCTCTTGCCAATTCATGACCGTCTGCCAGGTCAGAGGCAGCTCCAATGTACAGTCCTGTTTGTACCACAATCATGTCTTCCACTTCCACAGGTAGCCTAACAACGGTTATTTAAAAATGCCGAAAAAATAGATAGCTAGACCTACACCAGGCACAAAATTTTCGCTCTTTCTGTTACTACGATCAGATGTCCGATACCAATATAACCATAAAATCGTTAAAAGTAGCGTGTCTACAATCGTCTATCCAATGTAACGTTACGGTTATTTCGGACGGACGAAAAACAAACTAATTAGGCATAACTTCCTGACAGCTGCGTCTCGCAGGTTTTTTTTTCTCTCTCTTGCAAGTATAAATGTTTTATTAGCATTCTTTCACTGAACTAACGGTAGTTAGAAAGCAAACTAACACGTATAAATTCAAATACATGAAACTCCAACGTCCACAACCACAGACCGTTCTGTGTTCAATGCCCTCACGTGGAGTTTTTTGTCCTGCCATAATATGAATCCGATGCCGCCACTAGCTCGTTTACTTTAGTTCCGGTAAAAAATATAAACTTTTAAAAAGTCAAATAAACAGTGCACATTGTTAAATGTATTAAACCTTCCATTTCTGTAATATAAGAGCAAAATCCTTTCTTTCACCGATTGCAGTTAAGAACATGCATGTTCAGAGTCAGTAACTTTTAAACTTCAATCGGCTAATTACTCTACCGTAGCCTACGCGACGCAAACTAATGTTACCTCAATGATCAAAATGTATTTGCATGATTTAGCTAGGCGAGTAGATTGTTACACTTCCATAGAGATCACGTAGATACGTTATTTTGTAACCCACAAAGTCGTGCATAACAAGATACAGAATTGCTTTATATTGCCTAATTCTGTATCGTGTTTATGCATAATATTTGGGAAATATAAAACAGTATATAGGCTACCCATTTAACTGATCAGTGACAAGTCGTAGGCTAGTTGATCTTTATCAGACTGTTTGAAGAGGGAAATTAACTAGGCTGCTTGCAAGACAGTGAGCTTCAAACATGCAGAATCCGGAGGGCGGTTGTGACTCAAAACTCCCACTGGGCTGAGTGGTCGCAGGCGCATGATATGGCAAATAGTCGTTGTTAGTAAAACTATCACAAGCACTAAAGATAACTTAGCTAGCTGCCGAAGGGCCTATAGACTAGTTTAAATGTCTGATTAGCCTACCCTTTAAAAACAGCAGGCTATAGACTGTAGGCAAAGTTCCAGTGCTAGTCAAGTTGATAATTAAAACTGATATGGTGTTGTAATAGTAGGCCTATTAATTTACTTTGCATCGTAACGTTTCCATGTTGCATACCGTCCCCACAGCCAGCAGGCCTTGGTCTAATTGTTTAGCACTTAGCTCATGTGTTTTTATTTTCATTTTTTTCGTTTTTGGTAGCCGTTCCGAACCCATAGGCTAGCTAAATCAGAATGTGCATTTGCCTAAAGAACAGCATAGTCCGAGTCCGACTTGATTGTCTGTCCGCAGACTCCGTACTTCTTTTAATGTCATGCCACATTCACCCACTCGATGGCAGCAAACGACGTCGTTCATATTACCGGGACTGACAATAGTCTAGAGCCCTAGGCCTATATTTCAGCCTATCAATTGGCTTTATCGAAACGAATCTGAAGCGGAAGAGTGCATTTCATATAAGTGCTGTTTGCCTTATCAAAAACTGACAAGCAATGTTCTACAGTAGGCTAGCATTGAATTCAATCACCAGCTGTCTAATAGGCTATGCGTCACTACAGTAAATCCTGTTTTGAAGACTGAAACAAAGTTGTGTTAAGTCTGCATGACTAAAACACCTTTAGTAAGATAATCGATCGAACGAATATGTCAAAACCTCCTTCTAGACCCAACAAGGGATGAATTAACTGATATAGATAATGTGTGCACTTATTTTAAGCGAACATCCACGCAAAATGGATTATGCCTCAGCAAAATCTATTTACCATAGTCGGGGTTGAATTGCCCTTCCATTTCTCTGTTTTTCCTTAAATGCAAGTAATTATGATATCATTTATGCCAGACATTTTGTCTTTTGACATAAAATAACCAAATTCATCTGACAATTCCAATAAAACAAAATGATCAACTGGGTAGGCTATGCATCTACCGACTCTTACACAATCTTACACAATGCACTGGTTATAGGATGTATTCAAAAAAATATATGATTTTCTGTATGGAAAGAGGGCAAGCTCTAGACTACTAAAGGTGAAAAGTATTTTTCCTTGCAATTTTTCTGGCTACAGTAGCCAGAACTGTGCATACAGCAAGAGTAATGCAGACACCTCCTCTTTCTGTATTCTCATCACACCACTGCATGTCTCATATAAGTATTGTCTGGGGCATACCAGTTGAACAAGGGACAAGGCTTAATCCTTGCATTTCAGCAACGGCAACGTCTTAGACGTCTAAACCCAATGTAGTGTTGAAAAAAATGCCATGGGAAAGGGGGCTTGATTGATAATACAATTTATATAAAATGAAAATAATTATGGCTTGTTTTAGTACTAACACAGTTTTGGATTCTTAGGTACTTTTAGACAAGATATTTTGTCTTTAGGTTTAAGATTTTACAAAATGTTTAAGCTTTGACACCTGATTCAGATGTTTGGAGATGAAAAGGTGTGCCAGGCTTTGCTAGGGTTTTGTACAATAGGGAAAGTTTCATCTTGGTAAAAGGTTTTGATTATATTTAACAAAATATTTAAAATGACACACAGGGGACAGTCCCATATGAGGTGGGACATTTAGGAATGAACCTGAAAAGACCTGTAACGCTTTGCTTACTAATTGTACATTAGTGCATGATGTACCCCTGTACAGCACCATTTATCTTGCCCAATGTATAAATCAACAGTGTTTTCATCAGACACAAAACTGTACATTACTGGTTGAGCGGGGCCTCCTTTCTTTGGTGACTTGATGGTGTGTCTGGTGCTTCCTTCATTTTATACGGCTCTCTTGCGTTCATCCCTCACCCCGTGGAAGGTTCTCTAGGCTTGCACAGTGGCCATTGGGCCTAGTTTTAGCGGGTCAGGTGATGCCTCGTCCGGCGCCGGGTGCTTGTCTGTTGTTTGTCAGCGTGATTACCTTCTCCGATTCTCACGCAGGTGATGGATCCAGGCTCAGCTTCCAGGCCTCCTCTGGCTTCGAAGCCTGGAGAACTTCCAAGCGGTGGGACTGTGAGGAGTTGGCTGGAGGGTCCGGCCCATCTGGTACATCAGCTCGCTTAATACCCTGCCATCTTCCTGTTTTCTTTTTAGCTGCCTGTGTGTTGTTGGTCTCATTGCACAATTGTTTTAGGCCTATGCTTCCTGTCCATTTCTTTCTTTATTTAGAGTTAGCTATTTAAATCCATTGGCCACACTTTCTCACAGCCTTAGGGAATTTTTCTGTTCTTGTTGCCACCACCTGTTTTTTGTTCTTGTTTAGATTAGTATTGTTTAATTGTTATTTATAGTTTATCATTGTGTACATTCTGACTTATTGTGCATTGATACTACTGGATATTTAGTAACATTTTAGTAGGATATAGTTAGGGGGTGGGACTAGATTTAGCTGTAAATTATGCTGGAACAGTATGGAATACATGGTTGGTAAAATGGCTGTAAGTCTTCAAGGGTCTGAGGTATCAAACGAGCCTCAAACCATCACTTTGCTGCCAGATATGCAGTAGATATGGATGGATCACTTTTAGGATTCTCCTGACAAATTTCTTTATTGAACTCTATGGAAAAATAAGTCAGGAGAAACAACCCTTCAAGTTATCCATCCATATCTACTGTATTTTTGGCAGCAGAGTGATAGTTTAAGGCTTGTTTGATACGTCAGACCCTTGATGGCTTAGAGTCATTTAGCCAACCATGTGTTCCATACTGTTTCAGTGTAATTTATAGCTAAATCTAGTCCCACCCCCCAATTCCCATAGAGATCCATTCAAATGCAGAGACGTTATAGTATCGCTTGTAACAGTACCAGAAAATAAGATATCAAGAGTTTTTTGATGTTGTTGGGTCACAGACATCAGGAAGTTATTTGTGGCACACGTGGTTTTGTTAAAAATAATTATTTCTTGATGAGGGATTTTTTTTTCTCATAATAAATTTACTTCAATTAAAGGTCAGATATTTATATTTTTTTTAATGTGAGATTAAGCTAATTCACCAAACGGTGAATTTTTTATAACCCTTTTTACTTATCTTTACCAGGGGTGCCAATAATAGTGGAGACTACTGTATATACACACATGTGCCCACCCAGGGCAGCAGGCAGGAGATCAGAAACAGGCAGGCGGGAAACGGGGCTGGGCAAAAGCGAAGTCCAGGAACAGGCAGGGGTCACAACCTGGGAATCCGTCAGAGCAGAGGATCAGGAGGACGAAGGGCAGGAGGAGGGCTAGGATGGGGAAGGGCAGGATATGAGCAGGCTGAACAGGCAGGATAACAGGAGCAGGGCTGGAGCGGGGCTTGGACGGAGACGGGCAGGAGGACCGGGGCAGGACTGGACGAGGACAGGCAGGGCAGGCAGGAGAACAGGAGCTGGACGGGTACACAGGACTGGGAACAGGAACAAAGAGCAGGCAGGGAACAGGCAGGAAAAACCGCTGGAAAGTAATGAGACAAGCACAAGGCAGGGCACAAGACGACCTGGCACAGAACAAAGAAACAGGGGTGCTTATTATGTCAGATTAACGACGAGATAATGGCAGTGTCCCAAATCGCATACTTCCATGCTCCGAGCACGCATAGCGAGCATGCGCATCTATTTGAGTCCATAGCGAAGTACGGTAGTGCGGAGCACGGGAATATGCGATTTGGGACACAGCCAATGAGGAACAGGTGAGACGGAACAACATGAGGAAACACATATCAGGTGCGGGAAGTGGAGACACGAAATGGGGAAAAGGGAAAACACAGAACGGAATGCACATACAGAAGACACATAGAAGCAGAAAACCAGGAAATCAAGACTCGGAGGCACGGGATGTGACATGCATGGGGTTTGTATAAAAAGGGCTGTAATTTCTACACGGATCACCAAATATGGATGTACATACCCTAAAATTAAAGCTGACAGTCTGCACCTTATATGCATTGTTTTATTTAAAATCCAATGTGCTGGAGTGCAGAGCCAAAACAACTAAAATTGTGTCACTGTCCCAATACGTTTGCATTTAACTGTATGTGTGTAAAGGAAATGTATGCTTTCATTCTGTAAGCCTCAAACAGATCTGTTGTAATTAACTGTTTCATGCATTTTTGTAAATTCATTGTATTATTTATAACAAAAAAAACTTTTAAACTTTCTCAAATTGCACTTTATCTGGTTTCACTAACACCTCCAGCTGCCTTTACCTGTCTGAATATCAGGGAAGATTCAGACCATGTTGCGTAATATAAGATTGACTTGAACTAACAATAACAAATAAAGCACAATAAAAGGTTTTGTTTTAGTTTACTAAGCATTTGGAGTCAAAATCGTTCCCAAATTTTGACGGTTTACCTTTGGGCATGCATGGAATTTGGATGTTTGGATCAGAATGTCGGGGTCAGGTCCCATGAGCTGGATGGTCAGCTCAGTAGAGTATGATTTACGGCGGACTTCCTGTACCAGTAGAGGAATAAGACGTGAGTTATGAAGTAATGCCACTCTGCTTCCTGTCGGCCTGTTCTCTCATTTCCCCAGTTTGCAAGAGCATTCCAAGAGAAAAAAGGTTAGAAAGCACTTAGAATAACTTTGCACTGGCAGCCAATGCATTAAAAAGAAATATGAGGTATGAGCCTTAAATGTTTGTCTTTTGCAGCCTAACTGTATTAACAAAACAGCATGAGATTAATACTTTTAAATGAATCTTGTCAATTTTTATAAGATTTCAAATGATGGGTAATATTTATTGAATATTTTCTGAATTGACTAAATTAATACAGTAAATGAAAATGGAAACGATGTATTCAGTGATTATATGAAAACTATATGCTTCCAATGTAGAGTAACAATGAAACTGTTGCTGTGCTCGGAATAATGTTTCCATGGCAACACTCTTTAAGGTAACCCTAGCACTCATCCCAGAACGACGTTGGCCTTTTTTTTTGTTCATTTTCAACTATACTGCAGTGAGAAGAAACAACACCGCATGTAAGCAAAGGAGAAGAAAAAAAAAGTACGCTCACAATGTAGAATTAAGCATGTTTCACCTTTTGTGCTCAAGATGGATGGCTTTCAAGATTGATTATTCCCAAGATCTTTGTGTGGCGTCTCAATCGAGTGATCATCCAGCAGGGACACACTGATCATCTCTGCTCACGCAGGGAGGGGGTTTGATAAAGCCTGACGGCCCTGAGTAATGAGCGCGTGGCAGATGCTGGGGGAATGGCCCCAGTTCAGGGACAACCATGTTCTCATCTGCGCTAGAGTGAGGGGGCTGAGGGTCGGGGTGGGGTTATCAGCTGGACCACGGAGCTACCGCTCCAATGCTTGCTCCGTGCAATTTTATAGGACAATCGGAAAGAGGAACATGAAGGATAGCAAGCAACCACATTATTTTCAAGAAATGTCAATCCACATTTTCTTTAATATTTTATATTTTCTTTTTAACCACAGTTATTGGGATAAATATCTGCATTTATCGAATCCGATAAACCATTGGAATGGTGATGGTTACATTCTCCCAGCCTTACAATGCTCTTAGTTACGTTTAGGCTAATCACTCATTTCTATTTTGGCAGAACATAGCCATTATATTTCAAACACAAATGTCCACAATGCAAGGATGCAGACCACCTTCAGGAAAGGAGGCCTGATTACCATCATCACATAGTGCAAATACATTTTTTTTAAATGTAACCTTTATTTATGCAGGGAGGTCCTACTGAGACCGAGCTCTCTTTTTAAGAAAAGCCCTGCAACAGACAAGCAAACATTAGGAGACACAATATACATTTGTAACTGTTCCTACACAACATAACATTGGCCACATGTTTTCCATGATATAAACAAGACACTAATTCTAGAAACACCCATTCCCCCCCCAACTGAGATGTGTGTTTTAGGGACTCTGAGGTGAAGTGAGTGTATTTCACCATAGAGTCTTGGATAGGTAATGCATGCAGCCAGACATGTATGAGCAGGAGTTGCTTCACAAGCCATTGACAGGTGGTTCAGGTTTTCTATGGTGAATGATGGGATTTGGTTTTTGATCATTGTTTGCTGGGGATGCGACTATGAACACAAAGAGATAACTGCAGGAGGGTCTCGTTATTGAATGCACTGTGGGGGATGGTCCTTGAAATTTTAGGTGATGATGAATGGGAGGGCAGTTTAGGGTTTGACTCATATATTGAATTATCTGCCGCCTGTTTTAATGGTCAAAGGACAAGGTTATTCTCTTTTCTCACCGGTGTTTAATGGGACATGCACCCGAGAAGACCACAATTATGCTACGGATGGCTACTGTAGCAAGTCTGTCCTTTAGGCCAGGTTCATGCATTCTTTGGATGCTGGCCTATGTGTAATGCTCATGCAATATTTATGTGGGTTTCTCATATGAAAGTGCTGAGGCCTGCATGCACTCAGGTTTAAGGTAAAAAAAAATATTTCATTCATTGAAAGATTTTTTTTATTGACAGTAAATGTTAAATTTACACTTCGTCACATATTCTTGTTATTTATTTTTTCAGTATCCGAAAATGGGCATATTCACATTTTAAAGGGAAAACAGGATTGAAATGATGGTATGTGGTCTCCAACAAACTGAGCAATGTTGCAAGAAACAGAAAACAATACCAATGTCCCGAACCATGTGTCACCATTAGTGAGATAAAAGACGAGATTGATAAATTGCCCTTTTTGCTCTTTTCTTTCACTTTCATGAATTTACATTATCTAACGGGGAACAAATGAATAGCCCTGATTAGTGTGGAATGAGTTGGAAGAAAAGCTATTCATCTTTGTTAGCATCCCCCTGTGTTCCTTTATGGGCTGTTTTTATAAGGATGAGGGCTTCGGTGCCTTTCCCATTGGACTGAGTAGCGGGGAGACTGAGTGGTCATCCCCAACAGTGTCTCCTGAAACGGAGTTCAAGACTGTGAATGCTGGTGACTCCTCCATAACCTCCTGAGGCACTAAGAGCTCACCCTTAGATGACCTCTTACCACTAGGAAAGATTTCTTTTTTGGGGGGGGCGTATCCAGGGGGGTCTCCAGACTGCCAGTCACAATTAAATTATATGAACACCAGGAATTGGTGCAATGCGATTTAAAGCTAATGCACACTTTCTTCAAATCCTCTAATCTTTCTTCAAAGGCATGCTTAGTGTGGTATAGCTATAGCCTATCCAAAATCAAAATGCAGAAATACACAAAGATGTATAGACTGATCTGATTTTCAAGTTAATTAAAAAATGTATTAACTTGAAAAGAAATGTATTATGTTTTGTCTTATTGTTTCTAACTAAATGCAATGTAATTTTAATTACCCGTTAAATTGGGACCGTTCAGACACTTTACAATGTAAACTTGTTGCAATGTGCAAAAAAAAAGGAAACAAACAGGAGGCTGGCCTACTCGGTAACGTAATGTGACAGTGACAGACTAATGAAAGTAGGCTCTGTTTTCCACTCATTTTGGTTCAGTAACAAACGCCATTTTGAATTGTGCCGTTTTCTCTTGTAAATAAATGTATCTTCATCTCGCTAAAAAGTCCATCCTGTTGTGGCAATGTAACGGTTTCGTCAGACCTCGTACCTTCAAGTGAAACCGAATTACGTTGTCATTGGGAGACACTCCGCTATCACCACCCCCCTTGCTGGGCCCCCGTATGTGCCAGCCTCGCTGTAGCGGCAGTGCGAATTCAGTCGAGCCGGGGAAGGAATTCAGAGGGGGATGCCGCTGTCTGTGACGGTAAAGCAACGACAAGTATAGGGGGGAAGAACAACTGGGATATAACTTGTTGGCTACTATGGATAATAATGACACGTATCTACATTTAAGTAAGTATTTCCGCTTTTTCATATGAATCTAACGTTTGCATTGATTGCGAGTAGGCTATTGCAGTAATGGGTTTGTTGTTTCTTGTGCATTCGTTTACATGGCGTTCAGAAAACTGAATTCCGTCAGCGGACTTTAGACGCGGCAGCTATAAATCCAATGTAGCCGTGTTATCTGTGTAGTTAGCACTTGTCTCGCAGTAATGTGTATTGACAAGCAGTCACTGCCAATGCAAAAGTCAGGTGATGGCAATTCTGTTTCTCCCAGACGGGGTCAGGGGTTGGCACTTTAATTGCGGTTATATAATTTATGGTCGTTCTAGCGCGTCTCTTGTGAAACTATTTACAGCTGAACTGCTACAGTATTTGTCCGGGTGGTGGGGTAAACAGTATGTATTTGTAAAATAAACCAGCAATATGACCAGTAATATGATTAATAACTTAATAAAGCGAAGTTCAGGGTGTCCGCTACCCTGTGATGCGAGTGGTTGCTTACGAATAAAATAAGTCTGGTTTGGTTTTGCATATGGGATGTAATTCATTTTCATTTGGCTTGTCACAAGTTTATAAACTGTCAAAAACAAATGAGTGAACATTTCCTTCATAACAAAAACCTTTATTGGGGCCTATATTGTTTTCAAATAAAATCACTTGTTCATAATATTGTAGAATGGTCATCTTTGTTGCAGAAACGTCTATTTGTCAGTCTATATATCACAATTGTTTATCCTACCGATTTGGATATATCTTGCCAAGGCGTAATAGTGAAACAATGAACCAGGAACATGTCAAATAAACGTATGATATAGGGTGGCTATACATTTATTATTGTTCATTGAGTTTGTTCCTTGAACTTGCGCCTCTCATTAGACCGACATAAACACAAGTAGCAATGATTGAAAGTCCACTTAAAATGGCAATAGAAAAACATCTGTTTATAGAAAGTTTGTCACAGGCATTGATTTAATTGTAAACTGGGCATGTCAAGCTTGTTGGTTTGTGTTATGCACTTCAGCATTCAGCTGTGAAATACATAATTGTATTTTTCCAAAAGAAAATGTGATACTATCAAATATTTATGAGACATGAGAAAATATTATCTGGAGCGCTGGGACATTCTGAAATAAAAGTATGTGTCAAAAGCAATGTTTCCCAATCAATGGAAAGATTGCTGAATGTCATGTTACTGCTGCCTAATATGTGATTTTCTGGTGTTTCAACAGTGTTGCATACAGTGAATTTAAAATAAAAAAACAAAGAAACAAAAAAAACATTTCATTTTATATGTGTGACAACAAGGCACATCAAGGCTCTGGCCCAGTCAAAATGTCAGTGTACAGCCAATCAGAGGAGACCAAAAGATTCCTTTAACGTTGCCAAGTCGTTACAAAGCGCTTAGTGTTCCAACGGTCTCTGTTTACAGCTGTTCCTGGACAGTCCCCTGTGACAATTTAATCTTAAAGGAGTCTTTTATGAATTTTCTTAGTTTCTTTATAGATGACAAGTTAGCTGATTTGGAAGCCTGTTTGGAAAAATGCAGTTCCTTATGTTCCTTTCTATTTAGTTAAGTATAAACTTAAGAAAAGGTTCTGGGCTATGAGCTAAAATATGGACTACATGAGACAGGACACAACATTTATCTGCTTGAAATTACAGCCTTTTCTTGCTTTATGTCAGCATCGCTATTCATTATTCATCAATAAAATACTTACGCCTAAATAAAATATATTTATGTACCCTAATATATAAACAAAATATATTTATTTGCTTGAATATCAGCCTTATGTAGAATTACCCAAGGGGCTTATTTACACATTGTCCATGTATACAGTCGGATATTTAGCAATGCAGCTTAAGTACCGTACTCAAAGTTACAACAGGATCTGGATTGCTGGAATCAGATCTCGCAACATTGGGTTTGCAAATTCAAACTTACTTAACCAAACAAGATTTCAGAATGATTGGCGATATTTAAATATATATATACTTTCCAGGGTATCTAGCGGTAACAGATGTGCAGAGTGTCTTTCAGAGTCCTGTAGCACCCAGGCGGGGGGAGGGGGGGTTTGGGGAGGGACTGCCTTAGGGGCGAACCTCTGTGTTTGATATTGTGGACTTTGACATCCAGCGTCAGTCATTTCCCTGCTTTTGTTTGAATATCTGAGCTCCCGCAGCGTGGTGACTCGGCGGGATTGTTGTTTTAAACCTTGGTCGCCAATGATTTTTAGCCACATAATCAAAAATCCATTACATCCGGGGCAAATCGCTACAGGTTTATCCGGACAGATTGTTAGACCAGAAGAGCGATTGGGAGGTCGGAGGTCAGTTACCAAGAAATCAGCTGATGTGTTTACCTTTCGGGTATTACTGTGGCGCACGTCTATTTTATTGTTAATTTTGAGCTTTTAAACAGGACAGTTTTTTTCAGAATATTAAAAATCAAAGTCATCTGTATGCTGATGAAATGATCTGGCCTCTCAAAGGCTTGAGGCACCATGGAGTGATCAACCAGACCATGTCAGTGGATTACAAGTCAACTTGTCCTCGTACGAATAAAAACATTTATGTAACTCAGCAGTTTTACATTAAATCGGACTGTCCACTGTTCATTAAGCTCTAACAGTGTTTAAGAGGCCAATTGGGTATAACCTGGATACCATTTTGGTCTAAATCAGCTTTGTTTCTGGGTTTTTTTTTAAATGTCATTTTATGGTCTTAAAGTATCTGGCTTGGTTTGTTGAGTTGGAATTCAGTAAATGCTATCATTACGTAACAGGCATTTAGCAGACGCTCTTATCCAGAGCGACTTGCACAACTTTTTTGTTGTTGCATATTATCCATTTATACAGCTGGATACCGAAGCGATTCAGGTTAAGTACCTTGCTCAAGGGTACAACGGCAATGTCCTACCTGGGAATCGAACCTGCAACCTTTCGGCAACAAGGCCAATTCCTTAACCATTATACTCCACTGCCTCCCAATCATCACTCTCACAGTCATACAGTAACAGTACATGGCAACATGTCCTGTTGTTACAGCATTATACGTTTCATTTGAGATTTTTTGATAAATATGTCCACAAGCAAAGTCTGAATCCACAAGTTATGAGGGGGTGATTTACTGTTGAGAGGGCGGTGTCAATGCTGGATCATTCTCCATACGTATACTGTAGGCTATATATCCCGCATCAGTACTTTTACTAATGTTCTCAATACTTCATCTTACTACTGCATCTTTAGATTGGACCAAGATCAAGGAAATCAAAAGGCGGCACAATGTGCTAATCATATTTCAGGTATTTTAAATATAAAAACCATATTTAATTTTGAATTCACTTAAATTAATTTAAATGAGTGAATTTAATTTAAATGTACATATTTACGAGTGTTTTCTGATGTGAGATGGTTTAGGGTTAGGCAACCCTGGTCCTGGAGTGCTAGAGATGTTGAAAGGTTTTGCTCCATCTAATCCCTTAATGACATAATTGGATTAATTGAATTCAATAATTGGAATGCAGGTGACCATGTGATGGAGATACTCAGCGATCTGAAAGTTTAGACTGATCCTCAAGAACCAATCAAAATGTGTACAGTAATCAAGCTTGGATGGAACAAATAACAGAAATATCTTTGCCACTCCAGGACCAGCATTGCCTACGTCTGATTTAGGATATTCAAAAATATGAATGGCAGGAAAACAGATAGCTGTCTAAATCAGTCAGTGTCTAAATTGTCGTATCCAGCATTTATAATTTATAATTGACATTACTCCCAAGTTGATACTTTCTGATTGTTATCCTGTGTTGGTACCGTATGTATTAAAACCATTCTACAAACCTGAAGTACAATTTAGTCACTGACTATAGGCTAGTCTGTAAAGCTGTATTTAATTCAGTGTTACTCAATGTTGACTGTATATTTTAGTTCAGCCTAATGTTCCTAACTAGGCATGAAAGGTTTGATTCATCTGTCATTAATATTTTATGGAATCCCGTGTCTACTTAAGTACCAGAGTTTGCCAGAGATTATAAAATATATCAATGCAAGACACATCAGTGCTCTGGCCCGGTCAAAATGTCAGCGTCCGACCGATCACAGCAGTCCAAAGAATTCCTTTAAATTTGCCAAGGTCATTCCAAAGCACTTAATGTTCCAAGGCCCTTTGTTTTCACTGTTCCTGGAGCATCCCATGCAACAATTAAATGGTTGAGAGGTCGATATTTTCTACCCGTAATTTATCTTATTTCTTTTGTCTTTTTATTAAAGTGTGTAGAAATATACAATGTCCTTTTCAATTTATTTATATTTCATATGAAGGAATGAAATGAGAAATAATGAAATGTTGTTTTGTAAATGTTAAACATTGTTTATGTGTTTCAAAAAGTACTGCACTAGTAGGTTATCTCTGCTAAAACAATGTTGTCTAATAAAATAGTGGCTCCTAGTGTTACACTGATATATATATATAGCTTTGTAACCTGTGTTTTGGTGCTTTCCCTATGAGACCAATAAAGTTGTGACCTTTATGCTTAAGTGCCGAGTTTGTATGTGCATGTGTGTGGATCCATAGACTGTATATTCAGTCATTTGTGCATTCCCAATGTAAGCTGGAGTCAACAGTGCATTTGAAGTTGGAGAGAATGATGCTAGCCCAAGTCTTTAGTCTTTAGTCTCACAGCCCTGTAAGTTTGTGGACGTGTTCAGATCAGCAGTTTATCTTCTCATGCAGCACCTTGTGTCACTATTATTTAATGAAGTTCTTTTGGATGAACATAGCATTTGTCTCCGTCCTTTTGTGCCGATGTGCTGTTTTGTAAAATGTTTTTGGAAATGTTTGGATTTTACAGTTTTTCTTAATGTTTTTTATTATTCATTTAATTAGTTGTACATATAATTTAACACTGAAATAAAAATAAACTGTAAACTTATCACAATGCCTATCACAATGTTGAGAAAGCTGTAATCATAATGGTTGTCAGTGGTTCCATCAACTACAACGGAGCATTTCTGGCCACAGACTTTAGTACGGACTGCCTGCACACGGGTCTCAAAGACCCAGGGGAGGTACATCTCTGAGGCTTTTATTGGTCTCTGGTAAGGCTCGCCCTTGCTTGCAGTGCTTGATGAGTGAGGGGTGCAGCTTGATGAGTGAGGGGTGCAGCTTCTTCACTCCGCGCATACCGCCAAAAAACCCTCTGCAAACTCACGTCTTGCATCGGAGGATGCTGAGGCACAAGTGCGTCCATTCACGCTCAGGCACACGCAAACGGTATCCCCGATGCGCAGAACAGCACCGAATGCTATTTGTGAAATCATACTTTACACTAAAATCTCTCAGTTCCGCGGCGTTCTTCGCTCACGTGTACATTCCGTTTTCTTTAGCAGAGATTCCGTCTGCGATTTCTGCCAAACAGATTTCCGCTCTGCTTACGGAAAGGGGTTGAGATGGGAGATAGGGTTATACTGTGCCTACCGTCTTAGGAGTTTCGCAGTGCAGGCTGTGTCTTTTCTTGGCTTCCGCCCACGTGGCGCTTTTCTCTTTATCAGTGTGCGTGCACCTTGCCTGTGTGCACATCTTCATTTCTTTTCAAGGCCTCCCTTTGAATTTAGCAGAGGAGAGACGGTCTCATGTATTGGTGGCGTAACTTTGCTCATCTCAGTCGTGTTTGGGTGCACATTTTGTGAAAATACATACGGCATAGGCAAGGTCCATGCTTGTTTTGCCCTTTTGAAAATAAATGACTGGGATGTACAATATGTACTCTGTTCTGAAGGCACAGGTATGTGGATGGAATGAATGTGGAATCCTTCATCCATCAGATAAATCATTGAGGTCATGGTAGAAGGTCTCCAGCCGCCGCACTATGCACACCGAGCGGACTGTGAATCATTCTTCTCGTTATAGTCAGCGGTGATCCTGCCCCAGTTACGGTGAGCTTTCTGTGTCAAATTGGACAGCGGCAAAACCATGAACTCCATTACAGTAAGTTTGGTTATTTGTTGCCAGACCTGGGTTCAAATAGTATTTGTTTTGGATTCAAATACTTTTCTGAATTTGACTAAGCTTGCCTGGTGTATTGGGACAAATGAAATAATCATGCCCATATGCTTTTCCAAGCAGGCTGAAATGCTCTAGGCAAGATCAATAGCACAGGAAAATATTTGAATCTATAACAAATACTATTTTAACCAAGGTCTCTTTGTTACCCTAAAGGTTCTGTATAAGTTGTAAGTTGCACCTGCAGTTACAGGCCATAGGTAAATAGAAAATTATTTTCATAATTTATCCTGGAGGTTGTGGGTTCAAATCCCAAGTGGGTGCCTTAAACGGACTTTTTCTGCAAATAATCATCTGTGTAAATGTATAGCCTAATACATTTTCTTTTTTTAAATGAATGAAATTATCATATTTATATGATCAAGTTATTTTGGGCTGTGTGGTTTGCTAACAAAACAAAAAAAACAATAGTATAACAAGTCTAAATCCTTGGAATGGTTCCTACAGATTAATCTGTCTTTAGCTCATAGAAAGAACCACAGGATGAAACAGCACCCAAGACACGCGCAGTACCTCCATTACAACAGGTGTTCCCGGCCCAGTACTGTCGCCCGACGTCCTGCTCTTCCTAAACAGTAAGCTCCTCGTCAATAAACGTTTCCTCCTAGACTAATCTGAAGATAATCTCCGCTATCCATTTGCTGGCGCGGTCACGGGTCCCGCCGCCTCATAATTTCGCGAAGCAGGTGTCCAGAGGCAGGGGCCTCCCCCACCTCCGCTCCGCCCAGCCGGACGCTATCGGCGTACCGCCATGTGGCGTCCGAACGGCTCGCTGCCCATCAGATCGGCCTCAGATGCATGCCGTACCTTCTCTGCCCTCACAAGCCGTTTCCCCATGTGTATTTGGGAACAGCGTTTAGACAGCCTTTTTTAGGAGATGAGTTTCGGAGAATTTAGTTGGTAAACTAACAATGTAGCTCGGACATATTTAGTCATTTACTTATGGTTTTCTACTACTCTGTAATGAATATACAGACAGTACATTTGTTTGTATGTAGGTGCATAGAGACAGCAGTACTGAAGGGATCTGTAGAATGCAGACATTTGTGTGTATTAAAATGTAAAGGTAAGCATAGCTAGTAGCACCATTAACAGTACATTTCTGATATTTTCTGCTAAATAGTGTGGTGTCCAAGTGTTTCAATGAACGATTGCATTTGTCGATGGTGATATTTTATACTCGAGGGTCCAGTGTTTCTTTTGTTTGTGGTGCTCCATTCATCTGTGAACTAAGGGTCTTTTTTGTGTCCCCTTCCTATTAAGCGCCAGTCCCTACCTTCATCACAGAGCAATACTTTTTCCCAGAACCCCTAAATACAGATGTCCTTTCTAAGGTTTTTTTTTAGCCAGGCCTCTGATAACCAATTAATTTACATGAATTCACAGTAATTAGTGTGTAAATTGAATGGGTTTCCAGCTGGCTTATTGTGGGCGTCACATTTATAATGAAGGCGCTAATATTACAAATTGGCCGAACCCCACTCCACCACAACCCCCTGCTGGGATTGGTTCTGATAGATTGTCACAGTGCAGTGAATGCAATGATCATCAATATACGTGATGACCGTCCCAGATGGAGCCCATGTTTTCAGCCGAATTTCTTCTTTTGTCCTGTCTTGGTGATGCACTAGCTTGGTGAGCTGCTGGGGAGAATGGGAAAACAAAGTCAGTGGGCAAGCTTTTTCTCTGTGTCGTCAGCCCGGCGTGGATGTGGCATTTGGTGTCTGCACGAAGGCAGTTCCAAAGTCCTTATAAAGGGAGTATTTGAACAATGCTGTTTAAATGTTAAAACACTCTTCAAAACCACATTTTGTTTTGTGTACAGAAGCAGCTGTTGCTAAACTGGAGTGTAGCTCACAGAGATCAAACTAAACTAAATGTACACCTTCCTGCATATAAGTGTACATTCACATTAACTGTATTAAGAAACAAATGGTGACAAATGGTGACCATCGCCTGGTTTTACTTGCTTGGCAGGCAAGCATTATTGTTGAGCCCAGGCTCATTAAAGAGTTAGCCCTGTGTTGCTCTGAGGTCCTTCTAATAAGTATTAACTGGCAGAGCAAAACCTTCCGTCTAGAGGAAGTGGTAAAATGGGGACTGGCTTGAGGGCTAGACAGTGGGTGTCCCTGTCATTTCTGTCTGTGGCTAGCAACGAGCTGTTTAATGACTCTATAAATACTGCTGTAATAACATAAAGAGAAGAGAGTTTTCTAAAAATATATTACAGCTATTGTAGAAAAGCTTACCTTTTTTACTGGTAGAATGGTACAAAATTGGCTAGTTGGTTAAGTTGGTTACTATGTGCGTTAGGCTATATGATATTGATTAATTGTATGCCTTTATTATGTTGATTAAGTCACTTGTCTTTGCCACTAAGTCAATAGCCAGTTTCACTTAATTGGCTGAGCCTGATAACCGCACTTCTCCCTGTGGTTCCACTCCCTACCCCCTCATCTCCACAGTAAATAATTGCGTTTCTTGGCGGGCTTCTTGCACGCGTGTATTAATGTGTCCTTGCACTCTCCTTCAAGGCCAGCTCCCTCATGGACGAACACGATGAATCTATCACGCGATGTCACCTGAGCATGCGGGAGGGGATCAGGGCATGAGGGCCGTCATTTTCCCCCTGGAAACTGCACGTTGGCCAAGCGCCGTTTGCTGCGGGCTCTCGTACGCCTCCTTATCGGCTCTTCTTTCCGACATAGCCGCTCTCACTGGCCATGGTGGCGATCGCTAATGCCGGCTTTGCAGCTTCTAGCCATCCGAGCCTTTAAATCTCTAGGCCAATTAGCAGGACTCACCGTGCACCCATTCTTGTTTTATATAGCATGGCTTCTGTTTCACTGGCTGGAAGCGGACAGTACAATCATTTCCCCATGTCTAGAGGTCTGCTCCAACAGAGGATCTGGTGGTCAGGGAAACCGGTCACGGGCGGTGCTATGGCTAGGGTCAGAATGTTTGACTCCATGATTGTACATGTAAAACCATGTCTGGGCACCAAAAATGTTTATCTCTCAGCTGGGGTGTGTACTGTCGTCATCGTGATTCTCTCTCAGATTAATCTTAAAAGATGAGGCCGAATGATTAACTGTTGAGATATTCAACCACGAGACCAGTAATCGATTGCTTTGATCAGCATTAGAGTGTCGGTTAAATAAATGCATCCAGAGTTGAAGGATACATTTTCCTATATTCACTAAGCAGGGCCTAAAATAAGAACCCAGTCTAAAATAACAGCCGTGGTCTTCGGGGGCTCAGGCCTGGATCTCTGTCAAGCTGCCAATGCCCTTTGTGAAAAGCCCTATACAATTGAATTGAATTATTTGATTATTACTAATTGAGTGAATTTGAATATCCGTGCAATGAGACATAGCATGCATTTTAAGATGTGCATCTTCTGTAAACATTAAACCAACATCCAGTAAATGTTCATTTGGGCTTTTATATATACTGATAATAGTAATAATATAAACTATATTCCACTTAGCAAGGCATTCTGGTACTGATCTGCATCAGGCTTTGCCAACCACCCTGAGAAATTGAGCTGAGGGCTTTGAGTCTGGCGAGGCCGTCCAGAATCAGAATTAGGATTGACTTTATCGTCCTGGAGGTTCACGTCCACCAGGCGGCCAGAGGGGTGGTTGGGTATTGTTCTGCCAGTTTAACAGGGCTGTGATTTGTCAGCAGAGAATGCAACGCTTTTGGCCTGGCAGGCAATTTGATCAGCGCAGAGCGCTTATGAAATGTCAACACACTTCATCAAAGCGTTCCATGTAGAATTTGCAATAGCTTTGTGACTGGGACCCATGGCTCAATAAAATGGATATAAAACATTTGACGCCTTTATCCAACATTTATTGCGAGCTGCACAACTGTGATTATTTAATACACTTGTATGTGGAAGAACGTCTATATTGTGATGCCATTATATTAAGGACATAGTTGGAATGTTCTTAGATCCTCGTCTCACATACGTAAGATAGATGAATGCACATATTATTTTTGCTCTGGATAAGAGTATCTACTACAGGAATATAATGTATATATAGGCATAAACAATAACAATGGTGTTATAGTAGAATGTAAACTATTTAATTTAAGTACAATGATCACAATACTAATTTGTCAACCAAACACATTAGGCCTCATTTATCATTCATGCGTACGTTCAAATCTGATCCTAAAGTGAGCATGTGACCATTTTTAGGCAAATTTCCAGATTGATCAAAATGAACGTGGGTGTACGGTATGATGAAATCTCATGACAGCTCTCGACTTGGCGTACGGTTTTCCCAAGTGGCGAGGCAGCGACATTGCATGCAATGAACAGCGACGGAACAATAGTTATGCAGCCTAAATAAAAATACAAAAAACTTTTGTTCAGAGCACTGCGGAGTCAACAGGTGATAAACAAAAAGGTGCTCTTTGGAAAACATAGGTTATGTGAGCTTAAAAATCAGATCTCGCCTTAATGAGGAACAAAAGTCACAAAATAACATACATTCCATTTATGAAAATATTAAAAGCCGTTAATGCATCTGGGACATATTTTTAAAATGCACTTGAACGACGCGCTGTGGCTGTCGATGTAGACTACGTTGTGTAGCCTAATTGGCAAAAATAATATATGAATAAGTAGATTTTTAATTTGACACCGCTATTAGTTTCTTATCACGTGCAGCCTATAAATGGAATGAAGCATAAGCCGTTTGAAATTATTGGCCAGTTATTAAAGCCTCTGTATAAGGATTTATTGGAGACAGGCATATGAAAATAATTACGCATCACCAGTGATGTTGTATGCAAAACGCAAAAATGTAGGCTGAGCTTTTTCTATTTTTTCTAAAAATCCAATCTAGCTTTATTATCTTAGAAGACCTAACAAATTTCACAACCCCAGCAGTCACTCTTTCTTCTATCACTCCTTCCATGGCCGCTTTCCCAGTGATACCCGCATCCTCTCTTCTGCAGGCGAGAGGTCCGGAATGCCCTTTCCTTCACTGGCAGAACTTTTGTGTGAATGATTATTTTCTTTTTTAACTCAGCTGTACGTAGTTCGCAATTCAGAGGAAGCGTTTTTTGCCCCTGTCCTCTGCCACATAGCTTTTTTTTTTTTTTTTGCTTTTACACCAGTACTAACGCTCACAACAAGTTATTTTTTTTATTCATTTCATCATTCATAATTTTTTTCATTTTTAAAAAAATTTTTTTTTTTTTCTTTTTTTTTTTCCTCCCTGCCTCCTACTGCTCCACTGCCCTGGCATTGTGTGTGGTGTGCATTGTGTGGTGCCTGGCAAATATGGCAGTAATGGGGCGGTATGTAATGTAAATGATATGGTATGTGCATTGATGAGTTTCCCTATCAACCTACGCACATTTTACATCATCATCACACATTTGATCAATCATTTTGATGATGAATCTCACGTGAGATTTTCGTACGCAAGTTGGTACGCTCATATATACACTAATTTTTACGACCGTATTGATAAATGTTTTTAAAAGTCTTGTTTTAGCATTATGACACAAGGAAATGTATTCAATTAGATTTTGTTTTTAAGACTAATAATAGTTTTCATACTAATAATTTGCTCATTTATTTCATGACATTATGACATTATGCCATATATCACAGTCCAAGTTTAATTGTCCAAAGTCTGCACTTGTGCCCTGTGCTGTTGGCACCACAGTGTCTCTTTGGAGTAGCTGCCTGCGCTTCCATACTAAGACGTCTCTGCTATGTGAGCTTACAGTACCTTGGGAATAAATTGTGGAATAAGTGGATATGTTGTCTTTATTAAGAACTGTGGTAGACTGAAGTGGACTGAATTAAATATAACTGCTATGGAAATGGCAATCTGTCCTTTAATTATTAATGACAGGAAAGTACGGTAGCATACATAACGGTGATTCTTCATGCTAATTCTGAACTCTGGCCGCTGAATTCTTGTGCTGGGAATGTGTCGGATAGAAAAAAAAGAGTCCAATGCTTTTGCAATGCTTTTTCTTGGACTTAAGGTGATTTCGCAATGCTGTTGCAAATCTATTTCTTAAAGTTGAAAACAGAGGGCTGAAATGTGTAATGTTTCAACATCTTGACAGACTTGTTTATAATGAGACTTAATTTAATTTGTGCCTTGGAGTGAAGGGAGTCATTACATACTGTTTCATGATACAGTATAATGCTGCTGGCTTGTCTGATCCGATTAAAGGAGTATGTTTAATCAGGATTAAATGGGGGGGGGGGGGGGGTCTCAGCTGGGACGGAACCCCTTCCCCTCCTCGAGACGAGACAGCTGGCCTGTGGGTGGATGGATGAACAGGTTGGAGGTACTGACTGGAGTGTAAGAGGATTTAATAGCACCATTGATCAGACATCAACCTCATTAAGATCAAAAATTAATATATTATGTGACTGTTAGGGGGGGGTGGGGGTTCCTGGTAGTATTGTGTGTGGGTAATGTTCTAAATTTTAAACATGCCGAATCTGCCTGCTTACATTAATGATGATGATGATGATGATGATGATGGTGATTGTGATAATAATAGTACATAAAAAAATGTACAGTTTAAATTTTTACAGTTTAGTTCACCGTAAAGGGATCATTCACTTTCCAGTGTTTTTTAAATTATTATTTCAGTTTTACTGGTTTTTGGTTGGCACAGTTTTCATGTGCAATGAAGAATATTTGAGATACTTACAGATGGTTCTGACCAACTGGCTTTACAACGGCTGGCATAGGGCCATTCGGAGGTTTGTGGTCTAAAGCAAGAAACAGCTACACTTCAAATGCATTAAAGCAAAATGTAACTCAAAAGCAACTTGTACAGTGACTTTATGTTTCCAGAGGCTGTACATATGAACAGAACATATGAACAGATTAATCTTATATAGTTTATTCACAATTATTAACATAAAATATAATTTTGTTTATATTGTGCTGGTACTTTATCAACGAAAAAACATTAAAGCTGAAACAATAACCCCAGAAAGTCAACCATTCCTTTCTGAAGCCTGCTGCCCTCTGTAAAATATTATATTCCCACAGAGCTATGCCGTACTGCTGCCTACTAGTGCAATTGAAGAGTGTTTTAGCAAACCGCACTAGTAAGTCCAGTTTTGATAAAGCATATGTTATGTCCATATGCTGCCCCCATGAGTGTGCCCTTCAGATTCTTGAGTGTGCTAACCCATTTCCTTCTGGTCACCTGGGTCTTGATTGAAAATTGCAGACGCCTGGGCGTTCTCTAGCCCGTGGTTCATTTTCACTTTGGCTAACTTCAGGCACATTGCCAGCTTTGCTGCCTTGCTGAAACACATTTTTAAAATATCGCTGTGGCATTTCAGGTCGTATTGCAGCCGATTACTATATTTTATAGTTTGTCGCAGTTGCTACCGTGCGAGCATGCTTTGTCTTTTATATGCCAGCTTTGTTTGTGCAAATAGCTGACAAACTACTATTTTCCAAAAAGGATCATTTTGGTAGTAGGCTGCCTTGGTTTGTGGCTACATTCTTGTATTCTGATCCGACACTTGTGTAAGCTACTTGTTTTTGTGTAGTGTACTTTTGTCTGATGTGCTCGGATATTAATACAGTTGTGCAGCCAGGAAGTATATGTAAACACGGAGACTCAAAACAACTGGGAGGAGATCCAGAGGCAGAAGACATTGGAGGCAAATTAACTGGGATTTTGTTTTGTGGAGAACAGTGGTTACAATGGTTCCGACGATTCTCTTTCAAAACTGCCAGCAGTCGTGTCTCATCATTCTAGTAGTCTATATGGAATCTCAAACTCGTCGTTAATCTTTTTTTTCCGTCTTGCTCATACATCGGCAAAGGAATGTTTTTCTGTTTTAAGACTCATCGCTATGGCAGGAACATGCTTCAGACACGCTTTTATTTAGTACTGTTTCTTACATTCGGCTCCACTTTTTACAATGTCATCTTTTTACTAGAACGGAATAGACCAGAATAGCATAGTACGCCTGTTTTGTTTTCCGGGTGAGCTAAATCACTTGAAAAGAAACGAAAGATCAGGTGAGTTCGCTTCTTCGTGAGCTTCCTCTGGTTTTGTTTTACAGCTGCTGCCGAGATCTCAAGCTTTAATAAAATCTGTTTTGGCTTTTCTTTGACTCTGTGCATGTTCAAGGCACATTTTTGTGTTCGACCTTTGGGTATAATCTTTCTGATAAATGATGAGATATTTGCAGTTTTACTTTTACACTATTATTCTTAGGGATTTAAGTATAAAATGCAAAAAGAAAACACCAATTTGAAATCAACAAAATTGTTGAATTTCTCAAAATTTCTCAAGAGTTTTTGGAAAAGCACTTCAATTGCAATTGAATAATTATTAGGTTGATGTCACTTTAATGTTGTGAATAACCTGGTCCTATAGTTCAGTCTTACTTACAACCGTGGTTGATAATTATGTCAGTAATGGGAGATGGGAACAGCACTGGAGGACTGAAAGAAAATATTTCACATAAGCACTTTCTATGACTCCAATGAATAGGCTGCGTCTTATGACTGTGACTTTCGCAATCGTTCAGCGCCCTATGTCTTATGACCGTGACTTTTTTGTCATCCTTCGGTGCCCTGTGTCTTATGACTAAGACTTTCACCACCCTCCTGCGGCTTGTGTTTGCTGCTCATGTTACAGAAGCTGTCTTGCCTTGCTTTAATTTCATGCGCCCCTCTTACAGACAGCTTGCAAAAATACTTTCCCATTTTCCCATGGAGGCGGTTGGGGCTGTGTTTAGTGCCACTAACCCTGATGCTATTGCGTAGGTTTGTCAGCAAACACAGCACGACCGCACCTCCTGCTTTGGATTCGACGGGAACAGGGCCGCCTCAACCTTTGAGCCGGGACTGCAGCGGTCAAAGGTCACGCGCGAGCCTCAAGCGTTCGGAGGTCAAGGTCGTCTCCCGTAGGCGCAGTTCACAGCACGGTTATTTCTCTAAACACCAGCTGGTCTCCTAGGTGTCATGCTAATAATAACCCAAGCCTGTGCACCGCACGGCTGACCAGTGAAACAGGAGATTCTGCAGCTCAAAGAAACCTCAAAGAAACATGAAATGGTTGGAGGTATGCATGGTTCTGTTGAGAGGGAATTCTGCAACATGAAATCAAGTGTGACTATTAATTATTTTGTTTTTTATTTTGTATTTGTAACACCTCTGTGAACATGTTTATATAGGTTCTTCTGTGATCTGGAGTCATGCTATTGACACAACCGCTTCACTCTTTCTGTAACATCATCAGCTGTTGCTTGGATAGGCAGTCACAAACTTCTTTTACAAGTGACCGCTGGCGAAGACCTGACCAGGGCTATAAGACAACAGGCGTTCATTGCACATGTACTATGGAAAACATACAAGGATTGGAAAGATAAATTTGTGTTTAAAATTTGAGTTTGAAACTATTTAAAAAACATACAACTTTCACCACGGGTTTTTGTTATTTTCAATTTCAATTCAGTTGGAGACATATAAGTCTTTTATGGCTGAGCGTCTTTTATAACCAGTGACAGGTCTCAGGTGTGGTTGTGGCTACCCAGCACTGAAGCCTGGACACACTAGTCACCCCACTTGCCCTCATATTTGTATGCATTTTTTCTTATGCAGAATTAACGTTTCATAGAGGTGGCACCCTGCTTGTTCCATCTTGGCCACCCCATTGGGAGGTTTTTGGTGCCACCACTGTTTATAACCTCAGACTTCTGTACACTTCTGTTGCTGCAGAATGTATGCCAGCATGTTTGCATCCCTTCGCCAACCAGTCAGCACATGTGGGTAACACGCCAGCGAGGACCCTGGGGCTGTATTTTAATTTTTTCCAGAAATCCCAGAATACCACAATTTATATACACATAAGTTAGGGGCAATTTCTCAGCATTATCATATTATTCTGTAACGGTTGATCATTGGCACCAATGGTTTTAATGTTTAGAATCTGCAGGAAACAATCAAAATATTTTATGAAAATTTAAAATATGTAATTTCCTTTACAGTTCAAAACCTTCACGACACGAGACACAACAAGGCACGGCTCACCTGAACATCAACAGACTCAAAAGCGCCCTGTAAAAACAGAAACGGAGTGGAAACGCGAGTGCGAGCACGGCACATGGGCTAGCGTAAAACAGAACCAACAACAACAATCATGTAAGGAAAAAAACATGTTCCCTCAAGTGGACTGCAGGTGTCCTTCCCTATCTGGGGTGGACTACATGATTAGTTCTTTACATTGGTTTACCCACCCCCCCCCCCCCCGCAATTTTCCTCTCGCCATCTACTTGTTTTTAAGTCCATCGCAATGCCGTCTGGGAGGAGGTTCTGGATCCTGCTCCGAAGAGTGACATGGTGCACTGTTTGTTTTTTTAGTAGACCTTGATGTTACTCACCTCCCACATGGTCTTTATGATCCTCCACGGATGCTGGAGCTTTATAGTCGTACATTCCCCTGGCTGGCCTATAGAGGACACTTTCAGCAGTCTGGGAGGACTTCAGTAGAGAACTGTTTAGAGAGACGGGAGACAACATGGCCGCAGATCTATCTGGTGACGGAGCACTCCCAGAACAGATGGTGTACGTGCGAGACACGTGTGAACAGACATCCAAGCTATATAACCAAAATATTTCCGAAAGTAGCATATATGATTTTTTTTAAAGAAGGATAAGTCGTAAGAAATCATGCGTATGGATAAGCCGGCTGTTCTTTCCCTTTTTGACCAGTGTCAGAGTGACGTACCTTTTTATTTATTTTTTGAATAGGTTTTCATATTGGAATTATAATAGGTTTTTTTGTGGATGGGTGTGTGAAGTGTTGTGCTGCTGGGCAGAACAGAAGTATGGGGCGGGCGGGGCGGGGCGGGGCGCGGACGGGCCGACACCCTTCCCTGGTTGATCCTCTGTGACAGTCTGGCATCGAAGATGTTGCTGCCCCCCCCCCATGAGGAATGTGACATTTAGAAGTGGGAATGGGCATGTGGTTGGTTGGGGGGGAGGGGGGAGGGGGGAGGGGGGAGTCTAGGGGGGCATCTAGGGGGGCCAGTAGGTCCACTTTCACAGCCAGTCCGAGTTTGCGTGAGCACATGGGTGTGTGTGAATTTATTTGTGTGTGCGTGTGCATGCATTCCGTGAATGCTCCCCACAGCTGCAGCAAGCCATGTTCTCATTTACACACACCCCGCACCCCCTCCAACCACCGATCCTTCACACACACACCCCTCACACCTCCCCCAACCACCGCTTTTAAACACAGACACACACACACACACACACACACACACACATGCACACACAGATACATAGACACAAACACACACACACACACACCCCTCTCATGCCCCCCAGCACACCAACAGATTAATATATGCCCAGCAAACACACTGGTACACACATAAACACATGCATGTTCCTGCACACGCACACGCACACACACACACAGGCTCCATGTGTTTTACTGGGTCACACCCCCCTCGGCACATTACTGGGAGAGGCCTGCAGAGATATGGATTGAGACGAGCTTGCTGGACCCCGATCAAAAAGACGAGTGAATCAAACATGGACGGGAATTTCCACCCCATGATGCTCCCACAGTGCCTGGACAGTGAGTAGAAACAGACGCTGAACTCTCCTTTTTCTCCGCTGCACGGCTCTCCCACATCTGTTTCCAGTGAATTGGTACAAATGCGTTATGGTGAACCGGCCTCGGCCCACGCAGCCGAAGCTGGCGTTACTGACGGCCGTCTGCTAAGCGGCCACATTTATTTAAGTTCACGAGGAAGTGCAGAAATCGCGTCACGTTTAGTTACTTTGCGGTTAGCATTGTGACCGGATACGCAGTAGGTTCTGACAGTAGGTTCCCCTTTGCCGTTTGGATATTGCTTTGTCCACAACTTGAAGTGAGGGTTGAGTTGTCTTATTTCTTGCATCCTGTAGTTTCTTTTATTTATTTCAGTCACAGATGAAGAGGAACTGCTTGCTTAAGCACTTAAATTTGGGTTACTTCAAGACAAGGATAAAGTGTGCAGTGATTAGATTGAATGGAGGCCTCTGTTCTGTTGTGGCCAGAAGGCTGCAGACATAGCATTGTGCAAACTAGAATTGGAATTGAATCACATGGCAAATTGTCCTGCAAGGCCCAAGCTCACAGCATGTACAGCAATCATGCAGTCTTGCACAGCGTTGTACTGTAGCCAAAAGCAGATTTTTCATATTTGACTGACGAGGTCTATTTATAGGAAGAGCTGTTTTAAATGTCACTGAATTTTAGGCACTAATGAAAAATCACTTGTTTCCGAGCCACACGTACACACACTGCACAGTACGGGCGCTCGTGTTAGAACCGCACGTTTGATTGGTTGGTCAAAGTGGTTTTTTTCCTCCAGGCCTACCACTGGGCTTGCCCCTGGCGTGAGCCGGAGAACTCAACCGGGATGGAGAAGTTTGGCTCCCACCCGACTGACCTATACCGCGGAACACCGCGTAACAGGAGAGATTTATGGACTTTGGACAAGCCTGCAGTGGCCTTGCGTTACAGCCTGCAAATGCCATGTCCAATTACCACCACGTCACATCTGATCCTGTGAAAGCATTCGCAGGCCTAAATGTCACACTGCCAGCCCACGGTCCGAAACACGGAATATTTCAGTGAACGACATAGAAATTAATGTCTTTCTGCTGTAGAGGTTACTTGGAATTATCGGTTTTAGTTTTTAGTTCACTGTCCTTGAAGAATTGGACCTATCAGCAGTGTTTTGGTCTCGTTCAGTGCCATTAAAGCACTCGAAGAGTACTCTGCGAAATGAAACCCAGGAACAGCGGTTGGATGTATCATGCATTTATATCAGCATTGTATAGCGTTGTGCTTCTAAGTGGGTGAACTTTGTGTGCACTATTTAACTGTTATACATGTTAGCTGCATGTAAATCATTGTAATTTGACCTAATGTGGTGAACTGTCCATTTTAGACGATCATGGTTTGCTGGCTGTTTGAGTTTTGCTGACCCCTTTACTAGCTTCCTGATGTTGGATGGAAAAGTCCTGACACTTATTTTGTGGGTGTTGTTATTCCTGTTTTGGAGACATTACAACACAAAAGATTGCAGTGAGTGACACCATTTTCATGTGGATCAAGCACACAACACAGGGGAATACCTAAAGGCCATTTATTAAGTTCACAAAAGGTCTATTTTCTGTTCAGAATAATCAATAATATATGAACAACACCATGCTATCTCACAATGAGTTACTGTTGTTAATTACCTTTTCTGGCTATGATATTTTACTAGATAGACATTCCTATTACGCTTATAGGGATAGTTCAGAATTTCTGATATACAGCCCTATTTTTGACTCACCCATGATATTGTCGATAGATAGAGAATATTTTTACCTCAGGCCAGCCTTCGCATCGTACCGGACATAGAGCTCCTGCTGGTGAACCACAAGTTACAATGGAAGTGAACTTGTCCTTTTAACTGCCTTCGGGTAAAGTGTATGTGATGTCATATCTGGGATTGGACAGCAAACTGTAAACCCATTAACTCACTTTAGAAACTCTAACTCCCTTTAAATTGAGCTAACATACAGCGAAGGCATGTCATTGAAAATGCAGCTATGACTGAATGGATAGTCATTCAAATAAGCTTGTGGCTAGTATGTTTGTTTAACTGGTGAGCTCTGCATGGACATTTGAATTCGTTTTTGGACTATTGTTGTTCAGTGGTCGAATGTTCAAATAATGATTGTGGACTGTGCCATTGAATTTCTAATGAGTGAATGTTCAAGCAAACTTTGGGACTGCAGAAAGGTCATTGGATAGATGTACTTTTATTTGTGGGTTGTGTTATCATTGATTGGATGACTCCTGAGCTTCCCCTGTGTCTTACCCTGCCCACTTGTGTTCTGACCGCAGATCCGGCCTCTCACTGTCACATGACCCCGCCCACGTCCCAGACAATGAACGCCATGGTGGGACACCCCTCGGTAATTAGCGCTTCGCTCAACGCCCCCCGGCCCCTCCACTCCCCCTTGAGTGGCATGGGCTCGCCGTACTCCGTCATCACATCGTCCCTGGGCTCACCCTCCATCTCCTTACCCTCCACGCCTGGGATCAACTTTGGAACACTTGGCAGTCCACAGGTGAGAGCCCCTCCCCTTTGGGTCATTGCATAGGGTGGTGAGCATCCACTATGCAACTATGGCAACAACAGGGCTTTTGTGAAAAAAAACAATTGACAGTTATGGAGTGCAACTTTTGTTTAATTTTGTTTTCTTTGGGGTTTTTTTTGTCCAGAGAAAATGGCCATATTAGTGTGAAGTGCCTGTTGACATTTAGGCACTAAAATGAGGCAATTAAACCTTTTTCTCTGTTGGCAAATTGCCAAATTAACTCTTGCTAACATACATCTGTTATGATGAACCAGAAAAGTTTAATATATTATCAGTATCAAATAGAGGTTTTGGCTTTTACCCAAATTTTCAGGACCATTTTCAGCTGTATGTGGTCTTCCCCGTTAAAGCGGGTGCTGTAAATTGCATTACATTGGCTGTATCTATATCTTAGCTCATAAAGAGTCATGTCATGGAAGTACAGTCCACTGTTGGTCCCATTCAGTAACTCACACTAGTTATGGTCAGGCCTACTCTCTCTGAAATGTGATGATGGCGGTATCTGCTTAGCTGAGATAAGGAAGCACGAATCCCCTTTTTTGGCAGGAGTTTTGCTTGTTATCCAACCAAGCAATCAGGATCTGATGAAGTAAACCCTACTTCGAACAGCAGTGCGTGCCCAGCCCCCACTGAAACCCAAAACACCCCGAAATTCCCTGCACTAACCCCCCCCCCGCTAACTCTGGATGCTGTTACGCTTCATAAACTTCCATATGTAACAGCCATTGTTTCACTCAATGGGTTTTTGTAATTCATCTAAGCGGTCACACAGCCTAAGTAGTTCATGCAACTGTAAGAGGTCATTCTCTCCTTAGTCCTCGCCTGAGGGAGAGTCAGTGCACTGAATTTGGCAAGACTAAAAAGACCCAAAGTTGGGGAGAGGGATTTCATTTTGCTGCATGACTGCACTGGATCACATTTTTAAAAGTAGGCTAATGCCAGTGAATCTTCAGCTTCAGTTGTTGGTGAAAAAGAGACTGAAAGATGTGGAGTTGAGCTAATTTTATACATGTACCGTGTGTGAAATATTATGAGAGGGCACATGTAGAAATTAATCTGTCTTTTTAGGCCTGTTTTCTCCCCAGTTGTATGAGCCAGTTGGTGCCTGTTTGTGCTCATCAGTTTGGCAGAGCTTAGACGAGCACGCGCGTGCACTCCTCTGCACATATGACGCCAAGCCGGTGCTTCACCTCACTGTCCGTTCCGCCAGTTTAGCTTGTGTAGACATTGAGTTGGAGGAGGGGAACTGACGTGTAGCTCGTACAGGCAGATTCTGGGCATTGGATTGAACAGAGGGGATTGCTGGTGCACGATTACACACGGATAGTGCGCCGACTGAGGTCCCTCTCCTAGTGACACTACAGCCAATTATACAGCATCCCACAGGGCTGCCAGCCACATTTGCCAAGGGCAGGGTCCAGATTCAGTAGCAGACCATAAGGCCCATCCACATATTAGAACAGCATGAGCTAAAAAGCAGCCCCTAATCCAGCCAACTTTTTTTCTAACCAATTTCTTTCCCCTTTTACCACAGTTTCGAATGACCACTCATGCTTCTGGATCCAGCTGCTTTAGATAATAATCACACTCAGGTTAAGGTAATGGAATAAACCCAGACAGGCTAAAACCGAACATAAAATTTGTAATTTTTACCCAAATCCTAGTCTGGTACCAGTCTCTCTTTATGGTAATCTGTAAATATGCTGCTCTCTACTGCCGCGTATCTGAACTGCACGTGGGACGAGGGACACTGGAAATCTATAGCCGTTTTCACACATCCAGTCTTACCTGGAAGGAAATGTTCCGGAAATTTAGCATTAAGGGGTCGTGTGTGAATTAGCAAATGCTAGCTAGCCAGAGTTAACAATGTCGCCATCATGTGAGAATGCCATCACCCTGGTAAAATACTGGATAGAGCTTGGTTGTGTGAACTAGAGAAGCCACTAGATAGTTAACATGGCGGTGTTCTGTGTTCTGTGTGTGAATGCGGCTCATGTATGTGACCATTCCCTTTTCAGTAGAGTAAGCATGATCTGAGTGATTTGGGCTGAATCCCATTTTCTGGACTCAAAGTAACTTTCTCATCAAATCCATGAGTGCTTAGAGCTGACCCATTGTGAAAACAGCGGTTTTGGCAAGTGCTCTTATGCGGACTTTCCGCACCCTCTACCCACCCTTTTGGCAAGTCCGCATCAAAGCAGACTTGCCTGCCCTTGGAAATATGCCATTAAAGTCTGCAAGTCCACAGTCCATGAATCCAGAGGGCTCAATTTGGGATTCAGCCATTGTCTCCTCAGTTGGTCTGATGGAGAAGAGAAGGAATGATGGGAAGACTTTTTCATGGCAGGGGTGTCAGACTTCAGTCCTGAAGGGCCGTGCGTCTGCACTCTTCCGAATCGATAGCATAGAGGTTACAGCAATGATGAATACAACTGGACTTTCATTTTTTCAACTGAGCGTGTTTTATTGGTTTTGACGCACCAAACAAAGCAAAGGTGGGCGCGGTGACTTAGATACAACTGAGCTTTCAAAACCGAAAGAAAAAGGGGAAAATGTACAAAAAAGGAAAATATTCGATGTGTAATGGAGTGCCAATGCGACAATGAAAATATTGTAATGCAAAGCCTTTTTGTCCTCCGCAGATGAGCTCACTTAACAGTGTGAGCAGCACAGAGGACATCAAGCCTCCTCCTGGTCTGGCAGGTCTGGGCAGCTACCAGTGCACCAGCCCAGGGTCCCTGTCCAAGCACATCTGCGCCATCTGTGGCGATCGTTCCTCAGGTAATGAGGAGGAACCCTCATCCTCTCTCACCTCTCCTGTAGCGTGTCTCCTGAGGTAACCGAGAGATCTCTTTATCCTGACTCAGCACTACTGACACAAGTGTCCACGTCCATAGTCCATAAAATAATAACACCAAACTGCAAACATTCATTTGAAGCATGGTCATCATCATATTGTCATCGGCTATACATATCTATTGTGTTTTATTTTATAAAATATTAGTTTAGTGTTTTTTTACTTTATCCCCCTGGAGAGCATATAGCCAATATGTTGCTTGGCCTTAAATACTCACAATTTGGACAGAGAGAATTGCAGTTAGATTGAATCATTCCATAAATGTGTGTGTGTGTCCAGGAAAGCACTACGGCGTATACAGCTGCGAGGGCTGCAAAGGGTTCTTCAAGAGGACCATCAGGAAAGACCTGACCTACACCTGCCGTGACAGCAAGGAGTGCCTGATCGACAAGCGGCAGCGCAACCGCTGCCAGTACTGCCGATACCAGAAGTGTTTGGCCATGGGCATGAAGAGGGAAGGTGAGGCTCAGTGTCCCTACAACTATATAAATACCTGGCAAAGCCGCAGTGAACGCGAGTAAATGAATGGACGTCAATGCGAGCTCAAGGTTGCGGTAGTGACTTTGAGAGGTGTGAGTGGAAGGTGATCAGTATGGATGTGAATCTGAGTAAATGTATGGGAGTATAAAAAGTAAAAAAATACCGCACTCAGACTTGATTGGGTGTGTAATCACAGAATAATTTATCGTAATAAACCAAGGGAAAAATAAGGCTCCGCACACCAGAAGATGCCTGACATACACCTTAGCGATAATTTAATATTGAAGAAAAAATCACAGACACAAAGCTTTCTTCAGTGTGTAAATGTATGGGAGTGATAGTTAAGTCATGGTAAATGTTTAGTAGTGAATGTAAGTAATGATAAATGTTTGTGATCGAATGTGAGTGACGGCAAATATGTGACTGTGAGTGCAAGTAGTGCTAAATATGAGTGAATAACGGTAAGGGGTGTGGCTTCACGGGGCATTCTCAGTTGTGATAAATATGAGTGAATAACGGTATGGTGTGTGGCTTCATGTGGCGTTCTCAGCGGTGCTAAATATGAGTGAATAACGGTAAGGGGTGTGGCTTCACGTGGCGTTCTCAGCGGTGCAGGAGGAGAGGCAGAGGGGGCGGGAGAAGAGCGATAATGAGGTGGAGTCCACCAGCAGCTACAGTGAAGACATGCCGGTGGAGAAGATCCTGGACGCCGAGCTGGCCGTGGAGCCCAAGACAGAGACGTACATGGACGCCAGTCCTGGGAACTCGGTAGGTCCCCATCCCTTCCATGACAGCACTGCCACCGATACCATGACCTCCAAACGCCACCTTTTACTGTGAGACTATTGATGCACAGACCATGTCTGCTTCTTGTCCTCACCATCACTTTAATAATGCAATGCAGAAGATTCCAGATAAATTCCAGAAAATGCTATTTCTGTACATTTGATACACACTGTGCACATTGTTTTTCGACCAGAAAGCACACCTAGTGTTGCTTAATCAGAGAATTAAACCCAGGGAAAGTATTTTGTTGGATGTACCGGGCATTTATTAATTAATGGTAAATTAATATTTAGCTTATTTACATTTGATTATTTTGTATGCTTCATAAACATCCAGGGTACATACTCAAATCCTTATGATGAATGTCATAGCACTGACTCACAAATTCACTCCCCTTATGAGTGAATTAATTTCATGGCACTTTTACTGTTGACTTGTCACTCACAAATTCACTCCCTTCACCATGGCACTAGCATGGCAATTTTTACTGTAGCATTGTATTGGATGAAGCCACTGGCGTTTGGCTAACCTTTACATGTGCACTATTCAAAAAGTGCTTCTGCTAAAATCATCTGCTAAATGAGTCATTGTAAATGTGCTTGCTCAGTTAGATACACAATACAATGAGTCATGTAAAGGTAAAGTCACAATATTTCCAAAATGTACAGGAGCCCTTTAACTGCAGATTGTAACGCCCACCTCCCCCCTTTCTGCCAGACAAACGATCCCGTCACCAACATCTGCCAAGCAGCAGACAAGCAGCTCTTCACCCTAGTGGAGTGGGCCAAGAGGATTCCGCACTTCTCCGAGCTACCGCTCGACGACCAGGTCATCCTACTGCGAGCAGGTATGGCACAGGCCTGGCTTTCTGTTCCAGAGCATTGCTTCTGTGCTTACTGCGTAAAACCAAAGGGTTAGCCTCACACTGCTCATTTGAATATTTGAAATCCAAATTATATTGTTTAATATTTAGGCGGGATCGTTCTAAATATATTGGAAAATATATATGTTTTTGATAAATTAGGATTTGTAGTATTGTGCATATACTGCATATGACTTGCCTTTTTAAAATATTATTTTAATATATATTATTTAGAAATTCTGCATACTGTATATATTTAAAAGTAAAAAAACTATAAAACTATACTTGAAATAAATTATTATATAATGTGCATGTGAAATTGCATGTACAGGATTAACTCTACTGTTTATATCCAGTATATAGTAAAGTATGTACTTTTTTTTGCATGTATTGGATTCTTTATTTAACTACCATTTGACTGGAATTGGTTTTCTCATAAGCATAGGCTCTCACTGTGCTCTTTGTCCCAAAGAGGATTTTATCATGAAAGCATTCCATAATGTAGCATTTTCAAAACAAGAGGTCGTGAGAGGGGTCAAACTAAGCATAAACAAGTATAGGCCAACGTAATGACTTGTATCTGTGGGTCAGTTCTGACCTGAGTACAGACCGGTTTTTGCTTGCTGCTGTGTTCTGCAATGTGGTTGCTGTCTGTGCATACGTGCTAAACACAGTGTGATTCGGTTTCTGATCTCCGATTTTCTTCAGGCCAGAGTGGTAGTAGTTTGCAGCTGCGCACATATTCTTTCCACAATATGTTATAACTTATGCGTGTACATTCTGACTGCAGAAGGTTCTAGCGTCTGTGGGAACTCATAATGGTTGTGTGCAGGTTCAGAATGCAGCACCTTGGTTCTCCCTCTCAGGTTGGAACGAGCTGCTCATCGCCTCCTTCTCGCACCGCTCGGTCACCGTGAAGGACGGAATCTTGCTGGCCACCGGCCTGCACGTCCACCGCAGCAGTGCCCACAGTGCTGGTGTCGGCTCCATCTTCGACAGGTTAGACTGGCCACCGAAATGCCTCTATCTTCCACCTCAGTTTAGCCCCATTAATCTTTGACAGGTCCACCCCTGTATTGCGCCAGTTTAGTTGTCCATCTTCAGTAGGTCAGACCTAGCTCTCATAGCACCCCTCTGTTCCATTCCTGTTTGGTTCAGTCCTTCATTCAGAGGTTCACCCTTCTCTACCACCTCAATTTAGTTCAGGTCCATCCCTCTAGTAGACTCCAGCTTAGTTCAGTCATTTACATTGACTATTGAGGCACCACTGACATGCAACACATTCCAGAGACTGCTCTTGCTCTACAGCTGGATTTATCTTTCCTAAAGGAACAAAACAAACTAAAACTCAAGCAAAGTGTTTGTTCAGTCATACTATGTGTGAATCTGCCATGTAAGAGAAATGGGCTTTAGTGTGTCCAAATGAACCCTTTAATTGCAGTTTGCTCGTGTGAACTATCGTCTATTTTTCAGAGCACAGCAGCAGGCAGCCTTCAAGAAAAATGTCAGAGCTTTTATTTGTTCCTCTGCTGTTTTCATACAGCTCACAGAAGTCCTATTCCCTTGTGGTTTGTCTTTTCTGCAGAGTTCTGACAGAACTGGTGTCCAAGATGAAAGATATGCAGATGGATAAGACAGAGCTGGGCTGTCTCCGAGCCATCGTCCTGTTTAACCCAGGTCATCACACTCTTTTCAGTGCTCTGTACTAAACACACAGCATATGCATTCCCACGCAATATAATCTGTTAATTATGTATAGGCGGTTCATTTCACCGGTCACAGTTCTCTGTAATACGTGTACAGAGGAGGCATTTCTTTCCAGTGCAATACATTCCTATGGCTTATTGTCAGTCTCCTGACTAAATACACGACTGGTGGAGGCTGTGGGTAGAGTGGAGGCTGTGGGTAGAGTGGAGGCTGTGGGTAGAGTGGAGGCTGTGGGTAGAGTGGAGGCTGTTGGTAGGGTGGGGACTGTGGGTAGAGTGGAGGCTGTGTGTAGAGTGGAGACTGTGTGTAGAGTGGAGACTGTGGATAGAGTGGAGGCTGTGGGTAGAGTGGAGGCTGTGGGTAGGGTGGAGACTGTGGGTAGAGTGGAGGCTGTGGGTAGAGTGGAGACTGTATAGAGTGGAGGCTGTGTGTAGAGTGGAGACTGTAGGATAAAATTGAGGCTGTGGGTAGAGTAGTTGAGTGGAGGCTATGGATAGAATTGAGGCTGTGGGTAGAGCGGAGGCTGTGGGTAGAGTGGATCCTGTATAGAGTGGAGACTGTATAGAGTGGAGGCTGTGTGTAGAGTGGAGACTGTAGGATAAAATTGAGGCTGTGGGTAGAGTAGTTGAGTGGAGGCTATGGATAGAATTGAGGCTGTGGGTAGAGTGGAGGCTGTGGGTAGAGTGGAGACTGTATAGAGTGGAGACTGTATAGAGTGGAGACTGTATAGAGTGGAGGCTGTATAGCTGTATAGAGTGGAGGCTGTGTGTAGAGTGGAGACTGTAGGATAAAATTGAGGCTGTGGGTAGAGTAGTTGAGTGGAGGCTATGGATAGAATTGAGGCTGTGGGTAGAGTGTGTGCAGAGGTGCACACCAGCTCCCCCGGACAGTGTGTGAGCACACTAACTGTGTGAATGTGCCGCTTGCAGACGCAAAGGGCTTGTCAAACCCACTAGAGGTGGAGGGTCTACGGGAGAAGGTGTATGCTTCACTGGAGTCCTACACCAAGCACAGATACCCCGAACAGCCAGGCAGGTGTGTTCTCTTTTTTTTTTTTTTTAAATCCTTCCTGTTTTTTTGTTTTCTCCCAATTAGGACCATCCAGTTGTATTTGTCAGCCCTTCTCATCAGAGCAATGTCAATGCATCAGACTGGCAAATGACAAAAAATCTGTTCAAAATTTGTTTAAAAAATGAAAGACAAAAGTAAGCTGTTGTAAGTTACTCCAGATAAGAATGCAAAGAAACCAAATGTGCAGTAATAATGCGGTTTCCACTGTCATGTCCTTGGGTTTTTTTACCAGTGATTTGGTTCCCAGCAGGGGGAGCCACAGTGTGTTGGTAACACTGGATTCCAGTACAGGTTCATTCTTCACCCCACCGCTGATCCTTGATCAGTTTCAGCCTTTTTCAAGACCTTCCTCAACATTGAGCAGAGGGAAAGTCATCCTGTACTGCTGCTTTTATATGCAGTAAACATGTTCCTAAACGGTCAAAGCTCCATAAACATGTTCCTAAACGCTCAAAGCTCCATAGCGGTTAGTTTATGTTCCAGTGTACATACATTGCAGAGTGCAGGAAATGAATCAATATATTAACTTTTAAACGTGACTTAAATTTTTTAACCCTTTCCTCGTCCAGGTTTGCCAAACTTCTTCTTCGCCTGCCAGCCCTGCGCTCAATCGGCCTGAAGTGTCTAGAACACCTCTTCTTCTTCAAGCTGATTGGCGACACGCCCATTGACACCTTCCTCATGGAGATGCTAGAGGCACCGCACCAAATCACATGACAAAGGCACCTGCTCCCTGTAAATACCCTCAGACCTGTGTAATTCATAGAAGGACGAACTTGATCAAAAGTTGTAAAACTGCATATTTTGTACCAAGCACAATTATTAATGTGAAAACAATTTGTACTGGACTTTTTAAAGTATGCTGTCAAAAGGAATTTGATAGGAATGTACAAGAGTATCTTCTTTTTTGTAAATAGATCATTACAACTATCCAGTTTTAAAAAGCAGCTTAATGCAATATAAAATTGAATTTTATTAAATGAAAAAATTTATAGAGAAAACAAACTGCCACCAGCATAGAATTTCTAAAATCCATTTTAGAATTCTTTGAAAATAAAAAGCAAACATTGAAAATGTTCCAATTTGCCTCCATTTGCTCATTTCTATGACATTTTGTGACGTGTCTAGTCTGTTTTCCACATTAAAACTGAATATTTTGAATTTGATTTGTTCTGGCTTTAAGAGATATGCCACCTCGTGACAGTATCTGATGTGTGAAGCATTTTACACTGATTTCAGCAATGATGATTTATCATACTTTTGAAACACACACACACACACACACACACACCAATTGTACTCACAAGCACTGCAATACAGGTGGTATCCCTTATGAGGACATTTTGCCACCTTATAATTTCAGATTGCTACCAGTAGGGGGAAGTATTCAGTCAAAAATCCTGCCTTCCCCGGGACCATGAAAATGGCCCATTCCACCCATTCTGTGTCCCCAAGGGGGTGCTGCCCCTTCTTCACGACTCGGAGAGCAATAGGACAGACAGCCGCATATGAAGAAGGAAAGACTGTGCACTGTGTTACATCGAATTACACCCACCTCACCCAGACATGTTCATAGATTCTACAACCCAAGTGCTGATCTCAGATCAGCATCCAACTTTCACACAGCCTTACTGGGATTAGGATGAGGTGTGGTTCAGGGCATCCTGGATCAGGTTCCATGGGGGAAGAAAAAAAGACCCTGACACATAAGCTAGATCGGCTCTAAAGCAAGTTTGAGTGTCGAGTGGAAGCGCTTATCGCTGTCCAGCCAATGGGAGGAGCAACCCGCCGCATGCGGGTCATACACAGATCTACAGCAGATTTATTCTGCACCCAAGCACTGATCCTGGGTCCGCACGCAGTATCAATCTTTTTCAAAGCCTTCCTCAAAAAGAGCCTCATCCAACCTTCAGTGGCATAATGGTGAATCCACCGTAGCAACATAAATGAATGTGGCTCGAGATACCACTCGACATACCACTCTGTAAAATCTTGCCCGTTTGATTCACGTGAAACTGTTTTGGGTTCTTATGTTATTTGGACCACAAGTAACATATATAATTTGTGTCACGTATGGCACATTTAAAATTTGACACGTAAAACAACATTGGACATAATCACTTTAAGTTGTTCTTTATTCATAGAGAAACCAATGAAAGAACAGCCAAATTTGCTAAATGTTGGAATACACACAGCTGTGTAGCTAAAACTGTAACACCGATAGCACCATATTCTGTCGAACAAACTAAGAAAAAACAGCATACATAAGCGTTAAGGCAATTCACTTTATTTAAAAAATAAATAAAGATAATACAGATAATAACTTAGACTTTACTTGCACCTGGTAAACCAGCTTGAGAAATGTTTAGTGCCATTTGTTCTTCATTTTACACAAGGTAAACTAAAAACAACAATAATGTATCTGCCAAGGTCAATAAAATATGACCTGTTTCAACGTTTTCTGCTGGTTAGAGTTTGCCAATTCACTGAACAATGAGAAAAAATACTTGGATCTCATCCAGACAAGAAAGATTTGTTCTTCGAGATAACACCTCCCTCTGTAAGGGAAATGTGAAAAACGGTAAATGACGTTGATGTTCTTGTGTTATGTTCCGTCGTGCAACATTACGGCAATCTAACCTATGAAGTAATCTAGCTTGTGTCTGACTGCCAGGTGAGCGTGGCCAGATGGAACACTGAATTGGCTGTGGTCTGTTTGTTCAGTCCTTCCTGTCCTGACAGGCTGTTCTGTTCTGTTCTGTGACAGGAGCCTACAAAAGAACAGCAATGAAAAACAGGATCCCATTTTAATGCATTTCAGCGAGCTCCAATGTTGTAAAAAATAATCCACTTTGTGCCATTTAGCACAACTGCTTTTACTGATGGAAAATGTCATCACTATTATTATCATTAGTAGTAGAAGTAGTAGTTGTTTTGGCACATTTACCTGTGTGATCCGGGCTTTAAATGAGACTGTCAGCGCTGATCTTGTAAGCTTGTGGAGGATGATCACTATTCATACCACTGAAAGACAGATGGAGACACATCATGTGTCATACTGTACGCATCACACATGTTGAGAAAATGGTGAAACGACCCAGTGAAATTGTAATAATTTAAGACCATAAAGGAACTCACCTGTTCAGGTCAAACTGTTTAACTAGAGAAAAAAGCAGAAAAAAACAGCAGATCAATGACATTGTCAATATGAGAGTTAAGGAATCGCATACTGATATACTTTGGTTTCTTATTTTACAGTTAATGTTACTAATTATCTGATGTGCCCAGACTAATACCAGTACAGTTAACATTTTGAGTTCCACAACAATCCTGTTTTAATGTGTTATGTATCTGTATATACATAGGCGATTCGTTGTTCTTCAAATAGGCTAGTAGTTGTCCTTTTCCTTAAAAAGACAAATATACAGCTTTAATTTGCCTTTAAAAACACCACACAGAGGCCTCCAATTCTTTTCAATACAGCTGTATTTGGCTGTTGCTGTGTCTTTTTGTAAACGAAAATATGATATTATATATGTCCAAAAATGAAAAACAAAACAAAAAAGCATAATCATGGACAACAATATACATTTTATTATAGCCTACTCACAACCTACTCATATCCCTGCTTTATTAGGGTACATTCGTCTCAGCCTGTTTCGTCCACAGTCATCATAGGCTAGGCTATGTGTAGCCTACGGTTTTTATTTCATTTTTTTTTAAGAGTTTCTGCGTTGTTATGGTTTTGAAAGCTCCGTGCTATGATGGCTATGATGCAGCTTTGGCGAAAACTGGTATGCTGTAACAGCATAGCCTTTTTCTTTCTTTCTTAAATTTTTTTTTCTTTTTTCAAAGAGGGCATTTCCCGAAATAATTGCTGACTTGTGGCGAAAGTGCCACCGTGGTGATTTACTTTAACATGTATCCGAGAATGTAAACAAGTCGTCCATTTTCACTGGAAGAAGACATTTTATGACAATGTTACCTCTATTTCGCTAGCTTAGCCTACTTCAACAGTTACAACCTGCATGAGAAGAGAAGCCTACCCATTGAAAGCTGACTGCTTTTTCTTTGTCTCACTGTTTGTTTGGAATCTACACGCATACAACGATGAAAAATTATCGTTCTTTGTATGCCCACAACTTTTTTGTTGGTGCACTTGCAAATATAATACTGTAACGTTATAGCACTCCGATTTATCCACATTCAACTACAAAGCATTTGCGTATGGTCAAAATGTTTTAGCGTTTCTTACAACAATATTAGTTAGCCATAAATTGACAATTGGGTAACTTATTTGACTAATAGGCTACCTGTGAAACAATGCCTGCTGCACACATAAACATGTGGAGTTTCAGGGTCCCACATTTTTCCCTTTCTTCCCGCCGACGCCTCATGTCTTATTGCTCAGATCCACTTTTCTCATCTTATGGGCTCCGTTTTGCGTTTCGGAATCTTATAAAACGCAATTCCGTTTTTTTTGCCTTGTTTGCAGTGCATCCCACCAAACAACAACTTTTAGGAATTTTTATGCTGTTAGCTAACGGATCGAAATGACAAGAAGGCACCAGCACGTCAAGTCAATGGAGGGCAAGAGCGGGATGTGTTCCCCCCCCGGGATGGGCGGGGCCTATTTGCGCTCAGTCTCCTGGCAATGCACTGTGCAGCAGCAGCGCAGTGACGGACGGTCATTAGCGGCTGGCTGGCTATGCATTTGTTATTTTCTTTCACATGCATGAACTATTATGAAAAACATAATTATTGATTTAAATGAATAGTACCTAATGTAAAATATCAGATAGCAGCATATTATTCATATGCGACAGGAGAAAGTGATGACCAGAATTTCCCAAAAATGGCAGCTTTGGTAAATGCGTCAGTTGGGACGAGTTCCGTGCGTACTTTTACACACTGAAATGTGAACTAGAGTAGACTATGAGAGAGAAGGCTGAAGTCCATACCTTTCTTCCTCTGGTGTAGCTGCTTCAAGACCCACGCAATGGCGGACAGCGCGGTCAGTCCTGCTCCGCCCCCTGTGACCACAGCCACAGAGGGAGGGCTCAGAACAGGGTCAGGATGAGCTGTAATAAATAAGGTCACACAGTGCCAAGAGTTTGGCAAGTTGGCATGAACATGAACTTCTGTGCCCTCTAACATGTATTGTACATACACAGATACAACTTCACATAGCCACACAAAAATGGTGTTTGAATGGTGTATATCTGGTATGATCTGAATTTCTTACCTTTTCATACACATATTTCATATAGAAGCTAAGCTGCAGTTCGCATTGCACTGATTTCTATTTCAGAAAACGGGCCTAAACGCCCTTTTAAATATACTGTGAATTCCGTTTGACTTGTTTTGAGCATCTAGGGTTACCTTGACAGAGAGGCTTCTCTCCGACCCAGTCCCCTGAGGCATCACACGTCATGACTTCAGCCCCGTGGAGGGTGAATCCTGCATGGCAGGTGAAGCTGCAGGTGGAGCCATAGTGGAGCTCTCCAGTGGTGTCTGTGCAGGTAATGCTGCCATCCTGGGGGGCCTGGACTATGGAGCAATGTATGGCTACCAGCCGCACACAACAGAGAATAGGATGTCAGCACAACTCCCAACATTTCACCACATAGAGACATATAAGACCTTTCGGAACAACTTTCTATCCCACTTTTTTTTTCTCCATCATTTGAATTAGGCAGAATCTAACTGTAGGCCTGCTCCAAATTTGTGATCTTTGCCGTAAACTGGGCGGGGAGCTGTTGCATACTAGCGTGAGTGTAGCTAGCATACTAGCCATTTCTTCTTACTCTGCTGCCAACCAGATGAGCTGCATGGTTATTGTCCTTGAGGACTTAACAAGTGCAGCTGGTGCAGGCAGGCCACAGGTGTCCACTTAAGTAGAAGAGCTGCTATTGTGTAGTGAATTATATGCTGTTAACTGAAACTCCCTCTTTTGGCAATAAGGGATTACCAGGCACAGTCAGTGCTGGCATGGTCATGAGCGGATCCAGACTGTTGGGCTCATCATTATAAGTTCCTCAGCTGGGTACTACTCCATGGGAGAACTTCTATTGCATTTGTGCTGCTTAAATTCATATTGCCATCTTGTGCTTCTGCAGATAGAGTGGCTAAAAAACTCTCAATCAGTGCTTTAAAAAAAAAAAAATTCTGGTGCATTACCTTCACAGTGAGGTGGTGTGGCTGACCACTCCCTCAAGGCTGTGCATTGGATCATTCTGGAACCAACCAGCTGATACCCGTCTTGACACCCGAACTGGCACTCTGAGTGGTAAGAGTAATTTCCAAACGGATGGGAGCAATTGATGAAACCTTGACTGGGACGGTCCACCTCATCACAGTCTACAGCTGTATGAAAATAAATCAATAGATAAGTCGGTACATTAAACAGGCGCTGGGTTTGCAGAGTATGCAACATACAGTCAAAGAAAGCAAGCTAGCTTACTGCTTTCACAGCGTTCCCCATAGAATCCTTGGAAACACTCGCACTTCAGGCTGTAGTTCGTTTCCGCACATTTGCCGTTGCCACTGCATGAGTCCAGCTGACAGGATGCTGTAAAATAAATGTGTTTATCAATAAATAAATGTGAGCTGCGTTAGAATGAAGCAACATGTTTTGTATAATCGTTTGTCTTTATTTTTTGTCTTTAGTTTGCTTTGTCTTCGGTCATTAATTGCTATTGTGATATTGAACTGTTTGACAGCTATGCACACGAGTAGGCTGGCCAGCAGATCCTTAAACGTTTAGAAAAAAAAGTAATCGGAAAAGTGTAATATTTTTTAATGTTTAAAAAATAATTGCCATAGTAAAGGGTAAGGGTTAAAGAATAGAAAAAATAAAAAAGGACTACTCGAGTAAATGCAAGTTCAAATCGTTTAGAGAAAACCGTAAAATTGTCCCATGCACTGTATGTTTATCACACAAATAAAGCAACGCTTAAATTGGAAATGATCGGAGAGAGTCTCCTACCCTCACACTGTGGCTGGCTGTCAGTCCACTGTCCATCTGGTCCACACAGGAGCTTGCTGGACGTGGTCAGTCTGTACCCCATATCGCAGTGGAACTCACATTCTGCCGTGTAGCTGAAACGGCCGAGAGGATGTGTGCAGCGAATGGAGCCGTGCGCCAGGGAGACCAGCTGTCTGCACTCAACCGCTGCGTCAGAAGAGGACCACGGTGCAAATGAGCCTATACTAAAAACCAACTCTAGAAAAGTCAGTAATGTCGTGTAATTAGAGAATTGTCCTTCCTCAACCCCAGTTTCAGTTTGGTAATTCTGTGAAATGTTTAGAATGTCTTAATTCACGTATAGGCTATTTTCTCATTTGGTCTCTTTGCGCTTTAAATTATAACTATCAAAACTGGTAGGCTTACATGATTGAGAATTTAACATTTCAAAGTGCATTTTTACCTGGCTCAATCGAATAAAACATAGGCTACATAAAAAAGCATTGTCTTTCTTAGCTGTAGTAGGCAGCTACCAAAGTTTTAATGAGTACTTTATGATTTTTCCCGTGGGGTTACCTTCACATCGTGGCGGTGCGGCTGACCACTCCCTTGTGGCTGTGCATTGTATTGTTCCAGAACCGACCAGCTGGTACCCGTTTTGACAACCGAACTGGCACTCTGAGCCGTAAGAAAAATTCCCAAACGGGTGGGAGCAATTGATGAAACCACGTCTGGGACGGTCCACCTCCTCACAGTCTGCAACTAGTTAAAAAATAAAAAAGGCGCTAGATTTACAGAGCTGGCTACAGAAAACGCACGACTTGCAGAGTCAACGACAGCTGAGTGAGCTAGGTTTACCGTTTTCACAGCGCACCCCGTGGAATCCCTGGAAACACTCGCACTTCTGATCATTGATCATTTCCACACATTCACCGTTGCCGCTGCACGAGTCCGGACGACACGATGCTGTTACAGGAAATAATATAATTTGAGCTCTAACCAATGTTACAAAATGTTTAACTTGTAAGCTAACTATAACTTAAATATCTGTCAAAATATATAATTGAAATATTAAACAGTGCCGCATTCACATGCGTAATTGTGGCCTATAGTCTGGGTTTACGCGCCATGTTGTAGCCCACAATATGTCAGTCGAGTTAAAATCGTTTACAGTATATTAATTATGTAGCAATAGAATGTTGGCATACATTTAAATGAAAATGAGCCTATATCATTTGGATTTGTAGGTATCACCCTTAGAAACATATATTTTTACTTTTCCGCCTCCTGGTAATGGAAATACATTTTATAGTCATTATGCGGCACAGTTTGTCTTATTTACAATTCAGCATTGGTAGGCTAATTGTAGGCTGTGTGTCATAGCCTACCTTTGTAACACAAGGCTGTTTTTTTCCTAAAGCAGGACTCGTCGTTCCATTTCCCGGTGTCATTCTTGCGTTTGATGTAAATCTCCACGCAGTCCTCGTTACTTTTTTCGTTGTTCGGCTCGTCTTTGGCCCAGTTCGACGCCTCTGGCGTAAGCAATTTTTTGGTTCCGACCCAGGTCCACACGCCAATTTCTTTACGGATCCCGATCCAGTAGTATCTACCTTGTCGTGGCAAAGAGTTGTTGAGATAGACGTTTTCCTCCCGGTTCTGAATGGCAACCATATCAGTGTAATGTGCTTGGCACCACTTTCGTGCTTTGATCCAGTCCATGGTTCTGTTGGAGTAGTGATAGGTCCACCCATCTACTCCCATCAGCGTGCCTAATACTGATCAGAAAAAGACATTTAAAAAGGACAGCAAGGTATTAAAAATGTTCTGGTATTGAAGAGCAGATAATAATTAGACAGACGTTTAAGTATCCAGTATCCTTTCTTGCTGTACTGCTGCTGTGACCATAGCAATGCACTTATGTACCCTGCTTCATTTTGTGCATATAAGCTGATAAATGTGTGAAGGCCTAATTCATTTAATAAAATATTCTAAAACGTGAACGTAAAATGTCTTACCTAAATAACAAATAAAGAGAGATGTTGAGGAACTGAAGGTCCTGGCAGGATTAATCCTCTGGTGCCCACTATAAAAGTCCTACAAAAAGGCAAAACAAAAATCTTATTATATTTATATTTTTCTTTAGAAACAAAATGCAATAGCCAATCATAATTAAAGTTAGTTTGTATATTTTAACCAGTTTGAAAGAGCACAGCGAAAACACAAATAGCAAGGTCTCCTTGTTACCATACCATTCCAAATATTAAGTGAAATTGTTCCGGGAAAGTTTCCCTTGTCCTTTTGACAAATCAGGTAGTATACTTCTCAGTCTTCCCGCCTCTTACTTCACATTGCCTATATATGCTCAAAACTCTGTGTTATTCCAATACATAATGTGGAATTTCCCTTTGCGGAAAATCCCACTCCTCTTTGACACCAGTTCCTCTCAAGTCATTGTCCTCACTCAGCCAAGTAAGCGTGAAGAGTGGCGCAGCCATCTCCTTTCCGGGGGTGAAGGAAACCCTAAGGAAACATTCAGAAAACTGATTAGATTAAAGGTTTTTTATAGGAATGGAAGAGCTATTCTGAGTACAATTATGATTCACAAAAAGACATTTGGAGCCATGTGTAATGGGTGGTATTAGGGATATTACATATGCTCTCTATTTTTTTGTTCACTACCTGGATGTTTGGCTATAAGAGGACAGCACAAGACCTTCCTGAAGCCTCTGCAAAGACCAGCAGTTAATGTAATGACCCTGTTGTTCCATCCACATCCAGTGTCTATTGCATACACTGCAGGCCACACAGTACTAAAATTGAGTTACGGATGATCGGAATATCTTGCTGGTAATAACTGAGTCTTGTGGGTGCTTGGTGCATCTTTGAGAGCAACTGATGCAGTGACATCCCTCGCTGACTTATACCCACGAGGGCATGGTAGGACAAGACCAGTTGTGTCCTGCCATTACAAACTCTCAGTCAGAGGCTGCTACTGACAGCTATTGACAGGTGTAAACCTGTGATGTCTAGGCTATAGGAACAAGCTTGTGCTTGTGCGAACATCATTCATTTCAGTTAGACAGCATTGCAAATTACAGTGAGGACTCTATAGTGAACAAGGTTCTGTAAATCTTGTTTTTTTCTTTACATGAGCAAAGTATTGAGTTAACAAGAGTGGTCCTAGACAGAAGAATACAGTTGCTTTGATAACACTCGCTTCAATAATGAACTCCCAACCACTATATCACTGAATCAAGGCATTCCAGCGAATACCCAGAATGCACCTTGAAGTAGATCAGACTGTTTCCAGAAAAATGGCAGTCACACATCGAAACATACTTATCAGCAGGTGCATGAAAGTTAAAATATCATATAATGGAAGAAAATTCTCCAGCAGACTGCAGAAAGTTGTAAGGTTATTTAAGAAATTGAGCTTCTGGAAAGTGAATGGCATGTGTGGGAGAATATTCTTTAAGACCCTTCAATTGTCCTGCACAGCAGAATTTATACATAACTAATTCATCATTTAGCCTTTTTTTGATTTTTTTTGGTGGGCAAACAAACTTGTGCAAGTAATAAAAATGTAAGAATTCATAATTTCCTTCACGAAGAGTTGACAAAACGGAGAGAGACCTGTGGAGGCGTTGCGCAGCGTGTTATGGGCGTACTCTGCCCAGGTGAGATGGCGACTCCAGGATGTGGGGTTGGAAGCGGCCGAGCACCGAAGGATGCTCTCCAGGGTCTGACGACTATCGAGGGTGGTAACCAGCAAACCAGGCGGAAACAATTCAGAGGATTTATGGGAACCTTTGCTATTCTAGCCCATTTAGCATCAACGAATCTCCAGAATCTAGCAAGGCGTTGATACTGACCGAGCGCCCATTCCAGAGCAGCTGGACAGGTAGTAAGGTCAGAAAAAAAGTGTCATTATGTCTGGCTAGGGGACCCAAACGAAATCCCTCTTTACCCCTCAACCTAGTACATTGGTTTTTTAAATGGCCTCTACGCCTACAATAGCGGCATCAGCTTTCCCGCGGCTTAAACCCCTTGGGCTCGCGTAGAGACGCACCATCCACCTGCATGGGCTCCACCCGGTTAGGAGCAGAGTAAGCGGACAGACGGGCTGGAGGCGCTACCGAAACAGAAGAGCGGTGACACACAGAACGGTCTCTTCGTTCCCCTGTCTCTCTCTCGCTCCCTGATGCGGTTGTCAATACGAATGGCTGTAGAAACCAGAGCACCGAATGTGGCAGTGGCTCGAGCACTGTCAGGGCGCCCTTAATGGGGTCTATGAGGGGAGTCGGGTTTGGAGGACCAGACGCGACAGAGAGGAATCTAAAAGTAGACCACAGAGAGGAATACCAATAAAGTGGAACCGTGTCCGCGACAGGGAAGAAAAAAACAAAAAACAGGAATAAAGACTCCCTCCATACAGCCAAAAAATAAAAAAATAATAATAATAATAGAGCGCAGATAGGCAGAAAATACCTCCGACTCTCAATAAGAGAGAAAACTAAGAGGTAAGAAAAAGTCAATTAAAATAATAGCGACCAAATTAGTAGGGCGGAAAAACTCAAAGACTCAAGTGGAAGAAAAGAAAAAAGAGAAAACCTCTGACCCTCAATATCAGAGTGAACAAAAAGAGAGGTAGAGAAAACGGTAATGAAAGAAACAGTCTCAGTGAGACAAAAAAAATGAAAACCAGAACAGGGAACAGAAAGTGCAAAAGAGAAATAATAAATCCTATAAGAAAACTCTAAGCACAACCAGACAAGTCCCGCATTACACCAACGCAGAGCGATAGTGCAAAGTGGTCACCTCAGTTTCTAACAACTGCTACCGGCTTCGTGGCAGTGTATAATAATAACGCGGAAGCAACGAGACCGGAAGACGCAGGGCTTAAATAGCCGGCGGAAACACCTGAACAGGTGTAGGCTATAGGTGCTAATGAACGGAAAAAACCCGGCAAGGAAGTCAGTCCGAAGTGCGAAACCACTTCACCCAAAAAGACAACGGCAACCTGCGAAACCATGACAGAAGTGAAAGGATTATGGGATTTTCTAAACAGGAAAAGAATAAAGAAAGTCAAACTTGGAGGAAGTTTACATACATGAAGCTGGCAATGAGAGAGTATGTGTGTGCGTGTATATTTTGTGTCGCAAGATATGTTTTACTAGTTGTTTATGTTTTATTATTCATTACAAATTAAAAGAATAGAGCAAATCAGAGATAAAAAGACATATTAATTCCAGCCAGCGAAACAGTTCAATAGTCTGAGGTTTTACTTTTTCTGCAAGCTGACTGATGATTTACATAGACACCGTATGCATTGGACCGAAGGATGTGCACAGGCCCAGGCCTATTTTCCATTTGAAATAAGACGAGCCATTGGGGGTCTGCCTGCTTACACTGCAGTTAGTGACACACATGAAAAAGAGCATACCACATTGGGTGACCCCTATATTCCACACTAAACCTGTATTTTTATGGTACAGATAAATGCTACGAAACTTGAAAGTGATTTAAAAGTAGAACAATAATAACAGAGAAGACACCAGTGAATATTTAAATGATTATTACCTCAGAAAAAAAAAATTATGAAAAGTACCTAAAAAGGTACAAACGCTTGTCACTTGGGTGGCACTCTATAGGTACATACAATTTTACCCCCAACCAGCAATACATAATTCATTTTCCTTGAAAATTAGTACGCCAATAGAACAGTATTTGTTTGTTAAAGAAGAAAAATGTACCTCCATTGTATCTTTATTTCAGAGAGTGCATGAAAGAGCTGGTAATAAAGACAATGGTGAATATTATGATGACGATGATAAAGATGGGGATGATGCTAATGATGACACAAGTGATTATGATGATAATAACCGTAAAGAAGTGAAAGACCTATGGGATGATAATGATAACTATTATTACAAGTGATTACCAATAATGCTGCCTTTAGCCCCATAGGTATTCACTTACACTCATGAGAATACTGTGTCTCTTTGACCACAATTACAGCGCCAAGGTGCCAGTATTGCCTGTATATCTACCAATGTGATCCTATTGTAAATGGAGTTAGTCTCATCTTTAGTTCCTCAGAATACACAATCTGTTAATAAATGAAACGCGAATGTTACACAATACTGTGATTGTACCAGTGTGGAAAGGAAGGTGGCGTTAGAAGTTAATGCACTCCGCTTTCCTCCAAAAACATAACAAACAAAACATGCCCTTCCTGGAAAGGAACGACACACACTCCGAGGCATCAGGGAAGGAAGGAGAGGGAGGCAGGAGGTGGGGATATTACTGCCTTTGTTTCCTAAATAGCGAGTGACCCGTTCTTCTGACCTGAAGCATCCAACCTCTAATTGAGAACAAAGCAAAGTGACACGGTACTATTAAACCAGAAAATAAGGCTCACAGAGCCAATGAAATTATATGTGCTGTTTAAAAATGATTTATGGTGATAGGTCACTGTACATTTATAGCACTGCAAATTTACGTATTATGGCCTGTACTACGACTACTTCTGCATTCAGGTTCTGTTTTTGAGGGCCACAATGTAAAATGTATAATGGATGTATCCTTACCCAATCCCCTTTGCATTTGCCAGGGCAGGAGTGGCCAACCCAGGTTCTAGAGGAACCAGTTTAGATCAAAAGGGCCAGGTGCTGTCTGTGTATCAGCTACCCAAATTGATCAATTAAGTGTGGAGTAGCAATGAAGACCAGCCCCCTGGAGCTCTCCCGGACACTGGTTGGCCAGTTCTGTGTTAGGGTGTGCTACATCCTAACACCCTAACGAATGCACGATGAACTGATCACTTAATACTGGCTCATTTCCAGTTGAATTGAATTTGAATCACATGGCAATAGAAGTTTTTTTTCCAAAGCGTCTTCCGGGGCGTTTTTATCCATTAACTGTTGTCACAGGTGAACAATTACTGAAACAATTTAAGTTATCTTCCTAGCTCATGGTCACAACAGCAGTGTTTCATATGTCAAACGTGAAACTCATTTATAAGCCAACACTCCTTAAACTCTTCACTTCAGTGTATGAGAAAAGCATATCAAAAAATTATAATGCAAAACCACAAATCACTCAACCCTAAGACCTGTGAAATCAGACCTTTCAAAAGTTTTTATTTTATTTTCAAATTTTTATTTTTTTTACCAGTGATCATCTTATGAGCCCTGTAGAAATCCACTGGTTAACAGTTGGTGCTGTTTTATGTAGGTTGTTGCCTAATTACATCATTAAATCCAACTATTTCACTGCAGAATATTGTTACGACCATTAACTGTCACTTCCTAACTGGCAATTGCAATTCCATTGATGGATCTTTTCTTTTCAAAATTTGTAATTAGCATTTCCCTCTAAGGGTCACTGTTATTTCTATGTCACTAGCTAATAATAGCTCGTTCAGATTCCAGGTATTGTTTTCAGTGGGCCTGGCACTCCTGTGTTAATGGCATCTTCCCAGTGACTTCCAGTAATCAGAAGGATGGAAAACCCAAGCCTTTTATTGTTTTCCAAAACATGCCTAGAAAAAAATCCACCCAAAATCCACCTTTGTTCTACGTCCAAAATTAGCACCACACCTTTGATGTAACACAATATGGTACAGTGTCAGTGTATGTTAAACGCAGTGCGCTAAAATCATACGCAATTTATACGCACTGCTCAGCTCATTAATGAGCAAGCCTGCACTGCAGGGGAATGTCCACCGGGGTCAAAGGTAACGCACTCGTCTGGTATGCAGACAGCAAACAACTGCAAACGACACATTTACAACACATGAATATAAAGTATATTGAAAACAATCTGCGCTCAAAAGTGTGAGGTAACCACATATTTTGGAGCTTGTGAAAACACACTAACACATAGCTGTGATAGAATGAGCAGGTTTGGACAGCCCAGGGGCGGGAGACTCACTGCTTCAGACCAGGCCTATAAAATTCTGCCTGAAACATTAATGGCTGCACCATAATATATTACCATCTTTTATTATTTTTATGCCATTATTATTATTATTTTTTTATTGTGATACAGATTTACTTATTGTATTGTAGTTACACATGGAAGTTCTGTTTAAATGAACTTGAACATTATTCTGCAATTTTATTATGCTGTATAATTATGTAAATGGTTTGGGCTAAGATTGATGAAGGGGGGGGGGGGTAGAGTTGAGGTGTTGATAAAAAACCAACATGAGCACTACGTAATATCTTTTTACATTTATCCTTTATTTAACCAGGTTATTCTCTTCAGGGAGCTGGTCAAGAACACAACAAAAATATGGCAAACATAAAACATATAAATTGACAAAAGTGTTGAATGCTGAAAAACAGCAATAATTTATGAATCATCGCTAAGCGTGCGAGCAGCAATTATTGTAGGAGGCTTATCCTAAAAGTCAAGAGACATCATGCCTTAAGTAACATTTGAAAATAACATTTTATATAAAGACGTTATGCATTTATTTGTAAAGAAATTGCATTCACCCGTGAATGACTTATAAAGATGTAGCAAAATGTTAATGAAACCTTCATACGTACATGTTCTCTGACAGAGCTGTAGAAACACACACCACATGACTGAAGCTGAAGCTGGCTCGTGTGCCAGGCCACATTCATACGTGGGTGTGCATATGGGGAGGAGTCTCTTTGAGCCAGGCCACATTCATACGTGGGTGTGCATATGGGGAGGAGTCTCTTTGAGACAGGCCACATTCATACGTGGGTGTGCATATGGGGAGGAGTCTCTTTGAGCCAGGCCACATTCATACGTGGGTGTGCATATGGGGAGGAGTCTCTTTGAGCCAGGCCACATTCATACGTGGGTGTGCATATGGGGAGGAGTCTCTTTGAGACAGGCCACATTCATACGTGGGTGTGCATATGGGGAGGAGTCTCTTTGAGACAGGCCACATTCATACGTGGGTGTGCATATGGGGAGGAGTCTCTTTGAGACAGGCCACATTCATACGTGGGTGTGCATATGGGGAGGAGTCTCTTTGAGACAGGCCACATTCATACGTGGGTGTGCATATGGGGAGGAGTCTCTTTGAGACAGGCCACATTCATACGTGGGTGTGCATATGGGGAGGAGTCTCTTTGAGACAGGCCACATTCATACGTGGGTGTGCATATGGGGAGGAGTCTCTTTGAGACAGGCCACATTCATACGTGGGTGTGCATATGGGGAGGAGTCTCTTTGAGACAGGCCACATTCATACGTGGGTGTGCATATGGGGAGGAGTCTCTTTGAGACAGGCCACATTCATACGTGGGTGTGCATATGGGGAGGAGTCTCTTTGAGACAGGCCACATTCATACGTGGGTGTGCATATGGGGAGGAGTCTCTTTGAGCCAGGCCACATTCATATGTGGGTGTGCATATGGGGAGGAGTCTCTTTGAGCCAGGCCACATTCATACGTGGGTGTGCATATGGGGAGGAGTCTCTTTGAGACAGGCCACATTCATACGTGGGTGTGCATATGGGGAGGAGTCTCTTTGAGACAGGCCACATTCATACGTGGGTGTGCATATGGGGAGGAGTCTCTTTGAGACAGGCCACATTCATACGTGGGTGTGCATATGGGGAGGAGTCTCTTTGAGCCAGGCCACATTCATACGTGGGTGTGCATATGGGGAGGAGTCTCTTTGAGCCAGGCCACATTCATACGTGGGTGTGCATATGGGGAGGAGTCTCTTTGAGCCAGGCCACATTCATACGTGGGTGTGCATATGGGGAGGAGTCTCTTTGAGCCAGGCCACATTCATACGTGGGTGTGCATATGGGGAGGAGTCTCTTTGAGCCAGGCCACATTCATACGTGGGTGTGCATATGGGGAGGAGTCTCTTTGAGCCAGGCCACATTCATACGTGGGTGTGCATATGGGGAGGAGTCTCTTTGAGACAGGCCACATTCATACGTGGGTGTGCATATGGGGAGGAGTCTCTTTGAGCCAGGCCACATTCATACGTGGGTGTGCATATGGGGAGGAGTCTCTTTGAGCCAGGCCACATTCATACGTGGGTGTGCATATGGGGAGGAGTCTCTTTGAGACAGGCCACATTCATACGTGGGTGTGCATATGGGGAGGAGTCTCTTTGAGCCAGGCCACATTCATACGTGGGTGTGCATATGGGGAGGAGTCTCTTTGAGCCAGGCCACATTCATACGTGGGTGTGCATATGGGGAGGAGTCTCTTTGAGCCAGGCCACATTCATACGTGGGTGTGCATATGGGGAGGAGTCTCTTTGAGACAGGCCACATTCATACGTGGGTGTGCATATGGGGAGGAGTCTCTTTGAGCCAGGCCACATTCATACGTGGGTGTGCATATGGGGAGGAGTCTCTTTGAGACAGGCCACATTCATACGTGGGTGTGCATATGGGGAGGAGTCTCTTTGAGCCAGGCCACATTCATACGTGGGTGTGCATATGGGGAGGAGTCTCTTTGAGCCAGGCCACATTCATACGTGGGTGTGCATATGGGGAGGAGTCTCTTTGAGACAGGATCTCAGAGAAGAAATGCTTTGCCACATTGGGCAACTCTTCCCCTCTGTGTGAACTGATGCTTATGATCATACCTTCCACATGTTTTTTTAAATCAATACAACTATGTAACAGCCCAAATGTTTCCTAAAAGCTATTTCATCACCTTTGTCCATTGGAATTAATTAAAATATATATATAAATAATACAAATGTTGAATAAGTACATATGCACTGTCATATAAAAATACATTTATTTAATATTAGCAAATATTTATAATATTAATTTTTTGCCATATAAAATGTTATGAATACGGTTCTTATTTGATCACACATTTCTACCATATATAATATTAACTACGTTTTTATGTGTACAGAAATATTTTTTATCTGATATGCTGACAGCAACCAAAACATATTCACATACACTCTCAGAAATAAAAGTACAGTGGATGTACATTTTTTTTTATTTTTAGGAACAAATTTCCTAAATGTACTCAAAGTACAGTACTGTTTGGGTATTCACAAGTACCTTTTCAAGCAAAAATTAATTATGTATTGCTGGCTAGGGGTACAATTTTATGTACCTATAGGGCATCACCCAAGTGGAAAGCTTTTGTACTTTTTTTCAGAGAGTGTAAGTATTCAATAGATTTTTCTTAATAGAGTCCACTAAATTTGTATATTGACCCTACAGTCTATGGTTTGACCCCAGACCTGATTTGTTTAAAATTAATTATTAATATGAGTCTCTGATTAAAAATGAGTTATTTAATCAGTCATGAATAGTTAAAAAACAGGATTTAAAATTCATTTCATTTGCGGTTTAGCCATCTTGTGAATGACTTGTGCAGTATTCAAACAGGTCATTAAACCAAGGTTATAATTCTGTCCAAAAAAACACAATATAATTAAATGTTACTTGAAAAAATGCTTGAATGAAAAAGCTTAATTTGTGGAATCGTGGACTGGAACATTTTGTTTTGGATATTAAAGATCATAGTCTGTGTGTCACTTGTGTCTGTGTAAATACACACGCATCTACGGTTCCAAAATCATGACTTGCCCGCAATGCTCCAAAATGAGCCTTCTATAAATCTTTCGATGTGCAGTAAGATTGTGGTTTAATTGGGCAGGATTTGTTCATTAGAAAGATTTCAGCTGTCAGATAAAAACAGCCCCCTCACATAGTATATAAGTAATGTGAAAGAGTAGCAAGGATGATATTGGTAAGCTGACAGGAGTTCTCTTTGTAAAGGTAACACATTTCACTTTTGTTTATTCGTGCATTGTTAACCATTGAACAAGAGATACCTGAACAACTCTGAGTTGAATGACCGTAAAATATATTTGAATAGCAATGGAAATTATAACGAGTAGGGTTTTGAAATAACAAACCTTGGATTTCATAGTCTTATTTGTCTCTTCGAGTTGATACAGGCTGCTACGATGGCTGGTTCCTCTATACTAATTCTGTGCTGCTCAAGGTAACATACTGTACTGTAGTCTGTAGCTCATCTGACATCTTTCAAGAAACTGTGACATACTGTATATCAAGCCAAGTGTATAATTGTGTACGAATGTGCATCACTGTCCATGCCAAGTCATCATAAATTGTATATGTTTAACCTTTTCAATTATCTGTAGTTTACTGTACATGTACCGTTTATTTGGAGGAATCACATTGAATTAATTGAAGATCACATAATAGCCATTTGGAAGTGAACCCCATGGAGCATGTTTAGTGGGGCGCAAACCAAGTCAATGGCCATTATGAGGCCGATATACCGTAGAGACTTTGTGGATACAACCAAGTACTTTGTCATGGAGTCATTTCCAAATGGAACCACCGTGCCCTTTAAATCAAATGCAACTCAATGAACTTCCTGCTGGGTATCTGACAAACATTATATACCATTTAAATGATCTAATGCACACTTACACACACATTTTAATATTACGAATCAGTGTAATTGACATAGAAAGTGCTTACTAAATAATCAATCACATCTTTATTTATACTCAGAAATCCATGGATCCTCATTTACAATGGTGCAGAGAGCAAAAACAACAAATAAATAAAATACATGAATAAGAACAAGAAAACATGGCTGCATAAAATTAAATAAATGATAAACTGAATAACATGAGATACAAATAAAGTAATATACAAAACCAATCTAAATGGCTGAGGGAGGGCAAGGTATCTCATTTAAAAACATTTTGAATGCTGTTCCAGGTAGCAGGGGCACTATAACTTAAAGCAGACTTTCCAAGTTCTGCGTTAACACAAGGAACCTGAAGCATTAGGCAAACCGAGGAGCGTGTCACTTAATAATTTTTTTGCCATACAAAGAGGAATGAAATATAGAGTGGGAGTTTACCAGTTAAAACTTCAAATATAAATAAAAACAAATGTTGAGCGTGCCTTTGAGAAAGGGAGGGCAATCCAACATTAGAGTACAAGGTTCATAATAAAGAATACTGATATCATTTCTCAACACTTATGTCCAACAGCAGCACTTATCCAGCAGAGTGCTATGGCTATTTCTTCATGTAATTTGCCATTAATTCTGAACCAATGTACCATGGAGATGAAGGCACTCCCCATCTGTTTCTTTTTCTCCAGCGAGCTGCACAGGTCAATGTGGAGAACCATATGTCAGGGGCCAAGTGTGCAACTGCGACTATGACTGCCCTTCTCACAATGAACGCTGCAGTGAATTTGAACTCATGCGGACTACAGGTAAGGCAGCTACCTAAAACTAGCTTACAGCTATTACTCAACATGCATGTCCACTGTATAGAAATAGTCATTTTTAAGATCAATCATGGTGTTTAGCTGGCTGCTCCGAACACAGCAGATCAAAGGCTTTCGTGACAGTCATGTGACTTTCCTCATCTCCCTTCGGTGGCTGCTGGTGATGGCCTGAATAAAATACAAATCTCTAGTCCTGGCCAATGGCCAATTTGTTGAAAATATTATGGGATGGGTTTGATTTTCCAGGTGAGTCGTGCAAAGGGTGCTGCGGCGAGACTTTTCAGCGGGGGCGCCAGTGTGACTGCGATTCTGAACGTGTTCTGTACAAGACCTGCTGTCCTGACCGTCAAACCCAGTGCACTGAAGGTAATCTACCTCTCCGTGATTCTACAAGAGAAGAACTAGTGTATTTGTAATTTTTTAAATGTAAGTTTGTCTGAGCTCTAAATTATTATCCAACGATGACTGGGCTTAAGGTCAGCTATGGTTACTCAGGTTAGTGATGCATAAGTGCAATTTTTTAAATACATTTTTTATTATTATTTTTTTTAGAAAAGATCACAAGACCATCAAAGACAACTATGCCTGTGACAACCCGGAAGGATACGTCACACACAGACTCCAAGAAAAACAAGCCAAAAGGTTAAAGGTTTTCTAAACTCTATTTTCTATATCGAGGAAGATTTTTTTGGTTAAAGAGGGGCTGATGAGAAGTGAAATTGCGATATGTTAACAACCTTGCATAATGAAATCACCGTTGTGGTGATGTTCTCTGGTCATAGGTGGGAATGTTTTTGGAAGTTAGTAAATTTCCATTTAGAGTCATCAAAGAAAAAGACAACCAAAAAAACAGATTGGAATCCATTTGTATGGATTTGTATCCACCCAGAATCCTCCCAACAGTGAAAGCAAAGAATTAAACCCAGGTATATGCGGTGGGATTTTCTTACTCAACGTACCTCACTTTTCAACAAGGCCTGTATTTATTTATTTTTTACAGTCAGAACCTAAATTATTGAATATCGAGTGCGAGTGAAAAAATTTACAGGGTACAGTACCATAGAGGACAAACCATCACTCCACAAGACGCTGAGAATTTGCTTTCATAAAGCTGTAAGCCCCACGCATTATAAATTGTGCACACTCAGCAAAATGTGTCTGCACAGCTTCTCCTTAAAAAAGTTTTTAGACACTGAAAGTCTAAAATCTCTTCCACAGATAACATGGCAACTGCATGTACAGCATATGGTCTTCACATGCTCAGGGGGCATCCATAGTTTTCAACCTCTCAGCAAAGGGCAATACGAGCACCCCGAGGTAATTACGTGGAGTTCCTGACTTGGTCTGGGAGAGTTATGACTTACGAAGTGGATGATGAATGGGGTGGAAAGGGGTGATTTTGGGTTAAAAGGTCATCGTAAGGATGTTTACTTATGGGGACAGATTTCCAGCTCCACTTTAAAACACACAAATGTCAAAACCCAGTGGCTCAGTTTAGCCTCGGTCAGGGGTTACGCCACCCTACAAAAACAGGAAACCTCGCTAAGTGTCACTCAATTTGCCCTTTGAAACAATCAATGAAAATTCTCCAAGTCTTTATCAAAAAATACCATGTGTTTTTGGCTCATACGCAGAGTATCTGAACCCTAGAATTCAGAGTTTAATAAACAGTTTAATTGGGTAGGAGTGCCATGACATTCAAATGATTCTACAGGACTTCAGTGGGATGTTTAAAGCTTCATATGTCTACCTATGGGATCATCCATTGTTCTAATTGAATTAGTCACTTAATCCGTTTTTTTATTTGGTATATAATAGATGATATACCATCTAGTGCCATTTTAGAAATAGAAATAAACAAAGAAAAAAAAAGCCAAAGTGGGAAAAACTGGAAAATGATTTCCAAATTTTTCATGTTGGGTATGCTTGTGGTTAAACTCCTGAAAGTCTGTTTGTGTCCACCACTCACTCCACCCGTCTAAAATGTTCTTGAGGTACCAAAGACACAGGGAGTCAGCCTTGCTCAGGAAGCCATTTCTGAACATGGGCCAGCCTGTGTACTCTTTTCCAGTGCGTATAGTTATTCTGGTTATTTGCATTTGTTGTCAATTGCCATAAGGGCATTGGACATTACTTTGGAGAGAAGCATCTGTCAACTGAATACATGTAATTAAATATAATGGAATAAGCCGCAAGTTAATAAACAGGGTGAGGCACGGCTGCCATACCTTTGAGCTGGTCATGGAAAATAATAATCACAATCACATCTCTGATATTATTACTGGCATTATCATCTTCTCACAGAGTCCAACGGCATTCCAGGAACCCCTACAAGCATATGTTGGAAGAAATTATTTTCCCACCAGTCCCACTTACAAAGATTGACTCAATTAAATTTAGGAGTGTGTTTGATTCTAGGCTCACCTGGAAAGTACATATAGTAGATAAAATTGTAAATAAGTGTAAAAAGGTTTTAAATGTGATGGGATGTTTAGTGGGAACAGAGTGGGGAGCTACAGGGCTGCTCTGAAAGCTATATATATAGGTTTAATAAGATCAGTTCTGGATTATGGGTGTGTGGTATATGGGTCGGCGTCTAAAACCTTGTTGGGAAAATTCAATGCAAAATGAAACCCAAATGATGTCACATTTAGTTTCCACATTTACTTTAATTGTGACATTATTTAACATCTTATTTTGTGACCATTCATATCTACAAATCACTTCTGTCCACACAGTTGCAGCAGATAGCCGCCCCTGTCTCCAGAGTTAACAGTGACCCAATCCAGGCCGGGACCCCAGACACCCCCGTCAGACAAGCAGGGCCTTCCCTCAGAGAAACCCGCCGCGCTCTCTGTAAGCCTCGTCCTCTCCCCCGCCGGGTCCTCCACCGACCCCGCCCGCCCCAGCACCCTAACAGACGTCGCCCAGGCCCCACTCGCCCACAGTGCCGACTCACTTGCAGGTATTGACGCTCTGAATACCTGCACTGTGCCACATGGCATCTCCCCTCTTTGGCTTCTGTTGACTGTGGGAACCAGAAATTCCATGCAATTCCATTCTACCTGACACCCAGGTGACCAGAATGACAGCAGCCTCTGTAGCGGCCTCCCCATCGATGGAATGACCACCCTGCATAACGGCACGATCGTGGTTTTCCGAGGTAGGTATGTCCGTCTACCCACTTGTGAGGACCAGCTTGGCTCGCCTCTTGCTTCACGTCACTTATGAGGTAAAGCTTTATGGAGTTTTATGAATCAGTAGATAAATTCTGATGCACCACTATTTCAGCACTATTGATGTCATCAAAAATGTGACAAAATGTGCATTGTACCATGGGTAAAGGAGAAAGGTCAGATTGCTGCTACTTTTCTCTTTGCCTAAATTAATATAATAGTTGAAGACAGCTGTCTTAATGCCAGGACCTGAGCATGGGAGCCTTTAACAGCGTGACTGCTTGGTTTGATGGTGTGACCTTTGACCTGGTTTTGCTAAATCTTTAACCCACCTCTCAGGACACTTTTTCTGGATACTGGATTCCAGCGGGGCTCCAGGCCCTGCTGGCAGCATCAGAGAAGCGTGGGGCATCCCCTCACCCATTGACAGGGTATTCAGTGGCTGCAACTGCCAGGGCAAGACCTTCTTCATCAAGGTATGCATGCAGAACTCTGCTGTGTGAGGGGGGAAATACCCAGAATGCACCACACTTTCCAGGAGACAAATCATACCAGTCAAATAGAGAACTTTTGCAAAAACGCAGCAAAAATGGACCATTATGATTGCTAGCCTTTTAAAAATCTAATTTAACCCCTAGTTTTCTCCATTAGTCCCAGTACTATGTATATTGTTTAATGAAATGATTGACTCAATGAGATGACTAATACATTTTAATTAAGTTAAAATATCACGTATGTTTTATTGTTAGAAAATCACTATAATCTTTTGTTTTTTTACGCATTTTAGACATTAATTACTTCAGATTTTCAGATAAAACAAACCTGGTCTGATTTACACATCTTTAGTAATATTGTGATAATTGCAATCATTAAATATTTGTACTAAATAACTACTCGATCCATGATGTATGCTTACGCATACTCTCATGTACTTGTGTAACCAATCACCACACACGGTCTCACAGAAAACACGGGAAGATACGATTATAGGCTATCCAACCAACAATGCAAAGAACCTGTGTGACTGGCCATAACGTAACAGTCCTATCATTCAAAATTTATATTTAACTCATTTAGTGCCGCGGGAGACTTTAGTCGACAAACATACGAGCGGTCTAAAGTGCCGAGGGTGACTGAACTCTCATGTAACCAATGTCTTGCGACCTCAAGTGGGTGGTCAAAATTAAATGCATTTTAACCAATTTGTTGAATTGGGGGATACTCACCCACACGGTGCTAATCTTTGGGGACACCGACAGCAAATCTTGTGGACCCCACCATAGAATACATTACAAAGATCAAACTGGACACGCAATCTAATTCACAGACCTTCTTTTCCATTGTTTTTCCAGGCAAATACTACAGCCTGAATCTGTATGGGGAAGCCCTCTCTCTGACTGCTGCCTGTTATGAGGACTACGCGAGGAGCTGGTTCAAGTGCCCTTAGCGGGATCCCTGCCCACGACCAAACGGACACGGACCACGCCTGCACGTTTCCGAACTTTTATTAATAAATTGAGACATCAACGCCGCTTACAAGCACTCAGTAAAAGCATCTTAAGCCTAATCAGGCAGTCTGTTTACAAACAAAAAAAAAGAAAAATAAATTTTTTCAGCAGTCCAAAGGCTGATGGACATTATATTGGGCTTCTTTTAACGCATGTTCCCTCTGGAGAAGAGGCCTCGTCCTCCCCTTGAAAAACCAGCACCTGCGAAACGGAAAACAATCCCGTTAAACCAGGAACTCGCATCACCTGTACGTGCACCAATGACAGACAATAAAATTTAATCTGTCCATGGACGCGTTTGCCTAAAATGTACTGCTTTGCACAGACAGGCTTTCTGCTCTTGGTCCTCTTCTGGCTTGATATACTGTCATTAAACGTTCCTAAACAGCTCTGTGTGGTTTTGTGTGATGGTTTTCGCTCACCTCTCCTGATAATCTGTCTCCCCCTGGAGTGTGGCCGAATGGGGAGCTGGTGTTGAGCCACAGGCCGGCTGGCTGGCTTTGGTGCGCTGCTGCTGTCTGAGGGTAGGGAGGGGGGGTTACCTTGGGAAGTAGCGCAAAAGCAGCTTGCCATCTCCATATGTCCTCTAGCACGCACACACACAGACCCTTTCTCCCCGCTCACATAATCGTCCCTTATTGTGGGACTATTTTAGTCCATTATTTTTCAAAAAGTCTGGTCAACATCTGTGCTCTGGAAATTAACATTTTTGCACCTTTTCAACGGAGTTCAAGGTCTTTCCTAAACAACTAAGCAACCCAAAAAGCTTAATCGGCAAGGACAGTCAATGAAACGCACTTTAGTAAGACCAGATGCCAGGTTGAACCACAATGCTCTTCGCCTGAAACAAAATGGATTCCTATTTAATTCTTAGATTATTCTGAAAGGACAATCAGAAGCCAGCAAAAGAAGAAACGCTGCCCTAAATGTCTTCCTCACTGTTATGGGGTTGAAAGTGAGATTACATTGACTTCGGCCTTAAAAAACTATTTACATTGTTAGATGACAAACAGAGAAGTAGTTTGGACTGGCAGGGAATAGGATATCTGGCAATTCACCAACATCACACTCAGGGGAGCCCCATGGAGGCTTCAGCTAGCATCCATACCTGCAGAGCTGGATGTGGGTTCCTGGCTTGTGGAAGGGAGGCTGGCCTCATCAGAAGGCTGGGCTGACTCCACCTCAGGCTGGCTGTCAAGTGAGGCCTCAGCGCTGGCCCTGTTGGAGGGAAATTGGGCGTGTGAGCAAAAAGCAAAGTGCCACAGGTCATTTTGCTGAAAAGGGGGATGATGGGAGCTGGTGTCTGGAGCTCATAAAACGCACTTCTAAATAATATAAAGTACAGGACTACAGCTCCCATGATGCACATTTTGAAAAAGACTTTATGATGACGGAATGTGCTCCTGCCTCACCCTTCGCTCTCTGCTTCCATGAAGACCTCGTCACCATCGTCACCGGAGATGGCCTCCCCAGGCACCGACAAGCCCACTGTGGATGTGCTCACCATAGGAACGGACTGTGAGGCAGTCTCTGACGCGTCAGAGGGGTGGCTCTCACTGAAGACGGTCACTGAGAGAGAGGAACTTTTGCTTTAGATCTTCACCACACACCACACACGGTCTCACAGAAAACACGGGACGATACGATTATAGGCTATCCAACCAACAATGCAAAGGGGAACCTGTGTGACTGGCCATAACATAATGGTCCTATCATTCAAAACATCTAAACATGGGAATAACGTGTTTCCCCATCAATTTGCACCAATACGTTTCTGCGCCAGTGACCAAGAATATTAAAAAAATCAAGTGGGCAATATAACAAACTAGGCTACTGCTATGCTACCGTCTCAGTAATGGGAGAAAATGACTCCCCTAGCTTTCAGTCTTTCCAAGGTTGTCTGGTAAATGTTTGAATCACAGTAGCCTACTACTTTATAATATCTCTTTCCTGACTTATATTTAATAATTCTCCGATTTCCACTTATTTCCCATATCTCCTCCAGTGACCATCGTTCTGTTTTGAATTATTCCCTCACACCACAGATTTTAGCCTACGTTATTTTTGCCTAAGGATAACGGTTTCTGTTTGAAACGGTTGATACAAAGTAACTCAAGTGGACTGCTCATTTGTACATATCTATACAAATGACAAAGTAATTATGGTTATTGTTCATTTTTACACATCTATAGTTATGCAAGGGCAGATTTTTATGGAAAACTGTTCACTATTATTACACATGACCAATGTAAGAGTCATGTTAACCAAACTAAGAAGCACTGAAAATAAATTATTTATATTTCCATCAATATTGTTTGACATTGTTCTAATTGTGAACTGAACCAGAAGGTATGCCATTTTGTGCCATCTATCCTCATTAACAAAAAAAATATGTTGGAATAGGTAAAATAATGTGTTTTATTAGAAGTTTGCACATTGACGGGATCAATCAAAAAATTTGGAATGTCGGCAGCCATATTGGCTTGGCACTGCTGAGGCTTAGTGTTCCAGAACACTCTGGCATTGAATGAGTTAACATTATTACTGCCTTATCTAGAACTTATTTAACACCAAGCTCGGAGAGACTAGATGAGTGCAGCTAGTTACCAAAATGTTGTGTTTCTGTGACTAATCACATGCATGTAAACATGCTGTGTGTGTGTGTGTGGTGTATGGTGTGCACGCACAAGGGAATTTGTGTACTTGTGTGTACCTGGGGCTGCAATCTGCAGGGGTGTGGTAGGAACACTGCGTCCTCCAGACTCCTCTTCATGCGCTGCAAGGAACAGTGGGCTCTCGTACATTCCCAGACCTACACAGGAGATTTTGGAATTACCTTTCACATTCCCAGGCCTACAGTGGAGTTTTAGCAATAACCTTTAACATTCCCAGATCTACAGGAGATTTAGGAAAAAATTTTCAGATTCCCAGACCTGCAGGAGATTACGTGTAGAGCCATTTCAGAGCTCACAGTGAGAACAAGCATTAAAAACAGCAAAAAAAATGCAAACCTTTGAGTCAGCCATCGCCAGTGTAAAGTCACCAAAACATCCTCAAAACATCGGGCTTGCGTGTTTTATTTGGCAGTAAAACTGTTTTCACAGCTTTCACAGATCACGAGAACCAACAGCAAACCATTGAAAACGCACACATTGCACTGAGCACGTACCACCTTGTGAAGCCAGCTGGCCCAGGTCAGAGTGGGAGGAGCTGGCCTGGGGCATGTCTTCAGGTGGACCGAACCGGAAACGGGGAACGCCGGCTACCTGAGGCGAGCTGAGCAAACCGAACAGAGTGGTCAGAACCAATCCCTGTGCAAAGCTGAGGCAGTATAACCAATCTCCAACATAGGCTAGAGGGCTTCATTCTAGAAACACTGGCCTGGAGTCCAAGAAAGAGTGCGCCGCGGGGCAGAGCAGGCAGTACTCACTGGATGGCCTCGGCGAACCCGTCTGTACGGTGCGGCACCACCAGCGTGGGAGTGCTGGGCACCATCCTGTCATCTTCATCGAAAAAGTGCTGCTGTTGGCCAGAAAGACAGTTGAGAGGGAGTGGTCAACACTGGGTCATACTGTATGACTGCCAATTCAGAAAATCTCAGAGAATTCCAAAGAGGCAGAGTTCATGCAATCAGAGAAGTGTCACAAACCGCTCACAAGGAATTGAGTGCAGAGTAAATGTTTGGCTACAGTGTTCGTGGGGCTCAAGGGGGCCTGCGCGGTACAAACGGGGGGTCGGTCACGATATGCTCACCATGCTGCCGATTCCGGGGGTAAGTTGAAGGCCTCTGTGAACGGAATGGCGGCGCATCGGTGCAGACTGTCGCTATGGCCACACGGTACAGACAATCAGCACTACAGTACACCGTACAGCGTGAAAAAAGACAATCCAAAAATGCGCTAAAGGCCGGATATATAAAAGAGGAGTAAACAGGTGCTCAACAGCCAGGACAAACGGACTGAAAGAAGATTCCTTACCTGGAAAACTTCACTGGGACTAACACGAAATACGGCAACATTAAAGCCTGTGGCCGATGTCGAGCAGTTTCTATGAATGGTATCATTATTTATTGGTGATTGAGTAAATAAAACAATGCTATGAATGTACTTGGTTTGGTGGTGGCCCGAGCTCCTGGGCCGGGGGCTGGATGTTGAGCCGGGGAGGCAGGGTGTGAGGCGGTCTCCGTGGTGACTGTGGCAGGCGGGGGGGCTGCCGGTCGGGGGTGGTGGTGTTGGGAATTGGCTGCTGCGGCGGGTCGGCGGAGGAGGATTCCACAGTGCCGCCACTTCCATCTCCTGGGATTAGAACAACGGTCAGAAGAAAAAAAACCCAAAGAGGGGGCGCTGGGGTTTGTTATACAAGAGCCTCTCATACCGCTGTTCTGGGAGTCGGGCTGCCTCTGGACAGAGTCGGCGGGCCCCATGCTGCCCTCGTTTTCGGCACCGGGGTCCGTGGCTTCAGATCCCTGAGGGGTGAAAGTGGGCAGAACGGGTTAAAGCTGGACACAGACAGTCTGTGGTCATCCTGCGTCTCATTTCCCCACCCCGCCATTTTAGAACTTCTAAATCGACACAAAAGCCAGACTATCCTCATCGGCCTCGGAAACTTCACCAACAACTGCAGGCTGCTGGGATGCATTATCACGGTTTTCCCTTTTTGCAGTTAACTGGCTCACTGTTAGCAGGTGTCCCCAACCCTGGTCCTGGAGAGCCATTGGGCCTGTTGGCTCGCATTCTTACACAGCACTTAATTAACCAGTTAAAGTAAACGGATTATGCAGCGATTACGCACACAGATTAAAACCAGCAGAACAGGACTAGGCTTGGGTCCTCTGGATATATGGCAACCAGATGGTCAGTTCCTATTTTCCTCCCAATCTCTCCATATTCAAACTACAGGAGATTCCAGTTGGCAAAATTAGCTTTGGTGCTGAATATTCATAGGGAGGTGGATCCAAGGACAGAAAATCCCTGCTACTGTATTTCAGTTGGCTACACCCTTCATGAATATTCAAAAGATCCATCAAATCTGAGCTTCAATGGTAGAGATTGAACATGTTCACATCTGGTTTGTTTATAGAATGTGTGCCATTTGGCAGGTAATGAGGTGAAGACAGGAGAATGAAGGGCTCCCACCAGATCAGACCACATCATGCAACAGAGGACTTGTGGCTTCCTGTGCTGATTTTTCCCTTCAGGGCTAATCTACAGCACCTCCTGGGAGAGAGGGGACACCCCAGGGGTACTGGGCCAGAGCAGGGTGCATTCTCTCACCTCAGCAGCGTCCCTTTCGTACGGCTCGTCGCCATCCCCGCTCGCACTCCCCTCGTTGCTTTCCTCCGCCTCGTCCCTCATCCCTGTGTCATCGTCCTCATCCTCGTCCTCCTCCTCTTCCTCTTGGTAGTCCTGCAAGGGGGAAAAGAGGATTTTCAACAGAGACCGTCCCACAGTGGCCAACCAAATCTAATAGCTGACAAACTTACTTATGAATTAATGTGCACTTATGTCACTCAAAACAGGGCCAAGCAGCAAGATACTTCTATTAAAATATTCAGGGTTTTGGCCTCTTTTTAACAAATCCAATCATGGATATTCTAGCAGGTCATTGCACTCAGCTATCGAATACTTCCTGGAAAAGGGACATTTGATCCTGCTTTTAACAACAGGAGTAGAATAAATTTAGTACAATCATTACTTCTGTGCAGTTGTGTGATTCACATTTGGGCAAGATATTACTTCCATGTGATAAAACCAGTGGTAATACCCTGACCTTTGCTTGAATCTGGAGCTGTGCCAAAAAGGTAAATCACAAACTGGCAAGCCTAAAATCAACATTAAGACTTTCAATTGATGATTTCAATTGAATGCAACAGATTGGCATTCAAAATTTAAAATGGAAAAGGAAACCATGTGGTATTCTCTGGCCACGCTAGGCCCTGGATTCCATGAATGTCTTTGTGTTCTGGTGTTTCTCCTCAACAGGAAACAAGACAACCTGGCCACTCTTAGATTTATATCATGGATAAGCTAGTGCCTCAGCGTGACTAAATTGCCTTTGTGCCTGTGGAGTGGAAGGGGCAGATAGAAAGGCAGATCCTAGGTCAGGTAACCAAGTACTATTGAATGGACTATGAGCAAGTTTGCCATATCACATTATACATTCTCTATCGAAGGCCGTAATCTAAAAAATATATACCCGACACTGGATAAGGGCATCTAAGAAAATAAGCAATAAACATGTAATGGCTCTTCATTCAACGTTACAGGCAGAGAACACGTCAGCGAGGTGTACCTGTCCGGCTCCGTCCTCCTCCTCGTCCTCTTCCTCCTCGCTGTCGGTCTCTATGACGATGATGGGGTGCTGATGGCTCTCGGGTGAGTTCTGATTGCTGGGCCGGGACTCTGAGGACTCTGCGGGGACCGACTGGGACATCTCGTCACCGTCCGCCAGAACGGGGTACACCTCCGCCTCGGAGAACTACTCACAGGGGTACAGAAACAAAGCGTCAGTGAGCCATCTCACCAGCAGCGCACAACACATGCCTCTCCACTGAGCGGGCTCTCACCTGGCTGGCGTCCGGGGCTTCTTGCCTCTCGAGAGAAACTTCCGTCTCAGCATCAGGACTAACGTCTATAGCAGCATCCTCCTGGAGAACCATAACCACACAGCGTGGGCTTTCCTAATGCAGAAGCAATACAGCTGTAAACCATATTCCCCAATGCTGGAGTGAACAGCTAACTATCCAAACTCATTATACATATGACCCAAGATACAGACTGTATGAGAAGCTCATCTCCAGACTTCTATAAAGGTGAGAAGGTGTAGGAAGCTCACCTCCAGAGTCAAAACGGCCCTCTGGGCGATGCGTATCTTCTTGGGAATGGGCGCATCAGTGGGCTCCTCTGTGGCCTCTGCCTCCCCGGTGCTCTCCTGCTCCTCCTCACGAGACCTCTTGGGTAGAGATGAGCTCGGCGTGGAAGAAACTACAACACGTGGAAACGCGTGAGAAACTGTCCAAGCAGTGAGAAGTTCAACAAACACTACCTGAATTTCCCTGGGAGAGGCGAAAGGGCAGCCAAAACGACAACGGAAACAGCAGAAATAAGCAATATCAAACATGAAGAGACAACATCTACACATAGCCAGCTAGAGCGTTGAAGGTAATCGAATCACGGGATCAGTCGTATCTATTTAGAGGGCTCAAAAGATCCACACCTGTACTGAAGACTGCAGAAGATGTGGAGGGCCTCTCCACCTGGTTGCTGGACACCATCTCCATGGTGCTCGGTGCCGGCTCCTGATTGGCTGGCTCAGCAGCCGGGGGCAGGCTCTGCTGCTGGGTGGGCTGGACGAAAGCGGTGGCCTGGGTCAGCATGGGCTGCGACATCGTGGTCTGGACGTTGGGGCTGGTGGAGCGAACGGAGCCGCTGGCGCTGCCAAACACCATCACGTGCTCCACTGGGCCCTCTGCAGACTGGCCAGCTGCAAATGGTGGGGGGGGGGCTTAATTTCTACAGCCTACAAAAGCCCAGCCGAAGCCGACACAGCGATGAACCCCTGCCCCCTCTCCCCCAATGCGCTCCCGCTGACATAATCACATAACTAGGGGTGCAACGGATCACAAAACTCACGGTTCGGATCGTATCACGGTTTTGAGTCACGGATCGGATCATTTTTCGGATCAGCAAAAAAAAAAAAGGGAGACAAGTATATCTTTGCTTTCCATTTATTCTGTAAAACACTTAAAGCAAGGAACTTTTGCCCATGGTCTTAAATGAAAACAACATTCAAGATGTCCAATGTTTAAGTAAAATCTTAAAATATATAAAATATTCAATACTCAATTGTTAAATCAAAGTGCAATATGAGGCATGATACCTTCTTCCTTTAAACATGGTAGTGAATGAAAAAATAGCCTGTGTAAACGTTGACGTTAATATTATACTTTAGGTGAGTCTGGCTTGGTTAACATTAGCCATAGCCTTGGATCAAGACGGTCAGGCTTGTACCAACAAGGCTAGTTAGCCATATATATAACGTTATAATTAATAATTAGAACAGTGGTGTTAACATCACTAGCCTTGCCTTATCCATATGAATAACAAAATTAAATACCCCGGGCTCCATTACATATTGTTTGACGAGGCGAAGCACAGACTGGAAAGTAACATAGCGTTAAGGAGACGCTCCTTCTAACGCTATGGACCAGAGCTAAGTTGTAATCATAAAACTCCGTTTTTTAAAAAATAGTCATGCACACATTTTTACAGTGCATACGGCAGGCCTTGTTGATGGATTTGGAAGAGATTTCGTAGCTCTGGTTCCAAAAATGAACGAGTATTTAATGTGTTAAATCCGTGAAAATTACATTACAGTGGGTGAGCTGGCTCTCAAACTGTCTCCCCCTGCGAAGAGGGGCGGGGCTTAGCGATAGGTCCAATGCGCTTCAGAGTAAAACACAGCACGCATCTGTCTTTTCACTGCAACTCTGCATCAAGATTTAGGGAATTATTACTTTAAAAAGTACTAGCGGCAGTAGAACTGTAATTCACTATGATGGTTAAATTTTGCAATTAATCCGCGGTTCACATGCGTGCCGAACCGTGGGGGGCGATCCGTACGGATCACGGATCAACTACGATCCGTTACACCACTACACATAACCCACTAACGCACGTCCGGTTCCCCCAATTTCAAGGACACATACATCTCCAAAAACAGCATGAAGACGATCAATACTACAACATAAACACAGTCCACAGTGCATAGGCTCCTTCATTCCCAATCCTAGCCCCCAACATTTCAAGCATGGTCCAGAACTAGGTTCAAAGGACACAATTTGAAGAAAACATGGACATTAAGCTTTTCAAGATCACTGCTAAAATCTGTCAATCACTTTAAAGCACCAGTGAAAACTGTTGCATTTTTTTTTTAAATTTCAAGTCCTTGTATTTATTTTCCTAAATTGGTGAAAACCTGGCCGCGGCAGAGTGACGCACCTTCCTGCGCCTCCGCCTGGGTGGTGGGCATGACGGTGGCGGTGGGCGTGGGTGTGGTGACGGTGGCTGGCGTGAGCATTGGCCGGATGCTGGCCCTCGGGGTGGACTTGTTTCCAGGGGCAGGAGGCTTGCTGGGTGTCGCCGTGACGGGGGTTGGCTTTATGTTGGCTGTTGGGGGCTCTGAAGTGCTTGTACTGTTTCAGGAAAAAATAAAACATTTAAGACCTTAGAATAGTAATAAGAATAAGTAGTAGTATAACCCTAGAATAATTTATATTGTTATGAAGGTACTGGGTGGAGGAACTTCATGTAATATTGTGCATAAATACAATATATAAATAAGGTGGATTTGCATTTCTGGTTCACTTTGAAAGCCCAACAAGTTTTTCTCGTGCATATATACATTTCCTCATATCATTCCCAGTTTGTTACCTGCTCCTGTCGGTTGCTGGCATAGTCTTAATAGTGATCTGCCTCTGTTCTGCTGGTCTCTGCTGCTCCTGACTCTGGGAGAAGAAAGACCAGTGTGACACATCCTGAACTCAGGTCAGCCAGCCTTCACACTGCCATGTTCAGATGCAGAAACTGATCTTAGATCAGTATCCCCATTTCCCACAATTATGAATGGGACCAAGAACGACCAGCAGATTGATCCCAGATCAGTGTCCACAGTTCTTACATACGGCTGTAATTGAGACTGGGGTGGTAAGTACACTGATGTCGGGTTACCTTGCTGGGGCCCTGCTCCGCAGGCTCATCTCGCTGCTCGCCGTGCCGCTCCTGCTGCTCCCGGAGATCGCGCAGCTCACGCTCCTGTCTGCACAGCCGGCCCTCATACTGAGACTTGAGTGCGCTCAGCCGCACCTCCAGCTCCTCCCTCTGCAGCTTCTGGTCCTCGCACTCCTGCGACAGCTGCTCCTTCGCGCCTGCAGGTGGGACGGAGGCGGGGTCACGAGCGGAAGCCAGGGACGGTCAGGAAAATGGAGCGTGGTGTAGGGTGCAGGACTTCACCCACCATTGAGCTGGTTGATCTTCTGCTTGGCCCCCATGAAGGCTTTCTTGGTCTTCTCCTCCTTCTCGGCCATCTGCTGGCGCAGCTGCTCCTCCTGAGCGGACTTCTCCTGCAGCTCCTGTCTGAGGCGGGTCAGCTCCGGCTGAGCCTTGTTCACCTGCTCCTGGAGACTCCTCACCTGCACCTCTCGCTCGCCCACGGTCTAGCACACACAGGCGCACAGCGACGTCCACACACGCACACGCACAGGCACAGGCACACACACACACAAAAAAGACAACCCTGTGTTAAATAAAACCTCTTTTTGGAACATTCCAGAAGCATAAAATTAGTTTCAGGGAGGAGCTTTACAGATCTTCAAACAATAGAATATTGTGTGATGACACCATCCTCTTCATCACTATTCTAGTCCATAAAATCTGAATGCAAGCAAGAGGTTGCATACTTTCTAAATTTCTAAACCACAAAATAAATCTCCATCTCCAGTTAAGTCTCCCCAATCAGCACTAGCCTGCAGTTTGAGCCCCCACTCAGTCTCTGGGTGGAACTCACCTTCTGTAGGTTCTCCACCTGGCTCTCCGAGTCTTTGGTCTTGGCTTCGGCCTGGCTGAGGGAGCTCTTCAGGGCCTGGATCTCCTGAGCGGAGGCCTGCTGTGCCGCCTGCTCCTGCGCTGGCTTGGCAGCAGCTTCTGCCACCAGCTGGCGGAAAAACCAGGATGACAGAAAGATGGTTTAAGATGCATTTTTTCACCATGATCCAAAACATAAATGGAAAGGGGCACAAAGTTCCAGGGCAGGTTCATTATTGGCTTTTGATTCCAGCTCATGACGTCATCTTGACCTCATGATAATAGCCTAAAATCCTTACTTGGACACAACCCACCTGACGGCGCCTCAATCTGAAACCAGTAGGGTTGAGTGCAAATTGTGCTTTTCGACTTATGTTTCGCTGACAGGAGGGGTGAGGGTTCAAACCTTGTCGTGCTGCACCTTGAGCTCCTCGTACTGGGTCTTGTAGCGGCGGCCGATCTTCTTGACTTGTGTTATGGTCTTGGCCTTTTCCTGGATGTCCAGGGCTTTGGCCTCCACGTCTTTCTTGAGATTTTCCCTCTCTGTAGTAACCTTGCCCAGGTTCTCCTGCAGGTTCTGCAGCTGGCTCTGCACCGTGGTCATGGAGGCCTGGGTCCTGTCGACAAGAGAGAAAAATCCAACATCCCAAACAGAGTCCACAGCAGCAACGCTCACTCCAGTTCCCAGAGGCCCATTGTTCAGAAAAGCCTCTCAAATTGCAGTCTGAAATGTCTGGAACTGCAGGAAATGCAGAACTCAATTACCCAATTAGTGTATGCAATGAAACTGCATTACTGCACCTAAAATTGTTAACCAGATATAAGAGGTAAGTGGTTTGATGGTTCTGACTAAAAGAAGCAAAGTCTCCCAAAGCATTCTGATTCGGAAAAAGTCCAGCAAATTGGTGAGATGTGCCCCATATGCACATTGGGGAAAAAACTCTCAAAAAAAAACCTCAGTTACAGACTGACTGGACTGAAGGGTATGAACCTGGAAGTAGCTGGTGTAATGCGCAATCTCCTCATCATAGCCGACAAAACATAGATTCTCTTTGTTATCACAGATGCAGAAAATATACATTAAAAACAGACATGAGTCACACTTCCTCCATTGATAAGACTGGAAATAACTGGTCTGACTGAGCGTGGGGTCCATTTAAAAACAGGAGCACATTTCCATGGAAGACACATAGTAATACAAAAACAATGGTAGCTTCTGCAATAAAAAACAAGCATTTAAATGCCTCTCGACACAATGACAGATGCATCCTTTTAACAGTGCCAGAAGCAGTTAAAAGTTGAGCTGGGTAGGAAAAAGCAGCCTTCGTGTCTGCACACCAATGCTTCTATGCTCCAAAGCAGTGTATGTGAGCGTACCTGTATGTACACACACACACACACACACACACACAAACACAAACACACTAATAATAAAGCTACACTCACCTGGCGATCTCAGTCTTCAGCCTGGCCGTCTCCTCGGTCAGCTGCTGGATGCGTTTCAGATGCGCCTCCTTCTCCGAGATCAGCTTCTTCTGCTCCTCCGTCTCACTGTCCTTCTGCTGGCTCACCAGGTGCTGGAAAAAGCACACAGATTCCCCTGTCAAGCACACAGCTCCAAACTGGAGTTAACGAGGCCCTGGTGAAATCGAACGAAATTAAAACAGAACGAAATCCCAAAAGGTGTAGCAGCAGTCCTTCGGAAGGACGCGGGTGTTAGCACGCACCCTCCACAGTTGATAGGAGAAGTTGCGGGGGGGGGGGGGGGAGATAAAGGCTGTGACCACTGACCTGTACTCTGGCCTTCCAGCGCCTGATGTCCTCCTCTAGGAGCTTCTTCTCGGCTTGCAGCATGCCGTTCTTCTCGCTGAGCTCCGCATTCGACTCCTGCAGGGGCGTGATGTCCACCTCCAGTTTACGCACCTGGACATCGGGACACCAAATCCAATTATGACAGAGGAAGACAGGGGCAGGAAAGGCCTTTTACAGGTCAATAGCAGATCAACAGCATGTCATTAATTCCAGGGACTGATTTGGCTGAGAACTCGGCTGACCAAGAGTTTTGTTATTCCAAACAGATTGGATTAATAAACTTGGATTATCTTCTTCTAAAAACGTTCCATTGTGAATAAATAACATTTTCAATATTACATATGATCAATTAAATAAATGCACACCCCTTGTTGTTGCCATTTGCCTGCGGCAAGTTTTCTGAACTGGCAAAATGTCCTTCTGAAATTTCCTACCCCCCGGTACAACACGACAGAGCCCTGCCTTAGCCTGTGTCTGCTGCAGCTCCTGCGCCAGCCTCTCCTTCTCGTCGCGCAGCATCTTGTTCGTCTCGGTCAGGACGTTCATGGTCTCGGCCTTCTTCATCAGCAGGTCATGCTGGGTCAAGGCTTTTGTGGTCACCTGTGATGAAACAAAGTGCACAAATCAGTCCAGGGTTCGCAGTTCCAGTCAAAACAAAGTGCAGTTTCTAATAGTACACATCAATGTCCTCATTGGATCTTCAAATCTGGTTATACAGGCAATATACCACGGTGGCGTATGAAAGCAGTCCTGCACAGTTCACAGAACCGTGAAACGTAACTAAAATTTTGTCCAACAATGTTGTGGTCTCACCTGCAGTTTCTCACGCTCGGAGTTCAGACTCTCCTGCATCTCCTTCAGCTCCTTCTCGAGGTGCTCCACCCTCTGCTTGTACCGCAGGCTCTCTACCTGGGCCACCTCAAATTGCGCTTCCGCGATCTCCTTGTCCCGCCGAACGAATCTGGGAGGGGGAAGAAATTTACCGGGGCATTGTTGAGACCAAACGGTATTCACTGGAACCGAAACACACCCCTTGCGCCGCTGTAAAAAAAGGTCTGCCGTGGAGAGAGTCGTTTTACCTGAGGATCTCCAGAATCTGCTCGTGCGATTTGCCCTCCTCGCTCAGGGAGATGCCGGACGGGCCGTCTTTGGTGGCCTGCTGCTGCAGGGATGTCGCCATCTTCTTTTGGAGGCTCTCAATCTGCTGGTGGAGCATGGTGTTCTGCTTCTGCAGGCCCTCGGCACGGGCCTTCAGCTTGTTGGTTTCCTCCTGTGCACCGGGAAGAAGGGGAGGGTACAGCAGTAAAAGGCTGAGGGTGTGGCCCAGCCTCACTACTCAAGGTCGCTATCAAATTCAAAGGCTTGTAAGCCGGTACTTGTTACTCAGAAAACAATCACCTTTTATAAAACCAACACCAATAGCATGGCGTGCTGAAAAATCACAATTATTTGCAAATTTTTCATTCTATTTTCCAAATGCATCAGTGGGGTGATGGCCACAGTTGTTTCCAAGTTTGCATTCTTAATATATATATATATATAATCCCCCCCCCCCTCTATTTTTAATTTTTTATCAGTTGCATGCTACATCGCTACCAACATGCTTAGTTACCTTAAACTTCTTCTCCTGCTGCTCCCAGGTGGTGCGGGCTTCAAGGAGCTGTGCGCCGGCCTTCCGCACCCTCTCCTCCAGCTGCTGCCGGTTCTGGGTGACCTGGAGTGCCTGCTTTTTGGCGGCCTGGAGAGCCTCGACGTCAGCTGCATGAAGCATCAGCTCCCTCTCGTACTTGTTCTGGGCCTCTGAGGCCAGCTTGATCTGATGTCCATCGTCGTGAAGACAAGACACCAGGTGAAAAAATAAAAAATAAAAAAACAACCAAAACTTTTAAGGCAAGCTCCTTTAGTCACAGTGGTTTTACAGTGAATGTGTAGTTTGCTCCAACACGAGGCTTAGCACTATGTAAATTTATGGGGCATGCATATCAGCAAGGCCACCCACAGACTTTCTCGACAAAGGAAACTTGTCAGTTACGTATTATTAACAGAACAAATTCGGTCTGCACCGCTGAAGCTGAAACATCCAATTTAAACAACAGACCATGTGGATACTGCAGAGAATATGTGGTGCTATTGCCCTGTTTTCAGTGAGACCACACCTGCTGCTGGCTGTCCTGAGTGGCCGTCTGCTCCTGGGTCACTGCAGACGCTGCCCTCTGGTGGGCATCCTGGAGTTCCGTCTGAATATTCCTCAGGTTCTTCTTCAGCTCGTTCATCTAACAAGGCGGGAGAATGCAACACGACACCCTTCAGTCCAACTGAAGCCAAGTTATACTGGACTAATGTGGTTAAAACGGGATGGACAGAACTGACAAAAAGGCCAACTCCAGTGAATCAGATTTACATACTCAACTTTAACATGAAATGGTTTTGTTATTGAAAGGGGACCACTCTATGGCGGGAAAATACATTGACACAGGAATTAAGATCAATTTGGTTTAAAAAAAACTAAAACAAAAAGACGAAACAAAGTACCAAGAAACACACGCCAATTCTCAGACATATAGACAGCCACATAGACAATTTCTCTATTTTATTTGAAGGCCCCTGGCTGTGCTACCTGCTTCTCAATGTTCTCCACAGCTTTGCGCTTCTCCTCTTCCAGGCCCTGCTTCTCCTTCTCCGCCTCCATCAGCTTCTGCTCCAGCTGCTTGTGGTACTCCTGGGCCTCCTTCAGCCTGGCCTCGAGGGATGAGCGGTTCTGCTCAGTCGCCTTTCGGAAGAAAGCGCACGTCATCAGCCTCCCGCCTGCGCTACACGGACTGAGCCACGGTATCGCCGAGGGAGGGAGGGTTTCAGAGGGAGGGGCATTCCTTGCCTCATCACCTTATACCAGCCCCCTGATCAAAGGAGCAACTGCAGTCTGGCTATGCGCGATAGCCATGGCTACTCACCCGTCAAAATGCAGAAAAACGTTATTCTTAACAAAGCGCAAACGCAGCACGCTTCGGGGATTCGCGTGCAGCCCTTGAACGTGCAGTGCCTCAACATAACCAGCAGGTAATTAACTTGCGTCAAGTATAAACTTTACGTAGACATACAATCATTTCCACATGAGTGGCATTTGAGAAATTACCACTTAGACGTGGTTTTCTGTGTAAGCCACTACTTAAGATACAAGTTGATTGTAAGACCATTTGACAAATGGGGCCCCATGCCAAGAACGTCATGGGTACGAGGCTTGGGTCCTTTGTGGTTATGAGCCCTACCTGCTTCTCCTTGCTGAGGGACTCCTCCAGGGTGAGCACCATGGCCCGGTACTGCTCCACGTTCTTGGTGGCATTGTTCAGCCGCTCCCGGAGGTCCCCGCTCTGCTCCTCGGCCTGCCGCAGACGGGAACGTAGATCCTCCACGTCATCCCCCACCGCTGCGCGCGCCCCTATTTGTGGGGGGGTGCACAACAAAATGGGGTCAGCGACACGGGAAAGCAGGGTGCCAACAGCACACGTGCACAGCGACGTCACAAAAGGCAAAATGTAACCCACAAGAGTTTGCTGCAATCAATGCCAATAATTCAGTCTGCTCAAAAACCACATTCCCTTAAACCATGTACTTTTTCACTTCGCCAGCTACACACCCTTTATTTCAATTTAATTCTTTAAATAGCTTGAGCTCCTTTAATAACTGAAAAGCAATTAAAAGCAACACTTGGAGGTCATCCGATACCTCTGAGAACCAAAGTAAGTTAATGACATAAAAACAAAAACTTGCCAAGATTAACTCAGCTGAGATTGCATCTGGAGCGTAGATTACAATTTAATATCGTCCTTCAGAGATGACTACCAGAATTAAACATAAATCACAGGAGCGATTAAAAAGAAATCAGGCATTCCATCCATAAAAAAAAAAAAAGGCAGACACCCCTTTGGCTAATAATTTTTTTTTTCAAAGAATCTGTTTATACAGCTGGATATTCAGATTAAATAGCTTGCTCAAGTACACACTCATAATGCCACGCCTGGGATTTGAACCAGCTTCTGAGTTCCAAGCTCAGTGCTTTAGCTTCAACACTTTACCGAAGGCCAGTGAATAACAGTCACAGACTCTTCCCGCTCACCTTTGGGGCCGGAGACGTTAGCCGGCCTTGGCACCGTCTGGTTCTCCGCACTGTTGAGCTGCTGCCTCAGAGTGGCAGTCAGCTGTTCTGCAGTCTTCAGCAGGTCCTTGGTCTTCTGGTGCAATGCATTCTGGGTCTCCAGTTGCCTCCTGACATTCAGCAGCTGTGTCTGTAATAAGAGCACCGGAGGAAGGGGGCTGAGTGATACGGTTCTGGCAGAGGGGGCACAGAGACCCCTGTCCCAGACAGACCGAGGGGGAGGGGCGCTTACATCTTGGTTGCGGCCCAGTGCGTGCCTCTGCTCCACTTCCTGCTCCAGCTTCTTCTTCAGTGCCACGATCTCCCGCTCCAGTCGCTCGATCTGGCTACTCAGGCGATGTTTGAACTCGGCTTCCGAGCGTTCCATCGTGAGCTTTCAAAGAAGAACACGAGGCAGACGGGAGCACACGTTCATAAGTACGCGCAAATCTTTTGGGAACAGTTCTACTCATGTCGTCGAGTTCATTCTTCTTGTTTCTTCATTTCTTATCATTATTTTTGTTAATTAATTTTAAGGGGGAGCAGGCCGTCCAAATTTGTTGCACTTGATTCAGATGGAGGAAAGCACAGTTACAGATAGAAATGGGATCATAGTACAGAGTACTATGTCCTGGAATCAAGCCGTGTGGGCGGTGCTAGTGCACTGTCACACAGACCCGCCTTCTTGTTTTTTAATTTAAGTATTTTTACGACCTTTCCCCTTGTGTACAAATCACATTCATTTAAGACAAGGTGAGCATTTTTAATTTTTTAATTTTTTAAATAACAACAAAAATGCTTTCCCAAATAACATCCAAATCTAGAATTACACTCCCTGTTCAATACAAGAGCTGCATCAGTATACACTAATGTACATCTTCACTTCAGCAAATCTAACCAGGGCTGAAAAGAACCTGTGTACCTGTATGGCTTTGAGGTTGGTCAGCAGTAGGTTCTGGCTTCGCTGCTCGGTCATGATGGACTCCTTCTCCTGGTTCAGCCGGGACTCCGCCATCTTCAGCATGTCCCTCTCCTTCTTTAGGTTCTCCCCACGGACCTGGGGGGGGTAGGGGCAGAGAGAGAGGGGGGAAGAGAGAAAATAGAAAAAATTCAAATATTTCAAGGACCCTATATGCATAGGTTATCATTTTACATACGGTTTGCATGAGTAAATGCATTACAGTTTGTACGTTCCTAACCATGAACTAAACCCATTCGAAGAAGAAAGTGCTCGAGGACCAGTGGGAGCCCCACCCCGACACACCCCCAAGCCCTCACCTCGGTCAGAGCCAGCTTCTCATTGGCTGCCCGCAGGTCCTGTGTCATGGTGTGGATGATTTGCTCGTGCCTCTGACTAGTGGCCGACATCTTCTGGCTCTTCTCCCGCAGCGATGCAATCTCCCTCCGGTACCCCTCCATATTTTCCTGCAGCATCGCGTACCTGCTCACAGCCATAAGAGCAATTCACCGCCAGCCCCCCCACTGTGGGTTGTAGCACAAACTTGTTTAAAGTGATTGTTCACTCTCTGGGGTTGTGTGATATAATTTCAGCTTCAGTGTGTGTTTTAGATTAGCTCAGACAGTTTGTGCGCAATTAAGAATATTTTATAAATTAAAATTACATTTTAAATTAAACCAAGAGAAAGGACTTCATTTGAACAGTTAAATAATTTTGAAATCTGCCTAGTATGGGCTATATTCTGTGTGTGTGCCTGGAACAGACACACACACACACACATATATATATATACATATTAGTGGTGGGCATAGATTATTTTTTTTAATCTAGATTAATCTCACTGTAATCTTGGAATTAATCTAGATTAATCTAGATTAAAATGGCTCATTTGAATTCTGCCGAAGGCATTCAGAATATGTGTGCTACCCAAATAATGACTAAAAGTAAGTCTTTGAGAACGGGTTTCTCAAGCCAGGTGGCGCATTAGACCAGGGGCTCATCTCCTGTTTCCAAAATGCATCACAAACTGCTTGGGAAGTTTCTTAAAAATACATTTTCCCTGAAGCAAACCCGGCGGCTTCATAGCTGCATCCATGTTAGCACGTCACGTTTGATGTGGTAATTTCACAGTAGGCATACACACAGGTTCGAAGACTCGTTCTCGCCCCCTACTGTGATGTTCTGGAATTATGTATGTCTGTTTATATTATTGTTTTCTTTCATCATTGCATTCCCCTCTGTTCGTGGGTTGTCTGAGTCGCATTCGTGTGTTTGTTTACCCTGTCTTGTGTATGCACTGTTTAGGTGACTTCGGGATTTTCCGAGGGGTTCGTGTTCTGCTACTTCCTGGTTTTCCTTACGCGTAATTGTATAGATTACTAACTCGTGCTAACAATCACTCGGGTGGTTTATTAGTTAAATGCACTTACTAAACCAATTAACATAAACGTTTACTAACGAACTAACGGTCTGTCTTATAGTTAGGTATTAACAAGATTAACCAGTTTGTCCGCGATCTCTGTTATTCGCCCCAGCTGTTTGTATGTAGTTTCACCTCTCGTGATTACTGAGCACACTCCGCTCCTCTTCGAGCCCGTTGTTTGTTATGCATGTTTCCGAGTCCCTTCCATGTCTTTGTTATGTTTCCGTGATTGTTTCATTGCTACCTCATGTGTTAACCTCACGTAGTTTGTTACCCCTCCCTTTCCTATACGTATAGACCCACATATCTGTTTGTTCCCTGTCAGAACGTACCCTTTATTTCCTGAGCCTGAGATTGTGAAAGCCAGAGACTTATTGATTACCTGAGACACCCTTTCCGTACGACCCGAGATAGCCTAGCGATTTTGTTTGTTTGCCATTTGGTTTCGACTTCTGATTGTTTTTTTGACTTTGCCTTTGCCTGCCGTTTTTGTACCTCTGCCTTTGATTTCCGGTTTTTAGACTTTTGTTTCCTGACTACTCTTTTGCTTTCCGTTTTTGTACTGTATATATTCTGATATCCTGGCTTTTTGACCTCACCCTTTGAAATAAAACTACGTTTCTGCTTATCCCTGTCTGCTATTGGGTTTTCTGAGTCCAGACGTAACACCTACAGTGCAATTCGGCTAGGTATACATCCGCGCTAAAATATCAAGGTGAAAGTCATCATAGCTTGCGTAGTATAGACCCAGCTCCCAACCCAACTTTGAGAATAGATTAACGGCGATATTTTTTTTATCGCCCGATAAGAGTCTCACGCTAACGCAGCACGTTAACGCCGATAACGGCCCACCACTAATACATATACATATATACAGGTGCAGCTCAAAAAATTAGAATATCGTGAAAAAGTTCAATATTTTTTGTCACATTTCAGAAAGTGAAACTCATATATTATATAGATTCATTACACATAGAGTGAAATATTTCAAGCCTTTATTTCTTGTAATTTTGATGATTATGGCTTACAGCTAATGAAACCCAAAATTCAGTGTCTCAGAAAATTATAATATTTTGCTTTAACATATTTTTAAAGTATCATATTTAATATTTGGTCGCATATCCTTTGCATGCTGTTACTTCCTGAAGTCTGTGACCAATCAACATCAAAAGACTCGATATCTTATTTTCAGGTACTGTTACAAGCGATACTATAACCTCTCTGCATTTGAACTGATCTCTATGGGAATTGGGGGGTGAGACTAGATTCAGCTGTAAATTACACTGGTACAGTATGGAACACATGGCTGGCTAAATGGCTGTAAGTCATCAAGGGTCTGAGCTATCGAACGAGCCCCAAACCATCACTCTGTTGCCAGATATGGAGTAGATGTGGATGGATCACTGCAAGGGTTATTTCTCCTGACTCATTTTCCTATAGAACTCTATGGGGGAAAAAGTCAGGAGAAATAACCCTTAAAGGGATCCATCCACATGTACTCCATATCTGGCCACAGAGTGATGGTTTGGGGCTCGTTTGATACCTTAGACCCTTGATGACGTACAGCCATTTCGCCAGTCATGTGTTCCATACTGTACCAGCGTAATTTACAGCTGAATCTAGTCTTACCCCCCAATTCTCATAGAGATCAGTTCAAATGCAGAGAGGTTATAGTATCGCTTGTAACAGTACCTGAAAATAAGATATTGAGAGTCTTTTGATGTTGATTGGTCACAGACTTCAGGAAGTAACAGCATGCAAAGGATATGCGACCAAATATTAAATATGATACTTTAAAAATATGTTAAAGCAAAAATATTCTAATTTTCTGAGACACTGAATTTTGGGTTTCATTAGCTGTAAGCCATAATCATCAAAATTACAAGAAATAAAGGCTTGAAATATTTCACTCTATGTGTAATGAATCTATATAATATATGAGTTTCACTTTCTGAAATCAGTGACAAAAAATATTGAACCTTTTCACAATATTCTAATTTTTTGAGCTGCACCTGTATATATATTATATATATATATACATATACATATATATATTTAATTTCATAAAATGTCTTTGAATAAAGTTTTCTGTGTATAAATTCTACTGATAATTCCTTCTAAAAATAGCTTAAAGAAGCAATATATCATATAAACCCCATCTAGTGTCCACAAGGGAGAACTGCAATCCCAACCCAAAGCATGACACTGCCTCGCTTGTTGCCCTCGGTCGAAACTCTGCTCCCGCGAGTGATGGCCAGATTCTATCACAGTGGTGGCCAGGCAAAAACCTGAGCTATATTGGGGTTAACCTAGTCCGTTTATATCAAAATGTCTCATAACCTAAATTTCCACCCGTCTAGACATCTAGATTCCGGATTTTGCTCACTGGGTGGCGTGATTTGTTTATGTGGGCTAGCTGTGAGCAGTGCTGTTCGATATGCAAATAGACTAATGTTAGCTGTGATAGAATGATAGCTAGACAGGTAACATTAGCATTCTGCATTGTTTATGTAGCTTGGGAGAATCCTTTTCCAGTGAAGTCAGCCATTACTTCACTGTAACCAACTACCAGCTGCGCGTTTTATCTGTGAGGCAAAGTTGGGCGTGCTACTGGCTCAAGAGCGTTGTTGGAGGCACTAGCCCCAGTATATGACTTCACAGGCAGGCATAAACAAAACACGATTTTCAGACCGTAAAATATATTTGAAATTACAAATTCAATAGACAACAGTTAAGGTGGACTTTGAGGCCTTCTGATCCTTTAAATATGCACTAATTTAAAACTGTATGAGTCTGTTTAAATCACACATCTGCTTACCGTTTGGCAGCAAAGTCGAGTTGGGTGGAGAGCTTGGCATTCTGGGAGCGGAATTCTGAGACCTGCTTCAGGAGCTTCTCATTCTGCTCGTTGAGAATCTTGTCGTTCTCCGACTTCTCCTTCTTGTAAGTGTTGAAGACCTCTTGTAGCTATTGGGATCAACACATCAGCAACATATTATTTACCATGAATAATCAGAACAAAACCCATTTCAAACAGCTGATAACGCAACATGATAATACCCATGTGTTTATACCTACCGGAAATATGTTAAACATGAAGAAACACAAGGAGTTCACTCTTCTGAGATATAAAATATAAAAAATAATCTGCAGTTGGATACTGCTCTCTAGTGGCTCGTAGCACCATGCAATTTCAGTTTCCACTTCATTTACCAAGGGAGAGCTTCAGGCCGAGATATGCTGAGGTTCTGAAGGAAGATGTCCCCACAGCAAAGACCAATGATAAATTGCACTCTCTCACAGTGCCTTTCAGGATCTGAAAGCCCTTTACAGTGAGTGTGAAAAACTCACCCGAATGAACAACCCGCAATGTGGAACCCCCCCGCCCCACTGTGTGATGTATGGCAGCTATTTTACCCAGAACGTTCACCACACACAGCACAGAGGTAGAGTGGATGGGGATTATTCAGTCAATAAAACTGGGGGATGATTACATGTCCACATCCAACTGATATGGACCTTTCCTCAAATAAGAGATTCAATTAGCGTAATGACCTCTCCTTTTGCAGCTCAGCCAGGCACTACACATCGGTAGCTGAGGTGAGCATCCCTCCGTTCACTGTAAAGCATTTTTGGAAAAGGAGTGTTTATTTTTGGGTGACTCAAAACTACCAGATAATCTCCTGTGGTCCCTTGCGGTGTGGAGCGGGTTCGAGAGAGCGGGTCTGACCTGTCTGAGTGCGGTTCTGGCTTCCACAGCCTCTCTGGACCCAGCAGCTGCTGCCCGTGGGGGCATGGTCCTGGCGGGAACGCCCCCTGGAGACTGGCGAGAGGCGGGGCCCGGGGTGAACCCCACAGGGCTTGCTCCATCTGGGAACGAGAGGTTATTGGAAACACCATTCCCCACTGGATCAAAAATGCAGAGGGTCACGACACATAATGCTGAGCCCCAGCCACAAACTAATATAGGAACATTTCATTATTTCATGTTACTACAACAACCAGTGCCTGACTGAATTAATCATTAACTGGATTGTTTCAAATGGGGTTCTGGGATGGGGTAGACCTACAAATATGCAACACAAAATATAAGTATCAAGCTTGTCTAAACACCAGACCCATGAGAGTTCTTGCGATGATACACTACGTAAGCTACGCTAACTACGTTACTGCATTTCTGCAGATCTCACTCTGGGTCTGGAAAACTTCTACCCAAAGTAATTAGTTGAATCCTGATCAATGATTGGCGACACACCAAACGAAGCGCTCAATTACGCTCTGGGCGATGTCCGTCTTCCCACCCACCTTTTCACCGAGCTTGATGACATTTTGTGCTTTAGATAAACGGCTGTCCGCTGTTGCAGTAACGCTAGCTTATGGTTCTAAGCGGTTCCTTTTAATACAGTTGTGTGAAAGATGCTGGAATTTGGGCATATGCTAATTAAATTCAGCATGCTATGAACTCAGCATCCATTCAGCATCCATCCAGCAGATGGCACCGTTCTCTTAGTCTGCGATTACTCACCATGCCCTGGGAGGCTGATGCCGGTGGTCTGGGATAGCAGGATGCGGTACATGTCACGCTGCCTGGCGGCAGACTCAGCCAGCTGCGCCTGGTGACTGCGCTGCTCCCGCAGCAGCGCCAGCTCGCTCCGCACCGCCTGCAGGCTCTTCTCCTGCTCCGTGTTACTGCAAAAGCGTAGCATTATAGGGGCAGTTCACCCAAAAATTACATTTTGTCTTAAACTCTTAACCAATGCACGCCAGTATTCTGGGGCTTATGTCAACACAGCACGCCATAGAATACTAGCGAGTTCTCAACAAAACTACCGGGATGGATAGATAGCACTCCGGGTTTATTTTTGGGTGAACTGCCTCAACCTCCGGCCAATTTTGTAACAGCATCACCTGAACAATAACATTTTCTCATTATGTATAATAATTTGGTACAAGTATCCATGAAATGATAACAACTGTGGTGTACCCATACACTGTAGCTCAACTCTTGATGACCCATCGGGTTACCTGGACAACGTGGACTCGGCCTTCTCCTTCTCGTGCGCCTCCTTCTGCTCCCTGATGGCCACCAAAAGGCGCTGGTTCTGCTGCTGCAGCTCCTCCACGCTGCGGAAGGTGACCAGGCGCTGCTGGGAGGCCGCCTCTGAGCTGCTGCTGATGTGGGTGGAGCTCACGTCCTCGCTTTCGCCCTCGCGAACCACGCGGCTCCCTCGGGCTTCCTCCAGCTCCAGCAGCAGGACACGGATCTGAGGCGGGTGTGGGGGGGTGTTAGGGACAGCAACGTTATTCTTTCACCCCCAATCAGAACTGAAAGCAGACTTTCAAGGGTCGATTTGAAGAGATACGATTGGCTCACCAAGGCTAAAGACCAAGGTTGCCAGCTGAAGAAGCAGCCTGCTCTATTATTCAGGCTACAGACACGTAGTTGACATCTTCTCCTGCAGCAGATGTTTACACTTCTAAGCCTACACAAGCAGCCTTTAAGATGGCGGACAGCATATAGACGAACCTGTTGCGATTGGTCGGAAAGCTGCAGCTCAAACTTCTGGTTCTCCCGCTCCAGGACCGAGCAACGCCTGTTGGCTTCGTCCGCCTCCTTCTGCAGGCGATGCATCTCCTGGAATGGCAGGCGATTCGGCAGTGCTCAGGATAAAGAGCTTCACTTAACAAGCTTCCCATGTTGGAACACGTAGCGAAGGCGCTCCCCCTCACCTTCATGGCCTGCTCCAGCTTGGTGGAGAGGCTGGTCATGGACGCCTGCATGCGCTCGTACTCCTCGCGCTGCCTCTTCAGCACGGGCGACATGGTCTCCACCTCCTGCACTATCTCATCCAGGTACCTGTTCACCCGCTTGTTCTCCAGGCGTTCCAACTGCAGCTGGTCCTGGGCCTCCACAAAGGCATTGTACAGCTAGGGGTAGAGGGGGGGATGACCAGGGAAGGGAGGCGGGGATAACATTCACCATCAATGCTTAACTTAACTTCCGTTAACACGAGAAGGGAAGCAAACTGCAGTAGGGCAAATCTAGCTCGGAAAAAAACAACAGATTCAATACCTCGGTTAGTTTCATTCCTGGTTTCACGATCTTGGCCACAGCCGCCGCGGTCGGGGACATGTTGGTCAGCTCTTCCTCCGTAAGGGCAGCCACCCCTGATCAATGCAAGGAAAATGTGTTACCTACTCCCGCCCTCTGACATCTGACCAATCACAGACGAGAAGCAGGGATAAAACTGTAAGACGGCAGTTTCTGAAGGAACGACTCACCTCTGCGATTGGAGTCAGACAATGACACCTTGACATTATCCAGCTCTTTCTGCACAGTTCGGACTTTCTCCTTCAGCTCCGCCTCTATCCTCTCCTTTGAGCTGGTCATCTCAGTCAGTCGTGACTCTGCGGATTGGTTGGCTGTTGGACCCAAAATAAATAAATCAATCAATCAATCAATAAAGAACAGGAATAAGCACTCAGGACAAATATTGGGGAAATAAACCCAGGGAAAGTGTTTTAGTTGCATAAAATTGTAGTTTTGAATTATTAAATGTCACATACCCTACAGCTTTAGAGATAGCTGTTCAGGGATGGAAATAGCACTGGCAAGAGATAGAAGTCTGAGCCATTCCAGGTTTTACTAGAAACAGGTGAGTGTACTGAGTACATTCGACTCAATACACTAACCTGTTATAAGTAAGATCCGGAATGGCCCAAACTGCTCTGTACTGAGAGAGCCATTTGCATTCACTGTCCGAGCCACCTTTTAAATTTACTGTGAGAATTCCCTGTCCCTTTTCGAAATACCCTTTACCCCGAGGTACAGATAGTTGCTCACCCTCTCCTGCCTCCTTCAGCAGCCTGTGTAGTTCTTCCACAGCCCTGTTAAGTTCCACAGTCTTGGACTCTGCGTCTGCAGCCGCACCCTAGAGGGACGCATATGCACAACTCAGGACGTAAGACCATGACCATAGAACGATGAGCTACGCACACGCACTCAGGCCACATGGAGCTTTAAAAAGCACTTGCCTTGTACAAGTTGGTGAGCTTTTTGTTGGCATTGAGTTCATTGCGGAACTTTTCCTCCATAGCAGACTGTTGATCTTTCCCCTGTGAGGGCAAAAGAAAAAAAATTTTTTACAAGCTATGTTTAGACCTACAATACAACATTATTTAATTTATCTCCCCAGCACACAAACACATTGACAACTTTGAACATATAATATGTGACACCACTTGGCGCTTCTTATCTTTATACATATATAGTGTTGACCATTCAATTACAAATAAAGCATTAGGTAATCTCACATAGTGAAAAATAACATTAGAGAGATAAATTACTCATTTAGAATGGCATTACAAGACATATCACTAGAAAACACCAAAAGAAAAACTGTAGTGACCTCTTTCAGCTTCTTCATGGAGTCTTCCGCCTGCTTCTGGATGTTCTGGTTGGATTTTGTCAGGTTGTTGACTTGTTCCTGGAGCCTGGTTGCCTGCAAAGATAGTCACAAGGTGAGCCACATTAATGTCCCCTAAAAGCAGTTTGTTCCTGGCTGAAAATTAAGAGCTGTTTTAAAGGTGCAAAAAGGCCCTCACTAGCAAAAACAGCTGTTGCAAAGGTCAATTGATATTTTGCAATGGTTGCAATGACATTTGTAACCAACTAGGCATTTTCCATTCTTGTTTTCTCAAGAGCTTGTTAGGTTGGTAGAAATGGGACTGGGTCAGTCTTTTTGAGGTTGGGAATAGTGCAAGCATTTGGTATCATCGTATATTAATAATAATAATAACTTTATTTGGATAGCACCTTTCATACAGACTGCAGCTGAAAGTGCTAAACAGGAAAAATAAAAACAAAAGCAAAAAACAGGGAAAAGCACAGCAACCATAATCAGTTATAAAGGTTTAAAACATAGAAACAAGGAGAATAAACTAGAAAAATAAAACTATGTATATTGAAATGGAAACATGAATAAAATAATAAAAATTAAATATTTAGTATAAAAGAGTCAATGAGTAATGAGTAAGAAATAAATAAGTAAAATAAAAAATGACAATAAAAATGTAATAAAATAAAATAAAAATATGAAAAAATATCAATGCGCAGAATAAAAAATGAATTAAAAGCCAAATTAAAAAGGTTTTGAGCTGCTTTTTTAAATTATCAACTGAATCTGTTATTCTAATGTTTTGTGGGAGGGTGTTCCAGAATTTTGGTGCATAATAGCAGAAGGCACTCACCACTTTTTTTCTGTTTCACCACAGGTACATTAAGTAAGCCCGCTGTGGATGATCTAAGTGCTCGAGTTGGTACATAAGGTGATAGGCTATCTTTGATATAAAAAGGTGCTAGGTCATTTAAAGCTTTATATACAAGTAACAAGACTTTATTCTCGATTCTAAAAGAAACTGGAAGCCAGTGCAGAAGATGGGTGTAATATGTTCTCTTTTTTTGGTTTTTGTTCATTTTAGCAGCAGCGTTCTGGATAACTTGGAGTTTATCAATAGACATCTTAGGCAGACCAGTAAAAAGTGCATTACAGTAGTCCAAGTGGCTAAAGATAAAAGTATGTATCAGTTTTTCAGCATCTTGGTGAGTTAAAAAGGTGAGTCTTACTTTGGCTATATTTCTTAGATTAAAAAATGTAGTCTTGGTCACCTTGTCTATGTGATATTTAAAATTTAGATCAGCATCCAAGATAACTCCCAGGCTTCTGACCTCAGATTTTGTCTGTTTAGCCAGCCCTCCCATCTTTGCTTGCAGCTTGTCTCTTTTTGACTTGGGGCCCACTAAAAATACCTCTGTCTTTTCTTCATTTAATTTCAAGAAACTTTTGTTCATCCATTTATTTATGTCGGCTAGACAGGCTGCAAGAATGCTCATGGCATTTGGATCGACTGGCTCAACAGAGACATACAGCTGCGTATCATCAGCATAACAATGGAGATTCACATTGTGATGCTGTATGATCTTGCCTAAAGGAAGCATGTACAGGGAGAATAAAAGCGGTCCTAGAATGCTCCCCTGGAGATTTTCAAGAATATTGTTTTCGACAAGATAGGAATTAATTTGTTTAAAAACGACTTTCTATAATTTTACTTTCAAACGGCAGATTGGATATAGGTCTATAATTGTTCAGAACGGAAGTATCCAGATTTGATTTATTGAGTAGTGGTTTTACCAGAGCAGTCTTAAAAACATCTGGGAAAATACCCATCATTAACGATGAATTAACAATTTGTAAAGTATCTTGAGATCTTTAAATGCATCTTTAAATAATTTGGTCGGAATGGGATCTATAGAGCATGTGGATGATTTAATTTTAGAGACAATATCCCGAAGCGTCATTTCACTTCTCAGTGAAGGTACTCAGACATGCAGTGGGAGGGTCAATTGGAAGGTCCAGTGTAAGGCTTCCACTGGGACTCGCTATACCAGCACGGATTTTAATAATCTTGTCTCTAAAAAAGGATGCAAATTTTTCACAATTTTCAGAGGAGTCTTGGCTATTAATATGGGCAGTGGATGTGGGATTCAACAAAGTAGCAATAGTTGAGAACAGTACTCCAATTATTAGTATTATTAGAAATGATTTTAGAGAAGTGGGCTTGTCTCTCTTTCCGCATAACTTCATTGTAAGCAGCAACACGCTGCTTAAGAATACCGTGGTGGACCTGGAGTTTAGTTTTGCGCCATAGTCGCTCAGCTTGGCGGCAGTTCCTTTTCAGCTGAGAAGTAGTACTGTTTTTCCACAGTACCCAGCACACTGGGGTGGATGCCGTCTTTACTAAAAAAAGAGGAGGTGCAGAGGAGGCCGGGGGGGCAGAGATCCGAGAGCCGGCTGCAGCCCGGGGAATAGGCTGTCTGCCGCGAGTGCTCGCCTGGTTGTAGACGTCGGTAAGGAGGGCAGTGGCCGTGGGGCAGCTAGTGACGCAGGAGACGACGGAGGATGGGGGCAACCGGCCAGGGAGGTGTCATCTAGTTTGTCCAAGGTGACAGACCTATTGTCTGTCTGGAGGACCCAAGATGGAAGAGGATCAAAGGATAGGCGTCTGCCATGGCGTTTCCTCCTACGAGCTACGGTCCAGGGCTCTGTCTGGTGTGGCGTGGAGCTGGCGAGAGCCTTGGGTCTCGCTCCCAACTGGGACGAGGGGTCTTCAGCCTGGCTCGATGTGGTAGCGGCTGGACAGAGGGAGTTCTCCTCTCCAGCCGTAGTAGCAGAGACCACCATAACAGACTAGCGGGGTCCGAAATGTCTGACCCCAGAAACTTCAGAAAGACCAATACAATATCCTCTTCTTGATAGAAGTTACAACTTTGTCCCTTTCAGGGTAAAACAATGATTGAAAAATCTCAACTGATTAACACAGGATTAATATAAATAGTAAGATTTATTTGGTTCATTGTGTATAACCATCAATACATATACATATGATTAAATCCCATATCAAATTAAATAATCATGGCATTTATATTCTAGGACTGTTTTTTTCAGAATGTACTTGCAAGGAAAATGTATATCTATAAACATGCAATATGTACACTACAGATATATACAATTCATTCCAGCCATCGTCAATCAGGTGCCTCAACTGCAACTCAACGTCAACGCCACTCAGAATGAATTTACATTTTTTAATAGCACTGTTAACATCCATAGTTACCTGTATGAAAAAAGTATTGATGAGCGCTGATATTCTTTTATGAAATGCTTTAGGCGCAGAGTGTGAATTTGAAATTCTGAGCTGGCATAGTGGACTACCTCCTCTGCGCAAATCAGAATCTGTGACACGTGCCATTAGCGGTACTTCAACCACTATGGACTTAGTGAGACGGCAACCCATGGGTCCCAGAATCCAACTCTGTGAGCCCTGTATGTTTGGATGTCATTCTTGATTTCTGCTCAGCACTGCGGTGCCTAACATTATCCGACTGCCCATAAATATACAAAAATAAATAACATAAATCCAGTACCTCTTCCTTCTTGTTTTCCAGGTTACACTTGAGCTCCAGGATCTCCTTGCCTTTCTCCCGGGAAACGGAGATGAGCTCCTCAGTTTTTGCCTTCAGCTCTGCATTCAGCCAGACTGTCTGTTTCTGCAGGAGGTCCTTCTCTTGCTCCAGCCTCTTCTCGCGATACTGGAACACAGCCGCAACACATGGAGATTCAACCAACAGCTACACAACCTTCTTTGTGATTTACAAGGAGCATGAAATGCGAACAAATTCCACTAAATTCCTCAGAAGGAAAGCAGAATTTCTGAAACTTCAACCGGGATCCCACCGGAGAAAATTAAAAGGGGCTCACCTTAACAGAGACCTCGGCCGACTGGATCTCGTCCAGCTTCAACTGGAGCTCCATCTTCGCCGTGTTTGTCTCCAACAGTTTGTCACTGGTGCGTTTGAGATCCTCTGCAATAGGACAATGCCAGAAAAACATGACTTCTCTGATCGTATTGCAAACACAAACTCATCATGTAATCCCACTGGCAGCATTCCTATTCATAGCGGAACACAGTGCAGAACGCTTCTATGCTGTGGTGATGTGATCCCATACCGCTAAGGTGCTCCACTTCCTGCGATTTCTTCTCCAGTGTTCGGACCAGTTCACGTTTTTCCGCTTCAAGACCATATTTAGCTTTGGATAGATCGGTCTACAGCAGAATACAAAGCGAGAAAAAAACAAAAACATTAAAATGCTTGCTCTTAGCGCTTGTTTATGCACATTTATCAATTTATGTAACATTTTAAAAGCAAAAAAAATAAACAAAGTGATTTCCAGTCTTCACCTGCTGTGAGGAAAGCTTCTCCTCTGAGGTTTCATGCTCTTTGTTCCTGTTTTTCAAACCGGTCAGCTCTTCGTCTGCAGGAGTAGAGCATATTCTGTCACCTTGTGGTTGCAACGAATCTGAGAGTGGCACGAGGGTGTCTTTCGGGATAAATAAAGGCACTTCCACCAATCGATGCGATAGTACTTACTGAGTGCGCCGTTCTCCTCTTTGAGCTTGTGATGGTCCTGGGTTTGCGACAAAAGTTGTTCCTGGGTGTGCGCCAGACGTTTCTCAAGTTCAAAGTACTGTTGTTCTGAGGGAGGTAGATAATGGTAAATTCTAGAGATGGCATGCAAGCACACCACGGTTTAGAAATTCGCCCACAATCCAATACTTAGAAGACAGCAACTTCAGAGCTGGTAAAAGTGTTTCCAGCTTTGACCGTTTCGCTCAAAATTGCTGAATTGTTAGGGATTAACTGGCATTATGGTTTTTGCGCCAATAAGCAAACTCAATTAAAACACACAGTTTTGAGTTCTTAAAGCAACTCAAGTTGGTTTGTCAAAAACAAAGGTCAGAAAGTAAAATAATTATGGCTTGCTAAGAAACTAGCAACATGATAAGACCGAACATAGTCAGCTCACGTAGCTAAATTGAAGAAGGCCCATTTACGTTCTACTGCAGCCAACACTGTCACGGCGTTTGGGGAGCACGCAGTTTCATCGACAAGCTAGGCTAGCTAGTGTAAATTAACAATATCAAATGATCCACAGCGGAATTAAAAATGCGTTAATCCAGTCAACTCTGGTTGTCCCAAAGCACTAACGTTAACTAATGTAACATTAAATGCAGCGCGACTTACCACTATCTACTTTGAACCGCTCATGATGGGATTTGAGAGAATCTATTTCAGATTGTTGATCAGAGAAGAACTTCTCGAGTTTATTTTGGACGGCTTTTGGCAGTTTGGTGATCTCGGACCGCTCCAATATTTGCTGCAGAACTAACGCCATCTTTGCTGCCCACTCCAAAGCGGAGCGTAGCAGGTTCTTCTTAATGAAAAAGCTGTAGCACTCTCACTTACAGAACCCAAACATATGAAAATACCATAGAGCGTACATGAACTGCATGAGGACGTGATACGGACATACAACTATTTCCCGCGACGGAAATTACACGCCGTGATGCATGATGGTATATGCAGTACTTTATGTACAGTAACCGCAAGACAAGTAGTAACGACGAAAAATGATGCGCATCGACCGATGATTGCTGCTCTGTGTGCTACAGGTAGCGTTGTGTGCTTCAGCTGTCAGTGGATGTGTTATATGTTTGAGCTAAAAATATATATATATTGGGCTGTCCAACTAGGTAATAACACTTACAGTGTTATGGAATGTAAAGTGATCATAGGTAGCTGGCTAACCAACTTAGCCAGTAGCCAAGAATCTCTAATGATGTGGTCATGTCTTCTGAGTGGCTAGTTGGCAACCTAGATGCAAACGTTAATTGTGATAAACAGAGGTATGACGTAGAATTATCTAATGTTTAGTGGCTATTTGTCAATTCCGTGTGCGTAGGCATTGCATTTGATTTTAAGTGAAACCCAAACGATGACGTGTTCTTGTTCAAGGCTTCGATGGAATTAGAACTAGCCAAAGTAATTTGGTTTTCTAATGCTACCTGTCTCACTAGCAAAATAATTACATCACGCTGAATAAAAACATTAAGTTATCTAGATAGCTATCTTTTCATGGAAGTAACAGTAACGTTAACGTTGTAGTTTATATGCATGGCTTCTATGCTAACGTTGGCAAACCAGGCCATGTTGTGGTCCTTGTAGTTATAAAGCGTTAGCACTAACCAGCTAACGAAACCAACATGTAGCCAGGGTAATGGGTGGTTAGCTGCAGAAACAACGATATCTGGCATGGGTCCCAGAACTCCCAAATCCCAGGTCCAATTAATGAGTGAATACATGTTTTGGTCACCACCCACGTGTCAAAATGTAAACAATCATGTGGGTGTGACCATACACACACACTACCATGTGTGGTATTTAGTACGACTAGTGTGACTCGTTAGAAAAATGCCAACGTTAAAATAATATTTGTCTGTTTTATTTCTCTGTAGTGTTATGCCAAAATGGGAAGAAGTTACTTAGTTGATGATTTGATTGAGAAATATCTCATCAACCTTCAGACTGTGGATCTGTCCTTCATTACAGGGCTCCTGGTTGGGCAGGTAAAATGAACATGGTACTCTTCTTGGCCTTTTTACTGCTAAACCTTTCATCATACATCAGATTCAATAAAAAGTTAAATTTATCACCTTGTCTATATCTCTGACAAACGGGAGCAAGATTAAAGTCCATTAATGGCTTCAATCCAAGAATAAACCTGCACATCTGCACTTTGACCTTTATGTATGTGCTCATGTAAGCCACTGGATGAGAGCGTCTGCTAAATGTCTAAATTTATTGGAAAATCAAAATCAGGTCAGATTGAGATTAGTTAAACCCCATGATCATGTCATGCTGCAATCTCATTGGATTATAGGCAGTCATACTTGGTTTTACAGACTGCAAGCTTTCAGGTCCCCTCTTAGTGCAAGTGGATCCATACAAAACAAAGTAGAACAGTTAACTGTGTCCTGCTGCCCGTTGTCATGCAGTGAGGAGGCCTGCCGGGACATGTATCCATCCAAAGCCCTATCCATTTTTTTTTACACATTTAATTTCAAAGTTCTTTACATAGAATGAAAAAACAGGAATTCAAGTCATAAGAGGAATAAAATGAGATGTATAAAAAATAAATGCATTTAAAATTCACAGTGATGACAGCATGCAAAACCCAGGTAAGTGGTAGTCTATAGGAAAATCAAAGCTAGGTAACATGTAGCCAAAACAAGTCCACTGTCAACTCAAAATAGGCTTATAACACTGAGATGGGACAAGAATGCACATATGAGTATAAAAGTAGTTGAAACATGTAGAAAGAGGGCCGTGAAGTACTCTTGATAGAGGCTTTTTTTCTCTCTCAGCCACCATTTGGTCCACACTTTGTATTGTCTGTATGGGGAAAGCATACTTTTTTTTCGTATGAATCCATTGACCATGTAATTTATGTGTTTTTTTTAAGATTACAGTCCAGAAGGACTATGTGGTGCTGGCAGCACAGACCCCACAGCGGGAGAAAGAGGCTCAGAGCTCTGGATCCGATGGCAGTAGAGCTGCTAGCTCGCTCGATGACATTGACATCCAGTGGGTCTCAGAGCACGCCAAACAGGTGAACAGCAGGCAAAAACCCTTAAAGCAGAGAATGCCCATAGCTCGGATGATAGTTCTTGTGTCGTAGTACTTATTGAGTTTATTTTGCTATTTGCCAAAGAAAATGCTGAACATAATTATAAGTAGTCATGCGCACAGTAGCATGGTCACAAAATATATTTTAAACTGAGGGCAAAGGAATATACTCACGCACTGTTTTATTGCAAGCATTTCATCATACGCGATTGTCAGGGACGGCCTGATGAAGAATTTAAGCAATTTCTTAAGGCACTCTTTTTGTCCTTTAGTTTGTCAATCACGTCATCATTTCCTGATCACTTAACCAGCAACTATCAATATGGTGCTTCAGTCAGGTCACTGACACTGGTTTTTTAAAAGGCCTAAAATGGAATGGTTTCTACAGATTTTGTTTAGAAATTCTGTTTTCTTGACTTGCTAATGCTGCCGTGCCCCAGGTTCGCCTTGGATATAACGACTCTTCCTTTCATTGCATCTTTTTCAAAGGTTTCCCAAATGTTACCTGGAGGTTTGTCAGTTCTTGGAGTGTTTCTTATTCACCCACCGGAGCTGTCAAAAGAATCCCAGAACACGCTAAGACGGGTGAGGAACACATTATCACATCTGTTCATATTGCAGTCACATGCTTACTTGAGCCACTCTTTTCTGGTTTGTCCTGTTCAGAGACGATTCGCAGAGAGTTTGTTTTACAGCAGTCATATCTGTAGTGGGAGCTGCTCACCGATCTTGGTCATTTAGTTACAATTTGATTCCAGCCAATTTTTCTGTGTTTGCATTCATAATTTTGGAGCGATCTTACATCAGATTTTCACGTGAAACCTCAATTTTTACTTTTACGTGTCAATCCTGACTGGAGATATGAACATCCACATAAATAATACTACTGACTCTAAGGCTATGGAATTTATAAATCTCCTGGACAGCCTAGGATTAACACAACATGTTACAGAAGCTACTCATCAGTTAGGTAATATACTAGATCTTGTAATATCTCAAGGGATAACCATTAATAAGGTTATAGTGTCTGACATTACTATCTCTGATCACTACTGTGTGTTCTTCGATGCTATGCTAGATATACCTAGTAACAAAAGAGAATGTATTACTCGAAAAAGGTATTTAGATACCACAGCAGAAATAAAATTCTCCGAACTTGCAAACTCTTTTGATCCATGTAAAGTACACTACTCGATAAACGAAATGGTTGATGTCTTTAATAGTGACTTGAGTAGCGCACTGAACATCGTTGCGCCAGTTAAGACTAAAAAGAGGTCACGTAATAAAACATCGCCATGGATAAATAACACTATCCGTGACCTTAAGAGAGTATGCAGGGCAGCAGAAAGAACATGGAGAAAAACGAAATTAGAGATTCACCGAAGCATTTTTAAAGAGCACACTACTATATATAACAAGGCTATTCGCTCTGAGAGAAGAGCTCACTTCTCAAAGATCATTACAGAGAATGGCGGCAACTCCAGGGTATTATTCTCAACTATTGATCGTCTATTGAATCCCGCACCAACCTCTGACACTCTCAGCTTAGTTTCGGTATCAAAATGTGAGGAATTTGCACATTTTTTTAACAATAAAATAACAACTATAAGAGCTGGTATTGTTAGACACACCAGTAATACACACAATCTGCCTTGTAACAGACCAGCAACCTTGAGGAATTTTAATAAAATCTCTGAAATAGAACTTTATAAAATAGTATCACAGAGTAAATCATCAACTTGTAATCTTGACCCTGTCCCCACAAAATTTTTTAAAAATGTTTTTAGTAGTCTCTCTGAACCAGTTCGTAAAATAATTAATAAATCTCTTGAGACTGGAATTTTTCCCAACGCATACAAAACTGCTGTTGTTAAACCGCGACTGAAAAAATCAAATTTAGATGATAAAATTCTAAGTAATTATAGGCCTATTTCCAACTTATCTTTCATGAGCAAGATACTTGAAAAAGTAGTTTTTAATCAACTTAATAACTTTTTAAATGAAAATGGTACCTTGGAGAAATTCCAGTCTGGTTTTAGATCGAACCACAGCACAGAGACGGCTTTAATTAAAGTAACCAATGATCTCAGACTTAGTGCTGCTGCAGGCAGGGTCTCAATTCTTATCCTCTTGGACTTGAGCGCAGCATTTGATACACTTGATCATAGCATACTAATCAATCGATTGGAAAACTGGGTTGGACTATCTGAATGTGCACTGAACTGGTTTCGAACATATCTTATAGATAGAAAATTTTATGTTAGTTTGGGAGATTTTATATCTGAGAAACATGATATGACCTGTGGTGTTGCACAGGGAAGCTGTCTTGGTCCTCTTCTTTTTTCATTATATATGCTACCTTTAGGTGAGATTATCAGAAAACACAATGTCGACTTTCATAGCTATGCTGACGACACACAGTTGTATATTTCTGTTGAGCCTAATGATTCAAGTGCATTATGCTCCTTGACTACCTGTCTGTCTGCAATCGATCAATGGATGAGCAATAATTTCTTAAAACTTAACGAAGATAAAACAGAAATACTTTTAGTCGGCCCCAAAGCCAAAAGGGAAGCACTTTTTAATAGGTTAGGAAACTTAGCTCACAAGATTAAATCGGAAGTAACTAGTTTAGGAGTAATTTTAGATTCTGATTTAAGTTTTAAAACCCATATAAATAAGGTGACCAAAACAGCTTTCCTACATTTGAGAAATATTGCCAAAGTCCGGTCGTTTTTAACCCAACAGGATGCAGAGAAGTTGACTCATGCTTTTATTTCAAGTAGATTGGACTATTGCAATGCACTTTTTACTGGTCTTCCTAAAAAGTCAATAGATAAACTGCAGCTAATTCAGAACTCTGCTGCCAGACTTTTAACAAAAACAAGGAAGAGAGAACACATTACTCCAGTTCTAGCTGCATTGCATTGGCTCCCCGTTTCTTTTAGAATTGATTTTAAAGTCCTTCTACTCGTTTTTAAAGCTCTTAACAATTTAGCACCCTTTTATATTGCTGATTTCCTGTCTTTTTATGTCCCCTCACGAGCCCTAAGGTCCTCCACAGCTGGGCTTTTAATTGTTCCTGAGGTCCCCAAAGGGAAAATTGGGGCATCTGCTTTTAACTTTTATGCACCTCAGCTGTGGAACTCAATCCCAAAAAGTATTAGAGAAGCCGGCTCAGTGGACATTTTTAAACGACAGTTGAAAACATACCTTTTAAAAAATTGCTTTTAACTAACTCCTTTTAATTTTTAAATTTTAATTATTTTAACTATTCACCTTATTTTTATTATACTTGTGATTTTTGCATTGTGTGGAACTATTTTTATGTTTTTACTTGTGTTACTACTCATTGTATAATGTAAAGCACTTTGGGCTGCATTCTGTATGAAAAGTGCTATATAAATAAAGTTATTATTATTATTATTATTATATTTCCAGAAGATCAAAGGTCATTCCGCATCTATGGTGTGTGTGTGTATCCACAGTTGCTCTTTGCTGTGGAAAAGCGCATATCGAAAGGAAGACTATGGCAAGTCACAGGGGAAGATGTATCCGAAAGAGTCATGCTTCAAATCTGCTCGAAAACTAGAAAGTATCCTTTTCTTCCCCAGGCAAGGATGCTAAAGTATAGCTACACTTTCTTTTGGAAGTTTATAAACTCAACTTTTTTTGTGTGCTGCACACTTGAATATTAAATACAAATTTTTTTATTAATGTTCCTCACTACATGACCAGACATACGCAGAGTGGGTTGCGCTAATTCTTAGCATACGCATTGTTTTCTTGCATTTTGGTGATAAACGGACAATAAATGTTTGTTTTCAGTGCAGTTTCTTTCTTTCCATGAATCAAGCATTCTTTAATTTTCAGTGATTGTCTAGCTATTGGGTTTATACACCAAGGAGGTACACTTGTCTTTCTTAACGGAGGTATTACAGAGTAATTTGTCGGACGTTTGACGTATTGGACCCGAAGGTAAGCCCAATAAACCTATCCTATGCAGATAGATAGATAGATAGATAGATAGATAGATAGATAGATAGATAGATTCTTCTGTGTTCTGGAAAGGAATTGAAATATTAATTTTTCAGTCTGTTGACTAGGAACTCGAACATTAATGCTGCTGTGCTGTCAAAGGGAATTGAAATCTGAGCTCTCTTGATTTTGTTTAATTGGAATCATCATTTTCTGTGTGGCCAATGGGATTTGGAACTTTGAATTATTCTGTGTATTGAATGGTGGGTGCAACTGTAATCATGCTAGTTGAAATGTGAATTCAGTTGTTTGTTGCGTGGTGATTGAAACAAGGATTCTCCTGTGTGTTGAATGGTGATTTCAGAGCTCGGCCAAGCCTGCGGATTGGAAATACCAGCCCGGAGTGTCTGGCTCCTGGCAGGCCTTGCAGTGTTGTGTTGAGCTTGATCTGGAGTTCCCTGTCTCAGAGACATCATCAGCGAATATGGACAAGTGCACAAAGGTAGTACGCTTTTATTTCCTCATTCTATTTTACCGTCACTCTCTCCCAACCTCGCAGCTGATTACAAGCCAGGTGCATGCTTAGAATCGGCTTCCGCACTCCACTCCAATACCATTCTATGTTTGCACTGAAGGGGAAGCTTATCTTTCCAAGCTCCTTTTGTGATGTCCATTAGTGAAAACGTTCATCTTTCATTTGCTATCATAGAATGTGAGAGTGTTTGAATGGGTTTGTCTGTCTTGCCTACTGACACTCCACCCCCCCCCTGCCTTGTAATGTTTTGTAGATGAACCCGCCCTCTTTCCTTGCGTTTCCCCAAATTTAACGCTTGGTTTAATGTTGGATACACAGGATCACTGTTCACTGTGATTGGCAGGCTAGTTCATTATTCAAACAGTATAATTCAGTCTATCACTTGTTGCATTGCTTTTGGCTATACTTACATTAACTCTCCTTTTCTGCAGTTACATCTGCTCTCGAAAATCTCCTGAGTGCACTTACGGATCACGCTTTCTAAGTCTCTTTGATAAGAGACTGATAATGTAATTGTATGTGTGCTGAGTCTAAAGAGTGGTCCCTTGGGGGACGATGAGGTGTTGCTAGGGTTTAAAAAATATAGAAAAACATGAATCGTGGCCTTATCTGAATCGGCTCATAAGTCACAGAGCGTGTATTTCTGTTCCAGGAAGGGCTTCAGAGGTGGGCCAAACAAATCGAGACCAGTCTGTGCCTTATCAACGGCAAACGTCTGGCTGATAACTTTGACGTGACAGCAGGACAGGTAGGTGGAGTCGAGGGAACATTAAACCCGCTATCGTGTGAAATGTGGCACGCGTTGCTTTCCCACAATGGAGTCCCTTTACTAAAAGTAAATTTACTGTTTAGAAAAAGAATGCCAAAGCATACCAGCCTAAGCTCCAGGCTCAGATCCTCATCCCATCCGTAAGTATTTCACCTTTTAACTTTCTTTATAACAAAAGTATTTGTTTAGACTTTAGGGTTCTGAAAAGATTGTTAGTCTACTTTGCGGTTACCAAAGAAAAATATCTAATAGCCTTTTTAAATTAATGGTTAGTTTTTTTTAAATTACATTTATTTCAATAGGAACAGGATGCTAATTGCCAATGAACAAAGTGTTGGGAATAAATGTTTTGAAGTGCATTGGAGACTCCCTTGGTGGTGTGACCTTGTTCATCCGTTTAAGGAACAGTGTGTGTGTTTGTATCTCTCCTAAAGGCGGGGCTGGGGGCGGAGCAGAGGTCCACGGCATCGGTGCAGGCCTGCAGCGGGGTCCTGAACATGAAGGGAGTTGTGCACTGTCGGGCCTACGTCTACACCAGCAAACCCCGGGCCTGGCAGGCAGTGGAGGTAGAGCACAGCTAGGACAGAACAATCCTGACCACAGCCAACACGGTCAAAACATTGTCTTAGCTATGCATTGCACTTGGGACATGGTTCTCACGACCCTTGAGAATCTCTGGAAACAGTCAAGTCATGTGAAGCTTTGTAATATGTCCATGTGCTTTATAGGAGTTTGGCATTTTACGACGTGCTGTTTTATCAGCAGTTTGAAGCGTCGACTTGGAGCAGAAGTGAGAGATCGTAGCCGTGTGCTCATTCTCACGCATTCCTTCTCTTCCACCAGGCCATCAAAAGAGATGTCATGAACACGGTTTCATGCAGAACCGAGATGCTGTTCGAAGACCTCCTTATGAACAGAGGTAAATCATACACAGTTTATTGTATTTGTATCTGTCTGCCTTCCTGAACAGAGTGGGAATGTATAAGTATCTCTGTTATGGTAATACCATAGGGGGTAATACACTTCACTTGTTAAACCATTGTGAAATGTGTTATTATTTTTGAGCACTAGGTGGCACTGTTGTCCTTTTATGTTTTCCATGCTTAATCAAAATTTTTGATTTTGGATTGCTGCAAATCTGAATGCACCCCTGCCATTTGCATTTAGTACTGGCTTTTATTCAAGGTAAAGGTAATTCCACTGTTCCTTCACCAAAAAGTTTATTACAATCTTGAAAGTGATCATTTAAATTAGGGCCTTAGAACAGATGCTTGAAAATGAACAGGTTTTGGGAGCAGGTTCCTAGAGTTAAAGGAGGACTAGCTCTTGACGTGGTACTTAGGGGTGAGACAGGGCTAATGCACAGTGTGGTGATTAGGAGTCAGTGTGCGAGACACGGCTAACCGTGTGACTCGGCGTGGTGTTTTTTGGCAGGGGCTGTCGGCGGCCAGCAGGCCCTGCCGCTGCGGGTGTTTGCCCCAGTGCCGGGCACTGCGTTCTGCGTGTGTGACTACATGTTCCCCGACGAGAGCCCGGCAGATGTAAGGGAGCGCTTCAAAGAGATGCTGGACTGTGACATCCCAGCGGATTCCATAGACACTTCCCAAGAAGCTACTGTTGAAAGTAGGCCTCTCTGCTCCCATGGGGTTGGCTAAACCAGGGGTTTCCCAAATTCTCAATCTTAAGGCCCCCTAATATGACCACCCTCTAAATAAGGAAATCACACGATTATAAATTGTCTAAGAGTCAGACCTGGGTCAATTACGTATTTTCTATATTTTCAATGACTTCAAATTCTATTTCAAAATTGTATTTTAACAATTAAAAATGGTGTCCTGTTTGAGAATGACTATCACAATGTATTTTCAAATATTTTTAAAAAGTATTGTTGTCATGTATTTGAAAATACTTAATATAAGCGTTTTTGCTTGTATTTTAAAAGTTTATTTTATTTGTATTTAAATGTATGGGTTGTATTTGGAAATTCAAACTTGTTTGTACATCACAATAACCTAAACTCAGCACAACAACAGTATACAGACACCAACATAAAAATTAAAATGTTAAATACATTTGTTATGTAACCCCCTTTGTTACAGTACAACTAAATGAACTAAACTTTCCTTAACAGAATGATGCAAATCTCAATTTTATGTACCCAAGTTATAGTAATAATATGATGAGTGGGAAACTCGCCTCAATCCCCACCAATGTGTAGCACCCAGCTGGGTGATGCACGGCAGCCGTTTTGCGCCAGAACGCTCACCACGCATCAGTTGAGGTGGAGAGGGAGCGAACCATTTTTAGCCAATACAATCGGGATGATTAGGTGGCAGGATGAGAGAGCCAAATTTGGAATTTAGCCAGGACACCGGAGAATTAAAGTACAAAAAAATGTAAATACATTAAATTAGTAATTGACAAACTGCACTGCTACAAGTTGTATTTTTTAAAATACTATTTGGACAAGGTAATTAATTGTCAATACAGAAATAAAAATACGTAATGTAATTGACCCAGGTCTGGTAAGAATACAAAAACATGAGCAATTTCTTACAGTGTTTAGGAAAAAAACGTAATATACTTTTTTGGCATGCAGCATTAAATTATAACTGAATGTATGCGGCAAAGAAGTGATACAAATGAGGTCTTGCCCTAAATTTGGGGTGTACTTGCAAGGATGTGGTCTGTGCCTTCGTGACTTTAACCAATTGAACAGAATGACAAATGAATTCCCGACCTATCTCCTCTGTGTCATAGACACGGTATGCGGGCACATCCGACTTAAACCGGTATAGACTCGCACATACTGGAAAATCAAATCAGTGGCCTCGGCCAGCAGGTGTTATTAATTGCACTCCCCAGTGCCGGAAATGTTCCTGCAAGTGCTTTGGTCTCAAGCAGCAGAGCCCTGACCTCTGGTTGTAAATGACAACCAGGGCCCCGTTTCCCAAAAGGATCTTGGAGTAAAGATCATCTTAGGCCATTTTGTTTTTATACTACTTTCATTGTTTTTTGGTTTTTCGTCATTTGTTTTTGTCTTTCTCCCTCTATTTTTATTATCGTTTTTATGTAATGTTAGTAAATTGTAATCATTTTAATCATAAAATTAATAAAGCACAAACACAAAACACTCTAAGATGATCTTAACTTAACTTAAGATGCTTTTGGGAAACGGGGCCCTGACCGCTTGTAAATGTAAGACTTCCTCTCTAAAAAGTGGAGAACTCACTTGAACCCTTTTGCAAGAGAATGCATCCTCTTTCTTAAAATAAGTTGTGTAATTATTATTACAGTATTAGTACTACTGTTCTACCTTAGAAATAAGGGCATCGTCCTATATCTGATGTTTTTTTTCTTCTATTATTGTTTGAAGAGCAATCAATCATTAATTCTGAAGAATGCTCGGATAATGTAACAGCAGTGATTCCAGCTGAAGCTCCCAAGAGACAGAAATCCCTTCGGCCTTACATTGGTATGTTTGCCTGCACCCGTGTCTGTATGTACAGTGGTGCTAGAAAGTATTCATACCCCTTCACTTTTTGCACACTTTATTGTGTTGTAGATTAAATTTTAAATGGATAAAATTGCCATTTTTGCCCATCAATCTATACTCAATTACCCATAATGACAAAGTGAAAACATGTTTTTTTTTTATTTTTGCAATTGTATTAAAAATCAAAAACTGAAATCTCTCATGTACATAAGTATTCATACCCTTTGCTGTAATGCATTTTCAAGTATCATATTTCAAATTTGGTTGCATATCCTTTGCATGTTGTTAGTTCCTGAAGCCTGTGACCCATCAACATTAAAAGACTCTCAATATCTTATTTTCAGGTACTGTTACAAGCGATACCATAACCTGTCTGCATTTGAATTGATCTCTATGGGAATTGGGGGGTGAGACTAGCCCCAAACCATCACTCTGTTGCCAGATATGGAGTAGATGTGGATGGATCACTGCAAGGGTTATTTCTCCTGACTCATTTTCCTATAGAACTCTATGGGGGGGAAAAGTCAGGAGAAGAAACCCTTAAACTCCATATCTGGCCGCAGAGTGATGGTTTGGGGCTCGTTTGATACCTTAGACCCTTGATGACTTACAGCCATTTTGCCAGTCATGTGTTCCATACTGTATCAGTGTACTATATAGTTCTATAGGAAAATGAGTCAGGAGAAATAACCCTTGCAGTGATCCATCCACATCTTCTCCATATCTGGCAACAGAGTGATGGTTTGGGGCTAGTCTCACCCCCCAATTCCCATAGAGATCAATTCAAATGCAGAGAGGTTATGGTATCGCTTGTAGCAGTACCTGAAAATAAGATATTGAGTCTTTTAATGTTGATGGGTCACAGACTTCAGGAACTAACATCATGCAAAGGATATGCAACCAAATATGAAATATGAGACTTGAAAAATGCATTACAGCAAAGGGTATGAATACTTATGTACATGAGAGATTTCAGTTTTTGATTTTTAATACATTTGCAAAATTTTCAAAAAACATGTTTTCACTTTGTCATTATGGGTTATTGAGTGTAGATTGATGGGCAAAAATGGCAATTTAAAATCTACAACACAATAAAGTGTGCAAAAAGTGAAAGGGTATGAATTTCTAGTACCACTGTACATCATCAAGGCCTGTGAAGCACTTCTGTGTGTTCAGCCATAATTTTCCAGTTTTTTTCCATGGTTCTGTTCTTTTAACTGTTATGTAAATGCTGCTTTGTAACTATTATACACGTTGTTTTTCTCTGATTACCACCAGCTAATGTTAAGTGCCGACATCTAGCTTCTGCTCGATGTCTGCTCATTTTGCGCCAAAATTATTGGCATTAAGCGTTAAAGTTCACCCAGAATCTATGTACTTTAAAACTTACATTTGACACTGAGTCTCTATCAATCGCTGGTCTTATAAATACAAAGAAACACTGGTTTCCAATAATAACAGAAAGGAGAAAATAGGTCATCCAGGGAAATTCCTGTTCTGAGACACCAGAAAAATTTCATATTACATTTAAACAAGATGTTATTAAGCAACATCTTATTTGGAAAAATACAGTGAAGTTGCAGCAAGGCACTTTGGCATAGACCCCACCCAAGGGAGTGTGCAAGTGGAGGCCTTAAAGTATTCCACAACCCAGACAGCTAAAACAGATGAGATGCGCAAGTTCTATGCAGATTCGTAGCGATGCTACCAGCATTTGTAGATAAATACGCTACCCGTAGACAAGCAGTGTATTTTAATTTTCAGTTCTTATGGGCCTTTTATCATATTTCCCATCCGAGCTTGGTGTATTTGGACATTTCTCACAGCACGGAAAATAACTGCACCCCCCCCCCCATTGTTTTCCAAAATATAATTACATTTCCTCTTGGTTGTTGATGTCATTGCTAATGCTTTGCATGTCCCTGCTATATTACATAATCACTGAGATTTTCCATTTGTATTCTTGTGCAATCTCTGAAGGTTTTTATCGTTTTTCTGCCGTTAATCATGCGTCTCTTTGTAGGTGTGGCGATGGCCGCCGGGGTTGCCCTCATCGCCACGGCTGTGTCACTGCTCTACCTTGGCGAGTGAAAAAAGAGAAACACCTAAAACTGAAAAATAGAAAATAGTTCATATTTCATGTCAAGCCAATTCAGCTCTGTTTTCCCCCAGTGTTGTAAATCTTATGCAGATGTTGTTTTGACCCTGTTAGCAGCTGCCTTGAGGGAGTAAAATGCCTTGCAGAGTAGAGTGGGAAATCCATGTTGGCCCCCTCAGGAACGTTCCAGAAGCGTTCCTCCGCCATCGTCGTCACCTGCTGCGTGTGCCAACTGTAAACTTCTCAGCCTTTCTCAATGAGTTTATCTCATGCCAGCTCTGGTCAAGTGCTGGAGTTGTTGCATTAGATCAACATTAGATTAGGTGTGTTTATGTGGCTGATGGAAGCCGTTGCAAACACTACAATGTCCCACATAAATCTAGGAAGGTTCTTGAGAGAACGTTTAAATGTAAAGAAAATGTAATTCAGCGTTCTGTTGTTATAGAAAGAATTCAGTGATGGATTTATTTTGATCGTGTGTTAACAGAACAGCATGAAATAAAACATGATATTTTGATGTAATTTTGTGGATTATTTTATACAACTACCTTGAAGATCTTCTACGTTGCTTTGTTTCTCAGATTGCCGCTCTGTCTTACTCTGTCTGTGTGAAAGGGACTCAAATACAATGTTTAACCACACATTGGTTGTGTTTGCTTGAGGTCTGAATTCTTTCTTTGTACTTTTTTGCCTTTCATTGAAGGGTGTGGTTGTTTGTAAAGGCCAACTTTTGGTTGTTTTGGTTGGAACGTTACTTGCCTCTATGTTTGCTTTGACATTATCTTTTAACACATTTTAATCTTTCTGCGGGCTTAATTTATTTTCAGGAAGATTTATTTAACTTCAAGTTCCAAACCGAAGTACATGTTCAATCACGAATGTAATATATCTCTTTCAGAATGTAGGGAATTGCATCTCAAATTCTAGGTTGAATTAATTCCAATGAGCAGCACAGTGAGAATTTGAAAAGCATGATCAGGAGAGCTGCAGACGTGTCGACACATGAGGACATAGACGGAAGTGGTTGGGGCCACCACACACACACAAGACTGCAGGGGACACTGTCAGGACATGTCTCACCATTGTTCAATGATGCTTACTTAAACACACTCACGCAAAAGGTTAACCTAAAAGCACCCGCATTTCATGTGCTTTTGAAAACCAGCTGCCTTTGTGATGTGCATTTTTTATTCAGGCTAGGCAGCAGGTACCCTGCCCTTTAATGGAATGTCAGTATCGCCCTTTTTCCATTATGTAATTATATGTGTATTTATCTAACATTAGTTTCCCCACTTCACATGATATCATGGGTGGTATTACCCCCTCATTAGTAGTAAGTGGTACTCATTAACTCGGGAGACCCAACTGTCATGACATGCACGCTGCTTGTTCTGAGTAATTGACTCATTCATTGAAAGGGGCATGTTCAAAATAATAGTAGTGTGAAGTTTAATTAGAGAATTCATTAATTCTGTGAAAAAACAGGTGTCATTAATTGTCCTTTATTAAGGGAAAAGGGAAGCAAATGTTTCACACATTGTTATAAAATATATTTTCTTCTGAATTGCAAAGTAAAATGAGCCGTTCCAAATATTGTTCGGAGGAACAACGTAATTTGATTAAAAATTTGATTGGAGAGGGGAAAACGTATAAAGAAGTGCAGCAAATTATAGGATGCTCAGCTAAAAAGATCTCAAATGCTTTAAAATGGCAACAAAAACCCGAAACACGCAGAAGAAAACAAGCAACTACTGTTAAAACGGATCGAAGAATAGTCAGAATGGCAAAGAATCAGCCAATCATCACCTCCAGAAAGATCAAAGATGATCTAAAATTACCTGTTAGTGCTGTTACAGCCAGAAGACGTTTGATCGAAGCTAAGCTATCAGCAAGAAGCCCCCGCAAAGCACCATTGTTGAAAAAACGGCATGTGCAGAATCGGTTAAAATTAGCCAAGGAACACATCGATTGGCCCAAAGAGAAATGGCGTAACATTTTGTGGACTGGTGAGAGTAAAATTGTTCTTTTCGGGTCTAGTGGTCGTCGACAGTACGTCAGAATTCTGAATTCTGTGTACTGAATTCAAGCCACAGTGCACTGTGAAGACGGTGAAGCATGGTGGCGCAAACATCATGGTATGGGGACACTACGGTGTTGGGCCTATTTATCGTATACCAGGGATCATGGATCAGTTTGAATACATCAAAATACTTGACGAGATTATGTTGCTGTATGCCGAAGTGGAAATGCCCCTGAAATGTGTGTTTCAGCAAGACAACGACCCCAAACACACGAGTAAGCGAGCGACATCTTGGTTCCAGACAAAAAGGATTGAGGTAATGGAGTGGCCAGCTCAATCCCCCGACCTCAAACCCATTATTGGGGTGACAATAAAAATGCAATACCCATTTCTAGGTGCCAGAAGTTGGTTGACTCGATGCAACGCAGATGCGCAGCAGTTATCAAAAACAACGGTTATGCACTAAATATTTTATATTTAAAGTGATTCTGGAAAAATTTCTTCAGTTTATACAGTAAGTGTTTGAGTTTGAAGAGAAAAATGTCGACACCGCTATTTTTTGAACAGATTAATATTCCTTTTCTTTGCTTCCTGTAAAAGAATAGCGCAGACTGGATAAAATTTGTTAATGTTTTGATTTGGAATTGAATGTGTAATGTTTCCACTACATTTGAAATATGGAACTAAAAGCTATTTAAAAATATTTGCACTTTATTCACTTTTTTTTAACGCGTTGCTATTTATTTGAACACCACTGTACATGCAAATACTTGTACTCGAAACGTGCAGGCAGTTTTGCATTCGTAGGAGAGGAGTGGTAGTCGGGGAGTGAAGGAAAGGAGGTGGGGAGTGAAGAATATTGGGACACAGCCCTAACCTCCAATTGCTCCTGGTGAGCTGGTTGGCTCCTTGCATGGCTACCTTTCGCCTTTGGTGTGTGTGTGTGTGTGTGTGGGGGGGGGGTGAATCAGAGGCATTCATTGTGCTTTGTGTCGCCGTAGTTTCTGGAAAAAGCGCTATATAAATGCAGTCCATATGACGTGATGACAAAGTACTGTTTTTAATGACTTTTTGTATTGGCCACCTATAAATATGGTGGCAAGTAACAAGGTACGCACTATTAAATCATTTCAGTTAGTTTGAACATTGCTGAATAACAGCAATTTTTTAAAGAAAATTCCTGAAGCTGGTTTGCCCCTGCTTGTTCACAGCACTTCTTTAGGCTTCAAATGACTGGCTGTTTAGCATACTCTTTTGTGTCATCAAAAACTGTATTATGTTTCCTGTACCACATCCTTTCTTTCCTATTCGATGAAGTCTCTAAACCTTGTTGTGCTGACTTTTGGCAAAACACATTGCAAATTAGATGGCACATGGCCCTGTGATTAGTTTGAAAAATGGTCTGTCAGCATGATTTGTTTGTGTGGGTGTGGGCTCTTTGTAGTGGTTCTTTATTACCGGTAAACCAAGTGGGTCAGATCAAACTTTTGATCTGATTTGAACCCTTTCTGTGTACAGAACTTTGATCTGATTTCAAATTCAACTCTTTTGTTATGTGCAGATGGGTATTATCTGATTTTAATTTCAGTTTTTCTGTGTACAGATTATTGATCTGATTAGAATTTCAGCCCTTTCTGTGTGCAGTCAATGGGTGGGCTTCTCTCTTAGAGAATGCAAACCAGCAGTCCAGTCCTCATATAAAAAAAAAAAAAGAAATAATCTCTTTGAACTCTTCGTTTAAAGTTCTCAATTGCTTAACTGTATCACTACAAGTCGATACATGTACGTAAATTCTGCCCTAATTTACACTTTAAATGTGTCTTTCTCTTAACAATTACTTGCTGCAATATATGATTCTTTCCTTTTTGACAATTGTGTTACTGCTGTGGGGTGGAGGGGATTTCTTGACACGAAGCCTCTTTCCTGTAACCAAATGCATGAATGTTCCTAAGTATACTTGGTAATGGAATATTTGCAGGCACAACCCCAGCAATGTGTCCATTCAAAGATTTGACCTCTTTCAGTCACACCCATGAATGGGTCCTCAGCCATTGAGTGTGGCTGCATGGAAAAAACACAAAAAAAATTAAGTCACCTTAGTGACACCGTAAAACACAATATAATTACTGTCACACACACCACTAACAGAAGGGTACAACAGAAATATACACTGGTTAGTTATGTGGTATATCAATAAAGAAAAAAGTGGGACTATCTAGTTTATCATTTTTAAAACATAATAACAATAATAAACCGAGTAGGAAGAGCAAGTCGAGTGTACAGTTTTAAAAAGGCACTAAAGATAGCTGGTTTACTGAAAAGCAGAAATCAATGAAAGGAAAATCAATACATGCTCAACAATGAGTTCAGCCATCTTATGGTTTGTGGTTATTGTGCTCGGTTGGTTTGGCGAGGTATTTATTCTCTATCTAGTTTTGTAAATGATGGTATCCATGTAGAAACCTGCTGAGCCCTGTGTGTTTCATTCCAACTGAACTGAGGCTCTGAGAAAACATAGCCTGGAAACCATACCCTGTAAGTGCCTTGATTGTTGATGCTGACAAGGGAATGCAAGGGAAGATTATTCTCCTTCACAATCATTTATTATTTATTCATTTTAAATTCATGGCTTGTACAGACTGTACATGTAGATTCAATGCTTTTGAATATACAATCAGTTATTTCGGAGTACTAGTTGTTAAGAATTGCAAAAATATGGAAGTGGAATGCAGAAAGGTCTTATGGAGAAAGAGAAACATGTTTTAATAAATAGTTCTTCATAACTATTTGTTGCATTTAAGCATTTGCTACCTATTTAAACAATTTTGCTGGATCACTGAGGTGTGAACCCCCTAAATCCATCCTATCCAGCCTATTCCAGCATGCATTGGATTGAGAGACTCTTGTGTATTTGTATGTAGAAATTACTTCAATATTTTTAGTGTAATACTAAACAACAAAATGGCCATGTTGCAAAGCACTCAGATAAACTTCTCCATTAAGGAGTTGCCCAAGAGTTGTGTGGAGGAGTACAAACACAATGCCCAGATCAGCTCGGTGTTTCAGTAGCCAACCACCGGATTTTGACATTAAATATGAAACTATTGATAAAAAGGATAAAAATTGATAAAAAGGATTCTAGCAACATTAATTTCCTGGGGCACTTTGGTCTTACGATGGTCTCAGTAGCTCATTGTTATGTTTTTGTTTGTTGATGAGCACAGTCAGCACACTGTTATTTATGCTGCTGGTTGTTTTACCAAAAACAGGGTGACAATGAGGGAAAGGTGGACAGACCTACAGTAAGGGGTGCCCCATATTGCTGTGATCCCTTCCCTAGTAACCCTGCCACCTTACTACAAACTAGAAGTCTAATACAAAGCAATGTGTAGTGGCTTTGAAAACCTCAATATGAATTATATAGCCTACTTTGACATATAGTACAATGACGACTGCAAGGTTACACCCTATGGTTTTCGCTTCTTTTGTCTGCAGGGTGTGTTTTTTTGTAAGACTTCAATTACAAGTACAGCTTCAGGTACAGATTTTCATGCAGTTCCCTGAAAGCAGAGTCTTCTTCTCCAGCGAAAATAAGCCCCTGCTCACTCCACGTCGGCCTCTGCGTCGTCATGACAGGCGGTGAACTCTTTCTCCGGCAGCAGGCCGTACTCATTCAAGAAGGCCTCTACATCTGTGGCGAAGAAATCGTCGTTGAGGTGCTGGGTGATGGACACAAAGTTTCCGAGGAGCTCCCCTTCCTTGTAGACCAGTACGGCGGGCAGCACGCCATCCGAGAAGCGATCGCCGGCCCCCGTGCAAGACGCGCGGATCTTGCAGAACTTGACGCCGGGGTACTCGGCCGACAGGCAGGTCAGGCAGCCGTTGAGGGCATCGCAGCCCGGGATCCCGTCCTCGTAGACGTGCACCACCACCACCGTGAGGCAGTGCTCCTTCTCGATCACCTCCAGGAAGGCCTCGCCACTCTCCAGCTCGTACACGCCGTCGAACGTGGGCCCGAAGCTCAGCCGCTCGTGCATATCCTGCATGCACTGCTTGCGGTACTTCCTCAGGCAGCACTCGTCCTCCTCCTTGACCATCTCATACTCCTGCATGCTCATCTGCACGAGGGGGTGGGGGGTTGTTGTTTTAGAGGTGAGAGAGCATTAATATGGATTATTATGGGTAAACCCTAAGGGCCAGAGAGGCAGCTATCATCTGAAAGAGATTAATTATACAACACCCCTTACAGATTCTCGAGACTGACCAGCTAGTCAGCTCCATATTTTTATCATTGAATGTTCTGCTTCTTTACTGTTTACGTTGCAACATTGGAATTTAATGCATCTTGTGGGTACTCATTAAGGGGCATGATAAAGGACAATACTGCCTATGTATTGAATATTAATAAACTATAATACACCTCTGGAGAATGGTGTTACAAACCTGAACCTTTTGGAGTGCTGAAATAGAGAAAGAACGAGCTGCATCTAGTTACTGTAAGAAATCTGTGCTAAACCTGGGGACATGTAAGAGTTCCATCTGCTCAGACACTCTCACATATGTCAGGTGCATTTTAAGTAAATTAGGAAGGGAAAACAAACTAAGGTGAAAATAAATGATTCAGCATGCTGCAGTGCATCTTGGGAAATATTACATATCCGATCGCTTCTCGGAATAAAAAAATAAAAAACAACGAAACCTTCCGATTCAGTCGTTCCTCATCACCGGCGCTTTTGGGATTGGACATCTGCCGCAGAAGCTCGCGTTTCTGGGGTGGCATGGACTCACAGTCCTCACTTTCCAACTTGAACTTCCTCCAATCGCTGATCACCCCTTTGGGACCTTAGGACCACAGCACAATTCTTTAGCTGGGAGGGCTTTAGAAAACGGTATTGGTTTTTTTATGCCGCTTAAATGGGTTCTCTGCTTTTTAACCAAATTGTGAGTAGATAACCGCACAGTCATCATTTTGCATGCATGTGGAAGTTGAGTTTGAAATGAATGCCAGTTTTCTGGACAGAGACACCAGACATTTGAATTAGACATCAGATGTATGAACCTCAAGGGAAGTATTAGCTAAACAAATATTGCTACATGCCTACCAAGTCAATGCCTTTTTTAAGGTATGAAGGCCTGGAATGTCCAAGAAAAAGCTTTCCCTGCATTTTGTTTTCTCTTTGAACATGGAATCCAGACCGGCTGGTAATGCTTGCCAGGGTGTTGTAACAATGATATGATGCCGTGTGCAGCTCTGTGCACCGCCTCCGCACAATCTTTATTTACACTCGGTCAACCATCACCATCCTCAGAACATTGGTGTTTTATGTCCCGTGAAAATGCTGATACAAGTTTACCCGATTTGTTATGATAAGTCAGATGTGACGTAAAACGGAAAATTCGACCCAGCGAAACAGATGACTGAAGCCACCCTTGGCTGTACGTACGCCTGTACACAAGCGTTTACAGCGTGGGACCCATGATGAGGAAGGGTAGCTAACCCCGGATGCTATTTGCGTGTAGTTCACCTATAAAAACCTACAACTGCCAAAATCTGTTTGGAGGAGATGGCCTCAACTGTGTAAATAAATACTGAACTGCGGTTCCTGTTTTACCAGGATAATGTTGTTGTTAGGATAAACCGTGCTATGCTTTCAAAGTGTGTCATTCAATAACATGGAGCACTGGTCTTGTAAGATGGTTTAAAGGAAATGGGTCAAGGAACAAAAATTATTCAGAACATCAGCCACTTTTTTTAAACAATGGCCTGGCACCTGTAATATCCAGCACTTTGAATATTGCAAATACATCAAGCAGGCATCTCTACTACGATGCATTCATTTAGCAGATGCTCTTGTCCAGAGCAACCAATGATGCAGGAGAAAGTTAATTTGTTATTAATATGAGTAAAAAGGCCAGATCTTGCAAACAACATTCCCAGACCGGCGCTATTGAAAACGAACTGTTCTGAGCAAGAACCAAAACGCAAATCCTGAATACTTACGGAAAACATCCATAATACGAATAAAAGAATAAAAACCTAAAACCTAAAATAACCTGAACTGGTACAACAGGTGTGAGTTCTAAGAGGTGGGTAGGGAAAAGGGAACCAAAAAGCAATCCGATGAGACGGGTCTTCAATCTGAAGAGGATCAATGATTCTGGCCACTTTAACAAATTTGTTTCACCATTGGTGGGGGGGTGGGACATCATGACCAGGAGGAGAGACTGTGGAGGGATGGGATGGCCTGTTGCCCTAAGGTTGTGGAACTGTGAGGTTGTGGTTGTGGAGGTTGTGGAACCGTGAGGTTGTGGTTGTGGAGGTTGTGGAACCGTGTGGTTGTGGAGGTTGTGGAACCGTGTGGTTGTGGAGGTTGTGGAACCGTGAGGTTGTGGTTGTGGAACCGTGAGATCTGGTCAGGGTCTAAGGCCTGAAGATTGATTGGCGGTATGGTGGAGCTGTTCCATTAGTCGACCTGTAGGCTAGCACCTAGGCTTTCGACCTGATGCTTGCAGTAACAATAAAAATGTAATCGAAACTATGCAGATCAAGCCAGTTTAAACAATTTAGTCAGATATTCTATTCTTATTCTGGTGTTTTATCGTGCATTCAAAATGGGACTTCACTCCCACTTACTGTACATGCACTGTAATACAGGGGTCTTGTGGTTCGACGTCAAGTCAATTTTATTTATATTTTAAAAGACTACTGTCAACCAAAGTGCTGTACAATTAATAAAATACATGAATAACAATGACAAAGGATAAAACTTTTAAAACAGACACAAAAACAAGGCAATAATGCACAGAATAAACAACAACTACGACAGATCTCAAGTGGGATTGAAAGCGAGTGAGATTGAGATTTAAATGTGTTTGTGGAGGGTGCAGATCTAATGAGAAGAGGCAAACTTTTCCACAGTCTCAGGGCGGCCACAGCGGTCACCCTTCAGCTTTAAACGAGACCGGGGAACAGAAAGCAACAGTTGGGTGGAGGACCTCGCCGTTGTATTGTGGTGTTGAAAAATCTCACCTGTGTGTGTCATGGGCAGCTCACCTGTGTGTGTCATGGGCAGCTCCTCCTCGTCCGCAGCTGGGCCTGACATGCTGAGCAAGTGTTCTGTGTGAAATGACCAAAGAAGGCATGATGACACAGTGAAGCATGTAAGGTTTCTGAGCAGCTCAGAAGGTTTCTGAGCAGCTCAGAAGGTTTCTGAGCAGCTCAGAAGGTTTCTGAGCTGCAGATCTGTTTGTACCGGTTTGGTTAAATCATGGCGTTAAATTTTGAGCTGATGCTGCACTTTACCATGTTGACTACATACCCTGAGGCAGAAGGCCACTTTATTTTCACAACAGTTAGCATGGTTTCCTTGGTTTCCAAGTTTAAACTTATGGTTTTCGTAAAGGGTAAGATTGAATATCACTTGAAAGTGTGATGTAATGGAGGATTTTTCGTATGGATTTGGTATCCGTATTAGCATGCTCAGTTGAAGGCCACAAAGGTTTACATGGAATAAGGAGATTATGATTATTTCCAATACGTTTGCCATGTATGGGTGCCAATTTTTCTCTCTGTCCTTCTAGCTGTTCCTTTATGGCCTTATACATTACCTTTTGTGTGTCTCCCAATTTACTAGCCTTGTATCCCTAGATATTATGAAACATATGTGACGAAACATTTCATTTTAGAGCCTGAGGTAAATTTGTGAAGTTTAAAACCTGTATGGGAAAGTGTCTCCAAAAATCTGAGATTAAGAATAAAAAAGGTTATATATTTTCTTACATTTTACACAGCTACCCCACAAATGACCCCACACAACACCTTTGTATGTAAGGTTCGTACAGGACTTTTGAAAACTTAGCATTATGTTTATTGTGTATTTAGAGGTGATATAGTGTCAAGATTAAAAATAAGTTTAACTGTTAAACATTGAATTTGGTCAAATTGACCCCAAACATAATATGATGGTTAAAGGGACAATATCCTGTCGATTCATAGAGTACAATGCCATACACTAGAAATTCTCACTTCTTTTTACAGCTGATTAAGATGTAATTTGCATAGCCTTTATTCATTCTGCCCTGTCAGGGCTTTTGACTTGGTGTGTGCTTGGCAAGTTTTATATTTCCTCAGGATAAAGTACTTAACTTATGTTTCTAACACTTACTGTTTTTTGAACTACCAACTCCAATTGCATATATTTTTAATGACAATTATAGAATAATTATAGAATAATATTAATTATATAGTAGTATATATTATATAATTATTGTAGTATAAGTGCAATATATGTAAAATGTGCCATTATATTATATAATGCATTACAATACAATACAACTACCATTATATTATAACAAAATACAACAAAAGCACTTATATTTGGATTATATTTTATTATATAACTCCATGACATGCTAAAATGGTAATAATGGTGGGTGTTATGCGTGGCAGGGGTTGATTCAGGTGACTAAAGCATTCATGCTAAAGGTGTAATTCACTTTGATATCTTGTGATGAATGTTGTTCTATAAAGGCAATTAAATAAAGTTATGATCATTTTAAATGAAATGAAGCATGTCACAATCTTCAAGAGCCGGGAGAGGCAACAGCTGCTACCCAGCTAATTCTGCTGTGTGTGGAGCTGAGGCCTCACACCGTGATACAGGGATAAGCTCCCCTAATCTGGAACATCTCAAGTCTTGTTTTACCCATCCCTTTCAGTAAAACCTTCAAAGCCTTACCCTGCTGCATTCCAGCTAACTTGTAAATTGTGGTCCTCTGTCCGTAAGCAGCTGATAATACATTTGATTATAATTATAATTTTTGTTTTGACTCACCAACACCAAATACAATTTTCTGGAAAGTGAATACATTTCACATTGTAAGACAGAGGTGCACAACTCCGGTCCAAGAGGTTTTGGTGCAAATGCTACTTATTTTGAAATGGCGTTAAACATAACTTGCCGAGGGTGACCAATATATTGATGTCCAACCAAAACACAGGTCAGTGCTAATGCTATGTTACGAGTCTATTCTGCAAACATGTACAATTAAATATAGCTTTTTCAAATAGACCAAGAAGAATTACCAGACATAGATAAATATTTTGTTTGAGCAAAGCATTTTGCTGAAGGAATTAATGGAAGTAGATCCATCCTACCTGTGTATCCAAATTGAATACCTTGTTGGTGCAAGCGTTCTTTGTGGCTAATGGATGATGATGTGGTTTCAGGTGCCTTTGAGAATTAGCCATGAACATCATAGTGACTCTCAGAATTAGCAGAGAGAGCGAGAGAGAGAGAGAGAGAGATAGATGTAAGAGGATTGCTAAATTAGACCAATACTCTTCCAGCCAATTAGGCTCCAGCTCCACATGAGACAAAGTTTGAATCCATTTTAACGGCCTGTCTTCTTGTCATGGCACTTTCTATGCCAGTGTTGACCTTGTTTCCCATACAATGGGCTAAAAATCCTTGTCAAGTCTATTGTCAAGAACATGATTTCAACAGTATCAAGAAGGATATCGAATGTGATATCTCTACATGGAATGGGGAAAATATGTTCAAGTATCAGTGAACAGTTTGGAAGCAACTTCTTGCCCATTCAGTGTGATAATGCCATGGGCGTTTTCCAACAAAGAGCCTGATTTACTCATCTTTCGCATGTGCACAACCCTTTACCACATGCAAAATAATAACGCAACCAATGATTGGTGCAAAACATATACCATGACCAATCGTTCGTCATGCTATTGGTTTTGCATATACTAAAAGTTTTTGCACATGCTAAAGGTCTGCTTTTCACTTTGTTCTGGCCAGTCCACACATTTTTGAGGGGAAAAGAAGTCTTGATCACCAACATGATTCTGATGATATTAGAAAGCTATTGTTCTTTACCACAACTGTGACGTCCTATTAAAGTAGGATCCCTAAGTAGACCTGTCTCTGGCTGTCGGTTTTATGTCTAAATATAACAGGGTTCATACATTATAAACCACCTAAATGGCATTGTAGGTTCATCACTGAAATTGCATTGACATCAATGTAAATGTTGTGGAAAGAAAGAAACAAGTTCTCCAATTCCTAAATCAGAATTAAGATTAATATACAGTACGTACAAATTGTACTTGGATCAAATCTGGGCCTACAGCCTCATTTTAATCTCCTATAAGTAGATCCTACATAGTAATTAACAGCATAAATTAACAGCATTAATTTGCATAAATGGGCAACCAATGAAACACAGAGCAGAAGATGATTCATGCAGATGTGTGTTTTTCTGCTTGTGAGCTAACAATAATATGCTAATATTATTCCGATTGTTTGTCATGGGAATTTTAATTTTGCTGATTGCTTCAAGCCAGTAACTAAATGTGAAACCTTTCCTCATTTGACACCACACTGGGCAAGTGAATACCAGTTTTTTGTGCATGACAGCTGCATTTTGTCAGTGATGCAGAGGCATAAATTCTCAGAAGCACGAACCACAATTTCTTTCACAACTTCTTTTCGAGTCCGTAGCAATCTCAGATGTCGTTCTGCCAGTATCGGGCACAGGCCACAGCTAGTGGAGTGGGTTGGGCCAGGTCCTCTGGGATACATTGGGGGGCGTCGACACATTCCAGCAGGTGGGGCATGGTCTGAACTGACCCACAGCTACACGTATCTTCTATTGTATAGTTCCAGGCTTTCATCAGTGCTTTGCATCTCCCCTGCTCCACACGCAGTCGGTTTAAGGACTTCCAGGTTGGCCATGTGAGGTCATGTCCATTGGCAAGGTGTTCAGTTGGTGTTATTCCTCTTTCCAGCCATTCAAGAGCTCTGATGTCAATTTTGTTCCATTCATCTGTCCAGATGTTGGTCCTTGCTTCTTGTTTGGTGGTCTGGAGAGGCAGGACTGTCTGTAGGAAGCTGGTTCTTGATCTCAGCCTGTGTGGAGGTGCTGTGTGGCCATGCAAGGGGTGCCTGGTGTCAAGCTCCTGTGTTCTCCGTTCATCTTGAGCGATGACGTGTCGTCTGATGTGGGGGGGAGCAATAGGGCGTATAAGCACGGGACAGATGTTGTCTTGGTGCATCCCGTGATAATGCGGCAGGTGTCGTTTAGAGCTGTGTCGACCAGTTTAGTGTGATGTGATCGGCTCCAGCTTGAGCAGGCATACTCGGCTGTGGAAAAACACAGTGCCATGGCAGTTGCACGGAGTTGGTGGGTCTGCACCCCACTTAGAGTTGACTAATTTGCGCAGGATGTTATTGCGGGTGTTAACCTTGGCTTTGGTGTTCTGGAGGTGGTTCTTGAAATTGAGTGTCCTGTCAAGTGTAACGCCAAGATACACAGGGTGGGGATGTGACCATCTGTGACCATCCCAAGAGACGCTCAGTTCTTTTTTGGCGTCTCGGTTCCTGAGATGGAAGCTGCACAATTGGGTTTCAGGTGGTTGTTCTTGTAGTAGCTTGACATCTCCAGGAGAGCACTTGTAAGTATAGACTCAATCTTCTGGAAGTCTTACTCATTAACTCTAACGTAGGTAAAATGGAACAGTTAGCAGTATGCGTAATTACACATGCAAGTATTTTGAAAGATTTAATTTACACTCGTAGCTGTACTCATCTTCACGATCCACAACAAATAAACCTTGCCTGTTAATTTCACAATGTTGTGACAGACTGGCAGGGACGGACCCAAATGCACGACGAGACAGAACTTGAAAATAAAGAGTTTTTATTTTCAGTAGGCAAAATAGTAAATGTCCACTGTGGAACCCACAGTGAACTGACACAGTGCTGAGTAAGCAGATACAGCAGCCCAGCCAGGCGGAGCTGTATACCGCGGTAGCGGTGGTGAGGCTACAACAGACTGTGTCCGGGTAGACAGGTGAAGTAGCAGCCACTGGCGGGCTCGCTATCCAAGTTGTACTTCAGAGCAGAAGCGGTACAGCAAACTGGTGAGCAGGAACAGGCGAAGTAGCAAGGAGCGGTCTTTAGCCAGGTTCGCAGCGAACGATCAGGCGGAGGCAGAGTCAAGATCCACACAGGGAAGCCAGGGCGTGTGGCATCCAGACCTGGGTTAGTATAGCCAGAGTCTAGCAAGCTAGAGAATCAGGAAGCAAGTAACAAACGAGACAAGGACCGTAATACTCTGACAAGAAATCACAGGAACAGCACGGTTAATAGAACTAGTGTCATTAGAGCTGATAAACTGCAGCTTGCGGGAAATGCGTGCGAAATCAGCGAATTGATTGAACAATAAGAAAACATGTGAGGAATGCGGTGAAAGCAATTAAGTGTGAATTGTGTAATTAAGGTGTGGTGCGAGTAGTAAATGTGCAATGTAGACACAATTAGGCAATGAACGCAGACATGACACAATCAGGTTCAGGGAAACAGAGGAAAACACAAAAAGGAAGGGAAGGCAGGAGCGGATCGTAACAGTACTCCCCCGTCAAGGTACGCCTCCTGGCGGACCACAGGTTCTGGTCGACTGGGGCTGGCGGCGATGGAAGTCCCGGATGAGGGTAGGGTCCAGGATAAGACGAGGGGTGATCCAGGAACGTTCCTCGGGCCCATACCCCTCCCAGTCGACCAGGTACTGGTGGCCTCATCCCCAGCGCCGGACGTCGAGGATGCTGGAGACCGTATAGGCCGGAGAACCATCAATGTCCCGAACAGGTGGTGAGGCAGTAGTGGGAGCGCTGAGAGGGCAGGAGACAGCTGGCTTGACCTGACTGACATGGAAGGTGGGGTGAATTTTGAGGGAGGCAGGGAGACGGAGCTTGAGGGTGACTGGGTTGAGAACAGAGTGCACAGTGAAGGGTCCGACGAAGCGGGGTTGGAGCTTGCGGGAGGTGCCGGGGAGGGAGAAAGTGGAGGTAGACAGCCAAACCTTCTGTCCCGGGCGGTAGCGAGGGGCTGCGGACCGGTGCTGATCCGCCAGGCGACGATTCCGGGAGGAGGTCTTGAGGAGAGCGTTGCGGGTGGCCTTCCAGACCCGCTGGCAGCGTCGGATGTGGGCGTCCACTGACGGAACCACCACCTCTGCCTCCTGGGGGGGGGGCAGGGGGGGTTGGAAGCCCTGGGAAGCCTCAAAGGGGGACCTCCCCGTGGATGAGCACACCAAGATGTTGTGGGCGTACTCGACCCACGGAAGGAGCTGGGACCAGGAGGCAGGGTTGCGGGCCGTCACGCACCGTAAGGCGGCTCCCAGGTCCTGGTTAGCCCTCTCCGCCTGACCGTTCGTCTACGGGTGGAACCCGGAGGAGAGGCTGGCGGTGGCACCGAGGGCGGCGCAGAATGCCTTCCATACTGCGGAGGCAAACTGGGGGCCCCGGTCGGAGACGACGTCTGACGGGATCCCATGCAGCCGCACCACGTGCTGCACCAGGAGGTCGGCCGTCTCGAGGGCGGAGGGGAGTTTGGGGAGGGGAACAAAGTGAACCGCCTTGGAGAACCGGTCCACCAGGGTCAAAATGACTGTGTTACCGGCAGATGGTGGTAGGCCGGTAACGAAGTCGACCCCGATGTGGCTCCAAGGACGGCCCGGGATGGGAAGGGGACGGAGGAGACCAGCAGGGGGCGGAGTGAGACACCTTACTCCTGGCGCAGACAGGGCAAGCGTGGACGAAGGCCAGGGTGTCCCGCCGGACGGTGGGCCACCAGAAGCTCCTGCGCACCAGCTCCACAGTGCGGTTTCCTCCGGGGTGGCAGGCCAGTCGGGAGGAGTGAGCCCACTCCAGGACCTGGGAGCGGACAGGGTTGGGAACAAAAAGGGCAGAAGAGGGGTTAGGGCGAGGATCGGGATGCGTCACCTGAGCGTCCAGTACGATCTTCTGGATAGGCCACCGGACCGCAGCCACGATGCAGGAAGCCGGAATGATGGTCTCCGGGACAGACAGGTTGGCAGGAGAGGAGTGGATCCGAGAGAGGGCGTCGGGTTTGAGGTTCTTTGATCCGGGTTTGAAGGTGATGGAGTAGTTAAATCTGGAGAAAAACAACGACTAACGGGCCTGTCTGGAGTTCAGTCGTTTGGCGGACTGGATGTATTGTAAGTTGCGGTGGTCAGTCAGGATCAGGAACGGTTGAGTGGTCCCCTCAAGCCAGTGTCTCCATTCCTCCAGTGCCAGCTTGATGGCCAGCAGCTCACGATCTCCTACACCGTAGTTGCGTTGGGTAGGGGAGAGGCGGTGGGAGAAGAAGGCGCAGGGGTGGAGCTTGTGGTTGAGGGGGGAGTGTTGGGACAGGACGGCCCCTACGCCTGTGTCAGAGGCGTCCACCTCCACCACGAATTGGCGGTCGGGTTCCGGACAGCAGAGGATGGGGGCCATGGTGAACAGTGTTTTGAGTCTGGTGAAGGCTTGATCTGCCAGGGGATTCCAGGAAAACAGGGTTTTAGTGGATGTGAGGGCGGTGAGGGGTGCGGCTACCTGGCTGTAGTTGCGGATAAACCTCCTGTAGAAGTTGGCGAACCCCAGGAACTGCTGCAGGTGCTTCCGAGTGGTGGGAATCGACCACTCCGTAACTGCCTGGATCTTAGCCGGGTCCGGCCGTATGTCACCCCTCTCCACCACAAAACCTAGGAACGAGACTGAGGGAGCATGGAACAGGCATTTATCGGCTTTTACGAACAACTTATTTTCTAGTAAGCGTTGTAGGACCAGGGAGACATGGTCTTGGTGTTCCCGTTGATTCTGGGAGAAAATAAGTATGTCGTCTAAATACACGAAGACGAAGCGGTTTAGGAAATCCCTCAGTACATCGTTCACTAGGCTTTGAAAGACGGCTGGGGCGTTAGTAAGGCCGAACGGGACCACCCGGTACTCGAAGTGACCCAGGGGGGTGTTGAAGGCGGTCTTCCACTCGTCCCCCTCCCGGATCCGTACCAGGTGGTAGGCGTTACGGAGGTCCAGCTTAGTGAAGACCCGGGCACCCTGCAGCAGTTCAAAGGCAGAGTTAAGTAGGGGTAATGGGTATTTATTTCTAACGGTGATGGCATTGAGGCCCCGGTAGTCGATGCAGGGGCGGAGGGAGCCATCCTTCTTTTTTACAAAAAAGAACCCTGCTCCGACCGGCAAGGAGGAGGGGCGGATGATACCTGCTTCGAGGGAGGCCTTGATGTAATCCTCCATGGCAGCTCTCTCCGGGCCGGACAGGCTGTACAGGCGACCGGAGGGCAGAGAAGCACCCGGAAGCAGGGAGATGGCACAATCGTAGGGTCTATGGGGGGGTAAGGACAAGGCAAGAGACTTAGAGAACACACGGGACATAGACAGGTAACATTGGGGGACCCCCTTAAGGTCGACCTCTGGAACGGAAGTTTGAATTTCTGTGCTAGAGGGAGGTTCCGGAGGTTCGAGGGGCATGGGAGCATGGTGGCGAAGAGCAGGGTGCGAGGGCGTGGCTCCCAGAGGCTGTTGAGTGGAGGCGTTAGCCCTCTTCTCTCGGGCGCGGGCGCGCAGGCGGTTGTTGACTGTGATGGCCAAGGAGATGAGGTCGTTGAGCGTAGAGGTGTCATCGCGAGTGGCCATCTCGTCCTTCATCTCCTCGGACAGAGCGGAGCGGAAGATGCCCTGTAGGGAGGCGTCATTCCAATCCGACTCTGCCGCGAGGATCCGGAATTTGATAGCGAACTCAGCCACACTACGCTCGCCTTGCCGTGATCAGCTGCTGGGTGACGTCTCTACCACACACGGGATGATCGAAGGTACGCCGCATTTCCATAGCGAAGTCCTTGTACCTGGTGCAGAGGGTAGGTTGTTTCTCCCATAGCGCGGCGGACCAGTCCCGCGCCTCTCCTCCCAGGCAGGTGATGACGTACGCCACTCGGGTGGCGTCAGCAGAGTAGGAGGAGGGCTGCATCTGGAACGCCAGCTCGCACTGCATCAGGAAGGGCTGGCATTTCCCCAGCTCACCTGAGTACCTTTCTGGCGGGTTGGCGCGAGCTTCCCGAAGAGGTGGCGATGGAGGTGGTGCCGGTGGTTGTGGTGGATGTTCCGGTTCAAGGCGGGGTAGTGGAGTCTGGGCAACCATCTGCGTTAGCATGGTGCCCATGTGGGTTGTCCGTTCCGCCATGCCCCGAAACAGCTCCAGTGCTTCGTCCAGGCGGTTGCCTTGCTGGGCGATCTGGGTAGCCTGGTAGGTGAGGGCGTGGCAAAATTGTTCTGCGTCGGCTGGGTCCATGTCTGGTCAGAGTAGTCTGTGACAGACTGGCAGGGACGGACCCAAATGCACAACGAGACAGAACTTGAAAATAAAGAGTTTTTATTTTCAGTAGGCAAAATAGTAAATGTCCACTGTGGAACCCAGGCTACGGTGGTGATGCTACAGCAGACTGTGTCCGGGTAGACAGGTGAAGTAGCAGCCACTGGCGGGCTCGCTATCCAAGTTGTACTTCAGAGCAGAAGCGGTACAGCAAACTGGTGAGCAGGAACAGGCGAAGTAGCAAGGAGCGGTCTTTAGCCAGGTTCGCAGCGAACGATCAGGCGGAGGCAGAGTCAAGATCCACACAGGGAAGCCAGGGCGTGTGGCATCCAGACCTGGGTTAGTATAGCCAGCTAGAGAATCAGGAAGCAAGTAACAAACGAGACAAGGACCGTAATACTCTGACAAGAAATCACAGGAACAGCACGGTTAATATAACTAGTGTCATTAGAGCTGATAAACTGCAGCTTGCGGGAAATGCGTGCGAAATCAGCGAATTGATTGAACAATAAGAAAACACGTGAGGAATGCGGTGAAAGCAATTAAGTGTGAATTGTGTAATTAAGATGTGGTGCGAGTAGTAAATGTGCAATGTAGACACAATTAGGCAATGAATGCAGACATGACACAATCAGGTTCAGGGAAACAGAGGAAAACACAAAAAGGAAGGGAAGGCAGGAGCGGATCGTAACAAATGTGTCTTCATGATAAGAAATTATTTAATTTCAGCAGGAGAGAGTGTTGGCCTTGTTTAACACGTGTAATTACTGTAAGAATACCACAATACTGTTCCATGTTACCTATGTTGGAGTTACTCAGTAATAACCTTTTCTTAACAAATTAGTTCCAATTTAACTATGCAGTTATATGTGCTTATGTAACTTATATGTAACTCAAATCAAATCAAATCAATATTTATTTATATAGCGTATTTCACAACAAGTTGTCACAATGCGCTTCACAGAAAAAACCCAGCCTAAACCCCCACAAGAGCAAGCCAGAGGCAACAGTGGCAAGGAAAAACTCCCTGGTGTAATTAGGAAGAAACCTTGGGAGGAACCAGACTCAAGGGGGAAACCCATTCTCCTCAGGTCGGCTCAGGGTCTAGATCTTAATGTAAAGTGTTACTTAACTTAATGTAAAGTGTTACCAAATTTAGTTATTTTGTAGTTTAATTGCAGTGCAGTTAACGTCTTGATGTTCCCAAGGAAGAAGCCACATACGTATATGTTCAACAGCCCCCTTGACAATAGATATTTTTCTTGTGTCTTAAAATACATATTGAACCGTGAACACAAGAAGCCTGTATTAACTGCCATGCACTCAAGCTCATTTTTCATCAGAATGAATGCCAGGAGGAAGTTATAAAGACATGAAAATCACACACAGGGCGGCATTCTAAACCCCTTAGATATGTGTAGTATGATAGTATCAAGTTCCTCCTACTGTTTCCATGTGACCATGTTTGCAGACGAGTTTGACTTGTATTTGTCGCTCTGTATTTGTGCATACTGCATTTCCTAACAGCTAGCCTATATCTCCAGTGCTAGCCACATGCCGAGGGTCCTTCGCTCTTTCCATACCCCCGCTATTGCACACAATGTTTCACCCACAGCTGCACCGCCATAGTATAGCTGCTGCCCAAGTTTGTGTGAAATCATTTATTTATATCCTTTATTTTTACAAGTAGCCTCATTGAGATCACAATCTCTTTTACAAGACAGACCTGCGAACAAAATAAAAACATGTATAAAACTTTAGAGACCTAATTAGATTATTAAAATGATAAGTACAATTCAGCCACGTTACTATTCAGCATTCAAACAGCATAAAGGGATATTTCAAAGGAACAAAGGAAACAAGTACATATGACATTAAGAAAATCCATGTATAAAACTTTTCTAGAGATTTTCTAAAGGAATAAGAGATTCTAGTTGAAACGTTTTTTGCAATTCATTCCAATTGTGAGGGGCATGATATTGAAAACCTGTTTTGCCCAGCTCAGTATTTATATGTGGTGTATCTAAGGCTAAGAAGTCATGAGACCTGGTGCAATAGTTACTGGATTTAAAAGTCATTCAAGATGAGAGATAAATGGGAAGTTTCTTAAGTACAGCCTTATAGATAAATTCAATGGAATGTAGTTCCCTTCTCTTTGTTCAAGAGGACCATCCTACCTTTCCATACTAAACACAATGATGGGTGAGAAATGTATCCCCAGTGATAAAACGCAATGCACTGTGATAAACTGCATCAAGGGGCTTAAAAGTGGAAGGGGCAGCGTGCATATACAGAATGTTTCCATAATAAAATACAGACAAGGCAGGTGATTGTACAATAGTTTTTCATCTATTAGCAAAAGAGAAGCATGCTTTATTTCAATTTTAGCTTTTAGCTTTTGAGACAGATGTTCCACATGAGTCCTTAAGAAAAATTTGCCATCCAGCCAAATTCCTAAATATTTATAAGATTCTACAGTTTTAATTTGGGTACCATGAAGTGTATGAATGCCAATATTTGAAGTATTTCCCAATAGATTTTTTGAAAATAAAATACATTTTGTTTTATCAGAATTTAAAACAAGCTTGTGATTAATAAGAGCTAACTGAAAAGAATCAAAGGGCGACTGTAAATGAGTAATAGCCTGGTTAAGCTTGTAGCCAGTGGCATACAAGATTGTATCATCCACATTAAAATGGACATAACATTGCGGTGTTGAGAATACCATGTTGTTTATATAAAGTGTGAATAGAAGTGGACCAGGAATATACCCTTGTGGTACAGGGCCATTAAAGACACTGTGCAACTGAATTGTTGGATGCATGTTCAACAGAGGGATACAAGTGGCTGATATACTGAGTTAGGTATAGTCGTATGGACCCGTTAAATTATCAATGCAGGAAAGTATTCAGTCATTTATTAAGAGTAATTGGATATTAGTTTGGGCTGGGTGAAATTCATTGCACAAATATTTGAACTTAATTTGGATAAAAAATATATACTATTAACCAAATATATTTTGCTGATACTTAAAAAATGTGTTAATTTGTAATTCCTTCATGGCAGATGAATACATTAAATGCATGTGGAATTAATTCAGTCATTTACAGCTCAATCAAAAGTAATTAAGGGAAATTTAAGCAGGAACAAAAAAGACCCAACATACAAAGCTTGCTCCCAGGACCAGGGTTTGGAAAATTTCAGTTTGACCACACTTTAAAAAAAATTAAAAAAAACTAGTGGTTATGTGTGTCTGCTGCTGGGTCTGGTTTCCCTTGAGGGGATTTAATAAAACAATATTTTCTCTGGAATTCGGAGAGATCTCAGAGGCATCCTGCCTTTTCCAGACTTCAGGCATGGAGTTACCCCGTCATCGGTGGCGCAAAAGACGTAAGTGCGGTTTTTGATGTTTTGCAGCTCATCAGATTGCAACAGACAAACTTCTTCCGAAGATCAAATAAATGCACACGCACACACACACACACACATGTGCACATATATTGTGAGCATGTAATGGAAAGATGATGTGCAATGTGAGTGTGAATGGAATTACAGTTACAATGTAGGTAGCTGCTCGACATGACTTAAGCAACTGAACCAATATACAGAAGGTTGCGTGTTCTAATTCAGTATATATGGCTTCACTATATCCCCAAATAGATGTAAACCATACATTGTATGTCACCCTGAGATATAGGCGACTGATGATCAAACGCATTGCCACAGGTTCTTTTTGCAATGTGGGAGGAACAGCGAGATTGATAGACAGTGTATTTTCAAATCTGAGGATTTTCTAAGTCCTCTCACTGTTGGTATAACTCTTCGATCAAAATTTTTCAATTCGATCGCAAACATAATGGATGTCTTGCAGTGTGCCATTATGTGGTTTCGTTTAAATTTCGTTGTACCTGTGACAATGACAATAAAGATCTATCTATCTATCTATGTGTGGTGTGCAGCTAGACCCAACATTGTCAGCACTGAAGGTGTGAGTGGTGCTCGTTTAATGCTGTGTCAGTAGTGTATGGATTGGCTTAAAGGCTTACCTGCTTCTATTTTAATATATGCACAGCCTCTGCATGTCAGGAGATCTAATGAGGGCTTAAACCCAAACACAGAGTTGGATTCATTGTGCTCTACAATTTAGTCACGTAGCCTGATAAATATATACATACGATGATGAAGATATTTTACAGATTATTAAAATGACAAAATTGTAGCATTATTTGTGCATTGTACAAATATTATATTTGATAAATTTAACTGTAAGGGTGTTATCTTTTGTTTCCTGTTATATGAGTGTGTCATTAAAGAAGGATAATTTGGGAAATAACATGATGGCACAACTGAGGAAAGAACATTTGAACATTTTTGCAGAAAATTATAATTATATTCCAGAATGCTGACACTAGATTTTGCATGTTGCTTGCTCGTTCTTTCTGGGAGATTCAGTGGTAATCTTTTTAATGGATCAGAATTCCTTCCATCTCTTTTCACATGGGAATTTGCAGGCATACTTTAAATGGAAATAGTTATCCAATTGAATGATCCATCTGTTTGTCCTGCATATACCCAATGGTACTCAAAGAGTTAGGTGAGATAATCTATAAACCACAGGCAGGTATTTTTAGTATTTTTTAGTCTTTAGAAACTGGAGAAATACCAGATGACTGGAAACAAGATAATATAATACCAACATATAAGAAAGAGGACTGTACTGATCCAGGAAACTGTAGGCCTGTTGGTTTAACTTGCATCACACGTAAAATACTGGAATCTATCATCAGAGAAAAGTTAAAAAGATAAATCTTCTGGGATAGCCAACACGGTTTTCACAGGGGAAGGTCATGTCTATCAAATCGTCTGCCATTCTTTGAGGACACTATCAAGTGTTTTGATTGTAACAAAGCTTATTAGATTATATCAAAATGAAGACAGTAAGAATTACAGGAAGCATTTCAGAGTGTGTTTGCAACTGGCTGCAGGGTAGAACACAATGCTACGTTTTAGATACCTTGAAAAAACTTGATCTTTCAACCAGGAATGATACACTGGAAAGGTCCGTTAACTCGGAACTACAATTCGGACAGTCGGGTACCATTTCACAGCTCCGAGTTGCCACGTAGGAGGAAAGTAACATCAGTCAAAATTGATGAATCTGTATTTTCATGGGAAATGCTTAACAAGAGCATGAAACACCATTTAATTTAGTGGTAGTTTCAATATTTATGAGTGCCCACATCCTTCTCTTAACAACATGCATAGGGAATATAAACAAGCTATGGGGTTTTAAACAGTTTGCTTGAGTAAAATATGAAAATACATTTTTAAATAGGCCTATGCATTTTTTCTCTTGTTGGGACCTCTGCTTTTCTTTATTCACATAAACAACATTGACAGGCACAGTACATTAGTTAGTTTATCTGATGATGCAAAACTGGGAGGTTTAGCTAATAGTTTGGAATCTACTGAAATAATCCAAGAAGATTTAAACAAAATCTAGAAGAGAATGGAAACCTGGCAAATAAAATTAGATGAAGCTGAATGTAAGGTTTTATATTTGGGAAATAGAAACATAACGCAGGACTACTTTATGGAAGAAACAAAATTGTAATGTGCTCAATTTAAAAAAAGACTTAGGTGTAGTAGTTTATCAAAGCCTTTCAGATTCTACGCATTGTGCCGTCGTATTAAAAATGACAAGTAAGACCAAAATGATGCTGGGATATATAGCCAACAGTATTGTGTATATAATCCAAGGAGGTTACTTGGATACTTATGTTATGCAATACCTTTGTCAGACCACACTTAGATAACTGTGTGCCATTCTGGGCACCGTACAACAAGAGAGATATAGAAGCTCTGGAGAAGGTTCAAAGAAGGACAACTAAACTAGTTCCTGGTACCATAAAAGTTATGAGGAAAGATTTAAGATACTTAATCTCTTTAAGCGTTGTAAAATGAGACTATTTAAATTCATTAAAGGGATTAACAAAGTGAAGAACAAAAAATTCTTCAGGTTGAGTTTCCGCACAGACATCAGGAAGTATTTTTTCACACAGAGAGCAGTCGCCGTGTGGAATATCTCGCCAGGTCATGTAGTAGAGGTAGAAACTTTGGGGGTTTTCAAAACCAGGCTTTATATTGTGCTAGATAGGCTACTATCTAGTTTGTAGGTAAATGATGAGCACTAGACTCAGTGTACCACTACACTTTAGTGGTAGGATGGTGAGCATTGTTGGGCTGAATGGCCTATTCTCATCATTAAGTTGTGTTATGTTATGTTATTTGGCCATATACCAATAAATTTGAATAGCTTGGTCTGTTGGGACTATAATGTATGGATGCTTCATATACTTCAATGCTTGGTGTTTTTGGTTCTCCCACATGCAAAGATATTGGGAAGTATTTTGTCATGGTTTAATGTTGTTATCTTAAATCACATTTTGAATTGAGTTGGCGGCAACCATGCAGGAACTTCCATACTTCCAGATGTTACAGGTAGTACGTGAGCATGTTTTTTGAGAAGACGACCCTCATTTCCCATAATAAATCAATTTTACAATCCAGTGGCGTTGCAATCGCCACATGATGGCAGTCCAGTCTATTGGAGAAAGCCATGCAGGACTTGAGTAAAAGTCCTAACATGGGCAAATTTACTACACAGAACACTAGATGGCAGTAACATGTATGTCTGTAATAAAACCAGCTGATGTTCCATGCGACAAAAAGATTTTAAAAACAATATAATTAATGTAAATGCAGCAAGCTAAGCAATGGACAAAATAAAGAGGTGCTTGAAATTGTAAAAGAAAGGCTAATAAAAAAATAATCAGATAATTTAAAAAAAAATGCAGAGTAAGCAAACATAAATTTAAAAAATGCTAATTTAAAATGCAGAGTAAGCAAACATAAAAATGATTCTCCCCCACATATTGGAGCCATAAACTTCCTCTTGCCTTGCTCACCTCTAATTACCTGAACATATTAAGTTGGTAACAGTCAATTTGCTTTGCATAAAATCAATATAATATTGCTCAAGTTATCCTGTATGATTTTAAACGCAGTACAGCATGTCCTTTTCTGTGCTTTCAAAGGGCCTCGCAATAAATCTGCGGTTACCCAGAATGTTTCTTCTTCTTTTTCTTTCCTTCCCTCTTTCTTCTTCTTCTCTTTTCTGGCAAGGGTGCACACATGAGAGTGTTCACGTCTCGGTTGAGTGTGAAGCTCTTAATGCGATCTGTTAGGTACAATACTGCACAGCCGCCGTGCGTGCATGTAGATGACCTGGAACGTGACACGTTCTATGAAATCTTTCTGTCTCCCTGTGTGATGTGCACCGATTCTGTCAATAAATTAATTAATCATCAGTACATTACTTAATATAGCATTTTAAAAAATAAAACATTGTTTATGCCTGTCCCAATGCCGCAGCATTCTCCGTCGATTCGGGACAGCATGGGCATGAGAGCGTGGCGTCTCCTCTCTTTCCGCCACGCATCGCTTTTTTCCCCAAACTGAGCTCTGCCTCTGCTCCCAATAGCTGTTTACCTGCAGCTCGCACAGGCAGGCTGGTGGCTCATCACCAACCAGAAACACTCTTGTGTGATGAGATAATCCGGCCAACAAAAGTTTTAACAAAACAAAACAAAAGTTAGCCGGGGGCAATTAAATCCAATAGCAAGATGCTAGTTGTTAGAATTGTTCCAATTCAGGTTTAGCCAATTTTAGCTACAACGGCGAGACCAAGACAGTATCACTTCAGCCATACATACTATTTCGGGGGTAAGTAAAACAACATAACTTTTTTCTAAATGTGTGAACTATTCTTTTAATAAAGCAGGTTTTATTTGGCTGGGTTATCTTAAGAAAGTGGGTTTTAGTTGACTGGGTTATCTCATCTGATCTTATCTCAAGTATTTAACCTGACAGATCGCATTGTGCTAATTATGCACTACCCAACTGGATTCCAGGCATTGCTTACACTGACCTGAACTGGATTCATACACACTTATGACTCAGCTGAGTATATATATTCAGTGTGTGTGTCTGTGTTTGCACACATATGCATTTATATGTATTAGAGCTTTATATGCATTGCATATAAAACGCACATTTTGCATTTACACTTATGTAGGCCTAATGTATATTGTAATACCAGAGGAACTGTGTGACCGCTGCAGGTTCATGTTGGGTTAAGTTTCATGGAAGGATGTTATGCAACAAAAACAGTGTAATTTCACTTCTGCAAACCCTGCTTGAAAGTGCAACTTTTGGAATGACCACATATATGAAGTTCTTTTCAAATAACAATTGCAAATTCAGTGGAGTCAGGCGAATGTGATCCAGATGTCATAGTGAAGTGTGACAGTATGCACGTAACACATGCAATGCAAACTATTAATTACATGCAATATAATTTTTGTTTGTTTCATGTGGATACTAATGGCTTAACTACATCCAGACTGTTGGCAAACTGTTGTAGGTTGCTTTGACAATAGCATGGGCATAGTTAGAATTTGAGGGTTGGGGAAGCTTAGCCCCGAAGGGGTCTGAGGAAAAATTTATTTTTTAATTCATTAAATAATTAGGTGTGCGTTACTTGTGCACATTAACCACCAATGAGTTAGTTCAATCTATGTCTTGAACCAATAGAATCAATAGAGTCTATTGTTTGTGTGTAATTTTACCCATTCTTAAACATATTATCTGTCAGTCATACAGTCATGTTTAAACAGATTTTTTATTTTTTTTTAAATCAAGAATTATGTTGAAAAAATTAAATAAATATAAACTATAAATATAATGCATGCGTGGTCAAAACAAGAGATTTATTCAATGAAATAATTTGTGTGTCTGTGTGATTGAGAGAGAAAGAGTGAGTGAGAGTGTGAGAGAGTTTGTGTGTGCATGTAGGAGAGATACATAGAGATACACATTGCAGGAGCGATACATAGATAGATATTTCTGTATTTAGCTTTTCACATAATAATGTCTGTGTACATACAAATTCAGCAAGGTGTTAAAACAGTTAAACAGTCACAAAGACACCCCACATGACTGACCCCACTTCAACCCAGTGCAGGAGAAATATATACAAACCCCAATTCCCAAAAAGTTGTAAAAACAGAAAGCAGTGATTTGAATTTTTTTTTAACATATATTTATATTTTATATTTATGTAAATATACATTCATTCCGAATTTCATGCCTGCAACACGTTACAAAAAAGTTGTGACAGGGGCAAAAAATAAATAAATGGAAATACACCTGTTTGGAACATTCCACAGGTAAACAAGTGATTATATCATGACTGGGTATAAAAGGATATCAAAAGACTCTTGATATCTTATTTCCAGGTACTCTTACAAGCGATACTATAACCTCTCTGCATTTGAACTGATCTCTATTGGAATTGGGGGGTGGGACTAGATTAAGCTGTAAATTACACGGTAATAGTATGGAACCCATGGTTGGCTAAATGACTCAAGGGCCTGAGGTATCAAATTAATCTCAAATGAGTATCAAACATAGCCTACATAACAGCTCTGATAGCCTAATAGTCTACAAATAGGCTACGTTAGCATTGATGTGCATATGGTTATAATCTTAGCTCTCATCCTAATTAGGATAATTTTCTAGTAACAGTTAACATTGTTAAAGACTGCTAAATTTGCCATTTAAACCCTGTATATAAACATTTTCACATAGGATTGACTGCAGAAGTTCTATGGGTTACTGGTAACCCAGCACCATCTGATTTGGCTCCTAGACTTTGGATACTTGTGTGTAACTTGAATTGTGGGAAGCATAGAATTGGCATCCAATCCTTCTATTTCGTGATCCTTGCCTACAGCCAAGTAACAAGATATATTTTGTCCTCCAGGCCTTTTTCCAAATTGTAGTGAAGCTCCAGACAGAAAACTATCTTTCTTGTTTAGACAAAGGCAGGGATTATTCATTTTGGCCACTCTGTAAAGTGGAGTTAAGGGAGAGACCACTGTGAATCAGTTCGATGAATGGACTGTCTCCGTTCCTTCCTGGGTGAGGCTCTGGCAAATTATGTATTGGTTTATGGGACTTCATATAGTTGGCACTAGAATAGTCAGGATTTTATCTGGACCATGGGGCACATCACTAAGCTTCCAGTTATATAAATTGACATAACGTAAAATGTCAGACAGTTAACAACGTGCAACAATTATTTTATGTGAGTTGTCAGTGATTGGTCTGAGAGTCACAGAGATAAATACAACTTATGATTCTGGAGTGGTGCTCTCCAATACTGATAAAAGTTTTGAGTCAGTCCATCCGGAAGCCAAACACTTTCACTGAATCGTAATCTGGGAATTCCAAAATTGCTTCATTTCCTTTCCTTCCGCAGTAAAAAACTGATGATGCAAAATTAGGGCAAAACAATAACCCTCTGGAGGCGGGGTGCCAGGTTTCTTTAAAAAAAAATATTCTTAGGCACATAGTCGGCGCTGGGCCAGGATTAATGATCCCTGCCTGTGGAGACTTGTCTGTGGGTGTAACGGGGTAGTACCAAAAGGCCCGTAAGAAAAAATGCAGCCCAATTCTACAGGCTTAAATAATGCCAGACTCCTCACAAATAAGTGTTTAAAATATTGAGCCCCGCTACTTGTAATTTTTTTTTATTAAAGCTTGTTTTTCATGTAAAAAAAGACTACCTTTATAAAACGCTACCTTTACCTTTACCGTTGCAACTGAATAAATTATACCGCTGTCCAATCCATGAGCAAGATTTTGCTGACTGCATTTTGGCATTGGCTAACTCAGGTGGTGTCTGGCGCGTTCTTGTTTTACACTCGCACAGGGTCATGGGGAGAGCCGCTTGCCAACCGAAGCTTAGGCAAGAAAAGAAAGTCTGGAGTCACAGGATATGGTGCAGTGGAAGAAACCACACTCTGTTGATTTTGTAAAAAGATATTTCTGTTACATGATGGGGAAAGTGAAGGTGACTACAACCTGTTACGCAACAGCTTACAGAGTCAGACCTCCGTATGTGTGGCCGGCGTGTACGTCGGGGTGGGGTGTGTTGGGAAACATGGAGGCAAATGCCAACGTTTTTTCCCCATTGTTGCCTGACGTGACATTACATCTTTTAACCAGAGATCAGGGCTTAGGAATGCGTCCCCTTTTCATGAGTAATGACCCAGGAGTCTCGTCAAAGAGGGAAAAAATAGAAAAAGAACGTCCAGTAAATTTCCTTTGCACTCCTTTGTTTTAAACTTTAAACACCACCAGGGGGCGATGCAGGTGCAGCAAGGGAAACAAACAGCAAGCGCTTCTTGCCTGAGCTCCTGCACAATTGCATAACCACTACAGTGTCAGACACAGTGGCAAAACTGGATGAAATCAGGTTTTTAAAATCCCTTTTAACTCCCCGTTGTCTCTTTTTTCTTAATTTGGAATTCATGGTTCTGTTCATGGCCTCTTTCCTCCATCACATTTGCCACTAACATGGTCAGGATTTGGTATCAAACTGTATGGGTGTAGGCCTATAGCTATACTGAAAACCAATGTTGTGACAGATGATCCCTGTCATCTATCTCCATATAAATCTCCACAATATGAAAATTAATTCACATTTGCAATTATAGATACTGTATATTTCAAGTGATATTACTGTTAGGACCACATCAGATGTTGGGAATAATGATGTATTTCCTGACCCCCAGATAAGCATATATTATCATGTCCTACCAAAAAATCTTTTTTATTATTTAAAACAGCAAGTTAAATCCAATTCTTTTTTGCTGGTGAAAATTTACAGGCCTGATGTCACATCCGCCGTTTCCCTTCCAGTCTTTCTTCATTTCGTTCTCTTGTTTTCCCCATTCCTCATGTTTCATGTCATGTTTTTCCTTTTACTTTGTCTATCTCTCCATGTTGTGCAGGTTGGGCATGGTTTCCCTGCTGGTTTCCTAATTTTCTCCCTAGTTGTCCCTCAGCCAATCACGCACCTTCCCCACTCGCATTCCACACTCCCACTCATTACCTGATTCACTCTCGCATACATTCCTCACGCCTCGTTCATTACTGATCCCTCATTCACCTGCTCCTCTCTCTATTTATATTCCCTTCTCCGTTTGTCTCATCACCAGTTTGTTCCGTCTTGCTTGTTTGTTTGACGTGTTTACTTGGCACTTGTTGTGTTTTGTCTAGTCTGCTTCCAGTTTCGCCCGTCCAGCCTGCTTCCCCATTCCTGTCCACCTGCACTCGACTCCCTGCTTCCAGTTCTTTTTCAATGTTGCCCACCTTAGTTTCGCTAACCCCGTATCCTGACCTTCACCAGCTCACCTGCTTGTTTGTCTGTCCGTCTTGATCATTCTAATAAATTATACTACTGCCGGAGTTTTGCCTGAGTCCTGCCTTTGGGTCCATTCTAGTTTTGGGAACTGTAACACCTGATTTACTAAGACCTTTAGCGTGTGCAAAACCGTTTAGCACACGCAAAACCAATAAAACGACAAATGATTCATGTGTATGGTCATGGTATTTGTTTGGCACCAATCCTTGATTGTGTTATTAGTTTAGCATGTGCTAAAAGTTATTGCTGCACCCACTAAACGTCTTCGTAAATCAGGCCCTAAGTGTTTTATGTATGAAATATACATCAGTTATTAACATAGAACATTTTTTTGAATAATTTCAGTTTTTAACTTCTATACCAATATCTATACCCTCTGGTAAGTTTTCTATTTTCAGAAATTTTATAAGAATTATAGTTTAAAAATGTGTATTTTACTTACATTAAGAGACCTCTTAGCAACTGAGAAAAATAAAATGGCTACTCACTACGGCTATGCCGTGAAATGCGAAAATATAGTATTTTGTCAGATACCAAGATACCAATCTGATGGAGGTCAATTCTTTTTAGTAATTGAATCATGTTATTGAAATTAGCTATTTATTTTCAATGAAGTTAAAAACTATTAAAACATTAATAAATATGTATTTCTATATAAATAAAATCATAGGGTTTCATAGCTATTGATCTATCAAATTTTTTTTTCCTGCATAATTGAAGAATAAAAAATGTATTTATCCAAATTCTCAAGAATGGGTGAAGATGCAAGAGAATATGGGTAAAGATACAAGAAAAAATGGGTAAAGGTTTGAATTTTGGGGGTAGTATTTTCAGTAATAAAACACCCATTTTCAATTGGACTAATCAGTCATTTTGATCTTAGTTCATAGATTTAGGGGTTGAGTGTCCAAGTCCAAGTTTTCACCTTTTGAGCTTTTAATGCAGTGTAGTTAAGTGTTAAGTGCAGTCCATTTACCATTTTAATACGTTATTTCCTTTAATGTCAATGAATCATTCATTGTATGCTGCTCCTGTGCATGTTATAGCACTAAAATACATATTGCATAAGAGGGAATCAAGCATACAGCTTAATGTGCTCTTGTGCAACATGCATTTATGAAAAACAATGGTTGAAAGAGAATAGGTGAATTACTGGTATATCCACCTTGAGGCTCTCTTCGATTAAAATAAATCTCAGCGATTAAAATAAATCCTCCCACTCCAGCACAGGCTTGCAGTGAAAATTAGAACCAAGCCTCTGCATGAGTACGTCATCCAGCAAAATCTGCCCGAACCAAACAATCCATGCGTCCTGTTGCCTGCCTTATATAATCATTCTAAAACCCAGAGTAAACAAAGGTTTTCCATGATCAGGGCCAGCTGGCTCCCTTTCACTCCAATCACATCTCCTCACAGGTCTAACAAGGAGCAGGGAAATTTGTATTGTTTAGAATGCAAAGCCTAATTTTTCATTCATGAATATACTGTCAGAAGAAAATAAATATTTAGTAATATTACAGATACACCATAGCACAAGATTATTATTCATCTTTATGTAGATATCCACTCGGAAATATGGGCCCCTAAATTATACTGTTTTCTACACAATTTTTAATGCCTGGCAGGCATATCCCATCGCTACAACATGTTCACTCAATTTGGGAAGGCGCAGACCGACACCAGAGACTTCTATGACCTGAGCTGTAAGCTTCATTGCTCATTAGCGACTCCTCTGGTCAGTCGAGCACAATCCGGCGAGCTGACCTACCTCCATTACTGCACTGTTACAGCCAGTAAGACAGCTGACACAGATGCACTACAGGAGCCCAATTAGTCAGAGGAGTAGCTAGCCAACAATGTCTGGTCACAGTCAGTATTGACACTTTATGGATTTAATCAGAGCAGTAAAACACAACACCCTTGAGTCTGCACCAGACATCCTAATGCACAGCAAACATGGTGATTTACATTTAACACCACAGTCTCATAAATGTACACCAGTAGTGTTAGATTTACATTGGCATTTTTGTTGAGTATCTCACTCTTATTGCACTTCCATGCAGACACCAATGTGAAGTGTCTAGTACATTAGGGTAGGCAACTCTGGTCTTGGGGTGCTAGAGATTTTTAGAGTTTTTGCTCAATCTAAAACCCAAACTACATAATTGGATTAATTATTAAACTCAAAGAATAGGTGTGCTAACCATGTGCTGGTAGGAATCCATGTCTTAGTATATACAACATTGAGTGTGAGAAGAAATGTTTCTCTAAAAAACCTGATGGCAACAGAGTTCTGTACATTGCACTGGTTTATGCCACTTTCTCAATTGCATTTAAACTTGGGTGATACCAAAACAAATGTATAATCAACAGGCTCAACTTCAAACAACAGCAGCTGTTTCTCAAAGAAAACCCTCTGGATAGAGTACCTTAGCAACCCTTCTTTGTACTTTTGAAAATATGTTTTAAATCATGATGATAAGAATAGGTTAAATAATCATTCAAAAAGCATAAAGGTCTACAGAGATCATCTGACAAGACGAGGTTCAGTTTTGAACTTGATGATGCGATGCTTCCCCTGGTATGCAGACCACCTCTTGCGCAGTGAATCACTGTCTTTCTGGTCAATAAATACAAGCCACTGATCAAGCATACACAAAACAGAGAAACCCACAACTACGCAAACCGAACATTACATGACACTTGAATCACAGGAAAACTGAGGAGGAGGCGACTGCTTATGGTGACAGCCTTATTTTGGTCAAATTCCAAAATGGTGATGAGGAGTGATTGACAGGGAGTCATTTCCTCTTTAACAAAATATTTCCCTCTGTAGAATGATACGTCAACATCCTTAGCTTCTTTGTGGGAGAATAAAAATGAAGACACAGAAAAGGCTGTTTACAATGATCCCAGGATGGTTCTCTATGTTATCTACTATCAGTATTGCAGCTTTCAAAAAAGCATGTACAGTATATCCACTTGGAGCATGATAAAGGTTTAGAATCAATCACCATTTGTCCTTAACTCTGACTCAAAATAAAATTAAGTGTTTGTGTTTTTCTTCTCAGTCACAGCGATCGGCTAATTGATGGTGAAAAAAAACAGTTATATTTATTTACGAAGGCCAATTAAAAGCAAACTGTTGACTGAATCCAGACCACGAGTTTGGCACGCTATGACGTGCAGAGGAACATGGCCCCATTGCACGAATTTAAACCAACATAGATCTGCAAAATAGTCTGCCAAAAAGAGAAGCTTTTGCATAGTCTCATTTAATGAACCTGTAAGCACGCTGACAGCAGCTCTTAATGTTGTGATTTTAATAATGGGGAAAACGCTTGGGAATTACAACTTTCCTTGTTACCATAATGATAATGCAGTTGTGGTGAGGACTGACTGAAATACCTTCTTCACTTTGCTAAACTTTGCATTGTTTTTCAATTAAATATTTTCTCAGCCCACAGAAGCCATTGCAGTAGTCTATGGACACAATATGTTATGCATTTACAGTTTGATTAGTCATAAAGGGCTAATGCATTAGTGCTAATCCTACTTGCCTGTAGAGGCTATTTACACAATGACATCATTCGCATCTGTGTCCCCAGTTCTGTCCAGACTTGCAGCCAGCTGTATACAACCACAGCTAGATGTCCTGTGTTGAGGTTGACTGCTTGGTGATTTTAAAAAAATATATATATTTGAAACATATTATGTTCAGGGCGGACAGGGAAAGTTCATGCACCTTTTTGGGAAACAGTTGCCGTCTGTCCAATATCCTAAATGACCTAGAGGTAAAAAAATCTCCCCCTTAGATGCTCCTCCTCTAGAAAAAATGTCTTGATAAAAAAAATGAAATGGCAGCGTTTATTTTTAGTGATGACTCTGAAAGTTATTGATACAGTTTGTCCCTGGAGATTGTCAGCAAGTTCTTTAAAAATGATGAATGTGATTGTTTTGACCGCACAATCTGTCTTTAAACTGGAACACGCACATGTAAGGTGTGGTATATATTGGCTTATGGTGTATGGTTGCAGGCAGGCTAAGGCTCAGCTCAGGTAGCAATGGCATCTATGGACTGCCATAAACATTATAGATATGACTGATAACAAAATAATATATTTTTAAAATTTCAGAAATGTTTTCCCTCACAGAAATGAAAAACTTATCAAAAACATCCTCCATTACCATGAATAATACTGTGATGTAATATTCTGTTTCTGTCATTTATGTGTGGCTACATTTCAGGAGATATTTTGTAGCACTGTAGAATCTATTCAGCTCTTTAAAATGACCTGGCTCATACGTTTTGTGTATTTGAACCTCAGCCAAGAATGTCCTGTTGGTTTGAGGTCTGGAGATTGCAAAAGCCAGTCCATAACATTGATTATTGTCTTCCCTGAAGGCTACCTTTTAGATCCATGGTCTGGATAGTTGTCATGCTGAGCACAATGACATCAACCAGGTTTGAGCTTCGCAACAAGGGAGGCAGGCTTCTTAAGTGTTCAGAGATAATCTGGAATCCATCTTTCCATAAATTTTGAAAAGAGTATTATGACTAGAATATTGAACAAAATTAAAAAGGCGGTATCAAACATATTAATAATGATATCCATAAATTACCATTTTTGTAACATCTGGCCATAAAATGTGGTTTTAAGTGTCACTGAGATATGATTAGATATACAGAAACCATAAACTAAAGACTAATGCATATCTCAGTTTATCTTTGTGACTGTCTCAGATTTCTTTTTTCTATTTTTTTTCTATCTTTTTCGATTTCTATTTTCTACTTTGAATTTGAACTAATTGTGAAACCCTTTCCATGTGCTGGTGTATAATTTTTGCTTCCTGCTCCTGGAAACTGTGTAATTTCTTTGTACTGAAAGGTTATGTTTCTCAATAGCGAATACCTATCTTATTGAGACTGGTTTCTGTCACCTTCAGACTACAGGGTGCTTTGAACAGGGCAGTGAAATGCATGGGATGATTTTAAGGCATGGAAAAATAGATTTCTGAAAAATGCCATTATTAATAAAACATGATACTGTTTTTCATTGACAAAGTCTTGGGGCACACATATCCTTAGAGATCAAGACCAATATGAGCCATTACTTAATGGTACTGAGGGATCATCTTTACCCCATCTAGAGGGCATTTATTTTCTGCAATGGGAAGTCTTTCAGGATGCCAGTTTGCCAGAAAGTGATTTAGATCTGGGACGCCTGGTGAGTGGATTCTCTGGCCAATCAGTGATATTAATGAATCAATTAATTAACAGGTAGAAAGAAAAACTGTACTACAGGGGTTCATTCCAATCGCTTATTTTATCCGTCCTTCTCTTCTCAGTCCTCGCCTTCCCCGTAAATCGATCGAGGTCCGCCATCTTTAAGGATATAACAAACCGCTAAATGCTCCTCAGAGGAGAAAGGGACGAGGAGGCTCTCTGAGGATGCTTCAGCAAGGAAGCACAAGTGTAGCCTTTACGGAAGTTTTTTCTCGGAGCGTGTGTCGTGTATAAATGATCCATTTCTCCATCTGCCACGTGGCGGGTACACCCCTACACTACCCCCTCTCCATCCCGGGCCAACCTTGGAGCCACATCGGGATTTTGTAACCGGTTTCCCACCCTTGGATGGCAACACCACCATCCTTACCATCATCGACCGGTTCTCCAAGACGGTCCACTTTATCCCCCTACCCAAGCTCCTCCCAGTGTCGGAGACGGCGGAGCTCCTGGTGCGGCATGTGGTGAGGCTGCACGGGATTCCCTCCGACGTCGTCTCGGAACGTGGGCCCCACTTCTCCTCCCAAGTGTGGAAGGCGTTCTGCCACTCGCTGTGGGCCTCCGCCAGCCTGTCCTCCGGCTACCACCCCTAGACGAACGGGCAGACGGAGAGAGCAAACTAGGACCTGGGAGCCGCTCTGAGGTGTGTGACCTCCCCCAACACCTCCTCCTGGAGCAGGCTTCTCTCCTGGGTGGAGTACGCCCTCAACTCGATGACAAGCTCCGCTACTGGGTTGTCCCCCTTCGAGTGCTCCCTGGGGTACCAACCTCCCCTCTTTCCTGCCCAGGAGGAGGAAGCTTCCATCCCCTCTGTCCAGGCCCACCTACAGCGGTGCGAACAAATCTGGAAGCTGGCAGGCACCGCACTTCTCCGCACTACCTCCCGCACCCGTCGCCAGGCGGGACAGCAGGTCTGGCTCTCCACCTCTTCCATTCCCCTATAAGCCACTTCAAAGAAGCTTCAGCCCCGCTTTATCAGTCCCTACCCCATCAGCTCTGTACCCAACCCCACCACCTTCAAGCTGAAGCTTCCGCCCTCCCTCAGGATTCATCCCACCTTCCACGTCAGCCAGGTCAAGCCCGTCTCCTCGAGCCCACTCAGCCCTCCGGTCAAGTCCCCCCCACATCCCCGGATCATCGACAATGCACCTGCCTACACCGTTCGCCGGATTCTGGTTGTCCGCCGCAAGGGGTGCGGATACCAGTACCTGGTGGACTGGAAGGGTTACAAGCTCGAGGATCTGAGTCTCTCTCATTCGGGACTTCCACCGGGCCCACCCGCTGAAGATCCGGCCCGGTGGCACGCCTGGAGGGCGTACTGTTACATCCGCCATTTCTCTCCAGTCCACCCTCTTTTCGTTCTCCCTGTTTTCCCCATTCCTTTTGTTCCGTGTCATGTGTTTCCGTTTACCTTGTCTGTCTCTTATTATTCTTATTGTGCAGGCTGGGCGTGGCTTCCCTGATTTGTTTCTCATTATCACTCGCCCCCTCTGCTCACATTTCACACTCACCTCGTTGCCTCATCTACTCCCACATACATTCCTCACACACTTTAATTATCCTTATGCTTCACACCTGTTTTCCCTTTATTTAAGTCTCACTCTTTGTTTGTCTTGTCGCCAGTTTGTTCCGTCTGTCTGCCTTGTGCTCGACGTGTTTAGTCTCTGTTTATTCTTGGTGCTGTTAACCTGTTTGCTTGCCCATTTCCAGTTTGCTCGTCCAGCCTGCTTCCCTGTACCCGCTCGCTCCAGCCCTGTTCCTGGTCCTGCCCTCTTGTATTCATCAGCCCTGTATCCAGTCCCTCACCCGCTCACCTGCCTGCCTTAGTTCGCCAACCCCGCTTCCAGCCCGTCACCCAGCTCCCTTGTCTATCTGTTCGCTTGCCTGATCTAATAAATTCACTCCTGTCTGAGTTTTGCCCAAGTCTGTCTCAGAGTCCTGCAATTGGGTCCATTCCAGAGTCTGTACCATAACAGCAAGGAGGGAAAATAAGGGATCGGAATGAACCCTTAGCCTTGAGGGCCAGATTTCAGTAACCTTGCCCTATTGAATGACTCTCTCCCAGTTGTTTAAATTGTTTTGCATAAAGTTGCCTCTAGTTTATTCTATACCAAAGATGAATTTGATAAAGAATAACAAGAAACGAATGACAGATTTACTGATATGAGCATGTAGATCGGCATCTGACTTGTAGTGAAACCGTCACATCCTCTGACATATCATAAAACCATGTTGTTTACTCAGAAATAAGGATGCTGCTTCCTTGATGAAGTTTTACTTTTACCACACTTCCAAGCCACTGCTGCTTCCCCAGAAATGCAGCACGTCTGCAGTCCAGGCAGTTGAGACAGAATGTAACATCGTGGTGACATCACTGTGACGACCGTGGGAAAGCACAGGGTTAAAGCTCACCTCATCTCTGGATGTGAGAGCAACATCTCCACACCCCGTGGGCTATGGGACACACAAACCAACACCTGCGCTTAGATTCGCCGGGGGTGGGTATAACTCACTAAAGTGAAACTCAGACTTTTGCATTCCGCAGTGGTACACTGTCAACCTTTACAGTCAGTATCGCCCCTGTGAAACTCAGACTTTTGCATTCCGCAGTGGTACACTGTCAACCTTTCCAGTCAGTATCCCCCGTGTGAAACTCAGACTTTTGCATTCCGCAGTGGTACACTGTCAACCTTTACAGTCAGTATCCCCCGTGTGAAACTCAGACTTTTGCATTCCGCAGTGGTACACTGACAACCTTTACAGTCAGTATCCCCCCTGTGAAACTCAGACTTTTGTATTCCGCAGTGGTACACTGTTAACCTTTACAGTCAGTATCCCCCCTGTGAAACTCAGACTTTTGCATTCTGCAGTGGTACACTGTCAACCTTTCCAGTCAGTATCCCCCCTGTGAAACTCAGACTTTTGCATTCCGCAGTGGTACACTGTCAACCTTTCCAGTCAGTATCCCCCGTGTGAAACTCAGACTTTTGCATTCCACAGTGGTACACTGACAACCTTTACAGTCAGTATCCCCCCTGTGAAACTCAGACTTTTGCATTCCGCACTGGTACACTGTCAACCTTTACAGTCAGTATCCCCCCTGTGAAACTCAGACTTTTGCATTCCGCAGTGGTACACTGTCAACCTTTACAGTCAGTATCCCCCCTGTGAAACTCAGACTTTTGCATTCCACAGTGGTACACTGACAACCTTTACAGTCAGTATCCCCCCTGTGAAACTCAGACTTTTGCATTCCGCAGTGGTACACTGTCAACCTTTACAGTCAGTATCCCCCCTGTGAAACTCAGACTTTTGCATTCCGCAGTGGTACACTGTCAACCTTTACAGTCAGTATCCCCCCTGTGAAACTCAGACTTTTGCATTCCGCAGTGGTACACTGTCAACCTTTCCAGTCAGTATCCCCCGTGTGAAACTCAGATTTTGCATTCCGCAGTGGTACACTGACAACCTTTACAGTCAGTATCCCCCCTGTGAAACTCAGACTTTTGCATTCCGCAGTGGTACACTGTCAACCTTTACAGTCAGTATCCCCCCTGTGAAACTCAGATTTTTGCATTCCGCACTGGTACACTGACAACCTTTCCAGTCAGTATCCCCCGTGTGAAACTCAGATTTTGCATTCCGCAGTGGTACACTGACAACCTTTACAGTCAGTATCCCCCCTGTGAAACTCAGACTTTTGTATTCCGCAGTGGTTCACTGTCAACCTTTACAGTCAGTATCCCCCCTGTGAAACTCAGATTTTGCATTCCGCAGTGGTACACTGACAACCTTTACAGTCAGTATCCCCCGTGTGAAACTCAGACTTTTGCATTCCACAGTGGTACACTGTCAACCTTTACAGTCAGTATCCCCCGTGTGAAACTCAGATTTTGCATTCCGCACTGGTACACTGTCAACCTTTACAGTCAGTATCCCCCCTGTGAAACTCAGACTTTTGCATTCCGCAGTGGTTCACTGTTAACCTTTACAGTCAGTATCCCCCGTGTGAAACTCAGACTTTTGCATTCCGCAGTGGTACACTGACAACCTTTACAGTCAGTATCCCCCGTGTGAAACTCAGACTTTTGTATTCCGCAGTGGTTCACTGTCAACCTTTACAGTCAGTATCCCCCGTGTGAAACTCAGACTTTTGCATTCCGCACTGGTACACTGTCAACCTTTACAGTCAGTATCCCCCCTTTTTTTATTTTACTGCTGAGTTATATTGTTTTTTTTCTCACAAAGATGCCTATAATGAGCACCTACAAATTTAGAGTTTGAGATGGCAATAGATCGAGGCATTTTTACGGACGAGAGCTGGAAGGCGAGCTCCTTATCGGCACAGTCCAAAGAGGGCCGATACAGTTTAATTTACACATTATTAAATAGTGCTGTGAGTGGATGGTATCAGATGGTATCAGATTATATCTCTTCTCACACGACAAAAAGCACTTAGGTGGCCTTGTGTAGGCTAGTTTTTTGATGTGGGCCTATCTGGACTGTAGCGTGCTTCTGGTTCTGATGTTGCTTTATACGAGTTTTGTGTGACGTGCTTTGCTTAGGCAAATGGTGCTGGTGCTATCTCTTCCAGGGAAGGGCTGTACTGCTGTACCCTTGAACAGAGTGATTCATATCAGTTTCTTCAGAAATGATGTAATGGTATCAGAAAATATGTAATGATGTAATGGTATCGATGATTAGTGTATGTAATTTGTGTTGATAGTAGGTTTCCAAGTAAAGTAAAAAATACATGCATATATGAAATTATATATACTTGAAATTTCTGAAACTCAGTGTAATGTTAATACATATTGACAGTCATTTAAAAAACATGTAAATATATAACAAGACAGTACTAATTTTTCATGAGTTAAGTGCCTTCTGAATGACTGTTTAAGAAATATTTACGAATGCCCTGCAGCCATATTTCACTCTGTATATAGCTACAGTAGAGCAGTTATGTGGGCTTGCCAAGTGAGTTATTATCTGTGTTTGGGTTGCTATGGCGACCGTGGAGTGTTGCAAGAATAAGACGTGTAATATGTGCCTTATATGGCACCCCGGAAGCGTCCGACCGATAACCAAACAGGATACTTTTTTTAAAAGGCGAAGTTTAATCTTTATCTCTGGCATCGGGATGCCGTGGCCACAAAGTAAACAGGGGTGCACGCACACGCGTCACACCTCTTGAGTGAGAGAAATCCACGACTGCTGCAGCACGGTTGGGCTCAGCCAGTGAGTCACATATGAGCGCCTGATGAGTGGGGGCTTGTCGTAAATAACCGGGACCGACCTCACTGACCCCTTTAAACCTTACTCACAGGGTTTTAAGCACCCCCGTTCATTTCTTACAAGGTTCTACTTCCTTATCAGTCTCTCAACTTGCTGAATGTGGAGCCAGGGCAGAGCGTGCCCAGGCTTGATCGGTATGGGGTTAATCCTTCCCTACATCCTAACCACACCCTTAGCCCCCTTCACCCGATGAAACATCAGGGTGATCAGTAGAGCATGACGACTGGATTCATGAATGTATTTAGTTTGGTCTGCTGCCCGTTTTGTTCCTGAGAGAGACACTGCAGCTAAAAAAAACAAAAATGTGTTATATAACTGTCCACCCTAAAGGAACCCTCCCCCCCTGTATATACGCACACATAAAAGCCTACACATATGTATAGGTACCTGTATATATAATGTCTGTCTGAGAATGATTCATTCATCCATTGTGATAATATTGGAGTAATGAGTATAGCTCTTAGTCACCCAATGTCTACATTCGATGCACTCCTGTTTTATTTCACCACAGTTCACCATCCATCATGCGAGGAGAAGTCTTTACAATTCCCAAATTAGGCCTGGCCGCTCTTCTCCTCTCTTTCGCCAAATAGTGAAGATGAGACGAGAAACACTGCACACAGCTATTAATGCGTTATCTATCAATGTGTCTCATACTTATCCTACCTAAGTGTCTCATCCTTATCCCCCCTGTATTTCCTCATGTAATTCATATTTAATTCAGGACAAAGCCCTAAACGTCTGTTTAAAAAGAGGAAACGCATTCACCTTCAAATGACAGTTATATAATACAGCTCATTCCCTCTCCCACCCAATCCCTCTTCCCTATCTCTCACTCTTTGGCTCTCTCTCCTCTCTTTCTCTCCCCCCTCTCTCTTTCTCTTTCTCTCCCTCTCCCTCCCTCCTCCCTCTTTTTTTTTTCTTGACATGGAAGTTACTCTTAGGAGAGAACTGGAGCGGTTGCATTTCTAGAGAAATGCAGCTCACCTTTCTTATCACACCTTCCCGGTAAGGGAGAGAATGGGGGGGCGGAAGGTTTAATGTGAAAGCCCTCTCGCGGATTCACAGAACCGTATCTCCTCTTCAAATCTGTGAGCTGCACGCAGGTCCTTCTGGCTCCGCTGGTGTGCAGGTGTAGTTTGCTAATATATTGCTGGTCTATGACAGTAATGGGGTTTACTTATCTGAAATATCTGGCGTTGGCTTTCTTAAGAATGCAAAATATGTGTGGCGAAACATACATGCACGCGCATCTGTGCACGCACAGGTTTCTGAACTCCCGCACATCCGCACACACGCACATCCACACACAACATACTTTAATCCCCACAGGCTAACTCCTTACAAAACAACCCACAAATGAAAGTGAATATTTAAAAAAATATATATATACTTTTCTCAAGTGTCCATTACTCAATCAAGCTTTGTGGATGCATAGCAAGGCTCATGAACATTGTCGTTGCCGATGATTATTCACAGAAGACGTGTGATTGTACGCGTCTTGGTTATTGTGCTTGTATGATTGCTATTCCGATAGATAATCTCTTGTCTGGGTTGTGGATAAACTAACCAAAATTGACCCTCAAACATTCCGAGGTATGAGCGTGTGTGCACATATGGCCCCACGCGTGCGCACGCGGCTGTGATTATCTTCGGCACTGTGGCCTTGTGGCTACGAGAGAACCACAGCTGTGCCGATATACAGTATAGCAGCACGCCCTCTTGTATGATATTGCTTAAGCATTATTATTGTTGTTGTCATTCATTTTCATTTATTCATTTTTGTAAAATACATTTTGTAAAATAACTGGTTTTCTCATTTTGAGCACCTTCCCCTCAGAAGATATCTGCACGGCCCTGCACACGCGCGCATGCACACACACACACACACACACACTTTCTTTTTTTGTATATACAGTGCCCTCCACTTTTATTGGCACCCCTGGTAAAAACGAGTAAAAAGAGTTATTGTTATTATTAAGAGTTACTGATCTCTATGAGAATTGGGGGGTAAGACTAGATTCAGCTGTAAATTACGCTGGTACAGTATGGAACACATGACTGGCGAAATGGCTGTACGTCATCAAGGGTCTAAGGTATCAAACGAACCCCAAACCATCACTCTGCGGCCAGATATGGAGTAGATGTGGATGGATCCCTTTAAGGGTTGTTTCTCCTGACTTTTTTCCCCATAGAGTTCCATAGGAAAATGAATCAGGAGAAATAACCCACATCTACTCCATATCTGGCAACAGAGTGATGGTTTGGGGCTCGTTCGATAGCTCAGACCCTTGATGACTTACAGCCATTTAGCCAGCCATGTGTTCCATACTGTACCAGTGTAATTTACAGCTGAATCTGGTCTCACCCCCCAATTCCCATAGAGATCAGTTCAAATGCAGAGAGGTTATAGTATCGCTTGTAACAGTACCTGAAAATAAGATATCGAGAGTCTTTTGATGTTGATTGGTCACAGACTTCAGGAAGTAACAGCATGCAAAGGATATGCGACCAAATATTAAATATGGTACTTTAAAAATATGTTAAAGCAAAATATTCTAATTTTCTGAGACGCTGAATTTTGGGTTCCATTAGCTGTAAGCCATAATCATCAAAATTACAAGAAATAAAGGCTTGAAATATTTCACTCTATGTGTAATGAATCTATATAATATATGAGTTTCACTTTCTGAAATGAGTGACAAAAAATATTGAACGATATTCTAATTTTTTGAGCTGCACCTGTAGATGGATAACTTGAAGGGTTTTTTCTACTGACTTATTTTTCCATAGAGTTCAATAGGAAATTTTGTCAGGAGAAACAACTTTTAAAGTGATCCATCCATATCTACTGCATATCTGGCAGCAGAGTGATGGTTTGAGGCTCGTTTGATACCTCAGACCCTTAATGACTTACAGCCATTTAGCTGTTCATTTCATTTACAGCCATCAGTGTCAATAATGAGACGGATTTTCTCTACATTACATATAGCCTCTTTAATACAAGGATCCACTAACCTCTATTTGGGACAAAAATGTATGACCTATTTACAGTTTTTTTTGTTGTTGTTTTTGTTTTTACATATGCCATAGATCAAATTATTGTTCATTCATGAATTATGAAGATGATAATAACCAATGTGTTTATTATAATAATGGCTGTAATATGTTCATGTCAGGCCCAGCTATGCTGGCACCCAAGGGATAGTCTTCTGGGAAAAGTCGTAAGCATGGTGTCATTGCACGTCTGCTCAAACTGCCCTGGCACGCATGCTCCGTGTAGTCCGGAGTGGGAATTTTCCTTTCCCAGCATGTGAGACACAGTTGGGAAAACTGAGCCATGTCTGTATTGTGCTTGGAAACACTTCCACATTCCTGTAATGACCTCTGGAGCCATGCTGTTCTACTTAGATCGGAAAAGCCGGCCACGATCTAAGATTCCCTAACTGCGGGCCTCTCACAACATGTAAACATCAGTGATGATGATGAAGATCAAAGCTTTACCTCAGAAATGTTATTCCTTGCAATTATTCCATTTGTGCATGGAATCAATTTCAGAAAATGTTCTGTACTTGTGTATTTTAAAGTGAACCCAAAAGGAAAGTGCCTGGAATGCACACTGCAAGCCCATAGTGGTTTGAGATTTAATTTTGGTTTAATAGCTGGCAAGCAAGCGGCAAGCCGTTTCCAGTAAGTTAGATCATAGTGAAGATGTTACCTTTTGACACAGAGGTCTTGTTAACATTCACACACATGCACATACGCACACAACAAGCTGATAGTTTTTTTTTTCTAATTATATATTGCTTTTTTTGTGTTGAGTCCAGAATCAGGTCCTGACCAGGTTAGTGCTGGCTGTGACCGGGCTTCCACAGCACAATGCATAATTGGCTATAGTGTTATCCAGGAAGGGAGGATTTCAGTGGGCAGGGTATCCCATTCCCAGAATGTAAAAGCAAATACCCATGTCAATGTGATGAACCTGCACCAACAGCGCACATATGGACAAGCTCAGTTAAGTGCAGAGTGAAAATATGGTAGTTTCTGAATTGAGCTGAGACAGTTGCTGTAATTAGACAGATTAAAACTGAGAAGGTAATTCATTTTGTTGAAAGACATTATCAAGCAGGTAGCTTCAGCTTCACTACTTTGTGTGTGTTGGATTTACATAAGCTGCCCTCCATCTTGGTTATATGTTGCCATTAGTGCCAAGTTGTGGGAGATGGAAATGTATTAGCATTTGTGACATATGTTGCCACAGTGGTAGTTGTGGAGTGGTGCAGAATGGGAATGGGTATGATGACACCATTGCCAAATGGTAAGCACAATTTTAAAATGTATATTTTTGCCACCAAAGAGTGGCCAGGATACTTGAGAGTTCCAGACTCATACTCTAATGTCATACAATTATTTTTTAGGAAAGTCTAAATTAATTGATGGAAAGAAGGGTTCATACAGAGGCCACACACTTCTAATGAGATCCCAGTTACTGCTGGTCTTTTTTGGTTATTCAACTAAAGATAATATAAATTTAAAAGATTTAAGCTGATTAATTATTCAAAAAGTTTCAAAGTAGGAAACATTTAAGTTTTGAACAGCATCTATTCCCTGTGCAGTCTTCTACTGTAGTTTGCTTTTCAGCAATGGAAAAGCAATGTGATGCAAAACAGGCCTGTTTGTGGTACTGTAGTAAGATTAACAACAGTACAAAATAGTAGTACTGGGGTGTGAGTACATGTAGTATCTAAATTTAAAAATCAAGGACGTACCTGGGAAAAAATTATTTACAATGTTTCGGTGACGCACGTCAGTTCCTGTGAAAATGATAAACATTATGTATGTATATTACAGCTTAATGCTGCTTTCTTTCCTTGTAGTCTTTTAAAGTTTCTAAAAAGTATATCAGTGGGGATATTCAAGTAGTCTTATGCTGGATAACAGGCCTCATGTAAGCACATGCGCACCACATTCCACGTGTTCATACAACGTGGGAAAACTCACAAAATGAAATCCGAGAAGCAACAGTGCTTTGCCTTCAGGCCTTTTCCATGCATCTGCACGGTATTTTATTATCATTCATATCATATTCTTTTGTTTACTGTCACAGGTCAGGGCGAGTGCAAAAAGGTAGATCATTGATTTGTTAAACCGTATTGTGTTTTTGGTATCATGTTAACATATGTATTCATATGAATGATGATATATATGAATTAATTATTAGTTATTAATTCAAGTATGAAAAGAGCCCAGCGACCTGACGCCACTGAGGTATAATGCGAAACTGGAAATGCGGAAAGAAACAGGTCTGCAAATGGAAGGAGACCATTTCCGCAGGCAGGAGGAGGAGGAGGTGCGAGAGCATAGGCCGAGGGTAAGGCGGTGTGGCGTGGTGCAACAGTGCTGTAAGCGTGAACGGATGAACTGACAGTGGATGAAGAAGTGGATGAAGGACAAGGAATGACGGCAGAATGTCAGAGGGTGAAAATGTAAATAATTTCAAGAAGAGAAGAGGATATTAGTGTCCTCATATCTTCATATGCTCATATCATGGTTTGTACAGTAGATACCTTCTCTCGAACCCACAGAATACTTCACGTTGGTCAAAATAGACCTGAATTGGCCTTTTAGATGAGCTTTGTCATAAGGACAAACGGTTTCAATAGACAAAATGGACAATATTTTCTTGTAATACATTGTATTTATTTTTTGTTACATCATAACATTTAAAATTCTTCAGGCGGATCAGTTCAAGTAACAAAACACTGGCCAAATAATACTTAATACATAACTATACAATCTAGAAATTACGCTGCCTACAAGCTCCAGAGATCTAGACAATATTCTTTTCTTTATTCAAGTGAAACATTTTCATAGTTTCAAACCATTATATAAAATAGCTCAAGTATGAGTTAGCCTTGCTAACACTTTCAACAGCAAATTAAATAAACAAAAACAGAACTGGAAGGTTTAAGCATAGCTTTGAGGTCAGTGCAAATTTTTATTTTCTTTATTTTTTAAAGCTAAGAACAGTTATTAAGCCAAAAGCTAAGACTTAATTTTCACTTGTAAAAAATGTTTTATATAACAAATTCTCAATATAATTTTTTTATTTAAAAAAACACAATAAATAGAAAACAATAAGGAATAAATAAATACTAAATAAATAGAAGGCAAATAAATAATCAGGTATTTTTACACTGTTCGTTTTCAAAGCTCAGAAGTCCTTTCTTTCAATAATACAGTGGGGTTGAGCTTGGTTGTGTGCGATGCGCTCATGTTGATGGTGGCCTGATCCATGCCTTCCAAGTCGGGCACGCGGAAGGACACCATCGGGCAGGGCCCTTTGACGTTGCGGCACACCAAATTGCGCAGGGAGGCAGTGTTGACAATCTCGAACCCGACCGCTCCGCCAAAGGTGCTTGGCATCCAGTACGCCGGGGAGCAGATGGGATTACCCATCAGCCCTTTCAGGGAGTAAGGGGCTCCCATCTCCACCATGGACTCTCCAAAGACAGCGTTGGGCCTGGGTTTCTCCACCAGGAGCCCGGGGTACAGCTCCACAGCGTCAATGTCTCCATACAGTTCCTCCAACACAGCGGCCAATTCCGTCTCGCCTTCAGCAGGTTCACAGGGAAAGAACCGCGGTTAGTTATGCAGATCACACGATATCTGTTTAACTGTGACAAAATGTTGCCAATGTTCTTTTCAAAATGGGATCCATAATAAATTTTGTTTTGAGAAAGAAAAATATACATTTCATATATACATTTTCTTTATTTCAAAATTCCAATCTACCCTCTAAGTCATTGCACTTCACCCACACTGGTCATCTGGGGTGGCGTTAACCATAGCAAAGAACATTTTAATAGATGAGTGAAAACCCTGGCTGTAGTTACACAGACAATCTGAGAACCAGGCTCCCATCGAAATTATGTCTTTAATTGAAGGGCTCCTAAATTACTTAGGCTACAGTCCCATATAAGAACTCTTTTAATAGTCTAGAACAGGCAATGGAAACCAGCAGCGTTAGACTTAAGTATAAGGTTCATTTGATAGGGGGTGGTTATTTACAGTAAAAATTATGTTTCTCACCAGTCAAATCCTGGAAGGAGCTGTAAGGCCTCATTGAGAAGTGTTTCCTGTAGGCGTTCATGGACTGGAAGCGCATCTGCCGCGTGTGCTCAATGGAGTTCGCTGCCACCTTCGTCACTGATTGAGGAACATTCCGACCACCGGCAACCTGTCATTAAGAGAAACCGAGAACAAAGGTTCAGACGCTGGTACATTCTTCTTTTTACCAATCATAAATAGTAATGTCAAATATATTTTCATGTAGCTGGTAGGGGACCCTCACCCTGCCTGCGATCTGCTTAGTAAAGGACTCCACCAGGTTTCGGATGCCGTGTTCTATGACCAGAGAGTTGTTGAAGACGAACTGTGGGTAGCTATACTCCTGGTCCTGGATGTGGAACGTGTCGGGCATTAGCGGATGCCAGTGGTAGAGGACATTGAACTCCGACGCAATACGGTTCTGGTACTGGAAGTTCGATTTGAATAGCAGCTCCGGGTCAAACTTCAGCTTTAAATTATAGCCACTCAGGTGCTGTACATAGTCCTCGATCACAATTTTAATGGTCTCGCCTGCAGGATAAAACCAAGATCATAACATTATTTTAAAAATACAAGTTACTTCCATTTTCTTCTTTTGAATTTTGTGCAGATGTCACACAGGATAATTCTCAGTACTTGAAATTTTATAATATATTGTAAATATACATACAGTCAAGCCGGAAAGTCTGCCCACCCCTTTCACCTTCTCCACGTTTTATTACATTACAGAACTCAATCTATTGAAGAATATGTCTGTAATGTAATAAAACGTGGAGAAGGTGAAAGGGGTGGGCAGACTTTCCGGCTTGACTGTATATTTTCTCATTTTCCTATGAGCTTGACTGTATATATATATATAAAACATATTTCTTGACTCAGATCTATGGCTATTCCTTGCGAGTAGGATTTGTAGCTAATTTGCAGGAAACCTCTGGAACCTCTGAGTCCGTAATGTAGAGAGGATTGACGATTGTCACTCACCAATGAGGATAAGGCGGGCAGTCTGAAAGAGGCGCTCGTCATCCCAGTCGGGGTGCTCGCTCTTCATGATGTCACACACGCGGTTGTGCTCACGCAGCCAGATGGTGGCGTACATCATGAGGCCTGGGACCAGGCCAAAGGCCTTGTGCCCAACAGCGAGCCTGTGTTCCTCGGGGACGTGGGGTGGGTAGTGCATGTCCGCCTGGGCTTGCTTCACTGTTGGGGGATAAACATCTCCGTCCAACACCTGCAGGCATAGCCCCCCGTCAGTTCAAGTCAAAGCACACACTTTCGCAAATATTTGTAACATGTCTCAGCCTTGCCCTGAGATTCCATAGCTCATGGCCACACCTCTCTGAACCTAGGTGAATTCCACAAGTATATAGTATAGCTCAGGGGTAGGCTACCCTGGTCCTGGAGAGCCGCAGGGTTTGCTGGTTTTTGTTTTCACCATAAACACAGCAACTACTTCGACAAAAGAAACCAGGTGAGGTGAGTTAACTGTGTAATCAACTGCTTTAATTGATCAATTAAGTGGCAAGTAACAACAAAAACCAGCAGACCCTGCGGCTCTCCAGGACCAGGGTCGCCTACCCCTGGTATAGCTGTATAGCTTACATCAAAATGGAGTGTATGTACTGCAGAAAAGATTCAGGTGGCGTATTAAGCCCAAAACATTATGTTTTATTTTAAGGTAATCCTTCCCTTTTGTTGATAAAAAGCCTCACACATTACTAGATATATATAATGAGGCTACAAGTAACGCTGATGAATGAACATTAATTACTGATCTGATTTAGCATATTGATTTAGCATACCTGGTGCTTCAGTTTTCCATCTTTTAAGAGTCTCAGTTTGTGCTGTCTGTCCAGAGTATCTCCGTAGATGTGACCAAGGTCAACCTGAAAAACCATAAAGAAACGGATCAATACACGCATCTTCAAAAGGCTGCAACACAGCATTCCACAAACACTTGAAAAGGGGGGTTATGCCCACAGACTAGGCCCATAACTTGCCCCTGCAAAGCATGCACTTTGACAAAGCAATTAACATTTAGGGCCTGATTAACTAAGATCTTTAGCATGCGCAAAACATTTTAGCACCCCCCACCCCCCACAGCACATAATATAAATCAGAATGATTCCTTGGGTTTTCCCTTACAAGTTTCAGTTCAGCATTTTCTCCCACAATCCCCAAACTTACTCCATGCCCCAGGGCTTTGGTGAAGGCTGGTCCCTTCTTCGTGTCGGTCTTGAAGAACTGATGGGTGAAGTGTTGAGCAAAGAAGGCAAACATCATGTTGCTTCTTTGAGGATCAGGAATGAAGTGTTTCCTCAACAGCAATTTCTCCACGACCAGCTTAGCATCAGGAAGATTCGCCCTCCCTTTGAGGCACAAGTCACAAGCAACAGCTTAGACAAATCACTTGAGCTCCCTTATTTACAAGCAAAATATATTCCCATTTGAAAACAACCTTATTGGTGCAGTTATACAAAAAAATGTGTGTGTAATGTTTGTAGAATTAAAATATATGTAATGATTATACTAGCATTGTTGAGTTTTTAAAATTGTTTTATTCAAAAATAACTGGTTTGGAATGCACTCACCTGCTACTCCCATTGGTGTTGGGCAATTCTTGGATACTGGAGGAAGGGTCCTTGTATAATATGACAGGTTTGAGTATGCCTCCCAGCTCTTATAGCTGTAATCTGCATTGTAGGTTGGGGGGCTAGCGATGTAATGTGACCGAGCTGTAAAATGAAATTTTTTTACAGTAATTGCACATGTACCACAAATGAAGCTTCTGGATATAAGCACAGCCTATAAGTATCACAAAGCAATATTTTGTTGTGTCGTTTCCGACTACCTACACACATTTATATATAATTCCAAGCAAATAAGTTAATGTAATAATAATTATATATATAATTATATATTATATACAGTATATATACATATATTTCTTTTTTTAAATTTATTTTTATTCAGAAAACGTCATGTAGTAAGATTGGAAAGCCATGATTTAAACTTACATGTGAGCACATAGCGCATGATAGCGTCCCTTACAAAAGAAATATTGTTTATGATGTTCCAAAATCCTTCGAAATGTGTCAGCAGGTAATGAACGGCATTTGGACTCGGTTTTAATGTAGTTTTGAGCCACGTGAAGAATTCGGCTGTCAAAGAAAGAGAGAAATTTATTATCACTAGGAAACTTATTATCACTCAATAAATCAATCACGGGAATAATTGTAAATGTGAACCGCTTCAAATGTTTTATTGGAAAGATTTGTTTTTTGATCAATTGTAAACTTACGAGAGGTGCAGTTCTCTCCGTAGTATCCAGTCCTCGTGCAGTCGCACTCATAAGCGAGCGCGCCTCTTGACGTACACACGCCTCTGTTTTGGCATGGCTGTGCACAACATGGGTCACCTGCTATAGATTTAAGATTTACGTTTAAAGAACTGTGGATAAAACACCATCTAAATCATTTTAGTCAAAACGTTCGAATATAAACGAATTTAAATATTTTAAATATAATGGCATAAGTACAATAATATAGGCATCGGTTGAGTGAAATATCTGTTAATAGCTTACACAAATTGTCAAATGATCAAATACATTGATTTGCTCGAGATACACAGACCTATATCAATATCTGTGAAAATACTTGCACACTGCAACAATATAATTATGCGAATGTTAGCTTAATAAATTCTCAAAAACTGTTTTTATTTTTTAAAACCAATAAATAACTTACCTGCTTCGCAGAGAAAGGCGACCACTTGAAGAAGTAATACCAATATGAATATTTTATTCATTCCAGAGCCTGGTCTTATGCTGTCCGCTTTTCGGAAGTATAGGTCTATGTTCCAAGTTATTTCCTCTCTACACTGTTTTACCACTTCTGTGGTTGTGAATTGATTCCCGCTCAACCACTAGGCTTTATACATGTCCCCTGCCGGAAGAGAAAATACGTGGGCCAATCACAGACTTATGATATTAAACATCTGACGAAAAAACTTCCCTTTGCCTTATATGTGAGCTTATTACATTGTATTAATAATTAAATTACAAGTGTGAATAATAGTTAAGTGTGCATTGAATTAAATCATGAAAATGAGACTTTTATAATAGTTATGAATATATATGGTTGTTATTACTTCTCATTAGTATTATTTATGAAATAATGAACGTCATAATTAGTCACAGGCTTATAATAATAATTATTATTATTATTATTATTTGTAGTACACTAGTCGTAGTAAGCTATATGGTTATTGTTAATAATCACTTCATTTATCACAATAATATGCTATTACATTATTGCATTATATTTGAACATCTTAGGTGCTTTATGACAAATGTCGCAATACATTTGATTGATGTAGACTGTATATTTAAGGGGAACACACAGTAGTGAAGAAGATTCAAAAACCAAGCTGAACATAATGGAATTACTGTGAGACATCTGCATGAATATGAATTTAACAGAGGAGAATCAAATTCAAACTCTTGTGGAAAACAACGATTTTGGCCTTGGAATGTAAAGGTTTGATGCGCAAGCCTATATCATGCTTTCCAAAAAAAGAAAGAAAGAATGTATATATCTATATATATATATATAATTATTATTATTACAATATAATATTTAAAATATGATATATATATATATATATATATATATATATCCCTACATATATAGCCTATATGCTTTTTCTTCTCTAAAAGAAGTGTTATTTCGCTCCTGTGCAGTCCACATAAACTCCATAAGACCACGAGGTTTTAAAACTGTATTTGATCTGACTAACACCGACAACAAAGCCTAGGCTATATTCAGTTTACAGCCAATCTGACAAAAAACTCACTCCGGTGATAACCGAAATTAAAAGGGAAATAACATTATTATCGGAAATAAATTATGATTCTGGCGAATAATGTGTGCAAAACACAGGAGGTCAATTTGTTTCTCATCTTTGTCAAGTGATGTATCGCAAAAGAAAAAAGGACTTAACTCGACGCGCATTGTCATTGGGAACTTCTTCAATATTTACCTGTGTATATTTTATATTTAGGCGATGTTGGAATTCATCGACCGTTTTAGCCTATGAAAAAAATAACGCGTTAAGACTAGACAACTAATTTTATTATAAACCCTTGCCACCCCAACGATCCCATGTGCATAAGGGTACCGAGTAACAAACTTGGTAAGTAGACCTTTTGCGCCCTCTTGTGGATTTAAACACATCATTTATTTGTTGGACACTGGCGTAGGCAACCAAAGAGCACGAATCTCCAGCTATAGCCTACACTGACTTGCTTGGTGGTTCAAATTAAAGTATATTCATAGAAATGCGTGGTTTTTGTTTATGCCACTGGACTGAACTACAGTAGAGAACACAAGAGTAATTAGTACAAGATATATTTTGCATACAAGGTATAAGCTCAGGTACTGCGCATTATTACATACAGGTTTCAGATCCAAACAGACAATGTTAGTCTAGCTGACATTACTCAGAAATAAAATTGTCAAACAGGTTCCGCTAGTATATTTCCTGCAACTGCATTTGTCACTAAGAATAGACTTTCAAACGTGTAGCCTTTGAATCGACTTCAACGTTTGTCCGTTCAGAAAATGGACTTCCTATTGCTCTCGGCTTGAAGCCAACAAGGGTGTACTCAGCTATCAAGGAAGACACATTATAGCACCTCCTTTCATTTCTTCAGCGTTGCGTGCTAAGTTCTACCCTAAAGGAACGCGATTTATGCTACATTTATGACTTGAATAACCGAACAAGGTATGTTTATACAATTTATAAATCTTCAAATACATAGCCTACTGGTGGGTAGCCATTAGAGTTTTGATTCTGTTGACTGTTGGGAAGTTAAAGAATGATTTCCAAAGTGAGTAGGTATCCTATCCGATGTTTCCCTCTCGTAGGACCACAGGTAGCCTAGATTGAGCGACACGGTAGGCTATGTACGAACAATATTGGTGTAAGCTAGCATACAAAGGCAGGAATACGTTATTTTAAAAACTCGAAACACTTATCCAGACCAATGCTGTCGTTTCTGCTGGATAGAAAGAAACACGGGCAAAGCAGTTTCAGCTTGCCTAACTTATGTAACATTGGAAACATTGGTGAGGTGTAATTCCAGATGTAATTTGGACTAACTTTAGATTTAAAAAATAAACGTTGTTAGTTGCTGTAGCCTACTAGATGGAACTAACGGTACTGTGTTTAATTAAAAACGGGTCCCAACAAATTATATTATCTGAACTTAATACTTGCGTTTTTGCCTAATAATTGTCATAAAACTAGGTAGCCTATGCAATATGTGAACTTATTCAAGTCTTGGTACATGACATTTAAACTTTAAAGCAAAGTTGCACCACTTGAAAAACAGTGTAAATAATATTTATTTATTTATTTATTTATTATCGCTTAAATTCGCTTGCTTCCTATAGTAATCTTGCTTTTTGGGAAAAACGGAAGTGAAGCCACGTAGGCCTAATGACATCTATCTTATATTTTTAACCATTTGCATTTGTCGACACCGGTGTCTAATTTCTCGTTCTTAACCTGTTTACACTGTGGACAGATTAAGTAGGTATTTGCAGATATAATGTATTCGCGAAATTAACTGGACAGAGAAGCCCGTGCTCATTTAGAGTTCCAGGCACTATCGTCGCTTAAAACGATCATGTCTCATCGGCTACTGGAGAAACATAAATTAAAAACGTAGCGCATGCGCCATTGTTTACCTGTCGGACAGGTAGCCGCGGTCACATGGGACTTTTCATGATATCTGTTCGTGTCACGTTATGGAATAGAATGCATATATGATCTTTGAGGTTTTATGTGGCTGTTCGCTCGTCAATGTCGTCATCTCCGCTATATCACTGGGTATTCACGGCGTGTCAATGAATGCTAAAACGTGCGTGATTTAGGGGCCCAATATCTCAGGCCAATTGCCCGAGTGTAGCTACGCACTACCACATCAGGCCCGCACATCTTTATCTCACATTTGTATTCATTCCACATTTTCATTTTTGCAAAAGGCCAAGCAATTAAATGGTTGCTGCAAGGTAAACTCATTTTACACATTTTGTCTTAATTAAGTCTCGTTCTGCTTGAATATTGACTCCTTTGCTTTAATCTTCATGTTTTATAGCCTATTCCCAGGGCAACTGGATGCTGCTACCTGTCATAAGGACGGCCGGTTATCAGATTTTGTTGAAGAGCCACTCCCCAGTGACGGATAATGTCTTCCATAGATCCCTATCAATACATCATAGTAAGTCCAAAATACCAGTCATCAAACATATGTACAGGGAAAAGCTTTGGCTTGATGAATTAGCCTACCATATGATTGTATGATTGCTTCTCATGTTTTTACAGAAAACATCAATCCGCATCTACTCTGTGAATGACAGTTGTTGATTTTTAACAGTTTACCAGATATTTTCAGTGTGTAAGGATTGAGCTTGAGAAAGTTTTGTCATTTATTGGCTTACATTTTTTACTATTATGTGTCCGACAGCAAAGGTGTAACACCCCCCAAAACACCATTTTTGATGTTATACTTCAGACCATTGACAACAGAGCTATTTTAAAATCAAGAACTAGCCAATATGGGGTGTAACTAGTGTGAATCACACTCTTGCCCCATGCAGTCAATTCACTGAAGTGAATGTACAGATGTGAAAGACTTGTCTGTGTGTTGTCGGTTCTTTTCATTTCACTTTTGTACATTGCTTTTTATAAAAAAGCATTATCACTAAACGGCTTTACAGTGTTTAGTGACTTGCGCTGTACTGCAATTCTCTGAGGAATCACAAAAGGCACAAACCGGCTACAGTTTGCTTGAAATTGTGACCAGAGTTCTGTACAGAGTGCCCAAACTTACGAGAGAGAACAAGATAGCCTGTACGTGCACAGCTGACAATCTCCACTCGATCTGTGTATCTTCCTGTGTATCTTATCTACCCTATTAGCATGCATCACTAATGTGTGTGTGTGTGTGTGTGTGTGTGTGTGTGCGCTGTGTCCTGTGTGCCAGCATGACTGAGTCACGATGGCTGTGCAACATAACCATTTGAGTGGAGTGGGGACTGCTGTGCAAATGCACTGAATGTTTCTGGCATGGCGCTGATCACTTGCATACTGCGTGTTTTTTGCGAGTATTTTATCACTGTAAGCTCTGTACGTTAGCCAAGGTTACGTTCTGTGGTATCAAACTGGAGATTGTCTCGTATATTTGAGAAAGGTGATTGCTCCTGCCGTTGCTTTGCATCTGGAAGCCTCTGTTTCCCCCTCTGCTGTTCCCCCTGTTGCTGAACTCCCAAAGGACACTTTAAGATTTTACTTTATTTCTTTAAACGGGAGAGTCCCACTGAGACCGAAGTCTCTTCTTCAGGGGGGCCCTGTGTACATGCAAGAAACATTACAAGTATATTACTTTCAGTAAAAATCAGTCATATTAGCTTGAATATCTCAATTACAGTACAGTGCTGGTAGTTCTTAGAGTGCACACACACACACACACACACACACTGATGCACACGTACATTTGGTTGCATAATCTTGCTAGGTATTATCAGGCCTGTCATTCTGGAAATTGCAAGCGTCAAACTGTACATCGGTACATTTCACCTGATAAGACAAGAGAAATGTACATTGCAGACCTGATGATATCCTGGTGTATTTTACAGGTGGAGCACCAGTACTCACACAGATTCAAAGTCACCGTAGTGCGTGCTGAGAATGTCACCAAAGGAGCTTTGGGTGACCTCTGTAAGTATTTGGGTTGAATGCCTTTGGTTAACCTCCATCTGTTGGTGTTTTCTGTATGCACTTACTGTACGTCGCTTTGGATAAAAGCGTCTGCTAAATGAATGTAATGTAATGTAAATGTATGCTACGGTCACAAACTAACTTTAAGCATACTTTAATTATAATGCCTGTAAGGCGCTACTTTATATCTCAGTCAAAGGTTCTCATTGTTTACAAATACCTCATCATTATCAGACCACAAGACGGTTTTTGAAATAGCAGACATGTGCAACGGAATTATGAATCGAAACATCCTCCCTGGATGCACACTGCTATAATTAGTATCACAAATGCTTTGCCACAAAGGAACCTTGGATGGACAGCCATCTAAAGCACTCTGGGTGTGTTGGTGGTCTTGCCACTGGCAGTTCTCGCTTGTCTTTTAAATATATAATGTGGTTTTACATTATCAATTTTTAATGCTTGAAAATGAGGAGAATTCATAGATATTGGAAGATTATTTTTTCCAGTCTTAATCATAATCATAATTCATAAACACAAACAATACGCTGTGTAAACATACAGTGAGTGGAAATAATGCTTTGTGTGTAATCTGATACACGGCAAAAGGTGAAGCAGGTACTGTCAGGCAAAACCTGTTGTGTTGTAATAACAGTGTGTCACGGGGATTTCACGTGATGAAAGGTGTCGGATTTTTTATGCTTTTCACATCTGTACCTAAGGGTGTGACCTTGTGACCTTTAAAAGGTCAAAAATGTGTGTGTCTGTGTATACATGCATGTGTATTCCTGTGTGTCTGTGGAATGTTTGTCTGTGGTTGATGCATGTGTATGCAATTTCTGAGTGTGTGTGTGTGTGTGTCTGTGTGTGTGTTTGTTTGTTTGCATAAGTGTGTGTTTGTGCATTTATATGTGTACATGTTCATTTGTGTGTAGTGGATACTCCAGACCCCTATGTGGAGCTGTTCATCCCGACTGCCCCAGAGACCAGAAAACGGACACGCCATATAGACAATGATGTGAACCCGGAGTGGAAAGAAACCTTTGAGTTTATATTAGACCCCAATCAGGAGAATATCCTGGAGGTAAGATCTTACAGTCAAATCAATGTGACACAGCACATTTTATATGGTCATGAACCCTCAGCTGAGGGTTTGCTGTTCAGGAAGTTTAAACTCAAATTTCAAATTGATGTTTTTGCAAAGTGTGGTTTTGTCAAAGCGTAGTCATGCACATGTCTATGCCTGGAAAAACATCCACTTTACTGTCAGATTTTAATCCAGTAACTAGTTTTTAGACACAAATGTTTATTTTTATTCTTATTTGTTGACAAATGTTTGCCAAAGAGGATAACAGTTACATTCCAGAGGACATTTATTTAAAAAATTCAGAAATTTACAAAACACTTGCAAAACTTTCCCTTTAAACTTTATTTGGTGATTGTTCTGCCTCATTCTGCCTCATTTATCCACGCAGATGACCTTGATGGATGCAAACTACGTCATGGACGAGACTCTAGGGACGGCATCGTATCCCCTCTCCAAAATCAAAGCAGGCCAGCCAGAGCTGGTCCCATTCCAGATCGGCAAAGTAAGAGTCTGGAATCGTTTGCATGTTTTCGCAAAGAATCCCTGCCGTGCTGAAAACCCAAGCATGCAATACGAGTGCTCATTACAGTTATCACTTTAAAATGAGATATGGTTGTTCCTCACTTGCTATTGTGTCACAGTTGGCCAGTTGTATCTTTGGCCAGTATCTATAGTTATATAGGGGCAGTTAAAACGGTCTCAAAATGACACATCTAGCACGTATATGAACGCGAACGAAGCGTATTCTGTCAATACAAACAATAGCCAGTGCTCGTACGTATTTATTTTTGTGTGATTAAAATTATTTATAAAAGTACAATTTTCTTCAATGTTGTTAGCAAGCTAACGGATAAGACTAGATAAGACCGTAGATTTATACTACCAGGAACGCTTGCTTCCGTGGAAATTTGGTCCAATGAGTGGTTTCTGATGAATCGGCGCATTAACGCTATTTCTGGCACAAGAATTACCTACCGGATCTACGTTCCAATAAAATACGGGGAAAAAAATGGAAAAAAAACATATTAGGACCAGTTATTTTTTGTATTGACAGAATCCGCTTCGTTCGCGTTCGTATACGTGCTAGAGCTGTCATTTTGAGACCGTTTCAGCTGCCCTATAGAAGTGAATGGAGAGCGACAAATACCCTATTCTAGATAATCAGCCCAGGGGAGCACAGAGCAACTAACGAACATATTTTGCCACCATTTGGACTCATATCATGGCCAGGTAACTACACAACCCAAAGTTCTACCAAAGTTCAGTTGTGCTTTAAAGACAGCAGCTTTCGGTTTTCAAGCAGGTTCAGGTTTTCAGCTTTCTTTTACATGCTTGCTCCCAAGTTGATGGAGGACGTTGCAGTGATGGGATGTTAAACAATTATGATGTTAGTGGGAATTCCCGATGGACACAGAACAAGGGGGAATAAAATGTATTAAAACAAAAAAGTAGCGGCAGTCTACTCTGCCAAAGACATTGGGCTTCATGCAAGAAACACTCGTACACACAAATCCGTTCTAACGTGGCAGGTAAGAAAGGTTTACGCAATTTTATGGCATTCACCATTTTTATCTCATTTTGGATTTACTCGGAGATAAGAAACAAAGGAGAAAGAAAGGGAAAGTATTTGGGTTTTACACCTTCATCAGTTCTATGGAACTATGAGCTCATTGCTCATTAAGACTTGTTGTCTTTTTCCTGTTTTTCCTCTATCTTTTTTAGGCAAGATGCCAGTTTTATGAATGAATGCATCTTCCGGGCACAGGGGGCAGGACAGCTGGCCCTACATGGCATTTTGGGGGCGTTAATTATGTGAATTAGGAATTCACGTGAACGTGCGTTTATGTGAGAACGGGTAAATGGAGCGTTTGGTGAATCCGATGTGAAATCTTCGTACGAACATCTCTCAAGAACGAATACGAGAGAAAGTTAAGAGAAAAGCAAGCGAATGTTCTTGCACAAGGCCCAATGTGTAACATCTTCTACTGATTTTGACGGTTGTTCACAAAAAAACTGTACGGTTGTCACTCGTCTAACGATATCTACCGTTTGCATTGTTTCACTAGGCGACCATGGTATACCTTGAGATGACACTGGAAGTTTGGTATGTATGACAACTTAAGCACTTTGTGGGATATACAAAAGTGAATGCCAATTGGCGCCAGTCTGGGTGAGCAGACACAGGTCAGCACCAATGGAGTGGAAGCTACAGCCATGGATTAAAAATGCATTCAAATATTGAAGGGCAAAGACAGGCCTTTACATTGGAAATGCCAAATGAGGTATGGACTGATGCCACGGCATGCAAAGCAGGTTTGCAGAAGGGGGTGTGCATAACATGAGAGGCAGAATTCATTTAAAACGCAGGCTTGTTATCACTGTCGATCAAGGCCTCAGAACCACAGCTACTGTATTCTAAAAAAAAAACACTGCAATATTACTCAGCAAATCTTACTCCAACAGCATCTACAGTATATGCTTTTTTTTGCCACGCCGTTGCCGTTTCGTGGACATGTTTGGACGTGTTTACAATTTGTATGTTTCAAACCATCACTGTGGAATCTCCTGCGAAGGGCTGGGCTTCCTATTTCAGATTTTCAACAACCAGATCACATCAAACCTAGAAGCTGCTCTCCCTTAATCTCCATGGCTACTAATGTCTTTGCTATTTTATGCTACCAGACCCAGTACTGGTTCCACAGAGACGTACCGAACCAACAGGGTTCAGAACAATGAGTGTTTCTGGCCCCACCCCTCTTATCTCCAAGCGCGTGCAGTTGCAAGTGTGTAGTGTGGTAATATAAGTCGCACTCTAACCGTGCTTTTCATGTTATTTGTACCATGAGAGTACAGCAAGAGAGCCGGTTTCATTTTTTCCATACATGTTCTTTCTAAACGTTGGTTCTCGTTTGATGAACCCCATGATCTGGTCTCTAATCCGGACCAAGTGTTGATCCAAAGGGCAGCTTATAATTGCCTATAGTGACCCCCCAAGGCTGGAGGGCTTCAGTCAGCATGACTGTCCCCCTCTTGTAACACAAGAGCAACTCCTCTTCTTCATCGATCTGGCACCTGCAGTCCATGTACACAAATGGATACTATGTATGAATGCAAAACTCTGTGTAAGTCGCTGTGTTATGTAATAAGGACTGACGGGTTCCTGGTGCCTGTCCGCAGCTCCACCACAGACCTGCGCTTCAGCATGGCGCTCTGCGACAAGGAGAAGCTGTACAGGCAGAAGCGACGAGACAGAGCCATGCTCGGCATCAAGAAGCTGTTGAACATGGAGAAAGGCCATGTTCTGCCCAGGTCCCTTCATGAGGTATGTTTGCCATCCACCACTCAGCAGCGAACAGAGGTTTTCCGTATGCATGTATGTACCTATGTATATATGTTAGCGCACCGTTTACTGGAGGCAGTGTTACTGTATATTATTTCACATTTTTTATTATGTGCTTAGCAGATTGTTATCCACAGTTACAGCGATTTTCACGTTGTATGAATCAACTAGATGTTTAGGAAAGAGGATAGAAATTTTCATATTTAACAGGGCTGCCTATACCGTCAGTTGCTATTGGCTGCATTGTCAAGAGAGTGATCGGTTTTGATTGGTTAATAGTTCACTGCCCTCTTGTAGGGTTGTCTGACTGCTGGTATGAGCTGATGTGCAGCCCAGCAGGAGTGAACAACACCTCATTAGCATTTCATTGAAGCTGGGATTCATTAATTTCACTATGTATGGATGGTGCTCATCCCTGACAAAAGGGTGACTGTGCGGGCTTGTTTTTGGGGGTGACCACAAGCTGGGCTGGGCATGGCCTTCTGCAGTTATGTAAAAGAGCGCACTGTTAACAGAGCCATTCAGCCAGCCCTATAACCCATCAGAATGTTATTGGGGTGCACTGGACTGTTATCTAGGCCACCAGACAGGCTACACTGAGCAATGTCATTGTTCAGTTCAAAAGGGTTGAAAGGACACAGGAAGATACTTCTCATTGAAGGCAGATGTGCATGCGTGCGTGCATGTGTGACAGCATCTCTGTTCATGCATGGGTGCTGTATGTGTGTTTGTGTGTATGTATAACCTATCCCCTATATGTGTTTGTGTGTGTATGTGAATGTTTGGTTATGAGTGTGTCACATCTCCCCTATGTGTGTTTGTGTGCATGATGTGTATTTGTGCTTGAGTGTGTCACGTCTTCTCTGTGTGTGTTTGTGTGCATGATGTGTATTTGTGGTTGAGTGTGTCACATCTTCCCTGTGTGTGTTTGTGTGCATGATGTTGATGTGTATTTGTGGTTGAGTGTGTCACGTCTTCTCTGTGTGTGTTTGTGTGCATGATGTGTATTTGTGGTTGAGTGTGTCACATCTCCCCTGTGTGTTTGTGTGCATGATGTGTATTTGTGGTTGAGTGTGTCACATCTCCCCTGTGTGTGTTTGTGTGCATGATGTGTATTTGTGGTTGAGTGTGTCACATCTCCCCTGTGTGTTTGTGTGCATGATGTGTATTTGTGGTTGAGTGTGTCACGTCTTCTCTGTGTGTTTGTGTGCATGATGTGTATTTGTGGTTGAGTGTGTCACGTCTTCTCTGTGTGTTTGTGTGCATGATGTGTATTTGTGGTTGAGTGTGTCACGTCTTCTCTGTGTGTTTGTGTGCATGATGTGTATTTGTGGTTGAGTGTGTCACGTCTTCTCTGTGTGTTTGTGTGCATGATGTGTATTTGTGGTTGAGTGTGTCACGTCTTCTCTGTGTGTTTGTGTGCATGATGTGTATTTGTGGTTGAGTGTGTCACGTCTTCTCTGTGTGTTTGTGTGCATGATGTGTATTTGTGGTTGAGTGTGTCACGTCTTCTCTGTGTGTTTGTGTGCATGATGTGTATTTGTGGTTGAGTGTGTCACATCTCCCCTGTGTGTTTGTGTGCATGATGTGTATTTGTGGTTGAGTGTGTCACATCTCCCCTGTGTGTGTTTGTGTGCATGATGTGTATTTGTGGTTGAGTGTGTCACGTCTTCTCTGTGTGTTTGTGTGCATGATGTGTATTTGTGGTTGAGTGTGTCACGTCTTCTCTGTGTGTGCACAGGTGCCCGTAATCGCCATCGTGGGATCAGGGGGAGGTTTCAGAGCCATGGTGGGCTTCTCCGGGGTGATGAAGGCTCTGTACGAGTGCGGAGTCCTGGACTGTGCCACATACGTCGCTGGGCTGTCAGGATCCACCTGGTGAGCGAAACGCTGGGGCCAAGGTGTGACCCCGGGTCCCAGGTCCCGGGTGCTAGTGGTTGGTTTTCTTATAGGATAGCTTAATTCATCCCATTGAGCAAGCACCCTTTTAAAGTTTTACTTTGATATTCCACGTGAAGGTACAACAGGCAAAAGTATTATGACACACACAACCACACGGGGCGGCAGTGTAGTATACTGGTTAAGGAACTGGCCTTGTAACCGAAAGATTGCAGGTTCGATTCCCAGGTAGGACATTGCCGTTGTACCCTTGAGCAAGGTACTTAACCTGAATCGCTTCAGTATATATCCTGCTGTATAAATGGATAATATGTAAAAAATGCTAAAAAAAACAAAAACATTTGTAAGTCGCTCTGGATAAGAGCGTCTGCTAAATGCCTGTAATGTATTTAATTGCATCACAAAATTTCGAAATCAGCTTTGAGCAAAGCCTTGCCTCATTTTTTGTTTGCTGTGTGCAACTACACTCTCTGGTTTATTTTCTTGCTTGCATGAATTTTTTTCTTGCGTATTTATTTACTATTATACCTCAGAATGCAACTTTAATGTTCAAATTAGCAATATGTATGATAGGAATAATATTTATTTAACATTCTGTGAGCAGCCCTTTTAACCATTACATAAACTTAAGCATTTAAACGTATAACTTATAAAGCATTTATCATGCTGTTCATCTACTGGGCAGCATATTAAAGGGTTCTGATTTATGACATACAGACACGAACCCGCCGTGGAACAGCTCCCCTCTGTGGGATGAGGGGGCGGCGGCGGCAAGGCTGAATTCCAGGTGCTGACGATGTCACTCTCTGTTCCTGTGGGGGGTTTTGGGGCGGGGCTTCAGGTACATGTCGACGCTGTACTCCCACCCAGACTTCCCCAACAAGGGCCCCAGGGAGATCAACGAGGAGCTGATGCACTGCGTGAGCAGCAACCCGCTCAGGCTCCTCATGCCTCAACACATCAAGCAGTACATCCAGGCTCTGTGGACCAAGAAGGCCGGCGGCCAGCCCGTCACTTTCACCGACATCTTCGGCATGCTCATTGGGGAGACCCTGATCCGCGGGGTGAGAATCGCCAACTTCGCCTCCCCCAAGCCCCAACCCCCCCCAACACCCCAAGTCCCCCAACCTATACTTACATGAATCACCCATTATTGTGTCTCATCAAAATGCCTACGCAACTGTCAAGCAGCAATGGAATTCCGATGGGATGGTTCTAGCAAGCAGGGTGATATTGTGCTATAACAAGAGCTTGGGAAGTGGCGAGCGGCATAATTTGATATTCTCTCTGTCACTGCTGCGGCTTACTTTATCTACACTGGCGCTCTATCCGTCTGCCGGGAGGCTTTCCTGTGCTGGTATCTAATCAGACGGCTGATATGGCGTGAGCACAGGTCAGGTGGTTTGGCAGAACGTTCTTTGGGCAGATCTCCACATACAGTCGGATGATGTATATAGACCCTGTGGCGGATAAGGGCGCTGATGAAAGGGATTGGTTCATCCGAACTGGCAAGTGAGAGGTTGCTCGTTCAAATTCAAAATGGGGCACTGACATTGTAACCTTCTGCAATTTACTTAACCTGAGATGTTTACGTAAAAATACCCGGCTGTACAAATGGATCAAATACAGTGCAGTGCTGTTTTGGCTCAGCACATTTGATTTTAAATGGAACATGACTATGAGGGTAAAGTGCAGACTTTCAGAATTAATTTGAGGGGTTTTACATCCATATTGGGTGAATCGTGTAGCAATTGTAGCTCTTTTTATACATAGTCCCCCATTTTAGGGAACGATAAGGATGTAAAAACCCTCAAATTCAAGCCGAAAGTTTGCCCTTTAGTTGTGCATTTCAAATCCAATTTGCTGGAGTACAGAGCCAAATGTCCAAATACTTACGGATTGCACTGTATATATATCTTAAGAAGAATATGAACTAAGTCACTCTGGATTTGGGGCGTTAATAAAATACAAAAAACTGTGTTTTGCAGCTACAATTTTATCTAAAAATGTTCAAATATGGGAAAGCAAAAAAACAAGTGAACACACTTATTAAAAAGGCCTCCAGCAGCTGAGGTATTTCCTTCTACTGTTGTTAGTAGCTGTTTCAGCCCACAATTTAATACTGAAATTGAACCAGGTCCCCTGTGGCAGTTCCTGTGTTCTCCCCAACACTGCTTCTCATTCAAAACCTGGGCAAATAAAATAAGATCTCCTGCAAGCTGGTATATATTTCACCGATATGAGGAAGTATTTTTCAGGCACCCATTATGGAATGGCTTATAATGTATGCTTATCAGGAGCCCTAGCAGAAACTGAGACCCGTATTGTAATGACCTATTTGGGTCGGTGGTGATTTTTCACATTTGAATTAGAACAATGTCTCAAGTACGATGCATTAGTTGTAGCGAATGTCAGTGTTGATATTAGACTAGTTCTGAAGAGAGCCCTGTTGCACAAGGAATTAATTATTAATATATGGAATAACTTTAGCATGACTCTTACACTCACTGCAGCAAAGGACTGCAGACCATTTGGTTGGTCGAGTGCTGGACGTTTCCAGGTGAACGTGAACGGATGAGGTCAGATGGGCTGAATAGCCTGTTCTCATTGTTAAGCTTCCTTGCGTTCTTATGTGAGGTACGTGCATGAAGCTATGAACTGCCCAACTTCAGACCTGAACCAGCAGCATTCTGCTTGCAGGTCAAGTTACTTAACTCTCATTATGTTCGGGGTCAATTTTACCCGATTCAATGTTTGACGTTCCTTAAAAACCAGTTAACCTTATTTTTTCATCCTGACACTATATGACTTTTCTTAATTTGTTGGGATTAAATAGTAAACATGCAATAAAGCGTACAAAAAAAAGTTTTCAAAAGTACCACCCTTGTACAAGAAAGTGTTGTGTGGGGTCATTTGTGGGGTAGCTGTGTTAAAAGTAAGAAAATATACAACCTTTTTATTTTTAATCTCAGATTTTTTTGTGGGCGATTCTGGCGGCACTTTCCCCTACAGGTTTTAAACATCACAAACTTTCACTTACCACAGGCTAATCACAGATTTTTTATATTTACGGTTAAAAGGCTAGCCAATTGGGCAAAACACAAAAGGTGACACAGAAGGTTTTTCTGTTACAATAGTTTTGTGTCGGCTTAAACAGTTTGACCCCAAACAAAAAAGGTGTCATAAAATGTCAACATAATACGAATGCTGCCCAATAACCTAACGTTTTTCAAACAATTAACTTTTTCGCTGCGTTTCCCTTGCGTACCAGCGCATGAACTCCAAGCTGACCAAGATGCAGGAGAAGGTGAGCGAGGGACAGAGTCCAATGCCGTTGTTCACCTGCCTCCACGTCAAACCCGATGTCTCCGAGCTGATGTTTGCAGGTATGTGTAGGGGGCGGGCTTGTTTGCATTTTCGGTCTCTTTTCTTTGCTCTGTCCTTTGGTTTCTTGTGTTTGTCCTTTATTTAAAAGGCACCAGGGCAATTCTCTGAAAAATGAACATTACAGCTACCATTTATCATCTATCTGACTAGAACCTGAAACTCGCGGGTAGTATATATGTGAAAGTGACCCCTGACAACACACCAAGTAACGGCCACGTACGAGGCCCGTTTATGAAAGCTTTGTCCGTTCAACCATATGCTTCCCTGTGTTTTCATGTCCTTTCAGCCGCCCTAATCTCTCTTTGATGAGTATAAAGAGACGCTGCTCACCCCGCCGCGCTGAATATTTGCAAGGCTTGCGGCGTGTTTCAGAGACTTTAGTTTATCTAAACTATGAAAACTGGGTGAATGTTTGCGGGCAAAAGCTGAGGGGAGAGTCCTTGCTGAGTCTACATCCCGACACCGTTCATAGATGACGCAGGGCACTATGGACGTTTGAAGATTTTAACTAATCTGTGACTAAACTCTTTAGGTGGGGAATTGCCCCATTCTACCACAAATAGGGCAGCACCTCCCACTGAGAGGCGATGATTGTAGCTGTTGTATTTATTTATCACTACCCACAACAGGAAGTCCCATATATGGAAGTTGATTAGATGTATTGAAACCTCTTGCATTATTCAGGCATGTGTACAGTCAGAGGGGAAGGTGGGACATTTATTTTAGTTCCCTATAAAGCTGCCGACGTGCAGACAAACATACTTTAGCTGACACATTGTCTCCCATGTAGGGCACAGTCCTCGGTTTTAGCTGACCCATCACACATATGTCCTATGTGAGGTTTCTGCACGCCTTCCACATATATACACATTCTATTTATGAGTGGATTTGTGTACATTTGCATACCTGGAAAACAGCCAAATGCTCGCTGAAAACCCTGAGTGTAATGATTGACTTCCTCTTTGCTGTGGTTCCGCAATGAATGTTGTCACAACACAAAATGCTGTATGAAAAATGCGCAAAAGACACATATTAGGCTGCTGCCTAAAATTATGAATGGCTTGTAAAAATCAGCAGTGCAGAGTATTTATAACCTATGTAGTTTGGTTTGTCGCAGAAAACATGAATAGGTTATGTTAAATATTTGGCATTGATATTCATATCGTTTTCATTTGTTAATGGAGCACCTTTGATTTATTACCTGTTTTCTAAGACACGGTCAAAAGTAAATTATGCAGTCTTAAGTCTTCACTAAAAATCTCAAATTTATTTTGAAACCAATTTGTATCCTCAGTTATGCGTTGCCTTGCGGAGTTGCCGGTCACAGTTGGAACTGGCAAGGTGATGATTCAGTAAGGCCAATGGGCGCATAGCTGCAATTAAAACCGGTATCAAACGTGTTGTTCCTCAATCAAGTGTGCTGTTCTCCACTATGCAGTGTGAACAATGTGCAAATTAAAAGACTAAGTGGTTGGTTTCACAGTGTTGAGACATCTGCTTCCCCTCACATGTTTCTTGTGCCCACGTGTGGGCCAATGTCATTTCCCTCGCCAGACACTGGACTTCTAGCAGCAAGTCCATTTTTTTTACCTGTGGTGAAAACCAGAGTCATGTCAGAGTACTAGTGTTCCTTTTCTGAAAACATTTGTCCTTGTCACATAAACGCAAACATAAATAACATACCAAAAGCAGTTGCTGCAGAGGGGCTGGACTGCTCCTGTTCTTGTGTGCTGGGTTTTGGTATGCATTCGCTCTCAACTGTCCATCAGTCATTACTCTGAGAGGTAGTTAAGTCTGCTCGGGTCAAATGTGTATTTTACCTGCAGGGCTCAAATTCCCCGTATCTAAATATTTGATATATGGTAAAATTGTAATATTAATCTAAATATCTTTTAAATGTCATTATTATTATTATTATTATTATTATTATTATTATTATTATCAAAAACACCTATAGTTTTATAGGTTTTCTCCATTGCTTATTGCTCCAAACTCATAAAGCAGGAGTCTCTACTAACCACCAGTCTCTCAATAGGGTGTATGTATGTAAGATATTTAGTAATAATTTAACAGCCTTCTGAAAATGCATTAAAAAAAAAGCTTCATTACAAGTCACTCATATAAGGTCAGTACATATGTTTCTCTCCTCATACTGAAATTTTCAATGCATGTATCTATGCCTGTTGTTCAGTCACTGTAAAATCACAACTGTAGGGAAAACTCACACTCAGTGATTGCATCCTCATTACACGATGAATGCTTTGTGCTTCTCTATTTTTTTCTGTTGTAAATAATAGATTGGGTGGAGTTCAGCCCGTATGAGATAGGAATGGCAAAATACGGCACTTTCATGACCCCTGAACTCTTTGGGAGCAAGTTCTTCATGGGTACCGTGGTGAAGAAGTATGAGGAGAACCCCCTGCATTTCCTCATGGGTAAGAGCCACACCCATCTCTGCTTTCTCATGGGTAGTTTACCATGGTCCTGAACCTAGGAAATTCGTTTTTTTTCTCCACAGCAGTAAGTGCACAGCATGTCAGACCGCTGATCTTTATACCGTCAAAAGGAATGATAGCTGACCCAGATGATTAGACTATTACATCCCCATAATATTAAGATCGGTGGGCTGGTGCAACATCGGCTGTAGCTTGTTGTTTGTGGCCAAGGGGGAGATCATAGTGGGAAGCGCATCCTTCCAGTGATCAGGTAATGGCACCATTGAGGAATCTGGCCTGTCATTCGCTGACAGGAACCATGTGATTGAACACGCACCCTCCACCCCCGCACAATCCGAGGAAAGCGTGGGTGTGCTTTATTGCCTTATGGCCCCAGGTAGCCATGGTGGCAGGTATGTTTGTAGAATGAGGGTGTGTTGCCCTAATTCTACAAATAGTTCTACATTCTGGTATTTCTTTTTCACACACTCTTGCCTGAGTACACAAAACTTTCCCCTGCAGCATGTTTTGACCAATCATAGACAGGGCATGTTGGACCTGAAAACCGTAACAACATATCCAACATGTCTGGCATGTGTTGAAAAGAATATCCAGATTTTGATGATCCAGGTTGTTCATGCTTTGATAGTGTCTAGAAACAATAGAAGAGGCTCTGATAAAATATTCCACAGTGTGACGCCCGTAAGAACCTGATATAAAAGCAGTTACAGTCTTATGAACCCACAGCACAGAAATAAAACAACGGGGTGTATACAGTGTCCACCAGAATTATTGGCAACCCTAGAAAATATGAGCAAAAAAGCCTGTAAAAAATGTCTTTGGGCCTGATTTACTAAGACCTTATGCTATGCAAAACCTTTCAGTACATGCAAAACTAATAACACGACCAATAATTGGTGTAAAACAAATACCATGATGACAAATCGTTGGTCTTGTTATTGGTTTTACGTTTGCGGAAAGGTTTTGCACACGCTAAAGGTCTTAGTAAATCAGGCCTTTTGTCGTTTATCAGTATGACCTTACACTCAAAATAAGAGAACCATCTAATTTTTCATTTAGGTAAAATTATTCAAACAAAAAAAACTAATGTCAATTATTGCAAAGCTAGACATAGTTACAAATATACCCTAATTGAATATATTCCCATTCATATTTTACTTTTTTAAGCACACCTGAGTCTTTAGGGACTATTATGTGGTCATTCTCAACTTCCTGTTTGATGGATATATATGTGACGTGACACAGGCCAAACCCCTTTGGCTCTATTCAAATCAGAGCCCTATCTACTGCGTCCTGTCTCAGGTTCGCTTACTTCTTGAAAAGTATGTTCCCGAATATACTCAGCGAAACCCTGGAAGTTAAGTATATCATTCAGGGGTTTTAACTACATTTAGATAAAATTTTACATACTTAAAAACTTTCTCATCTAGTGTACTCAACAAGCATACTCAATAGTATGGAAGGGCACTGATTTGGACACAGCCTCAGTCATCCATCAACATGGGGAAGAGAGCACACAAAGAGCACACAAATGAAATGAGACAAAATGTTGTTTTCTTTCATAAATAAGACAATGGCCAGAGGTGTTAGGAATATGTGTTGGGTAGTTTTAAATCAGCCTCAGTTCCTAGGTTTTCCACGATATTAACTTTTCTGTGGTAACGGATAATGCAGAAAATATGGTCATCATGGGAGACAAAAGGGTACATTATTAGTGTGAACAGATTTTATGTTCCTGTGCTTGTAGGGTTATTAATTTGCAGCTCTCGTTTGTGTGCATGTCTTATCCATTGATGACCTTAGGGTAATGTACATGAGTGAACAGCCGAGCATAAGGCTTGATATCTGAGAAGAGGTGTTTGATCAGCAGCTGTGCTTGATGTTTTTTTCAGGTGTGTGGGGCAGTGCCTTCTCCATCCTCTTCAACCGAGTTCTGGGAATCAAGGGCACGTCCGGAGCAGGCAGTAGTACCATGGAGGAGGAGCTGGGTAAGACCGACCAGGCAGTTGAGTGCCTTCTGCTTTATTTGTTGCTTTTAAAAAAACTATAAAGAAAAAATCTACCTTTTCTGCCAGTTTGTCAGTCCTAGGCTGTGTCCGAATCAGCACGCTTCCATACTTTTTGAGTATGCTTGTTGAGTACACTGGACGAGGAAGTAGTTAAGTTGGCGACGTTATCTTTAAATTTATTATACTTAAAACCCTGGGATGATATGCTTACACAGTACGGTTGGAAAATAGTATGGAGGATATGTTTTGCATACTGCACGTTGCATACTAAACAATATACAGTGAACAGTACACAGTACACAGGATGCAGTAGATAGGGCTCCGATTCGGACACAGCCATCGAGTACACAGACTCCGCAATCCACCAGCTAATCTAAGGTGCGCAGCCAAATCTCTATTTATTTACAGACGCACAGAGGCACAGATCATATGCCATTTTTTCAGAAGGTGTACATTTTCGGATAGTTGCAGAAATGTTCTTGTGTTTGTGTTTGCAGAACAGATAAAGCCAGAGCACATCGTAGGAGAGGACAACCATGAGCACGATGAGGAGCCGCGCAAAGGTAAGCCCAGGAAAATGCCCCTGTCTGCACAGTGATCTGTCAGTAGCCAGTGCTGCATCATGGAGATACGGCTTCAAAAGGGGCGACAATATGTGTACGTGTCAGTGTGCATGTGCATGCACATGGTTGTCTAGCAGTGCGTATGTATGTTCTTTTGTGTTTATGTGTAGGCGCATGTATATGCAGGAACACCAGAGTGACACTCCCCCCTCCTCTTTCAGCAGGTTCAGAGAATGTAGAGGGGGAAGAGGAGTTCCAGCGGCACGCACAGGCCAGCTGGGGGCAGCGCATGTTCACCTCCCTGGTAGGGGACTCCACCCTATTCAACACCCGCGAGGGGCGGGCTGGCAAGGTGCACAATTTCATGCTGGGCCTCAACCTCAACACTTCCCTGCCCTTCTCGCCCTTCCGTGGCCTAATGTGCCAGTCGTCGGTGGATGAGGAAGACGCCGTCACAGGTCAGAGGCCAAACCTTCAGCACCCCCACCCTAACGCCAGGCCGTCAGCACCTGGCCATAAGCAAACAGAGGCTGCCTGCACTGTGAAAACGGAATCGGCAGGCGCCGTACCATCAGCGACTTCCTAAGTCCAAAGGGGCTGACTTCCTTCACAGGGTGGGCAAGTAAGATAAGGGAAGTTCTGTGGGGTTTTGTGTGTCTCTACAGAAGGAAGGAATGACTTGCACAGAATGGTTAAGCAAACATATTAGCGCAAAGGGAAACACAGAAGGATTGAAGTATACTGAAGATTAGCGTAGTTTCATGTTAGAACTGGATTTTTTTAAATTTACCCAAGGGTCTATTATCCAAGGTTACCCTTTTTTGTCTACCATTTTAATGTGTTGGCTTTTTAGGTGTTTTCATTTCCAGGTTTATTGGGTCGCACGCATATTAGCTTTCTGTCTAATTTTTTTCATCTGTGAAATATGAATGCTCCCCATTTTTATTTATGCATTTGTTTATACAAGGTTTCATTCAGGCGAAACTTCATAATTATGTTTGGTGATTATCGCCATAAATGCTTTGGTTTGTATACTGATTTCTATTCAGATGCACAATCGATTGATAATTAGGTAAAAGTAGGGTCCATCCACAAACATACTATATGATCCACAGTATATTCGATCACAGATATTCTAGAATATCCATATGGTCAGCTCTATATTTTTAGCATTGAAAGTTCTTTCACTTCCAAAGCATTCCAGTTTGATACATATTGTGAGTAATTATAATGGGGAATGGGCATGGACAGTGCTGTGTAAATGTGTGTTTTGTCCTATGGGCACACCTTTGTGATTATTCATAAACTGCAGTATGGCGTCATTACCTCCACCTTTAGTAAGGGCAGAAGGAAGTGCATGAGCGGGCCATCTCGTTGCTGTAGAGAATCTGTGGTTCGGCAGACATGGTGTAATGAGCCCATTTTTAAACATCTCTACCTCTGGATTCTTCAGATCCGGATGAGTTCGACCGCATTTACGAGCCCCTGGATGTGAAGAGCAAAAAGATCCACGTGGTGGACAGTGGCCTGACGTATAACCTCCCATTCCCCCTGATCCTGCGGCCGCAGAGGGGCGTGGACCTCATCATCTCTTTTGACTTCTCTGCTCGGCCCAGTGACTCAAGCCCGCCTTTCAAGGTACCGAGTCAGCCCCGCACCGGAATCTAAAGTGTCTTTAAAATGCACCATACTGTTTATCAACCCAAGCGCTCCTAAAAGAGGAAGTTGCATAGCGTGCATTTCTTTGTGGTACAAATATAGGCACAGGCTCAGAATAGAGCAACATAATTCGTTTTGGCATGTCTTTATTAAACAAATAATAGCTTACTATAATTGAAAATATAAGATCCAGCACAAAATTCAAAATAACAATACCACGAATTTCATGTTGGAAGTCACCTACAATATATGGAGTGCTAATAATTGATATGTTGCTATCTTTTGAATATGTGTATGCTGTAAATGTTCATAAGTATGTTTTCATTTGATGATTTTTGATTACTCATTTTTATATATAATGATATTTTTTTACAAGGGAAGTTAATGTTAATTTAAACGTCTGACATCTTAAGGGAATTTGTGCTGCATTGAGATCACATAAACAGAAGCACTCACCGTATGAGTGTACACAGTCCAGATATTACTAGCAGGTCTGGCACATTACTATCTTGTCTCTGTCAATAGCTGACACTGTGACAGGGAACTGGAGGCCAAGGAGTGTCAAACCGACAGTAACAGGAAACTCATGTGGCAGTTCTACAATCAAAAATGCTGCTGCCAGAGCCTGAAATATATATATTTTTTATTGACAGAATAGGCCTACCCATTACCTATTCAGTTTTCTACTGTGTTGTACATTTTTACTTTTTCAAACATGAAGCTGCAGCACAGAAAATGTGGATGATCACCACATACCCCTGGGCCCAGTTCTTTTACTCTTGTCATCTGGTCACCCTACACAATACACAATACAACAGGCAAAAAGGGACTTTTTTGTCTGTCCTTTTGTTGTTTTTTTGTTTGCCTTTTTATCTGTGATTGTGTTCTGTGTTCTCAGGAGCTACTGCTGGCGGAGAAGTGGGCACGCATGAACAAGCTGCCTTTCCCCAAGATTGACCCCAAAGTGTTCGACAGAGAGGGTCTGAAGGAATGCTACGTTTTCAAGCCCAAGAAGGGTGATAAGAACTGCCCCACCATCATCCACTTTGTGCTGGCCAACATCAACTTCAGGAACTTCAAAACACCTGGTATGAGGAGGCGTGTTCAGTGAATGACCAATGGCGCGTTAGGAACAAAAAACCGCACCGAACAAGCTATAGTTTTACAACACCTCCCAGGAATCAGCTGCCAGTCCAAAAGTGATTTATCTCTACTGTCTTGTGTTTAGACTCCGCAAACCACATGTAACTCAGTTCCCCAATAATGTCTCCTGACTCTCATTTCGAGATAAGGATAGGGTGTTATGACGTTGTCTTTTTATCAGAAAAGGCTGTTCCGCTGCTCTGTATGAATTCTTAATCTACTCTGAGGGGCAGCACAGCTATGCAGGTTACGAGATTAATTTACGAGATTAAAGTCCAGTTACGAGTCAGTCCTCGGATCTCCCTCTCAGAGCTGCGATACTGTCTGTGTAAACATGTCGTACATCACCTCGAAGCTCACCCTCCTCCTCCTCCTCGCCCGCACCAAGACGTTCTTGTCTCTCGCTTTATCTCTCATCATGCTTCATATCGTCAGGCTGCAGTCCTGCTAGTTTAATGCTCTCAATGGTGGTCAGGTTGGATCCAGTAAATAATAATAATAATGATAATAATGCATTATATTTGTATAGCGCTTTTCAAGGTACTCAAAGCCGTTTTACACACAGGATAAAACAAAGTTTATTGGAAAAATATAAAATATTTAAAAAATAGAGAAGGTAAGAAAAAAGGGAAAATATAAGGGAGGGGTAGAAAAGGTTAGTTATTAAAAGCAATGGTGAAAAGATGGGTTTTGAGAGCTTCTTTAAAGGATGGCAGAGTGTCTGCCTTTCGAATGTGGCTGGGGAGAGCATTCCAGAGGGAGGGGGCAGTTGCAGCGAAGGCCCTGTCACCCCAGGTCCGGTGCTTTGACCTGATGGTTTGGAGTAAGTTAGCATCAGCGGACCTGAGGTGACTGGTAGTGGTGTGGTGTTGAAGGAGGTCAGAGAGGTAGGTGGTGCCAGGTTGTTGATGGTTTTGGAGGTGATGAGTAGTAACTTGAAATCTATCCTGTATTTGATTGGGAGCCAGTGGAGGTCATGGAGGACATGGGTGATGTGATCAGTGCGGCGGGTGGAGGTGAGCAGGTGGGAAGCAGAGTTTTGTACAAATTGGAGTTTATTGAGGATTTTGTTTGATGAACCATATAAGATGCTGTTACAATAGTCGAGTCTGGATGTTAAAAAAGCATGTGTCAGTGTTTCAGCAGCAGAGAAAGATAGAGAAGGTCGGAGGCGGGCAGTGTTCCTTAGGTGAAAAAAGGCAGTTTTTGTGGTCTGGTTTACATGAGGGAGGAATGAGAGGGAGGGGTCGAGGATGGTTCCAAGGTTGCGGACATGGGTGGAGGGGGTGAAAATAGAGCCGTCGATGTTCATTGCGAAGTCCTGGGTGGAGCGGGTGAGAGATTTAGGGCCAATGATGAGGATATCTGATTTATTGCAGTTGAGTTTGAGAAAGTTATTTTGCATTCAGTGAGGCAGGTGGTGAGGGTGGAATGGATGGCTGCAGTGATGGACTTGGTAGTGAGGTGTATCATCAACATAGCAGTGAAACCAGAGGCCATGGGGGCGGAGGATCTGTCCAAGTGGTAGAATGTACAAAATGAAAAGAAGGGGACCAAGCACTGAGCTCTGGGGGACACCGTGGATGACTGGGGCAGTGGAGGATTTGCAGTTGTTGATGGAGATTAATTGGTGTCTGTCAGAGAGATATGATTTTAACCAGGAGAGGGCAATGCCAGTTATGCCAAGGGAGGACTGGAGGCATGTGATGAGGATGGAGTGATGAGCACATTATCTCTGGGTTAAAAATCCAGTCACATGCATGCTGGGATACCAAGTGAATCATGTAATCATGTAGGAGTTTGGTCTGGATGCCCACAATGTTTGAATACTCATGTGCTGTCATCTAGATGCTAGATGGTCTAAACTAGACAAATATGGATACTCATGCTAAGCTTGTCAGTGGTATTAGTAATAGCCATATTTTCTGGGGCTACAGTAGCATAGCCACATTTTCACATGCCCTAGTGGGAGAGAGAAAACTTGATAATTTTAGTATTGTTTTAAAGGATATCGGTTTACTTTAAGCCTTTTTACTATAAGGTACAATTTGTGTTAAATTCTGAAAATGAACTGGGGATGCAATGATAACTGAAAAGGGTTACTAAACTGTTTATTACATTTAATTTAAAAATGTAATAATTTTAAGACACTGTTCTACTGGTCAAGGATCAAATCCTGATCCTGCCAGTGCTGACTGTGGCCAGTAGCAGTAGCATCACCTAGGGTTCAGTTTGCCGGGATCCAGATCTCTTGCAAAGGTTGATCTGGTGTCTGTGGTCTGCTTGCTAAAGCTGACCATGAAACGTCTTCCTTATTCCTTCTAATCATGTCTGTGCAAGCTTGGCTTAGGCTTCACATGCTTCAGTAGAGAGCATGTGCTTGTCTACACTTTCCCACTTCGGCAGCATGAGGGAATGAAGTGTAAGCATAGATGTAACCTACATGACTGGCCTTTCCAAATTGAAAGAAAATGGAGAGGAAAGCATTGAAAATGTCATTTTATAAACATAAGTACAGTTGTATAATGTTTCTTAATATCCTTCATCTGAGACAAGCAGAGGTTTTCAAAAAGCTCTTCTATCTCTCTTTCAAGGAGTGCCTCGGGACACAGAGAAGGACCGGGAGTTCAGCGACTTTGACATTTTCGATGATCCCGAGTCGCCATACTCCACGTTCAACTTCCAGTACTCCAACAAAGCATTCACCCAGCTGCACGATCTAATGGAGTTCAATACCTTGAACAACATTGAGGTCAGTGTCAGAGCTGGCCTCTGAGTTGCATTGAAAGAGGGCTCCCAATGCAGGGTAGCCATTCTAGGTCTTACATGTACATGTGAGAATCCTGAGTTGGAAGCATGTTGGTGGACTCCATTCAAAGTGCTAACCTGGTTCTTAGAAGAACTGGTGCACCTCAAACTGCTATGTATTGGGAGTGTTACCTTCATTGCTGGAATACAATTTAAACTGACATGCCTGGGTCAGCATTGTGGAGAAATCTTAGTACATTAGCTGTGTAAATGAACTGGTGAGCAAACTGGTATACTGATAAGTGGCTGTGCTTTGTCCTACTATACTCTACCGCAGATGCTTAAGCCTGATCAAGGTGCATGACTGAGTAACATTGTGGTAAATACTGTGGTATACGCCGAAGGTAACCTTGTGGTCATCCTCCAGGTAATCAAGGACGCCATAAAGGACAGCATCCTGCAAAGAAGGGAGAACCCGTCCCGATGCTGTGTCTCGCTGTCCCTCAACGAAATTGATAACAAGAAATTTTTGAAGAGAGACACCAGTGCAAAGCTACACATCCCACAGAAGAAGTGATGGGGCACGGCTAGAAAGGGTGGTGGGGTTGTGGGAGGGCGTCCCTCAGTAAAAGCAGATGTCCTAACACCGACACTGCTGTTCTGACTCGTTACACTGCAGCCGCGTGGCACATACCCTCCTCCCTGTGACATCATCTTCTCTGTGTGTCTTTGCGCAGTGAGAGAGGAGGAAAGATCAAAGCGTACGTTCTCTGAAGGGTCCGACTGGGACAATGTTTCTGTTGCCAAACTCAAAGGCGACCGGTATCCCCGGGGGGTAATTTGGTTCTGTCATAAGGAGGTGAAATGGCAGAAACGGAATTATCATTATCATTTAATTTGCGCTGAGCCACACTACATTCTCTGTTACCGTTATTCGTTAGTCAGGAAATTAAAAGTGTGTGAGTGCTTGTCGGTGTCAGAGATACTTGTTGCCAATGGTTGCCACAGAATCTCCGCCCCCAATCAATTTATCAAGTAATTTTTTTCATACTGCATGCTCCTGAAAGGTATTAGAACCTCAGAAACATTGAGGTATTAGAACCTCAGAACATAAATTTCATTGACTTTGCTCCAACCTTGAACCTTCAAAATTAAACCCAACAACAACTGTTGCCAAGTTACATATGGATAAGTAGTTGACGTGTCCATGGCAATGGTCTTTTTTCCTGAACGTGTTGTTTCAGCACCCCGCACAGGACTGGACTCATTTCCTCTTTTCCTCAAACCTATGGTCAGGAAAGACTGAAGATTAGAGTGTAACCCGAGTCTTGACTCTTTCCACCACCTCCCCCCGGGGGGAGATTTTTACTGACGTGGCACTTAGTGAAATCTGTGTTTCTCACGCAAGCAACAGCCCAAATATAATTTTACGATCCGCCATGGAATTTTACACAATTCCGCCAACGGGAATGGGTGTCGGTTTTCCAAAAGACAAAGATGTTGTTTAAAAAAAGCCTCTTTGCTGCCTTCTTGAGTAGTAAGATGGCAAAGCTTATTTCTGTATTGCCGTATCCGTCTAGTCTATGTTGTGTTATATGGGAGATTTGAAACTCATCTCAGACTAGAGACTACAGTGCATTTCCCTGTGAAGGTCACAGATTGGTCTGGGTTCAGTCAATATTTGTCCTTTTGACTCACATTTAAATGCTTGAAAACTTTTTTCGCCCCAAACACAGTTAACTAACACAGGCGAGCTAATTTTGGTGATCGCTGAACTCGCCAAGATGTTTTTGTGAAGAAAGAAACTGAGTCAAAATGAAGGGAAATTGGTGATTGAATCTGAATCCAATATTTCAAGTAGTTTTTCACCTTCACTGGGCACTATTCATATAGTGGTCTACATTCCATCTTGTGTCACAGCTGTGTAAACAGTGATTCAAATACCACTGCAATTTGAGAAAGGTAGTAATGTAGAGTTTAAATACATAAACAGTAGAAAGATATTTTTAATTTGTGTCTTTTTAATTGTACTATACTAAATAATTTAACAACAGTGTTTACATCTATGTAGATCACTTAACTGTTTTTAAATGGGTTCCAACTCAATGGCAGTCTCTGCTATGCAAATGTAAACTATTAACATTTTTAATTATGGTGACTGTTGTATTTATGTTAATGTAACAATTGACTTAGTAAAGATTGTATGTATCCTATTTAAAATGTAAAAGAAAAAGCTGTCTTACTCCCATCTGTCAAAGATTTGTCTCATACTAAATAAAGGATATACTTCAAACTTCTTGTGTGGCCATAGAAATTACATTGACGTTTACGAGCTAGTCTGCTCCCACTTTCATACCAAGCTTGGAGTTTCCAATCACCCTGAAGTCTGGGATTGCAGAATGTAGTTTTTTACCACTCCAAAATTACAACTTCAGGTCATACGTATGATTTTTTCCTCAGGAAAGATTATTAAAATATAACTTTAGCTACCTTGAGTTCATGCCTCTTCCCAGGTGGCCTGGGATCTGTTTGTATTTATTAAATGACAAATTTATGCTCATGTAAAGTGTGGAACTTGGTACTAAAGGCCATTTAATATTTAATCTTTGTATGAAGGGTGCTGTTGCAGTGAATGAGTTCGTAAGTAGTTCATAAGCCGGTGTCTTGGAATGTTGGGAATCCTGCAGTTACAGGGCCCCCTTTAAGTGCAAATGGTTGCAAAAAACACATAGTCAATGTAAAGACCCCCGTTTCTTGTACTAGCAAATGCCAAGCATGTTTTGAGCAACAAGTAGACTTGCAGTGGTCATTGATCGATGCATCTGCTTTGATTACTTTAATTCTTTATCCACACAAGAGCTCCTAAAGCTGTGGTTTCTCTTTTTAAATGACTCAGCATATGTGCATTAAAGTTACTCAAGTCATTTCATAGTTCTTTTTTCTTTTGGCAAAGGCCAGTTCCTCTAAATGGCAGCCTCTTTTATTTTATTGAGCCTGCAAGCTTCTCTTGGTCCTGTGACGCTTGCTCTTCAGGAAGTTACAGTCTCCAGTACTGTGCTTTCCTAGAATATTCACTCCAGCCACCGTTTCCTTGACCCCAGCAAGAGCATCATGGAGCCTCTTCTGTAGCCTAAAGACTGCGGGTTCGTCCTCTCACCAAACAAGTCATTCGGAAAGCAATTCTCATCGATTGGGTGTCTATAGGGAGTCATACTTTCTCAGACGGGAATTATCCCACAGCGCGCTCATTCCTGTCTCTCTCTCTTTCTCTTCCTCTCTCTTCTTCTCTCTGACAGACTGGAAGAAATGTAGACTTTGCTTAAACTCTGAGTCATTTTTCAGTTGTTATCAGAGGCTGGTTTTCCGTGGTCTAGTCATCAAAGGCTCACTTGCAACATTTCAGTGCATCGCCTCTATATATAGTAAACTACAGACCTGTAAGAGTTTCTCCGCTAAAATAAATATGTATTGTCTGCTGTCAACATTATGTCCACATGGTACGCCTATACATGTAATAGTCTCGGGGCATTACAGCGCATGCGCAGTCGTTACTTTCAGCCAAGGCCTGGGCCAGGTTTGCATAGGAGAATGGCTGAATGCAAATGAGACCACTTCTAAAAAAACAAAGAGGAAAATGCGTGGCTCAAATGTGTTCTATGGAACAGTTACAAGATGTCTGTATATGTGAAGTGTTTATTTGGAATATAGTGTAGCCTACATATACCACTACTACTGACCGAATTAAATTTATTATCTGAAATAATATTTACTTTATTCATCATCGATTTCAGTGCACATCTGAATATATGCATAAAGTTTGTATCTTGTATGTATTATGGTGAGCATGTGAACCCTGTTATGGTAGAAATACTTTCAGCGATCTTCTGCTAGATAAGGTGTGATCACCCAACCCTGCAGTTCATCAGAAACACACAGGCTGTGAGTGCATGCCCTGCTTCAACATTGTCTTAAGGGTGCAGTAGGCTATGTGTCAATGTTGGGCCTGTTGTCAGCAATGAGGACCATAGGGACATCTGAGCTGTTGACATATATCTCATGTCAGGAGAACAACACTGTTGCCTTACATACTGCAAAACGAGTAAATTAAGTCTATTTAAATGGACTTTGTTTTCAATAGCATTGATTGTGGAATTTCTCCAATTGATTACATGGTTCGATCAGCGTGGGATGTGTGGATTTAACTGTGGTGGAAACTATCCAAAGGTGTATTTTGTATTTTTTTTCTTACTTTACTTTAACATACTTTAGGTTTTATCGCCACCTGCTGTTCAGAACGGGTATTAAAGAGAACACATTTACTCCATAGATTTATTCAATCCTGTAAATTCATATTAATTCACATATGTGAATTAACTAGCTTACCACCTAGTCGGACAATAAATACATTTTTAGTGTAAACGTATTTTTGAATAATTTCAAAATTTATCACAATTATCCCAATGACGTGATTCACATTAAAACGTGTTAGGTCTAAATGCAGCCATGATTGAATTATGAAGAACAGTAGCCAATAGATTAATTAATTCATATGATTTTATAAGGGGGGTCGATTATGTGTGAGGTCGATTATGTGTTTTTGAAGAGGTTTTTGAATTGTGGGAATTGGCTGGAGTGATGGAACACACTTTTTTTTAGGGTAGATCCAGATCTTGGCTTTATGTGTGAATGCGGAATTTGCACTTTCAAAAGGTGAAACCTTATTTTGATGTCTTATTTCGAAATGGTGTGAGGGGCTCTGAAATGAAATGATAATGCTATTAGTTTTCATCAAGTTTTCATATATTTAAAATGTATGTTTCATGAAAATGTTATGCTCAAATGAAAGTACACGTGATGCCCATTCTGAAACTGCATTCCGGCATTTGAACAGAGGTCATTTTTGGCATAGAGCACTCTTGGCCATTCCGAGCTTCCTTTCGCTGCTCCGTTCCGGCTTTTATCCAGGCCCCTTTTTTTGCGGGGAACGGCAGTTGTTAGTTGTTTGTTAACAACAAATTTGTTATAACTTTATCATTATCTTCGCACACGTGACATACAGTAGCCTACTCGCCGCTGGGGGCGCTCAAATACGGAAGTAAATATAAATCTGTTGAGTGAGGAAGTGGGACTGGGGACTGTCTTTGAGATAAATTAGCAAACAGCGCTGGGATTCGTATAATCGGGCATTACTTGGAGTAAATATTAAATATCTGTAACGTTACAATGTCGAAAAGCACCATGTCCGATCGTTTCAGGAAGGTAGATGTAGACGAATACGACGAGAATAAGTTTGTCGACGAGGAGGACGGTGGAGAAAACCAACTCGGTCCGGATGAGGCAGAAGTAGACTCGCTGATCAGACAATATCCTTCCAAACATTTATGTTGAATAAACTTAATGATTTGACAGGTAACTTGCTTCATGTTTTACCGATGTTGATTGTCACGCATACTTTGATGGTTCTGTAACGTCTCGTATTGTTTACTGTTCTCGCCCACAGCAGTGTGAAATGTGCAAAGGTTTCGTGCAAAGCAGGGTGTGGTGTAATAGAAAGTTAATGGGGTTTTTCATTCATTTTCATTCACTGTTAATTTAATATTGTTTGTACTTGTAGTCAACCTAATTTTGCTATTAGCTGAAATGAACAGACCTGCGAGGTCGTCCATAAGACACTGCTAAGTAAATAATAGTTTAAAGACCGCTTTCAAGCTAATTGGCAGGCTAATTTGTTAATGTGATGCGAAATTTTCCTGTGCAACGTTACTGTCATTAGCTAGCTAGAAAACTTGCATGCTTGATTTTTGGCACTGAGGTGATCTTCCAGTCGTATTTATAATTGAGTACGGTAACGTTCATTTAATTTTATCCTCATTGGTTCATTGAGTTCTGGGGAAATCGAATTTCTATCTTATAATTTCTGATTTTGAGTGGCACGTGCTGTTGAGGTAATGCTTGTCCTGAACCAATACCTTTTTAACGAGAAAAAAACTATATTACGGTGTTGAACTAGCCTATTAGTTGATTTCGAAGTGGTTACTGTAGCTACATTTCAGGGTCTCTGCCACTTGAATCCATGGACTGTTGCAGTCTTGCATACACTTGTTGTTAATGACCGATCCACATTCCAAGCATTCTAGAAAACATGCACAGGCATGGCAGGGCTACGATTCCAAGTTGAGTTGGAAAGAGTTTTCACGTTGGGCCTTGTTATTCGGACAGGTTTATCCTTTCACAGTTTGGAACGTCAAACAATAATGCTTAATTTTTTCTGTTATGAGATACTACGTCTTGTTTTGTAGTTGTTTTGTAGTATGAGGTGCCCGACGTTTCTAAAATAAAAATGCATATATTTCCCACTTTGTATCCCATATTTAAGCTCAAACTGGCAGCTTTACCCACCTTTCCCCTTTCTACCAGTCTAAATCTGATCATGCTGTCAAAAAAATCATGTTTGGTAATCATGACTATTTGGTATATTTGTTTTTTCAAAATTGTATTTTTTAAAAACATTCACACTTTTCCCTACATTTTACCAAATATTGAATTTGTTTAGTAAATGTTCAGTAAAATATTTCAAGCATTTACACAAGTTTCAAACTTTGCATCTTGATGGTTTCAAATTGTGTATATAGAATTATTATTATTATTATTATTATTATATATATATATTTATTTTTTACATGTTCTTGGTTGCCGTTTTTATATTTCTAGGCTGAGAATGAAACCCAAAAAGGCCTTTTTGGTTGTTCTCTGGAGTAAAAAAAAAAAAAAAAAAAAAAAAAAAAAATGAATTGTGTTGATTGATGTGCCATACATTTACAAATGTATGTTAGAAAGTTATGTGCACAGTGCCGGTTTGGCTTGTGCAATCGTTTGGGGAGTCATTCATGTAGACTCTCCAGATGTCTGCTTCTGGTGCTCCCGGTTAGTCCTGTCTCAGGGCATGCTATTAGAATGTTCTCTTGAATTACAGCAATACCACAGTGCTTCCCTTAACTCCTCCTGGCACAGGGAATTTGATGGATGCCCTGCAGGCAGTTCTCAAGAACCCACCAATCAACACCAAAAACCAGAATGTTAAGGTGAGGGGTTAAGGCGTTAACCTCTCCTGGAGCTGTAATATATAATGCATCCAACTGTATGACCTCTAATAAGAAGCAGGATGAGGTTCTCAGATTGCAAAGTGATAATGTATTACATAACCTGTGCATTTCATGGCATTTTGAGTATTAGCCTAAGAGTAGCATACTGCTCATAAAGTGGGTGACTAATACATTATTAGGCTTGTAAATGTATTGTTTAGCTTCTTTGCTATTTATAATGCTCGCAGTTATATGTTTGATGAACTTTATTTTTGTAGCATAAGGTTACTCTATTGTGTTTCATACTAAAGTATGTTCTCTGACTTGTGCATCCTCTATATAAGTACGTAGTGATGGAGAAACGAAGCTTTCTGAAGCAACAAAGCTTTCCGGCCCATTGTGTTGAAAATGGATTAATTACTCGAAGCTTTGAATAACACAGTGCACTCTCGTGGCACTGGCATCTGCTGAAGAATTTAGCCCATGTGTCAAAGTTCGACGTGAAGTAGCGTGCACATTAACGTTAAATGTTGTCCAGCAAATACATACAGTTTTATAATATACTAATATTATATAATTTAATATTTATATAATATTACATTAATATAGTATACTAATATTATATGTAGGCCTATATTAATCTTGTAGCCTCGCCAATGACTGTACTGTAACAACTCAATAAATCTTTTTATGGGTTTATTTCTAATGTAATGGGACACCTAGCCTAATTCATGAAACTTTATAAATGAGGCTATTGTTATTATTTTGGGGGTATGAATAATTTTCAAATAAGCCTATTCATACAGCCAGCGAAAACACACCTTACTGAAAAAATATAGCTACTATGTGAATATACACATTTACTTAGTCGGCCTACAACTATACGTTGAATAAAATTGGTGAGAGGTTATGGGGAGGTCGGTGTTAGATCCTTGGTTTGTTTCTGTTGCAAAAGTTTAGTCTACATTTTTTTAAAGTGTATAAATGTTTTTTTGTTACCAGAAAATGTATGAATGCTTGCTAAGAGTGAAATACACATGGATGACATTGAGTGAGTGTTAATTCGGCAGTGAAGTGTTTTTGTTTCTGAACAGCGAATGTGCTCGTAGCCCACCGCGTCTTCAAACCCACAGCTTGCTTCAAACCAGATACGAATGTGCTCGTAGCCCACCGCGTCTTCAAACCCACAGCTTGCTTCAAACCAGATACCAATGTGCTCGTAGCCCACCGCGTCTTCAAACCCACAGCTTGCTTCAAACCAGATACGAATGTGCTCGTAGCCCACCGCGTCTTCAAACCCACAGCTTGCTTCAAACCAGATACGAATGTGCTCGTAGCCCACCGCGTCTTCAAACCCACAGCTTGCTTCAAACCAGATACCAAAATCTGACACCAAAACCAAACCAGTGACGTGGTTATATGATGAAACGAAGCTTCAGACGTCATTGATCACACGCTTCTGGTCATCAGCATCAGCATCAGCACAGTGCTTTGGATTAAACTGCTTCACAATTTCGACGCATACCCCGAAGCTTCGGTATCGAGCGTAATATCACTAGTTGTACTGTGTACTGACTGAGTATACACAAAAGTACACAAGCAGTACTTTTAACAGATGTACCAAAGTTAACCTCCAGGTGGTGGTATACTCCACATTGACCCTCTTTCTGCCTGCATAGGAAAAGGCTGAAGGCCTGGTGCTGACCGTCCTCAGCTCCTTCAAGAGCAGCGAAGTTGAGAAGGCTGTGCAGACGCTGGACAATAACGGTGTGGACATCCTCATGAAATACATCTACAAGGGGTTTGAGAAGCCCACCGAAAACAGCAGCGCTGTCCTCCTGCAGTGGCATGAAAAGGTAATTGCATCCCACGAGAGTTTTTGGGGCCCATCAGGCCGAGATGTGGGATCAGGGAGGTACAGGGGTTTAACTGGATTACTGCATTTACGTTGCACTACTGGCCTTTAGCAGATGCTCTAATGCAACTTACGCAACTTTTAGCATTTTTACATAGTCAAAATGTATGCAGCTGGACATATACTGAAGCAATGGTACCTGGTACTACCTAGGAATCGAACCTGCAACCTTTGGGTTACAAGCCCAATTCCCTACCTGGGTTACAAGCCCAATTCCCTACCCCCAAAGGTTGCCGGTTTGATTCCAAGGCAGGAATCGAACGCTGCAAAAAAACACTGCTGTTGTACCCTTGAGCAAGGTACTTAACCTGCATTGCTTCAGTATATATCCAGCTGTATGAATGGATACTATGTATAAATGCTAAAGGTTGTGTAAATCGCTCTGGATAACGGCGTCTGCCGAATGGCAGTAATGCAATGTAAACCAGTTTTCCAGTTGTCCCTGATCTTACATTTCAGCCCGATGAGGGATTTGCGTGCTTCCGGCCCAAAAGCTCTCTTGGGACCCCCAGTGCACTGGGCACTGGTCGAAGAACGCGTGTTTGTACGTTTGGTGTGCACGTGACCCCCACTCTTTGTAATTGAATGTAATTTTTCAAGGTTAATGAGGCGGGTTCTTTGTCTTCCAGGCCTTATCTGCTGGTGGAGTGGGCTCCATAGTGCGGGTACTGACTGCCAGGAAAACGGTCTAACTCGACCAACGCACAGAAAGGGATTTGCTGGTACAAAGTCCCAGACTGTTGGATCATCTCTGCTTGCTTCAAACCCCCCCCCCCCCCCTTCACAGCCTGTGTGATCACATAGCAACCGGTTCCCCCGACTTTCCAAGCCAGATGCATTTCCATGCAGAGCCTGCCTCCAAATGTGTGGCCAGATTTCAAAAGAGCAGGGGAAATGGGGAAAGAAACAGCTACTTTTAGAGCAGGGGTCTCAAACTCCAGTCCTGGAGTGCCGCAGTCTCTGCTGGTTTTTGTGATTTCCTTTCAATCACCAGCCAATTTAGGCCAAGGCAGCAACATCAGTGACTTAAATTAAGCGCTTAGGTGCAGGAACACATCGAAAACCAGGAGACACAGCGGGCCTCCAGGACTGGAGTTTGAGATTCCCGTTTTAGAGGCTCATTAACTAATTTTCGTGTGATTTGGTGTCTCTAATGTGAAACGCCAGCCGTTACCATCGCCACCAGGAGCAGTTAAAGCCATTTACCATGATTGTAAATGCACTTGGCCCTTTTTATTATGTGTAAGCTGACTGGTCGGTTTGTGGGGAATCTACACATGCCATGAGAATGCTCTGGCAGTCTCTGCTGGGAAAACCAGAATCCCTCACGGTACAGACAGAAGAGTCATCCTGGGGGGCCGTCATTGTACACGGTTTAGGCTTTATAGCATCGCTACGATTCACAACACCCTGGGTGCGTCCCAATATTCTTCACTCCCCACCTCCTTTCCTCCACTCCTCCCCTCCACTCGTATCCTACCCGGAAATATGCAAGACTGTCTGTACGTTTCAAGTACAAGTAGTTGCATGTACAGTATACAATATACCTAACATTGCGGTTCGCGTTGAGACATTCATTAATATTTAACAATTAATATGTAATTCATATGTAATCCGCAACATTAGATTAGGACACAATGATCGGTTTCCGGGGCACGGAGGAGAGGAGGTGGTAGTGGAGGAAAGGAGGGTGCATTTTTTGAGTATTGGGACGCACCCTCATTTACTTAGTCACCTTAATTAATCTTTGCTAATTACTAATGTCTGGCATCAGCTTGTCTTTGCTCGTTGGATATTTTGGAAGGGATACCGTTGCTGCCATATTAACAAAATACGATAAATTGAGTAGTGTTATACAAGAATATTGTTGTTAAAATATGTATTCCACCTGTGAAACTGCATCCACCTCGCATTACAGCATGGAATGCCCCGCAAAATCACATGTGCCAGATAGGTTTCTGATTTCTGAATATATTTGTGGACCAAAATGGCTTTGATAAATATGAAATATTTTTCTATTATAAATTGGTATGTTAAATAGTTATTACGCCTCGATAAACAGAACAGTAATATCAACATTTTAGGGTTCTCGGCTAGCTGAATGTGGGCAGCATCACATTTGATCAACTCTTTAGGATATTAGTTTAACACATCTGACCCAGGCTTCAGAAGAGGTTACATTGTGCTGTTATAGAGTGACAATGTCTTGAACAATGATTTCTGGGAAAAAATATGCATGTTAACATTTTATATTTTATCTCTCAGATTATTAGCTATTAAAAATACAGTGTCAAAACTACACTTGGCTGTTTATATTTTGCAGTAATGCTTCTCGCCTGTGTGAGAAACATTACTTGTGACTGACTGCAAATGCACCAAACCTGTTTACAAACTGCCTTATTAAATACTTTTGTATGTGATTTTGGAATTTTGGAATGGAATAAAATAGAATATATATATATTAAATTGTGATGTTCACATCTTTGTCATATTATCTATCATACAAGACTCTCGGTCTTTCACACTACATTTTTAAAAGCTACGAAACCTCTTTTGCCTTTCTTTTACTGTATAACATACAGTATGTTTAAAGCCTATTAAAAATATATGTTTAAAATGCAATTCAAATCAATGGAAGACATTTTTGTGTCTGAGTTTGTCTTCAAAATGCATCTGAAAAACATGTAGCATGTAGCTAGGCTACATGACTGATAATTAAACGGATTGAGAATTTACACGAGTCAACGTTCACAGCACTTTGCAAGCTGACAGGCATGTATTTTCAAACACATCAGAAATGCTTTTTCTCCATTTGTAGTTTTTCCAGAACAATTTGATGAAATCTAGTCGGGATGCATGATAATATCGGGGTCATATCAGTTTCTGCGTGATGGTTAGATTATGTCCAATATGAAGGTGCAATATACATGCGCTATGGTGGAAATGCATTAGGTGCACAGCTGATGGTATAAATTAAGTTTTTACTGCTCAAAAATCTGCCTAATCATAGTCATCTCACACTCTTATTAATTGTTTATGTATCATTTTTATCAGCCAAACTCACAAATCTATACAGAGACTCAGTAGCTCTCTAAACTGATGTCTCTGCTTAATAATAAAGTTGAAGTATTTTGTTGTATAAGTATTGTTCCATTTATTTTATTTTTTTCATAAGTAGACATCTTGGCACATCTACTTATTCCATAAATGTGGAAACTTGGTTGCGCTTTTCATTTGTGCTATGAAGTAAAACTGTCATTGGCATCGACCAATATGGCCAGACAAATACCATTGATATCAGCCACAGAATTTCCATATTGTGCATCCATGAATCAAGGAAAGGTTTGGGATGGTGGCAGTTTAGACGTTTAAATTGAATGAGACGAAACCTCATGCATAGACAGGACCTCCAAGTGTATATATAGGGCACTGGTCTTACGAAAAAGGAAGTTGATCTTGTCGCACTTTGTAGTTCAGCCATCCTTTCACCTTACACAAAGGAGTGAAGTTGACTGTGAAGGAGGTAGTGGTAAATTAAAGTTCCACAAAAACCTGTACTTGAAAAATGAGTGAAAAAAATCACTTGTGTGCCAGATGTTTTCTGACAGTTTTCTGACAGGTGTTAAGAGTCGCTCAGTGAGTGCGCTTTCATACCAAATTTGAGACATGGAACCGTGAGCACAGCAAGCATGGAAAACAGATGGTTATTAATAAATGGGGACAAAATAGAGGCTGCTTTACATTCATTCGCATTATGTTATAGCCTTAATATGTTCATCATGGCCACACTTTAAGCTAATTGTGACAATATACACAAATGTTCCAAGATTCACCATGGTTAGAGCTACGGATATCTGCTACATGCCAGAAAGTAATGCCGCTGTGCCAGAAATGGTTATTACTTGTCTGACATGGTTGTAAATATGGAAGGGAGTATTTGAGATAATTAGAAGCTTGGGCATTGATAAAAAAATATTTTGCCGAAAGCATTAAGAATTTACTGGTGCAAAGTGTAAGATTACTACGTCAGTTAAAGAGAAACTTGGAGCCATGCAGTGCAATAAACCCTGGTTTGTAGGCAAATGGCAGAACAGGGAGACGTGTCATTAGTTTTAATTGAAGAAATGGGGCAAGTGTATACAAGCATGGTCCATTAAACCGAATTGGGTCCAACCGCAAAACTCTCTTGAGCATGGCATCCAATTTCAATGAATGAAAAGTCCCAATTAGTTGAAGATGAGTTGTTTAATGTCAGTAAGTGATTAAGAGTGGTTTGAAAGAAAAGCAGAATGCAGGGAGCTACTTGTTTCATTGCCCTCGCTCCGAGTCAGCCTCGATATCCAAAGCAAACTGATAGCCCACAGTAATAATAACCATTATCTGCTGGACCAGTGCTTTGAATTCACTGCCTGTGGCCGCTGCGTAAAGCTGTAAAAACGGGCTGTACAGTGCACGCACACAGGAAGAATTGTCTGGGATAATAACACAATATTGTGCAATGTTTTTATGTTTTACTTAAAAAATGTATGTGACAGAAATATTACAACGATAATTTAAAGAAAATAAGTAAATTAATAGTAGCTTTGTTTGTAACTTTCTGCAGCATGAGATGTCTGCATTCCACGATCATAAAGATCGCATAAAGAATACACTGAAGCAACCTCCTTATAAATGAGAAAATTACTTGAATGAAAATGACAATTTCCCTTCAGCCCGAAACAGAACATTCACTTTAAGTCACTCTACCACGATTTTGGTTGCCAAGCTCAGAACATTTTCAAACAAACAACATTACATTACATTACAGTCATTTAGCAGACGCTTTTATCCAAAGCGACGTACAGTAAGTAACAACACCAGATAAAGATAGAATTCAAATAGAAAACACTATAATGGAAAGTTTAAACATAGGGCCAAATGGTTTATATTTTACCTTAACAAGCCCAAAAGAAATAGTCGACAATCCAATGGAGGCAACTTTTAAAATAATTAAAAAGAATCAGGAACTATTCATTAACCCATCTATGTCAGGATAGTAACCATTATGGAATAATCCAAACATATTAGTTTATAGAAATTAGGAGGCGGGTCAATCAATCAATCAATCAATCAATCAATCAATCAATCAATCAATCAAGAAATAAATAAATAAATAAATAAATAAAAGACTGTAGCACGACCTGCTGGTATTCTATGGAATTGTATTAGTTTCCTTCTCACAATTCAGTTGTATCCTCACAACCTAACATGAATAACGTGAAAATATTAACAAAAAACAATAGCCTAATAATAAATAATAATAATGACATAGATAGGATACAAATGTAAACGTAAATTCAGCGCAGCCTATTTGAAAAGGTAAAGGATCTGTTCTCTTCCTTGCGTTCCCTTTTCGATTGTCGGTACAATTCTACGGAAATGCGTCGTGCGTCGTGCACTCATCTCTATTGAACAAACAGGAGCCAGTTTGCTGTATCATATTGTGGTGAAAATTCAATTGCAGCCAATTCTATGTAAGCTTGAATGCGACAAAACAGCTTCGTGAAATATCTTTCCAAAGGCAACTGTCGAGAAGGCAACAGTTTTCAGTTTGCACTACCAGAACAAAAGTATTTTTTTTCCAACCCAGATCGGAAAAAAAAATCTACTAGGCATGGTAAAAACGCCGTGTCATAGGTGTACATTTATCTGTATCTTCAATACGTATTTCAGAATACTCTAGTCAGGCGGAAAGTAGAAGGCAGCTATTGTTGGAATAGTCTTCATTTTAATGCCGTTAAGCCCCCATATATAGACATCATAGATGTAATTTTAATGTATGACCACAAGAGGGAGTATAGACATGCATAATAAAATAGTTTGGGATTGGCTGATCAACTTTGCCAATTTTAATCGCTATTGCAAATATAGTTAATTTCATTTATCGAAGTGACTGCATCCATGACAACAACGGATGATTGGCAGTAACAAAGCAATAGCCTACCTCAGAGCATAAGAAAGAGTAAAGACGCCAAGTGAATTAATGAGCTATTGTGGCACTAATTGTGCCCGCAGTCATTTGGTAAAATAAAGCCTACGTGAAAGGTAAACACTACATAAAGCAAATTTACAAAATTTACGTTGTAAGTAAATTTTCAGCATGTCTACTATACATAGGTCAAATGATTACATAAATGCACAAAAATAAAGAGATTAAGTTTTTGTTTTACACTTGTTTTGGCTGAAAGTTTTTCCCTTACAAAAAAACGAGTAAACTAAAGTTTAACTTGTAATTGTACTATTTTGATACTTATTATGACTAAATTAGCCCAATTATTTAATTCAAGAATTAAATAATGTTTTTAATGAGTAAAAGTACACTTTATTATAATTAAAGTATATTTTAATGAGTTTTAAAAAGTGGGCTAATTTAGTCTCAAAAGTATCAAAATAGAACACTTACAAGTATACTAATAGTTTGTCAAAATTAGTGTACTTAAAAGCAAGCTTTATTTTACTAGCTTTTTGTAGGGGTCAACTGGAAGATCATTTTTGAATCTCACTGATCTGGAAGCAGTGATACTTGGAGCTGAACCAAGCATAAGCATTGTGCATAGCCTAGATGAGGTGAAAACAGCATTTTTAAAGACAAAGGAAATACACTTAATTTATTATTTGTATGCAAGACTTGCATAACATAGCCTATAACCTTCTAAATTCCTTCGCAGTGCATTTTTCTAAATATCTAAGTCTTAACATTATATTTTAGGTTTTTTAGAATTACAGTAGTTGTATATGATAGTCTCAGGCTGCAGCCACCTCTTATAAATTGTCTTCACAAGCCAGCTCTTCCCAGCTACTGAGGACAGCATGCATTTTTGGCATGGTTCGGTGAGTTGGGGCCCAAACCACACTGCTGAACTTGAACAGATTCAAGTTGTATAACGTTTCTTGTTACGCAACCAACCTCAAATTGCTGCAACACCACCACCCTCCCCCACCTACCAAATGGTCAATCATAGAGCCCAGAAAAAAGAAGTCGGTAATGGGAGGAAACTAGCTTCCTGTTCTTCACAAGTCCTCGCCAGAGAACATTCACAAAATGGCCAACACTACTTCTTTCTGTAGTCGTGGTGACGTCTGGTCGTCATGGTGACATAGTGTGAATGGTTGAATATTGTTAGCGGTTTGTTGACAGCTATAAGGTGCTAGCTACTACTCAGAACCTGTTTTTGTTTTTGTTGCACTGAACGTCCCCTCCATGGAAAACAAACACAGGGTATTTCAGGCACAAGTACAAAGGAGCCCTGGTCACTACAATTGGGTATAGGCCTACTGCAGGCCTGGATTCTACCCTTAAATATTTTTGTGTCCTGGAATTTGAATGGGAAATATAAAAGAGCATCTCTTTCTTTTGTAAGCTGGTTCAGAAACACAGTAACTGGATACAAAGTTACCTAAGCCCCTATTGAAAAGAGATTTGGTACTTGTATTTTCTATGCAAGGTTACATAAGGACAAACTGCAATGTGGAAGGATTGAATCTGACCACGGAAGCTTAGCAGTCTGTTGAAATAGCTTACTGTGTCACCAAGATTTGGATGTGAATCAAAGATGAGGTCTTCCTCTTTTTGTTGGGTAGACATTTGCAAAAAATAAGAAGAAAAAATAAAACTCTATTTGTTATTTCCACTCTCTCAGGCCATTTATTTTTTAATTTCACAAGGGAAATTTGTGACTGGAAGTTTAACTTGGTACAGTCTTGGCATTGTTTTGGTTACATGCCTCCACCTCTCCAGTGCTGCTGTGCTGTGGTTGGTCAGGCCTTTCTGGGTGACATCAGCGTCACAGGGTTGGAGCCTGGCTGTGAAAACACCAACACTATGCAGTATTGTATCTTCTCAGTTTGGCTATTCAGTGCCTTAAATCCCTGGATTAAAACAGACCTAATCCCCACAAAAACCGTCTTTTGTGTCCAATTGCCGCGTATGAAGCCTCTTGCCAACAGCTTTGTGTGCAGGAGAGCAAGTGTGTTTAGGAACCGTCCGTTTCACAACCTGGCAGCCCTATTGATGCCCGTTCGCTGAATATGAAGCTCCCTCTTACCCGAAAACAAGGCCAGTGAGAACAGTCAGCTGCACACTGAGGCCTGAGAGCAGCATCGCCATTGTTTGCTCTCGCTCCCACGTAAACACACAGCACACACACAAACACGCAATCACTCACACACATGCACACACACTCACATAGTGCTGAAATGATGACAGCAGCATTTCCTTTGAGCGCTGGGCTAACTTTAGTACACAGTTTGTTTGTAAATAATGGGAACATTGTGGAAAGGAAGGAATGCATGGAATGTGGCACAGCTGCAGCGGGAAGCTGAATCCAGCAGCGATGTCACAAATGGCCAGCCGCTACAGAGAGATAAGCGGTACATCCAGTGTCTGTACTGCCGCTGGAACTTCAAACATGCCCCAAACCTGGAGAAACTGCCTTTTTTTAAAAATGTACCCAGATTTCCTTAACTTTGACATACAAAGTCATGATATTCCAGAAGAAGGCTATGAATCTCAGGCAAATAAGTACCACTTTAATTTAGGCAACAGCACACAGGATAGGCAGGCAGGGCTTTTTACACCATAAAGAGGAAGCTCTACAATTTAAACCCACTCATTAAAATTTGGATTAAAATATTTGAAAGTGTAATAAAACCAGTTGCTCTTTATGCTAGTGAAGTCACCAAATGGGAAAAACATCCTACAGAATCCCTGCATGTCGAATTTTTCAAAAACATTTTAAAATGACATAGAAACACACAATGCATGCAGGGCAGAATTAGGCTTTTATCCAATAATTATCTATATTCAAAAACTTAAAATTTTGGGATCATTTAAAACAAAGTAATCCAAACTCACTCCACCATTCACAGACATTTTTAACACCTCTCTGGAGACTTGCCATGCACCTGACTGCTTCAAGTCCTCCACTATCATCCCTGTCCCTAAAAAGCCAAAGATCACAGGACTTAATGACTACAGACCCGTTGCCCTGACCTCTGTGGTGATGAAGTCTTTTGAGCGCCTTGTGCTGTCCCACCTCAAATCCATCACAGGCCCCCTCCTGGACCCCCTGCAGTTCGCCTACAGAGCCAACAGATCTGTAGACGATGCAGTAAACTTGGCCCTCCACTTCATCCTCCAGCACCTGGACTCTGCAGGAACCTATGCCAGGATCCTGTTTGTGGACTTCAGCTCTGCCTTCAACACAATTATCCCATCTCTGCTACAGGACAAGCTCTTCCAGATGGGCGTGCCTGACTCCACCTGCAGGTGGATCACAGACTTCCTGTCTGACAGGAGGCAGCGCGTGAGGCTGGGGAAACACATTTCTGACTCCCGGACCATCAGCACCGGTTCCCCCCAAGGCTGCGTTATTTCCCCTGCGCTATACTCCCTGTACACCAACAACTGCACCTCCAGTCACCAGTCTGTCAAGCTCCTGAAGTTCGCGGACGACACCACCCTCATCGGACTCATCTCTGGTGGGGATGAGTCCGCCTACAGGAGGGAGATCGACCATCTGGCGGACTGGTGCAGTCAGAACAACCTGGAGCTAAATGCTGCAAAGACAGTGGAGATAGTGGTGGACTTCAGGAATAACCCAGCCCCACTCATCCCCATCTCCCTGAGAGACTCCACAGTTGACATTGTGGAGTCCTGCCGCTTCCTGGGAACCTTCATCTCCCAGGACCTCAAGTGGGAGCTGAACATCAGCTCCATCACTGGAAAAGCCCAGCAGAGGTTGTTCTTCCTGCGGCAGCTGAAGAAGTTCAACCTGCCAAAGACGATGATGGTCCACTTCTACTCTGCCATCATCGAGACCATCCTCACCTTCTCCATCACCATCTGGTACGCTGCTGCCACTGCCAAGGACAAGGGCAGACTGCAGCGTATCATCCGCTCTGCGGAGAGGGTGATTGGCTGCAACCTGCCATCTCTCCAGGACCTGTATGCCTCCAGGACCCGGAGGCGTGCAGGCAAGATTGTGGCCGACCCCTCTCACCCCGGTCACAGTCTGTTTGTAACACTTCCCTCTGGCAGGAGGCTGCGGTCCATCAGGACCAAAACCTCTCGCCATAAAAACAGTTTCTTTCCTTCTGCAGTTAGCCTTATCAACAAGGCCCGGGACCCCCTCCGACACAGACACAGACTCTATCCCGCCTCATAGACACTTTACTTTACACTTACCTACTTCCCACTGTACTTTTTGTTTATTTATATTTTTGTTTTTACTTATATTTTTTATTTTTATTGCACTACTACTTGCACTACTTGCACTACTACTTGCACTACTACTTGCACTACTTGTTTTTGTGTTTTGTTTTATGTTTTATGTTTTATATTATATTATTTTATTTTATGTTGGTTTATGTACGCACCAATAAACCACAGTAAATTCCTTGTATGTAAATACTTGGCGAATAAAGGGATTCTGATTCTGATTCTGATTCATAAAGCCCTGCTATACCAAGAGCAGAACATAGAAAAGAGTCCCCTCAGCCAGCTAGTCCTGAAGCTCTCAGATCAGAACAACACCACCATCAACCAACTTCAAGACAGCACCCCAAGAACACCTCCAAGTAGTGTAAATCAAATCATCAAGAACTGCAAAAACTCTTATACAACCACTAAAACTCAAAACAAACTGGAATGCTACTGGGCCCTAAAGAGAAAATATAATTTGGCAGAATATCTTGTTACCATTAAAAATATAAAACAGAGGGAGATCCTGACCAAATACCATGTCAGTGACCACAGTCTGGCAATAGAGACCGGCCGCCACCGGCAGACATGGCCACCTCGAAAAGAGAGGCTGTGATCCTACTGCTGTCAACAGGAAATAGAGACAGAGCTGCACTTCCTGACCCAATGCAGTAAATACAAAAAAATTAGTGAACATTCTTTTATAAACTTATCTGAAACCCTACTATTACAAATCCTTTTTGCCTGCCATAACCAGAGGAACAGTCACCCCTAAACACACCAATAAATGCAAATGTATATGTGTGTATGTACTGTATATATATATATATATATATATGTGGTAAGCAGGCTTGCTTGCAGCATTTGGGTGGTATCACAGTGGTAGCTAAAGCTGCAAGGATGTAGCTTGGTCTGCTGCGTATTTTCAGCCTCAGTTCATGTTTTTAATATTTCATTTCTCTGTAACTAAAAATTACACAAACAGGGAAATTGATATATTTGGATTGGCACCACAAGAACTGTGAAAACACAAATGATGTTGGTCCCCCCCAACGTGACCACTATGACAGTCTTGGAGAATTGCTTGTGTGCCATTTCAGCTTTTCCACTTACTGAGGAAAAGTTTATCTTGCTAAAATAATACTGATATGCCATTCAATTTGCCTCCTGACCTTTAGTCTACCCCTTGTTATTTCATAATATGATTAGTTTGCCTGAAAAAGAAAATGGAACTGAGAAAAAGGGGGAACTTAATTCAAGAACAATGGGTGAAGGGACATTAATTTGCCTTCTTGAAAAAAATCGAATTTTTATCCTGATCGAGCAGCCTACGCTGTGTGGCAGCAACTGCACATGTGCAGGTGAGCGCTAGCAGTGTAGCTCAATGTGCACGTGAAGACACACATGCTTGGAGGCTTGGATACAGGCTGGTATAAAAGAGTGCGTTGCATTTTACGTTGTCATGATGCTTCACATTGTTGCTGGCAGCGGTAATCTAATCGGGCTATTAATTTATGCTTTCATTGTGTCCCGCGACAACATTTTGAGACCCGGGGGCTGAATAAGGACGAGCATAACTGACAGCTTCCGAATACAAACAAATAGCCTACCTGAGAGACAAGGCCGTTTGCAGAACGTTTTAGTCTTCAATGTGATAAAAAAAAATTTGTGTATTTGGTTTAACTGGCGCTATTAACAGAAAAACGGAAATGCAGCAATCTCCAAGGCTATCAACTGGCAGCTTGTACAGAGGTTTTGCAATCTTCGTACACTGGCACTTATCTCCCTGTTCCACATGCACTTTTTTATGTTACGGTTAATTTATATAAAAAACCATGTTGCAGGTGAGCGAGAGATACACAGCACAGAGAAATTGGTATTTTTCAGGGTTTCCTATACAGAAATTGCAATGACCATGGACCTCATGTAAGCACACAGATTTTTCTAAAATGCATGTTTTATTTTTATATTCCATTCAATAGGCCGAGTTGCACAATTTGATCGTAGATTTGAGCGTGTGGAATGTTCCCAGGGTGTCTTTCAGAATGGGTACAGTATGTAATATTTATCTAATCACTTTATTGTTACGGTGAACTCAGATCTAGTCTTCACTATCACGAGTGGCGCGTGAAAAAGACTATCCAAATTCAGCATTCATTCTTAGTCACAGTTCAAACCTTGTGGCAAGCATTTTGTGTGTGTGTGCTACAGTGACGTAATTAATGTTTTCATTTTTAAAAAATCTATTATGATAAAATTGTGTTATTGGATCTGAATTTGATTTAGTGATTGCTGAATTTTCTATAATGTGGTTGTGAAGGGAAAAATGGACTAAACATTTAAATACATAAATAAATACAATAATAATGAAAAAGACTAAAAGGAAATTCTTAAAAAACGGTTTTATCAAATTACTTTTTAAAATTCACTCAGATGAAGAAAATGAACTTAAATATTGTCATAATCTCCAAACAATGTCTTGAAGGAAAAAAGACAGAATAGAACAACAAAAAAACAGCAGGCCTTGTTACTCCCATTACTGGTCTCTTGAAGTGTTGCAATTTTAACACAGTACCAATGTACATCCATAACTTGTACCAAACCAAACACATGGTTCGCCTCCATGACTAAGGTAGCAAAATATGCAATGGTAGCAATTTCAAATCCACATACATGCCATATTTCGCCATGGTAGAAACATTTTACATAGTATGTCAACTCCAAAAATGTATTTTTTCATCTGTCATTTATAAAGAGCCCCATTGAGATTGTTGTCTCTTTTTCAAGGTGGACCTGGCCATTACTGTAGCATAAGTACACCAATACAACATTGAAAATGACAATACAGTAAAAGGGTGATGTTAAATCTAATCCGTATGCCTTAATCTGTCATGCATGGAAACAGGTACACTTCACCTAATGTTCTAAAAATGGTTACTGTTAAAACACGAAATACTGGGCCCATTAATGAGCACACAAAGTGAGGGGACCCTGCTTTCAATCGTAAATGGAGAATGACCATTTCTCTATACTTTTCGTTTTTACAGGATGTTGTTTAATGGGCTTAAATTTTATGATTATATGAATGGCCATTATGTCCATTAGTACAGCATACAGAGTCTGGCAGAAATTCATCATGTTTCATGGTTATTAACTGTGCAGTATGTCACAGATATATAAGTAGACTATATGCGTCACTCGTTCAATGAGTTCCTGTTTGTTCCTTAACCTGTTAATACCGTGAATGCTGCTTTAAAAGGTTTTCTGTTTATCGTAAATTAGTATATAATGCTTTAAAACCAAGGTAAAGATGATTTATATTCTTCTTTTTTTTCTATAATAAATGTCTGAATGTGTAATCAGTGTTTTGGATCTCCAGTAAGATTTTTGCCCAATTGCCTTGCGACATTCATGCATAAAGACAGTCAGCCTACAGAACACATCATAGCACAGAGACCGCCCTAATCAAGATCACTAACGACCTTCTCATCGCTGCAGACTCCGGTAAAATCAGTATCCTCATCCTCCTTGACCTCTCCGCCGCCTTTGATACAGTTTCCCACACAATCCTCCTCAAACGTCTATCTGACCTCCTAGGCATCACCGGTACAGCTCTCTCATGGTTTCAATCATACCTCTCCAACAGAACTCAGTTTGTCACCATCAACGGCTCCTCCTCCCCCCCTGCCCCAGTCAACCACGGCGTCCCTCAAGGCTCTGTGCTGGGTCCCATACTCTTCATCACCTACCTGCTCCCCCTCGGCCAGATCATACGTCACCACGGTCTCAACTTCCACTGCTACGCTGACGATACTCAGCTCTATCTCAGCACCTCACCATCCACTCAGCTCCCCCCACAGTCTCTGGTCAATTGCCTCCATGCCATAAAAACCTGGATGACAACCAACCTACTCAAACTCAACAGTAGTAAAACTGAGCTCATGGTTGTGGCCCCCAAGCCACTGCTCCGGAAGGTTGGAGATCTCCTCCTCCACGTCGAGGGCTGTTCCATCAAACCATCTCCCGAAGTTCGCAACCTGGGCGTCATCATTGACTCCACCCTTTCCTTCCAGTCCCACATCAAATCCATCACCAAGTCCGCCTTCTACCACCTCAAAAACATTTCCCGTCTCCGTCCCTCACTCTCAGACTCCGTTGCAGAAACCCTCATTCACGTTTTCATCACCTCCCGGCTCGACTACTGTAATGGAGTCCTGTCCGGGGTTCCAAGCAAAGCCCTGGACAGGCTCCAATACGTGCAGAACTCAGCTGCCAGGGTTCTCACTCACACCAAGCCCTGGCAGCACATCACCCCCACCCTCATCCACCTCCACTGGCTCCCGGTCAAGTTCCGCATCCTGTACAAACTCCTCCTTCTCACCTACAAATCCCTTCACGCACTTGCCCCCCAATACCTGTCCGACCTCCTTCACCAACACACTCCATCCCGGAACCTGCGGTCTTCAGACGCGGGTCTGCTATCCATCCCTGGTACTAGACTCAAAACCTTTGGGGACAGAGCCTTCAGCGTGGCTGCCCCCACCCTCTGGAACGCTCTCCCAGCTGAAATCTGTAATGCCCCGACCCTGGACAGTTTCAAAACACATCTCAAGACACACCTCTTTTCCATGGCCTTTCCACATTAGTTAATTCAGTTTAGTTCAACCATCCCTGTTGTTTGTTCTGTTTGTTTTTCTCCTCCCCCTCTCTCCCCTATCTGCATCCCACTCTTGTGAAGCGACCTTGGGTTTTATGAAAGGCGCTATATAAATTAAAGTTATTATTATTATTATTATTATAACTGTAAAGAAAAATTATAATAAAACATGACTATTTTAACAAGCAGCCCAGGTGAAAAAAGATTATACTTGAAACATACCTTTTCAAAGTATACTTTTAGTAGTTTTTTTACTAATTATGTACTTTGTGCTAAATTGGCAGTGCTTTAAGTATACTAAGTGCACTAAAGTTGTTCAAAAGTAGTACTTAAGTGTACTTCAAGTGCAGTGTGTATGTTCAAATTTGACTATTTTTAGTATACTTAAGTGCACTATAGCTATATGTTAAAATGGGAATATTTTTAGTGTACTTAAGTATATTTAAGTGCACTAACAAAAAGTATGATTTGTTGGTATCTTAAAAACACTTGCAGTACAATTTCATTATTTAAAAGTATTAAGGTGTGTTTGAGACTATAATTGAAGTAAACTTTTTAAAAGTGCCTACATCTTAAACAAACTTCAAATTAAGTACAAAATGTATACTTAAATTATATTTTTATTACACTAAAGTATACTACTTTTTCACCTGGGAGGTATTGTAAATGTGGGACATTCAACAGATGACACAGTTAGATGACCACTGTAAAAAAATGAGTTATGTTTCACCTCAATCATTTGTTTTTATGAGATATGTTTATTGTTTCATAACCAAGTAGGTGTAATTGGTTATTAATATAGCATGGTAGCTTCTGACAACATCCAAATATTTCCACCAATTAAGGCAACACTGTTAGGTAAACCGCTTATATTTGGAAACATAATCTAACAGTTTAACTAACTGTAAACTCGTTCATCCACTGATTTGAAACTATTTCACAAAATAAACAAAGTAAAGTCCAGCTGATATTCAAAGCTAAATATTTGTTCTCTGTCCCGTTGCTTCTTTCTCACAGTTTGACATTGATATTGACAGTTTGGTCTCGTTGATATGAATCTGAGGCAAATAAACTTGTGTGACATATCCTTTTTCTTTGGCAGAGATGATGATACTGTATAATAAACAGGCCGTCCTAATTTATACCAGTTCAGGTGTGTTTTGGAAGGTCCTGTAACCTTCAATCTGTTTACACGGCGGTTTCTAAAAGCATGTCTGCTTTGTAGTTGGCAAAAAGGGGAAATGTCAACTATTAAGTCATAACAAGAGCAGGAATTCTTAAAAAAAAAATGTTTCCCCATAATCCGCGGTGTTTGACTACCTCAACATTAAATAAGGGCTACAAATATGAAAGAAGGAAAACGGGGGGAAATGAAACAGTTTTTCCAACAGGCCTTCTTTTTGAGGTGACCTTTCTTTTAGGAAGTGATACCAAAAGCCAGTGTGGTTTGCAAATCTTGTCTTCTACTCCCATGACTAGCTCTAGCTCCCCAGTGGTGGAACGAACTTCCCATTCCCCTACGTTCCATGCCAACCCTGCCTACTTTCCGTCGTGGCCTGAAAACGCACCTTTTCAGACTCCACCTGGACTAATACTTATCTAGGACCTCATGGTATGTGTTCTTGTTGAACTGTGTATGCAAGTGTATAATATTTAGAATAGAATTGTATTAGAGCTGATTTACCCAGTTCACTGTGAACTGCATTGTGTTCATTACTAGGGATAGCTGCTACTGTATGGGAAGAATGTGCTTTCTCATCTGTTCTGTAGTTACTTCGATGACCTTCTGTATGCGCTTACTGTACGTCGCTTTGGATAAAAGCGTCTGCTAAATGACTGTAATGTAATGTAATGACCTGCATACAGACAACATCAAGACTTGTAAAAGACTCAGAGAATGAAACAATCAACAACAACTAATTATTTGGGAAGAGGAGCTGAAAAGAAGGCCAATAGTAACCAGTTACATCGAAATAATAAAAAAATAAGTCTAGTCTCTGAACATGATTAAACATAAGTTGCATGCTTTAAAATTATTATTTATGGAATTGTGTATTATTTATTGATAAATAATTTGTGTGAAAATAAATTACAACATTTGTTTTTCTAAAATACAATTTAATGATTTTCATGGTGGCATTTAACATAGTGTAGTCTCGATCACGATAACGTTATTATTTTGCAAACATTAAAAATGACCTATTTTTAGAAGGCATCAATGGCAGCGATTATTATTGGGGCATGCAACCAGGTTGTATCGTGTAAATATTATTTCCATGGCTGGGTAGGATCTGTGCCCTTCATATCTGACACCAAAACAATAAGATACACAATAAAAAGGAGTGAAAAACGAACCAATCTTGTCTCTGATTTACAAAAACAAGGAGAAGATAAATACAGTGCAGTTCAACAGTGTTAGGACAGTTACACATTGTTTGTTGTTTTGGCTTTGTACTCCAGCACATTGGATTTGAAATGCAACAGCGACTATGAGGTTCAAGTGCAGACTATCAGCTTTAATTTGAGGGATTTTGCATCCATATAAATTTACAACATTTTTTTCCATTTGAGAAATTTTTAAAATACAATTTAATCATTTTCATGGTGGTGAACCGTGTAGCAATTGTAACTAGTAAAGCAATAAGTACATTTTTATACATAGCCCCTCCCCATTTTAGGGGACCTGATGTAATTGGACAAATTAACATAAACTTAAATAAAGTCATCATCTTTTTTAGTTGGTTGTATATCCTTTTTTTGCATATCATGACGTCCTGATGTCTGTGACCCGACAACATAAATAGAGTCTTGATATCTTATTTTATGGTACTCTTACAAGCGATACTATAACCTCTCTGCATTTGAATTGATTTATATGAGAATTGGGGGGTGGGACTAGATTTAGCTGTAAATTATGCTGGAACAGTATAGAATACATGGTTGGCTAAATGGCATCAAAAGTCATCAAGGGTCTGAGGTATCAAACGAACCTCAAACCATCACTCTGCTGCCAGATATGCAGTAGTTATGGATGGATCACCTTTAGGGTTGTATCTCCTGACTTATTTTTCCATAGATTTCAATACGAAAATGAGTCAGGAGAAACAACCTGTGAAGTGATCCATCGATATGCTAATCTTTATGACATTGTACCAGCAGATGCAAATGAGCCAGAACCATATTTTCTTATGTAGCATCTGCAGGAGTCATAAAAGTAACAAACTCGAAGCACCACATTATTTTCAGCAGCTGTACCCCTATGCTTAGTTAAACCAAATCAGTCTGTGTTTGAATTGTAAAAAGAGTAAATTACACACTTATTTAACATCTGGTTTCTTGGGTCTAAATCGGTCGCTTAGCGAAGCTGAAAACAAAAACCAGCATACTCTGTGGTTCTACAGGATCAGGGGTGGTGACGTCTGCTCTAGAGCTATGCCTACAAATGCTACAGTTATTGCATTATCGTCACAATACGAGAATAACAATGACTTTTACTTGGAAAATTAGCCAGTTCATTTGAACCAATTGATTATAAATAGATGTAGTGTATGAGCGACTTGAACCTTAACATCTCTTGCAAAATGCAAGTCAACACATTCCTATGGATCTACATGCACATAATGTCTAGGGTAGGTTGCGCATGTCTAATTGCATTTTCTCACGTGCTGTAAAAGTGTAATAATGATAGTCATAAAGCAAAAGATTAACTTCATTACGGTTAGGGTTGAATGGCTGAATGAACGTGGAATGCAGCAGAGAGAGCTTGAACGTGATTCAATTCAAGCATATCAATTTAATCTTTAAAACAAAATATAGACTTAAGTCAAAATAATTTCACCAAAATGTATTTTTTAATTTTTCAAAGCAGATTGTCATTAAGTGTTTTTGTTGTTTGATGTATTATTAATTATATGAATAATGTAATTAGGGACATTATTTTCAGAGATTGCTCAATAATCATGTACAGTATTTACTTTACTATTTTGGTAACTCAGTATGCATTAAAAGCCATGTTATTGACATCGGAAAGAGCAATTAGCTCCATCAGAAATGAAGAATTGGCTCCATGAATATGATGCTTAGAAATATAGAGCAATGCTAATATAGCACTGTTTCAAATTATTAATCATAATGAAACCATTGTAATATAAACTCCTCAAAAAAAGATTGGAAACGTTATTTCGGTCGATTATTCCTCCCCTTTAATAATACCAATTGGTATTATATTTTATATCGTTGGAAAGCCTGATTAGTCACCTTTACAACGAGGTACAACTTGTAAGGATCGTGCATTCGTGGAATGAGCAACACAGCTAACCGTGTGGGTAGCGGCCCAAAAAAATGTGCCAAAATCCCCTGCAATATTCTTCTGTTGGTATTCACTCTCGTTTTGAGTTGCTTGGTGGACTGGATGATTGCACTCTCCCACAGTAATAAGGAAAAAACAACACATATTGGCCATTTTTACACTTTATTCATTTTACACTGTCAGGGACCTCAGTAGCGTGTGGAAGATCCATACGCAGCCACAACAGCTTGGCACCTCCTCCTCATGCTGGTCACCAGCCTGGTCACACACTGCTGTGGGATGGCATCCCATTCCTCGGTGCCAATCAGGTGCCAGTCACACACCTGTGACTGGCATACACCTGCCAGCACTTGAAGCTCAAAACGAGAGTGAATACCAACAGAAGAATATTGCAGGGGATTTTGGCACATTTTTTTGGGCCGCTACCCACACGGTTAGCTGTGTTGCTCATTCCACGAATGCATGATCCTTACAAGTTGTACCTCGTTGTAAAGGTGACTAATCAGGCTTTCCAATGATATAAAATACAATACCAATTGGTATTATTAAAGGGGAGGAATAATCGACCGAAATAACGTTTCCAAACTTTTTTTGAGGAATATAGTTCAGAGTAATATTACTGATATTGTCAAATTAAAAGCGATCAGTAAACAATGGAATTCTGATATAAAAAAATGCTTGGCTAGATTTCAAAAACCACAGGTGCCACCAGTAGACCAACAAGAATACTGTATATTGTCAATATTTTACTCTGTTGTTAATCTATACTGTAGTCTATACTGTAGCGATTATGAAATATAGTTCCATTCATACTTATAGGGTTCAACCATTTCAAATTGACAGGTTGAGAGCAAAGTATTTTGATTGTATTTTGTGATGTGCAATCATCGATTATAAAACGACAATAATCCTTTGTATCATTTTCTATGACAACCTTCAAATGTTTTTCGGCTGAGCTTGCTCATTGAGCCGTGAACGTATCCTACTGTATCTCAACAAAACCATGAGCTGTCCTGCAAGCAACTGACTCCTGTCTTTAATGACCTGCTTACATCCAAATTTACAAACCACACAGACAGTCGCCACAAACTTTGCTTAGCATGCTGCTAACAACAGGATTTAAATATTAGGTTGTCTTTTATTATGACACCTTTGCTTGTTACTTGTGCATCCACTGCCTGCTGTCCAATACCAGCTGTTATTAAGCTCTCTATGTCCATAACAAGTCGGTAGAATCCACGTTGTCCTGTGCAGCACAAGAAGCTATTACAAAACCAGCAATGGGGTGTACCAGAGGGGATTCTGATGTTGTGTAACAACATTTCAGGGGAACACTCCAAGCCTAGGCCCATTCTCCAGAGTGAGGAGGGGCAATTCTTAAACACTCAGTAATGGTGCTGCAGTTTGTGTAACTGCTATAGCATTGGTATTTGAGGTCTCCGCCCATTGAGGGAGTGTCAGCCTGCGCCAGATGTCTGCATGAGCCCTGCAGGACAACTGTAGGCGCAATGTGATACAACGTGTACATTTTCACGTGTAGAACACATCCTGAGGCAGGAATTCTGATGCATGTGGCTTTGGCCCATTTCACATCACATATACAGGTGCAGCTCAAAAAATTAGAATATCGTGAAAAAGTTCAATATTTTTTGTCACTCATTTCAGAAAGTGAAACTCATATATTATATAGATTCATTACACATAGAGTGAAATATTTCAAGCCTTTATTTCTTGTAATTTTGATTATTATGGCTTACAGCTAATGAAAACCCAAATTCAGTGTCTCAGAAAATTAGAATATTTTGTTTTAACATATTTTTAAAGTATCATATTTAATATTTGGTCGCATATCCTTTGCATGCTGTTACTTCCTGAAGTCTGTGACCAATCAACATCAAAAGACTCTCGATATCTTATTTTCAGGTACTGTTACAAGCGATACTATAACCTCTCTGCATTTGAACTGATCTCTATGAGAATTGGGGGGTAAGACTAGATTCAGCTGTAAATTACGCTGGTACAGTATGGAACACATGACTGGCGAAATGGCTGTACGTCATCAAGGGTCTAAGGTATCAAACGAGCCCCAAACCATCACTCTGCGGCCAGATATGGAGTAGATGTGGATGGATCCCTTTAAGGGTTGTTTCTCCTGACTTTTTTCCCCATAGAGTTCTATAGGAAAATGAGTTAGGAGAAATAACCTTTCATTAGCTGTAAGCCATAATCATCAAAATTACAAGAAATAAAGGCTTGAAATATTTCACTCTATGTGTAGTGAATCTATATAATATATGAGTTTCACTTTCTGAAATGAGTGACAAAACATATTTAACTTTTTCACGATATTCTAATTTTTTGAGCTGCACCTGTAGTTGTGGTACAGCAACTGAGGATCCTGAGTTTCGGTGTAGGAGCAAACTAGCACCATCACCCAGGCTCCAGGGGCTGTTCTCTGTTATGTAAGGAAATATTATCCCGAGGAAATCTAACTTGATTAGCTATATCTTGCGCTCATAAATCACCCTGATCATTTTGCATGGTACACTCAACCAACCTGTTTATCATTTAACACGCAGTTTTTGCTGCAAAACTTAAAATGAATGAAAGCTCCCTTTCAAATGAAAACTAGTGTGCCAATTAATAGAAGGAAGCGCTTCCAAATATATTAAATATTTTTGTGAAGCAAAACGTTTTTAACATTGTTTCATAGTTATGATCAGGGTATAAAAATGGTAGCTATATGAGCCTTAATATGTTTCTTCATAACAATCTTTTCTTCTAAACATTTTCTCCATTTTCTTTCCAATGTTTAACAATCATTAACAATCATTCTTTTGAAGTTACGTACCAATATTCCACCCGAACCTATGCACACACCAACACTCGCACCTATACACACACCAACACCCGCACCTATACACAAACCAACACCCGAACCTATACACACACCAACACCCGCACCTATACACACTGTAGATGTTTGCAGTGAGTTTAATAGCTTTTTATGAATTATGAATTCAATGTGGCCCATATTTAAGGCCTGGGAGAAGGGGAGGCACATGATTGGAGGGATTAATGGAGGAAGGGAGAGAATAGAGAGAGTATAAGTATAGAGATAGATAAATAGATAGAGAGTGAAAGAGACAGATAGAATGAACATAAATAGACATCATTATCTTTACTGTCAACATAGTTCAGTTTAACTAGGACATGCCTGAACACCATAGCAATTTACCTTTATTGTAGTTGAGACTATCCATGTGGAAAGTTTGCTTACAAAGGGATCCCACAAAAGTCTCTGTACCCTTATAGAAATATTTGGCTGGCCAGTATTGTGATCGGCTGAGGCATTTTACAGAAGTGGATTTTCACGTGAATGCATGAAACTACACCATTAAATGTACAGCTCCTTTTGTAAAATTGTATCACCAATACGTAGCAATGAACCTGACACAATTGAATCTGTGACTAGACCTTTTACACAGGTGGTTGCGAGTTGGAATCGTGCAGAAGGCAGGGCTGCAATGTATTTATGCAAGTTGCTTAAGATGAATCGTTCAGAAAAGAAACTCCAGCTGCATTAATAGATTATATAATGTATGGGTGTTCTGGGCTATATGTGTGTTTCAGCATAAGGCAGTCTGCCTAGATATGAAAAAAAAACCTACACGATTGCACAATACGTCTTAAATCAGGGTTTTGCATGCTCACGTGTGCAGTGTGTGTGTTTGTGTGTGTGCGCACGCGCACATACCACTGCTCTCTTTGAACATGTAATCTAATCACACCTAACAGGTTTTATGTGTTTCCACTGTGTCACTGTTTTGCTCATTAGCACGGCATATAGTTACAGCCCAAATTCTTTAATTTGATGCATTGATTGATTGATTGATTGACTGTTTCATTGTACTGGTTGTCAGCTTGATGCAATGTGAAAATAGCAGGTATTAAAACCTTGAGTTTTGTTAATAAATATAAAAGATTGTGAAATTCAATTAAGTTGAACGTTCTATAGTTTAATTGTGTGTGTGTGTATGCGTGTGCATGCGTCACGTACGTGCGTGTGACACATATAACAACCAAATTATCTAATATTAAGTTACACTATACCTCACCAATATAAATCCAGTGATACCAAGTCAAAAATATTACATGAATATAAGAATGATAATAACCATGTATATAAGTAATTCTGTCAGAATTATTGTGCTGTTGGCCTGTCCCATGCAGACTAATTCAAAAAGAGGAAGTCGGATTTTGGTTAGTACACTCAATTTCTCATGACTTACTGTTTCACACTGTCACCACAGGGTGTCCAGACCTGCGGTTGTTAAATTATTTAACGAATATCAATATCATTTTAGGTAGTCAATCCTAAAGGTTGTCAATCATCAGACAAGATTATTATGATGTTGGTTTTATATTGCCTATGAATATGACTCAGAATCCAAAAGTAGCCAGTAGTTAAAATAAATATGAATTATTCATGGACTGGGATAACATTTCATATTTGCCATTTATTTTAAGCACCATGATAGATGTCGTCCAAGCTGACTCATTAAGATATCCAGTCAGAGGTGAATGGTTTCAAAGCTGCAGTAACACACCAGAAAAGAACAAAATGTTTCCAAATAAAACATATATGCATTTAAAAAATTGTGTTACGTTCGCTGTTTCCCTTCCTTTCCACCTCCCTTTTGTTTTCCGTGTTTTCCCCCATTCTTCTCGTTACATGTCATGTCTTTCTTTTTACCTCGTTTGTCTTTTCGTGTCATGCAGGCTGGACGTGATTTTCCTACTTGTTTCCTTTTTGTCTCCCCAATTATCTCTCAGCCAATCACTCCAATCTCTCAGCCAAATCTCCACTCACATTCTGCACGCACTGTCATTATCTCATTACACTCGCCTACATTCCTCACACCCACACTCATTACTGATCTCCCACTTCACCTGCTTCTTCGCTATATATATCGCCTTCTTTGTCATTCTCGTTGCCAGTTTGTTCCGTCTGTTTGTCATGTTTGACATTACTCGGCCATTGTTTGTTGTTTCTAACCTGTTTAAGTCTGATTTCAGTTTGTCCGTCCAGCCCGCTTCCCTGTTCCAGTCATCCTGCATTTTACCCTCTGCTGCTACTCATCTCCAGTCCAGTCCTGCTTAGTTTCGCCAACCCCGTATCCTGACCGTCACCAGTTCCCTGCTTGTTCGTTTGTCCTGTCGCCTCCTGCCTGAATAAATACACTCCTGCCAGAGTTTTTGCCTGAGTCTGTCTCTGAGTCCTGCATTTGGGTTCATTCCAGTTTTGGAAACCATAACAAATTGGGCCATTATGGTACATGTGGTAAAACAGGCAACTAACTATATAGAAGTGCTTGTTTTTATGCTCATATAAAATTGTCGAGCTGTGGGCCAGTGGGTTCATTTCAGTCTTTCAAACATCATAAAACATTTTTTATTATTTAACAATTGCATAATTCTCCTTTCAGAAGCTAGCTTTGGAGGGAAATAAACAAGATAAAAACAGCTGTGAATAAATTATGAATCAAATATTTCGGAATCAGAACCATACAGTTGTAGCTCCCTATGATATTTCTGATCTATTTATTTTCCTCCCATGCTTAAAATGTGTTTGTTTACACATTTGTAAGTAAACTAGTATTCAAGTTGATTTGAGAATGTTCTATCACTTCTGAATGTTGTGCTACTGCATAGTTACATTTGTATTTTTTATTCCATTACACTAAACTTGCAGGAAACAGTTGATAATGTAATTCTGTAGGTTGATATATTTAGCAGGTCATTATATTGGCAGCAGGCCAGCCAACTTGAATATGAACAGGCAATTAAAAAATCTGACGACTGAAAAAAGAATTCTAAGAATTATTTCTATTTTAGGGGAATAGCATTGTATGTTCACAACTTGTTTGGTCTCTTTAAAGGTAAGAGGGAAATTATTACATGCTCAGATTTTTTCTGCCGAAGGAACTACTTTGACTGTAGTGACTTTATGAGCAGAACTTTTCCATACACCGTGGCGATGCTTGTGAATGAGTGTAACACTCACGGAAGTCTTACTTCAAGCAATCCAATGAATGAAGCCTTTTTACACTCGAGTGTATGAATCCACATGGTTATAAATCACACTACTTTTAATTTATACTTTACAGCTCAATAAAATGTACATGATATCTGCTTTATTATCTCTAAAGCTGCTGACCAGGACTTGTAAAAATATGTGTGTGCTTTTTAAGTGCCTGCCTTTATGCTTGTGTGTGTGTGTGTGTGTGTGTGTGTGTGTGTGTGTGCGCTTGCATAAGTGTGTGTGTATGCGTGTGTTTGTGTGTGTGTGTGTGTGTGTTGACACTGGGTGGTCACTGTGAAAAACCAGTACAACAAGAACAATGGCAGGCATACTTTAAAGTCATTACACTTCACACTTGCATATTCACATGACTTAAAGATCAGCAAGTGCAATTGAAAAGTGGCCAGCTAGTAGTGTTCTCCATTTTACATTGTTGTGTGTCTACCTACCTCTGATTCACATAAAAAAACAGATACCATTTACCTTGAGAATGCATGAATAACTGGGATGTGCTGCAGTGGCTCATTTAACCTTTGTGTTCTGTTTACACGGTAACACCTGAACTGTTAGCCTGCGGCTCAAACATACCCAGAACAATACATAAATAAAAATGAATGCAAAAATTGGGGGCATTCATCTTCATCTTATTATATTCAAAGAAACCATATAGGCAAAAAATACATGATGCAAATACAGATGATAAAGAAGTTAAGAACAGAAAACAGGAAGCACATTTATACTGGTTTAGTCACTGGTTATGAAATACATCATCTCACAAAACTCCCAGGTCATTCCTCTTTTACCAGAACATGTTTAAAACAGGTCAATTTGACCAAAACCATTTTCCTGCTTTTTCCATACGTACTTGATTAAACCAGAAAGCCCCGAGGCAGTGTGTGTACTGATCATCTGCCGCATTCCAGCCAGTCCTGTGAGCATTCATACTCTCTCCCATCCTGTTTCTGCCTTCCAGTGCCGCCTGTTCCTGCAGCGCTTTACATAATCAGCCTCCGACACAACAGGTTAGGCTTGTGCATGTGTGTGTGTGTGTGTGTGTTGAGAGAGAGAGAGAGGTTGTGTATACAGACGTGTGTGTCTGTGTGTTGCATGTGAGCCGGTGTGTTTTTGTATATATGACAGTGTTTGTGTATGTGCGAGGGAAATGGTGTGAGTGTATGTGCGAAGAGAGAGGGGGAGAGAATAGGTGCGAGAAAGAAGAAAAGAACAAAAATGCGATAAAGAACGAAAGCGAGTGAAAGGGGGGAAAGGAACAGATGTGAGAGGGAGAGAGAGAAAGGGGGAGAGAAAGAATGCGCGTGAGAAAGAAAGAGGAATAGAACGGGGGACAATGACAACGAGTGAGAGAAAGAGAAGGACGTGAAAAAGGAGAGAGGGGGGAGGCAAAGAAAGGAGGAAAGAGAGAGAGAGAGTGCATACGAGCACCCAGAGACACAGCAATGCAGAAGGGGAGGGCAGTACACTTGTTTTGTGCGAATGAACCAGTTATGTAATATCAGCCCCCTGCAGAAGGCTCTCAAAGAGGCTGTATGAAACAAGAAAAGATGTTTGCCAAGACCTGATATGCATTTATTTCTGCTTCGCATTGCCATGGTTATGCATGTTGTCACCATAGATGCCTCATAAACATCAGAACCTAAGTCACTCAGGCAAAGGAAGGCTCTAATTAAGCTCTGAATCATTTCCAAAATGAATAGCAGGACGCAGTCTATACCCAATCTGACTACACAGCTAAAAAATTTTGGTATCCATAATGTTCCCAAAATATTATTTCTGGTGCTGTGAAAATGAAATAGCTGGAAAAAAGAACATGATGTTCTCGTGACATGCTTTGTCTTGTCCTGTGAAATGCTGGGTTTAACTAAAATGAGAGATGATGACAGACTGGAAGCATTTAATTTGAGGTGGAGATGGGGCGGTTTCAGATACTCACCTGCATAAAAATACAGAGCAGGAACCAGGGTCTTACAAAAAAGATTGTTCTTATCTTATAACAGAGCAGTGCAGTCTGTAAGTAGGGCACATGCATAAGTGCATTCTAGCTGTGATGTGATGGGCAACTTCTATGGTCATTTGTTGTAATTGTGACAAGACATTGCAAGAATGTATAATACGTAGATAGACATGGACATAAGGTGAAATATAAACCAAACTATGTCTAAAGATTATCAAGGACCTGTGGTGCTGTGATGCTTGATATTTAGGTTCTGGGAAGCTCTGTGGTTTGGAATATGCTGGTAAGTGGCTTAAATAAAACATTTTGAGGCCTCTGTGACTTTTCTATTTGACCTTGGGAACTGAAAAGCAGTATGGGATTCAACCTGGTGCATAGTTGTCGGTGTTTGGATTAATTTCTTCTCATATGTGTTTCCTCTTATATATCTAAAATTACTCTTTGTGTTTGAATAAATACTCTCCGTTCTTCCCCTCTCCCTCCCGCACATAGGTTTTTGAGAGACAGTAAAATGTTCCTAAATATATGCGTACATTTACCTACTAAACAAGTTTGTACAGAAATTTGACGCCGGATTCATCCATGTGGAAATGCAGATTTGTTCGTATTCACATGCGTACGTTCATACATTCCGATTCATCATAAATGACAGGCGCGTGCACCTTATTTTGCGATTATTAGCATAAATCCACGCCCATGAATCGCCATATATGGAAGTTGCAAATTCCATTTACAGGAATTCAAAATTACATGTGAATTCAAAATGGCCCAGAAAAATCTAAAGAACTACAAACACAACACTGAAATAAAGGTTTTATTAGCAGATTGGGGAAAAATTGGGGAAGTTTTGGGGAAGTTACTTTGAAAGCATAGCTTTGCAAGCTACCAATTACTTCACACTGGAAGAAGTTGAGGTACAGCAAAGCTACCCTAGGGAGAAATCTAGTTTGGTTAACTAAAGCTACTTAGAAAAAGTAGTTCTAACTACTGATAAAATTGACAATGTACATGTGATACAAAATTATAACCAAATATAATAGGCGGCAGTGTAGTATAATGGTTAAGGAATTGGCCTTGTAACCCAAAGGTTGCCGGTTAGATTCCCAGGTAGGACACTGCCGTTGTACCCTTGAGCAAGGTACTTAACCTGAATCGCTTCAGTATATATCCAGCTGTATGAATAGATGTAAAAATAAAAATGCTAAAAAAACTTTGTGTAAGTCGCTCTGGATAAGAGCGTCTGCTAAATGCCTGTAATGTAATACAATAATTATTGCAGAAAGTGCCCACTTTTTCACAGGTCATTCATAAACCAAAAAAATAAAATAGCCCATTATTCATGGGAAAGTGCAAGGAATGTCAGTTTTGGTTTTGTATACAATGTCCATCAGTCAGACACCTACCTTCCAGAAACTAGAGTCCAGGTGGGGGTATTGCACCAAGCAGGATTACTCAGTTAACTCAGGTAACTTCTAAAATAGCATGCAACAACTTTTCTGAACATTTGTTAATAAATAGCAATAACCAATACTTATGACTAATTGACACCTAATATATTCAAGTTTAGTTTTTACAAATTCAGATTCAAAACATTAAAAAACTATAGCCAAATATTTTTCACAGGTGAGCTGACAATCCAGCCTCCTGGAATACCCCTGAGACCTAAACCTGTCCTAAACAAAACAATCCCATCTGGGTTTTTCACAAAGACAAAATTGCAAGTTGTAGTTTCAGTAGTTAACTACACAAAAAATGGCAAAAAAGTAATTCAACTACTTGAATAACTATGCAAATATGAATGTAGTTGAACTACCAGCAAGCTACTGCAAAATTTAGTTAAACTACTAGTTTAATTACATGTAGTTCACTACTCCCCAACACTGCCAACAAGTCAGCCGTCTCTCACATCACCATTCTCCAAACAAGTGTCAACTGAACTGCCCCACCCCGCAGAATAAAGCTGTCGTGGGTCCAGGCCACCGGGCCTCGATATTGAGCAACACACTTTTCGTATCACATATGAGCTGCACATTGATGAGTGATAGCCCTTTATATTTATATAAGCAAACGCATAATTGGATTATTCATATATGCAAACGCATAATCGGATTATTCATATATGCAAGCGCATAATCTGATTATTCATATATGCAAACGCATAATGGAGACTTGATGCAGTCTATGACACAGATAACATTGGGAAGGTTGGTCATTTCATAAAAACCCCTCTTCACCTGGCTTTCCATCTTGTTGGGGAACTGGAAGTACACTGGCATTAACTGGATTATGCGGTTGAGCACACCAGGTAGTATGCGGCTCAGTTAAATGTAGCCCTATGTTTTAATTAGCATTTTTAATGTCCTACAACATTAACATTTTTATCAATTAAAAAAAATACTACAGGGAGCATTCATTACATTATGTGTCTAATTAAACAGGTTCATAGCCTGCAATTGATTAATAGGCTTAACCTAACGTGTTTGCTTTTTACATTCGTAATGAATTATTATTACGTTTGCATTGTGCATTTCAAAGTCAACATTTAGACTTGTTAATTTAACAGAAAATACAAATGTATTAATGTTCTAATTGACATTCAGAAGCTACATTTAGTGGCAGTATGAATGTACGAACGTGGCACGAGTGGTCCCGAGCAGGTGTAAATTTTGTCCGTAGCCTTGATGCAAACAAATCTCACATACAAAAACTTTGATGAATGCCAAAATACGAACAAAATTGCTAATACAAACGATTTACATACAAATTTGTTCTGCTCATGTTTCATGACTGAGGCCCAGTGTTACAAAAATTTTGGATCACGGTCAGAGATCTCCAGGGAGACAGGCGCTATGAGTCCGTTTCTTGTCATTATTGTTCTCTAGTTTTCAGTGCCTGGGTGGATGTTGCCCTGTCCTTCTCACTTTATGGCCAGGCATGGTCCTGTCCCATTCCCTTTAGCTCATTTGCATTAATCAGGCTCCTGATTGGCCAAGCGTCACATTCCATTCCTCTACATCATCGTTTGCTTAGCCGATGCCCTTTCCCAGAGTGAGTTACACAGCTTACATTTTTACATATTGTCCAATTAAACAGCTGGATGTTTTTTCTGTGGCAATTCAGGTTAGGTATATTGCGTAAGGGTGCACTTTGGACCTGAAACAGCAACCTCTAAGTTACACATGCAGCTTTCTAACTATCATGGCACACCGCCACACATTACATTACATCACCATGGAACAAACACAATTGAATTGAGTGTTTTTCCAAGCCTCAATAAGTCCAGTTTTGATAAACCATATTTTTCAAGATGGGAATAATCTTTCTGATAAATGGTTTGATATTTGCAGTTTTACACTATTACTCTTAGGGATTCAAGTGTGAAAATGGGATTTTTCATGCAAAAAAAACACCAATTTAAAATAAACAAAAATGTAGATTTTTTTAAAGTTAGTAAAAGTGGGCTGAGTGAGTTTTTGGACAAACACTTTTCAATTAGATTCACCAAGGAGTCATTCTTCACAAGTTTGGAGACCAAGCCTCTCCTGTGACGATGCCATCCTGTGGCTCGGCCCTGTCATGGACGGACACGTCACAGCTCTATATCCTGCCTGCTCATTTTCTTCACTGGACTAAATCTTACGCTATGAAGAGCTGGAGATGAAGATGAGGAGTTTAGTTCAGAGCATTTTAAACAAGCCACATCCACAGTATTAGAAACCTTGGGGACTATAGAACATAATGGAGTCACCTTCCTATGTTTTGTTCATTCTCCAGTACATTACATTACATTACAGGCATTTAGCAGACGCTCTTATCCAGAGCGACTTACACAACTTCTTATTACATTTATCCATTCATACAGCTGGATATATACTGAAGCAATTCAGGTTAAGTAACTTGCTCAAGGGTACAACGGCAGTGTCCTACCTGGGAATCGAACCTGCAACCTTTCAGTTACAAGTCCAGCTCCTTAACCATTATACTAACTGCCGCCCCCCACACTCTGTACTGGGTTGTATGTGTTATAATCAACTGCGTATGGCCAAAAATGGCTAACATGAATCACGACATCAATACAAGCTTTCCATTTTATTTCCTGGCACGTTAAAATTATACTCATAGCTATCTCTGCATTGTGCTAAATAACAGGACCGCATGACCTTGAAATATTTATCCAGCTGCTGTCACAACACATCTGTGCTGCATGAGAAGACTGCAGCAAGAATGCTCAGAACAGAGCAGAAGACTCCTGAATAGGCAGAGATTGGCTATTAGCACCACAGCCACATTTCCCCAGGACTGGCTTTTTAAATTCAAACTCATAAGCAGTTCTCGATATTGGTTTTGGACACAAACAGTTGTGACAAGGATAATATAATTATTTCAATCATGAAACTCTAACAACACATAGTTGGTCAGTTTTTTCTTACCACAAAAGATGGTGTCTGGCTGTCTGAAGTTAGAAATTAGTAAATTGAAACGCTACATAGACGCAAAGTATTTTAATCAGCGACTTAATAAATGAATATCGGCAGTAATATAAAGTTGCTTTCAGCAGACCATTATACAACGTTTTAATTGTATGTGACCTGATTCCTTACCTGGATTATATACTACAACAATTATGAATAAGAGGCCTTATAACCAAATAACATTAAAATCAACAGGTAAGTGTAGTTTGATTCAGTAAAACACAAAATTCCCTGCTGCTTCTGTAGGTTTCTGCCACTCAGTTTTACAGTATGCAGGTGTTTGTGTATGCATGTGCTTGACTGGCTTTGATTTATGCATTTTTCTCACTTTATAGTAACTGCATGTAGGTTACACCCTCTAATCCACAGTCAGTTACTGCAAGGGAGTCAGTTCCTTCCTCAGTCATCAAAGGTATTGGCAATTATTGTTTTGTTGTTTTCTTTAAAAATCTTATATAATATATTGAATTGAAAGTATAATATGCTGTGCCTCCTATACAATGACAGTAATAAATTCACTTATATGTTTGTGATACTTTCACAGTACAATACTCCTTAACCTACTGGCACAATGCACCAGGCTAAAATTTTAATTTTGAGGCACACATTGAGATCTTGTCCAAATCTACCTTTTATCATCTGATGAACATTGCTACAGCCCTGCTTTTTGTTCATATAAAATAATGAAAGGCTAATACATGCTTTATTTGCCAGAAGGTTAGATTATTGTATTACATTGCTTTCTGGTCTGCCCACAAAGATAACTGAAAGTAGTACAAAACTCTCCTGCATGAATATTGATGTGCACATAACAACTCTTTTAAAGTTCCTGCACTGGATGCCATTTAGTTTATAGAGATGATTTTAAAATTATTTAATTTGTTTCTGAGTCTTCTTAGAAACATTAAGATCCTCTGGTAATGTTTTGTTTTTAGCCAGAAGTGCAATTACCAGCTAAATCTATGTAGATGCCACTTTTAGCCAATGGCCTTAGCCTCTGGAACAGTCTTATATCAGAGGATTTGAGGGATCATCTGTAGAGTTGATCCTCTTAAACAAAAAATCAAAACATAACCTTGCCTTTAGCTAGGGTAGCCTACGTCTTACTGCTCTTTGTTCTTCTCTTTGTCTTATTTAGTATTTAGTTGCCTAATCTGAAGTGGTGGAAAGCACATCATAAATCTCTGTATGAATTCTTGGACTATTTCTTTACAAAATTCATTGTGCATTAATGTACCTCATATTTTGATACGGTAGTACTTACATTTTCCTATGGGTCACAGAATGTATGAAATGAAAGTCTTGTAAACCTTGATCTGGTTTTTCAAATACTGCACAATATATGGATAACGATAATGGTTAGCATAACCGTTTACTGAAGGCTGCTATTCGTGACGCAGGACTGCTAAAATTGCTGCTTCATAAAGGGATTTTTACGGGTATCACAAAGAAAACCCATAGAGATTCTGTCCTGTCAGAAGAATCTGGAACCGTCCAAATTTTCCAGGGCCCCACGTGACACATTCTTCATGGAAAATCAACTTTACTACTAACTAATTTTGCCCTGCCCCCTGTTCCTCCTCCAGCTCCGCCTCGAACCTCCCCGCTATACCACATACGTCACTTGCAGTGTGGCGCATGCCCGTGGCTTTGTTAAGAGCGCGTGCCCCTCTATGCTCCAGCTCAGTCGAAAAGCACGAGGAACCCACTAACGGAGGAAGCTGTGCTATATTAACTGTGCTATATTAACTGTGCTCGCAGCAGCTGTGTTCGTCTCAGACAACTCTGATTGTATTCTCTAAATATGTCTTCTACTGTCTGCTGTCAAATAAACCAGGTAAGGTCGGATGCTAGGTAATAGCTAGTTGACTGATTAAGAAAATGAAGGACATGTGCTTGGTGGCGGCAAGGTATTACATATTCACTGCCATTGTCTCGACGACTAGCTAGTTATTCAGCTTACAAGCTAATACGGCTTACTAGTAATGTGCTCGTTGGCTAACGTTAGCATTATATTGACGGTTAAAGTGAGTAACGTTAGCTGACGCTACTTGGTAAGCGTTCGAATCTTTAACGTTACTTCATACGTATTCGGCGAGATCTCACGTGAGCTGTTGGCATGCTAACGTTAGCTAATCGTTGGCTATATGATGGTTTGCTCGCTAACATTGCGTTACTTCGCCACGAGGCCTTCGTAGTTCAGAGACGACGGCAGCTAATGTAAGTGTATAGTAAAACTACAAGCGATTGCGCATGTTTTTATTTCTAGCCAGCGTTGTTGATTAGTCATGATTTGTTACCTAGTTACTTTTTGTTGGATAATTGGATGTTCATCTGCTGAGCTCGTAGGCTGACTAGTTTATTACGTGGCAATAAATTAACATGCCCAATTTCAAAAAAGATAGCTAACTTAGTAAAAAATGTATGGATGTTTATTATTTTGTTTACCTGTAACGTTAAGGTTGTAGACAGGCTAAGGCATAAGTCTTCGTTTTTATTAAGTTGGCTTGTTTTTTGTGAAAACAATATTTTTTGTATTTTTTGATAAAACTGGCTTAACGTTAGATCTGAATCATAACGTTAGCTAGCTGGCTAGTGAATGGTATTTCGTCGGGTCTTGTCACACGACGATGACGCTAACGCGATGGCTAGCTCTTGGTGGACACTGCTGTAATTGTCTGGCTGGAAAGCCTATATTAAATGTAATTGTGCTGCTAGTTCTTTGGTACGTTACGTTAGATCTGTTACAATTCAAGAGTGTCCGTGGAGCAAACGTACCCAACCGATTGTAACCTTTGAAAAGATGGGTTGACTAAGAGAAAATCTAGGGGAGGGTTTGTTACAGATACTGTCATTTAACGTTTGCATTCATCTGAACGTCGTTACACTCGTCAGTATAATTATATAATTTTATTTTGATAGGCGTGTGATGCGTTTTCTTTGCGCCGAGTAGCAAAGGATGACCGATTATTCATGTTAGGATTTGTTGGTAGAACATTACAAATGCATTTAGTGGCGATGAACCAGGTAATGTTAATTTCTCTGTTTTGGCTCTAATATTAGTTTGCCCCTCTGACCAAATTGGTTCCTCCAATTCAATCGTTTAATTTCCTCTTAATGAGGCGAATGAGATTGAATCACACGTTGGGGTGGATGCATGAACGATAAGATTAATCTACAGGTTGGTTCAGACATTATCTGGAATGAATTGGGATTGCGACGTGTAGGTAGACGGCAGAGAAGTCTAGACTGCACATATCTGGCAGACGGCTCGGAATTTCGGGTTGTCTTCATTGCCTAGAATGATTAAATAATGTTAGGAGTCGGTTTGTGACTAACGGAGCACGTGGAGATCAGTGAGTCTGCATTAATTAGGCGAACGGCTGCCAACAGCAAAACTGCGGCTTGCGCTGGGGAAAAAAATCGGTCACCTTTCATGGTCTTTTGCGGTCCAAGTTTAAGGTGTGGCGGTTCCGAGTCCCGGCAGCATAGGGTGTAACATTAACCAATTTGTTTTAGAACTGTGAAAATGTATGAATGTATTTTGGCCGGACAGTTATTTCTATAAATACCCGTGGAAATTGTGGTTAGCTAAATGGCCAAAGTCATGTGAAACATTATTCAGGTTCCTGGGTTATCTACCCTAGTTTAGTGGCTGACCGTTGGCATTTGTCCTTCAGTGTCATGTGCCTGTCTCGGTAGCTGTCCTGACGTTTGTTTCCTTTCAGTATTATGTCTGGTCCTTACAGCAGAGACACTGTGTCCCTAGTGCAGCAATTTTAGTTTGGTTTCTGTATTTGATTTACTGACTCTGTAATTGACGCCTAGGACACAAAGGTGCTGTTGCCTTGCCCGCAGTACAAGGAAGCTGAAGGCTTCCGTAATGCCACCCAGGAATGGTCTCAGCAGTTAGGTGGCGTTCCTGAAAAAGACATTGTCAGATCTTGTTTTTTGTGAGGAGCACTAAGATTTGCTGAGGTATATCTGTATTTCTTGATGTTGAATTAGAATGCAGTCGGTACAATAAAAAAAATAAAAAAAACCAGTAATGATATTAATAATGGTAATAACGGTAGACCAGTCTAGAATTTACTTTTTTTTCTTTGACCCAGGATGCTGGTGGGGAATGTTTTTGTGGCTTTTTTTAACGTTGCATTTTGTTTCTTTGCCCTTGTTTGGGAATATACTTGTTTCTTCTTTTCCGAAGCCGTATTGAGCCCTTCTCTGAATCTTATCAAAGTATGCTTATGAGCATGAGCGGGAACCGTCGTGGTCAGCGTTACTAGGCGCACTGAGGAGCGTGCCAGATGTTGCGTAACCAGTGGAAACGATCAAATTAAATGTAACGTGCTAGCTTTCCCATAAGTCTTCCCGCGTCATCTCCACCCTACCCCTAAAGGCTCCAGTTACTACTGGTATGTGCCAGACCAGTTATTTGCTCTTAATTGGACGTTTTGCACACCATCCTTGTAGCATGCCCTGTTCAACAATGAAAAGGCAGTCAAACAATGAAAAAACGTGGATTTTCAGGATAGACGGTGCTCTTTCATTGTTGTTGTATGTTCGTATGCTTGTTTTAGTTCCAGTGAAGTAATCGGTGTGCTTTCTGCTTGTTTTATAGTTAACAGTATTTTAATTGTTAAATAAAACCATTAAAAGACAAGTGCTTACTGAAAAATATTGAGCAGCGTTCCATGTGTAACTATATTATGTGGCAGTTGGAATTATCAAGGTAACTGTTATTCTGACATTGAAAAAGCAGTGCCTCCTACAGTATAACGTAATGTATGAAACAAACGTTGGCAGGGAACTGTCTGGCGTGATTACCTTCTCTACGTCTGTACGTCGATCTGCGTACGAGCGTCTGCTTAGTGACTAATGTAATGCTTTCTGGAGGCCAAGTTGCCTCTGCAGTGAGACAAGGTGATAAAACATGTAAAACTGGTGACTTTTTCAGTTAAGCATGCCCCTTACAGCTTTACGTCTGTGTAGACGCCTTGTGACAGAGGTGTTGAGGTGGTAGGCTGTACAATGAATAAAAGATAACTGATTTTTTTTAAAATAATAATAAAATCGGACTCCTGAATGCTGTCTGTCGTCCGTTACGAGTGCATACAGAAGTTTCTGTATTTCAAATTACATTGAGAGCTGTCAGCAAACGGCTTAGTCTAATTTTAGTGCAGCTGAAGGCAAATTCCTCCAAAGGCACAAGTTTCTTTCACACAGTTTTTCAGCTTTAAAAGTGTTACATGGTTTAGCTCTGTGACACTTAATTAATTCTTGCCGAGGGTCACGACGTTTATCAGTCGCTCGATTACTTGTTTAATCAAGCAAGTATCACGCCTTGAACATTTATTCACTTGCGTTATGTAGTGAACGGTTGTTGTGATACGATACTGTAATTTGACACTCGAATCACAGGTTGCATTCCCCTAGTTTTTTTAAAGACGCTTTTTCTCAAGAAATTTCACCACATCTTTCTCTTCCCACATTTAACTTTTAGGCATATTTGTGGTTTCTTGGTAAAATTCAAGCTATGAATGGGACAGATGTCTTGGGGCTAAGCTAAACCAATAAATCACCAACTAGTTGTCTCCAGCCCTTTTCCGAAAAGAAGCTTTTGGGTTAAATCCTGTTTCTCTGACATTGGACAGGGAAGTGAAGCCTTGACTCATCACTTGCCCCCTCATACATTCAGCGATGCGAAGCGGTACTTGGCATCGACTGTTTTTAACCTGTGGCCCTGTGGTTTGGGAGAGAGGCAGAGCCTTTAACAAGCTGCTCTAAAATGCCTTCCATATGTCCCTGTGGAAAACTGTCCTGTTAGGCAGACGTGCGGAATGCCTCCTGGGTCCCGGTTTAATGTTCGACGACTATGTAGCGGTTACAGAAGGGCGCCGTGTGACTGCAGGCCTTCTTAAACAGGCGGTGTGTCGCTGTCGCCGTCATTCCCTCACTGCCCGGAAGGGACTGGCGTAAAGGAGTGTGAATTCATGCCAGGACTAAGGTGGCGGAAGTTGCCCGCGCTCTCTGAAGTCGAGGAGGGCTTCGCTTGCTGAGCGTGCTGGACGGCGAGCTTTAGCCGGGTTTGTACCATGTATGCCGCGTGCAATCGTGGTGCCGGGAGGTTTTTGGGCAGCGGTGGAGTCCGATGGGTGGGAGTGTGCGCTTTCTTAAATTGGCAAGTCACGGTGTACAACGGAAAATCCAAATGGCCAGATCAGAGGCTTCGTACAGCGGGGAAAAACTAGCCTGTGTTCTGCTTGTTCTGAGTACGTGTCAGTTTGTCAGATTTATACAAAGGAGTCCCTACTTGTGCCTGTATGTTTGTGCATGACTCATAGCCCGCCCCATGGGAACATGGCCAACCATCTTACACAAATGAGTTCCATGGAAAACTCAAGTGCATCTTCCGGTGGCTGATAAAGTAATCTTCTCCCTCTCCCTCTCCACCCCCCTTTGTTTTTCAGGTTACAATGCACGATCATCACAGAAAAAACCTGTCTCTATAGCCAACGGGATCCGAAGGACTTGATTGGTCACTCCCAAGCCTGATAGTTTGTGCTGGCACAGCCCCTGCCCTTTGCCTAGTCCACCGGCAAAAGAAGACTCAAATTCCTCTGTCTATTTTGCTCTGGTGCCTTCTTACTTGCCCTATACTGTCAACAGCACTGTCCTGTCCAGATTACATTGTCTATTAGGTAAGCACATTAATAATGGAATGGCTATGCAGGGCATTGTATTGTCTGACATAAATTTATATGCAAAGATGTTTGAAGCCTTTTGGTGTTAACTTTTGGAAGTAATTCAAATATGACATTTTCAAACTAAGCATACTCTTAATTTCTCCACTCCCCCCCCCCCCCCCTTTCTTTCTGTCCCTACACTCAAAGGCTTCAATACAAATTTATTGCAAAAATGATTCCCAATGGATATTTGATGTTCGAAGACGAGAGTTTCATGGATTCCACCGTGGCCAAGATGAACGCCTTGAGGAAGAGCGGCCAATTCTGTGACGTCAGACTCCAGGTAGTTGTCACAGCAACAGAAGCAGGGGCACGAATCGAAAGCGTGTGGTCTTGTGTAATGGCATGTTCTCGCATTCTCGCTGCAACGCCGCAGAAATGTACATTCCTGCTTTGCCTGGCCGTGCCTTTGTCCCTGTCAGGGCTGTTTGCTCAAAGGCAGTTTCTGTCTTTGGAAAAACATTAATAGAAGGTGCTGGAGAACATGTAAAACCTGTCCCCTGTAATAATGTGAGCAGGACTTCGATGTCAGTACACGCTTGCATGAAAAGTTTCCGCCCTATGTCTCATATTTCCACATGTCCAACAAGTGGGCGTACATGCGGGTGAGTAACGCAACCCAACCCCGTCCCTCTCACCGGTCACGATGTAGTTCACGCGCAGTCTGTGCCGCCTCCGCAGGTCTGTGGCCACGAGCTCATGGCGCACCGGGCGGTCTTGGCCTGCTGCAGCCCTTTTCTGTTTGAGATCTTCAACGGCGACACGGAGCCGCACGGGGTCTCGCACGTCAAGTTCGAGGACCTGAACCCTGACGCCATGGAGATCCTGCTCAACTACGCCTACACAGCCCAGTGAGTGTCCAACTGCACTCCGGCTTTTAGCCACCGCCAAATAAAATGGTGTGGCATCAGGGTTATTGTAGTAAACTGAAAGTGAAATAAAAAAATGTATTAATTAATTACTTTAAAAACGAACTGAAATCAAATAAAAATGACCATTAATTCTTTTTAGTTTTATAAATGCATTCTGAACACTAACAAACTAAATTAGAAAGTGAAATTAAAAAACTAATAACTAAATTAAAAACTTCAATATGCCTCACTCTTCAATTTGACCATGGGAATTAGTTGGAAAAAATGTTTTATGCTGCTGCTAAGTTAAACTCAGCTACCAACAGCCGCCTAGTTTTGCTACACAACATAATGGTTCTTTTTACCATACGTCTGAAAATTGATGCTAATATTCAATTTTGACATGCATTCCTTTAATTCAGGAACTCGCACTTGGTTCTCAATATGATTTGTCTCCTGCAGGCTAAAGGCAGATGAAGAGCTGGTGAAGGATGTCTACTCTGCTGCTAAACGGCTGAAGATGGAAAGAGTAAAACAGGTTTGGCTTCTACTGCCTCATCCCCCTACTAGGGATAAGTAATTGGTGTCCAACAGCTAGGCCAGTTTGGGGTCTTAATTTGCAGTTTGACTTCTTTTTGCCCAGATGAGTTGAGTCAAATGAAGCCTCCTGTCTGAGTTGAGAACTACCTCTGGGTTTTTTAACTGCCTCCGAGTTTACCTGCCTCTCGATTTTCTTTTTTAAACTGCCTCGGGGGTCCCCATGGTGTTTTGCAAACATTAATACCTGAAAAATGTCTTCTGCGCCTGTAATGAAATTAAAGTGGGCAGCCTTAAAGCAGTCTATCCTGTACAGATTTGTGGGGACTACCTACTGTCCAAGATGGACCACCAGAGCGCCATCACCTACCGGCACTTCGTGAGCAGCATGGGTGATGGGCGCCTCCTGGGCAAGATTGATGGGTACATCCAGGAGCACCTGCTGGAGATCTCGGAGCAGGACGACTTTCTCAAGCTCCCCCGACTCAAGGTGCACACATGCCCCAGACCCAATTTTGGCCCCTCAACCCTGAAGAACAGGGCAGGGGTGGCTCCTTTTTCCGCTCCAAAATTTGGGTTAAAAGAAGGTTAACTTGATAGAGAAATTATTATTTTTAAAAATTATATCAAGGTGTGGCCTCGATCTGTCAACATTTGACCCAACCCCTAGTGTGGGAATTATGGCATTCCTTAACTCCCAGCCGTCCTTTTCCCGTTAAGCTGAGCCCGTCTTTGCTTTGCAGTTAGAAGTGGTGCTGGAGGACAACCTCTCGCTCCCCAGCAATGGGAAACTCTACTCGAAGGTGCTCAACTGGGTCCAGCGCAGCCTATGGGAGAACGGCGAGCCTCTTGAGAGGCTGATGGAGGAGGTCAGTAACCCAGGCCAGTGTGGCCTCTTCTCCCTCCCTCTTCTCCTCTCTTAACCCTCCATCATACCTGCAGTTCCCAGGTCAATTTCAATCACGCCGGTTTCGTTGTGGACTCTGCTCCTTTTTTTGTGTTTCCCCCCCTCTTTCTTTCAAAGCCTTGGCCTAGAGAATGTAAAATGTGCAGTGTGTGCGCCTATACTGAACACCCCGAGGGGATTGTCTATAGAGGTGAGCTTTTAAAGAGCCCTGACTGATCCATGGTTTTGATTGTTTTATGTTTTATTGTTTTAAATGCTTACATTGTTGCATTTGCGTCTTGCCAGCGTTTCGGGTCTTTGTTGCGTTCGACTCATTTTGCCCATTGACGCTGTCTTCCTCCACAGGTTTGTAGTTGATGTTGTGGGGCATAGCGGGTCAATTCTAATGGCTCTTCCTCCCCATTGATTTATCTCTCCCTTTAGGTTTATTAATCCAAAACTACAGCAGGATTTTCAAGACCGATGGGAAGAGAGAAACCAAGTCCTCTGCGGTAATGAGTCAAAAAGAAGCCGCTACGGTCCTCAACCGAAACGCCAAAACGACGCTGTGCGCCCAGCTATGCACAGACCCGTACCCCGCAAACTAGTGCGGGATTCCTCTACGCACAGCACATTTACCAACCAACCAACCATATCATATCCCACTTCCCTTTTACATTAGCCTTAAAACAGGGCAGCATGTATGCATGCAGTCATTTTCCCACAAGTGTTTCTACCTGACTGCTCAGGCGTTTCGTGGTTCTCAACTTCTAACCGCTCATGCAAATACGCAAATTGGATCTTCTGACATATTGGAAATTGTTCAGTGGTGACAAATGAGATCAAAAAGATTGCCTTGATTCTTCTGTACAGATCATTAAGGCAAGCGGTAAAGCTAAAAAGGAGACAGAGGGCTGCTGGATGGCTCTTTCAGTTCTAGTGTGTGTATGGGCCCTCCAGGCCCCACGGGGTGGTGTGTAATTTGAGAGAGGAGGAGTTTCAGCTGGCGGAATGTCTGTGGGTCATGTAGCAGCAAGCCCCTCTGGTCAACCAGGCACCTACGGTTGGCCTGCGCACGTTACATATGACGTCTCCTCCAAACGTGGTGTCCGTGCAAGCTTAACTGATGGACTTGAAACCAGCATTGTGTTTCAGAAGAGATCATGGGCCTGTTCGCACTCCTGAATTGAGAGGTTGCAGGGATGAACATGAACACATTTAGCATTCCTGATTGGGTGAAAGCAGAGGCAGAATGAAAAAAAGGAGACAACACACACAGTGAACATGCACTTTCAATAAAATTAATATTGTCTTCTAAAATATAAACTTTTCAATTTGTGATCTATCAAAGACAGAAATATAGTTTGTGGCTACAATTTAGGAATGCTGCAGTCTACATATTTTTGGCAATTGGAGAATCAGAAATATTACTTCGTCTGTGGGTTACATACCAGGCAAATAGTTTTGCATTCTAATGTAGTTTGGGTTTTCATCCTGCTAGCCAAATTGCTATAAAGTAACAAGGTTTTATCACTCGACTCGACTTGAACTTCGATGTAACTCACTAGCTGACCGCTTGTTGAAGATCTGTGTGAATGAGTGATTGGTTATTTCTTCCTAACATTTCTAATAGTCTTAACAGTTCTGTTCAGTAACAAAGATTAGTAGTGCGACTGTAGTGGAAAGTTGAGCCAATGTTGATTTACTGGGATTGCCTGTTCATGTGTTGTCTATCCGAAAGTGAATTTGAGATGTCATCAAAATGACCATATACAGTGTAATCAAAAAGTCCATATTCCACGTAAACTTGAAAATGAGACAACCAGAGCCAACTGCAACAACCTTGGAAAAGGATTCCAACCACAAGCTGTGCTCTTTTAGAACTTTGTTTGCTTTTCCTTTATTGTACCATTAAGCTGGTAATGTAAGATGACCAATCATATTGTAGTTCATATAAGTATTTTTTTCCCCCCTCCCTTCATCCATGTGACCAACATTGCAGCCATGAGACTCAAAAAAACGAATGTAAATGGAAGCTGTGAATGTTTTCAGTTATTTTTATTTTTTTATTTTTTTTAAATACTCCGTGCACTGAAAGGAATCTCCAGAAGCTGACTTGTAATGATGTTGCAATGGATGGGACCAAAACGACTCCTTTAGCAAAAGTACTATGCTTGATGCTTAGTGTGACTGACCTGTCAGAGAGAGCCTTAGAAGAGCTCGTTGGCCCGATGTCACCGATATGCGGCCCCAAAGCCGCCATTATGCCGTCTTACCTAAAGACCCACCTCACCCCACCCTTCCTCCAATGTCAACAGCACCTTCAACGTTTCCAAGGACCAAGTTGGGTGTTGCCGGGTTCTTTGTTGTCAGGGAGACAGCAGACATGGGTCTTCTGTTACTGTCTTGCAGGTGCAAACGCTGTACTACTCAGCGGATCACAAACTCCATGATGGAAGTGAGCTGGAGGGACAGGCTCAGGTGTTAGGCGGTGACGATGACCACATCCAACTTGTGCAGGTACTATAAAAAAAAAGTGACAGGAAGCTTAAAGGTTTTTAAAACCTTTATTAGACATCACTCCCCATTATTAAAATTTAACCACCAAGATTTCAGCTTTAGAAACGTCTACAGTTGGGAGAAATTAAGATTGAATATTGACACTTTTTGCCGACTATGCAGTTCTTTTCTATGGGAGTGAGTGGGCGTGGCATTCACAGAAACGCTTCAGTGACATATGACCATGGTTCTCTATTGGCTGACAGGACTAGATTACGTGTACTCAAGTTTTAATCCCGCCCGCTCTAAACCTTACCTGATCAATTACAGGCAATAAAAAAAGCCATATCTCAATTTAGGCACATCACTTAGTACTGTTATTTGGGTTACGCTTATTCCACCCCAGGATGATGACTATTAACCATTGAAAAGCTGAATTGTCAATTTCAGTTGGCAGTCCCTTTAATTTGACTAATCTTTAACATTTCCAAAATCTCAAAGGAGATTGACTCGTTTTACTGGAATTGTAGGGTCATATTATGGCACATGGTTCTGATTATATTTGATGTACCAAAAGTTCTCTAGATGCCCTTTTGCTTAGAGTAAGTGCACTCACTGTCTTAGCCTGCCTCCGCCTACTACACAATTTAGAAAAATACTTTGTGGTGAGTGGTGGGGTGGGTGGAGGTGTGTCCATCGTCATTTGCATAAATTAGTGTACAATAAAAAAAAATAACATCAAATATAAATCAAGATTCAACAACTGCATGGCCTATTTCTAACCTCAAATATTTTCAGAAATGTATTTTAGTGTACTGTTTAGGTGGAATGAGAGTTTTTGTTCCGATTTTAAAACATGGAGCCAAACTCAAAGGACAAGTGCGTCTAGCCAATCAGGTGCCGGCTATTTCTGTTGTGGGCGGCAACAATTATCCATATGACGAAGGCTGAATCCCATTCTATGGACTCGCAGACTTGTGGACTCAGTCGAGTTCTCGTGAAGTCCCTGAGTGCTTAGGGTTGTCCCATTGTAAAAACTGTGCTCTTATGCGGACTTTACCCGTACTTCACCCGCACTTTTTGCATGTCCGCATCAATGCAGACTTGCCTGCCCCCGTAAATACGCTATTAGTCTGCAGGTTCACTGTCCATGAGTTTGTGAGGGCTCCGTTTGGGATTCAGCCATAGAGGTGCCTCCAAAGACATCATCTGACATCACAATTGGGGCGGGGGCAGAGTGGGGAGCAGAAAGAATTTCAACCGTTAGAGGGCAGCACCAAGATGCTTTACTACCAGTTTCTTCTGATATACAATATTATTTCAGAATTGTTGAAATAACGGAATGGATGAAGAAGTATAATTATAGGATAGGCATACACACACGTTTACAGCTAAAAATAAATGTGATCTAGTTACCCTTTTAATACTCATTCCAGTTAGATTTATCATGCTTTATGGCAGCAGGTGACATGGAGTGATCACCTTTTATGCACTGAACTGAAGTCCAGCGGGATATGGAGATGGGTGGTAATTGGAGGTGGAGGTGTGGGTTGGTGCTGGTTGCCTGCAACTCTGTTGTATGGGACCAACATTACTGCTAAACTGACTCAAAATTCCAGGGAGCTACTAGTGAATTCCAAAGTTTTATTTTTGGCATGAAAAAATGAAAAGCGTTCTGGCATGGACCATCTATCTTGGCTAGTTTCCTTTACAATGATGGTCATTAGTATAATGGTAGCTGAAGCCGCATTAAAGAAATGTCGCCATTATCAGTTTTAAAAATGTGACATTTGCACAAACTTGGGGAGCTTTGTATCTTGGCTAATTACCGAAAAGGCTACATATAGTAGTCTTAATCTTTCCTAGCAGTTAGGTAAATTATTATTGAACGTTAACATTTTTAGAATGAAACTTGTTAAGGTTATCTCCAGTAACTATCTCCAGCCTACAGAACAAAACCTATGGTGAAGTGGAGTGCGATTACCATGGCTAACCTCGCAAGAGGCCATTAACTTGTCATGTTAGCTTATACTGTTAAAGGGCTAACACTGCTGGTTGAAATAATGTTACAATGGCGATCCTCTTGGAAAGCTGCCTTGCCACATATTTTAGTCCTAAGGTGGTTAGGTTTGAGGATAGTGGTGGCAGCCAAAATGGGCAGGTGGTAGATGGAGGTGGATGGGGTTGGGAGGCTGGCTCTGCAGCTGCCCTGTGCTTTTGCAGAAGAAGGCCCCACGCGAAAGCCTCCAGAGGCAGACCAGCAGCAGCTCATCGGGGACCGTCTCCCCTGGCTTGGCCGTCGCCCTCTGCAAGCATGAGTGGAAGTACATTGCCTCAGAGAAGACCTCCGGTAAGTTTGCCTGCCGCGCCGACCGCTTACTCGCCTCTTAGAAAACGGACCCCAAAGGGCCAACCGTTTCCTTCAGGATTTCCCCCGAAGCATCGAGTTCAACTCTGTGTTTAACAGATGAACCGCAATTCCTCTATTCTGATTCCAATGTGCTTGTTGTCTTAAAGGAAGCTTGGAAAGCCCATAAGATCACAGCTCTCCAGGATTGTGTTTGAGCAAGCGCTTGGTATTTGACTTCTTGCCTCCCCCCTCCACAGGCAACATCTACCTGTGCCTGGCGGTCCTGAACGGGGTGCTGTGTGTGATCTTCCTGCACGGCCGCAGCAGCCCCCTGAGCTCGCCCTCCAGCACTCCCCGCCTGCCAAAGAGCATGAGCTTCGAGCTGCCCCCCGCGGAACACGAGGAGCAGCTGATGACCCCCATGCATTACGCCCGCTCTGGCCTCGGCACCGCCGAGCTGGACGGCAAGCTCATCGCCGCAGGTGAGCTCTTCCTATACGTTCCACGGACCAGTCAAATGTTCCTTGGGTTAATGTTGCCTAAGTGTTTTTCTGACGATGGATTTTTTGTGTAGTCTCATAAATTGGCGTCTGAGGAACCCAAACCCTTAATGAAATGCGCTGTCATTAACCGTAGGAGGCTACAACCGGGAGGAATGCTTGAGGACTGTGGAGTGCTATGACCCAAAGACGGACCGCTGGACATTCATCGCCCCGATGAGGACTCCTAGGGCCCGCTTCCAGATGGCAGTGTTGATGGTGCGTCCTTATTGCAGGTCGAGAGGCGAGGTTTCATATACCCCTTAATGGGTGGAGCGACCTGTTTTGCTGTGTAGGGCACATTTTTTCGATTGGTTGGTTTTTTTTTAACCTAATTTTTCCATTGTACTCCATCTGTTCTGCATTAAGAAGGGAAATTGGTACTTTTTTTTGTTAGTGTTTGGTGGACAGGAACTGTTTCTGAAGCAGTGTCCCCATTAATCCCGTTCAGGGCCAGCTGTACGTGATGGGCGGGTCCAACGGCCACTCAGACGAATTGAGCTGCGGGGAAACTTACAGCCCGCAGATAGATGAATGGACCCAGGTGCCCGAGCTTCGGACTAATCGCTGCAATGCAGGTAACTGGAAGCTCAGCCACTATGGGGAACATAGCAGAGTTAAGTTTTGTCAAAAGAGCTTTGAGGGAACTCCCGGTCTTTATCAATCCGCAGGTGTCTGTGCGTTGAACAACGTTCTGTACGTGGTGGGCGGATCGGACCCGTGCGGGCAGAAGGGCCTGAAGAACTGTGATGCTTTCGACCCTGTGACCAAGACCTGGAACAACTGCGCCCCCCTCAACAACAGTATGTACCCCCTCCCCCCCCAAACTGTGGATGGTTTGAAGAGGGTGCTTCTCAGCCAGTTTAGCCATTTCACTCACAAAATACGTCGGTGTCCTGTTCTGATAGGCTTGCTGCTTTTCCTACATCAGTGAATGCGTGTGTGACTGTGAGGTTAGTCTGTTCCTGTGGTGTTTGATGTGTGCTTGCTCTTCCTGCAGGGAGGCACCAGGCTGCAGTGTGCGAGCTTGGCGGCTTCATGTACGTGATTGGAGGGGCCGAGTCTTGGAACTGCCTGAACACCGTGGAACGCTACAACCCTGAGAATAACATCTGGACCCTCGTGGCCCCCATGAACGTGGCCCGGCGAGGAGCGGGCGTGGCCGTGCATGAGGGTGAGCCAAAATGAGACCGACTGCATTCTCACAAAGTCGTTTAAATTACACACTGTCCGAAACTGCCTCCAGCTAGCTAGTCAACCTCAGCTGCTCAATCGTTGTGTATGGAAAGTGTAATTACAGTTGATGCATAATTAAACTGGATCCCAGGGCATACTGACTGGTTATACCAAGTTTTTGCCAGCGTTATGTTGTGGGCCAGTGATTGAGTTGGCTGGAATCACCACCTGTCGACTGTAGCCCCACCTACATGATGTTTTGATTTGCAAGTACCAGTGTATTGGGTCGGTACATATGTGGACTTAATCTTTGTGTGCCAACCTGATCAAGCTCATTGTACTGCAAGGTTATGAGCCCCATAAGTGAAGCAACCAACTGTCTGAATGGCTTTGACAGGGTTTGAACGAATTACTATAACGTCACTAGCCAAAGTACCATTCCAGCTGTGGTGGGCAGCTACTCAATTTTGCGCTGCTTCATGTATCCATGAATAACTGTTAAGAGGTTCTTGTATAAACTAATGGACTGTGTTGTACCTACCGAAAGTCAATACATATCATGGTTTTCAAAGTCGAAGACAAAAATAGTGTTGTAACTTGTTTAACCGTGTTCTCGGTAAAATAAATTAAATGTGTGTGCTTGTCTTCTGCAGGGAAGCTGTTTGTGGTGGGCGGGTTCGATGGCACCCGCGCCCTGCGCTGCGTGGAGATGTACGACCCGGCCAGGTGCGAGTGGAGGATGCTGGGAAGCATGACGTCGGCCCGCAGCAACGCCGGCGTGGTGGTCCTGGGCGGCACTATCTGGGCCGTGGGCGGCTTCGACGGCAACGACTTTCTCAACTCCATGGAGGTGTACGACCCCAGCACCGACGAGTGGAGCCCCTGCGTGGAGGCCTTCACCAACTGAGCACGCGCACAGCAGCAGGCCCGGCCGGGCACACCCTTTCAAACTAACAGACTTAGTGATGTCATTGTGTTTAGTGAGGTTCGGCATGCGAGTGGGGTGGGCGGACGGGCGGGCGGGCGGTTAGGGCGGGAGGGAACGGGAAGGGGAACCAGGAGGGACGGTGTTTCGGTTAAGTCGCAGTTTTGCGGGTGGCAGGAGCATTTAATTTGGGTTGCTGAAGGGAGCAACATAAAGCCTTTGCATATTGCATACACTATTTAGTGCTGTATATATATTATATTTTCTATTGTTTTCACCGTCTTACTAAGAATGCCAACACTGAGAAATTGTCTGCGGTTGTTTTTGTTTATTTGTTTTGGAAAGGGTTTTTCAGAGGGTAACATAATTGATTTGCCTATTAGGGTTGCCATGTACCTCATTTAGCCAGCGTAACTATCGTGGAGCGGTTTTTGGAACGTCGGAGAGGACGTTTGATTGGATTGACTTTATTCCACAGACATACTGGGTTTTCTTATTTTGGCTTAGTTCAAACCCTTAGCTCAGCCTCCGCAGTCAAAATGAGCCTGACTCAAAGAAATGTTATAACGACTATGGCTGTTTTTCTGTCATTTAAACAAAAGCTGAATTGCTTTACCAGTGCAGGCGGAGGGATCTTTTACGAACGCCTTTTTAATATATTTTGTATACACTGCTGAGCAGATTGTCATGATTAAGCGATGCGGAGAACCACGCCTCTGTTAAACGAATACAAACTGTGCCAGTTAGGTTGACATGCAGACACGCGCACAATAGCCACAGCTTCTGTCTGCCAATCAAGCCTTCAGTACTGCCATGTCACTAACCTTTCATCGGAATTGAGGTGGCTTTTTGTGAACTTGCTTTTCAATTTATTTTCCTTGTCTGGTTCTGATGAATTGGAGAAGCTGTTAAGCTGAAAAGTTCTATCACTTTTGTTACAAGCTGATGAGCTGAAACTTTCTTAACTAATAATAAACCATTTCAACCCACTTGGCTACAGTGGCATATTTTTCTAACACATAATTCTGAGACTATATCCAAAATGTATTAACAGTGTTGCTCCTCTGTCACTAAATGCCTGGGACATCCTCCCATGTGGTCAAGCTCCATGGTAAAAACACAGATGGTGGGGACAAACATTTCTTTCTTTATTCACCAGGCTGCATCCTTTGTGACAAAGGGTGTGCTTTGTGTCAGCAGAAGGAAATATTTAACATGCAGCATTAGGGTATTTTGGGGCGTGCTTTTTTGACACACGTTGGACCTCTTGTAAATCGCTCTTTGAGAAAGTGCTCCTTTTATTGGATGCGCCCCCCCCCCCTGCTGTGACGGACAGAACCTCAGGCCTGTTCCAACACACAAAAACATTGTGTAATCTTAACGCATTGCAATATGGTGAGTTCAAGTAGGCCAGAAATTGGTGGGTTTCATAAATGGAGGTTTCCCTGTAAATTAATGAAGTGACCTGGTTAGGTTTTGTCTGCCCTGCCCTCACCCAATGATTCCCTGTCCCTGCCAGGATTTCATGAATGTGGTTTTATTTACCTGTGGTGTGTCCCAATACTTGAAAAATGCATCCTTTTCCTCCACTACCACCTCCTCCGTGCCCCGGAAATCAATCTTTGTGTCCTAATCTAATGTTGCTGATTACATATCTCACTATATTGTATAGGGTACATGCAACTACTTGTACTTGGAATGTGCAGACAGTTTTAGCATATTTCCGTGGAGGAAAGAGTGGGGAGTGAACAATATTGGGGCACAGCCTTGTACTTGGCTGTGTCCCAAACCTACTTTCCTCCGCTCCCTCACCAACACTCCTCCAACCGGAAGTATGCAAAACTGCCTGAACGTTTTGAGTACGAGTATTTGCATGTACAGTATATAATGTACCTGACGTTGCGGTTTGCGTCGAGACATTCATATGTCACCAGCAACGTTAAATTAACACACAAAGATCCGTTTCCGGGGCACGGAGGAGAGTAGGGTGGATTTTTTGAGTATTGGACATTTGGACGCGCCCCTAGAAATGCACAGGCTGTTTTGCCTAGGCAGATAGGAGATGAGTGGAGGAAAGGAGGTGAGAAGTATATTGGGACGCACCCCACATGGGTTACTACTATGCGAGTAGGGTCATGTAGAGGTTCATGAGACGAGTTAAGATAAAAAATAACCGTGCATTGGTGCTAAACGGGGAGGAAATTAGCCATGCAAGCAAATGTAATTCCTTATTCGTCAGTTCCGGTTCAGCGTCGCTATGCAGTTATTACTGTACATCCTTAGCCCTGGGTTAGCCTAGGCAGAGCGCATCATCTAATGGGCAGGCCTTTCCACTACTTACTAATATACCGTTGGAGGGGCGGTGTACGCCTGGGGTCTGTCAGCCTCTTAACCGCATGTGGCGGCAATCCTGTTTTCTGCCCATACTACAACCCGCTGACCCTCAATGACGAATCACAGCCTAATGTAAACGTGTCGCCGTAAACCATCTTATCACAGTGAATTAGCTGGCTGTTCACCTCGATGGATTAATGTGTTACTGTACAGTACTGTGGGCAGCCTTTTTTGTGCAAGCGGGAACCATTTTGTATTTTTTAAGGTGGAATTTCCACACCTGATGCACCCTGTGAAGTCTTGTGGGATTTCGCACGATTCAATGGCATTAAATGTTGTCTGCCTTAAAAGAAAAAAATATGTAGCACATGCCCCATTAACCTGAAAACCGCGTCGCATGCTGGGACTCGCAGCGCTGGCCAGCGTGCAGGAAATTCCCCATAACAGCGGGGAGGGGGGTTGGGCCAATGACACTGACCTGCGCTCTCTCTCACACGCTGCAGCTGTCTCTGAGTTCTGGGACACGTGGCCACTTTTAACCCGTGTCCTGGCGCTTGTGGAAAATGACACGGACGCGCTTCCTGATTTAGACACGGGTCTGTCGCGCTTTCGTAATCTGACTCCACTCGTCACTAATCCCCACGTCATCCTTTCCTCTTTCTTTGACCATCAGGGAGGTCACACAAGGCACTCTCACGGAAACTCAATCTGAGTTACAGACTAGAACCACTGAATGTGTAATATACTATGTAACCAATGAAAGACTCAAATCTAGTCCAAAGGGCAGTTCATGCACCGTATTACTAATTCAGAGACATGTACTGTAAAAATAGATGAACTATAAACAAACCACAAGCCAGGTGCATGTACACAGTACAATGCATTTATTTTGTTGCGATCATAAGGATAATTCGGCCATTATTTTGACAAAAGACCAAAAAAAGTTTGCAGAAAAGACAGTAGGTGTATCATGGGTAACGGCCAATCTGAAGTTTGTAAGCTTTGAGCTGGACCTGTGTAACAGCAGTCAGACACTTACCTGAATACACTAGACAGACATATTATCACATGTTATATCATCAGAATTATTTGTTGTTAACAGGAAGTATTATTCCATTCTGTCAAACCTTTGTCAGGCCTGTATATAATTTCCCACACAAAACTGTGACTGTGACTGTGCTTTCCAACGCACACAGGTTTTCACAATGCTACTGTATATGACTGCATTTCAGACAAACTACTCACAACTCAGTAGTCAGAAGGGAGTGCCCTTATATGTTTGACATGTGTGACTATATATATGTGTGTATATGTGTATATTTGACAGATGACCCTGTCAAGCTAAACATGCAATTCGTAGTTTGTAACATTTTTCTACAGCCAGTTTTTGCAGCTGAATAGCTCACCGTGGAACTGGAGTATTCATTAAACTACTTTTGCGTGAGTAAACAATTATGCAGATCAAGACCATATGTATTTTCCACTGTCACAAAGATGTAATTGAAGATGTCCAGTTGGCTGTGACCTATTAAAAGGGTTTACATAACTTGAAAACATATCGTATGGTTCCAACATGTTATTCAAGGTTTAACGGTTTTGACTATATTTGAAACCTTGAGACAAAAATATGCATTCACTGGATTTAAACATTAGTCCGAAAGCCACAGCATAACCTACCTACTGTGTCATAAGAAACTTTTGATAGTGATATAGAGTGGAATCTTTAGGAGGGGATATGGTGCTGGTTAATCTGTGCACGTTTTTACACTTAATAGGCTGTGTTATCACCTGACACAATAAAAAAGAAGCTGCAAGCAGCGATTTCTGGGGACCGAGCGGCATGAGCAGCATTTGTCGAATGCAGAGACTGCAAAATGGTAGACAACTCTAGACAGGATTGACCCAAAAAGCAAATATTTGTTTCTAATCAGGGCTTTTGCCATTGTTGATGGTATCTAAAAACGATCCCGTAAGGGCTTGTGTATTATCGTAAATTCTTCATTTTCCTAGTAGCCTACTTCATTTTTATGGTGACATTGTGTTATGTGTGAAAACCGTAACCCGAACAGAGCTGAAGTGCACATCCTTTTTGTTGCAAATTAATCAAGAAATCTTGCAACAGGACAACATAAGTAGGCCTACACATTGATGGATGTTTTTGTCGGCTTTTGTGTGAGATTGAGAGTAGTGACGATATTTGAAAATAAATGTTAGTTCAAATCAAAACATGTAGCCAATGGCACAGTTATGAATAGATTTTTTACATTAATGCAACAACGCGCTCTGTACCAGATCCTATTTTGCGTGAAAACTTTATTTTCTGTGTCTGACAAATGGATACTTGTTCCCATAGCCAACTGCATAAACGTGACCTGCGGTAAATACAGTTGGGTCTGTTGTTTTTAGTAGTATCGTAAGTTACTGGACCATGTCGGCCTTTTACGTCTTTTAAGTACAAGTGAAACATTAAACAGTTAATACTGTTAAATTTCTTAACCTTTGCAATAAAAAGGCATTCGTTACTGTGAAAAGAACATTAAAGGAAGAATAGCATTTGCACAATAGTTTTGCCAAACATTAACTTAGCCATTGGTACCAAGCAGGAATGGAACCACTGACCTCATGCATGGAAAGCCGAGATTGTAACCACTAGGCCAAAGCAGAGTAACAGAAACATGCTGGCCAAATAAGACTTGTGTTTCGGTATCAGATTGTGTTGGTTTACTGACTTCCTAATTCAAACAGTTAATATTGTTCAATTTCTTAACCTTTGCAATAAAAATGTGTTTCTTAATGGGAAAACAACATTAAAAGAAGCATAGCATTTGCACAATAGTTTTGCCAAACATTAACATAGCCATTTGTACCAAGCGGGAATCGAACGACTGACCTCACGCAGACTGACCTCAGTGCACATTGTGTGCCTCAAAAAAATTTTTAGGAACAGGTGGGAATCAAACCACCAATCTACTACAGTGCTGTGAAAAAGTTTTTGCCCCCTTCCTGATTTCCTCTATTCTTGCATATTTCTCACACTGGATGTTTTCAGATCTTTAGACAAAATATAATATTGATTTTAGGGAACCTGAGTAAACAAATGACACATTTGTTTTTTACTTATTTAATTTATTTAATGAACAATAAATCCCTACACCCATTTCCCTTGTGTGAAAAAGTAATTGCCCCCTTACAATAACTGCAGCCAATGTATAATAAAGTAATCATTTGTAATATTTGGTCACATATCCTTTGCATGCCATGACTTCCTGATGTCTTTGACCCAACAATATCAAAAGACTCTTGAAATCTTATTTTCTGGTATTTCTACAAGCAATACTATAACCTCTCTGCATTTGAATGGATCTCTATGGGAATTGGGGGTGGGAATAGATTTAGCTATAAATTACGCTGGAACAGTATGTAACACGTGGTTGGTAAAATGGCTGTAAGTCATCAAGGGTCTGAGGTATCAAACGAGCCTCAAACCATCACTCTGTTGCCAGATATGCAGTAGATATGGATGGATCACTTTAAGGGTTGTTTCTCCTGACAGTTTTCCTATTGAACTCTATGGAAAAATAAGCCAGGAGAAGAAACCCTTAAAGTGATCCATCCATATCTACTGCATATCTGGCAGCAGAGTGATGGTTTGAGGCTCGTTTGATACCTCAGACCCTTGATGACTTACAGCCATTTTACTAACCATGTGTTCCATACTGTTCCAGGGTAATTTATAGCTAAATCTATTCCCACCCCCAATTCCCATAGAGATCCATTCAAATGCAGAGAGGTTATAGTATTGCTTGTAGAAATACCAGAAAATAAGATTTCAAGAGTCTTTTGATATTGTTGGGTCAAAGACATCAGGAAGTCATGACATGCAAAGGATATGTGACCAAATATTACAAATGATTACTTTATTATACATTGGCTGCAGTTATTGTAAGGGGGCAATTACTTTTTCACACAAGGGAAATGGGTGTTGGGATTTATTGTTCATTAAATAAATTAAATAAGTAAAAAACAAATGTGTCATTTGTTTACTCAGGTTCCCTAAAATCAATATTATATTTTGTCTAAAGATCTGAAAACATCCAGTGTGAGAAATATGCAAGAATAGAGGAAATCAGGAAGGGGGCAAAAACTTTTTCACGTCACTGTACATAGTAGTACAATGCCTTAAACACTAAGCTATAGGAACTTTCACAGTTGGCATGGTAGTTAGACACCCTGTTAAGCATAGATAGTGTACTTGGTGGATGGCATACCTGCCATCCCAACATTTGTATTTCTATAGCACCACCACATGGATTGATTGGGTTAAAACTGCAGGGCTAAAGTCTTGATCTAACTCTCAATCAACCCACCAAGTTTCAGAACTTTATGTCAAACGGTTTTAGAATTACTAGCCTTTTTGTGATCAGCCACACCCAATGCAAAATTCATTGGCTTCACATTCGACATATTTTTTGACATAAGCCTTAGGAAAGTAATGCATGTAAGAAGGGATGTGGGCTGAGTCTATCAAACAGGTTTCGTGCAAATTGATCAAATTCTGTAGGAGGAGTACCATTAATTGTTTTACAAAAAATGCTAATTAGCGGAAAATTGAAGATGGCAGACTTCATGGTTCCTTGAGGCAAATTTGTTGGGCATGAGCAGCGGGACTTGTACACCAAATTTTGTGACTCTAGATCAAAAGGGGCTATAAAATCCAATATGGCAGACTTTATGGGTCTTTGAGGCATATTTGTTAGGCGTGAGCAGAGGGACCTGTATACCAAATTTTGTGACTCTAGGTCAAACGGAACATCAACAGTGGGCATATCACTGTCAAAAGTTTGTCACGTACACTACAGCGCCAACAGGTGTTCAATCTTTGTCATAATGTAGAGGATCCAAGAGTTTGGCAATCCCAACAAGCCTGCCAAGTTTGGTGATTCTAGGCCAAACCAGCTCGCGTGATAGGGGAGAAGAAAAAAAAAAAAAATAACAAAAAAAATCAGAACAAAAACAATAGGGGACCGAGCAGCGTAGGTCGACCGTGATATTTTAGTTCGGCAAAATGCATTGAAGTTGCACTGAGGAAAGGTGCAGGATAGGAGATAACGCCCTATGTATCCCTGCTCAATCGCTGGTAATTACTTTCTACAGCATTGCCCTAAAGCGCTCTTAATTGTCTCACGCAGTGTGTGGAGAAATAGTGTCCCTGTTGTGGATTTCCAGAGCTTAGGCTACATGATTGGGCACATATTACGAACAATCAATATTAACTGTCATCACTTGGGGGTACAAATGAATGATTCACTCTGGGGGGAGGGAGGGCAGCATAATTACTTTTCTTATCTTTTTTAACAAACCAAATGGAAACATAATATGACAAAATAACTGTTTACTGCCAATAGCAACAGATTTAAAGGTATTAAAATAGGCTGCACAATCAGTGATTGTTCAGCATCCTGATTTTTTTCAATTTCATGCAAGGTTCTCTCCATCAGATGCTGTCCACACATAATCCCTGATTCCTTCCTGTAATTAAAAATTCAATATTTAAAAAAATTATTTAAGTGCTGCCTTCTTACATGCCTGTGCATTCGGTCAGCACAAAATTTGAATGTGAACTTACATTATATCTAGGCGTGTCCCTCGATGTAGTCATACAAGTTGCAAATATGAAAGTAACTATTATTATTACTTTTATATTTGTTTCACAAATTGGGTTGAAGTTCCATTACACTTCACCCCAATTTGGAACGCATAATTCATCAGATTTGTTTAGAGCGTCATGACGATGTGGACAGGAGTGTTCACTTCCTGAACAAAGTAAGCACCATTCGGATGCCATCTAGACTGTAGGACACATGCTCCACAGCACTGTATCAAAAGCACCTCCGTTTATTGTGACTATTATTGACATGTAGTATGTCTGGTATATTTTCCATATATACAGGCAATGAAAAGTATATTCCTTCAATGTTTGGGAGGTATCACATGCCGCCTGGAGGCGTAGGCCTACTGCTTTCCATAATCCATCACTGAGGACTGACAGGAGTCATGCTAAAGGTTCATACCTCAGACACAGACAGGTTATTTTACAATGCAGTGGACGTGTAGTGGTCCGCAGTTTACACGCGATTGCTACTTTGTTAATCCGCTTTTTGCTGGGGACTGCATGTGTGTTAAAGATGTGGGTTCAGTCAGCCCTGTTTGTGTGGCTGCTGCGACCTGTGCCTGGTTCTTCCCGTGTTCACTTTAGTGGAGCGAAAACCTGATTAATGTTCATGAAACGTGGCTCCATCAGCTCTGTGGATATCTCTCAGTACGTTGCCAGTTAAGGATGACTTTCGGTCACTTTCAAAACATTCAGTCATTCTTCATTGTAGTGCCATTAAGAATAATGCGCAGCAAACAGCCCCCGAACAGTTTTCAGGACACTTCATCAAGAATATAGGACACGGTATGAGATGTTACATTCATTACTCAATGCAGATGTTAACATTGGATACGGAAATCCTGTGCTGGGTTCAATATGAGAAGAATTTTCACACCTGTTACGTTCTGTGCTTTCTTGTTTAGCTTTTACCCTCCTCAGAAGTATTATGCTTAAATGTTAAGGTGTCCTATGCTGTTTGGCTAATTGGGAAATGCTCGCACCTGTGCTTACGCCCTCATTTGGCCTTCAGGAGGCGATGGCTGCGTCCCAAATCGCATACTCCCGTGCTCCACACGACCGCACTTCGCTATGGACTCTCATGGATGCGCATGCTCGCTATGCGTGCTCGGAGTTTGGTACACAGCATATATATTCATCCTGCCTCTACAAATTAGCCAGTTCCTATTTTATGTTTTTATTTGGGGGAAGAAAGCTCTGGTTTTAGTTGCTTTATTGGACTCAGGTTTGTTTTAATTAGTTCTGTTTCAGCTGTTTGTAGGCAGGATGGGGAACGTTTCAGGTCCACCTTCCCATTGTGGGAAGGCCTGAACCCCCTTTTTTAATTCCATTATTCCACTTCTATATTCCTTTTAGGAGAATTTTGATAAAATTCCGAAGATGCATTTTTTACATTTGCTTTTTCAGTGAGTCTCTGTGTTTGTTTCTGTGGAATGCTGCAGTTCTTGCTGCCGCCTGCTTAGTAAGATTTCTGGACACAGCGCGACATAAAAACAAATAATTTAGAAAATGTGGTATATCGAATGTCCGGATTCAGAGCTCTGTTTATAGGCCTATGTCTGGTGAGCCACTGTGTATGGTGTGAAACCAATGCTTAAATGTGTCACTCTCACTGCTTCCAGTTACACCAAAGCACCCACAGTGCACTGCACCAATCACACTGAAACAAATATGTCAAATATTGTTGCAGAAAGCATTCAGGCAAGCAAGATGTGGTGCAGTCCATTGGATGGCAGTTTCCGAAGCCGTATATGAGTTTCCCTGTGTGGTTGGGGGGGTGATCTCCCGCCATGGCACCTTCTGAGCTGTGATCTCTTCCGTTACCCTCTCTGCTTTCTTCCTGTCTGAATAAAGCATAAAAAACCAGTCTCTTTTTTTTTTTTTTTTTAAAGGAAGAAAGGCTACTGTCGATAAAATATCTTGAGCGCACCCCTGGTTTGAGGGTCAGTGGCTTTCAATAAGGCATGCTCATTCCTTTAATTACCTCAGCAGAGCCTTCAGAACACTTGTAATTTCCCTCAAGAAATCATTTTGGTTCCCTGCCAATGATTCGCCTCCTCAATGAGATCACCTCTGCCTGCATTGCACATTTGGCTTCTGTAAAAGTATCTACGCCATCCACCTCTTAGCTGATAACATTTCCCAGAGACCTGCACAATCCACAGCCCCCGCTGTTCCAGCAGGCAATATGAGCAAGTCCCACACGGCGCAGGGTATTTCCTCACTCAAGTTTTGAAATACCAAACTACCGAAATACAGAGGATAACAGGGATTCTGGATAATGTACATTTAAGCCTGGACCCAATTCCAAACTGGACCCATCCTCTCGTGACCTAGTTTTAATTGACGGCGTGATCCTTTTCCAGACTCGAAACTGTAAACAAAACACTCAAGGAACCGGCACAGAACCACCATGCTCCGTTATCGCCGAATCCAGAAATGACAATTACGTCTACTGTTTGAAATGCCTGGTAGTCTGCTATTTTAAGAGATACAAGTCGCTGTCCCTCACAATATAAATGCATATGAATAAATGGACCGATCGACTCCAAAACAATCTTCAGAGAGCTTTTGTTTTATCTTCACGTTAACCTTGCATCATGAGTGCCAGACACCCAGCCTTTTTATATAATACAACAGCATTCTGTGTAGTATGTGTATAACATAAAACACACCTTTTAATATACACAGAAAACAACTATTTAAGAGGTTTCTGCAGGTACACAAGCAAACCTGCATAAAATGCTAAATCTGAGTTATTTATTTATTCACTTATTGAGAATAATGCATGTTTATATTTCGAATTGATCGTTCAAAAGTCAAGCTCAAAGCCAGGTCAAGGTCCAGGTAACCATAGAGTCCCTTGCTGTTTCACTCCAGTGTAGATAGGTGGTGTTATCCATTACAGCTTCTCCCGCACAATGCGCACTGAGAATGCGTATTGATGTGGTTACATTTCAAATCTTTGTCACGAGAGAAATACACCATTTATCTGAAAAGTTATATTTTCAATTCAAAGCTGGTCTTCATATCAAATGTACAGTAGCGGTCTGCCACAAGTGCGAAAAAAATGGCTTGGCTTGTTAGTGCACAATGGGATGTAGCAAATATTCATACACATTCAAAGACACACACAGACAAATGTGCACTCTTACATATACACAGGAACACACACACACACACACTCAGCACTGTGTCGCACAGAGGGAGGACAGATTCTACAGACTCATCATGAATAGCAAGTACAGTGGGGAGTAGGAGCAGAGCTGGGCACTGAACGGCAATGAGGAAACAGTGCCGTCCTGTGTCTCCGAGCCACAGTGGTGGGTGGGCTGGCACGCCAGGGGGGGGGGGGGGGCGGTACTTCAGTGTCAGGAAAACATCAGAGCGTTTCTGAAAAAAGTCCTCTCAAACAGCAGCTCCGTTACACATATCTCACCAAAGTTTCACACCGAATGGACCACTGATCACTGACAAAAGAAATCACATAGTGCGACAAAGGATATGCACTTCCAGCAGACCCTCACGTTTACTGCACTGTGTCACTCGTTCATTCCAAACCTCTGCGCTGTACTACGGGGGCCTTGAGCTGCTGCTAACTCACGTGATAACAAATCAGCTCTCAAAGGGAGTAACTGCTCATGTCTCCCAGTATGGAACATTCTAGAGCACAAGGTGGGTATGTTGCACCTGAACAAAATGTATTATAGATATACAGTCGGAGCCATGGATTAGCATCGTACCTGTGGCTGAGAAGAGCACGCTAGTGTCCACTCTTCCAGTCAGCACTGTTTCCGTATTTGTCCAATGAGGGGCCACTGCTTGTTCTGTAATTGTTGCCAAGAAGCTCATGCCTACCACACTGTTCACTATTGTGTAATATGACTTTATTCAAGAGCATTTGAGGTTGAATGTCCAGTTCAGGTTGGGATATTTCTTCCGTGCAAGTTCAGATTCTCAGATCCTGAGGACAACTAAGTGGGCTGGTTTATTTCTTAATTCAGTTGAAAGTTTTTTTCATATTCACAGAGCCCCAAAGCTGAGAGGACTGAATTGTATTCAAGCAGAATATCAGCTGACCAACATATAAATGGGACCCTGAGACAATGTCATGGAAAAGCAGATCTGCTTGTAAAGATAATTCACAAGATATACTCTTGTGGAGATAATGGCTATGAATATGTTTCAGATACAGTGCAAGGAAGGATGGCTCTTAAGAAGGTAAGGATTGAGGAGTTTGTGTACGTGCTTGCATGTGCATCCATGCGGGCATGTGTGTGGAACATACCGGAACATCTCTCAGTCTGCTACATTAGAGAGAGCCTTTGTGTATGGCGCACTTGCATCTCTGTACAGGCAGTTCCCTGTCATGAGAAAGAGGGAGGACAGATTGAGGGAGAGAGAGAGAGAGAGAGATGAGGGCGGGAGGGAGAGAGTAAGAATGGGGGAAAGAGAGAAAGGAGGGGCTTTGGTTGAGGGGCTGCCTTCAGCAGACGTCCTTTTGGGTTCGGCGGAACGGAAAACTTTAGGGACGGCTTGCGTGTAGGATTCATCTGGTTTTTATTATGAGAGGTACGCAGAGTTCAGCCTTTAAAGGCACAACAACTGGGGCTCCAGTCAACTGGAGACACCCGCTCAACAGGCACAATGTGCTCAAATTAGACTCCCAGAGCACAAACAATGGCAACTTGCCCAGGCGGCAAGCTCACTCTCTGTACAGCCCGCCAAGGGATCTGGCTACACTACAGCCTCTGAATTCGGAGGGGTTGAATTGTACCACAAAGCGCCAATCACACAAAAGATCATCCTGCGCTCTGTTGCCATTGGCCAAAGGGGGCTTGATTTCTTTCTCTTTCCCAGAGTGTTAAAACAACAGATGAAGTGTTTAGTAACCAACATCACAACTTCCTGCCAGGAAATATTCCCCAATGTCTGAAGTCTGCAAAAGGGGACCACATTTTAATAGTCAACAAAACTGCAATGTTTCGATTTAATGAAGCTGCGTCCTGTTTAGAGGCCCTTGAACACTGACAGACGCAGCCAACCTACATATTAACAGGATGGTGGTCGCTTTATTTAAAGTCAAGTCTGGGGATTATGTTTATGTTCAGAGCTGGGCATAAAAACACTCCAGCGATGCTTGAGATGTTTGTCTTTCAGTTGGCCGACGGGAAATAGCAGCACTTAAGCGGCATTCATCATGCCTTGGATCGGTGAAGAGATTAGTGTGGACGTGTAAGTCATCACGCTCTGCTGATAAGGAGTGCACACTGTATCTCCCCTCCCCCCGTAGCCAGCGGCATTGTGTTCACCCTGAATGACCATATCAGGAAACACCCCCTCTTGTGTTTGCGCTAATCAGGCAACATATCACTACAAAGCAAGGGTTCTGTGTAGGCTAATATGTAACATAATAAAATCCATAAATGCATTTTCGCTTTTTTTTAATGAACCTTCTCCTTCCTTTTGGACTTTGAATACCATCTCAAAGTAGGAGCAGCGGGACTGCCTTATAGTATTTTTAAAAAAAACTGAATAAAAACAAAAACAGAGCCCCCCCTAGCCCCCATCACGGTTTTGTCCCAGTCTCATGATCTGTTATTTACTCACAATTTGTTGTTATATCTACTATTATGTTTTTAAATGTGTCATTTATTTTAAATGCAGTAGGGATACAGAAACAGTGATATTAGATGTGCTGGAAGAAAAGGGAGGAAAATGGGACCGAGGAACAGAGTGAGAGAGAGAAAGAAAGAAAGGGGGACAGGGGAGGTAGAAACCATTGTTAGTAATCTGTCCTTGCATTGTACACAATTCTCCTTTTTTAGACTAATGAATAATAGGGGAATGGTGTGGTCTCTGTTGAGTCATCCTGATGGTCCCTGTGCTTGAATAGCAGATGTACGGACTGCTGCAGTCTAAGGCCGTTTCCAAGGGAACAGCCATGGAGCTGTCACATCCGACCCTCCTCAAACAGAGGGTGTGGGGGCCCTCGTACATAGAGTTCTTCTTTGGGAAAAAAAAGCCTTCAGCTTAAACGAATAACTTATTTTCACTGAGCCAGTCATGATAAACAGACGTAGAGTCCCAGGGGTCCTCAGTACACTCAATACACATTTTGGTCACACTTTAAACCAGCCATTAGTCAGGTGACATTGTTGGTTATGTCACATTTAGCATAACATGTTGCATAAGAAGGTGTTATGTCACCCTTTATGCAGCATGACATTTGGTTATGTATGATTTATATAGCCATTATGTCACATTTATGAAAGCTTTACTATATAAAGCTTTTATATGGAGACTTTTTGTGAGATTTTATATTTTCATTTCAAGATAACTGTGTAATTGGGTTGGTGTAATTGTTAAATGCATGTACTTCACTAAATTACAAATATGTAAATATGTCACTGCAAAGCAGCCTGAAGTGGGTACTGTTCAAACTACACAATCTGGGCCTCAACACTCACCTGTGCAATTGGGTTTTGGACTTCCTCACCAGCAGACCACAAACAGTGTGCATGGTAAAACTTCTCCTCATCCATAATAAATAAACAACTGGAGCACCTCAGGGCTGTGTGCTGAGTCCCCTCCTATTCTCCTTCTTCACGCACGAACGCAAAACCCCATGATTCCCCAACAATATCATCAAGTTGACACACGACGACACAGTCGGGATCTCAGGATCAACACACAACAACGACAGAGAAGAGGAGAGAGAAGAGAGGAGTTGGAGCCGAGAGAGAGCTCAACGCTAAAACGCTCTAAACCTAAAAACTAACAAACTGAAAACTTTGAACTCAGAAAACAGATCATCAGCATCATCATCATCCATCAGCATCAGAGAGTGAGAGAGCTCCAGCACCCAAAAACCTGGGGAGTTCCATCAGCCATGACCCTGCTTGGTCCAACACACAACACTTATGGCCAGAAAAAGGTCAAGAGAGGTCTCTAGAGGAGCTGTCGAGAGAGTGAGCACAAGAGAGCACACAGCTGCTGCTAACAACAGGTGCAATGCTGTCTGTAGAATCAATCACAACAGCACTGTATCACTGTATACTGCTCTGGGCTCTGCTCTGAGAACAGGAGGTCAGCCAGCGGATAATTATACACCCAGCCAGAGGATCCGGCACTCCACTCACTCCTCTCACCCGCAAGCGATTTACACCGCAAGACCGCAAAGAACCCGCAAAACCCAGAGACCCCCGACCACACACACCACACACACACCCACCCTTCTGCCACCAGGAAAAGCGCTCGCACACCCTGTAACAACGCACAACCAGACAGAAGAACAGTTTTTTTTTGAACGAACTCTGAAACTGAAGGCCCCAACTCTACCTCACAAATTGTGATGTTAACTAACTGAACTGTTGCACTGTGTCATATTTTAAATTATCAATAAATATATATTTTTATATTAATATTTTTGTCAATATTCAATTCTCTCTGTATATTATTATTTAATATTATTTTTATTTTTATTTTTACTTTTTTTTTTTTTTTTTTTTACTCATACCCACTTTTTTATTGCACTTCCCCCTCCCAGGACACTTTATGTTTTTTTTTTTTTTTAATTTTATTTTTTTTTATATATTTATTTTTATTATTTTGTGTGTATGTGTATGTTATGTGTATCTTGTGTATGTGTATGCTATATGTGTTATCTTATGTGTGTGTTGTATTACCTGTACAATGTGTGTAATAATTAATATAAATCATTCAAAAATACAATGGTGTCAGAAGTTGACCCCTTTATTGAGAGAACAATCCTTAGCCAGAGTCATTTAATGAGTCCTTGAGATGAACATAGTTTAGGAATAAATTAAGCACGTAAGTAGCTGAATGTAATGAACTTTATTTGCTTTTATTGTGTTCATTTCCTGTCTGGGACTGCAGGTTCCAGCATCACCTTGGGACAACTTCAATCTCACAAAACACTCTTTCAAAAAAGAACACAGAGAGCGACTCATACAATTAAGTCCTTAAGAGTTTTCAGTTGGTTAATTCGAGCTGCAGTTCAACAGAAAAGGATTATTGACATCGGAGTCGGTAATAGTTCAGCGAGAACTGCGGTGTTGGGCTCGTTAACTATCTTGACAAAAATGCGACTAGTCTGACAACACATCTAGCATGAAAAATAACTGCTAAGATTGTTCCAGAAAAATGATTGACGAGAAGGTAGTTTCAAATTAAAATTCTTCTTTCCTGAATGGCTTTACATGTAGTGTTTCCTAAGCAGGGCATCACATTTGGAAATACATGACAAACAACAATAAAGTATACATTCTAGACTAGTTAAAGCCCAATAGCCTATTGTGCAATATCCCCTATGTAATGGTTATCGGGAAGCCTATGTGTGTGAGAGCGCATAATGGACAGCAGAAATGGTTAAGCATTTGGCCAAGCCTTGGGGTAGGCCAATAATCCACAGCAATATCTAAGCATAGCTGCGCTGTACGTCTCCCATTATAGCACCCGATGCAGGAAGCGATTTCATTAGCTAGGTCACGCTGCTGTTTGCACAACATCCAGCATGTGATGATGACATTAGGGTACCCCCTCTGCAACAGCCTCTGTCGCCTGAACTCAGTGACACACTTCCACTGCAGCGTCGCTGGAGGTTCGCTTTCTCCCTAAAATTCTTTCTCCTCCTACTGGAAAAAATTGCCATTTTTACATAAAGCTTCATAGAAGCATTCTGTTTTACAGAGAAACCACCTGCTCTTACACAAGCAGCGTTATAATTCACGGTTTCAAACACAGCATCAGTATTCAGTTACGCAGATTACTACAACTGCTACAAGCATGCAATTTGCATTAATCTTCCCATATCCATCGTGTACTGCAGGGATGAAAATCCCCTGTTGAATTTTCACCTTCCATCTGAAAACAAGTTGTGTTCATTTATTATTTAAATAATAATAATAAGGTTTATTTTAAAAGCTTTGTATTGAATGTCATCCATTTGTCAGTGTCTATAATATTAATATTAAGTTCCGAGACAGTAAGAGCACGAGAGGGGAGAAGACCGTGTGGTGAAGTCTGTAGGGTGGCTGACTCTCAACCCACATACAAATCATACCACACCACTTCAATACAAGGGCTTCAATTCCCCACCATAGCACTTTCCGTACCGTGATCCCATCTCTCTGTAAAACTCTGCTCTCCTCCCGTTTGAATAAAGTGAGAAATGCACGAGGAGTTTGGAGATTTATTACAAGGAGAGTCTGCTCTCCATTTAATAAATACATTTTAAAAAGCGTGAGAGGAACACAGCGAGGTATTTCAGGAAATACAGATGCCCAAAGTTGAGTCACAGATTCGGTGATGCAATCCAGTTCTCCTGCTCGCTTATCAAGACTTCATGCATCTCACCCTCCGTGGAGGATGGAACTCATTTTCAGACCGGATGGACGGTGACCAAACAAAACGGCTTAGATGAACCCTTCCTGCAACTACACTAGGTCCAAGTGAGCATGGCTCCTCATCGCCGTTATGACTGAGAGACTGTTGTATGCTGGTGTGTTTTACACATGCACATCACTTTGATGGAAAAATGCTGCGCATTATACTCTATACAGGGAAACATGTTTAAAACAAGAGCACGGTGAGGTAGTCTAGGCTTGAATCTGTCCGTTTCAACAAGGACCAGACCAAAGCATAGGTGCCCAATGAACCACAGGAGTCCCTCTAGCTTGAGGCTGGAACAGCTCTTGATTGATGAAACAGGGACAACCCTTCCAACTCCTACCCTTCCATAGGTGATGCCGTAGGATTTTGCGCTTTCGGTGCAATGGGCCACAGCCAGCATTGCAACACATTTTCTCATTGCTGAAATTTTAGCTCAGCAGCTTAAATGGCCACCTGTATGTCCATCGACTGCTGACAAGACTGGGCCTGTTTAATTACACAAAGCGGTCAGACTCATGGCGCGAGAAGGCAGTTGTCTGAAAATATTCGTAGGTTTCTATGTTATTCACATGGAAACGGAAGTCCGATTGAAAGAGATTCTTCAGGTTGAGTCCCGCTAGTAGAACGAGAGGGCATAGATGGACATTTGCAAACGGTAAATACCGCACAGTCATCAGGAAGTACTTCTTCGCGGAGAGAGTAGTCGCTGCGTGGAATAGCGTGCCAGCCAGGTCATGTAGTAGAGGCAGAAACTCTGGGTGTTTTCATGACCTACAGTAGATGGCTTAATACGGTGCTTGATACTATCTAGTTTGTAGGTAAACGAGCATTGTAGGGCTGAATGGCCTGTTCTCGTCATTAAGTTATGTTATCGCCTTTACTTGGATGGCTATCTGAGAAACTAACACCCCAAGTATTGCAGTTAGCTGAATTTTTAAATGCTCAATACATCCAAATGCTAGACACCCGCGTTCTTCCTCGAGCTGTTGTCACTGACTACAGAGGCCAGGTCTACGTCCTGCTAAAGCACTGTTTATTTTCAAAATACTTTCCAAGTACTTATTTCCCCACCCACTCAACCCCAAGGGAAACAATTCTACATTCCATTAAAAATGTGATTATAAAAGTATTTTTCAGCCATTGGTAGGCTTTAAGAAACAGTATTTGCGATAGTGTGTTTAAAATCTGCTAACTGCATAATTATTCCCTGTTCAACAACCATGCGAGGTATTCAAAAGGCTGTCTGTTTTCTGTGTACCTTTTCGGTATAAAGGGAAGCTTAGAAAATGTCAATTGTCAAAAAGAAAAGATGTGTCAAGATTACAGAAAGACAGTGGTTTTCCACTGCAAAGAAATCAGCTTGGATGCTTGCAAGTACATTTCAGTCAAAGGCCAGGATCATTCTTGGCAGAGGTGCCCCTTGTTTTTATAAACAAGGCGTCAACAAAGCACGTGCAGATTAGCAGCGTGGTTGGGATGCGTAGATCTCAAAGCCCTGCTTGCCCTTTGGGTGAACCCAAGGGAATGGATACGCCTTTGGGATTTGGTCCGAGTCATGGTGAGCTCAGCAAGCAATTCTCCTTTTACAACTGTCTGGAATATGTGGAATAATCAATAAACACTGCTACAAAAAAAAAATTACAGCTGCAGGGAAATGACATCGCAGACATTCTTTAAAATACAGTGGTTTATGATCTGTGGTGTCCGTGGGGGATTAAGTGTGCATTTATATGGGGTGGGGGGTTACTTATTCCTTATATGGAAGCTACCGGAACAGCCTTATTACCAAAGCATGAGTCTGACCTGAGATCCGGCTGGAGATCCCATGGTGGCAGTGAAGGGTGATTTCTGAGGCACTGTAGAACAATATGCTTACTGCTCAGTCATAAGCACCAAGCACAGGTCATAGCTGTGGTCCTGTCTGTCATTGGGGGGGCTGTAGCACTACTACAGTGCAGGATCCCCAAACAGGCCTGTAAAAAAGGAAAATGGGTAAAGATTTTTCACTTAAATATTTCTATATTTGACTATATTTGAAGATAATCTAAATCTGCCTGGTTTACATGTTCTTTGTAATATTTGTATATTGTTATTGTTAAACATGGCACTACATGTGTCTTACAATAGCAGTGCATTAAAAAAAGGTGAATAAAGTACAAATATTTTTTAATAGCTTTTAGTTCCATATTTCAAATGTAGTGGAAACATTACACATCCAAATCAAACAGTTAACAAATTTTCATCAAGTCTGCATTATTCGTTTACAGGAAGCAAAGAAAAGGAATATTAATCTGTTCAAAAAAATTGCAGTGTTGACATTTTTCTCTTCAAACTCAAACACTGCATAAACTGAAGACATTTTTCAAGATTTAACTTCACTTTAAATGACTGAACTAATATTTAGTTGCATAAATTTTAATTGTTTTTTGATAACTGCTGCGCATCTGCGTTGCATCGAGTCAACCAACTTCTGGCACCGAGAAACAGGTATTTCAGCCCAGGACGAATGAACTACATTCCACAGTTCCTGTGAATTTTTTGGTTTTTCTTCAGAAACTGCATTTTTAATGTCATCCCACAAGTTTTCAATGGGGTTGAGGTCAGGGGATTGAGCTGGCCACTCCATTACCTCAATCATTTTTGTCTGGAACCAAGATGTTGCTCGCTTACTCGTGTGTTTGGGGTCGTTGTCTTGTTGAAACATCCATTTCAGGGGCATTTTCTCTTCGGCATACAGCAACATAAACTCTTCAAGTATTTTGATGTATTCAAACTGATCCATGATCCCTGGTATTCGATAAATAGGCCCAACACCGTAGTATCCCCATACCATGATTTTTGCGCCACCATGCTTCACTGTCTTCACAGTGTACTGTGGCTTGAATTCAGTACCCGGGGGTCGTCTGACGTACTGTCGACGTCCACTAGACCCAAAAAGAACAATTTTACTCTCATCAGTCCACAGAATGTTACGCTATTTCTCTTTGCCATTCTGACAATTCTTCGATCCGTTTTGACAGTAGTTGCCGCGTGTTTCGGGTTTTTGTTGCCATTTTAAAGCATTTGAGATCTTTTTAGCTGAGAATCCTATAATTTGCTGCACTTCTTTATACGTTTTCTCCTCACCAATCAACTTTAATCAAATTACGTTGTTCCTCCGAACAATGTTTGGAACGGCCCATTTTACTTAGCAATTCAGAAGAAAATATATTTTATAACAATGTGTGAAACATTTGCTTGCCTTCTTCCTTAAATAAAGGACAATTAATGACACCTGTTTTTCACAGAATTAATGAATTCTCTAATTAAACTCCACACTGCTATTATTTTGAACACGCCCCTTTCAATGAATGAGTAAATTACTCAGAACAAGCAGCGTGCATGTCATGACAGTTGGGTCTGTTGTTTTTCTATTACACTACTACATCTACAAGTTAATTATTTGCCATGCAGAAATATCACTACTAATAACAGTGGTTCATCAGGTTACTGATGTTGTACTGCTATTTTTTGAACACCACTATATATACAGTAAACCCATAATGTAATGTCTCAATTTAGCATTGCTTCCAAGATCAAGCCACTGCATTGCAGCCAGTAGTGGGTGTTGGATAAAAGTTTATTGATATGGGGGTCTTCAGTACGGTGGGTGGAGCACTTTTCCACTGCCTAGGTGGGACAATCCTGTTTGATTTTCCGCTAGACATCTCTCTCGCTCCACCTTTGGGACACCATTATTTTATATACACTGCCTGGCCCAAAAAAAAAGTTGCGCACTCTAATATTTCATTGGACCACCTTTAGCTTTGATTACGGCGCGCATTCGTCGTGGCATTGTTTCGACAACCTTATGCAACGCCACAACATTTATTTCTGTCCAGAGTTCCATAAATTTTTGGCCGAGATCTTGTATTGACGAGAAGAGAGTCGAACCACTCCGTAAAGTCTTCTCCAGCACATCCCAAAGACTTTCAATGGGGTTAAGGTCAGGACTCTGGTGGCCAATTCATGTGTGAAAATGACTCATGTTCCCTGAACCACTCTTTCACAAATTGAGCCCGATGAATCTTGGCATTGTCGTCTTGGTATATGCCCATTGATGGGATAACCTGGTCATTCAGTACATTCAGGTACTCAGCTGACTTAATTGTATTGCTGCATAACATTGCTGAGCCTAGACCTGACCAATTGAAGCAACCCCAGATCATAACACTGTTGTACAGTGGGCACTATGCATGACGGTCGCAACGGCAACTTCTTTTTTTTTGGGCCAGGCAGTGTAGTTTACCATGTATGCTACTCTTATACAATTAATTTCCATGTAATGGAGCCTAGCGGCTAACTAAGGAGAGAGACTGGCATTGCTTGCAGGTGCATGGCCTAAAATTGGCAGTGCCCACTACTCTGGAGGACTATACTCCTGATGTCACCCACCCCCTGAGCGTGTGGGAGTGGGGGGGGCTGTACTTTTCCACCCCTGGGCCTGGTACTCGGGGCATAGTTCCACACTTCCTGTTCTGAAGGAAGGCCTGGCACACAGCCAAGGTTGGCACACTGAAACCACCGCTGACTGTTCTACAGCGCGCACGCTCAAATGTACGGTGGGGGTCACGCACGCTCACGCTTTTGTGTGTGTGATGGCCGCGCAGTTAAGTCGAATTCTATTGTCAGACGCGGTTCCACCCTCAGCCACCCTCCCCGGTAAAATGGTCCATTGGGTCATTCCGCTGAGATCATTTTAAAAAATTTTATTTTTATTTCTTCCCTCTGGTAAGAGACTGTAGAGTGGAATTTCTAGGACCAACCGCCCCAGAGACCGCACACCCCCTGCAGCAGTTCGGCTTTTAAATTCACACGCAGATGCACTAGCACTTTGTAGGAAACACACAAGCACTTTATAAGTATAGCAGCATGCACTTTAGGATATGTAATAGGTATGCGCTCTATTTTTATCTTTATGTACTCAAGTAGGAAGGGAGTTGGGCTCACTAAGGAGTCATATGACAATGTGTATGCGTTCGATTGTACGATAATGTATCACCGTATGTACAAACAAGGCAATCTGTGTCGTTTTTATGTTATCTGTTTTAAGAGCTCCACTGAAGCAAATTCCCATCAACATGGTTGAAATGGCAATAAATGATTGATTGATTGATTGAAACAGCTTGTCCATTTTTTGCTATTTTTCCCCATAGATTTCTATTTACTGTAAGTTTTCTCAACACTAATAAAGCTGGCTGAAAGCCCCACCATACTGAAAACCATAACGAAACTTACTTTGGCTATTCCTGAAGATATATCGTTATTTATACGCTTTAGAATTTGAGGACTCGAGCCTTCCTCGGCGCGAGCGGCGGCAGCGAGCACACAGTCGCGCTGCCAGCCAGAGGGAGTGCCCTTAAGCGTCTCATTTAAGAGGCTCTCAGCATTAAGCCTGGGAGAGAGGAAGGGAGAAGAGGCCGCGTAAGTAGAGGAGGGAAGTAGATCAAGAGGTCGATCGCGTTCAGAGCAGAATCAGTGATTCCGGTACCGTTTATCTCTGTACAATATGTACTGGACAAGTGCAGTATAAGTATCAAGATAAATCAAGGCACAGTAAAGGCAGAATACAGCAACGCAATTCCCTTCCCTCCCCCATTCAGAAACCTGACCATCTCAGGTGAATTACAAATTATGGGCCCCTCCACACATAAAGACGGTTATAATTAGTGCCAATGCCATTTATAAACCCGATACTAAGCAGCACAGAAATACTGCTAACCGGAACTGGGATTAAATCAAGGATTTTTAAGACTGTGCTCATCACGGATTACCAGTAAGGTAGTGAAGAAGGGTCCATGGTTGTAATCCGGATGACGACGGCTTCCGTAATTATAGATTACGCTAGACCAGGTCACGGAGGGGTCGGGGTTAAGGTCAAACACAGGAGACTGCGTTTGACATCCCGCGAACCCAGGCACACGCTCTGCATATGGCTACATTAATCATACAAAGCGTCTATGGTTTATTAATGAGGAATCAGACGAATGCCGGTCCCGATCTCCCTACACACATTGTCCATAATCAAGAACAGAGGTTGGAGGACTTGCGATGCGTATTAAAAAAGAGGAAGACGTTTAGTGTGCCGTTAGCACCACCTGTTGGTGAACCAGAACGCCTCAGAAGCGGTCGCTTGAGTTTTACCATTAATTCCGTGTGACACCCCCAGAGACTGTCACGAGACAAGTGTGTGCCTGGACAAGACCGGGCTTCCTTATTCTCGAGAGGCTTCAAATGACTGATGCAGCCAAAAGCAGTGTTCTACACAGATATGCGTATCTGTGCCAATTCGTTTTGACGACTGACACTTCAAAATGGTACTAAAGGGGTGTAGCCTACAAAAATGCATGGGATGTGCAGCAGTTGGTTGTTCGATTTGAACGTCACGCAAGTACTGGACACTATCGGTAACACAACTTCGGTCAATTTGAGAATTAATACATGTATAGAAACATTTATAGTTGGTACCTTTTTTATTTTTCAAACAGATATTGCAGAATACCTCCCACCCACCCTTTACCCCAAGAAACAGAACAGTTAACCTTTTTTTTCTTTTTTCTTTCTTCCAAAAAGACATCTTCAACCTAAAATTCAACATGCTATAAATGTTTTCATATTGTCCAATGAATTGAATTTGAAAAGGTTTTTCAAAATATTGTTTTTATGAAATCATTATTTGGCTTCTTTCTCAAAACGAAACGCTTCCTTTATTGTTTATGACGACTCTAAATAATTCTAAATGCTTTCCTAAGGCTTGAAAAAATCTGTTTGTGCAAGTTTGACATTCAGCATCTGCTGTACAGCATGAGTAATGTATATCCGCTGCCACAACATGTTACAGAAAACCCATGTGATGAAAAGCACAAAAAAAACCTGTGGGCACATCAGCTAGGCAGGAATAACTCAAAGCTATTCCCTGGGAAGTGATGGATACTCACGGAAAATTTCTGGTCACGTTACAGTGAACGGTCAAAGCTATGGTCCACATTGACGCAGTCGGTCTTCGCGATACTCCGGATGTGCTTACGATGCCTCCCTTTGCTTTCCGAAAGGTGCCACCGCCAAATCGATGGCTGAGACCAGGCTAAAATATTAAAAATCGCTGACAGAAATGGGACTGGCTTTGATGGGAGTCATCCAAAAAAAAAAAAAAACTTTGGATCACAATAATTAATAAAGCATCCTTTACACTCCCGTTTGCCTGATCTCCAAATGATGTCCGATTACAATTTAAAGAACACAAAGAGGAGGCACTGCTCTCTGCTGCTGGATGCCAGAAATGGGTTATTTTCAAATTATGAGTGCCTGATGTTGCAACAGTGTGTATATATATATACATAGGGATAAAAAAAAGACAAAAACATAAACCAAACAAAGGTAAACAAACACTGGTACATGCCCAAGAGTAACCCAACCCGTACCCTTAACCCCTACAAAATACCATACAAAAAAACCCCAAAAACAAAGCAGCCACAGTTAACCAGAAGCAGGACTTCTGAGACCGATGAGTTTGACAGAGATAGGAGGAGATGTAAGAAGTGTCAGTCCACTGAGCCCCGCCCTGCCACGCCCTGCCGGCCCGTGTCCAGCCACGGGCCTATTTCTGCTCCTTGGTCGGGGCGAAGTACAGCTCCATGGGTTTGTTGACCTTCCAGTACTTCTCGCTCACCAGCTCCAGGGAGAAGGAACCGTTCAGGACCTGCAGAGCAGCCCCAAACACACAGAAACGCCGCTTCAGTGGCAGCCAATTGACCATCTGTCCTACCTGTGTTGGAATCTAGCGAAGGGGCGCCGTGGTTACAGATGACTTAATTGACAATGGTTACAGGCACACTCATATTCCGACATTATTCTGAATAAGACAATACCCCGAATAAGATGTGGGTCATGTAAACAGCATATTCTGATGAACTCTTTAACTGCCACTGGCCTGGAAGTGCTTTAGTTTATTTGCATTCATTGCATTTTCTTTCACTGTAAAATCTGGTTACACTTGAAAGTATTAAAACTCACGACTATATCACTATGATCCATTTTACAATCCCAATGTTATAGCAACAACGGTTGCTTATTTTGTAACATGACGCGAAACAGGCTCAATCAAAACGAAGACTCTGTTCTAGAAATCCACAGGCGACACACATCACAGTAAAGTCGGTATGCTTATCCAGGCAAAAACATAATGAATAATGAATAATAAATTATTTTAGGCGAGAAAAATAACATTTCACTTCCACTGTGTTTCAGCTTCTGTTACTTTGTTTCAGTAATACTTAAGTTAGGGCCGTGCTGCAATTTGTTAACTGAGTAACCGAGGTAACACGCCCCTAACGACGGCAAAAAAAAAGAAGCAATTAACAGTCAGTTTTTTTTTTTAAAAAGGAGAAAAAAAAAGGTCATTCATCTATTTGTTTTGTGCATATCATAGCAAGACACTAGTATAGCTACTACTCTCACGCGACACACAAGTACTATTAAACATGTCGGGTGGTAGCCTACATTAGCAACACATTTATTGTAATGAATTAGGCTAGATGATATTCTTCTCCTCATATAGACATACAGCTGTTCTGTTGCGCCTGGAGAGTGCTTGGGCAGGGCCAATGCTGTGTGCCATTGTACCTTTACGTCCAAGCGCGTTAACCATATTGCCAAATGCTGGGATAAACAAAGTGTCACAATGTAGGCTATACAGATTGTGGAATGCGCTAGGATAAAGACTCCCATCCTTGTCAGTTGTTGCAATCAGCAACCCTCCTGACAAACTCCTAAAGGTTATTTTACAGAAGAGACCAGGATTATCCCTGTAGTCAAAGAGGTTCAAGAACCATAGACATTTTATATCTTTTTTTTTAACCATTTTATTTAAATGTAACTTCTTATTGTGTTCAAAAAAGGTGGTGCTTCAGAAGGGGTTAAATACCCTGAATAAAGCATTATTCTGAATATGATTCTGTGGAATATGCCAATAATCTGAAAATGAAAAGCATGTAAACACCTTAATCGGTTTATAACTCTTAAATACGGTCTGTGCATGTACTCATTCACAAGGTGTCTTGGGTGCTGTTGAAGTCAGCCAGATAACTGCAAGTTGCTATGACTATTAGAATTTGACACCACGTTGCTTGATTACAGAGATTACCCATTTGTGACGTCATCCGTTACTACGATACCCGGACCTATAATGAGCTGACCATCACTGGGTACGTTTACATGCACAGCAATATCCGATGACTGGAAGCATTTCTGATAAAGCAGGACGTGATGGAATTGCAGAGTCGCATACATACGGTGAACTGGCTGTTAGCGGTGGGGATGTATATGGTGTACTGCTTCTCGCTGGCTGCCTCCACGTTGATGGGGCTGGCGTCGCCGTTCTTACGGAGCTCCTCCAGGGCCAGCCTCACCGCCAGGTACTTGGACAGGTGGTCCACTGTGGCATTTCCTGACGTCTTGATATATCTGTGAAAAAACCCACTGGTGACTGTAAGGAGCGAGGTTATTATAAGTTTTTAATTTAGTTTTTATTTCTTTTATTTTTAATAGCTGACGCGGTAGTAAACATCCAAACTTCAGAGGCCGTGTGAAATGCTTCCGGGGAAAAAACCTCACCACTGTTGAGTGTTGATAAGACAGCCAATCAGCAGCAAAGCCTTGCAGCGACCTTGTGATTGACAAAAGTCTATCACATGATTACATGGAAGCTGTACGACCTTGCTGCTGACTGGCTGTCTTATCAACACCCAATAAATATCAGTAATGATGTTTTCTTTTTTTTCCCGGAAGCAATTCCCACTGAAGTTTGGATGTTTGCTACCGCATCACGTACAATTAAATTTAAAAAAAGTCAAAAAGGGGGGCAATACACCGCATGACGGCGACGACGTTATTGCATTCAATAATTATCGTTGCGGTATATCGGCCAGCCCTATTCAGGACGGAAGCAATGTTTTGAACATTGCTTATATATCTGCTCACCTCGTCTGCGCCGTGTCGTCCTTCTCCATCAGCGTGGGGTGCGGTCTGAACACAAGCTCGATCTCGCTGGCGCCGTCCAGGGCCGCGTCGCCCGTGCTGTTCTCAGTGGCGTTGTCCATGTCCAGGCCGGAGTCGTCAGACGTCTTGGTGCGCTTGATGCTCGGCCCCGCCTCCTGGTTGCTGTGGACGGAGGCGTTGCTGCAGTGGGAGCTGTCGCCGTTGTCCTCCGCCCCGCTGCCGTTCTCCATTTGGTGCTTCTTGCCCCTCGGTAACCTGCGGAGCGCACCGCCACCGGGGGCACTGTGATATTAATATGCTTATATTTATATCGCCCAATTTGACATGATATACATATAAAGTATTAGGTACAGAAGCCATTCGGGTCAAGTAGCTAATTAACTGATTCTGACCGGTTCATGGCCTGGATTTTGAGGCCTTCTTCGATGCTGTGGCTGAGAGCTAGCTGGTTGTTGTGTTTGTTGATGCGAGCCAGGACCCTCTCTTGATGGGCCTCATATTCGTCTCTGCTGGGGTAGATCTTGCTGATTAGGGCGTCGAAGTTTGGGTCGGGGCGGAGGGAGCGCTTGGACACCAGTTTCTTCCGGCAGGTTGGGCACTCCTTGTTCCTGAAAGACATGGAGGCCCCAGTCAGATAACATTGGGCAAGGTCAAAAACAGTTATAGACAAATACATTTGTATTCGTTTCCGACGGTACAATACCACCATCGAATGTCACCGAGTTCGAAACCCAGACACATATTTCTACTTTTCTTTTTCCCAAATATATACAGCTGGCTTCACACAATACCCATCTCAAAGTAAAATTGCAGGGAAAAATTCTACTTTTCAGTTTACTACCAAAAGCAGTTTATATTGAGGACCACATTACCACACATGTTTTTTTCACCATTGGACAGAATCTATTGAGTCTTAAATGTCCCTTGAGGAGTCACCAGCAGGTCAGTGATTTCAGAGGGCCTTGTAGATGTCTGAATCCCAGTTTGAGCAAAAACAGAACCTGGTGAAAAGCTTAGCGAGAAACCTCAAGTCGCCCTGCCCTCCACACGCAGTCCCCCCCGAGACGGTTTCAACATGTGCTCTCAGACAGTTCTGTGTAGTTCTGAGAAAACAGCACTTCCTGGACCCTTGACAGACTGTGCCTCCCGTATGATAAAGTCTACCAACCCCGACACCTTACATTCATAGATCCGAAGGAAACAGGGGAAAAGGACGGTTTCTGCGCTGGCATATCCTGCAGATGCATCACACCGACACTGCTTAAAGCCCAGTCAGGCAGACTGGCAGATACCAGAGTGATCACGTCCTAAATCCCAGTACGCGCTACATGATTTTAGCCCTGATTTATGGTACCTTCGCGGGAACCAAAAATGCCACAATGGTATGGCAAAAATGGGGACTTTAATTGCAAGGCACTTTAATTGAAAATCTCTCTAAAATCTGAGATGTCAAGGGATATCAAGAATATGTTCTGTCCACATTCACATGGAATGTCCCAAAAACAATGTGTGATGAGGATCAACTTAATCATCGGTGTGGTTATTTTGACTAAACTCCTTACTGTAAAGCAACATGAAACACGCAAATGTGTGGACCATCATGGTAACCCACACAAAAACACACACACACACACACACACACAAAGACAGACAGAAAGACACACACACACACCCGGATCGCAGTGCTGTGATGATGCAGTCAGCGCAGAAGCGGTGGAGGCACTCCTTGGTTGTCATGGTGTTCTTCAGCATGTCCAGGCAGATGGGACACATCAGCTCACTGTGGAGGCTACGGGGTGAGACGGCAATCTCCAGTCCGTCCGTGATTGCCTCCTGCAAGGCACGCCACACAACAGCACAGGGTGAGCCCCGGGCCACAAAACCACCCTAACTCTGCACCTCAAATCCTCATTCTCGTTCCTAATCATTACACCTGCTATTTGCTGAAACAGGCCAGCGCCTACATTACAAGTACTTGGCTTAGATGTGGTATGTTATGAAACGGTTTTGAATTCTTCAGATAATCATGTTCTCTTACCTGGGGGGTCCTCTGCAGTTCATACAAACTCAGCTCCCACGTTTTACTGAGGGGCTGCACTCCATTTGACTGCACTGTCTGGGTCATCTTCTCAATCTGGAAACAACAATTAATATTTAAAAAAAAAAAATGTAGTTACCCAGTGTGTTGGTGGTTGATAAGTTGGCTCTGTTGTAATATAACCAGAAAGCTTAAAACTGTGTGCTAGACAGTACTAACGTCACAAAATACAGTTACAGCTATAACTTAACAGAGGAGATTTGAGTTTATGGCAATAAACTATTTTGCCGTTACGGGACACAGACAGCAGGACCAAATACCTAATTTCAACTCATTTAAAAACATGCAGTATTTAAGAAATTAAGACAGGTTTCGACTTGTTTTACGAATACACTCAGATTGCTTCCCTTAATGTTTTTTTTTTGTTGTTTTTTTCGCCTCATCTCTTAACTTTTGATGCCATCAACCTAGATGTTATGAACAATAGCTTGTCATTAAACTTTTATTTGGATCTGTTTTAGTAACTTAATGCACGGACTCAAATACAGCGTCAACCTAAATTAAATATCTTAAGCAGCTGGCTAACATGCCATTTCGACGTCTGATAATACCAAACACCCGTTTGTTAACGCGACGTTCAGTAGTCCGCTATGACCCCATTTAAAGGAAAAAGCTGTTGCAACGTGGCTATCTCAATAGCACGTAAAAAAACAGTGGACTACTTTACCCACTGGTAAATGTAGTTAGATTATCAAGTGGAAAACTAAGAATTTCCAAAGGTCAAAACTCATTCTGAATACAAGACACTCTGGGCTGGCTAGCCACTTCAAGCGTCTTTGTGTGCTGCTGGATTACTAGCTACAGCTGTGCGCTGCGCACGTCGTGTCAACAATACACTAGCTCACTTAGCTAGTAGGCTACCGATTTCTTTTCGCTTTCAAATATCACTTTAGGTTTAAAAGTCATCTAGGGAATGTAACAGGGGGAGAATGAAACAAGGCGTATACGCATTTCTGTTCGGTCTTGTCACTTCGATGAAAAGAAGCATAAAAAAACAATGCGATTGCCGACTGCGAACGGTTTCTCGCAGGCTAACGTTATCGAGGTTTTAGCTAACTAGCAACAACCCCATGGCTAGCTAGCTAACCTTAGGTAGTTTCAACTTTAAAGATAGCCACGCAGAACAAGTCATGTTGTGTACCTTTGCCATATTTCACGACAAAAAATGCCATAAAAGCTCCCCAAACGTGTTTGTTTACGAAGGAATGTACTTACATTTTGTGTGTTGTGGATACACAGTATCCAGCGCGTTCTTGCAAATGCTCAATATGGCGGACTAGACCTCTGCTGTGGACTCTGGGAAACGTAGTAAAAAAAAAAAAAAATTTTTTGTTAAATCTCTAAATTCTTTACGATTTTTGCAAAAGCGTTTATCTATCCATATGTAGGCTAAATTAAATGAAAGTGTATAGAAAAAAAAACAAAGAGATACAATTGTGCTATTAAATTAAAGTAAATCTGGCTAAATCAAGTTTATCAAAGAACAATGAACTGCTATGTAGGCTACAATAAAACAAAGCACTACGCTATACAAAAATAATAACGTTTTATTTTACAAATATAGCCTAGATGTATTAACAGTATAGTATATCAAAAGTAACTTATTATAATAAATGCACAGGCCTACATAGCATTCATCCATGCCCATCTGCCTATACTTCATAGTGTTTGTGATTTCAATCTATTCTAAAGAAGTGGAAGGTTTTGCAAAAAGGTTTGACCAAAAGTGTTCGAAATCTAAAAGATGTGGCCTGCCTACCAGGCGGCGCTGCAGTTTGAGGAAGTTTACACTACTTTCATGAAATGGGCAGTTTTGAGGAAACCCTCGCGTCCCCGCCCGTCATTTCTGACAGCCACGAAAAGCAGGGCGATTCAGTAGTAGATCTAGCTGCACGCTGCATCAAGATAGATAAAGGAATTACACCTGAAACGAAAATTCAACAAGGAAGAACCTTATTGCACTATGGGAGTATCTTCCTCCAGTCTTCTAGATGAAAGTAAATCCATCTACATAAAAGGTAACCAAAAAGTTATTAAGTTTAACGCTAGAATCGCTAGCTAATAAAAAAAAGTTTGAGCGGACTACTCTTATTGAAGGCTGATGTTTACGTGTAACGGTTAACGGACCATTTGTCCGTAGTATGGGCTAGCCTCCCGCACATGTAAGATAAAGTGACGCTCATATGGGTTATGTCGTTTTCTGTTAAGGGATAGTCTAGTGTTATTGATAAACATTTAACCAAGTAATACATCCAAGGCAAACATTTTAATAATTAGTTTTTCCCCCAAATAGGCTCATTCACGTTTACATTAGCCCTCGAAATGAATAGGCTATAGGCTGTTTTGAAAAATACGTCCGTTTTTATTTCGTTTGTTGTATTTTTGAAATTCTACTCTGCTTGCCATAATGCCTGTTATAGCTATAGGCTACACAAGGAAAATCATGGAAAATAATGCCGATGGCGCGTGTGACGGAGGGAGGAGATTAAAGTTCACTGTACCCTAATTTTTTCCGTTTTATAGCCTACTGTTTTTTTAGTTCTTCTAGAAGACAAAATAACGTATCATCTCATGGTCGGAAAAGCCTTGCTGTGAAGTGGACGCTATTAATAGGACTACACAATAGACTACTGACATCAACATTTATAGTTTACTGGAGATAGGCAGATTTTCTTATAGGCCTAGTGAAATAATCTAGTTGAAAATCTCGAATTAGGAATAGCATTCAAAATCGGAAAATGAAAAATAACTGTCATTTAAATGTATTGCATTATTTGGTACTTTTAATATTTTCAGCTTGGTTTTATAACCATAAAAGAGTGCTTTTAGTTTTCAAATTGGCACTTTAGTCAAAATGTTATATAGTTTCAGATATCAGATTATGAAGTAATACATTTTGTTTATAAAAATGATCTGCTTCTAAATGTCTGCAACTCGTATTTATGTTGGCTCTGAAGCAATAAAATCGTATCTGCCGTTAAGAAACACTGAGCTGGTTTTATACACTTCCATCAAAGGACCAGTGTAATTTATATGGAAATTAAATATATGAATTTCAGGATTTCAATTTATTTGGAGAAGACTTGTTCTAATCCCTGCCTTTTTGTGAGGGTCTGTTTTTAAGACAGAGTGAGCCCTTGAGCTTTTGTTTTTCTACAGTAAGACATGAACTAGACGTTGCATGGGAGGATTAATGTGTTGTAAGGCAGTTGTTTCCCCTCACTACCTCAGACAGCATTGTGAAATGTTGGTACCACCAGGCATAGCACGGTATTCTCAGTTTACCATTTGTGGGATGTCTTGGGCTGGCCGTTTTATTATCAGATTGCAGATATGGACATTTCAGTGTTCACAGCGCTATTTGTTTAGCCTTTATTTAACCTAGTTGTCCAATTGAGATACAATAATTTCATTTGCAATAGAGACCTGGTGGTCCAAGAGAGAAGCATGTTCGGCCAGAGCCAGTAACAGCTATGCCTGACACAGTACACGGTAAACAAGTATATGACATCTCAAACAGCAAGTACAAATAAATACAATTTCACACCATAAAATTGATTGTAAACAAATTACTGCAAACCATACTTTCAATATAACGTACTTCCTGTCGGCTCTGATCCACCATCTATACCAAAATTCAACACAAGTGTATGCATTCATTATTATATAACTACTTAAATAATCTCGCAGTGTTCAACTTTGGAATTTCCCAGAAAAATCAATCCGTTTGATCATGATGTCATTATTTATCACATGACATGGCTCTAAATAGCACCCTTCAGACTTCACAGGAAGCATGGTAGTATAATGGGTGAAACTTGCCTAATCTTTCATTTCACGTGATGTGACTTCCCTTATTTGCGGCCATGTGAGGTCTCAGGATTTGTTATATGCCATCTAATCTGTTCACTTACCTTTGTTTGGGGCCTTGGTTAGCTAAACATGGTTTTAGGAAATCGATGTCGTAGGGTATGCTTGCAAAGTCACGTGGGTGTACCCTATGAATTGGTAGCCTCCAATAACCTGCTTATAGTATGACCCGGCATGTCTTGAACTGCTATGCCTGTGCTTCCCTGACTCAATATCGCATCTTTAAAGTAAGTTTCCACTTTCTATGTACAGATATTTAATTATTTAAAAAGGTACATGTTCATTGTATTCTTTTACAGATGGAGCACGGAAATATTGGTCATCTCCAATTCTAGGCACCATTTAAAATACGGCAATGTGGCCTAAAGCTCAAGGTTAGCTGGAGGACCTGTAGAACAAGAATCCTTTCAGAGAAGGGATGAATCAGCCACGTGTGCTCAGCTTTTCTGGGATGTGGCATATTTACATTGGGCTGGGCCAAGGTGCATGGCAAAATCCACTCTTCCACATGGAAGTTACGGTGAAGACACCACCATGCTCCATGGAGACACAGAGCATTTGGAAACAGGAAATAAATAAAGATCCTTCTGTTGAGGATAGAAAATGTCAGGCTATAGGTAAACAGGACCCGAGGCTGATGCACCACTCAGTCAGGTGTCTTGATAGAACAGAACTCGACAGTTAAAACATGCCAGTTGAAACCCTGAGGTTTAATATCAGTTCACCGATATCTACTTGCCGCCTTTCACGAGGGGACATCCTGTGCAGAAACTGTGAGGCTTAATAGTGATTGCAGAATGCGAAACAAATGTACTTTAAAAAATATTTTTAATAAAGAAACCCGAATACACCCATGAATGCAAACGGAGCCAAGAAATCTGTTACCGATTAGAATGACATAGTAGATCCCCGCCCTCCTGAATGATGTCATAACTTATTGGTTATGCAGTCCAATTGGCTCAGCAGATACCGCTGGGGTTACTTTCACAGTGATGCATGAGAAAGTGCAGCGGCCTGAAAATGGCCTCCTTTGTTTTTGATGAGTTCTTATAGAAAAGAGACGGGATGAGATTTGTTATTGCCGTTAGTTAATTTCTTCTGATTTGTGTGATGACAAAGAAAACGAGTAGCTGAAGACTCACCCTGGGCCCTGTGCACATGTGCAATGCCAGCTGCTATAAGAGGTTGGATTAGATTTGTTTTTTAAAAGCCATTTTAAAAAACAAATCTGTTACAAATCCATTTATTGTGCGCGTATAGTAAATAACGCGCACATAAAAGCAATCTGTATGCAAGACAAGACTGTCATTTGCTGGTGACGGGACAGCATGTCGCTGTTTTGAGCGACTGGAGTTTGGTGAGCCCAGAAAGAGGCATCTGTGCCTTTGATTTAAAAATATATATATAAATAAATAATAATAATAAAAGTGCTTCTTCAAATCTGGACCATAAGAAATATGCGCTTTAAAGGCAATCACATTTTCCTGGCAGTAATTTGCACAGCTCAGTGTTATCCACTCCTGAAAAAAAATGATAGGGCTGGCTTTCTTTAATCTCTTCAGCCAGTGGAATCTGATGGCCTCACGTGAGCAAGTATAGCGTTTCTAATACAATCTTTATAGTCCACTAATAATATTATGGAAAACATATTATATACGATGACCATACCTTTATGCAATGAAAATAAGGTCGGTCAAGGTCAGTTTTTGATCATTTGTACATCTATGCTGCTCCCCCAAATAAATTGTGTTAACTAGGACTGAAACTAAGAACCAAGACAGTAGCCACAAAAATAACCTATTGGAACAGGTGTTCACAGTGAGGTCACCGCACAGTGTTCTAATCATTACACAGATTGGTGTAAAAAAGCATGTGCTTTTGAGCTGTCAAGCAGATATTAGGCTCCAGGTACCTGCTGTGATTGCAATGGTATTCATTGAAAAGGAAAGAGTGGATCCCATAATACACAGTGTATTCTAGTTCATCATTCCTGTCAGAGAAACCCACTAACCTGCCAGTCCCCTTCAGGGATGAGGAGCCCAACGCAATGTCCATTTCACTTCTGTGTCCCAAGCAATTCCTTTAGCTTTGGCATTGAGGAGCTTTCAGAGGCAATCATAGGGAAATTAAAGTGTTTGTCCCAGAAGAAAACTGTGTTTTAACTCACATTTTTACATACCTTTTGTTAACCCAGATCTGACGTTGAACAATGTGACAGATTTCTAAACCGTATATTCCATCATTGAACCTTAGGTGTCCAAGTAAGATAACAGTCAACATGCTTTAGAGAGCAGTGGGAATGAAAGCCATTTTTGAGTCAGTGGACGTTGATGGAGAAATGTTTTTTTGTTTGTTTTATTTTTAGCTACGGGAGGAAAATGTGATGAATCTTGTAATTGCACCATGTCTACTCTGACTGGAAGGCTACAAGGGACTACTACCCCCCTCTAGATTCATTATTTAAACAACTGGTTAGTTCAAATAGTTGTAACTGTCCAATTTGACAAAGCTACCCATATATTGTGTTATGAAATACCATAACTGTTTTACTATCTATGTGTTTATAAAATGTATCTGCACATAATTTAGCAACTAGCAAACATAAATTAAAATAGTAGCCTAACAGTTAGATTTTTGGATATCATGCAATGTATTTCTTATGTAGTTAAAAGTTCACCACCAATGAAGGCAGCCTGCCAGTTTAACTCCAATTTAGAGATTGTTACTAAAACTGAGCCTATTTGCTTTATACAGTTTACATTTCTTTCATCAGTTTTGTATGTAGAAGAAAAATTACAGACAATGCAAACTTCTATTCTAAACATGATCTTACATTACCATACAGTCAGATTACTACCCAACATCAGTACAACAACCTGTTTCTGTCGCAAGAACGTGGGCTTTTTGTTTCCTACTATTTCTTACAGAAAGTCGCTACAAAATCATGCATGTAAAAGTAACAAATGGCAAAATATATTTCAAACAAAATGCATAAGCAGTGCAACATCCCTCAGAAAACAGTTTACGCTCTGTAATTTTAGAAGCAATATTGGTTGATTCATGTTTATCAATGTTGAGCTTCACGGGTGAATATGAGCTTGCTACTATACGCCAGCCTATAAATAGCGCACGCCACATTGCCTGGGTGAGTCATCAATGGAGTGTCATCTGATGAAAGTCATATCCATATGGTAAACAGTTTCTTTAGGTGGGGGAAGTTAGTGAGGTCAAAATATCAGGTACTATATAATACACAAGGGACATGAGGAAAGCAGGTCACTTTTATGTTTAAAAACAGTTCGCAGTCTTTGGCTGGAATTACCTTAGGGACTGAGTCCTTTTTTATTTTGTTTTGTGGTTCTGCTGGTGCACGCCCAAATATAACAGTCATTTGAAATGGAATTTTTGGAAATAGCTTTTAAAAAATATCAGGATAGCCCAGTCAACTGTGAAAGCTTCTCACACCAGCCAGTTTAATATGTGAGTTAGGATACCAATAGCACTCGAAAACCTTCTAAAGATCTTGTCTCTGCTGGTTTCCTAGATTTACCAGGTCATCCTCAACATTCAGTGGATACTTTCTGTCTTTGTAAGTGCAGTCTAGACATTATTATAATAAAAATACAGTATATGCAAATCTGATGTGGATATTTAAGTTTACAAGGGTGGGAAATGTTAACACTGTCTTTCAGGGACTGCGCCCATCAAAATTGTAACTGAACTAAAATATCACTGTGGGTAATGGGTAACTCTTGCCAAAACCCTGGTCAAATGAGCCATGAAACTGCTGGGGAAAAACCAAAGCGTACATAACTGAGGAGTGAAGTATTCTGGGTAAAGTTTAAGCAAGCACACTTCTATCCACTGTTGGAGGAACTGTCAGGGACATTGCAGTGCGACAAATAATTTTCAACTCATAATTCTATTTTGCTCTATGCGTAGGTGATTTACATTCAACAAGGACATCCACATGCAAGTATTTATTTTATTCATGCAGAACATTTGAATGATTCCCCCTACACACAGACCTTTATAAGCCATATCTGTGATGGGGTAGGTCTCAAATCTCTTCAGTCTTTGCATAGAACCTCATCTTTTCACGGCACTATGGTTATATTATTAAAGTGTGCAGATGAGGCATCCGTGTGGTTTTTGAGGGGCCTTACCTCATATGGTTGCCAGGTTCGAGTTGTGTTCGCACATGTGCCTGCCAGCATTCAGACAGGAGGGGAAGGAAAGGAGGGGATTTGGGCAGTGTACCGCACTGCTTGTGGTGGGGGTTTTTGCATTTCCCATTTTCCAATTCTCCACCCAGGAAAACTCACAGTTTGTGCCTTCTACACCGCCCACATACTTTAGGTGAGGGTCACCTCATCTATTTATGATCAAAACCTGACATATTTATTTGAAAATGTTTTAGAAATGTACATAGATAAATCTATAGATAAAAGATTCACAATCTTCATAATTGTATTTATAAAACAGATATCTTGCAAGGAAATATCTCATGTAAGTCTCAGGGATGGGGAGACTGCCAGATCAAACTCCTTAAAACCATAAAGCTGTAACACTGTTAACGGTGCCTAACATTCTGTGGATTCTCATTGGCCGCCAGTTCCTCATGGCCAGCTTTTCACAGAATGGGCCAATCCAGACAGTGCTCCAGGGATATGTTTCACTCTTCTGGGACTACACTGAACTGGTGCAGTTATAAACTGTGGCCCACGGAGAGCATTGTTGTGGTAGCTGAAACATGCTAAAACTGAAAAGGGCTGCAAAATGTGATCAGTCCACGTCTCCCTCCCTTTCAGTAAATTCAGAAGATTGTGAGCAAGCAAACTGATGCAACACTCAGTTTTAATCTCCGTCAAATCCATAGCTGCCCACTTCCTAATATTTCATTCTGTAAAGGCTATATTCATCCGGTTGACCGGTGAAATTTCCTGTTGGGCAATCAAGAATATTTAGCGAACCTTTCAGTGTTTCTAATATGCTTATGCTAACACATTTTGTCATTGCTCTGAAACAACGGCATAATGGTAGCAGTGTTAAGGAGCCAAGACACAGATCACAGATCACACACACCATAAATTGACCACAGGCACCACAGAACTCTTCTGACACCATATTTCCACTTTGTGTAATGGCATTCACAACGCAGCGAGCAGCATCGTGCGGTGATGTCAAGGTCAGCGTTGACCTTTCTGCAGCAGCTGTTCTCCCTGAAGGAATCACTCCGAACCAGTTTCAAATCCAAGTCTGTTTGTCTCTCTACAGACAAATGGAAAAACGGCTAAAATCCAGTTTATGAAACTTTCAGGGAGAAGAGATATATCAATGAGGTATTTTAGTAGGTGAGGATTGGCCTGTCTGTTTGCTGCCAAAACACTAGGTTCAGAGTGTATAGTGGTTTTAGGGAGGACAGATTGAGATGGTTGTCCTTGCCTTAGACCAACATGAGCCACATTTTGCCACATATGTGAAACTGTGAAGAGCCCATATATTCTACATTCCAACAGCTGGTCCTTGAAAACAACCAGCCGACCAGTAAGAACAGCCTATATTGCAGATGTGGAATGCCCAAAAAGCAGGGACCAATCACTGGCTGTATTATTCACCTGACCAATTCATATCTGGAGCCAAACCAGATGTCTTCCTCACAAAATAAATGTGTCATAGACTTTTGAATAATAGCATTGAGTATTACTTTTTGTTTCTCGCACATCATTATAAGGTCTGCCTCACTGAAATAAAAAATTTACAAAAAATAAAGTTTGTCTACACATTAGTTGTCTAAAATCTTGGTGTATTTTCAGAATTCTCTGCAATAAATTAATGTATGTGGTTAAACGACCGTAAATATAGTGAGAACTGTTTCAGAGTTATTTCTTTTGCATCCGTGTCCTCCTGGGCTATTCTATTCATGCACTCTCGATAGCTAGGACAGCACTGCAGGAAGGTCATTTCTTTAACACATTAGCTGTGGTAAATATCCTTCTGAGCAGCAAAGACACAGATCACAGGAGTCAATCTCAGAATATGAATTTAAAATACCAAAAGCGTTTCAAAATAGGAACTCATTTTCACAGTCCGTGGAGGAATGGAAAAACAGTCTCAGACCATCAGGTCTGCCAAACCACTCTGTCCTCACATTGCCTAGTTCTGCTTAAGAAGTTATATCTCCCAGTATGCACTGCAACAAGGGTAGCACGATGAGTCATATGCCAGTTTAGAAACGGAGCGAGCAGAAGAATCACATTATCATTTTAATAGATTTTTGGGAGGACTGGATTAATGAGCTCGGGTGGAGCGATGCGTATAAATCCAAGCCTTTAAACGAGCAGAGACGCATCCATTATTTTTCAGGCGCATGTGAACGAATAAGTCGCCTATTTAATGACAGAATGTTCGCGTGCTGATCCAGAGCTTCCAAAATATGATTCATTTTACCATTTATTTTGTGAGCACGCTTGAACGCAGAAGGTTAGAGGTTTGAATCCATCTTTGAATCCTACTCCTTTGTGAGCGTATAATGTCATCTTTGTACATTTACTTGGGTGGGGATATTTGCAAAGCAAACAGAGAACGCACTGAAAACTTTCTGAATTGTCAAAGACGTCAGCCAGTAGGTATTCGGAATGTGACCAAACCGTGCACTGTAAGAATTAATTTGGTCCCTACTGGGTACAAACAGTTTTTTCCTCTTACTGACTGAGGCGCACCTGACGATAGAAGTTTGCCCTTCACTAAAGCTCTTAGATATTGCATCATATAGAGAAATGCTCTTCAAAGACAGTTCTGTACTCACGTATGGCCTTGGATTCCAAGCAGAAATTAATGAGAAAACAGCTGAACATTTGTCATTAACTTTCAATTAAAAGCAATTTTCTTGTCATTCTTGGTGAGTTCAAGAATTATTAAAAATAAGTTTAGCTTAAGTTTGTGAAGAAAAAGTGTGACGCTTGCACTTACTTGTAAGTAAAATCTAGGGACAAATGTTCATTGAACAGAGGCCAAGAAGTGTGTGTGAAAAAAATATATTTTGTACACACTCCAGGCAATGCATTTTAAAAACATTTCTGCCACATTTCCTTCCACGGTCTCAACAATCAGCTTCTCTCATCTACAAGGTCGGAGTTTCTGAATTGTTTTTTTCCTTCTTTCTCCCAAGAGGAAGGACTAAATGAGAACTGGAGTGTTTGTGTACGCTCTGCACATATACGGTATATTTTTGTAGCGTGGCGTCTGATCTCACATCTGTGTTCTCCTGACTGTGCTTTTGATTAGCGAGAGGAAATGACCTCATCTGGTTTCATGTTGGGCTGCCTGTACACTGGCATGAGGAGCGGTGCTTCTGAGTCGTGATACATTGTCAGGTTACATTAGACTGTTTATTCACAGTAGATGTCCTTGCCTTTGCTCGTGCAGCGCTTATGATATGCACTTAATATAGCCCTGTGTGACACTGTCGACAGGAGCATCTACTAAATGTAATTCATAATAATAACACTTGTTCTTTTGAGACTGGGTATGTACAGAGCTGTGTCAGGTTGAGCAGCACACTGTGGCAGGGAGTCCGGTCTCAGTCCCTTCCCTGTGTGGAGATGTGCTGGGAGATTAGCGATGTGTCCCCAGCTTCCTGCACCGTAGGAAGCCCCTGCATTCTTGCACCCGCAGCTGCAGGCGAGTGCAGAGTGTCGCTCAACAAAGCACCACTCTGGACACTACGGGATATCCACTCTGCGCCACACCGCTACTGGAGAAGGCCGAACTGGAGGCTCGGTTACAGGGGAATTATTATAATATTAGTCATTGTTAGGGCCACCAGTTTGTTTCCACCACGTGACCTGTAGGTATTTAAACTTGTAATTCAATGGTTATCCTCCAGGGGTTCCCGTAGGTACTCCACCAGCACAGTCAAGTGACTAATCATAGATTGAGTTTCTAATTGAGACCTTTATAAAAACGATTTGTTTATCTAATATGGCAATAGTAAGAGGAAGGAAAGTGAACCTGGATGGAAGCAGGGGCGTCACCAGAGATATATGCTTAGGGGGGCTAAGCCTGTACGAGGGGGGTCTGGGGGCATGCACCCCCAGGATAATTTATTTTAAAAGGCAGCCACAAAATGGTAATTCCCCATGAGTTTTTAGAGTAGGAATAGGCCTAAATTCACTAAATAATTAGTAATTTTTGTTGCAAAGAATATCTCTTTAAATTGCTTGGATAGTCAGCAGTAGGGTTGGGCTGATGTAGCTACGATACCATCTTCTATCAACTAAAATCTATAGGCATTGGCAATGGTTGACACATCGTGACGTCAAAGACAGCGGAATTCAGGCCTGGTCTGTAGATTAAATGTAACCAGCGTTTTGTCTTTTATTGCAATTAAAAGCCAGATTCCATAGCATACTTTTTTTTGGACCAATTAGCCGCTTTTTTTGGAAAGAAAACGCCGTGTTTTTTCGCCGTTTTTGAGTTCATAAAAACACCAATTTTTTAATGCCATTCTAACAAACCCAAAACGGCGAAATATGATGTTCTGTGCACTCCTTTCAGAATTTCACGTGTGCTATTTATGGAATTAAATAAACTCCATTGGCTTGTCAATGGAAACTGTTGTTGGTTGGTCACTCGCGATGTCAGACTCTCATTTGACATACTGCGTGTCCAATCAGAAGGAGACAACAATATCCCGTCATGTAGGCCAAGTACCTACCCTTTCCGTAACATGATTTGTAAAGTGTTTTGGGTTTTGTCGTTGTGTTTTCTGACTTGCAGTTGTTCTCTGAAATGTCGTTGTGTTTTCTGACTTGCAGTTGTTTTCCGAAATGTCCTTGTGTTTTATAACTTGTTGGTGTGTTTTCCGAAATTTCATTGTGTTTTATAACTTGTTAGTGTGTTTTCCGAAATGTCGTTGTGTTTTATAACTTGTTGGTGTGTTTTCCAAAATGTCTTTGTGTTTTATACCCGTCGGCTTTCGTAGGTTAGCGTCCGTTTATGTCAAAATGTCTCTCAACCTAGATTTACCAACCCCGACGTCTATATTCCAGCTAATTTAGGTTGGATTCATGAGATTGTTTTAGGCAACAGAAACTCTGCTCCAATGCCAGTGCTAAGTCGTCAGTAGTGCTACGACTTAACGACGGAGGCCCTGAAAGGCAAGGTAAAAAAAATAAAAAGGTTTATCTCGTACGTACGAGATAATAAGTCGTAGACTAGCTTACGTACGAGATAATATCTCCTATTTTTTTCACCTTGACTTTCAGGGTTACCGTAAAAAACACATTTGGATCACTCGAAAAATAAAAGTCAGGAGAAACAACCCTTCAAGTGATCCATCCATATCTACTGCATATCCAGCAGCAGAGTGCTGGTTTGATACCGCAGGCCCTTACAGCCATTTAGCTATCCATGGGTTTCATACTATTCCTGTATAATTTACAGCTTAATCTAGTCCCACCCCCCAATTCCCATAGTGATCCATTCAAATGCAGAGAGGTTATAGTATCACGTGTAAGAGTACCTGAAAATAAGATATCAAACGTTTTTTGATATTCTTTTATATCCAGTCATGATAGCATCACCTGTTTACCTGTGTAATGTTCCAAACAGGTGTTTTTTGAACTTCCCTTCTTTTTTTTTGCCTCTGTCCAACTTTTTTGGAACATGTTGCAGGCATCAAATTCGGAATTAGCATATATTTACAAAAATCTATATAGTTGATAAGGTAAAACATAAAATATATTTTCTTTATACTGTTTTCAATTAAATATATGTAAAAGAGAATTTACAAATCACTGCTTTCTGCTTTTATGGAATTGGGGTTTGTACAAATACACCCTCTAAACAGGACTTTTGTCTATCACCATACCATTACCCACAATCCAGTTCTTTAATGCTGATTAAAGGGTAACTAACCCCAAGATCACTTTTTTTTAGCTGTAAATGTGTTTGTATGCCTACCTTATAATGAAACTTATTCATGCATTCCGCTATTTCAACAATTCTGAAATAATAACGTAAGAAGAAACTGGTAGAAAAGCATCTTTGTGCTGCCCCTAACGGTTGTAGGCGGCAGTGTAGTATAATGGTTAAGGAGCTGGACTTGTAACCGAAAGGTTGCAGGTTCGATTCCCAGGTAGGACACTGCCGTTGTACCCTTGAGCAAGGTACTTAACCTGAATTGCTTCAGTATATATCCAGCTGTATGAATGGATAAATGTAATAAGAAGTTGTGTAAGTCGCTCTGGATAAGAGCGTCTGCTAAATGCCTATAATGTAATGTATAATGGTTGAAATTTCCTTTCGGCTCCCTACACTGCCCCCGCCCCAATAGTGATGTCAGAGTACCTCTTTGGAGGTACCTCTACGTCATATGGATAATTGTTGTCGCCCACAATGCAAACAGCCAGCACCTGATTGGTTAGACCCACTACGTTACTTTCGTTTCGGCTCCACGTTTTAAAACCGGAACAACATTGCATCCTGTTCATAAACTCTTAGTCCACCTAATAGTCCACTAAAATATGTTTCTGAAAATATTTGAGGTGAGAAATATGCCATGCAGTTGCTGAATCTTGATTCATATTTGATGTGCTACGTCTAGTTTTACAGTTTGATCCGCGTTACATGAAATAATTTGTACAATGTAGGCTACCTTAAATGCAAATGACGATGGACGCAGCTCCTCCACCCCCACCCCTCTCCCTCGCTCACCCCACAAAGTATTTTTCAAAATTGTTTCGTGGGCGGAGACATGCTGAAACAGTGGGTTTAGTTACCCTTTAAAGGGTAACAAAACACGCTGGTTTAGCTAGACCCCGCCCCTTTTGAAATTCGAAATAATAGGGGCTGGGTTCCAGGTATCAGATCACGCCCAAGTGAGCCCCAAGAAGCTTGCCGCTGCCGAGGCAGAAGCAATGGTGGAGAATGTGACACGCATAGCCTCGTTTGGGCTTATGATGATGCAGCCAGTAAACAACAAATCACACACTGTACAAATAGTTACCCATGCCATTTATTTTTAATAAACTATATATATATATTTATTTATTTATTTATTTAAATAAACTAGCTAGCTACTTGCTAAGATAGACTGAAAAACTAACTATCTAAAAACCAGGTTACTATCAAGCTAACTATAAAAAACACACCAAAAATAGGTTACTATAACTTACTAGAATATTCAAAAAACATAAACTGTCAGCTAGCTATATATATATCGCTCGTTCGCTCGCTCTCTCTCTCCTATCTCCTCTCCCCGTCCACGGCACGCAGATCAGATTAGTGTGCAAAAACCTTTAGCATACGCAAAACCAATAACATGACCAATGATTGGTCATGGTATTTGTTTTGCACCAATCATTGGTTGTGTTGTTAGTTTTGCATGTACTAAAATGTTTTGCACACACTAAAGGTCCTAAGTATTGTACACACACACAATTTCTTTATCTATATCAACACATCCTGTAATTACTGAGGTAATTATGGTGCAATTACATCAAGTTACTACTAATCTAATCATCATCTTCATTGAAAAACTTGTTTTTTTTTGCATTCAAGCCCATCCAATTTTGACATTACTGCTGTGTATTTTTTTAATCTTCTGGTGTGTTGCTGTTAATTTCAACATGCAGTAAAAAACATAGAAAGTATAGTGGATGTTGGGGTTCGTTTGGGGGGTCACCGCAGAGACAAGGAAAATGCCTGTTCTTTAATATTCCACGAGAAAAAAATGTATGTATAAAAAAATTTAAAAAATAAAAGCCTCAAGACCTTAGTCTCACGACTCCCAAAATGTTCTTCAGGCTGAGGATTGCACCTCAATATCCAAAACCCACGACAGGGAGCCATTTAAATATGACATACTGTCTATATCAGACATGCATTTAGTATGATGTAAATGCAGTGCATTCTAAATGGAAGCAATAAGAAGACATCTGACAAGGATTATGCTGTATAAGAATGTAAAGTATGTCATTTACTTTGAAATATTGGGCTATAAGCAAAATTTTTATTTTGTTGAGGACCCCCTGGTTTGGGAAGCCTTGGGGTGATTAACCAGCTGAGAGTGCAAACAGCTGCGAGTCCTCTGCTTGTCCTCCTTTAAGCCGCCACCCTCTTCTCCACCCACATCATCGCCCCCAAACCCCCCCCCCCCACCCAGAGCGAGCTGGACAGGAAACCGTTATCTCATCTTAACATCCTCTGCACTGCCACTCCAGGCTTCCAAGCTCTTCGCCAAACCCACATACTGCACATCTATCCGTACATCACTCTTTTGTGACAGGTGTTAATATTTTGCCTGGGTTTAAGAAAGCAAGACTTTGTGCTGGAACGTGATCTGTGAAGCTTGAATGGGATTGGTATTGGCCGATGTATACCCAGTTCTGGGATGCGCATTCCCCTTCGTTAAGCATATATCCAGAGACATTACTCTTGTCAGTAAGATGATTCACTCAAAAAAACGTTTGGAAATTTTCATCCAGCTCCAAGCAATAGGTTGCTAGTACAGACAGAGGTTTGGAGTGAAGAATGGAATATGCATGAAATGAACTGTTTGATCCTGGTCTTCATACTTGGCACTGCATTTGAGCTGTCAGTCACAGCACAGCTTGCCCGATAATATATTGCAGGAGTCACATGTGGCTTTGTCTATTCCACCTACAAATAGAACGCTGATATTATTTAGTTTCTTTTTTATCAACTTCTGAAATACAGTTTCTCTGACCACTGTCTCAGAAACACAGGGAATAGTGTTGTCACATGCCAGTGAAGTTACTCCTAAAACTTTATTCTAGTTTCATGGACAAATTGGGTTCATGGATCTTTTCCTGGATTGCTGATTTGGATGTAATATACTAACAATAATAACTAACAAAATGGTCAAGCAGCCATTGTTTGCTTTATCTTTGAGACGTTGAGTTTTTACAAATGGGCGTGTGTTGTAATGGGCTGTGATGTCACAGCAAATATGTGATACAATTTTTGGTGCTTTTCACAATAAACAGGTGTGTGTTGCAATGACCAGCGATGTCACAATAAACATGCGTGAATCGTGGGGATCGATGATGTCACAGTAATAAGAGCCATGTTGTATTGGTAGATGATGTCGACGTGTTTCTCTTTTGAATTATTGGCACAATAAACGGACATGTAGTTACCAGTGACGTGTTTGTGTTGCAGGCCGGACGGAGGCGGAGCTGAAGAACTTCAGCCCGCACTATCGGAGACAGTACTCGGTGGCCTACTTCTCCCAGCTGCAGGAGGAGGTGGAGCAGCACAGGACAGGCCACACACACCTCCTAAAACAGAGGGTATGAGGCTGACGGTGCTCTGCCCCTGTCCCCACACCCATGCCCATTGATAGTGTCAAACAATAATAGGCGGTGGGTTAGCCGGTGGGAGGCAGAGGGGCAGTGCTCATTGGAGCAGCATAGCAATGGTTCTGTGATTGATTAGCTCTGTCTGTCTACGCAGGCGCCCCCAGAGGATGCTGTGATCCTGTATGAGGAGAACGTGCTTTATTTCGACGACTCCAGGAAAGGGAAGGAGAGGTATGTGGTGGTGAGAGCCAACTACAGCCTGGAGTGCCATGACAGCAATGAGGTGAGTGCAGCGTGGACAGTTAGAGCCAATAAGAGGTGGCATCAGAAATGTCCAAAAAACGAGGATCCCTGCTATACGCTCTCTATAAACAACAGATAATTAAAATTAGGTTTGTATATCTTTTATGTATTGTCCACTTGATTGGACCAAGCATACTCAAAAAAGTCACTGAACCCTTCAGGGTTGATTTAAAGCCCAAAAACCTTGGAGTTACTTCAAGTGTATTTTCTTTAGCCCACAAACCCCAAAATGCCCGATAGCTTCCACTGTAAAGCTGGCATGTTGTCAAAAACATCTATAAATATCTAAAATTTCTTTCATTGCACACAAAAACTGCCTGGACCAATCAAAACCATGCAGCACAGCTGAAGCAGTATCAAGAAAACCTAGAAAGCACACTATCCCTTCAAAGCAAGTAGGCTGTTGAACGTTTTGAAGCTTCGGCTAACAGGCATGTCACTCCTATTGAACCCGTAAGCAAGATCCTAATCCTGAATTGATTCACAGTTAAAACAGCAAGCCATTTATGTAAACAATATGGAACATAATCATAATAATTATGTTAACGGGGGCCACAGGGGGATTTGTATTGGGGTTCAGAGTCAGCTGCCCTGTGCAATGCGCCTTACTGCCTCTGCATTATGGAACATTTTCAGTATATCCTGTCCCAGACATCTGCCAAGCAACTCACTTGTGTATTTTAATGTTTATTCCATAGAACGCAAAGGAAAACTGGCTTGGGTGTTATGTTCTCTGAGAACCACCCTACCTTAGATGTCTTATAATGCCAGACTCTCTTCTGTTCCAGAGCTTCACAAAAGGAGTACCCCCACGTCACAAGATCCAGCCAACAGGGGGCAGCGCGCTGGTGTCAGAGGAGCAGTACAAGGCCATGGTGGACAAGGCCTTCCCTGACCCCAATGGTAATTCGACCCCCCTCCCCCGGCTCGGGTTAGAGATGACACGCAGCCGCTAACGGCTAACACCTCTGAGTCACAGCTCTGGGCCTGGTGTCTGCGTGTCTGACACTCCCACGGCTCGGCCAAGCGCCCTGTCCAACGTGAAAGAACGGCTTCACACTCTGCTGTGACTTCTGACCTGCGTGCACGGGGCCAGCTTTTCCTGGCGGGAAACCGACATCTCCTTTTCGCTGGACGTCCGGAGAGCTGGAAGCGCTCTTTTCAAAGAGCACCCTCCAGACTGGCCCCCCCAAGGCACAGCGCATGGAAAACCACTTAGCGGGTCTGCATGCGTTACAGCGTACACCCCTGAGCCCGTGGCGTTTAATACCTCTTAGGCAGTCACTACACACTACATACAACGCACTAACATTCGCAGCTGTGCTGGAAGCATGCTCTAGAAGGGGCCATAATCTGGATAAAATGGTGTGTTACTCTCCCAGCTCCCTAAATCAGACTTGGAGGGAAGATTGTTGTAAATTTGTGTGGACATGCCATTTTAAAATATTTTTCTGGGAAACGCATTTTCTGATACTTGAAGCAGCAAACAAGAGTTGGCTTGGTGCTCTGCCCAGCACAGTCAGGGAGAAGGTTCTTAAAGAAACCAGATGTCCCGTAACAGGCTTCTGTGATCCTAAAAGTAAAAAGGACATGACTCCACGTCCTTTGACTCCATGACACAGATAGCCTTTCATCTCCAGAATTAATTCCAAGATTAATAATAATACAAATATGCAATATGTGATTTACAATGCATTTTAAACAATCTGGGTTCAAGTACTAATAGTAATAATACTATTGATTGTATTATTAATAAAAATATATATTCATAATATATTTGTGCCCATAAATGTATTAATACTGTGTACTTTATCAAATTGTATGGATTACTGAAAAATAATGAATGTTTATGACCTTTCTTAAGGTCACAACAGCAGTAACACATCTGAGATTCAACCAGACAAGCTAGTTACCCACCTTGATCATCAAGGACTGTGACACTGCCAATTGCATTTTTCCCAGGTAAAGAAGCTGGGGTTTTTTTTCTCCTGTGTCTCAGGTATGAAGGAGGAGTCTGCCCCGCCTTTATTGGTGATGCCTGGACCTTTCCCCGTCTACCTGCAACTTCCCTACTACAGGGACACTTACTTCTCTTTCCAGCAGGAGGACCAGCATTCCACCTTCATCTCCATACTGACTGACTGCATCCGGCACCAGAACCATGGTACAGTCCCACGTAACACTGTTTTGTCTTACCCATCGATTTGTACCACCAGAAAAATAAAAATTTAAAATGCTTGCAGAAAGGCACCGCAGCTGCCAAACTTTCTGTCAACATCTTCATTCCTTATATTTATATAATAAAGAATGTATTCATATCATTGACATTCATGTCAAGTTATTGATATTAATACAATAGAAAATGGCAAAAATATTCAACTGGGCACAAATACATTTTGGTCCAGGAGAGAGGGGACAATATATACACACATCATACATATTTCACTTACAGTATGCTTCAGCTCACAGTAGCGTTGGAGTAATACATTTTCCATGGGAAAACCCAGTGAAGATTACCTGACATTTTGATCTATTAGTGAAATGTGGCAAGATTGCAAGAACTTTACGCAAAATTGTTGAAGAGAAAGCTTGCAGATGACACTGGTGTAGCCCCACTGCATAAAATGTGGTTTTGTGCATTGTTTCACAAGCTGTTGCAGATTCCCCCCCAACTCTGCAGATGCACACGTTGCATGTGGTAGTTGCCCGGCAACTGCATTCTGTTGTGTTTCAGTGGCTTTTTATTAATATCCCACTAAGTAAGGCCTGTTTCCTGTAAGGGGAAGGCCACGTGATATGTTCAACAGTTTGTGGTTAGCAGCTTTTGTAGGACACGGTATCTTATTTTTACCCACATTTAACACATTGAAAACATTGTTCCTTCTTTCCTTCTGAAACCAATTACTATAGGGTTGAAAGCGGAAGATTACGTTACCTGTTTCCTACATTATTCAATTAATAATGTTAATTAATGGTAATAGATATTTGACCCAGTTCTGCTTTCTACCCTCAGTAGCGTTTTTAAACTTTCTGCAACTATGTATATTTTCCAGACCTTATTGTTGTTATACAATAAATGATTACATTTTATACTTATTAGAAATGTAATAAAATCATATAATACCAAACTACTACTAATCTCTCTCTTTCTCTCTCTCCCTCCACGTTCCCTAATTGACTCCTAGCTTCCCATCATGTCATTGCAAAACTTAACACCTTCTTGCACAATCAGAGGCGTGGACTGGCCCTCAGCACTTTACAGCAGTCCTTTGTAATGGACAGCACTCTCCTCCTTCCTCCTCCCAGATTTTTTGAAGAGCACAACATGTGACGTGCAGGCCTTCCTGAAAGCCATCCAATCGTACAGGCAGGAGAAGGGCCACTATGAATCATGGGACATGCTGATTGGCGGCGATGTGCAGGTTGGCCCCTGCTCTCATGTCACTGCCGCCTTGAAAATGTTTACATTACATGACATTACAGGCATTTAGCAGACGCTCTTATCCAGAGAGACTTACACAACTTCTTATTACATGTCATTACATTTCTCCATTCATACAGCTGGATATATATTGAAGCAACTCAGGTTAAGTGCCTTGCTCAAGGGTACAACGGAAGTGTCCTACCTGGGAATCGAACCCGCAACCTTTCGGTTACAAGTCCAATTCCTTAACCATTATACTACACTGCCGCCCTGTGACGTTTAGACGTCACTTTTGACCCGAGCAAGCCCTGCTCGAGAAGTCAGACTCGCACATCGTACACAGACGCCACCTTAATAGGAGGATGAGAAAAAGGTCTCTGTAAACTGGCTGGTGTCGCCTGCTGTTTAAGTGATTCATAGTCTATTCTAAAATAAATCACAACAGGAAAAGAACACAGCAGAACCTTGCTTTCCTACTGTGTGTATGTACATACACTTTAGCACAATTCCTGGCAGAGCAAGTCAAACTTGATTGGCTCGGAAATTAGTTTCCATCCCATATTTTTGGGATCAACAGTTGCACTATGTTCTTGTGTCACTGCCGTCCTACCAGTTCCCACGCAGGGGCCACTGTAGCTGATGCTTCTGTGTTCCTCAAATACACTCTCTCATGACCCAGTGAATATTACCCACGCTACCCACTTCCCCCTAGTCCCACAGGAGACCTTGCGTAGGTTTGTACAAAAACTGGTAGCCTGTAACCCTCAGGTGAGTTGCTAGAGGTTGCTTTGCCAGCGTAACCTGAGGAACCATGGCTGATTTAAGCCCATTGTAGTTCAGTTAAGAACATCTCTTGGGCTCAGGCTTGTAAAGCCTTAACTAATTAGCCTGCGAGCGGAACAAGAGCTTTAATGGCCGAAGGCGCTCTGGAAGCTCCGGAGGCTGTTTTTATGAAGTAAAGACTATGTACAGGAAGTGGAGTCAGCCCCCTCAGGAAGCACCTTTGCTTTAGCTAGGCCATTGTTTGAGTTTGCCACCACACTGAAACACCGTGAGACTGTGCTGCACACAATGAGACAAACATTTACCGAGCACTAAATAACAGGCACTGTGACCAGTCAGTTCATTATTTATTAGCTAGTTTCTGTCAAATTTGTGTAAAATAATAGCGCATTGAATATTTGAAGACAGGCTGTAATAGAAATGCCCCGTATCATTTTGTTTTGTGAAATTGCAAATGGTAGCATGAGACTGAAATCATGGTACTTGCATCCTTCACAGTTTGTATAGATTTACATCAACAGTGATAATGCACTCTGCCCTGAGTTACTGTTTTCACCACCAGCGATCTTCACTTGTGTTGAGACAGTGACAGTGTTGTGTTCTATGCTCAGTGACAGTAATTTATGCGTTGTGTTTAGTGCCTGCTCTGCAGTGTGTTCAGTGACTGTACACCATGCTGTGGATTCTAGGTGCTGGCCAACCTTGTAATGGAGGAGCTGTTGCCCTCACTGCAAACGGAACTGCTGCCACGTTTGAAGGGGAAGAAGACAGAGAGGAAGAGAGTGTGGTTTGCGGTGAGTGACATCATTCCATCCCTCATGTTTTGGGTTACCACTGGTGATACACAGTATACTGTTCAATGTTAAATCAACCCTGGTAGAGTGCGTGTGATCCATGTTGGACAAAGTTGAATTAACTGAACATTATGCGGTGTGGTGACAGAATCACATGTTGTTTACTAAAACAAAGAATTATGTGAAAGTAATATTCAGGAATGTCAGGCATCTCCAGAGTTTTACTGGTTTCTACAGGGTTAAAGTGCATCATATGTATCTGACCTAGGTCTTCTAAGGAAGTCTCTCAAAGGAACCTTTTGCATTCATGATAAATGGCTCTAAGGCATGTTCTTGGATGTTTACCTTGTGACCTTATTTGGTCTTTATTATCTTATGAACCAATGTTAACTTTTAAGATGCATACTTAGTTGGAAACAGGCCTATCCAATATGTAGAAACACTCTATAAACTATAAATACTGGTAACAATTTGAACTGTGGAAATTTTCCATGAAACGTTGCTATTCAAAAACGTAGCATCATATGAAAGAATAATGTTGTTCTGAATATTTAGTAATATACTGTAGATGTGTCTTTTAAATTGCAAGTAATCTGCAGGAATTGGCTGGTGTGAAAGTGTTTTTGGTTTTTGACTGTGGTCTGGTTGGAACTGAAAGTGCATTCCATGGCTCCAAGTGAAGAAAAATAAACAATCTATGAAAGTATGTTAAAAAAAAGGAAAGTGTTTTGCTTGATTAACTAACGCTAAATACGGCGCATACCAAGCCAAGGCTGATGGCCGGGCTGATTTATGAACACTTTCAATGTCCAACGAAACACTTTTCCTGGACTTTTCACTTCACCGAAAAACCCCAGGTAAAAACTCTTTGGCTAAACATGTGCTCAACGCCTCAGGTTATTGGCTAAACATGGGCTCAACGCTTCAGGTTATTGGCTAAACATGGGCTCCACGCCTCAGGTTATTTCACAGGAGCTTTATCACAGGTTACAAAGACCAACTGTCTTCTATTGGGGCTTAAACATTCTCACGTATTTTGTGAATATTTGCGATAAAGGATAATGCCGTGGCCGTGCATGGTCTTGGATGTTCTGTCTTTGTCCTCACAATCATTCAGGAAGGCAGCTGATTATCTCGTTGGTCGAAAGGAATCTGTGCTTTATTGTGACTCTTAGCCAGGGGAAGCAGCACACAGACTGTATGTTTAGCTCGGAGGCTTTAGAGAGCCCGGTCATTGTGGGCCGAGCCCTGATGAAGGCAAGCATTGTATTTCCGACTCCCTCGTGCCCGCAGACAGTAGAGGCGGCCTATGCCCTGGTGCAGGACCAGCTGAGGGACGGGCTTGCCGCTCTGAGGGAGGAGTGTGCGGCCTCGGCCAAGCAGCAGGAGGCCCTCATCCGCTCCGACATGGACCAGATCATCAGCTCCCGTGTTTTCCTGGAGGGAAAGCTGCAGGGTACGTGCACTTTTCAGCCCCCAAACACAAACCCCGAATATCGCTGAGGAGATGGGGGCTGGGTATGTGTCTGGGTGTGTTAATAGGTTCGATCCTGTAGAGATGCTGTCTGGAGCTGAAGAGCAGAGCGCTCTTGCTCAGAGGAGCAGGAGTCACTGACTGTGTCAGAATCAGCACTGTTACATACTATTAGGTAGGCTTGTTGAGTAGACAGGATGAAAAAGTTGTTAAATAGGCAAAAATGTCTTTATATGTATACTTTAAACCCCCGGGTGATACACTTACTTCCGGGGTTTCGCTGAGTACATTCGGGAGCACACTTTTCAAGAAGTATACAAACATTTTGGTTGCCTAAATATGACGCAAAGCTCCATTTTAAAAAATGAGGCGCAGCTTTTCTGACGTTTTTCTTCAAATACAACAAAAAACAACATATGGCATGGCCGTGCAAGGGTAGGACGTCTTACGACACTCCACAGTATGGTTGGAAAATAGTATGGTGGATATTTTTTGTGTACTGCATGTCGCATGCTAAACAATGCCTTTAAAAAAGTGGGAACTTGCAGCTTTTACAAATACAAATATGTAGCGCATTTGCTGCAAACTAAATTGTTTTCCACAAAATGTTGCCAGTGGTTTGTCAGACTTTGCACAGAAGTGAATGGCAGTTCCCACAAAGCTAATTTGCGTGTGAAAATATGAGCTTGCCGCAAACCTGTGGCATCAATGCCAAAAATTTGCCGCAAATTTGCTGGATGGCCTATATTTTTGTAAGGGTGCATATTAAATAGCACACTTCTGCCAGTGCACTGTACGCAGGAGATAGGGCACAGTAGATAGGGAGCAGTACACAGGGCTCTGATTCGGACACAGCCACTGTGCACTTTGCCACAGGTCAATGTGTTATTCTCTCTCTCTCTCTCTCTTTTTCTCTCTCTCTCTCTCTCCCTCTTTCGCTCCCTCTCTTGCCCACTCTCTCTCTCTTCTCCTATCTCTCTCTCTTTCTCTTGCTTTCTCTCACTCTCGCTCGTTTCCACACTCTACAGCTATGGTGTCAGACCCAGCGCTGAAGTTCTGTTCGGAGCACGTGCAGCCGTACCTGACCTCCATCCTGGAGGAGCTGATGGGCCCAGTGAGTGCCGGCTTCCAGGAGGCACGGCTGGTCTGCGAGGGGAGGATGGACGGGCTGTGCCGAGACTTCCAGGAGAACAGAGACGGGCTCAAACAGGTGAGCGCCAGCCTGGACCGTTAAATCAACTCAAAATTATGACTGAGCAGCAGAAGAAACCGCTGATAGTTGTCGTAGGGACAGTGAACTGCATAGCCAGGTGCACAGGGATTTAGCTGAGGGGGGAAGGGTCACTGCTCAGTCGTTGAGAACCTTGCACCTTAGTTTTTCTGCCTGATTTCTGCCCCCCAGGCTCTGGGGCAGTTACGGAGGTCAAGCATGCAGGTGTGTTACCGCCATGTAGATGTCCTGCGGGAGCAGCTCCACGAGCTTCGCAACAGATTCAAGTTCTCCAACACCGAACGGCTGGTCCAGAGTGCCCAGATTGACATGCAGCAGGTGAACCTCCTCACGGACAACCTGGCTTATAATAAGTCCCGGACTATCCCTTTAAAGGACACAGCTCATGGCACATGCATGCATGTGATAAATGTCATAGAACATCCCAAATTTGACCAGAGCTCTCCTCCCTTAAAGGTTTGGTTACAGGATGGTCACGTTTCAGAATTTGTATCTCTGGCACCCTCTGTTGGCTGCACAATGTTAATACAGTCAGCATTTGCCAGAAGTAATAATTGGCACCAGTTTGTGGATTGTGACCTCATTCCATCTGCTTTTGCATTGCTGATCCTAATCTGAGAACTGGATTAGCCTGTGCACTCAAGATACAACTCTAGGCTAGTTTGTTAAGACTGTTGACAAACTGGCCTAGAGTAGAAACTTTTCACTTTTCTTTTGAGTACAAAACGCATGCCAGTTTTTAGTTTAGCATCAATGGTTCTTGACTAGTTCTTGCACGCCGACATTTGTTTAAGCACAGTGGCGTTCTGATCTGTTCTGAACATTTCCGAAGCTTGTCCTTTTGGTTTTGTTCTGGCCGTAGCTGATGGAGAACGCGGCGTACACATTTGAGTTACTACTCCAGACGGCGCTGAAGGATGGCCAGGCCAAACCAGGGTCTGTCATGGAGAAGGCCAAGCTCAGAGTCCTGAAAGTAAGTGTCCTGACCTGCCTGCACCGAATCAGGACCAACCCTCACATTTCACCTGCCATCATTACAGTCATGGCCTAACACTTTAAATGGCTCTATCTATGCTAAAATAAAAACAGGTGTGCTCCTAAAACTCTGTTTAGCCCCTGCACTCTCATCTACAAGTCGCCCTTGCTGCGGAAATCACAAGAGCATAAGAATACATAACAATAATAGGCAACAATCTAGAGAGGTCCCAGCACTGCATCAAGCGTAGATTTTGATACTCTGGGATTTTGGGTCTCTGCCTCGATTATATGGCCTGGCAACAACTGACTATAGGCCTTTTCACACTGCACTGTCGTTAGACCTGGGCTAGCTCAGCCTGTGTTCACACAAGCATTTGATAATCTTGGGCTAAGCGTTCGCCCTGTGCTAAGGATTCACACGTTACCCCTAAGCCCTGGGCTAACGTCTGTTCCACACTATTGGATTGGACAGTGAAAATTCTATGCATTGCCACAATGGTTACCACTGACCCCGTTTCACACTGGCTATTTTAGCACCGTGTTTCGGGAGATTTCTGGGGCTAACCCCGAAAAGTCGGTGCTAACCCTGCTCCGGAGCAGGGTCAGTTAGCCCAGGGCTAAGGTTACTGTTTGCCCACTTTAGAATGTGCAAGTGTGAACACTCAGCCCTAGGCTAAAATCTATCTTAGCCTCGGGTTAAGGACAGTGTGAACAGGCCTTATGAGGGCAAGGGGTGAGAGAGCCGTTTGAGACACACACATTGCATCAGAGAGTGATTGCTGGAAGGAGTGATTGACAATACTATCTCTAGCATTTTCTCTAAAACCCCCCTGATTACCCACATTGCTATGAAGGCGTATCAGTGATGCCTGCTCTGTTTCCTCCAGCAATATGACTATGACAGCAGCACTGTGCGGAAGAAGATCTTCCAGGAGGCGCTGGTGGAGATCACCCTACCCGCCATCAAGAGGAGCTTGGCTCCCAACTGCAAACTGGTAGATCCCTGCGTTTCAACCCCACTACCAGCTCTGCTCCTGCCCCTCTTCTAGGCTGTGAACCAATCAGGGAAGCAAGTCAATGAGCTCAATTGCCCAGTCATGACACCTCTCGCTACATGGTTCTGCATATTTTAATTGTAACTGCAGATTTTATAAACTAACCAGATCATCAGCTATACTTTAACATTGAAATTTCTGTATTGTTGGAGCTGAACCATTCTGATCTGGTGCATTAGTCATGCCTTTTTATGTATATTCATAAACTGTCTGTGCTTAAATTTATTGTGAACAATGTGTACATCACTTCTGATGGAAAAACACAAGAATGTATGTAATGCTGGCTGTTGTCTTTCTTTATAGGAGCTTCAGAAGTTCGACCAGTATATCTTTGGTGATTACACAAACTTCATACAAGTGGAAAATGTCTATGAAAATATCTTATTGAAAATACTGGCCGCAGAAGTCAGCAAAGGTATGTTATATGCTTTTGTGATGCAATTACAGTCCAGTTAGCATTGCTACAGTCAGATTTGAGGTGAATAATATACAGGTGAATATACTGGTGCATTGCTATGGTTTGTGAAGATTAGCTTTTACTGAAGATGTTGATTATAAATATGGCTGGAGGGGATGCATGTGGAGTCTGATACGAGCTAAAGAGTACAAATATGACTGGAGCTGAAGGGCATGTAGTTTGCATGAAGATGAGGAAAATGGATGTGACCCTAGAAAAGCATTTTCGTGTTAGCTGCTACATGTAAAACATAATTTGACTTTCTCCCCCTTTCTTATGACTCATAGTCCTTATACTGCATCGGGTGCGTATGACTGTTATATGTTTTTAATGGCGCGCACTACTGTTTTCCTTAGTGGTGAAAGAGGCTGCCAGCCTGAAGAAGCATAACCTGTTTGTGGACAGCACAGACCTGTACAGCGTGAGTCAGGCCAGCCTGAGCGAGAGAGGGACCCCGCCCCGCTCGGCCCCCTCCAGCCCTGCCAAAGCTCCGCCTCCCTCGTCCCAGCAGCCTACACCACCGCTGCAGGGGAATGGCCTGCTGGAGAGCCGGGCGCTCGAGGGCGGGACCACGGAGAAGCAGGCCACGCCCACCGACCCACAGACCGACCAGTCCCCGCCCAGCCCCAGCGTGACGGGCGCTGGTGCCAAAAAGGGCCCCTCGGACAGCAGCCCGCAGTCGCCTGGTCTCCGTGGCGCCCCAGAAGGCGCTAGCACAGACACCGCTCCTGTCGTGGAGGTGACCTCGGCTGAACAGCCGGTGACAGAGAAGCCAGGCTGCATTAACCCTTCTTCAGAGGTACAAGACAGTGGTAAAGTCGATCTCGCCGCCGCGGTTGAGTGGAAGGACAATAGCACGATCCATCTTGATATCACAGCTGACGAGAAAGAAAGTGGTACAGTCCAAGGTGACATCCCGGCTGAGGGAAAGGACAGTTGTACAGTCCATCTGGACTCCCGTACAGAGGTGAAAGAGTGTGATGTAGTCCTTGTCGACTCTCCTGCGGAGGTGAAGGTTGGTGAGGCAGCCTGTATAGTTGCTGCTCCCACAGCTGAAGTCGAGGCCGGCGGTGCCTTACCTGAGGCCAGCGCTGTCTTACCTGAGGAAATCAAGGGAGGTGAAACCCTTTCCTCCTTAATCACACACGCTGAGAGTAAGGAAGTATCCGGAACGTTCTCCCTCAGTGCCAACCCCGCAGAAAGCACCATCCCCGCCCTAACTTGCCCTGCGGAAGAAGTCCAGGAGTCACCCCTCCCTCTCAGTGCAGGCATTACCGCTGAAGTCCCAGAAGGTGGCGCCATTGCCCAACGCGCTGAACCTCCTGCAGGGGTCCAGGCAGAGGCGGTCTCCGTGAGTGAGGAGCGCCCCGCCGAGGTGAAAGATGAGTGCGAGGAGAAGGAGCCGGCTTTAGACTGCGTGATGGAGATCAGAGACCTGGTGGTGGAGATAATCGAAGTCGAAGAACCGGTACCGAGCCGCCCTGACGGCATCAACCAATGAGAAGAACGCGGAAACCGGGGGTAAATAATACTACAGTAGCACTGCAAAGGGATTACAGAGTGTTCCTTTTCAATCAACGAAAGACTATAGGAGCTGCCGAACACCGAGACCAAGCAAACTACAAACTGTGCCCGAACACTGTGCCTGTACATTCCATACTGTAGAGCAGTAGAATGATTCACTAAAATGTTGCTTAACCAAGTTCCAGTTAAACTAATGCTAATATAAATCGCAGAGAAATGGCACACCTTTGCTCTGCAAATGATATATGTACATAAGCGCCTTTTTATATGAATATCGGTGTATTACATGCGTTAATTATGACTCTTAGAACAGTGTTTCATGTAAGCAGTTTCACTGTCGTATGCACTGCCGTGTATTAGCTTTAGAAGCTCGCATTTATTAGTGTTGTACATATTAATTCTGATAAGGAGTCATGGTATACCTGTACTGTATGCTTTTAAATGATTGAATGGGATCAGTGTTCTGTCAATTAGAGTCATCGACAAAAGACTACAAATAGCATTTGCCTGGAATTCACTATTTCATTTAATTGGAAACAGAAGGCTACTATGAATCATAATAGCATCTTGCATCCAAGATGGTGTCAAGGACCTTCACTTTCTGCTAGCTGCGCAGGGGAAAGCCAGGAGTTTACCGTCTTCCAGAAAGACCTATACCGCGCCAGAGACTGTGACCCAGTAATATAGTAACAAAGCTTACAATAATTTGAGTAAATTATGATTCTCAAGATTTTTTGAACAATGATATTGCAGCAATAGTAACTCTGGCACAATTTGGAAGTGTTGAAAGTGAGTGTCTATGAATAACTTTGATAATTAGCCTAAGTAGGCTTTTCAGCCCCTAAAACAAATGTAATTACTATAGCAAAATTACTTATTAAAAATAAGTATACTCTTCTGAAAATTCTTTACATTCTTGTGAATGAAGGATTTGGTAATATCTGACAATCATATGTTGAATGGAGACATTCTCAGTTTTATTCACTCATTTTAATCAGTTTAGCAAAACTAATAAAACATTAATATTCTGTGGGCAGATGCTTTATTTCATGTGTAAATGAATGACGACGGGCATTCAGCGCCATGGCAGAATTGCCAAAGAAAGTTCTAGCCTAATTTTTATACTTAAATAAAGGACTCCCCTGAGGTGCAATGCTGACATTGGTGTCCTTCTCTGAAACAGTCGCCTACTAACCAGGGACTGCAGTATTTTCCACACTTCAAGCCGCACAGTTCTGCAGGGGAGTCAATGGTCCGCAACGGTAAGTGAACTGAGGACGGATTTTCACAGGCCAAGCACAAGCACTGACAACCAATGAGGATTATCAAACGGTGAGTGTGATATCAGGCCCAGACTGTAGCGTGTGTGAAAAGAGTCGTCAAGGCAACAGCTCAGATGCTCCCGACGCACAAGTTCAACCTGACCTAACTGCTCCGACTTTAGCGGCTGCCGACAGTTAGGCCCGGCAGTCCCTAAAATTACGAGCTGTTTGCTTTACCCCTACGCTCTCGCGCGGCTGCGGTGTTGGTTTTAGCCAGAGTTACTTCCAGCAATTCGTCACGCGCGCACCGGACTTTGTGCAAACGCTGCCTTTCCCCTGGGCAGGAAATATGTCTTTTTCCTATTGGACTGCCAGCGCCGTCACAGCGCATTTAATTTCCAGGTTTCCTGTGGCCTGCTGGATCACATGGGCCGCTGGGGTCCGTGCCCTTGCACCCTGGTTCTGCTGGATCACATGGGCCGCTGGGGTCCGTGCCCTTGCACCCTGGTTCTGCGGGATCACATGGGCCGCTGGGGTCCGTGCCCTTGCACCCTGGTTCTGCGGGATCACATGGGCCGCTGGGGTCCGTGCCCTTGCACCCTGGTTCTGCGGGATCACATGGGCCGCTGGGGTCCGTGCCCTTGCACCCTGGTTCTGGTTGGAGGCCTTTGGTTGACGGCAGATGTGGAACAGACACTGACACTGCTACTCTCCGGGGGCACAGTATCCAAATATACTTCTTTAGGCAAAGATAACCAACAAATGCAAGCAGAGAGCAACATATGATTTGCATCAAATATTTATTGGGATTATGAGATGTGCATAAGGCAATGCGTTTATATTAGAGCAGGTCATCACAGTGCAAGGCAAATATTACTCTTACTTGCCTCCCTTTGAATTTTTTATGTTCTTTAGTTCCCTTATTGAGCACCTGGGCATGCTGAATGTAAAAAGTATAATTACTTATTAGATATAAGTAATAGAAAATGAATGCCAAAATACTCATTTAAATACCTCCATTATCAAACGATTATCAGCTATAGTGCTTGTTTCGAGTGAAATGTGTATGCCAAAATAACTTTAACAGAAGAACCTGTGCTCTACTTGGCCCCAAATGGAGTCTATATTTTGTGAGTGATGATGTTGTATCCCCAGTGTGTGGGTCACCAGTTTTCTCCATTAATAGAAAGTTCTTTCCAGGCATCGCTGTTATACACTAACTCTGGTTACTATTCCATGCCAGTACTGTTCTGGCATTATTGTAGAACGAGTTGCACAGGTAATATTGTATAGTATAAGTAAGCCTGTTGTGAGATTGGATTGCTCTACCGACAGGGCAGTGCTTTTGGGGTGAATCCTCCTCTCTGAAAGCTACATTCTGGCCGCTGTAGTCCATTTGTCATAGTCTAGCTTGGCGGTTATCAGGCCCAATTTGCATGGAGAGGTTTTAGTATGTGTTCGAAAACATCCTGCCGTCACCTCCTTCCACCATAACACAAAAGCCCTATGATATGGGGCCAGAGCAGTTAAATGTCGGCCTGTCACCTTGTTCTCCAGAGTGCCTTAAAGCCGCTAAACTCGGGGTCAAAGCATAAAAGGGATTGTTGGAGACGGTGTTGGAGACTCACCACGGCCGAACAGGGACAAGAGAGGGCCCGTAAAAGGAGAACTAGGCTTTTCAACTGGACTCTGTTTTAATGTTCTGCAGCAAGCGTTAGCGCGCAAAAGAGGCCTGAGCCTATCCTTGTTCTCTACCACCCCCCCCCCCCAGCCCAAACCGCTTTGATCTCCTTCCTGTCACCTCTCAGGTTACACGGCCCACTTTTACAGCGCTAAATCAACAGCGAGCCCCGTTTTCCCCCCTCCGTTTGACTGATTGTGCCGTCGTGTTTTCTCAGCCCCCTTCCTTCCCTCCCCTTCGGACACATGGTGAGCCGCCCAGCTCCTGTCAAGGACCTCTGTCGGAGCCTGACGGGCTGTCGAATCGCACATGGATTCCTTCGCTTTTTTTTTTTTTACCTGTTATATTTCCCCCAACACAGAGGGGAAAAAACCCAGGGAAAGTGTTTAGTTGGGGCGTCTTTGCGAGGAAGCTTAGCAGGGAAGGCGTCATTAATCACTGTACTTTTAGGGCAGCCATCTAAACTTGCACTTCAAGGTCATTTTAAAGTATTTATTGGCTTTTCAATTAAATTTATTGGCTTTTCGACGTCTTTCCTGTTTTGTCGTTCACCAAATAAGTAAATTAATTTTCTCGTTCTGATCATGTTAGTTGCATTAACACATTCTGGGATTGTATGTCATTTAGACCCTTCATGTATATTGGGAGTGCTGAAATGAGTTCAGTGTCCCAATTTGTATGAGAAAGTTAGGTTCCTACTCCCCACATCTTACAAAAAAAAGTGTTAATACGTCATTAAGTTTCTCTGCGAGCTTTTGAGAATGTAGCTCTGGACTTTTCTCAGCTGTCACATTGAAAGTTAGCAGACAGAATTAAGGGAACAACAATACTCAGATCATAATTCTATTTTTATTTCATTGTTATCCTTAACCTGTCATTCCCAATCAGAATTTTTCAAATGCAAACAGTGCTTATAGCCAATTTATTTTCATGTGAAAGCATTTCTGTCATTTCACCACCGTGATTCGTGAAATAACTGTCAATCCGTTCATGAGAAGAGCTGTATTTTTATTAATGAAAGCTTGCGAGATCCTTGTTCACATCATGTTTCACACAAATCCAAAGAAAAGATCTGGCCCGTTTCTGATTATTGTTTTAACCCCTGCCGGTCGGCGTTTACCAGTCAAATTGAAACATTTCGGAACCCAATTCCCCGCGCTCTCTGCGTATATTTGAAATGTATCGCTTACAAAGAGCTTGGGAAAAAGCCTTCTCTCTTTTTTTGGCAATCCGAACCCCAAATAGCTACAGAGAGCTTTTGACACGCAACACTACATTCATACATGATGTGCTCTCAAACACTGCCAAAACAAACATGCCTGCCAAACATTCTTTAGCAAGGCCTTTATCTACACAAAAGTGATTTTTAACAATAAATAAGACAAATTGAACCTACATTTACAATTATGTGTCGCTGTACGTGAAGGAGAACAGCAAATTAATTTGGTCTACGTGTTATGACCTGACAAGTTCAAGATAGCAGAAATTAAGATGAATTTCAAGGTTAAAATGAAATGCTGGGATAATTTACTAGGGAATTCTAAATCTATTTTTTAACTACAAATAGTGACATCGTGTTGGTTTTCATACCTAGAGTACAGTACATATTGCTTTAGAAATTAGATCACCACAGATACTGTATATGGAATGACCAGATATTGTTGTATTGAAAGCAATGACTGAACTTGTGCAAACACGGGTTAAATTACTGAATAATTAATTAATCTGCTTTAACTTGAATGGGACTTCTAGAACATCAGGTAAATTAAAGATATTTTATGGCAGGAATTCCCAAACCAGGAATCCAGGTGGTTCTAACATAAAATAACCTTCAGATAACCTTCGTAATAATTGAAACATTGAATATTATTAAATATATTTACTATACTAAATAGATGTAACACCTGATAATAGTGTGTTCTATAGATTCAAAACGTCACTGTGATTTAGACATGTTTCCGTGGAGTGCGGAGCATGGGTATACCAGTGAGGTGGGTGATGTGCCGCGGGTACACAGGTTCTCCCGCTTCTGAAACAGATCCCTGCGCGGTTGCATCTCCGGACCTCAGTGCTGGTTTGCACCGCTAACGCTCAAGCAGACAGGCCCAGCGCAGCCACCATCTTCTTTTCCCTCAATGCCCCCCGTCCCGGTCTGAGCCGACAGCGAGGCGACCTCGGGGTTCGCCAGCGTGGGCCCGAGGTTCACCTTGGTGGCTCCGATGCGGGAGCCTTTGTTTTGAGATGTGTCAGTGGGGGGTGGAGGTCCCCACTGTCTGCAGGAGGGGCTCACCCCCGCACCTCGTTCCCAGGGACCTCCGCATCTCATCTGCAGGCTCTGTGGCTAACTCAAACACAGGCCTGGCTGAGAAAATAGGCCCTGCTTTCTTTACTCCAAGGCTCAAGGGAGATTAGGCCTTTCTGTGAGCCGCCATGTGTCAGGAGGCCAGCCCTGCAGATTAATCATCCGGACAGGAAGTGAAGACCTGAGCGGAGACCTGACAGCCACCGGTGCGCAACCACAACCACGCAAATGTCACTCTGCCAATGCAGAAATGTAATGTTATTCCTCCACGGACATTATTCTTGTGAAGAATGCATGGACATGCCATTAGGCACAGTACCACCTGAAGAATGAAACCTGCCATCTCCCAGCATGCAATTCTCAGGCCCGCGAGGCTGTGATTGCATTTTCTGGCTGCAGCCACATTACAGAGTAAAGCTGCACCGTGGATCTGTCCACTTTTCATCCGGCACTGATAACAGCCAGGCCCACCTGTTCCCCATCATGTGGTTACAGCGTAATGTGTAGTCTATTTAAAATGAAACATTTCCCCGTACTTCCCCGTAGGACCCAGCTGAAATTGTTCTTCAGCAATTATGTATATTTTGTTACTATTATTGCCATTATTTAATCGCAAACCCCAAACCAGTTCAATAGCTGGAGAGACGCTTACCGTTCCAGTTCTGAGTGCACATTTGTTCGCTTAGTGGTGAACATGCTGTCAACTGCTGTTGAGGAGTCACAAGGTGTTTGTCACCCAGCCGCTAGGGGGCGCTAAAAGACAAATACATTTAATTCATAAATTCTCTCCTGCTGATCGCTTATTCCAGAATCTCAAAATGGTCTACAGTGAAAGATTGGGGGTAGCAGGGGTTTACCTCATTTCAGCTACCACCAATGTGCAGCACCTATCTGCTTAAGTAAACGTAAAATAAAATACAGTAGATAACCTGTTAAAGACAATAATGACAACATGGCATAATTTATTAATAACATTTTATATAATTCATAATATATTCTATGTTTTACATAACAGCAGAGCAGCCGTATCCCTTTTTCCATAAAAGTATATATGCTGAAGCGGTAGAGGCTTTTTTTTTTGGGGGGGGGGGGGGGGGGGTGGTATATATTTTTTAAAGGTACTTGCCGTGAGAAGCTCTCATTTCATGAGAGTATTGGTTTACCCAAATCTAAAATCATATAACTAACTCTGCCCCATGAAAGACTGTACTTTTAGCTATCCGTCTTTTTTAATAAAAAGCCTCTTACTTCCATTCCTGGCTCATTCTAATCTTTCCCTCTGGGACATCATTTCAAGCTGAAGAAAGGACAGCATAAAATTGGCTCTTTTCCATAAAAATGAAGCGCTGGTTTGCGTGCAATATTCATAATGTTTTTAAAGCCCAAGAATGCTGTAAATAATGTTACTGGTAACTGTGTTAGAGCAATCACACTGTCAAGAAGAAGAAGAATTATGGCATAGACATTCAAAAAGGTATCATAAAGACAACAAAATGTTCATAGAATGGAGCAGTCTGTAAATTTTCTTTTGATATGACAGATATGAGCATCGTGGTATATTTCAGCATGTTGTCCTATTATCTAGCATTGTAGAGAATGGTCAGTCTCTTAATATTAACTTGGTTTAGGCTTCTTATATTATAGGGGCATTTAGGAGTGGTCAGAGAGTATTCTCTGCTTATTCCCTGCTTCACAAACAGCTGGTTTCAGCTGAATTATTTCCAAACTGCCTCAGTATTCAGCTTTTTCCTGCAGAGGAAGAACTGTGCCACAGGGCATTTCCCTGAATGATAGGTCACACAAACCAGACGAGAAAAATTGTATCCACAAAAATGCCCACGGGTTTCCTCTCTAAAACAGCATTTATTATACGGAAAAAAAAACGACTCCACATTTTTTGAATCTCCCCAGTTAATGGTTTGAGAGATACAATTTTTAAGAAATGTACACTAATCTATAACTTGTTCATGTTGAACCATTCAGAATACTTTAGTGTCAGTTTTCACCTTTCCTATTTGCTTCAGACAGTATCAGACAAATCACATTTCACAGAATCCCTGAAACCCACGGGGGAAATGTTTAGTTGGCTGTTCCAAAGGTTCACAAACAGGATGGCCACTGGCCATGGATTTATTCTCTTTCCAAAACTTTTTGCAGAAGGCCTCATATTAATTCAAGCTCCAGAACACACACAGTAAAATGTCCAGTGTTGATTTGATTCTAACAGAGTACATATGAGTCCAATTGGGACGATATGTACTCTGCAAGAGTTGATTTAACACTGAACATTTTACTAGTGCATAAATAAAAACTGCAAGGTAAACTATTAGCATTTTTCAGACAAAATGAATAAAACTGGATCAAATTAATAAAGCAAATTCATTAATGAAGCTTTTTTTTTGCTAATAAGCCAATAAAATGTCACATGACTAGAGTCAAGGCTTTGAGCGGTTGAAAATATTTGTTTAAATAAAGTTTACAGTGCTAACTCAAAATCTCATTCACCACCTTGAAGAACAGGAAAGGGGTGGGGCCATAACCAAGTTATGTAAGCAGAACCAGTGACTGGCCTATAGCGTTGGATTTGACGCTTATAAAAAATGACACCAGGGATATATACTCTGTCCTTTGAAGAGCCAGAGGGTGTGTAGGTTTATTTATTATAGTTGATTATACAGTTAACTCACCAAACCTGGTTTCTTGGAATCTGAATTAGTTCTTTATCTTTGCACTCCTGTTTGGATCGAGCGTGCCGATGGGATGGGCCTGCATTCCAAACTGGGAGAAGAAGAATGATGGGAGGACATAAAAGTATATCTATGACGTGGTTACAACATAATATGCGACCTACTCAAATTAAACGTTTCCCCATATTTCCCTATAGGGAATAATTCTGAAGCAATTAAGCGTAATGGTAATGATATTGAGTATAATATACAAATTAGGTTTAGAAAGGGCTGTGAACAGGCAATGTGCTTCACTAAAAAGTGGGCTTTGAATGATTTTGAAACAGATGGGGCGCAGTATGCAAGTGAGAGAGGCTGGACAGAGGTCAGTGAGGACCGAGAACGTCCGAGCGGACATCCCCTGGCTGCTCACCCCCCGGGACCACTACCTGGTAAGGGCCAAAACAATCGGAAAGTAAAGCTGGAAATGTGCATGTTAAAGAAGGGGCCCCCGCTGCAGCCCTAAATAAGACCCGTCGGCCGCGGCGGCTGATTCAACGTTAAACAGGAAGGCTTTAAAAGGCAGCGCGGACTGTGAAGAGGCCGCAGCGAGCAATCAGACAGGTCCCTTATTGGGTATCAGATACCAGGGTCCCAGGCCCCCGAAATCACCGTGTCTAGACTCTCTGGCACCTGATTTTACATATTTACCAGCGACGAGAGAGAGAGAGAGAGAGAGAGAGAGAGAGAGAGAGAGAGAGAGAGAGAGACCCCCCTCCCCACCCCTAACCCGTGCCTCCCTCCTGGTGCACACCTCTCCACCCTCCGACATCTTTGAGTGATTACAGCAGGACCTCTCTGCAGTGCAGGAATGTGTCCCCGTACCTGGCTCCTCCCCGGCGCGGCTCTTTGATCTGCCCTCCGTATCCCGCGATCTGAGCGTGGCCGAGGGGGCCCGCGGGGGAGGGGGCGAGGGTCCGGGGACCTCGCGTTCCCTGGGAACTCCGGACTTTCATGTACAGGGCCGGACCAAATTTGAGTGGGGGAGGTGAAGCTGAGCAGGGCCGCTCGCTTTTGGGCCATGCCGTGGTCCGCTGGTCACTCCCCCGTCATATAGGGTTCTCAGTCACTCTCGTCCCCACTGGCCAGGTCGTTAGCAAGAAAAAAATCCCTTTTTTTTTACTAGCATCTGGACGACATTTTCACCTAATCAAAGGAGACAAGTTTTTAAAGATCCCAACAATGAACAAAGTTGTTTTCACAGAAATGTCAACCAGGCAAACACTCTTAACCCCGTGACCTCGTGCTCCTAATTGGTGCCAATCAGGCGAGTGGCTTGGGTTCACATATATCATTAGCTCATTGGCAGTGTCAATATGCAGGCCGAGCTGTGCGGGGCCTGATCTATAATCATAAAACTCTGATTTCTTGGGCTCAAATAGCAAAGAATATAGGATGTTGTTTTTGCTAATATGCTTCATCATGCTTTAACAAAGCTGTATCTCTGTGGATAAACTAAGAAAATAACCACTGATAATTATTTCCATTTTACATTTAAACATTTAGCATCAGGGTCTCATCAAAAAGTAGCAGTCAGTACATAATCGTACACCATACATTTAGATGCTATAGTTGTTACAAAAAAGTAATCGTAATATGTAGCATTAATAGGAAATATAATGGTTAGGGGATATAGTTTAGGATTTAGCATAGGTTGCGGCTAGTAAATCCATGTGAAATGTTTTGTGTTTGCCATTGCATGAGCCAAGATGTAGTTTAAATAGGTTTGTTTTCTGTCTGTAGTAGAAGTTGGGCAGTGACTTTGCAGTGGCGGTGTAAAGAGGCTTTGCAGTGATAAAGCTAAAAGTGACTTTACAGTGATAAAGGTGAAAGTGGCTTTGCAGTGATAAAGGTGAAAGTGGCTTTGCAGTGATAAAGGTGAAAGTGGCTTTGCAGTGATAAAGTTGAAAGTGGCTTTGCAGTGATAAAGGTGAAAGTGGCTTTGCAGTGATAAAGTTGAAAGTGGCTTTGCAGTGATAAAGCTGAAAGTGGCTTTGCAGTGATAAAGCTGAAAGTGGCTTTGCAGTGATAAAGCTGAAAGTGGCTTTGCAGTGATAAAGCTGAAAGTGACTTTGCAGTGATAAAGTTGAAAGTGACTTTGCAGTGATAAAGCTGAAAGTGGCTTTGCAGTGATAAAGCTGAAAGTGACTTTACAGTGATAAAGCTGAAAGTGGCTTTGCAGTGATAAAGTTGAAAGTGACTTTGCAGTGATAAAGCTGAAAGTGGCTTTGCAGTGATAAAGCTGAAAGTGACTTTACAGTGATAAAGCTGAAAGTGGCTTTTCAGTGTTAAAGGGGTAAGTGGCTTTGCAGTGATAAAGCTGAAAGTGGCTTTGCAGTGATAAAGGTTAAAGTGGCTAAAAGGTCATGTTGTTTTTAGTTTTTTTTGACTGATGGTGTCCAATATATGTTTAAATTATCTGTAAACTCACTTGCAGATTGCAGTGTGGAAAAACACTGAATTAGAATGTGTTGTCCATGCTGGTCTGGGGCTTGAGAGGCCTAAATAGTGGGGGAAAGTGGGGAAATTAAAATCAAATGCCCGTTATTTTGTATATTTCATAAAAATGAACAATCATTGTCTCTTTTTGAATTGCATTTAAATGCAAGACGATTTTTGATCCGGGCTTTTTTTACGATAAAAAGCACAACTAGCAGCAAACGTAGAGGATGAGAGGGTAAAGGACAACATGATGGGTGTCTGTCTTTTGGGGTTTGTTGACAAAGCAAAAAAACTTTCAAAAACATCCAAATATGAGCCAAGTTAAAATTTTCACATCAATTTTCGCATCTATAGGATAAATGGTCTGGGAGGTTACTGGTTACAAACAAATTCTAAAAACAACAGATTTTTTAGTGAAGAATTTAATTGAGATTGAGGGCAAGATAATGATTTATTAGCCTCATATCTATATTTCAAGGAATGCATGTGTTTATTTATTGTCCTCAGCAGGAAATCACACACAAATCCAACATAGTTGCCACTGGCATCAAATTCTGATACGCCTACATTTTTCAGCTATCTAAGAATTTCATATAACAGTGAGATGGAGAAACAAGCCCTTTAATTACACAAAAAGTATATTTTTGGGGGGATTTTTTTTTCATCCAAGGAAGAAGATATGTTGCGCTTATGCCCTGCAGCCAGTCACATACAACCTAAGTCCTTCTCATGGGGGTGGTGTGGGGGAAGGGGAATCATTTTTACCTACAACAGAAACAAAGTACACTTAAAACGTAGGGACAAACTCCCGACCAAAAAAACAAAAATCGCAATAAATCCATCCGTTAATTCAACCCCTCCCCCCAGAGGCACCAATATCACATGCATGGAGTGACCCGTTACGTAACCCTTTCGTTTGGAGAGGAGAGGACGACGCCGGAGAGAACCGAGACTCTCCGGGCCAAATTATCACGCGTGGGGTGATTGGAAACAGATGTGGGCAAATGGAACCTTGGAAGAAGAAGAAAAAAGAAAAGAGAAGAAGAAGAAGGGAAAAAAAGCCTCCTTCATCTAATTGGGAAAACAGGAGGAAGCATAAATTTCACTGCCATTAATAACTTCAAGCATTCCCGCGTGGCCTTTACCGCCCCCCGATGGCCAAGACATGTGCTTCTCATTAGGGCCGCTGCCACATCTGAGCCTCGTTATTACCTCATTCGCCGGTAGGAAAATCAGGGATTCTTTATGGGCTGAAGAGGGGGCCGTTTAAAATATTCCACAAAAAAAAGCACTACTGTACCGTAGCCAGAAAAACCCTTGTTTAAAAAACAAAAAATAACTGTAAAAAATTTTTATTATACTATTCACGGGCAGTTACTGGGAGGCCTACTTTCATTCACGTCTTTGGCTTGATTTAAACCACTGTTGACCTTTGTGGGGGGAAATAAACTAAAAGCGAGAACAATCAGTGACACCTGGGAAGTTATTTGCGAGCCTACTCCTTTGAGAAAACAATACTAGGTAATAGCCACTTTGGGTTACTGTATGACAAATAAAACAAAGGTTGTTTGGTTACATACAAAACCTTGTCAAGTTAGCCATTGTTAATATAATATATGTAATATAATATAATATTGGCCAAGTAAGCTGAATGCATATTCATTAAGATAATTGACTATAGCTTTCTACAATTACACTAGCATTATGAAAGACTCTAGTTAAGAACCTTAACAAAACTCTTATACTTTGCTGCAATTACCGATTCTCTTATTTAACCTATTGTGAATGCAGTTAAGAACTTTGTTTTGTAAAGCGCTTTGGATAAAATAATCTGCTAAGTGATGCGATGTAATGTACGGGGACGTGATTTGTAGTGGTTTCTTCCGTGGTACCTCCGACCTGCTCCAGTAGCAGGGAGGGACACTCCTCCCTCAGGCTAAACTGAGGTCCCCTTCACAGCGGCCCGTCACAAGAGACGGCTCGTCCGTTATCCGCAGATGGAGTGAGCAGGCATACCCACGACCCACGACCTCATGCTGCTGAGCCCTTTAACATCCTCAGTCATTCATCCTCTGCGATGGCGATACGCAGGTCCGTTTCTCATTTACACGTGTGTACTCGTAAAGGAGTGAGCGGTCAAAACACTGTAAGCTTCTTTCACACAGACATTCAATTTAATACGACGGCAGCATTTATAAAAACAATTCTTAACTTTTAAAATGCCATCCTTATGTCGTAAGCAATGCTGTAGCTAGTACCTGTTTCCAGTTAACTTAATAAACAGGTGCTTAAATTAAAATGTGACCAAGAACAACTATAATCCTCGAGGAAGACAGCCTAACCCATTCTATAGTTTATATATATAGCCTCCATGTTCTTGCAGCTGTAGGATGTTTTTTGCAGTTTTTTGGGGGGCAAGATGAGTTCCTACAGTCCACAGTAGTATACAGTACAGATTTGCAGTTTAATATTTTTTATAAACAAGACCTGGGACATGGTGAGGGTTGGATATGAGATAAATGTACTTTCTTTTCCTGACACCAAACAGAAAAAAAATTCTTAATTTGTCTGTATTGTGTTTTTAAAAAGTTACAATGCAGTTTAAGATAACACTTTATGATACAGAATAATGCTTTATTCATAAAGCATGAATACTATCAGTTTTCAATTTTAGCTTTTAGCCCAACATCAATAAATACTAGGTGTCAGGGTCTTAAATATTCTGTATAAGATTACAATATTCACAATAGTGATTTTATGCATAAAGATTTGTTTGGCCACATGGGCCATGTTATCTTAATAGCACACTGATCTAAGTGTAATTACATATGATGTGGTTATTAATAATTTATCAAGCATGTATAACTTATATTTAATATTCCAAAGTTTTGGTTTGTGTTATATAGCTTTTTTGTGTTTGGATGCATTGATGTTAATGTCTCATAGTAGAATGAACCACAACCAGGCGGAGAGTGTGTTGAATATGTTTATATAATTGCCTGTTCTCTAATACATTGAGAACAAATCCCTATGCCTTATATATCTGATTGAACCAGCTCTGGGGCTGTCAAGAGAACTGCCAGAGGCTGACTCATCTGTATCACCTTGTTGGCCATTTCTCAGTGGTATTCATTTTAAATTGTCGGCTAAAAACACACACACAGTCACACACACATACAATTCAGGGCTGGAAAACCACTTTATTACAAGTAGATTCATTAATCCATTTTTTAAAGTCTGTTTTAATTAAAGTAAGAAGTTATGAATGCATGCAACAAAATAACGTGGCCTTATGGTGTTTTCCTTTTATATGTATATATTTTTTGTTGTTGTAAATTTTTAGTGGAATGTAGCAACCAACAGAAAGTTTAATTCTACTTTTCATCTTTAAAGGTATCAAATGTTTTTACAATGATATAAGAAACTGTGTAATTGTCTGATACTCTCTCAATTTAGTGTTTGCAACAGTTTCAATGAAGCAGTATTGCGGTGAAACAGAGCCCTCAGCAGATGGCAGTCTTATTCTGTTGGGACAAATAACTGATTAACACACAGCCACAAACAGGCGTATAGAATACACTCAGACTTGTAATGAATCTTGTGAAAGACCAATACTTTTACTCGTGTCCAAAATACCAAATTTACAGCTACAGGCAGACAGACAAACACATATATGGATTGAGTGCACATAATAACATTGTGTAGCATGTTTTTGTATTTATGCTGTTTGTTCTCATAGCGATTGCTGTGCACATTCAGTCTGTACCAAATCTAAGTACAATTACACCATAATAAGCAACCATTTAGGAACAGACCTGCATTTAATGAAATGTCCCGTTTAAAAAAATGTCAGCCATCTGTATTTCATTCAGTCATTTACAAGGGTAAATTGTTTCTGCTTGATAGCCTCTTCATGAGCACCAGCAGGTGGTATATTCAAACCATTACACATATTAGCTGTGGGTAAGATTACATGATAATCTCCCTTTCCACTACAATCACATACATAAGAAGCCTGCCAAAATGTGTTATGGATCTTAAGACAGGGTAGGGGCGGCATGTATATCCCTGAGATGTATCCCTGAGTCGCTTTGGATAAAAGCGTCTGCTAAATGACTGTAATGTATAACACTAATAGCCACAACACAGTTAAACTAGTAAGCTTGTTTACAGTAAACCTCCAGAAGTTTATCAACCAGGTGCATGCAATTAGCTTAATTCACAGCTGATTAAATCTTTGACCTACATTTTAAAATGTCCTGTTGGCATGTGTAATTATCGAATGAAGGTTTGAATTGAAGGTTTTGCTGGGAGGAGAGCATTACCCTTCCATAGATTGTAAACACATTCTATGAATTTAGAGTTTTGCTTTGATGTTTGCTGCTCATCCCAAAACGCAGGGTTGACGCAGGGTTGACTCTAAAATACTTCAGAAACTCATCTCATTTATTGTAGGTTCCAGAGTAGAGCATCCACAATCAGTACTTTTGCAGTATGGTTGTAAAAAAAAAGAAATAAATAAAAGTATGTATTTGCTTTCAAATAAACCATTATTGTGTCATTGAAAATCAATAATGCTATTTTAAAAAGTTTGCTTCATTGCAGTTTAGATTATTCATTATACATCTATTATTACATAGATCATATGATGCAATGCCCGTGAGACCACAGTCCTACCTACTATAATATATAGTATCATAATATTATCCTGTTTGTATTATATTATTGTATCATTATTCATTGGTGTATACTAAACAGTACAATAAGAGAAGATAAGATGGACTTTATTTGAGGAAATTTGTCTTGTATCAGTGTTTCTGAATCACCAACTAAAGCATCAGTTTATAGACAGCATACTTCTCATAATACATATAATCATACATCTAAATCAATCATCCATACTAAAACACCTCAACCATCAGTTCAATAAATGACGTATTTAATATCATTCATACATACCGTACATACATACATAGATATCGAGCCTGCATACAGATTACGTACAGGCTACCTGCATATATACCAATATTAAGACCAAAAGCAACCTATTGCACATCCCTAGTATGATCTTACATACTAGCAAAGGATGGAACAATATTCACTGAAATTGAAGTATAATTGTACAGATATACAGGTATCAAACTTGGCTTATTAGTAAGTTATCTTGATTTATTTATTTGAAATATTTTCTTTGTAGACATAAAAGCTGAACAATCTTGCACGCATCAAATATGAATAACGTATTATTCCCAGTAACTCAATCCAATCCGAATAGCCTTATGTAGCCCAATGTATAGCTGGCGATCCTTCCAAACCACCAGTCCAAAACCACATTGTTAAGTGTTAGACTGTGGTTTCATATAAACAGGGTGTTAAATGTACACCAACAGTGTTAGCTCTACACCAGCAGTTTTGCTGTGCAGGTGAGATGTAGACACAATACTACAGTTGTTACCAGTTTAGTATACAATGTACTCTTTTCAGGAACAATCTGTATAAACACTGTGTACCTGCTGTTTCCCTCAAACAGTCAGGCTGAAGTCCCCTGTGTCTGGCTTGAATTTGCACAAAGTAACAAAATGTTTCTAAAATTCCCAAAAAACATACAGTTTACAAAATGACAAAGTAGCCTTTAGTGTTCAAGGAAAAAATGGCGGCCAGTTTTTAAATAACTGAGACTAAAGGGCAGTTATTTTGTAAATCATATCCTTCTACAAATCTTTGGAATCTTTGAGCTGCATCAAGGACCCAGATGGTGAAGTGATATTTGTCTCCCAGCACAGGAGACATACAGCCAATGCTACATTCGACCTGTCGGTTCTGGTTAGCACCTGACAATCAGATTCGAGTATATTTCTTTCACTAAGCCGAAGGCAAATGCGAATCTGAATTTATTACCGAAACGAACGCTCCCAGTATCAGTAACACAGCTAATGATTCTCACATGTAATATCTCTATAATGGAGAGATTTACTGGCTTTTTATTTATTTATTTATTTGGCAGAAAATGGAAAAAAAATGCATTTAAGAAAAAAATGTTTAAATCAGGCTTCACAAAGTTTCTAGAAGACAGTGATATTTTTTGGTCCAACCAAATATTATGAGGTATTCAACCTACCCTGACCCCTGGCCCCCATCACTCTTAAAATAATATAACAGACTCCACTACAAGGCAAAGTAGACCATGCTCATTCAAATCAAATCAAATCAAATCAAAATGTATGTATATAGCGCATTTCACAAACAATTGTTACAATACACTTCATGTCATTTATGTTTCTATTGATAATAATAAAAGTCTTTGGTGTTACACAAACATGGTTTACACCTAATGGTCGTACACATTATTGTGGACTAAAGTTTATAAAGTCATATTCATCAGGTGAACAAGTCAAGAAATGAGGGAAAAAGTAGGACAGGATATGGCTATTCTGTTTTTTGGTAGAGAGGCCAAGCATGAAGAGGAGTTAACCTCAAGCACCCTGCAACGGCCAGGCTGGCGGTACTCATGCTAAGCCCATCTGCCGCTTTGGGACCATATTTAGAGCATGTGTTCTCAGAAGAAATAGCTGCCTAACAGAAAAAGAGCTGGCTTTAGGAAGACGCGTTCTGCGCTTGCCCACTCCCTGCTGATCCCAAATCAGTTATCTGTAGCATGGCTGCTGGCCGATAATGGCGGGTGAGAAGGCCTACTTTAAGGACTGCAATAAGAGCTCAGTCCATTTCAAGAACAACTGACAGAAAAAAATATTTATTTGACTGGATACCATTCTCACTGCCTCGGTTTCCCTGATAAAAACTGAGCTAACAATTCCTGGTTTATAGAACATTCCCAGAATGCCTGAGTAAAATTCCAATCATTTTGTCCAATTTCCTGGATGTCCTTTGAATGTTCATTTTCATTCACAAGGGATATCAAAAGAACAGCCTTAGAATTTTATCTGTGTTATTCCTGTTATAACGATTGAATTGTTTATGGCCATGTTAACTTTATCTGGAAATGTGGTTTACAATTTTTACAATCTCAGTTTCAATACTAACATTCAGACCATTCTGAAAATGGTATTGACACATATCTTACATGGTTTTTATGATGAAATTACATTGAGCGGTGAAAGTCAGTAAGTATGCAAAATGCATGGAATGTGTTTCAGAGAACCTTTTTTGAAATAATATTTTAAGACTGTTGGGGATGTCGTCATGTAAAATCACATAACGTCTCGTTTGCTGAAAAAGGGCAGGTGGCTGGGGAAGAGAGAGGTTTTTCTGACATTCGGCCCAGATTTTATGCTACTGTCAATCTGCGTTCAAAACATTCGAGGCTCTTTCTCCAGCAGCAATGGCCAAGTGCACATTTTGCACTCTCGACCAGATTTCTAACTGGAAAAATAAATGACCAATGACAACAGTGGCGGTGAAAATGACACACACTACCATGGCACATACACGAATACATCGCAATTTTGCGTTAAACAAACCCCTAATTTAATTAGGTTAAGTCTGTTCTGACAGTAAACAGCCTTTATTCAGAAAACAGCTGTACTAATTCTGCACTGCGCCACATGACCTCTAGAATCCCATAATTACCGACAAAATTAGCTCATGTAAGCACATTATGCCTGGCTGAATCACTTTCTGCCAAACAGGCTCACCTTCGTGATTAATACTCTTTCTTACAAGTGAATCACGAGGTTCGGGCGGTTTTTTGGAACGGGCTCTGAGAACCTTCGAGGTGGCGTCCTGACCTTGGACACTGGCAAGAGCAGAGCTGTTTCATTAACTCGAGCGCGGATTTCGAAACAGAATAGCTTTCATGGCAGGAATTTCCTGCCTCTTGATCTAGGAAAGCATAACACATTTCTCTCTGTGGGGTTCAGCCTCATAATAAGTTGCATTTGGTACGCCAACAGAGTTTTACTCCTTTTTGGGGCAGTTGAGCACATATATAAAAACTCTTTGCCATCAGTATTAGGTGCATGAGACCATCTGGCGGAACAGAGGTGGACAGAAAAGGGTTTTTTCTCAGCCCTCTGTAATGTCCATTCCTACTGAAACAGCTGCTTCTAGAGAAGCCAAGCATTGGCTTCCCGGAAATCGTCATAGAGGATACTTGTATGCAAAGGGAGGATATATGCTTAAAGGACATTACAAAGGTTTTTATAGAAAGTGAACATTAGCCTCGTGTTTCCTTTGTGCTGTATCTGAACCGACTCCAGTGCTCCAGTGAACTTGTGAGAAGGATGAGTTTGTTCCCACCACTTCCCCCTGACATGGTAATATATAAACATAGTCTGTTCGTAGTCCACAGCTTTTTGAAGCTCACTTTTAGATTTGTGTCAATGTACTTCAACTTTGAAAACATTGTTTTCTGCCCTTATGACACATTGTGGTCATTTTAACGGATGCGTGTCAGAATTACATGGTCAGAGGAGATATTTTTGTCATCACTGTGTGGTCTTTTTACCATATAGCTTCCTCCTTTTAGCTGACGTTTCCCTACATAGAGCAGAGCCATGTTGTAAGAACAACGCTGACACCATTCAGATTACAGTGTAGTGAATGTTTCATTATATATGATAAAAAGGCACGTTAGAAAAATACTTTTTTGAATGGATTTAAGTAGGACCCTTGATATGGGTACGTTGTTGCAATGGGAATATTTTAAGCTGTTCGTTCGGAGGATAAAGCGTAAAATAGATCAATAAACATGCAATATCTACGATACAGAAAGACAAATGTGCACACAAATTATCAGTAGCTAAGAGTAATCTAACATGGGCCCCAAATGAAAAAGCACTTACTTTAGCTGTTCAGAGCTCTGTTTTCCCCCACATGCAGTAATAATAGAAGAGTGGTGACTCGGAGGAACCTCAATGGAACCAATTCTCTCAGCCAAAATGCACTCCAACATGCATTACAGTGGTAATAATACAAAATAGACAAACACTAATCCAACTAATTTAAAACTATTGGTATGATTTATGGGCAAATCTGTGGAATATGACTTTAATAATAGTTACAAATATCTGAACCGCAGAACCGGTTGGGAAACACGATGGCGGCGCTGCACTTTATGGAAAGGCTAACTGACTTGGCAAAAATCGCTGTTATTAACGGAACATGAAAATTGTTGTGGTTCGGTGGCCATGGGTGCTGCAAGCTGAACCGTTGATTAAACGGCCGCCTCATCGCTTGTCGTAACTGAATAACATGTTTTTGCGTTAGGCGTCCAATGTGTCAGCTGCTCAGAACCACCGGGTGCCAACAGCCACGTCTGGGGATGGTTTAATGGGTGCTGTCGTCTAGTTAAGCTGCAAGAGTGCTTTCTTCTTTTCTATAGCTGTTAGAATTTTAAAATGAATATTAGACTGGAAAACAAGGCTATATATAGACATTGAGAAACATATTATATGTGCACATTTATGTGTGTGTGTGTGCGTTTGTATAAATTATAAAATCGCTCATAATATAATTTCTAATTATTTCCTATACTGTATAGCTATAGTGAATTTCTTGTTGAACGTCATGGCAAAACTTTGAAAGGAAATGTCTGATTCTGACTTCATCTTGCTAAGTTTATTGGGTCTCATTTGAATAAAGTTCAGGATAAGGTTACAGAACAATGTGCATTGTTTACCCAGAGGAGAAATGCCAGTAAAACGTAATGCTTGGCTGAAGCCCGTTTGCTCAATTCAGAATTTTTTTTTAAAACAATGCACTCAGGGAAGCTGTTGGAACAAACAAACATCCTGCTGTCCTGGTGGTATCTGGGCTGTCATATTTTACATTCCATGTTTAAATTCCAGGACGGAATTTACACAAACAATCTCTCTGATGTGGATGGACAAACATTCCCGCACGGAAAAGAAAGGCGCGTGGCCTATTCCTTGCAAGCCAGAAACTTCAAGACATTCATTTTTCCCTCTGCGTCGCTGCAAAGGAAAGAGTTAAGAGATGTTGTTAATTGTCACGTGACATGAGTAATACAGACAACACGCACTCCCCTCGTATGCACATCTTGCCTGCAGATGTGGCGATACCACAAACACTTCAAAGTGCCTCCCTCAGACAAGCTCCACATTCTGACGCCAACTGAAAATGTCCTGGACACGCAGAGTGGAAAATATTAAACATTTCATACAGCTTAGGATGGGCTTCAAAAACATTTAGTTCTAATTCAGTGTGATTCAGCGGAAAATACTAACAGAGTTCATTTTCTTGAAAAAGAAGACTTAAAACTGGAAGGTGCCTGCACACTCTCACACTAAATGAACCCCGTAAAATAACTCCACTCAGGTAGTGGTTGAAACGGTTTGTGCTTTTAGTACGAGAAGAGAATTCCAGAACATTCAAATTGTGATATGGTGTTAGTCATTTTCAGATATTGACAATTCTCAGATATTTCTAAGAAACTGGCATGATGTACAGATTTATGGTCCTGCTTCATATTCGTGTTATTCCAGAGGCAGCAAATTGAGGCATTTCCTTGTCACAACTGAAACTTGACATTCCCAGCAACTTTGACCTTGACCATGCCAATGATGGAGGCAACATCAACAACAAAACAAAACTCCCCACTGCAAAACAAAGCAGGGGACTCAAGCTGAACCAAATAATTAAAAACAGAACGCTAGACAATGTCTGTCTCCCTAGTGGTTCAAACAGCTGAGCTTGGTTGTGGCCTGAAAGGGAAGAGTGTTTTGAAATTACATTTTATAGAGGGCAATTATTTGACCAAACTTGGTGTTTAACCCCCATAAACGCTCCCAACCCACTCATCCAAGAAAGGAAGGTATTTTAATATTATATTCATAAAACAATAATGCATCAACTGAGAAAAAAACATGTTTAACATGTAGAAATAAGTTTCAATTAATTGCTTTCATTCATAAACAATGCTGCTCAATGAACTATGGGCATTTTGGAACAGCATTAAGTGTAACACAAAAATCATCCAGCTTTGGATAATATGTAGCCTACATGAGTCTTTAACACCAAAAGCAGAAATGCGCAATGGTGAAAATCAATTAAATATTAAAAATTTGGAAGAAATGTGAAATGTAATACGGCTTCAGTGATGCAGCATGTCAAAGTTAAAATGATTTAAATTAGTCTTGTTGCTCCTAATGATGTAGATGTGATGACCGCCAAATTAAGGAGCATGACATATCGCAACAATATGGTGGACAGTCTATTGATACAAAAGTCTAAATGCATATTCTTATAATGATATTTATTTTGCTGGTTTACTAAACAATACGGTATTGATTTCAGACGTCCTATGATTAGGCCACTCAACCACGGGCTCATAATCACTATGTTGGAGCAAAGGCTGTAATTTAAAAGGTGGCAACCGTTTTGATTTCCCCCGGTGATGAAAAGTCCATCTCCAGATTTGTTTTGAACTTGCTTTTCAGAATGTGGCTGAACTGAACATCAGCCATAAAGTAGTACTTTCTCTCATTTGAGTGGACGCCTTGCGGAACCACAGTAAAAGCTGGAAAAACCGCTCGTAGGATTTATTACCAGGCAAGAGGACTTAAAATGTCTTCAGAGTTTGATTGTTATTAGTGGTATTGTGATGAGGTTGACTGTGGCCAAATTGACTGCGCTCCACACCACACCACACCACACTGGACGGCTTAAGTGTGCGCTCACGCAACCGCCTGGTCAGACCTCGCACCTCTGCGGTTGGGAATTGCCCGCCTGGCACGGGAGCCAGTCTCCCCTCTTGCCGCACAGGTGACCTCTGCATCCACCAGCGTAACCGCTCTGGATGACTGCGCGGCCGCGGTACCAATGTACTCTGTACCTGGACGCAGCGCTTTTTCTTTCTTTGATTTGACATTTTTTAACCATTTTTTTTTTTTTATCCCTATTTGGAATTGCCACTTGTGTTATAGGTTTACTGCCCATGTCTGCACACCAGGTACACTGCAGCCAAAGTGCATGCGTTAGAGATGTGATTTTATATTGCTTAATCCGCATTGTGTGAACGATAGTGCCATGTGGAAACTTTCTGAAACATATACACTGACACAACAAAAAGAAAAACCCACATGACAAAGTAATGGGTAATTGAAATCGGTTTGAGTGTCTATACAAATGTTTTCTCCTGTAGGGACAGAAAATATTACATAAACAAGTTAAAAACAAACTGCAACGTAGAGATAACATTTTCATATGGCAGTACCACAAATCTGCACAATGACGTCAAAAATAAGCGCCCACACAGAATGAGCAATGAGGAAAAGCAAGTCCTAGGTTGACTGCTTCTTCAACACCCTGTCGGCTTGTTGTTTAGCTTCGCTGTACATGCATGTTTTCATCTTCGCCATTGTAGCAGCTAGCTAGCTAGCTACAAATGCTCCACTGAAACAGCTAATCCCACCCACAGGCTCTGTAGCCACAACCACCCCTCCCCACACAAAAAAGAGTGTCATGCCCAGAAATGTCCCAAACACATCTTAGAATCGTAAATACAGGCAGAGGAAACTAAATACTTTTGCTTTAATACAGTTTAATGTCACATTTTGTCTGTGTATTTATCACAGTTTACTTAATTAAAACACTGTCAATTGTTAAGCGCTAACATGAAAAATAATAAATGTTTTCACAGCCAATGACAAGTTTTGATTCGGGTCCAAAAAGGCATCTAAACATTTTCCAACAAAACTGCCAAAAGCAATGTTAGAATACATTGTAGTGTACATATATATTCCACATAATATTACAAAATTAGATCATTTTTATTACTCTTGTATGAATCCAATTGACATAGCCCAGGGGTAGGCAACCCTGGTCCTAGAGAGCCGCAGGGTCTGCTGGTTTTTGTTGTTACTCACCACTTAATTGGTCAAATTTGAGCTGTTGACACACACAGTTAACTCTCTCACTGGTTTCTTTTGTCTAATTAGTTGCTGTGTTTTAGGTGAAAAAAAAAAAAAGCAGGACAACCGGCTCTCTAGGACCAGGTTGCTTGCCCCCCCTGCCTATCCCCCCCCGAAAAGATATTTAAGAATCCGGTCCATGCTAGGTTTTGACTTAAACTTTATTTTTTTGTGAATTGAAATATTTCCCCAAAAAAAACATCTGTACTGAAGACACAGGTGACGGGGTGTCAGGCCACCCACAGCTGTATAATACCAGGGATGAGAATTGTCCTGTTGGCTTTTCTACAGCATGTACAGTAACACGTATCAGACGCCTGCATCTTATGAACAATATCCCTCCATTGCCGTCTGTCTGACACGGGGGAGTGCTGTGTCAGCTACGCCCGCAAACATTAAGCAGCCACATAATGCTTTATATGGTGAAAGGGGACATGCCTTTATGGAATGTGGATAATTAAAGTACACATCATGAAGGAATATTGCGGCTAAACATTCTGCTTGGGGAAATTGCCTCTCTCCAGACCACCTTCTAAAATTCATGTAGTGTTGCCGCTGAGATGCTGGTATTCACTGTTCAGTCCAGATAATTTCCTATAGAATTAAATGTTATAAAGAAGAGTTATGGAATTGCATGTTTTGCAAAATGTAAAGATAGGCTTTAATATCCCAGTGTGATCTGGCATGTACTTGTTGCTGCGAGTCTATTGTAGACTCAAAAATAAAAGAAAAATGTAGAAAGAGCATTCTGAGGAGCCTCTCCCTTCGTTCTCCACATAACCAATAAAAATCCCCTAGGCTCATAAGAAACCGCCTCTTCCTGCACAATATTTTCCACATTTAAATGGCACTGGCATAAGCTACTTTGTTTTGACTTTTAAAAAAGATAAACTGGGTTAATATCACCGTCGGCCTTGATTGTGTGCGGTTACAGGGTGGGGTTCAACAATGGTGACAAATCTATTAAATTTGTTGTCGTCTTCAAGAAGAAAGCATTACATTTCACAATGAAGCCTGTCCCTGGGCCAGCTCCTTGGAGACTTAAAGCATGAAACCTCATAAACTATGTTCAACGTGGAAAAAAAAAAGAGATGACAGAAGAGGAAAAGCCACAGAGAGGCTTGCCTTCCAGTTCTGTCTCACAGACAACTATGATGGAAGTAATTATTCACAGACGCTCATTAACTGGCTTTTTTCTAGGCTGAAGTGCACCAAGGGATCTGATCTCAAACCTGAGCCTACTGTCACTGTTAGGATCTATGCAATATACAGTGCCGTCCATAAGTATTTGGACAGTGACACGTTTTTTGTTGTTTTGGCTCTGTACTCCAGCACATTGCGCAAGACTCTTGATATCTTATTTCCACTCTTACAAGGGACACTACAACCTCTCTGCTTTTGAATGGATCTCTATGGGAATTCGAGGGTGGGAATAGATTAAGCAGTCTTTTGATGTTTTTGGGTCACAGACATCAGGAAGTCATGGCGTGCCAAAGGATATGAAACCAAATATTAAATATGATGACTTTATTTATGTTTATGTTAATTTGTCCAGTTACTTTTGGTCCTCTAAAATGAGGGGGGGGGCTATGTATAAAAAGGGCTACAATTGCTACACGGTTCACTCAATATAGGTGTAAACACACTCAAATTAAAGCTGAAAGTCTGCACTTTAACCTCACAATAGAACCATTTCAAATCCAATGTGCTGGAGTACAGAGCCAAAACAACAAAAAAATGTATCACTGTCCAAATACTTACGGACTGCACTTTAGATATACAAGCTGATGATGACCCTCTATAACAACAACCTTACAGAGTCTTTTGTCCCTCTTTACAAGACAAACCCCTGATCTGATATATGTGGTATACTTATACTGTTCTTTGAAAGCAAAACAAAAAAAAACATAGGTAACTTCAACTTGATCCAGTGATGTATTTGCATAAGACATGTGTTTTATTGTAGATAATGAAAGCTATTAATGAAAGACACAGGTGGTTTCCTGCGGTTCCCATCCAAACAGCTGTTAATTATGTTGTGATGGGGACCTGCCCCCACAGCATTAGGGTAAGAGCCTCCAGCTGTATTTAAGGGAATCTTGGTCACCACAGCCTTTCACGTACAGTAATTTGCGTTTGCCTGTGTTTGATTTCAGACATAATTCCGAACACAAGGACGTTTGCTTTCAGGGGAGTACCTCGGTCTGGTTTGAATTAAGCAGCTGAGCGTGCACTCTGGGAATTCTGATAGATAAGACTGATATACCACTACTGCCCACGCTAATCTGTCGTAAAACACTGAAACGAAATGAACTTATCTGAAGATACTATCACTGCGCTTTTAACTTGCCAGTTGACGTTTTTGGTTGTATCATGTCGACACAAACGCTATAAGCATGCACGAATAACAAGGTTTCCAGTTCAGTTTTGTCATGAACTTGTTAATTTGAATATTGGGTAGTCGTATCTGTGAATAATCGTTTAACATCGTCGTCTCTATGTCACTGTAGCCTACAGTTGTAGCCTATATTGAGAGCTAACATTTCGCACTTGTTGACGTTTTGTGTGAGCTGATTTTTAAGATTCGTTTAACGGGCAAAATAGAATTCCCCTTCAGAATTTGCTCAAAAAAGGAAACGAGTGAGGTCCCTTTTTTGAGTGCAGTGTCAACACATTGAAACAGTGTATTTTGTATCCTGATATTGAGGGTGCAGGAAAGTGCAGGGCACTCACTAACAGCTCCGTGGGAAATCCGTACACCACATGTGGATCTCCAATTGGAACAAGGTGTTTGAGAAAGGCAATAACCTAAGGAAATGTATACACAGGCTTTAATTACTTAAGTAAATGTTGTTAATGTTTTTGTAAAAACAACCAAAACATTAACCGTATGCCAGATGAACGAGTTGCTAACATTTAATTTCTATCAGTCTGAAGATTGACTAATATGTGAATGAAAAATTGGAAAAGGCTACAAAATCAAAAACGTCAAAAAAATAAATCAGTGCAAAAATAGTCGTATTAAATTAGGGTCATAAAACGAGATGAATAATTCCTTATGAAATACACGATTAATATGAAACATTCTGGATTTAATTTGGTTCACTTGATGGCCCCTGTGACAATAACCTTTTTTCTCCTGAAGTGTTCGCATCAAAAACCTGATTGTGTTATGTATTGGTGTGTTTGGTTCTCTTGGTTTAAATTCTATTTAATCACAGTTGCGCAGTCTTGCGTTGAATCCTGGCAACGCTAGTGCTGACTGTGGCAGTCAGTGCTGTAGGGCGGTGGGTGATTGGCTGCAGCTGGTCCAGGGTGGGAGGGTTTTAAAACAGCAGGGTTGTCTCCAGAGCAGGGCCTCTTGTTGACCTGATGCCTGCAGTCTGCCTGCCTCAGCTGCACGTGAATTGTAGTCCGTATACGCACTGACTGTGGAGCTCAGCTGGTGTGAACTGCAGAGTAAAAAGAAGTGGCAGGTGGTAAGACATGCATTGGAGGCTTGTCTGTGCCGTCCAAAACTGAGGACATTGCAGCATTGGGACAAACCTACAAATATGATTGGGCATTTCAAACGAGAATGAAAAAACTTTTTAAAGAAAATAATGTAGCCTTTTTTTGTTTGAAAGACAGGCCTCCTATACTATACAGTGTCATCACTGCACTGGGGAATTGGTATTCTGCTAGGTCCACAAAAAGGAATACAAAATGCCAGCAAAATAAAAGGCCAGCATTTAAAATTTACTTAAGAAGATTTTCAAGTCAAATGATGCTTCAGTTCCTTTAATTTACTGCAAGACATACAGTGTCTACACAAACTGTACACATTAATTATATGTTAGTCCTTTGTGATGTGCCCATAAGAACATGTTGCTGGGAGCCCAATAAAGGCCATCACATCAGTGGGCGGAGCTTGACGTTGGTTCCATTCCTCCAAAGAAACTGGATCCATTTTCTTTGGTCATCTCCTGGAGCTTCTTGCCATTGGCTCTGAGCCCCTGTTCTGTTTTCCCTCCCCTTTCCAAGCGCAGTGCCACGCTGTATCATGGGAAACTGAAATGTATTGCTTTTTAATGATAATTTAAAACATGAAAGTCTCGAATAAAAAAGTGACAGCCGGATTAATTTGGCTTCCTCTGGTGGCGCGCACACATGCGACTGTTTTTTATCACACTATTGCTGGAATCCTGATTAAAATGACTCATCTCCGTCGCCAGTGTTCTGGCAGTTTGGTGTAATACCACACAAAGCACGGAGGAACCATCACGGCTCTTGACAATCCTCTTACTCTCAAGTGAGCATGTGATGAAGAGAGAAGGGGTCAACGACATAGACCATAGCAGCGGTGTTTAAACCACAACTTTTGACCTTAGCACTTTCCAATTACAAACAGCCTTTCCAGTTTTAATAGAGCTCAGCGGTCTACATTTGAGGTTTAAATCTTTTCTACGGTCTGTTTTAACTGGCTCAAGATGTCGTATTCATCGTGTTCCTTGACTTGAGGACTTTTCTTTAGCACCAACGTCATTGTGATATTATTCAAATGAGATGTTCTGTAATGACATGTAAAATGGATAACGGAAAAATATGTTCGTGATGATGATGATGTTCGTGGCTTCAACTTAGTAGTACGTTAAGTTGCTTCTAGAAAGACTTTTCAGCAGTGGAATGAGCTCCCCCACAACAGTCAGGAAACCTGAGTCATTGCCTATCCACCCCAGCAGACTGAAAACCCACCCTTTCAAACTTGGGTAAACAACCTCTGATATTAAACCGATTCTTCTTTGAATACCCCTGGACCTACTTACGCTGGGTTTAGTATTGTACCCTGAAGTAATTTATGCCACTTATAGCACTATATCCTGAAACTTCATTCTGTGCGTATTTATCAAAATGCTGTAAGTTTGCCTAATTGCACTTGCTATTGGTTGTGACAGTAATAACACAGTCGCATTATTGCTTTTTGCCAAACCTTTTTGTATGCGCTTTCCAAGCCGCGCTGGATGAGGGGATGGGTGGGGGAACCATTCCAGCTTCCAGCTGAAGAAAGTAAATCGAAATAGAACGCACAACAGCGCTGCTATTAAACATTTGTTTCACCAAGTCACAGGTTGCGGTTATTTTTTGGAACAGAACAAAAAAAGGGTCATTTATGTGGGGACAAGAAGAAAACGGGTCTGTTGGGAACTGTCAGAGTTTGTGCGTGTGATCGTAAAATGCAAAACCAGTTATTCAACAGAATCTCAAAGTTTAGTGCTTGGTAAGAGAACAGAGTTGGCAAGAAAACCTCTTGGAATTAGCCGTCATGACTATTGTGACCTTCACTACAACTGTCTTCCTACTGTTAAAAAATGCAAGGAATTAACCGGTTTTAACTCTTTTTTTTTAATGTTTTGAAGAGTTAACCATTTTTACTCAGTTAGTGGGGCCCTCTGTATTTTACAGGTGAATGTATGCAGGTATAGTATATCCATCACAATGGCATGTGTCATTATGACATTGAAATACCGCAAGCCTTGGTTGTTCACGGTTGAGGCATTCTTCAACCGTGTCCCTAACCGTAAGTCTGGAAGAGGCTCTGCACCATAATGTCAGTGGAGGGGTCATGACTTAAAAACTCACCACATATGCAATGAGCAAGGTTCCGAGAAAGAATGCAGAGACCCATTCAGAGTACAGGAGCAGTGAGGCCTGCTTGTGTGGCTGGGGAGCTGGGGTCTGACTCTGAAGGGCTCGGGACTGTTAGGGTAGTCTCTGTTACAGACATCAGTGTCTATGGAAGGAATGCGCTTTTTCTTAACATGGCACACTGCAACACTCCCAGTTAAGATGCATGAATATTTCATGAATGGTCATTGCAACAATGAATAATACATGGTCAATGACAGAATAGCGAAATGGAGATGGTTATGTTTAGGTTTTTGAATTGGGAAATGTGTCACTGGCCAGGCAATCTAGCTAGCTATCTGACTAATGAAATATCTAGCTTACTAGTTAACTAGCTGCCTAATCATTTGACAGGTCTATCTTGCTGGAAGGTCTAATAGCTAGTTTGCTAGCTACCTGACTGAGCATGACAATAACAGACTTCACCAAAATGCAGGAAGTGACAGTATATGGAATGTGCACCTCTTATCCTTGTGAATTTAAAAAGAACCAAAGTTTTGCGATTTTTCATTGATTTGCTACGTAAGAAAACAGAGAATGTGATGGTCTAGTAAAATATGTATATTTAGTCTCTTCCTCCAGTACTTAGTGCAGTGTATAAGAAGAGAAAGTACTGTGGCCACAGGAGAATCCATTCAGCTGCGGAGCTCCTGGGGTGTGCAGTGTGATGTCAAATGTTACGAAACCGTATTTCCTGTTTCCTGTCTGGATAGGTTGTGCTGCTATGGCAACGGCCCCATGAGGGCTGTGGCACACACTTCACATCAGATTTTTCAAAAAGGGCTGCCAGCTCAAATGAGTCAGTAGGTGATATTTACTGTTAATGCTTCCAGAAACCTTGCATGCATTAGAATTTGGAGGAGAAACAGCAAGTGCTGTTTCTGTTGGCATTTTAGACAACGAGTGAGAGTGTGATCCAATTCAAACCCATGCTAGTTTGTATTTGAGGGCCAGTTCAAGTGTTCAAGGCTTTGTTCACCCAAAACAAAGTTTATCATTAAACCTTATGGTCTGAAGAAAAATAAAAACAAATGCATTTTAGTTATATATGAATTATATGAAGAAAATAGGTCTATAATTATGCCAGTAAACCCAAATGCTAAAGGCAGAGCTGTTTGGAAATGTCTGTTTCATCATTGGTTGTTTGCTTTACTCATGTATTGCTGAAACTCAGTATAAATCATGAACAAATTGGATAATAAATTTATTTGCAGCTTCAATTCACACTGTTCACTAATCAGTGAACAATCTGTGTAACAATATATATCAGCCAATTTTAATAGTTAAAAAGTTAATAGCAGTCTTTTGTAACATATAGCCCACAGATTCAAGCAGCTACTTATCAGAATAATCATTAAAAGTTGTAATCATCAAAGCTCAAAAGATAATAATAAAAATTGAAGACCTGGGTGCTAAAAGTACCGAAGTCACATTTTTAGACAATTCAAGTTGAGCATAGAAACATGTTGTATTTGTTCAGCTAAGTCCACCCTATAAATATTGTATACAGAAAAGGTGCCTAAGTCTCTTTTCTCCACTATGGAAGAAAAGTTTTTTGATTTTATGGATCAATTATATTTTCGGATTTGATATTTTCAAAATAGACATTTTGTGACTTCAGCACTTTTAGCACCAGGCTCTTCCATTACACTGTCACATTGTGAAATGTGTCATGTTTTTAAAATACGTCTGTGGACATGTTCACAGTATCTATTAGATTAATCCCACTGGATGGCAGGCGCCAGGGCAATGCTACGCCCCGGGGACAGTGGGGGGTTAGACGCGCTGTCTGGGGCACTAACCTTCCCGCCGCTGTTCTAGCGTTTCCTGCTCGGGCCTGCACAGCCCTGAGGGCATCTCATTCTGTATAAGAAATTGAAATGAATGGAGTCTGATTAGAAAACTCAACACTAATTTGAGGGAAGTATGGAAGTGTGGGGGAAAAGCAGGGGCTATATGAAAATATAGGGGCTATTCAATCCTCCTACATGGCAGTTTGTCCAAGACAAATTAATAATACAAAATGCTTATATTTAGCTTTTCTCTCATTTGCATTTTTGCTTATCTCTTCAACTGGTGAACTCATCAATCAGTGTAAGATATCATGTAAGGGATAATGACTGAGGAGCTGGGATTTGCACAGTTTGAATGTGTGACGCAGAGGTAGTAAATTGCCATGGCGAAGCCAGTAGGTTGAAAACAGAGGTTAAACAAACGCACCATAATAGTTTCAGTAATCCCATTCATAGAAGAAAAGGTTATTTTAAAATTGAGGAACACTTTTTATCATCTTACTGAAAACAGACATTGAAGCAAAGTCCTTTCAAATTAACTCCAGTGTACACCAGTGTTTATATTTTACAGTTAGATATATAAAGACAGACAGATATATGAACGCTGCAAACAGAATTATAATATTTTCACTGATGAAGACATGTATACCAATAACATTTGAATCTTTAGCCTCTTCTGTATTTATCAAAAAACCTGAGTGTGAATTAGAGGTTATGGACCAATTGCAATACTACACAACTTCTCGTCTCCATGCTTAGTCCCTTAAGGACATGGTCTGGAGCAGGGCTAAAATGTTAGATTGACTAAAACACATTAGGTTTTGAACTGACCAGTAAATGTTAAGATGTCTGAACATTGGAAGTCTGGGCACACCTAATTGACTGCTCATCTAATCAGTGTTGAAAGGCAATAATTGCTTGCGATGTGCTTTTCATTATGAAAGCCGTTAACTTGTGAATGGGTCACACACACGTTACCCCCTTTGAAAGAGTCGTTTCATTTGATTTTAAATGAGGAACGAGTGACAAATTACAGAAAATTATTCCTCAGACAGAGTGATCCAAACTTGCCGCAGCTGTCTGTGGAAAGGAAAACATTCAAACCGCATGGCAGAGAAGTGTAGTTTTATCTGATGAGGTTCTGCCTTCACACACACACACACACACACACACACATTAAGAGACACACTGTATGCGTCTGCAAGCAAACAGCCTGGGGTGCATGGCTCAATTATTTGGCTAATCACCTAACAAATTTGATTTGAGGGATGACTCCACCCCTCTCCCTTCCTTGAAGGTGATATCAATCACTGCGCCCTAATTTTGTTTATCTTCTCATGCTTTCTTCTCTTAGCCGCTGTCATCAATTAGTCTGCTGCCCCCTTGCAGTCAATGCCTTGCCCTTGTGGTCGGTAGGGTCAGAGTAATATAAGTATACGAGTCCGACGACTCCAAACAACACATTGTCCATTGGGACTGCTGGAATGTGTGTGTGTGTGTGTGTGTGTGTGTGTGTGTGGTTAATTGGAAAGGACATTAGACAGCAGCCCTTGTGAAAGAACAGATCACTAATCGGGAATCTACACAAAGGCGAAGAACAGCTCAGTGAAGCGTGATTAGATATTCTCAACTTTATCAGTGCTTTCATGAGCCATGTCATAATCAGGCTGTCACCACCTAACAGTCTAACACACGGATCAATCGCATTTAAACAACGCCATAGTTACGTAGGCTAATGTGTAGGCTATCATACAGGAGTACTAGCCTACACGTGTCTTTTTGGGGGCAAGATAATTACTCACAACATGCTCCTTGAATAAGTGCCATTAAATAGACAATGATCACCAGAATTTAGCAATGTGGAAAAAGTGTATATTTTAAAAAAAATGTTAAAGCAAGTATCTGCCTAATTGACTGCCATATTAGGCATGGAAGCTATATTACAAAATCTGAAGCTGTTAGATTTCCATCTACTATATCGCCTAAACATACGGGAAACTAAAGAGAGCCCAGTTTTCAGCAAATAACTGAAAAGCTTGCTGCTACAAATTTATCCTCCCATAATAATTATACGCCCTTCCCCCTCCCTTAAAAAGGCATTATTTTTAAAGCATACGTGTTATTTGCTTGCATTGTATGCCACATTGAAACACCACAGTCGAATTTTGATTTCACAGCAATCGAAAATTCCACTATCCTTGGAGTTCTCATTAACAATATAATTTGAATGACTACCTACATCACTGCTCACGTATTCGTCGTTTAAAAACCATGACAGGACAGGCATTATCCAAGACAGCGTTGCATTCAATGAGGTCCTAATTTAGGTCTTGTAACGTGGCAACAGATCAAGCATGGCTGCTTGTGATTACGGAAGTTCAAGTGAAGCATAAATGATATCTACCAAGTTTTGGGAGCACTGATGTTTTGAAAAACCTGTAACGTTCGGTAATCGGCTGTGTTATTGAAGCCTTCAGTACACAATGGCTGGTTGGGCAGGGTTTTCAGATGAAGAGCTGCGAAGGATGCAACAGAAAGGTAGGCTACGTGGCTTGCTCGCTGTATGACTCCAATGTAATTTTATCCTTATACTTTATTTTGCAGGGTATAAGATTAAATGGCTTTTTCGCTAGGTTAGTTACGTGTCTACTTTGCATATGTGTCAAAATGCATAGTTTATGCTGCGGAAATAAAAGACTATATATATATATATATATACAGATGCAGCTCAAAAAATTAGAATATCGTGAAAAAGTTCTATATTTTTTGTCACTCATTTCAGAAAGTGAAACTCATATATTATATAGATTCATTACACATAGAGTGAAATATTTCAAGCCTTTATTTCTTGTAATTTTGATGATTATGGCTTACAGCTAATGAAACCCAAAATTCAGTGTCTCAGAAAATTAGAATATTTTGCTTTAACATATTTTTAAAGTATCATATTTAATATTTGGTCGCATATCCTTTGCATGCTGTTACAAGCGATACTATAACCTCTCTGCATTTGAACTGATCTCTATGAGAATTGGGGGGTAAGAGTAAGACTAGATTCAGCTGTAAATTACGCTGGTACAGTATGGAACACATGACTGGCGAAATGGCTGTACGTCATCAAGGGTCTAAGGTATCAAACGAGCCCCAAACCATCACTCTGCAGCCAGATATGGAGTAGATGGGGATGGATCCCTTTAAGGGTTGTTTCTCCTGACTTTTTTCCCCATAGAGTTCTATAGGAAAATGAGTCAGGAGAAATAACCCTTGCAGTGATCCATCCACATCTACTCCATATCTGGCAACAGAGTGATGGTTTGGGGCTCGTTCGATAGCTCAGACCCTTGATGACTTACAGCCATTTAGCCAGCCATGTGTTCCATACTGTACCAGTGTAATTTACAGCTGAATCTAGTCTCACCCCCACATTCCCATAGAGATCAGTTCAAATGCAGAGAGGTTATAGTATCGCTTGTAACAGTACCTGAAAATAAGATATCGAGAGTCTTTTGATGTTGATTGGTCACAGACTTCAGGAAGTAACAGCATGCAAAGGATATGCGACCAAATATTAAATATGATACTTTAAAAATATGTTAAAGCAAAATATTCTAATTTTCTGAGACACTGAATTTTGGGTTTCATTAGCTGTAAGCCATAATCATCAAAATTACAAGAAATAAAGGCTTGAAATATTTCACTCTATGTGTAATGAATCTATATAATATATGAGTTTCACTTTCTGAAATGAGTGACAAAAAATATAGAACTTTTTCACAATATTCAAATTTTTTGAGCTGCACCTGTATATATATATATATATAGTACCAACTTTTTTTGGCTAAAATACATTATAACAGTAAACGTTCAAAAATGTACTGAGGGCTGCAGGCTCTTCCGGTCTCCTGGCTAAATTATAGCGTGAATCATCTGCACCATCTAGCTAACTTGTTAGGGTGAAGACATCTTAGCTTGTGCAGCCAATTGGTTAGCTAAGGTTAAATTAAAGCTATTTCATTTTTCTTAAGTCTTTCTAAACACTGTGGATGTGAACTGTGTAATTTGCGTTACAACATTAACCTTTGCTGGTGACTAGTAATCTGTACAGTAGACTACATCAATAAAATGCGCAAATGATGGGTAAAACTAAAGCTGCTCAGTCAAATGATCCCCCTGGCCTTCAGCAGATCAAGTTGTACCTGGCGTCTCCGGTCGCGGCCGAAGGAACGCGCACACCAACCGGAGCCGTCAACAGCTGCAGATGGAGAGAGCCCTCAAGACGGCTACTCGGAAGCATGTGTCTGACTCTCTTCCACCGGAGCAGCGTCTTGAGAAACCCGAAGATCACGCGTCTGAGGTTCCTCCAGCGCCGCCGGAGCCGCAGGCGAATAAGGCTGTTCAGGAAACCACACAGGATGACCGGGAAACTTTGATCATGAAAACGGAGCCAAACACAGATTCGGCCCCAGTGCTCAGGGAACTGGGAAAGCTGGAGGTGGAATTGTTAGTAAGTCTATGTCAATTGAGAAAGAATGGTCAATTGGATGGCCTATAGAATGATAGTTACCTCTACCTTGCCTATAGACGTAGCTTTTGTCACTCATTCATGCATTTCATGCAGTCATTGATGAAATCGGAACGGAATAGCAGGGCGTCAGATTTGTGGTTTGCGAATGCCAAACCAAAATTATGGCAAGTGTTGGATGTTATATTCTTAACTAAACATACAAATAATTGTTAATACATCTTTATTAAGATGTGTGATTTGCTTAAATTGGCAGACGAGAGAAGACTCGAACGGAACTCCTTCAACAAGAACAGCGCATGATGGAAGAGAAGAATAAACGCAAAAAAGCTCTTTTGTCAAAGACCCTTGCTGAAAAGTAAGAATCAATCCCCCATTCTGATCAGTCTCAATGAAATTCCAGACAACTGATTTCCATATTTAATGTGATATTTGAAGTGGCAATTTTGCCTAATGGCTGAACATATATTAAGTCTAACCTCTATGCTTTCTTTAACTTTTGAGTAACAAATGTAATTTCACGATGGTTAGTAAAAGAGGAAATATTCAGGTTGTTGGACCAGGTAAACTGGCACAGCATGTCAAAAAATGTAAACTAGCATTTATTCATGGCATGTACAGTAGAGGTAATAACTCTTCCTCAAGTTGACATCCTATAAATCCGTTTTGACATGGGGTTGAATCATTGTCTTCCTTTTACTGGGGAAACCAGGTCCAGACAAACACAGGCAGAGGCTGTGAAACTTAAGAGGATCCAACGGGAACTACAGGCCCTGGATGACATGGTGTCCAATGGCATCGGGATACTGCGAGGACGGATAGAAGAGGCTAGCTGGGACTACTCTTCTGCAAGGTGGGTACAACGACGGCACAGAGATTTGTCTTCACCGATGTTTCCATTTCTATCCAATTCTTAGAACATGCCCGAGGTTGACCTGTAAGAACCTCAAGACAAAGTCGAGTGCGTGATCAGCCATACCAAGTGTTTGTAAATGTGTCTTCATATGAGCCATTTTCAAACTTGCTGCGGTGTGGCACTTTCAAAATGTACACAGTTAACAAAGAGCAGTGTGGGTTGATTTGATTCTGAAATGAATGATTGGAAGTCGGATAGAGCTCTCACAGATCCTCTTGGTCATGTTCTCATTAGGAAATGTCATATTCATATTCTAATGTAATTTATATTGACCCTGATTCAAAATGAATACACTGCTACTGTAATGCCCATGTCCGCAACCCCGCTGATATAACAAATCATACAAAATCAATACCAGAAGAAATTCACTTAAATAGTAGAAAATTGCAGTTAAATATCGCATTCTACTTAATCCACATAAGTAAAAGCATTAATGTAAAATAAAACTCATTAATAACTCCAGACATGCAAAATGCATAAAGGCTATTATGTATCCTGCCCTGTGTTTAATCGGAGGCATTATGATCACAATGTTTGTAAATAAATAAATAAATAAATAAATAAATAAATAAATAAAATAAATAAAATAAATAAAATTGATTTTGTATATTTTTTTGGGTTTGTTCATTTACGCACTTGGATTAAAGGAGAAGTTCGGTATTTAGCATGTTAAGCCCTGTTAAAAGGTTATTTACGATCATATACAACAGTCCATATCAACATTTTGACAAACTTTGCAGTCTTGAGATATATTTACCATTTAAAAATATTTATAGAACTATTTTCAGTCGCCGTACAGCCATACGTTTTTTTAAACTTCCGCTTGAAATTTTGGGAGGTCTTGACTGAGTTTGAATTCTACCGTAGAAGAAGAAGAGCCGCTTCCGGGTCACCAGGTCGGGGTTTGCTTTGCAGCTAATCTTTCATCGTTAGGATCCTCTTCAAAAGGATCCAATTTGCTAAATTAGTGTACGTTTATGCGACTGATTCCTTCACTGTGAGCGCACAAGACTGCTAGTGAGCAACGGAAAACTACAAGCATTCCGAAACATATAAGAAGTATTTTCAGTTTCCGGCTGCGGATGTATATCTAAACCTCCGTTGGTGTCTAACAAGTCAATGGATTTAATAAAACGATAAATAAAACCCGATACGAAGCATACTTTGCGACGATTTTTGTGTCAGAACATCAACGGACATCAGTGACCACTCAGTGAGTTTTCCGTCTTTGAAAACGAGCGTTTATGGTGTTTTTTGAAGGATTTTCTATTATGCACGTCCACATCCATTGTGTAAGTTAGCTGTGACGTGAGCAATAAACAATATATCTCAAGACTGCAAAGTTTGTCAAAATGTTGATGTGGACCGTTGTATATGATCGTTAATAACCTTTTAATGGGGCTTAACATGCTAAATACCAAACTTCTCCTTTAAGTTATATTGTATTGGGAGCCACAGAAAGAAAGTAAAAAACACCCCAAGCCTCCGTCTGTTACTCGGGTAGGTTTATAAAGCGCCATGGCACCATACAGGGGTAACCAGGCCGCTGTAGCTGAAGAGTATCCTCAAAGGAGGTGTGCTTTGCGTTCCAGGACCCGGTACAACAGGGCGGAGGCCGAGTTTGTGAAGGCGAAGCTGGCCCTGCACAGGAAGGCGGAGCTGAAGGAGCAGCTGACGGAGCACCTGTGCGCCATCATCCAGCAGAACGAGCAGCGCAAGGCCCGGAAGCTGGAGGAGCTGATGCAGCAGCTGGAGCTGCAGCCTGACGACCAGAGCCTGGAGCTGGACATCCAGGTGGAGCACATGCTGAAGGAGCAGGAGGAGGTGGAGAGGTTGGAACCAGTCCACCAGGCCTGCGAGGAAGGGAAGGGGGCGGAGCCTAAAGTGATCGAAGGCGGCCGCCATGGTGACACAGGGAACCCGGAGGAAAGTCCACTCTCGGCAAGAGAGCCGAAAAAGAAAGGCTTGCACTCTGAACCAGCAGCTATACCTGTGCCCACTGAACCAACAGCTATACCTGTGCCCACTGAACCAGCAGCTATACCTGTGCCCACTGAACCAGCAGCTATACCTGTGCCCACTGAACCAACAGCTATACCTGTGCCCACTGAACCAGCAGCTATACCTGTGCCCACTGAACCAGCAGCTATACCTGTGCCCACTGAACCAGCAGCTATACCTGTGCCCACTGAACCAGCAGCAATACCTGTGCCCACTGAACCAGCAGCTATACCTGTGCCCACTGAACCAGCAGCTATACCTGTGCCCACTGAACCAGCAGCAATACCTGTGCCCACTGAACCAACAGCTATACCTGTGCCCACTGAACCAACAGCTATACCTGTGCCCACTGAACCAACAGCTATACCTGTGCCCACTGAACCAGCAGCTATACCTGTGTCCACTGAACCAGCGGCCAGCGAGGCACCAATCTCTATTGCGTGAGACTCCCATCAAGATCTCCGTCTTATATTGCTGCAGTAACCTTTTGCCAAAATTGTGCCAAAATCGTTACTTTCTGGCAATTTCAAATTAAACCGCTAAAAAGTCTGCTGACATCACTCCAAATGATGGCAAGAGTAGTCTACAGTGTTTCATCCAATATGGCATGTAAATTACATGGTTTACTTTTCACTGATGTAACACCATTACCAGCCTGTTTTTCTATGGTCATCGGGTCACAGTTGGCACATTAATGTGCCCAGCTAAGAACTGATGCTTACAGAAGGACCACACGCGAGTGTGCTTACAGAAAATATCAATTTGGCTGAAAAATTCAGACATGTTTCCATTTAAGTTATGTTAACTTAACATAGGGCCTGATTTACTATGACCTTTAGCATGTGCAAAACCTTTTAGCACACGCAAAACCAATAACATGCCCAATGATTGGTCACGGTATTTGTTTTGCACCAATCATTGGTTGTGTTATTAGTTTTGCGTGTGCTAAATGTCTTAGTAACTCAGGCCCATAGTGTTTCCATTAAGTTTGGCGTTACTTAAATTCTTATGTATACATGCAATCGTGCAGAGAACCTGTTCCAATCATGAGAACGCACAAACTCGGGAGTTCTCCTCCTGGAACCTATACAGCCTAGCCTAGCCTACCTACACTACACATCATGTGATACTGTAAACTGGATATTGTTCTGAAACATGAGAGTATATTTTACATTTTTATATTCATGCCAAATCATAATTACAAAAGTTTATTTGCTGACATAATAAACGCACCTGGGATGGGGAGACTTTAATTGAAGGGGTCTACAACTGAAAGTGTTTTTTATAGACATCTTAAATATTATAAAATATCCAAACAGAAATGCCTGTACTGAAGTGATGAACTCGTATCCCTCTTTTTGCTAAATGGCCTTTGAACAAAGCATGATGCTTCAAAACTGTGTGTGCTTGTACATGAATGTTTGCCATTGGAACAAAAAGAAAAGCGTTTTCGCCATGCCAGGTCATTTGAACAACAGTGAAACATGTACTACTGTAATGTGTGTGTGGTTTGGGGGGAAATGAGGGGCATGGTGTAGACGGGACTTCTTTACAGTCAAGAGGGCTTTCATTATGGACTCGTGAGAAAATGTTGTTTTGTGACTTTTTGGGGAGATTTGACATTTTGGGGCATGTATGTATGCGCGTTTGTATATTACGTATGTGTGCTTATGTCTATATGTGTATATGTACATGCATACAAGGAGCGGCCAAAATAAATCGAACACTTGAATAAATGTGGGGTACAAAGTAAAGCAGGTGCTTCCCTAAAGGTGCGATTACCAGCGTGCTCACCGTTGTGTTTAAAAATGCTCGACAGGCCCAGTTGCCCATTATCTGGGCTACTTGATAGCTCATATAAAAGCGTATTGACTGTGAAAGTGGAGTGGTAGTCGGGGGTATGTTCGGCAGTAGCTTCAGAGACAGAGACTGCTGAACGTCTTAGGGAAAGACGTAGTTATCTAGAAGCTACTACGGTTGAAGGCACATGCCCCTTGTCCGTGATGTCTGCATTGTTCTGAGAAGCGAGGCACAACGGACAAGCAACTCTCAGAAATTCTCTCAGAAAGAAGCAGTTGGCTACAAATATCAATCTAGAGTGTGAGCTGGCAGCTTCATCAAGAACATTCTGTAAAGAACACCGATGCTGGTTAGCGTTTCCTTTATTTTGGCTGTGTGTGTGTACGTGCGTGTACTAATGTATGACACACACGTATATTGTCATGTTTTTTTTTCCTGCAGTTGTAGTGATTAGCAGAAGTTTTTGTGACTGGTAATGTATATTGATCCTAGGTGGGACAAGTTTCTTAAGGTTGCAATCCAGATTTTAATGATTAAGTTGGAGCAGATGGGTAATGAAGCCATGTGATTTTGTGAATAAAAGTATTATTTATGAAATGATCATGATTATTATTTTTTTTGCTTAATTCTGGACAAAAAGCATGGAGCAATTCCTCTATTACTTTGCTTTGCACGGCCCAATGGAAAACAACCTATACCAGTGCTTTGTCCGTAGTCAAAGAGTAGCGAATATGCATTAAATTTTTTGGATTGTGACTTTTATGTTGTTAAATTGTCACCACTAAGTAAATATTGAAGAAGAAAAAAACATGTATATATATCCTCCATTTGTTATGTCGCTTTTGCATGATATGAGGGCGTGTCAGAGACTTCTTTCTTTGAATTATTTGAAACGATACCACCTGACCCAGTAGTACTAGTCATCTGATGTGCTTCTCAGTGTCCTTTACTTCCTGGGAATGGCCGATTTGTGCGCGTTTGTTGCTGCCAACTAGTACTACCACTGCAACGCTCTTTCCCTCCTTACAATTTCAGTGATTTCACTTAAAAGTAAGAGAACGCTTATGTTTAGTTTACGCAAAACGAGTCAAAAAACTCTTTCCTTGTCAGAATATGTTACCGTAGTTTATTTCGAAATTGATGTTCTGCAGGTACCGTTATGTCAAACTTCATTCATCAGAACATGAATGAAACCAGTTATTTCTTAAAGCCACAGACTTTTCATGCAAGTATAATCATCTCGCTCCAAAACAATAACCGTCAGTCGTCCGATTAAAAAAATGGTGAGACAAGCAGTTTGCTTATGACTAGAATTTTTCTCGCTGTTAAATTATACAGAGGTAACATACATTGAGTAAAAATGTACGATCTTGTAAACCGTAAGATTTGACTTTAGACAGAGGATGCCATTCCTTCCCAACTTTGATCCAGCTTCTCAAATAGGTTGATCATGTAAATGATCGTGTTTTGATCATTCATTAGGCTACTTATATACGTTCTCTCGACACACTGTATATACGACATTAATTATATTGATCGGAATAACATAAATCTTCAATAATCATGCAAGTCGTTACGCAGTTGAAACTTTTAACAGAGAACTATACAAGTGCTTAATCTACGCTGTGCTCCGATGTGTTATATTTACTCCGATATGTCGTAGCATAATATCCAGATTTTTTAACTCTTAGAAACAATCGATGTAACATACAATATCCTGGCCATCGTGTTGTGTTCTTATAAAACACAGCATGATGTCTAAGGGGGAAATAAGTAAATGTGGTAGTGGTGGTGCATGGGACTTTTTTTGACACTTAAGTTGTAAACCTTAAAAACGCAAAGTGGAATTCTTTGTGGAGCCGTTAAACTGTCAGAACGCTTGTCAGAAAACAAAAGACATGTTTCCAAATCCAAAAGTAAAAACTAGCCTGGTTTTCACCGTCAAATAGTGTGTGTTATAATGTTATAATACGTACACGCTTAAAAACGAGGGCAAAATTAAATTCCTTTAAAATACATGTTTCTGTTATTATAAGCCATTAACGCATGATAATGATATTGAGACACCTTGCACGTAATTGTTTAATAAATTGTGCAATTTTCAGCGTTTTTAAAAAAAATACATTGATATCCATAGGCTATTATCCAGCCTAATTTTATCATCGGTATTTGAATGTAATTTTATCATGTCCACGAGAGCATTTGTGTGTTTAAGTTGTTGATTGACTAAAACATCCATATACCATATACAAATACCCACAAACACTGCGCCTCCAAGATCCCTGATGTGGAGGAACGGTTATCTTTCTGCAGTTTTCTTTTTCTAATACAATTCCCTGGGCGTGTAGGGTAGGCTTAATGAGCTTGGAAATCAATAACTGTCATACATATTTTTGGTGGTAGTCCACTTTACTAAACTTGCTAAACTTACTAGCCCAGCTGATAAGCATGGTCCTCGAGTGCTGTCCATTGACCGTTGGTGCTGACTGAAATTGCGTGACCTTAGTGAGCGGTCCATAGTCCGTATTAAATGCCTGCTCCCTTTGTGGTTCTGAATTAAAGACTGTCTGCAAATGTACTGCGCTGAGACCTGTTGCTTTCTACGTGAGCGGTTGAGTTATAGGGTAGCTACTGAGACATTTCCAAAAAGAAAAAGTGCACCTGGAAAATAAGGCCTCTGTTAAGGAAAGCCCTCAAATAACATTTTTCTAAATAAGCACACTTCCAACAAACGGACTTTTCTCGTCGGTGCCAGCGCATATTCCGATTTGATTTTCAATATATTGGCTGATTATTACAATGCGCTTTGTCACGAGCCTCTATCCCGGTTGTAGCCTATACGCTAGTGTCCTAATGGAGCACGGAGTGGCTACACACGTGCTCCCTGTGTGCCTCATAGTTAATCAGACTAACCATAAACAGTCATTACAAACTGCTTGCGGTGTTGCTACACGAAATCAATCTGCAATGAATTAAACAATACAGCAGTTACAAAGCTCTACAGAAATTACATTTACTCAACGACTGACGGCTGTGAATGATAGCCTATATTATTATTATTATTATTATTATTATAGCAACATTTTTTGTTTTTACTACATGATGATTATGACTGTTCTTGTTGTTAGATTGTAAATGCCTTAAATAGGTAAATGATGCCATGATGACTGAAAGCCTATTAGAATGACAGAAATCATTACTCAGTCAAATATGAAATATCCTCACTCGCATGAAAACATGTCCATCGCGGACATCATGGCCTTTTATTGTTTATTTTCTTATTAACATTATGGAAAGTGAATACGTATTGAAACACTTTTTTTGAAACCTACTTTTGGTAGCCTATGAATTGGAGAGTATTGAAGTTTCAATTAAACTACATTGTTTAATTGGTGATTTTAACTATTTCTTGAAATAAATATAAAAATGCGCGACCATGGAAACTAAAAGAAATGACAACGTTTTTATTATTATTATTCCGATGGATTTTATTAGAGCTATTCAACGTCCAACAACAGTTAAAGTGTGTGCATATCAATTAGATTGGTCTTTAGATTAATTTGCTTATAATACTGTGGTAATAAATAATATGTCAATGGTTGGCGTCCCCATGTAAGAGGACCTTTACTGTGTCTGCAATTGTTAACCTGTATTAATATATGCCTATGCAGCGTAATGTATGCCAATATGAATATTTTTGTCAATATATTAATTTCTTATTATTATTATTATTAGCCTATTATTATTATTATTATTATTATTTCCGCTGTGTGTAATGAAAATTGTGCGCCAGTCATAAATACATGTCCAGTAGCCTATGGAATTACATTGAACGACCAATTGCAACATCTTATAAAGTAACATTTAATTCCGTTTTACTTGAATACACCAGTCATTACATTTCAACATTTCAACTATTTAAACTTAAGGTAGCTTAGACCGGCATGAAATGTAACGTTTGTTTCCTGGACTGCGCATATACTTAATTTGCATTTCGAAAAGAAAACAATAAAGTTAACACTAGTTTAGAAATGTATTTGGTCGGGTTATTATATATTTTTGTTAGTCTCTCGGGTCACTCAAGAAAAACAGCGTTCGGTATATATTTTTGCCAAAATAGTTTAAGAGACGCCGACGAAAGCACTCAGGTTTTTGTGCAATCAAATGCTATGAGTATGAGTTAATAAACTAGATTGACTTTTATACTTCCCGTTTGAACAAATCAGGGAAAGAAAGACAACTTCCCCTCAGCACGTGGTAACAAGGATGCGCATTTGGGTATTTACAGATGAAAAGGCGAACGTTGTGCACTGGCATCAACATGGGTGCTTTGGAAGGAGAAAGAGAAACTGGAGTGAAACTAATGATGAGAAGAAATCGGCGTTATCCCAGTCAGTGCCTTAATTAAATGCAAGTAAAGAAGGAGAGAGACAGTGTGCATCTGGTTTCAATTTGCAACTCTTTGATGGCATCAAGTGTTCTTTTCCAAGATCAGGGTCTGGATGCTCCGAATTTTGCAGCTTGGAGCCTTGCACATCTTAGCAATAGACGACACAGGTCTCTCTCTCTCTCTCTCTCTCTCTCTCTCTCTCTCTCTCTCTCTCTTTCTCTCAGCGCACTGCAGTGGTTAATACAATCCCTTATTTTAGACAGTCCTTGATATACAAATACAACTCGCATGTTTGTCAGATAGCTGTTGGTGTGCAATGAGATGGTCAAGAATATAAAAACAGTAAAGCCGATGTTTGGCTTCTTGTGCACGCGCCAAATCAAAAGACCTAGGCCTATTTTAATCATAAATATTTCCTACCGTAGCCTCAACAGCGTTGTTTAAGGCTGCAAATATCAATGGGAAACTGTTTAAGAGTTGGGAACAGGCCTACTAAATTAAAGTTATCGAATACTAATACTAAACATAAGAATCATATTCACATATTCACTCAAGATATTACATTTGATATTATATCCCCTAGGCTACCAATGGTTTAGGAAATAATACCCCAATCATTAAGCTGAATGATAATTAGCCTATTGCCTACGTCTCCACGAGATTGGGAGAGGGACAGGGGGAGAGGCTCTCGACCGCAATACAGTTGATGTTGCCAAAGTTTCGTTAGAGACCCTATATCAGGGTGTTTCAGCGTTGCTGTATATTGTGTACGGGGAGGGCTAGTTGTGATGGGGAGAGTGGGTCTGTAAAACGTCAGACAGCAGAAACGCATTGCCACGTAATTACAGGCTCCTTTTGGGTCGGAGAACCCTCCCAGGGGTCTCAATTTTTTTATTTATTCCACTTCCAGGTTCCCTCTGCAAGCCACTCCGTTCCGTTTGAAGTTCCAGAGTCTCCCTGACGAAACAGGAGGCAGCAGTCGCTCGAAAAAACACCAGCGTCCAGCCTCCCCCCTATCAATCGTAAACTGAGCGCTTACTCACGCGCGCATCTGTTAGGCATAATAATTTCTGGGACTTTAGTCATCCACTGTCGTGACTCAACGGGACTACACGGAAAAGAACTTTGCGAATGGTGCGCTGCTCTGTTTTTCGGAGGTAGCCTGCTCATGTCCGACAAGGGCTGGGGTGTAGTTTTTCGTTGACTGTTCCTCAAGACTCGAGGTAGTTTTAACCTTGCCTCTTGGTCTGCGATTCTGCGAGTTCAGCAAAACGAGTCAGCAACAGAGAAACGGCACTCTGGATCTGTACAATTCTTGAGCTAGGTAGAAAAATGACTCGCTGGTGAGTTTGGAGGCGCTGTTCGTACATTTTATATGTAAGGGATAGTTCGGTTCGCGTATAGCATTATTAGTCTATTCCATTTTCTCTCCGGCGTACTATTTGCGTCATGACTTCTAGTTATGTGCATTTAATGGACAGACAAGCTACACTACCAAGCCGCCTGGAGAGTCCGATTACGGCCAATCTGGAAAATCTACAGGCTAAGAAGAATTTCTCGGTTAGTCACCTGTTGGATCTCGAGGAGGCCGGGGAGATGGTGGGGACACCAACGGACGAGAACCCCGGGGAGGCGGGGAGGAGTACGCTGGAGTCTCCGGGACTGACCAGCGGCAGCGATACTACGCAACAGGAGAGTAAGTGCAGAAGTGAAGGCTCCCGGGATAATAACACGGGCCTCCAGTTGTGATTAACACCTCAACACAGAGAGGATTGCCAGATTAGCACATGTCAGTATAATGGTGCATACTCTTCTGACATGTAGGCTATGCTTAGGCTATAGATACAGAACTAAGAACGTAGTGAGGCAGAGAAGTGTGATGTAAAATTAACAAAACAGTAGTTGCTGCTGCCGCGTGGCTGTTCATGTGAGTTCGTCATATTATTATATTCAGAGACATAAACATGTCTTTATTTACAAAGCCTACATACAGGTATTTATTTCGTGTCTCGAATGCAGTACGGCATTTCGAGGCATGCCAATGATTGGTTTAAAAGTTAATTCTGAATAAAATGTAGCCTAAGCATTGAGTCGTCTGCACAACAACATAGCCTAAATCAAAAGCAAGATAGGCTAATATTGATAACTCCAGCTAAACAATAGCCTAGGCATAGGGAAGGATTAAGACATTTACATAGTAAATATCTATAACATATTAAACCTTTTTCGGAAAGTTTTAAAGTAATTTGACATTTTTCTGTCTCCGAATGTGCATGATTCAAGCAAGCCTTTACGAACCCCTGTTAGTTATAGCTGCTGTTCCTCTATCCTCTTCTTTGCCTATATTAAGAATTGTAAACAATCTACACAGTAAAATGTCCAGTATTTATTAAACTCTAACAGAGTTTATATGAGTCCAATAGGGGCCACGTGTAGCATACTCTATTATAGTACATTTAGAGCATATTTAACACTGAACATTTTACGGCGTAGGCTATGCTTTCATTTTCGAATGAAAAAAAAAAATTTGATTAGTGATTGTTAAAAATTTTTAGGCTATATCAGATTTTTCAATAACATTTTTAACAAAATCTGCTAGCCTAAAAGATTTGTTCTAGTAAGCGTTCCGTTTTCTGACAACATGCTTAAAAAGCATTCTCTACATCCCAAGACAGTTGGATGAGCAATGAAAGACAATTCACAGCACACAAGATACGTTAATCCAGTCCAAGCAACTCTGTGTGAACCTGGTATACCAATTGCTTGTGAAACATTTCAAAATTGTAATTTTGTAACAAATTATTTGATGAATGTACCTCAAGCCTGTCTAAATATGCGTTGGGTTACCGACTGAAGTTGACATATAGGCCCACTTAAATTGTATAAAGTAAATTTGAATATTGTAGGATATTTGCACCACACAGCAAAAATTGTCCACTGCAGGCCTACTTAAAGCACAACAAAAACTTAAACGGAAAGCGGCAAACGGTCTAAAAGAAAACAAATGATCCAAAACAGTGACTTTATAGTTGGATATTTTTCCCGCAAATAACGCACGATTGATCTAATAATTTAAACGTCAGTCATAGTAGGCTAATGATAGTGACTAACACCGTTAGTCAGAATCGTTTCCTTTGTAGTACATAGATATCGTGGTTGTTATGCCATCAGCAGAATAAGGGTCATCGTTCTCTGCACAGCAATGTAGCCATACAGAATATGGATGACCTCTGTACAAATGTCAACACGAGTTACATTTCTGAATATAGCCTACTGCTTTTGGATTTACTGCCATATTTATAAATACATTTTTATTTATCTGTTCCATTACAGCATCAGTTCATATATGTTAAAGGGAAAGTATACGCCATATTTTTAACAATTAATCTCTTTGTTTAGTTGCTGAAAATATCAGCTGTTAATAATACCCTATTTTAAAAATGTTTTATCTGGAAGGCACTTTAAAGATGAATATTTCAATAGGCTATATACACGCTTTCAATAATTAAAATGAGTCAAATCGCTGTCTCATCAAACATAGCCTAAAGCCAACTTAAAGCGCGCAAATTTTCTGATTTAATTTTGATATTACTATTTTTTTCTATTCAATGGCAGTTATTAAAAGAATCAAAACCGATCCAAAACTGTAATTACATTTTTCTTTTGTAAATTACCAAACATTCTGTGGGAAAAATGTCGGCCTTTTAGTGAAAAAACCTTGAAATCTCTCTCCCCTGACCCCCGCTGTGAATATTGTATTAATCTCTCTTCTCTTACGACAAGGCCACGGGAAACTATCATAAAAAGAACCGTTAGGATGATATAACGCGGTTATAAATGCTTCTCTGATCTTGTTCTTGACGTGCGCATAGCGTTAACGAATGGTAATAGTAAAGAGGGTTTCGTGTCACAGTTAAGTATAGGCCATCCTTCACTTGTGTGTTCTTTGAATTCGGTCATCTGCATGCCAACCGTGAATTAGACTATTCGTAAGCCTACCTACGGATTTATAAAGAATCAAACCTCCACAAGCTGTGTCTGGGTCCTCGCGTTTATTTCCAGGAAAATATTTAGAAACAGCCTTTGCCATTATTATTTTTTTTAGCATAGCCTAACTGTAGGCCTAATTGCTGAACACATCTTCGTGGACCTGAATATATTTTCGAGGACCATGTCGGCTCTGTAGTCATTGGACATACTGGTATTGGTAAACCTAACTCAATTCAAGCACAATGATCATTAGCGTAAAATATGTATACAGACCTACAACATTGCGCTGTCCATCCCAGGTTGCAGCAAACCGGATTGGAGTGAATGATCCCAAGAAATGTTGGCATGTAGTTAAACAACTAGGTGGACGTGTGTGACACGTAAATGATTTGGCATCGGATATCACGTTCATCAGGTTAATGAGCGTGTTGTTATTTTGAATGTTTGCGAAGCTGTCATTGACAGATAGAGATTATTATCACTTTATCTTATCTCGTGTGAGAAATTATGGTGGAGAACCACTACATCGAAATAAACAACCCATCATAAAATGGAAAATGTGGAATGCAGTCTTTACGTTTGGTGTATTAAATTGTAAGAGCGTATTGGTAGTAACTTCAAATCTCCATGTTATATAGGCCTATTAGAAGCATGTTGTATATAGATAATGGTAAATACATGGGCGAAAACGGCAAGTAAATTATAGCCTGCAAATGAACCTATTATTATTATCATTACATTATTATTGTTGTTGTTGGCAGTGATAAGACATCACTGAGAGTCAACGTTTTGAATGAAAACGTTGAGCAGCACCCTTCGAAAGAGGGGGAAATATTTCCTTTATAGCCTGATATAGCTACTCTTTCATCTCCGTTTTGTGATAGCGGCTCTTAAGGGTTCAGGGCGAATCCATCAGTCACCGGGAACCCCGAACCTCCCCCTCCCCCCCATTAAGTTTTATTGGAGTGATTTAAGGATTGATTGATGAGAACAAGAAGTGTGTCTGTGGCAGGGTTACCTTTCTTCTAAGACATGGAGTCTGGGGGGATTTGAGGGAGCACATTCCCCTGTTCGGCTGGAGACCACGGTATTCCACCGCAGTATCTGCAGAAGAATGGCAACCGTCGCCTTAAAGAAAACTTTCACCAACTCCGCGCACGAGGATTACAAAAAAGATAGGAATTAGGCTACTTCATCGTATTCGGATTTAAAGTTAACAAATAAATGAAATAGGCCTACATAAGTAGGAGATTACTTTTACCCCATGATAAAATTCGAGTTTATTGCCTATTTAATTAATTCACTAATTAAGTAGACTACATAATACTAATTTGTAATAATAACAAAACACAGTAATTTAGCGGTACCATGTTCAACTTCATATTTACGTTTGAAAACAAATCAGAAAAAAATAGTAACGTTGTATTGGTTACTCTTAAAAGTAATTGCACGCGGTTTTTTAGGTATACGTAGTTTTGTCTCGAACAGCTTGAATTGACCAACGTCTTCAGATTATAAAAATGCATTTTCTTTAGGTTAATTAAAATGCTGTGGGTACTTTTTTATGTCAATGTAAATTGTGAGGCGCCCTGGGATAGATGTTTTGTTTATGGACCAATTCATGAAATGTGTGGATTTGTTGATATGATGGTTGCGTGTTCTTAAATACAAATATTATGCAGAACACCACTGGTAGCTACTTCACTATGATGGAATTGTATTGTGGGACCTCTTTTAAACTGACGTGTTATAAACCACTGGATTCATATCAGAAATTATATAAATGCAGTTATAAAGTGCAGAGGAAAACCTACAGGTTGGTGAAATATTGGTGTTGGAAGTTAAATTTAAAATATCTGTTAAATAGTTGTCATAACTAATTATATCTGACTAAACGTAATTGGTTGATTTATGTAAACCATTTTAAGACATATCATTTTCTTTAAATAGTTCAAAAGTTCCTTAATTGAAAATGTTGTGTATTTATTTATTCACAACCATTTTCACATGGAAGAGAGACCCAAAATTAGAATTTAAAAACAGAAATACGCCTATGAATTGTTATAATAATATAATATAATAATAATAATAATAATAGTGCATTATTATTAGGAAATTCTAAAAATTAATTAATGCTTGGCTGGGGTGCATGCATTTAAGTTTATTTAGCAAATTTAAAATAAAAACACGCTGCTATTTTACCAAAACACAAAACATTTCAAAATGAGCGCACGCACACACACATTTAATTCACATTGAATTCATGGGAAAATATATACAATATAAAATATATAAACATTTATTTTTATCAGTACAACAACACCAACTGTTAATACCAGAGTACAATAAAAGTATTATTAGTGGTAGTAGTAGCAGCAGTTGTTGTATTTTTATTTCTTGTGCTGGTAAAAAGAGAAGATGTCATCAAATTGATGCAAACAATGAGTTTAGACAATTATATCTGCACAGCACTGTGCTGACAATGACAGAGATAGATAAAAAACAGATAAAGACAGACTCTTAGATAAATAATACATAAAGAAAGACTGTGACCTTGCTGTAACCATTCATTCTCTATGTCTCCCAGTATTAAAAAACAAATTGGTCCACTATATATATATATATATATTTCCTTTACAGGCCCTAATAATTCATTTTTGGAGTTGACCAAAGGCCTTCATAGATAAATATGCAATGCTTGAGTGCTGTGAACATTAGATTCTTGGTATCAAACTGAAGATATTCCACCGAGTAAGCAACAGGGAACTCCCTGGCACGTTCATGTTTACCACACGCAGGCATGCACTGATCCTTTGAAAGTCCTCATTTCACTCCAGCGAGACTGTTCTCACTCAGCTGAGATGCCATTGAGATCAATGTCTGGTGTGTTACAGTAAATTAAAACTTCAATAATCTTGTCTCCAAGCATAGACTTCAAGGATTTTGTGAGTATGATCAACACCTAATTTCTGTTTTACACTGGTAAATACATGTAACCAGCAACATGTTCACAGGTACGATAGGACCTTTTATCTTTGGGTTAAAATGTAAATTTTACAGCTATTAAAGGACTTTCCCTTGGCAATTTCGTTGCACGCAAAGACAGAAAACTGCATGAATAGAATGCACAGTTGTGTTGGCTACTCATAAGCAATCTGGATGAATGCCTTTTAAAAACTATTAGTAAAAACTGTAACTAGCTCATATTAACTACTTGTTTCGTTTATGTCTCTCTGTGAAAGTAAACCAATTTGATCTATAATGGATAATGAAGCAATCCACTGCTTAGCCATTATATTTCCCACAACCACTTATCTACTTGTAATGCAGCAGTGGGTTTTGCTGAAAGTTATCCAGTGTTTTTTTTGTAGGAAAAAATCGAATCCAGGGAAAGTCGTTTACAGAAATGCATTATACATTTATAATTCAGTCTTTTATGGGCCATTGACTTTGGTCCAGTTTCATAATCACTGACAACAATGTGCTTTGCCTCTGAGCAATGAATTTAAGCATGAGTTTAGTGTGTATCGGTACATTTCAGTGACCTCAAAAATCAAAAAATGTTTATGTCAGGAAATAAAGCTAAGTGCACTGTGTATGAATCGATCCTGCATTTTGATTGGTGCTTTTCATGTCTAACTAAACACTTTTCTCTAGGTTAATTTCCAGATTGAAATATTCAGTTTGAACTGTACTCTGTTGCTTATTCCAGGCAAACCTTACCTTTATTTCAGTTCCAATTTCACATTAATGTTCAAAGAAACTTGAGTTCTACTGGTCTTTAGTCAGAAAGCAGCCCTAGATGCCAATATATGAAGTGTATCATGAGGCTGTGTGTTATTTTAACGTGTGTGGTGTGTGTGTGTGTGTGTGCCGACAGACGAGCCGCTGAACTCGGAGGAGAAGAAGAAGCGGAAACAGCGGCGGAACAGGACCACCTTCAACAGCAGCCAGCTGCAGGCGCTGGAGAGAGTGTTCGAGAGGACGCACTACCCCGACGCCTTCGTCAGGGAGGACCTAGCGCGCAGGGTCAACCTCACAGAGGCGCGCGTGCAGGTGAGCGCTGGCCCGGCTCCGTTCCCACCCTCCGGGGCATTCGGCACCGCGACTTTAAAGAGCAGTGAGGGCAATTCAACCCAGGGCTATTACGAGAGCACAAATATGACTTATTAACCAATCACCTCTTGAGCTTCAAAGAATATTCGTACTGCAAACTGTTCCCTCGAAGAAAAAGGCAAAACATTTTAAATATTTGATTGAAATTCTAATTTTTTATTTTGATGTGTTATTGTGAGGGTCATTTGGTAAGGTTTGTTTGAATGACCAAATAAAGGTTTATTAAAAGTAAATCAGAGGTAAATAAGTGTTAAACACTTGGTGCTGTATAGGTATAGGTCACTGGTCTTCATTCTCGGTCCCGGGGAGCCGCAGGTTTTTGTACTTAAATACAACTAGTTCAGTTGTTAAATACAACTACTTCAGGTCAGGGGAGATAACTGTGTAATAGACTGCTCTAATTGACCAGTTAAATACTGAGTAACAACACAAACCAGCAAACCCTGCAGCTCCCCCAGTAGCAGGAATGAAGATCACTTGCATAGGGTATGCCCAGCCAACCTGTAATTTGGTGGGTGACATAACTGCCATCCCAAAAAAACATGAAAGAGCACTCGGGGCTGTTTAATCTCAAACATTACAAAAACCTTATTGTTGTAATTTAACTATGAGATAATATTTTTGGTAATCATTCAAAAGGGTAGCGAGTATTTGGAAACTGACTGCAGTTAAAGTTTTTCATTGGACATTAACATAAATGATCCCAAAGAGGCTGATACTGAAAGGCAAGTGGCATTTCACCCTGGGCGAGGGATAGTGTAAGGACTCGATTGCCATTGTGATGTCCCAATTTTACTTTTTCGTCAATCTAAGAAAGATATATTACAGGACGCTGCACATACATGGACTGCACGTCTGCTTATACTCTCTGTACGTTACGTACGTACGTATGGTCTTTGAGTTCACAACTGGGATGCCTTGCAAGAGCACTGTGCCCATCGTAAAGAAAGAAAACACATCTGTGATTAATGCGTGCCAGACGGATATTAGTCCTTTGATAGAGAGAGACTCTTAGCTCAGTGCCGAAGCATTCTTTTAGCGGGACGTGCTGGTGCCCAAAGCCGTGGTTCGGATTTGGCTCATTACAGGGCAAATTTGTTTTTTTTAAACTGTATTTCGGATTGTGAACTGTGCTTGTTCTGTACAATGTAACATAAAGAGAAATGTCAAGACCAGGCACAAAAAAGGCAGGTTTCAGAGGATGTATCCAAATAAAAAGCGGGTTGGACATTTAGCATTTTGGCAAGAGGGTAGGGGGCAGCAGTGGAGGATGGTGAAAGGTTCCACATAATCACAGTGTGCTCTATCCTCTACGTGTTCACATATTAAGATAAATTTCCCATCATCATTCCCGTGAGAAATTTTAGATAAAGAGAAAAGGCATGAATAGAATGGAATATTTAAAAACTGTACGTTGGAAGATAAAGGTGAACTCTAGCCTACCCTACGCTGCACTGCTGTTAGATAATAGACAGTAATAGAATACTATAGTTGCTAGTATTTAGAATAGCTAACAACCATGTTTATTAGGATTTAGGATTTATAAGGCAGTCGTATCCCACATTGAATAAGCACATTTTTAGCATCCGCAATTGCACCATGGAAATACACCAGCGTCAAACGCGCCAACGCCCCGAAATTGACGCATCACAAAAGGTCACAGGAAAAAAGGACTATACTACAAATCTACCTAATGTCATCACATAGTCCTTCATATAGCTATTCCAGGCATACATGATTGACTAATAATAAATATGATCTTATGTGTGGTGGGCCTGCGCTATGGATGCAGGCAGATCGCAGGCACCCGATTGGCCAGAAGAGTTGATGTGGTGTGATGAGGCAGGGAATACCTGGCCAACTGAAACCCTCCCACCCTGTAGTGCTCTCAGGCAGCCACACTTCTCAACGCTGAGTAAAGCCGCATTCATGCGATGGACCCACCTGATGTGATGAGGGGCTTTTTAGATAAAGATCTAAAAACTTTAATCAGCTTATTGTACATTTTCTTCAGCCTGCATAAATCCCACTAGGGGTTCCCAACCCCGGCTCTGGAGAGCCACAGCGTCAGCTTGGTTTTGTTATTACTCAGCACTTATTTCATCAATGAAGGCAGTTGATTACACAGGTAACTTTCCAGACCTGCGGTCCTCCGCGGTCAGTGTTGGCGACCTGAGCCTTGGACCCAACAAGGACGTTGTTTTCTGGTTTTGTTTTATTGAGGGAGGTAGAGTGTTTGATCGTTTGTTGACCCTAATTACATTTGCACGTATGCGACTGTGGAGCAGCTTTCCAATTTAAATATTCAGTGTTACCGGTCATAGCATTGTCTTGGGTAAAAAGGCTTTAATTCAGCAGTCCACTTCTCATTGCAGAAAAGCAACTTCCCTGGTCAGTCAGACGCGGCACTGGCCGCATGCAGCATACTCCTGTGATGCAATGCCTGCACAGCTTACAGACACTATATAGCCCTTTGTTCAGAGAATAACATGTGCTTGTTTGTACTCTTCTGAATTCACAGAGGACACTGTGGTGATGAGACTATGAATATGAATATGACTGGGCATTCTAAATTTGGCGATATGGGAAATTGGCGACACAAGTTCGTGTGGGGTTTAACTACAGAGCCAGCCCTAACACTGTCATGTTGGGGGGGGGCTGTCTTGCAGGTGTGGTTTCAGAATAGACGAGCCAAGTTCCGCAGGAACGAGCGAGCGATGCTAGCGAGCAAGAACGCGTCCCTCCTCAAATCCTACTCCGGGGACATCACAGCGGTGGAGCAGCCCATCGTGCCCCGCCCCGCCCCTCGACCCAACGACTATTTGTCCTGGGGTACCTCTTCCCCATACAGGTAACCTCTTCCCTTTTGACTTTTTATAACCCTCCCAGGACATTTCGTTATATAATAATAATAACAATAAAATAATAATAATAATAAAGTAAAAGTCCTCCCCAGTATTTTGTTCCAATCACCTGGATTTGCTAATTAGCACAATTCGTCAGCCAGGAGGTAGAACTAATTAGTGAAATCAGCTGGCTGAGTTCATGGGTGGAAGAAACACATGGCAGAACATGACTCTTGGGGCCACATGTACAAAACTCTGAGTAAAAGAATGCGTAAAAGAATGCTCAGGGAGAAAGTCAGAAATCTGCTTACGCAAAGTTTTACATTTTCTCCCTTTGCCTTTTGATCATGGTGTCGCCATATCACACTGACTCCAAACATTGCGTATGTATGGTGTGCAGCGTGTGCCGATTGTCTTATTTTATACGTCTGAATTTCTGAATTTATTTTATACATTTGAATTTCGCTTACGCAGCGTTCTGAGGGCATTGTAAATCCAATTTATCCCATAAGTGTGAGTCACTGATTTAGCACAGAGGAATGCACTTTTGACAGGGAATTCTTGCAGGTCTGGTGGCTGTAGTTTGATTTACAGCTGTTTGCAGTGGATGAAAGTCAGAGTGGCTGAGCCTGCTGATTTGCCAGCAGGGTCCTTGTGGCAATCAAATATTACTCAGCTGTGGAGTCTTCTACCTCAGCCGTAAACTGCATCACATGACCAGAAAGTGCAAAGCATACGAGAACAAGTCAACGCTGACAGAAAACATACATCACATTCACAGATATTTTTCCAGTGCACCTTGTGGATTCGTCTGAAGAAAATGTCATTGGCTCCACATGGTTATTTTTGTACATTCACACATCAGTAGTATCTTCTGGTACTAAGTTCTCTGGGACAAGAAGTAGACAATTTGAAAATAACTTAGAGAAAATTAAACGTTTTCGAGTACAAATTTAATACGAGTTAATACGAGTACAGCCAATCCGCACACACACACACGCGTGCAGACAAAACTATGCTTTTTGAAAACCAGGATCGGTTCTGTTGATTATATTGTATTTTTGCTAATCTCTCATCTCCTCCAGCAACATGGCAGCCTACCCACCCACGTGCGCCAGCACCAACAGCGCCCAGGGAATGAACATGGCAAACAGCATTGCCAACTTGCGCCTGAAGGCCAAGGAGTACAGCCTGAACCACGTGCCTACCGTCAACTAAGCGGGAGAGCGCAGTGCTGGTGCCGCGGGTATTGGCACAGTAACGGTTACCCCAGAGAGGCCCGACACGGAGCGAGAGGTTCGTGGACTGGCGGCGGGGATGCCGGTCACGTGCTGAAATCCACACCAGAGGCTCATCATCTTACTAGATGAATGTCTTTTTCTATTTTGCGTAAGTTTTGTTATGGGACGTGAAGACAGACCAAGAAATTTAAATATCAACTTGAAGGCGTTTCTTTTTTTCCAGAACTTTCAGAGCTTCATGGTGCATTTTTGGTGTATTAATCCACTGTGCAGTGACTGAAAATTTATTTTGGTGTGAAAGAGCAAAGAAAAAAACTGCTTTTTCATGGTAACATTTGGAGGCAACCCCTTGGTCTATCCCAGCAGCCCCTGGACTATACTACACTCCTTTATCAGTGAAGCATGAATACATCATTGGACTTAGACCAGTACCTATGGCAACCATTCAGAGTTTGAAAAAATATAAAGGAACGTAGAAGTACGGGCTTTCCTCCTGGTTATAGACTGGGAAGTTTGAAGCATTTAAATATTTTTACTATTTTTTCATAATTTTCTCCCCATTTTGTACTGTGCCACTGACATGTAAATGTCAAAAATGCTTTTTTATTGACCAAATGTACAATATGTATTTGTCCAACGTGATTTACATTTAGGTTTGTGTAAATCACCTTGGACAACAAAGGCCTACCTTGGAACACAAGATTTAGTTGCGCTTTCTCTTTGTATATATCTTGAATATCTTTATTTGTACCGAAAACAAGTCTACATAATAAAAATGCACTTCACGTGATATAATGGAGCTGTTTCACAGACCTGTGTTTCAGACTGATGGTTTATTTTTGGCTTTTATGTCATAATGTGGACATTTTCAACTTCCTGAAGCTGTGTGAGAACTTAACTGCTTAGTTACTGGAATGTTCCAGAGTGCCTATTCCTTCTTTATAACAACTACACTTTTCTGGGCTGTTGATGGCAACAGTGATAGAAGATTGAGGAAAAAGGATAATTTCTTATTATCTATGTACAACACCAGCAAAAAGGCTACTCAGAATAAATATCAATGGAACAATTGTATTTTTCACGTATGATTCAATAATTTTGTTTGGTTTGGTTTCACTCTTGAGCGTATGTATATGTTCATATGCGAAACATGTAAATACTGTAATTTACTGTGAACCATAAATATAACTATGACTTGTATTTGTGAAAACCTTAGACATCCTTGCTTGCTTCTCTCTTCGTCTTTGACCTAAAAAAGAAATAGTCTCTCAGCCTGGCCACTCTAAACAACGAAATAAGCAAAAAGAGCCCCGCCTCTGTGTTTACTGGGCAATCCGAGAAAGCAGTCAAGCATTCCTGAGTTTTTGCTGGCCCCAGTCCTGGTCCCCGGTGACGGCCGCCGTGGCGACGGCCGTCACGGTGATGGCCCCTGACGTAACGGGGCGCGCGGGGCCGCGTTTGCAGCCGACGCCCGTCCGTTCTCTGGAGGAGAGCCGGTGTTTGCTTTGGACTCGGCTTCAAAAGCGTGTGTGCCGGCTCGAGGAGAGGAGGCGGCTGGCGGAGCTCGTGCGAATACCACAGGAGTGTTTTATTGCCCATTGATGGACTCTCTCCCCCGACCCCTTTCCTGAGTCTGTCTGTCGAGCGGATTCCCGCCTGGGCTCCGCTGTATTTGTGGGCCGAGTCTATTTAGTTTTAAAACAACATATTTATGGCGCAGGAAATCCTTATTTTTCTTTTTAAAAGGGAGGAGGAGTTGGGAGTGGGGGTCTCCTGGTTTAATGGCCGCTAAAGTGTTGTTTCTGCCCAATGCTTCTCAGGCATGGCTGGTCTGTCCTCCCTTGGGGGATCTCTGGGATTCTGAGCATCCGCAGGGGAATTTGGGAGTTTGGGCTACACCGCCCTCTTACAGGCCCGCCAAACAAACCCACTGCAGTAAATTCCAAATACACACCGGTCTCTGCACCAAAAAATATTGCCTTTCTGACCCTCATAGCCTTAAATGGCGGTATTGAGTTGTTCCCAGGAAATAATTTTGTTGGGAAATAGCGATTTTTTGCAGGGTTTAAATTGTGTTGTTTTGTGTTTAACAGAACGTGGGTAAACTGAAAAAAAAATGGCGAGTTAGAACAGTTAAGTCGGTTAGCCTTGAGTTGTTTTTGGATCGCGCGCAGGATCGCCCCAGCTGGGGCACAGCATTTGCGTGCAAGGGGCCTCCACGCCCCTCCCCCCCCCACATCCCCAGGCTCGCTTGCAGAGAGGCCCCCTGCGCGGGGGCGCAGCTGTCGGGGCGGGAGTCCTGGCGAGATCCAGGCCCGGCCCTGCCCACGCAGTGCCATCACCTCTCCCTCCCCGGGCGCGCGCGCTTCTTTGATCTTCCGCACGATCCCCAGGTCCTCCACGGAATGCCTCGCTCCCCTCAATCGACAACAAAGCGGGCTGCGGACAGGAATGCGGACCTGACTGACAGTGCGAGAGAATTATTACAGCTGCCGAAAACAGGCCTCGCTTTCTGGAACCAAGTCCCAGTCGGATCTGCGGGGTAAACAGTGCGCTGGCCCTGTACAATTATCTCAACCAATGGATTTAACACTGGCTGTATGTCATTCGGCTGTTTACAGCTGCGAGAGACTTGTGAGGGTTGGGGGAGGGGGTTCAAACTAATATGTTGTCCTTCGCTTTGAAGGACACACATTTTGTAAGCACTATATATATTTTGTTACAAAATATTTTTTAAATTAATTTCAGTGACAATATTTAATGTGGTATAATTGATAACACTAAATAAATACATGAGGTAAAACCTCAATGCTGTTACTCATTATGTTACCTCAAAGTTAGCCACTACAGTTAGACTGAACAGTTACCCTAACTTGACCCTCCTCTCACATTTGACAAGCTGCTCCTGCATCCGATTTAATTTGCTCATATTATTGACGGATGCAAGAGCACGCTGACATGGTCTTCTGAGTTTCGTAACTTTGGAAAAATGAACACAGTGTTTTTTTTTTAACAAGGCCCATTTGGACATACCGATGTCAATGTAAAACCCCACATTAAAAGTCAGCGTTCATTCCCCCCAAGTCCCGTTCTGTCTACTTTCAAATGAAATCTTTATTGTCCTGCAAGTGCAAGAGTCGAGCCTTTCCCAGAATCTAGGGTGAACGAGGGCCCGTAAAAGATTCACTTTCATTTCAAGAAAATGATCTTGCGTTCTTTCCTGTAACCCTTCTTTTTATCACACGCCATTATTATTTTACCCTGACTCGGCTAGAGCATGCCAATCCGTGACTTGTTGCATCTTAATAGTTTGTGAGGCCATGTGTCTTTTTGGACGGCAATTTGTCAGGGTGCGTGACACGAGGTGATGAGGTGGTGAGCTTTCTAAATCCCCTGTCGCCGATTTGTAATAGGTTCAAATTACCAAAAAAAATGTTGATTATTTGCTTAGCCGGTTGCTTAGTTATTTGCGTTCAGCGCTGAAAAGGTGGTACAGGATAATAGCAAAGGGCCCCACAGTCAGTTAATTCCTCGAACCTGGGGCCCGCTAGTCAATATGACCCCTCTCTGGGGACATGTAATGGGGATGTGGAAGGAGAACTGGGAGGGGGAGGGCTAAAGCTCACTTGTCCATGCAGCCTCTCTCTGGGGCAGGACGTCCATCTCTCCGTATAACCTTTCACGGGCCACGCTGCTGACCTGAAGTGCTTCCAGATGTGCGTGGCCGCTGACCCGCGGCTGGACCCCGGCCCTCTGTCAGCCCCCTGACGGCGTTCCCCTCGGACAGGCGTCTCCCTCCGCCCGCGGACGACACGCAAGCCCCGCCCGCTCCTTCGCCCACCCCCACATCTGGAGGCCATTAGCGAGGAGTTGCGGCGCGAAGAGACAGCGGCAGAGACCGCGGCTGAATACAGTACCTTCTTTTTAAGTTCAGCCTCTCAGTCGACCACCTTCCTCGGTAAGTGGTTCCTCGGTTTTATTTCTCCGCCGCCACCCCCTGAAACCATCTTGCGGAGCACCTTGCCAACTCACACAAATATTTGTAAGATCACGGAGGTTTCGTTAATGAGCGCTATTGGCTCGCCTTCAGAGGGACTTGTTTAAAAGCTGAAGTTGAGTGAAACGCCGCGCAGCTGTTAGCAGTGTGCGGTAAGGATGGCCAAAAAAGAGTTCTCGGCTGCGAAGTGCAAAATGAGGCCGAATATCAACAGCGTGAGCTGGTGAAATATGCTCAGTGGCCAGGAGCTCCCAGACATTGATCACCATCACAAAAGCATAAAAAAGTACACTACAGGACTCCTGGATTTCCTACATTTGTGTGTTTCGCAATGATATCACAGAGGTAGGCCTATAATACACCAGTGGTTTGATACACAGTTCATGGTTTAAGGGAGTAGGACTACACCAATTTTTGTTGTCTTTTTTTCTATGCTCATGAAACAAGACGGAGATCAATATGCCGTTTCCTGGCTAGTTACAGCAGTCACAAACATTAAAATAGACCAATGGATCCAAGCTTTGTGCTGTTACTGGAGGACAGTAAACCCACACAAGCTGCCTGCAAGTTACCTGAACAGTCAGGACTCAGGAGTGCTGTTTTTCAGACAACCCTTTGGGATTAATGTGGCACTTTGCAGAATTCAGGTTTGCATCATTGTGAAAAAGGCTCTGGCAGACATATACAGTGAAATGTTCAGTGTTAAATCAACTCTTACATATGATCCCGAGTGGACTCGTATGTACTCAGTCAGAGTTGAGTTAACACTGGACATTTTGCTGCATATGCATATGAGGAAATTACTAAATAACACATGAAAATGTGACAACGCATATGGGAAAAGCAGGCATAAAATAGGAAAGTAAAACAGGAAATGAAATAATAATTCATTATGCACATTTTACATATGGCAGTGTAGTGATTAAAACAAGGGTAGCTACAGTTCAATGTGATATTCACACATTTGCCCAGCATGGTAAGAAAATATCGTACAAAGTCTAACATGTTGTTTCTTGCAAGACACTACATCACTGTATGCTCTATTTTACTCTTCTTTCACAGTAGGACAAAGTATAATGGCCTTTTGAATCGTAATGACTGTACATCTTTGCTGCTATTTTGAGATAGTGTAATCAAAAGCTCTAGTTAAACTATGTGACAGTAGTATTGTGTTGCATAACAACACAAGGAGAAGATTTAAGAAGTTTAATTTGTAAAAGGGAAATAGTTTTTAAAACTTTTATTTTGCCGATGATCCCACCGAGGGGCCACTGAATCACGGTTTGGGAATGCCTGTCCTAAATTCTGAAGTATCGGTAGAGTGTGTGACTTTTAGCGACTCATTTAGCGAACATCCTTCTGTTTTTCTGATAAACTAGTACAACGCTATCGCTAGGTGAGGTTTTCTTTAAAGAGCCTAAATTATACAGTAAAAAAGGCATCTTGGCCATGTGTAAGCAGCTGTTGTGGAGGCTTCAGCATCGGATGAATTAGCGCATTCATTTCCACGACCACAAGCCCGCCACTAAACACAGCTCTGGAGAGAGCGAGGGGTAATTATGGCGGTAAACATGACGTGTGTTCGAGACGCCGTCGGCATTTAATCGGCGATAGATTTACGCCGAGGGACAGGTTTTCCCCCTTGTGTCCGAAACTATTTAAAGAATGTCCCTTCCTGGGCCCTCATTTATAACCACATTGTAACGGAATAGATTATGACTGAACTTTATGGTTGAGGAGCAAACCACATGTATGCAGTGGCTGAAGCTCCCAAACAGCGCTGGGTGACTTTCCCAGCAGAGTGGCGATGGTCCATCGCAGTATGGGCCCGAGCTAATAACGGTTCTGGATGCATGTTTCAGTGACATTAGCATACATCAGCCTATTTATTGGCTTGGCAGAAACCCCTGTTTGAATTGATTACACTGCTTATATTTTTCACATTATCCCTGCTGGATATCAATGAAAAGTTATTCAAATTAAGTCGGCCCATCTTTTCATGGACTCTGATTGGGTGCCCGTGGTTGCTTTGTACCTCCTATACTATGGCAGGTGTAAGTTGTACAGCATTCGCTGGGCTAACTTTCCGTTAGCTATACCTTCATCAATGCCTCTGGTGCCCACGGTTGACCAGTTGTTGTCAATGAGTGATATGAAATCTAGCTTGCCTGTAGTGTATGGACTGTAGGGTTTAAAATAGTCACTGGGTGACACGTGGAGGAGTGTACTTGCTTCACATTACAGCAGTTATAACAGCCCTGTCAGGTTGTTGGCCTGAATTACGAAATAGTTTAAAAGAACAAACTGGGTATTTTACCCAGCATATCATTTTTTGAGTCACTGCACCTTTGGAAGTACTTCTTCACACAGAGAGTAGTCGCTGTGTGGAATAGCTTGCCAGGTCATGTAGTAGACGCCAAAACTCTGGATGTTTTCAAAACCAGGCTTGATATGGTGCTGGATACTATCTAGTTTGTAGGAAACTGAAAATGGCAAGCATTTCACTCCCCTACCCTTTAGTGGTAGGAAAATGGCAAGCATTGTTGGGCTGAATGGCCTGTTCTCCTCATTAAGTTATGTTATGTTATATTAATAGCCATAATTGCGTAGGCTACATTGTTACTTTGTTATAGCATTGTAACTACTATGGGAATTCAGGATACAGTGCCAGTTTTGCACCAAATTAAATCTTGCTTTTCAGATTTCAAAATAACAAATTATGTCTGTAACAGACTAACACATGCTCATGCTAATTAGTAACTTGTGTGTTTGTGTAAAACACATGAGCAGGCACCTAAACCTACCTCTGTGTACCTACCTGGGCATCCAGTCCACTCATCTTGATAAAAACCAGCTCTCTATCACCCTCTACTGTTCTCTTCCTTTATTGTCCTATACTGCCTTTCTTCCCATTGGACAATCACATTCTTGGTCTCTCAGTACAGCGAGTGTACCATATTTATGAGTCTGGCTGTAGGCAATTCTGTGGAGTTTAGAAAAAACAAAACCATATTACAATCAGAATTTTTTTTATTGAATGTTCATGTATAAAACTGTTAATTTAATATTCTAAAGTGCTAAAAGGGCAAGCAATAGGTAGTGTGATTGACCAACGAAAGAACACGGGCATACCTGCCTGGTGATATGAGCTGCCAATCACTGATTTAAAATGTTCTTCCACTGTTTTTACTAAGAAATGGGACACAACATGTTGTTATATTTGCCATTTATTCATTTTATTATGGCCTTTAGTCTCAGTACAATATACTTTTTGTTATTAAATAAAAAAAATTCATCAAATATTGCATTGATTTATTACACATTCTAACTTTGAGGTAACATAATGAGTAACAACGTTGAAGTTTTATTGAACATATTTATTTTGTGTTATTTAGGAGTCAATTATACCACATTATATATTGTCACTGAAATTAATTTAAAAAATATTTTGTAACAAAATATATATAACGCTTACAAATGCGTGTCCTTCAAAGCTAAGGACAAAAGATTTGGTTGAACCCCCAACCCTCACACTGCTAGGAAAACTGAAAACAATTAGAAGCCATTTTATGTAAAACTCAGTCCAAAAGGCATTTGTGTTCAATTAATGATGTTTTGAAATTATTCAAATACAAAGTAAGGAATGCTTTTTTTAACACCGCGTTAAGATTGCACAAACTGTGCAAACAATTTTCACCGAGCCGTGTTATTGCATGTGCCGAGAGATGCTGGCTTTCATTTAATCAAGGGTATGGTTTCTGTATCGTCCAGCTGAAGCAAACAACAGAAAATGTATGAGAGAAATCTTGACTTTTGGTGGTTTGAAGAATATTGCTTCCCACTGTTCTCCAAACGAGGTGTCCTGAAAGAGCCTTTCACGACTCTGTAAAACTCTGCAGTCTGTTTTTGAAGCCACTTTTCAGAAAAAGCTAAACTGACATCTCTGGACCTTCTGGAACCATTTCGTGAGAGATTATCTAAGTACATCAAAGCAAGCTAAAATGAACCCTTCAGACAGTCATGCCAGCTTTTCACAATGCATTTTAGGTGAGAAACGGTTTGAGCCGCAACTTTTTGTAGTCATGTTTTGGTTCCCATTAACAGTACAAAACTAATGGAAATATCAGCGTAGGCCACATGTAAGCCAGTTGACAGCATGCATTAAGATGATGAAGGCACATTTATGAACTCTGGTGAACTTTAATGAAAAGCTCAATGATGTACTGTTGCGTTGTATTGAGTGTAAAAATGAATAGAAACATTATTGACCTGCTCAGTTACGTTTAAAAAAATAGAATTGCATTGCAGACAATTGGGTTCGACCTACTTTCGACCTGATATTAGAAAAAAACACATATTTATACAACTCTATCCTTATATTATCAATAAAAATCATTCTAAAATGCAAATTTGCCCATTACATTTGGGTAAAGCTATTGCCTGCATGACAGGATGGAATGTGTTGCCTGCAACTTGTCTTTTTTTTCCTCTTTTTTTGCTGGGGTATTCAAGGAGAGCGAGCCATGCTGGTTTGATTGACCTCAGCTCCAAACTATAACTAATTGAAGTCCCTGGGCTTCCGGGCCTCATTATTCTTAGTGGCGTCTCGGAATGGTGTCGCAGACTCTGAGCGGAGCCAGGCAGGCGCACACACTGGGACCCCCGGTCCGCGCGGTCAAATCACGACTCCAATTTCCCCCTGTAGAGGAAGTGCCCTCAATACTAAAACTCCGGGAGAAGGAAAACAGGTCGTGGCGGAAGACTACCTCGAGGAAGTTTTTCTAACAGAGTACCTCTAGCGTAAATCTCAGGACGCCGATGGTATGAAGTCTCGCCGTAATGTATCTCCCTCAAGGGCTTTGCACCTTTAACTTTGGTCATTTATAATGCCTAGCACAAGCTCTCTTTTATTCGGCCTCCTCATAACTCACTTTTATTATCAAAACAACAACGGCTCCTCTCTTGAGCGCCGCTTCTCGAGCCGGCAGTCTTTGATACAGCATGAGGGAGTCGACATCCCACGGAAATCTGTGGAACATACGCTCATTTATTAGGCTATCGAGCCAGAATCACTGCGGTCTGTTTGCTCCAATTTTGTTTCTCTTTCTATTCGTCTGCTTCCCCCCCCCACGTGTCTATGCAGTATTCGGCACACTACGCTCAAACATGGTGCTCTTCACTGGTCACCGTCCTTTATTTATTGTTCATAACTTTTCACAAAGTCCACTCCACTTACTGGCACAATTATCGTATGTGCATTTTAGATCTCAGCATATTTGTTAGATAAGTAGCATTGTCCCTCCATGTTTGGTTATCGCTTGTTTTTGACCCACCAGGTTGGGAGGGATGACACACGTCCAGCCATTCTAAACTGTGTCTGGGTATTTATTTTTTATTTATCAATTACATTTAAGTGCTTGGGGTCAAGGTGACCATCTGCTTTAAGGAGGCGCTTTTTTAAAGCATTTTTTTCCCCCCACAGGGAAAGATGGACTCAAACAAATTCAATTAACAGCTTGACAATCCGCCTAATTTTTTTCACCTCTCTAATGAGAGGAATTATGGCTACAGTGCGAGATGTAGCTGAATTGAGTTCATGTGGTTCCTTGTGTCACCCACTGTTTATAATTGTCCTTTCCATCTGGAACATTTGAAGAAGACATCTCTTCCCGACTCATTTAACGTGTTATGCTTAATGGCTTCCGGCTGAACAATAACAATAACAACATTGTAAAGCAAGTGGGATGCAAGTGGCCTAATTAAACACAGCTGCGTAATGCTGACTGATCTTCGAATCTGTTAACACTTACAGAAGGAAAACAAAGATCTGAAATATCTATCATATACAATATTTTTCCTCTTCAAATGGGGGGTTTGCTTTGACTTTTATCTCTTTCTCAAGTAGTAGATATACTAACAAGATGCATTAATACATTTAATTTGCTTTTTCACTCATTAGATAGGAGAGGGATGAAAAGTAGATTTGAAAATATTCTTCCTCAAACAGAAACGCTACTATCAATTGCTCAAGTTGGAGAAGGCCACCTGAAAGCAATTAGGAAGTGCTCTGTCACTGGAAACAGGTGGAGCCGTGACAGATGAAAGAGGCTACGAAGAGCGGAAAGCTAACCTGCTTCTCATTCAGGGTAATGTGGTCTCGATCACTCTCTCCCTGTAACATGTTGCATTTCCCTGAAGCCTCAGTTTTAAATTAGCGTATCCATTGTTAAGCTCTAAAACAATTCAATATTTATGAGATTAACGTTTGGACTTGAGAATCCCTGTTAACGTTTTGTATTTTAAATGCAGACGACGGTCAAAATAACGGGACAGTTGCTGGATTAGAACATGATCTAAGGCATTCTCGCAGCAGGCCATATAAGGTTGTGTCGCCCAGATGCTTCTCACAGATGACAGTCTGTTAAGATGACTTTGTGGCCAGTGTCCTGAGTCTACACCTGCCACCACAGGTGTATACTATCTTATCTTCCTTGTTACCAAACATTCTGTTTGATGTGTGGTTGTTACTCCTACTGTCTTTTGTCTTGGACTTGCTGTGATTGCATCACTATTTCTCATCATTGACTTGGAAATAATAATAAGACGTAGAAGAAGAAGAATAGTTATTGCTACAGAAATAATATAAATTCACAATTAGTATTGTCATAATAATCCTAACTTTCTTATTACTGTTATTACCTTGTTGTTGTGATATTTCCATCAATGCAAGAAAGCTGTTGCACCGATGCGACGTGTGTATCCTAATAGATCATTTGTTTCATTCACTTCACAAATTAACAAATAGAGCATTGAGTTTGCATTCCCAATTCACACCGAAACTGTATGCAATAATTTTTTAAAAGTCCAAATAAAGGGGTTTAGTGTGCTGTTGGCGGCCTGAAGTTTAAGCCGAAAGTAGGAACGCACAAAGCCATCTGCTTTGAATCTTCTGGAAATGGTTTTGCATTGCATTTTAATCATGCTCTCTGCCCACATGTTGCCAAGAGACTTGGCGCTGGAAAGGAGGTTCTGATTAAAGCTGGTTGAGGGAGCCGCCAGCACATTTCAGGAACCTATTGGCTGCGAGCGGTGCCAACTTTTAAAAATTGAAATCCAATGTCCGTGTGTTTTATTTACACGTTAGAGTAACAGGACTCCCAAATTCTCATTTGGGTCTCCCCCAACAACAGCTGGAGCTCGGTTTTCTCAGACGTACCGTTCTAAAGGCTGAACGAGCTTTAAGGTTGGCCTTATTGTATACAAATTCTTTCCGTTCGCATACTTGTAAAATGTAGCCTGAATAACATCCTGTAAGTGTACCTGCTCGAGGTCCGAGCGGAAACCACAGCACATGGAAAAATTTAAGAGATTGTAACCTTGGTTTAGCGTATTCTCACACACGGAAGAATATGCAGTAAATATGTGGTTTCGATTTTCTTCTGGACATTCTGTTTGCTCCTTTGTAATTGTCAATGTAAAGTAGTGAAGTTAGGTGGATGCTTACCTCTCAGTGGAAATAATTATATTTAGGCTGGAAACTCTGATATCAATGTCTGCTAGAACCATTGAAAGACTCAAGGCCTCTTTGGCTCTCATTTTTTGATTATGTTTCCAGTTCATAGAATGACTAAAGGATAGGAAGGGTCATTCAATAGTCACATAGGGGAAGAGATATTCTAATGTTTGCAGTATATAACGGACGGCCATCATGACTCACACGACTCGAGCCTCCTGGCCACATGTGGTGCGCACAACAGGTCTGCTGACGCATTGCAACACATTGGCCAAAATCTCAATGTACAATTTCGCAAAACAAAAAAGGGTCAGACGAGCAACTCTGGAGCTGATTTATTTATGATTCCAGAACATATTAAACAAAGGTAGGTGCACCAAGGAGGGCAGTGATGATGAGAATGAGTATGATGAAGAAAATTAAGTGAAGGTCACACAACCGTCTTGCATTGCAGACACTTAAAATAGTTGTATTCAATCTGAATTTAATGGAAAAGGCTCAGCCGTAGCAACCTGTAAACATCAGTTGGTTGGTCTGACGTTGGATATTGGTGGTTATAGTGGGTGACAGTCAGCGTCTGGCACACTGTTGGTTGTGCTCTAACCAATTGCCCTATCGCTGATCTAACCACAGCGAGTAATGCCACACACTTGCATTTCCCCAACGACATCTCCAGAGTCAAAATGTTGCCATTCCACAGGTGTTTAAGCATCTGTAGTCAACTGCGGATAATCTATGGCAGATTAGCCATATGTCAAATTAGGCCAATGTCAACTACCAGCTTTAGAACGCAACTTGATACATCCCATACGATACACATTTTGTCTCCAAACAACACTAAATGCCAGCATGGGTGGTTTTTGTTGGTCTGCTGTTGGCGGCCAGTGTTGGAGCATTGGTGTTGGCCCTTGGGGGTTACTGATGATGTCAACAACGGGCCAGTTGGGCCGAATTTACTCGGCACAGCATGATCACTATCCAGAGCATTAGCAGTCCTTACACTATTGTTTAGTATCTATACTGTCCCCAGTCGGCTATGTAAAAACTTTGGCTCGGGTACAATTAACAACGCTGGAGTTTTCTAGCACAGACGATTTGGCATATGTGTGGCCAGTGTTTAAGTGACTTAGTGTTACGTCCATTACCGTACACCTGGTCATTGCAACACAGGTGGATTTCGGGAGGCAACAACTCCACCGCATCGGACGCTAGTCGTTAGGCCTGCTATGCACACGATGAAGTAGAACAAGCGGGTTATGATCAGTCAGTCTGGAAAACAAGTTGACGCGCACTGTCTTGTGAGCAAGAACTGATTGCCAGTTCCGCGATTACCACACAAAAATCCTCTGAAATGTGCTCTTCCAATCTAATATGCATACAAGAAAAGAGACTTTCTGAAGAGAGTAACGCATGCGGTCCTGAAGAACAGGGGGGGCTGGTGGATCTCTGAGGGATAGCGGTTCTGTGTGAAAAGACTTTGCGGTTTTCAGGATGTGGGAGTGCGGGTGGATCTGCTCCGAGCAGCGTAGCTACATGAGGAGCTCAGCGGTATTTGTTTCGGCGGAGCGCTCCGAGGGGAGCGAGCAAGAATGCGGCACATTTCCCTTAGTGCACTCGCTGCCAGCATGGCTCCAGCCCACTCCCTGCGACTCGCTCCCGAACAGCTTCCACAGGAACTGTGGCGATCGCTAATTATCCAAATAAGGGGAAAGCACTGACGCAGACAGCTCCAGGCATCGAAACATTGCAGCTTTTGTTATGACATTTTCAAACAGAAACGCGTCTGTCAACGGGGCCTAGCGCTGACGGGGGCCTTGATTTCGTGACCCCGTCAAGGGGAAATGTGTTTGCTTTAGAGCAAGGAAGGGATCACCCCCTTTCTCAGAAATCACCTGAACCTATTTGAACCCTCTGTGATTTGGCAGGAACAAATTTGACTGGGAAGTCAACTGTTGAGTGTCTAATGGAGCTCAAAACTTGAGAATAATGTTAAAGGAAGTCCAGCTGCGGTGTGTGATACGAGTTAGCCGCACCAAGCAGAGGCCAATTGCCTGTGGCGTTAATGAGTGCACAGGGCACTGGCATGCTGGTTAATGCTGACTTTGACTGTGAAGAACAAAGCACAGAGACACTACATTCTGGCTCGCCATACAAGCTTCATTTAGACATGTTCACCCCTTGTGCCATTGTTATTTGTACAACTTTTAATTAAATAATGTGATTTTGGTTGTGGCCACTAGGTGGAGCCACAAATGCACAAAGTTGCTGTTTTCTGAGACACAGCTCAGAGTTGTCCTGTGGGTTGCGGAGGTAGCCACCACACAGCAGCTGTCCATCCATTTTAATTGTTTCCATGCTGTTCAAGATAGTGCAACAGAGGAGCATACCCCTGTCAAATGAAATGAGCTAATAACAGGGTAGCACATTGAATGTGAATGTGGCAGCAGTCGTGAGGCTAATCGGTTAGGTGACCAGACAAGTAGGTTGGAAGCTGGATGTTTGAATCCTCGGTGTAACCCACAGCAGTGTTACAAATCTGAAAATAACACTGTAAATATCCAGGATTTAAAATGGATTACACCTAAAATGTTCACAATATCAGTTCTCATTCACAAGCATATCTGTTAAGCTAAGCTTAATATTCTATCGCTGTTATTTAAAAAGTATTTGTACATAGTATTGCTAATATCATCACATTGATACTGCTACTGGTTCAGCCTGCATTGTGTACCTCATGAACAAGAGTCTCCACTCAAAAGGCATTGAGGTATCCTTGAATGTCTGAATCTTGTCTATATTCTTTCGCCTTTTCCTTGATTTTCAGTTTTGCGACTTCCAGCTTTGTACAAACTATAACCCTGCAAAAAATTTAATGTTTGTGACATAATTCTCAAGATATCTTTGGTTCTACTTGGTTTCACTAGGGAAAAGGTGGGTGGGGGTGTCAAGATATTTCAGTAGAATGTAACAGACAATGTTGGACTGTTACATACAAGTAAGATTCAGCTGTTGGATAGCTTGTGGACTTATTCAATAACCCTTTTATAGAATGAGCCATGGATTGTCCACCCACAGAAAAGGTTTCCATGGCAATACATTGATTATGCTGATAGCCAGCAAACATCTATATCGCCCACTGATTTTTAACACGCAGTAGCACAATTGTTACTGACTTGAAGTCAAGAGCACCTTTGCTTTCCATACAGTGCATTCCCAGTATGCTGTTATTACATCTGCAGTGTTAGTTGCTGCTTGTTGCCATGTGAACAGACTGTAGCGATTAGACTCATAATTCAGCCTTAGCGATTCGTATTTGCTACCCTCCCATCGTTTAGTCTCAGACGACACAAAATAACTATATTTTGTTGTTCTGCACTTTCACGTTTTTCCACGAAAACCCTATTTCATGAGTCATGCAGCCTGCTCACTTGTTACATAACCCCGCTCTCATTGGTACCTGGTTTACCAGATGCTCTAACGAATTCATACCATAACACTCTTCCGTGAAGAGGAAGGTCAACATCGTTCTCAGGCACAAACTTTTTTTAAACAAATTCTGTTGGGTGAAATACTGACATTGTCATAGATCTTACCTTTCTTCCCTTATCTCCGCGTCGCTTTATTCGTTTTTATCGTTTACCGGTAATCTATCGGATTTTCCTGTGTTCCGCCACGGGTTTTGCTTTCGCCTCGTCATTAGTGAGTTCACCTGGCATTTATTTCCACTCACTGTTTATACCCCGCTTCCGGCCTCTCTCGTTGTTTCCATGTTATTTCACATAACATTCGAGCCGGTAAAAAATGGTATAGGAAGTTGTATTGCTATCGACCGCTTTGATTAGCAACGCGGGACTTGTTAGCAGTACAACCTTAGAAAGAAAGCAGTTCTCTTTAATACGTTCTTATTTCAGAGCAGAGGTTTTTTTTTGTTTTTGTTTTCTACTCTAACCTACGAGTGTCTCACCCAAAGTTTTTGGGGTCTTTTCAGTTCTCTGTTTCTGTTGTTTCACTCCACAAACGGGAGTTAGATAAGCGTTATTGCTTATTTCTTTGTTTTGCTCGATTATCGAGCTCCTCGTTTTTATTGCGAGGTTTGTGTTCTTTTATTTTATTTGTTTCTCCACTACGGATCATTGTCCGTTCCAGTGGTGTTCTTAGGAACACTTTAAGATTGCACAGCTATTGCATCTGGATCTCCAATATTCCCATCTCTGTCTCTGACAGAGATCCCTTACAGACATTTTCCATTCTGATTAACCATCCAAGGATACTCTGAGAGGAGTGGGATTTGGCAGAATGTACACAAACAGATAAGAATACTTCTTGCGTTTGTGCCTGTGTGTAAACGGTTAAAAGCAATGCGATGTTCACAATGTCGTGGGTTCAGATCTGTGGGATAAAGTGCTCATTTGCTCCATTCTGGTTCATCGAGTGATGACAGTAAGAAGACAAACAGAAGGTACTGCAGATAGAACATTTACTGTGCTTGGAACATGAAAAACTAGAAATATAATGTCATCTGAAAGCAGAATGCAGGAAGGTCGAGGGTTCAGAGAGGCTACAGATGTGCTGTTTGGTTTGTTCACGTTAAAATGTCGCTGCTACACAGCAAAAACGTCAGTGTCAATTTAACACTCCTATAAACACCGTAGGGTGTTAAATGTACACCAGGATTTTTGCTGTGCAATTTAACTCTACCAGAGTTTATGGGTCAAAGAGGGATCAAATGTACTGTCTATGCTGTTGGGAATTTATTCATAATTGAACATTTTACTGTGTTTCACTCCCTCCAGTATATGTCTAACCTGATACAGGTGTAATCCTCCTAGCCCTTTAATATGCTGTAAAAATTGGCCGTATATGTGAGTGAGTTTGTTTGTTTGCACGCAATGACCCTAAATAGCTGAATTGGAAAAGCGAGTATACACAATGGATGGATACTACTACTACTACTACTAATAATAATAATAAAAGTTGAAGAACTTTTCATTCTATAAATTCACAATTATGTACAGTTGTGTTCAGTACATAAACATGTATAAAGAATCAAATTAATGTAAGTATAACATAAGACTGTAGAACAAAGATTTTCATAACCATGTATGTATAGCTTTTACTACATCTTTCATACTCTATTATAAAATTGCAATAAGTCCTTATAACAGCTGGCTAATACAATTGGCTACATCTGAAGGACTGAAAGCATTGTGTTTCCAATCTACCTTTTTGTAATTGAAACAAGGATCTGTAGCAACTGCATTTCCAGAAGTTTCTTAATTTTTTCCCTTTATGAATAAACAAAATCTAGCATGCATGTGCTTGTTAAACTTGTGTCCTTACAAATGACAGACCCCCTCACACAAACTGGCTACCACTTTACCTCATTAAATTAAAAACATTCCCTTATTACATGCTATGTCACTGCTATCAAGCTCTTATGATAATGCACAAAAATGCTTTTTGTACTTTCATTCAAAATACAAAATGCAGAGCTGAACCAGACGGAGCTTACGATAGTCAACGAACAATGATGAATAACATAAAACCAAATTAGGTGATCACGTACTTCCTTCAGCTCTTTTCACAAAAGCATAGTATACCTTCCGCTTTCCTGAACAAGCTACAGTAGGCTACTCGGATGCTGAGGAGAGCTCCCTGCGCGCGCTTGTAGTTCCTGTCACACGTCCGCGTGCACACAGGGCCTTCCTTTACCTGGAATTAATAACCATACAATCCCCCCAAAAACATCGTGAGAAAATCAGCCCGCAACATTAAGCTAATTACAGGGGGTGAAGGACCATGTGACAGTGGTTCGGATGTTGCATCTGAACAGCATCTCTCGATCTAAATAGTGGAATGACGTCTGGAAACGCGATAATGCTCTCGTTCTCTTTCATGGGGTGATGGAAATGACTGGGGTATCCTGCACGGTTGCCCTTTAAACTACAAATACCTATGGATTGGGCACCGTCAGAAGACCAGGCATGGCGAGGCACTGGAAGGTAAGGTGGGAAAATATGTTTAGCCGCTAAGCTTTACCAGACAGAATTGATAATTGTGGACGTAGCCTGTACACTATAATTAGACTATTCATTTGGAACCATCATATTTAGCCTATTCAACACTTCTACAGCATTGGGAGATACGTATTCGACATGGCTGTTGACAAGTGGAAATTATACCTCTTAAATTTTTTTTTTTAACACGCATCTATGCATACCATCAGTATGGAATGGACGCATTCGCGGTGATGGGAAGCATATCCGGGCCCTTCGTAGCTCTGCCATTGTCTATACTGTTGAGTTGCTGCATCTGTGAAATACGGCACATACACCTTAATTCTGCACTACGGTTTCGGTAGCATAGGCTAGTGATAGCCTACATTATTAGCAGGCTAAACAGTTGTATAGGCTATATAAATGCGTGTTAATAGCTCAAGCATATTTGCTTGATCTGTAATCGGGAATGCACATGCACTTCAAAGGTAGCCTAAATTATATGAATTAATGTATGCATAATGGAAATATCCGAAACGCGGTGTAAAACAAGCCGAGCATGCGCGTTTCTATGCACAATGGTCAAGTCACACACCTCAATGCGAAGGCAAACAAACACATCGTATATTAATTGCTGAGTCTGAACGTGTATTTCATGGTTTGATGGGAATGCTGTCCGAAGATAATCAGCCATTTACATTGTTTACATTTTATGTTCAACCGTTTACACAGTGATTTACGGCATGAGGCTATTTAGGTTAAATATACACGTGGTGTAAAATGCTCTATAGCAGGAGTTGGGAAACGTGGGGTACGGTGATTTCACACCTGCTTCCACTCTGCTCATAATGCACACCAGAAAAAAACATTTCCCTGTTTTAGCAGTCGTTGCAAGCGCTGCATGTGTCAGTGTTGTGACTGTGCGAACGGCAAAGCTCCTGAAAGAAACGAGGAACTGAAAGTAGGTTAGTGTGATGCTTGCTACCTGAAGTTCACAGTCGAGGAATGTGCTTTTCTCTTTCTAATAAACAAGTCAAGGGGGAGGCGTTATGGCCACGCTGGTCAGCCTTCTGCATTTAGAGGGTCGCTGGAGACTCAAAAGCTGAGTAAATTTGGGATTCTGTATGAATAAAGCGCAGAAATAAAAAAAAAAATTAATCGTCTCCCCGCCCGAAGAAGTGATAAAAGTACTATTTGTTCCCTTAATATTTGTTCTGAGATTAGAGAAGTGAGTATGAAACTAATGCAAACTGCTGTAATTTGCGCACAATTAGGCATATAAAGAACGTTTCGTGCTCAGTCGAGCCCTACAAAGGACAGTAATACAGGTTCTCTGAGTGAATTTATTTCCACCTGCTGGTGCACAAAGCTACTGTGACATTTAACAAGTGCACTCAGCACTGTTGTAGTCCCTATTGACTGATGATAAACATGTGACAGAGTTCATTATGACTACCCTTTAAACTTCAACAAAATGAACTGAACTTGTCCTGTTTCTAATTAGGTGTCAAGTTAAAGGGAAATCTGTCGCAATGCCATCTGTGTCAAACTAAATGCAGACTTTCTGTTACATTGAGGCTTGAGAGATGTAGGCCTATAGAATCCTGGGTGTGCATGCTTAAGGTGCCCAGAGGTAGTATTTGTCCATAGCAGGACATCCGACAACTGGGCACCAGCAACAGGCATAAAGAATGGGGCAGAGCGAAGGACCTGCAAATTGGGGGTGCCAGCCTTAACACAGATTTTACTACACATGCCACTTTCACCAGTGAGGTTAAATCCTCACAAATCATTGCACAGATAAATGCATTATTTAAAGCAGCTAAAAGATGCTCTTTGACAAAAAAACTAATTTAAAAGCTACAGTGCTGGGATGCTAATTAGGGGTTCTGGCCTCATTGAACACGCAGGGCATTTTCACCAGTGAAGTCAAATCCTCACAAATCATTGAACGGAAAAAGTTTTTTTTTAAAGCAGCTAAAAAAAAAGGCCCTTTGACACATGAATATACCCAAAAAATACTGTGGAGTGCATGTAGTCTTGAATTATTATCCAAGCCCTGGCACATTCTGGCAAAATATATATTTGTTGGTATATATTGGTGTCTTAATATATCATCATTCAAATCATATGCCTCACACCCAGCAGCGCTGCAATGACAATTCAAATTTTTCCCCATCATCTGTCAAGGAGAGAGGGTTTTTTTGCTCAGTGTGGTTGAAGCAGATGTGGATTTACAGGTTGAATAAAGCAATTAAAGATTTTAAGTGCACGAATTGTAAAGACCCTGTACGATGTACCTTCATTGACTATGGTTGTGTCCGAATCAGCACCCTTCCATACTATTGATTATGCGTGTTGAGTACACTGTATGAAAATTTTTCCTACTGAACAACTTTTTCTCTAAATGCAGTGTACTTAAAACCTCCAGATGATATACTTATTTCGGGGGTTTCGCTGAGTATATTCAGTAGCATACTTTTCAAGAAGTAAACTAACATTTTGGTCCCATAAATATGACTCGCAGCTTCGCCTTAAAAATGTGGCGCAGCTTCGCTGATGTTTTCCTTCAACAACAACACGTAACATGGCCGTGTAAGGGGGGGACGTCTTACGACACTTCCACAGTACAGTTGTAAAATAGTATGGAGGGTATTTTTTACACACTGCATGGTGCGTACTAATCAGTATACAGTAAACAGTACACAGTCTGCTAGTACACAGGACACAGTAGATAGGACTCTGATTCGGACACAGCCTATAATTTATATTTCAACCATGCTACCCAGAGGGATCCTTGCCTTACCAAGTGGAGTTTATTTGAATATTTAAAATGGAATATCCCCAGTGATGTAATTCATTCTACCGTCACCCCCCTTATGGTAAACACATGGTTAGAGGAGACTTTCCATAGCCTTCTATGAAAACATGGCTGTGTAAGCTATTGAAGGATATGTCTGAAGGCCTTCAAAGCACCATGTCAACGTTCTGATGTAAATGATTGGGAAACATGACGAATGAGTCCACGTCGCCAGCATTTATGCTCGGTCCAGGTCAGGTTTGGTTTCCCATGACTCCTGTTTAGAAAGATTCTATAATCCCGACCAACAACTATTCAGATGAATATGAAGTCTTTCTACAGAATAATTAATCATCGCATTGTTACTCATAACAGGAACAGGAACTTTGGCAAAAAATCATTGTTTAACATCATTTTCTCCATGACATACACGGTTCCACACAGACATTTTAAGGACTCTGAAATGTTTCTTCTCTTGAGCATAAAGGTTTCATCCTTCTAATTAAATTAATGTAATTAGTGAAGCCAGCCATCGTCTTACACTTTTGCTTTAAACTACATGTATTAAATAATGCATTATTGTATAATGCAAATTATAATTTTTCAGACAATTGAGCAGACTGTAGAGTGAATGAGATGGTTATGATGAGACCACAGGCACCAATGGATCCTGTCCCAGCTGGCGGTGTCATGATTGTATGTTGCCAGGGACTTTGTGTGAGCAGGAAGCAGTGAGACTGAACAGTTTAAACTTTTTTGTATATGGCATCAGGACCCCTATGCCTGGCCATTGTCGATAATGACAGTGGAGTGCACAAGCCACCTCTTCTGACTTCTGTCCATAACATTAGCTGTGTGTTTCAGGGTATATGCTGAAGACAGAGAGGATGTGCCAAGGAACATGAGTCACGTGACAGGTGAGTGTATCAAGAAACGTCTCAGCACGGATGTTCTATTGTAACCAGATGATTAACTGTTGCAGTCCCATAGTCCCTTTCTAGTTTCTCACAACAGGAGGTTCTGGTCAGTAACAGTTGTGTCCAGTGCAAAATTAGCTTATGACTATTTTTGAAAAGGCATAGCCAAGGACAGAATATCACTGGCATTTATAAGAGGAATACATTCAATTTCAGCTTTGACAATGAAGAACCAAACTTCCAGTTGCAAGAATATGGATTTAACCTCTGGTTAGTATATAGAATCTGTGGTCTCAGGGACTGTCTCCTCAGGCATTTGCCCTAGAAAGAATTTGAACAATTGAACAGGTCAGATTATGCTGAAGATGATACTCTGTAACCTAAAGTGGATACAAAGATTTTATTTGAAATATAGCAAATCAATATTATTAAAAATACAGATACTAACCTCACAGTTTGATCAGGGTTGTCAGGCAGATTTCACAGTCCAAAGCAAATATGATGTAATCTGTCTGTGAAAGAAGCCCAAACCTTGAACTTGAACAGCCAAATTAAAAGTCAAGTTGTTTTGGGAAAAAAAGTACCAAATTGCGAACTGGCTTCTTAGAAGAAACTATAGTTACTAAGGAAACATAAATATAGTTATTTTTGTTCGGTAATGAGTCCATCTTGCTATTTTAACAGAGACTGCATGCTTTTATAACATTGACCCAATTTTAGGAAACAAGCCAAAAGTACCAGCTGGTTTTTCAATCCCACAAGTCAGTGCAAAACCAGCGAGGATTCAGCCAACTTGGCTGGAAAAACCCGAAGCTGAGTTTGACTTAATCCAAACACACCTGCATTTAAAAGCGAGACCCATAATACATGGGTTATTTCAATTACCATGATATATATTCATCAAACAGAAAGACATTCAACAGCTAATTAATAAAATGACAATGAGCTCCTTTTAGCTGAATATAAGGCTCTACATGCAAAGCGATATAGGATCTTAACATGGAGCTGGGCAACATTCATGATCTAGTAAACAGGTTTCTTTGTTTGGATTCGGTAGAGAACAGGACTGATCAAATAAGCTGTTAAGTAAGGAAAGAGATTTGTCAAAAGTGCAGTGTATACGACTCGCTGAGGCATTATAAATAAATACAGTAATTTAATGTCCAGAAGAGTGCCAACCATACTGCAGCCCTGTAAACGGTCAAGGAAAACCAGGCTTTTTAAAATTAATCCTAATTAAGAATACTCTCAAGCAAAACAAATATCAGACCCCCCCAAAGTCGCAGTTCACCTACTTATGTTATTATGAAGCACATTTGGCTTTCATAAGCAACCGATTATTCAATCAACTCATCCATCAATCCAAGTCATTAATATGGGTAGACACGTAAGGAAGGGTATGCTTAAAAAAAATGGGGCCTCGGGTACAAAACAAGGGACCATGTCACATGTGTTTTTTTTATGGACTTGGTAATGACCTTTCACTCACATTTGTTTCTCTACTTTGGACCGTATGCATTTTTCTTTGCATGGTATACCATATTATGTTGCATAATAGTATCTGTCTGCTTCAGAACACTAAAAACACGCAGTATTTTTTCCCTTCGGTTTGGGGAGAAGGGGAAATTAATTCAGAAAGCGTATATGTAATGGGCCCTCCTTGTACACAGTCGGATTTGTGACAATAACGTTCCGTGTTTTTGTACTGAGTCCGCACTTTTTCGCAAACCACTCGGATAGCGCCAGTCAAACATCGGGCCTGGATCCAGAACACATCTTGCTGTTTTTTTATAACACGTAATGAACTTGCGCAGTAAATTTTAGGAACTGAAAGATGTCTAATTGCTGCCCGCGTGGCTGTGATTAAGCCCGTCGGGACCCTCAGAAAACCACATCATCATTTTATCTTGGTGATTTTTTTTTCTTGGAATTTTCCCCCAGCATTTTGAGCAACTGCCCGCCATCTGGCTCTCGAGCGGTTCCAGCGCGCCTCGTTCTGTTCCATGAGAAAGTGGAGTATAACAAAAAAAAAAAGCGGGCAAATTCCCTGGATGCATGCTGTGGGCGTGACATAGCTCATAATTTGTGCCATGTTCTAATAAAAAAAAAGCCAATGATCAATGCCCCATTGAAGTAGTCAGACAAGTATTTTCTCAAGCATCCAAATGGTAGGCCTATTTGCAGGGGCTTTCAAAATTGAATGCCCGACAACCCCCATAAGCACCAGGTCAGTCAGTTTACCGCCAGAACTGTAGTTTGGATACGGCGGCTGCCTTAATCCCAAGGGGCATTTATGCATCGCTTTAACGTAATGGGCAATGTACTTGTCTGTGATGATGTCATTGAAACTGCCAATAAAACTGTTGGATTGTTTTTTTTTTACTTTAAAATGACCCTTTTTACATTTCAGATTTTTCAAGTGACGAGACTGAGAAAGGACCGCCCCTTCAAGCGCACACACTCAGAGACTTTGAACAAGTAGGCGTCTTTTTTGGTTTTGCAATTAAATTGGACCTGCTGAAGTGACTGGTTATAATAATCCATCTTTACTGTTTCAGCCAGATACCCAGCTAACAGGCGACGTGCCAGGGACGTCCCCTTTTAGTCCCCGCAAAGTTATGATGTGACGTTCCCTCGGTACGTCATAAAAAACGTTACTAGGACTTTATCAAAGTCCTAGGAAGGTCACTGTCTGGTTACAATATGATATTTAATTTTAATTTCTTGGGAAGTTCAAGCAACGTTCCTATCCGGTTATGATATGACGTTGTTCAGGGACGTTCCTGAAACGTCTGTTACTGGTTACAATATAACGTCATGTAATCAGGAAGTCACTAGAATGTCCCTGCGACGTCCCCGTGATCTTTTAGAAAACCATACAAGAATACGTCATGGCGACTTCCTGATGACATTTTGAGACATTCCGGGGATGTCCCGGGGACGTCATTTTGTTAGCTGGGTACCAGAGAAGCGCGTGTAGAAGTCGCAATGGTTGATTATATTTTTCATATAGAGCCTTTTCCCAAACGTATTGTACAGCAGGAGAAATAGTCAAGTAATAGACATGCTCACACACAGTTACAGACACACAAGCATGCGTGCACACACGCACATACTGAGACACAAACACATTTCCAAAGAAAGGACCAGCCTTAATTGAAAGCATATCCCATCAATGTGATGTTCCCCATCAAATTCAGGAGGGCACATACTAACACGTACGTCCTCCAAAACACATGCAGACAGCCATTATGTTTCTTCTGTAATCCACCAGCACAGCACAGTTGCTGCATAGGGAGGCTGTACATAGGTCACAGATGGCTGCGGGCAGGTCTTTGTTACTGACCAGAGCCATGACAAATGTTGCTTCACAGCTCTCTCTGTCAGTTGCCACTGGCACAGTAAAGGCAGCCATTTTCAAAGCCTTTTCTTGTGCCTAGCTTTTTGACCATGAAAATGGCTGTCACTCATGAGCCATTAGCCTGCAGCAGCAGAGTTGAGCGGTTGAGCGGTGCAGTTATGCACTGTCTCAGTCTCTCCTATCCAGGAGCCCGCACTCAAAAAAATATTTAGGCCTAAAAGTGAAAACTTTCAATTTCATGTACATTTTCCATCCAATTTGATCACATAACTCCAATGTCAAAGATGACATTTCGATCCATGTTTCTTTTTCATGTTCATTCTGGATTAAACAGATTTATGTTGTCTTTCATTTATATGGATAAATAAAATGTTTTATTTTTATATACGTTTCATTTAAATCGTATGCTTAATGCTTATGAGGGCCAAGAATAATTATTTTTTATAAATCTGTTTAATCCAGAATGAACATGAAGAAGAAACACGAATTGAAATGTCATCTTTGACATTGGAGTTATGTGATCAAATTGGATGGAAAATTGACATGAAATTGAAATGCATAAGTTTTAAATTTTGGGCCTAAATATTTTTTTGAGTGCATGCTCATTGCGCACAGCTATACGGGTAATGTGAAACCTCAGTGTCCTTTCTGTGTCTGCTCAGTTCATTTGGCCTCGGACCCAGGCTGTTTACCGTATGACTGCACTGTAACATCGTTCACTTCCATTACTCACATGGGGAGGGGATCTGGAGTGGGAGGCTAGCCAGCCTTATAACAGTTGGTTGTTTGTTTATTTATTTATTTATGTATGTATGTATGAAACGTCAGCTGATTAATGATGATTTCTCCAATATTCTGAGAAGATGAAAAAAAAAAAAGGGGATTTGGGCTGGGGGCAGGCAGCTAACTTACACACGCATGCTTAAAACCCTTTAATGGCCAGCTCAACCACCTAGTATTGCACACCCCGAGTCCCGATATCCTGCCCAACACCATGCCGGACCCAACCCCACCTGATTGAGCCATCTCTACCATTTGGTTTATGAGTCAAGTCCAACACACTCCCCAACAAGACACCAAGACCCAAAACGTGCTCCGCCAAACGATCGAGGGCCATTAAAGGGTTAACATTCTTCATAATAATAATAATGGAAACAGCCTTGAGAGACTATCCTCTTTCTCTTAGATAGTCCGCCAGTATTGTTGCGCTTCCTCTTGTGTGCGAGCGACCGTGACGGTGGGGGGAGGAATGTCCGGCAAAGTCAGAGACAACCAGTTTAGCTGAATCTCCTGTTGATCTTGTATTATCATCTTTACATTACTTATGTGGTTGGCAGACATGCATCCAAGGAGCCCTAACAGAGCTTGCGCAACCTCTATTCCTACAGCTCGGTGTGTACCGAAGCCATTTTGGTGAAGTGCCTTGCAGCCCACATGGGATTTGGTTACAAGTGTGATTCCTTACCTCTTTCCCAATAAGCTCTCTCACTCTACCGAATGATTGGAAATTTAATTGCCATAATAATTTCTGCGCTCTGCACCTCAACTGACATGTAGTGAGCGTTCTGGTGCAAAAAATTTCGATATGCGGTCTATCGTTATTCATGATTCAGCCATTCCTTTTGTCATTTTGATGTAAATGTCTGGCTGTAACTATGTGGATGTTACAGTCCCTCGCGTTCGTAATGCGCCACGGGCAGCCCTGTCACTAAATAAAACTTAGGGGGAACACCCGGAGCAGTGAGTCGGACATGTCAGACATTTGACTTTATGTTTTCCCAGCATGTCCAACTTTTAAATTTCTCATAAGTAACATTTCAAGTGCATATTAAGTGTTTTTTTTCTCAAACAAAATCGCAAGACGAATATGATCAGCCCTTATAAATATTGCAACATAAAATAAAAACATTAAAGTGCAAGTTCTAATTTGGCTTAAGGGCTCTTGGGACTTACAGACCCGCAGGCCTCTCTAGGCCCCTGTGGGAACCCCAGTTTTGGATAACAGTCCAAAATTCTCTTTCAGTAAGTCACCTGACCTGTATGTCGCCCCAAGCCCCTTTGCCATGGCAGGTACTGCAATCTGTATTTCACATTTGTGTTGATTTAGCAGGCAGTCAGCCACTTCCCTGTTCCACGTATGTCAGGCGGCCAACATAACGTTTTAAACTGTCAAACATCAAGCAGGACTTCAGAAATATATGGGGCAAGAACCATACTATCTTTTCTGAAATAACTGTTATTATTTCTTTTGAACAGATTGAAAGCATATGGTGCCCATGAACATGAACATAGCTTTACCGCAGAATGTGTAGCCATTATGAAAAGAGAGAGTAATTTTGGTTGTTAAAGCCTTAATACAAAATGTGCATGTCAGCCTAAATTGTATAGTCGTCCGAATACTGTGTGTGCGTGCGTGCACATTGTGTGTGCGTGTAGCCTATGTATGCATGTATTTGTTTGTGCATTTGTGTTTTTATGATTGTGGTGTTGTGCTTGCGACCATGCCTCTCTGCTTCTCTGATTTAAAGCACATAGCCCAACATATGACTGTCGCGGCGGTTTAAATGAAGAACGTTCGCGCGCCGTGCTAACTGACTAATTGTTGGAGCTTAGTTTGGAGTTAAAGCTGCAATAATACTAAGTGAACTACTGATGACAAAACTCTTGAGTCAAGGGCGTCACTTTGTTTTGAAAAGTGGTGGGGACACTTTTTTCAGATAAAAAACAACAACATTCGGTGGACCCCCCCCGCGCACGCAATACACTAGTACCGTACTATCTCTTAGCAACACGTGTAGATACAGGATTGACACTGACAGGCTACAGCCTAATCACAACCTTCAGGACAATATCAACACCTGTAGATATATTCATACAGGATTTACACTTACAGGCTACAGCCTAATCACAACCTTCAGGACAATATCAATCAACACCTGTATCTTCTATCATACAGGATATATACCACATGATTGCAACATAAGCATAAGCACACACATACTGTCCCACCTCCACCAACAGTTCTATGATTTAGATTCTTCCATCACACACACACACGTCCAAATTGCACCAAATCCGACACTGCATGTCCTTGGGTCCCCAGAATTACACCCGTCAAGTGTGAACGGACGAACTGTTCTCGAGATATGTGAAGGACACACAGATTTGTTTCTTCTATATTTACATTGCATTGTACAGTGTGTTCTTTATTGCGCAAATAAACCTCTCAGAGCGTTCTCATTTATTACATTTCTTTGTGCATGCTATTTTTCAGAACATTTTAAACAAATTATACTTTTAAAAAGTGGTGGGGACAAAATTGGCCATTTCAAAAAGTGGTCTGGACATGTCCCCAGCGTAAATGACACATATGCTCTGAGTAAAAGAATGCATGAAAGAATGCTCAGGCTGAAAGTCGGAAATCTGCTTTTAAAAAGTTTTTCTACCTCTGCTTTTCTGTCACGGTGTCGCCATATCACACAGACTCCAAACATTGCGTATGTGTTGTGTCCATCGTGTGCAGATTCTCACAGCTCGTGTTATATTATACAACTGAATTTCTGCGTGGAAACTTGCTTAAGCGGGTTTCGGAGGGCATTTTTCGGCTCAGCATGTGGCCCCAGCAGCGTCAGTTGACATCCCAGAAAAGGTGGCCTTTTAGAGTGATTCTGCGAGCAGGAGAAGACGGTCCCCTGCCTTGCACGCAAAGGGAACCAGGGGATGGTTAGATGGACCCTGTAGAACATTGCGGTCAATCTTTGCACGTGTCCTGTCTTGCCAGCGGTCGCTGGGTCCATTCAAACGGGTAACTGCTAGCATGTGTCGGATCACGGGATCTCGCCGGAATTACGTTTCGCTTTGTTCCACTTCGCTTAAATTCACTTTGATGGCTGCGTTATTATTCCCTGACATGTGAGTGAAGCTCCGGACGCTTAGTCTAAATTGCTTTCATTTCCAATATCACAGAAAAATGCAATAGTATGGGGATGTTTTCCGCTTTGGCCGGGTGCTCGGAGCGCAGGGCTTGAGCGTAGCCTGCACGGATACGCGGGCAGAATTCAGGTCGGCGGGCACAAGATCTTTCAGTTGAGTCAGAACCGGTCAGAACATCACTAGCGCCACCACATGGAGGACATTAGGCTACGGGCTAAGTAGGCCTACTCTCGTTTGATAGCAAACGGTATGGGAGGACGGCCTACCCAAAGACCGCTAAATTGATCACAGATGCAAGCGATACATGTTTAATTTCTCCGAAAACAATTGCGATTTTACAAGTCAGGAGTTGCAATTTATGCTGGAAGTTAACAAAGTCTTATTTATTTTTGTGCTTCTAATCAACGAACCCCTGAGTCAGATTTTTTTTTTTTTGGGACGCGTCATGTCCACAGACAGAACAGTGCTGTGTCATGTCCAAAAAACTGTCCCTGAGGTCTCACTGAACAAGTGCCCACCTCACGTTCACACCGCGTTTCAAAAACCATTCGGAAACCAGTAGACCTGTCGATTCGTGATATATTAATATAACGGTGTACATTAGCCTCGCTCACAAACCCCACTGCGATGCTAAGTAGCTAAAACCTCATTTAGTTGGTCACAACACATCTTTGTTATTAATCTCACAGCTCCTCTTCAGCCACTAGTTCCTTAGAGACTATAAAAGGCCTCCCTGATTTAATTCTCGCCTATCGTCCTCAGAGTTGCCAGAGACAATATTTTCTCTGGAGTTGCTTAAATCGGACAGTAAGGTAAAAAGTAATTTATTGTGGCGCCCAATCACATCCCTAGCCAGCTGTGTAACCATGTCACTTCCAACCAAATACACCACCTGCATTACATACCGCCACCCTGTGGACACATTGCTTACAGCAACCAAAAATGCTTACAAATGTATTAAACTGTACCAGCGCTTTGTGGGCTAGTCTGACTTTTTTTTTTTTTTGATCCCCACGTAATTTCTGTGGTCAAAGGCTTTACTTTTAATTGAAGTATACATTTCATTTTGATGTACTGTGAGGCTAATCGTGTGGTTGGTCATGCTATTCAATATTGTGTGAGACTGTGTTGTCATCACCCATAAGACCCAAATTGACTCAAATATTGCGGCCTTCACTCGGCGTTGCTTTTATGCCAGCGGCTGTTTATGAATGTGTTCTGCCAAATCCCTTTGGCGATCCCTTTTATTTCCTCGTGGAAAATGTGCACCTTTTCAAATTGGTTTAACCCATTTTTTTTTAAATTGTGGAAAATGAAATGGATTGTAGTCATGTGAAATTTTGCTACTGTCAGCAACACAGACAACGGAGTAGGCTGGTCGGGGTGATGTGGCTGAGCAAATTTGATACAGAAATGTAGGCTTGCTGTTAAGAATTAAAGCTATATTTAATCACTGAAATCTGCCGCTGAAACCAATCTGTGTTTGCCCTCTCCTGTGGTTTGGACCAGAAAGCAAGTTATGTATCATTGTCTGAATATCTACAACTTTTCTATCTGTCATTGTTTAATCCGGTTTATTGAGCAATGACTGTAATTGTGTATGTTTGTCCTTGAATATCTTAAAGGAGTGAATTCTTAGCTTTGTGTTTGGCATCTTGCCACTGTAGGTCGGGGAAACAGATTGGTGCAGTATTTTAATGCAAATGTCATGCTAAGATGGACTAATCATTTTAATGAAGAGCTTACGTATATTTTAGAACTTTTTCAATAGGAAATATGGGTGACAGTGACTCCAGCACTGTGAGACGCCGGTTTCATCTGAAAAGTGCTGAGTATGTATATATGAGCGAGCGGATTTGAGGAGGTAGTTCACATCTGTAAAATGGAGAGACTGGGATAGGCTTGCTTTCATTGAACTGATTTCCACAATCAACACAGGCTAATGAGGCGCAGGTTGCCTTGACTTCTCCCTGACAATGGCTCTGTACGCGATACCTTCTGGCATGCGGGCATCCCGCCCAGACAGGAAGCCCTGATTGCAGCGATCTCATCACAAGAGGCAGCACTGGTGTTTTTTGGGTCAGTGCTAATCCTGGGGAACAGCCAATCAGGCAGCTGCAAATGAAATGCGCTTCAGGTGGAGAGCGAGGGATAGGGTGACGAGAGGGGGCTGATGCAAGGTTATGTGACTCGTCTGTTTAGTGCAGGGATGCATAGATGGTTTCATATGTACTGTGCGCTTGTTTCGGGAAAGGTGCCAGTAAGTAGAGGCATCCTGTGCAAATCCTTGCTTTGCCATTTTGTGTGGAGTTGGGGGGTTGGTCCTGTAACCCCGATCTGTTTTATGAGCTGAGAGCCTTTGAAAGAGGAAGTACACAAGGCAAGCACAGAGCGGGGGAGTCTAAGAGTCTCAGTAGCGCTGTGGATCAGAGAGAAAGCACCTCCACGGAGACAAGCCGCCCCTGCCGCCGGTTGACCAGAGCCATTAAAAACACAAGTTTAATTCAATTTCTGTTTCCTCCAGATCAGCTGTCTTCTGATGATGTGTAGGGTAATGAGATGAATGGTAAAAATCATTCTTTAACAACTCCTGAGCTGTTTTTTTAACCTTTATTTATACAGGGTAGGTTGACTGAGTACACATGCTCTTTTACAGCAACACCCTGTTAACGCCCCCCCAATTAGCCTAAACTGCATGTCTTTGGATTTTGGGAGGAAACCGGAGTACCCCGAGGAAATCCACACAGACACAGGGAGAGCATGCAAACTCCACACAGAAAGGTCCCTGCCGGGATTTGAACCCGGGATCTTCTTACTTTGAGTGCTATCCACTGCACCACCACGCCATGTTTACACAGTGGTGGCTGGAGCACCTCTTTGCTCTTATTTTATCATAAAACTGTCTATACAGCTGTTAAAGTAAGCAAACCTTTGTTACACCTGACCTAAAAGCATGGCTTGTCAAGCCTATTCAACTGCTCTGTGTTTCCATCAGTAGCAGTGTAGACAGAGTAATCGTCAGTCACTACGTACAAATGTGCTGCTCTCTCAAAAGGTGGGAGTGTAACCCAGAAAAGAGAGTCTATAAAGGTTGATGAGAATCGCTACTCATGAGTCATGACTCACTTCCTGAATGACTGAGGGTTGGGATTTAGAGGCTGATTCAGAGACAAAAGGGAGAATGGCCTCAAATGAATTTTTTTATGAATGAAAGATACGCTTATGGTTTACTAAAGCGGGGTGATGTCATCCACTAATGCACCCTGGCTTTGCACTGAGTGTGGGCCCTATTCAATAATTCAGTAGGTGGTAACAGTAGGATTTAATGGACGGAGACTCCTCTGAGCAGTGAGCATAATGGATGAGGTCACGTCCTGTTTGGTCACTGGGTCTCATTATGCACTTGAGTAAAGATGGAAAACACTGATTTTGGCACAGCCTCTGTGGGGGCCCTGGGAATCTCATGTCTTTGGAAGCCGCTGTAGTATCTAGGTCTACCTGTCTAATGGTACTGAGTGCTCTTGAAGTAGCTACGGGGAGCACCATAATTCATTGGACAGTGACACATTTTTTGTTATTTTGGTTTTGTACTCTAGCACTTTGAGTTTGACAGGATACAATGACAATGAGGTGTGGAAGTGCAGACTGTCAGCTTTCATTTGAGGGCATTTTCATCCATATCTGTTCCAGTGTAATTTACAGCTAAATATAGTCCCACCCCCCAATTCCTATAGAGATCCATTCAAATGCAGAGAGGTTATAGGATCGCTTGTAGGAGTACCAGAAAATAAGATATCAAGAATCTTTTGATTTTGTTGGGTCACAGACATCAGGAAGTCATGGCATGCAAAGGATATGCGGCCAAATGATGATACAAATTATTACTTTATTCTACATTATGTTAAACTGTCCAATATATTTTTATGCCTGAAAATGGGGGGGGGGGGGGCGGACTATGTACAAAAGGTTCTATAACTTCTAAACAGTTTATCCGATATGGATGAAAATACCTTCAAATTAAAGCTGACAGTCTGCCCTTCAACATCATTGTCATTGTATCAAACTCAAAGTGCTGGAGTACCAAGCCAAAATAAAAAAAAATGTGCCACTGTCAAATGAATTATGGTGCTCACTGTATATTTAACAATGTGCACCCCAAAATATAGGACCTGGAGTGTGTATGTATGTGTTCAAATTGCAACATGTAATTAATTCTATGTGTGTATTTTGCAGTAAAATTATATGGTGAAAAATACATTCCACAGTAAACATATGAATTATATTTTATATATTTGAGTGACTATTCTGAAATGTATTCCTTTATTAATTTTTTTGTCATTTAATATTTTGATGTAGGGTTGTGCTTCCTTATAATACCAGAGCATGCAGAGAAAAAAGGATTGCCTTCATTTTGTGATTTACCTGAGGGTATAAGGGGAACTGTGGACTTTAAGCAGATGCAAAATGAAGATTTAAGGCACAGTATCAGAGTTGTTGCACACGCTCAGTCAACAGGAAGTCTTGTAGGCCAAAGAGGTGACACACTTCACGTCTGGGGAGGGAAGATGAGTCCAGGGGTGACCTCACTGATCCCCAACTCACCCCCCCCCCCCACTCCCCGGCGCTTTGAGAGGGTCAAGAATATGGAGTACTCTGGGAATATCACAGTTCATTATTGATTGGACCATGGAAAAAAACACCATTAGTCAAGGCTTGCCAAGGAGCATCTCACTTACAGGGTTATAATGTCTCACTTCAGGGTTGGGCGATCGATGAGCAGCCATCACACCTGATGTCTTTGTTTGATCTTTAACTGTGTCTTAAAGTCAAAAAGAGAGTTCAATGACAGACTTATAGAACAAAGCTTCAAAAAGGATATGTCATCCATAACCATTCATAGTTAAATCAGGCATAACCTTTCATTCGTTTGTGTGTCCCATAAGTAATATTGCTCTTAATAAGCTGGAACAATGGTTATATTGGCTATTTGCTATTTGAATTAGCTGTTAAAATGAATGATATATTCAGAGAGAGTTCATTAAACGTCCTCCATCCAGAGAATTATAGCTCTGCTGTTGGCATGCACGACTGCAATAGTGTTCACATACTTAATTATTCATATTCAATCACTCCAATTACTTAAGCTGTAGTACCCTTTGTGGTATTTGCAACACATACACCAGGAAAACGACTACAAATAATTAATTACAGCTACAAAATACAAAACTTACTAGGTTGTAATCTGGGAGATACCATATTTGCTCTTCCATATGTTTTTTAGTCATTTCCAGAGGTAAACCCATCGCTTCAAAGCAATGTTCTTGCAGACATGCACGTGTTATCCGAAGCATGTGATGGTACCTGCCTCTGCGTGTAGAGAGATTGTGCTGCCTGTTGTTTGCCTCACTGCTATATGTACTGTCACAGACTCCAAAGTTGCTCGGTAGGAAGACGCTCCTGCCACAAGCACACAATGAACCGCATAGCCTTGAAGTTGCAGTTTGGTGCCTGAGCTCTCATTGGCTGGCCATGACCAATAATTTACAGAGGTACGATAAAACGTCAGGAACATGGTGGACTTAACTTGTTCACACTTTTCTGCTGATTGGCATTTTCTCTCCTGTAGAACTGCGTGGCTTTAGGGTGCAGGGTAGTAACTGACGGTGTGTGAATGCACTTCTGCTGCATCTCTCTGCGTGCAGACGGTACAGCAGTGACCGCCGAGCACATTTGGGGATCCCAAATTGAGAAGTAAAGGGGGAGGAGGGCAACTAAACTTGTGAGGCGTAGTTAACTTTATTAAATACAAATCTTTAATTCAATCTAAACAATTAAAATGTGACTAAAATTTTTGGTAAGTACTACACGTGATTTTTTTGTGTACATTTGCTGCGTGGAAGTTAAAGGATATACAAAGATAAAAGTAGTCATTTTCAACATCAGTAAAGATTAAGACTCACTTTCTAGAGACTCACTTTTATAGAAATGTGTCTTGAGAAAGGCTAGTTTTTTTTAAGCAGGCTTCAGTCTGCTTTTCCAAGATTTCCTTTTTTCCCCCTGAGAGCTCTGATTGGATTACAATGATCTATGTCATGTCTTTTGGAGCGGTGTTTTTGCGGGGGCGGTTGGTGGACCACTGTGTCGTCAAGGGCGACACAAAACAGTGTTTTTGGAGAAGTTGGGTTGCTATGTCTGCACAGTCACCGCCCGGATCAAATGGGGACATGAGCAACGCTGGGCAACCACTGGCTGGGGATCTGGCCCAGTTCAGCTGTGCAGTCATTTACTTGTGGGGAGAACTGATCCTGCGTTCAACTGTGAAGTTATTTGTGGTGGGGAGACCTCATCCATCCACAGTTTAACTGTGCAGTCAGTTGCATGTGGGGAGACCTGACCTTGAATATATAGGCTACAATGATTCACAGTCCATTGGTGTTTTTTGGGCGCTAACTCTAAGCTCAGCTGCGCACACAGACACAGTCCTCCTGCGAGCTTCTCACAGACTAGCGCGCACAGAGCGGGATATAAAAGTGAACAGTATCCACCACAGAACTGTGGTATCCACGCCCTGTAAGTCTGAATCCCTCGGGGTCCAGTGCCTGACAAAGCAAACTCCACCCATCTTACTCCAGAGCCCAGGGGCCGACAGCAAATACAGGAGCAACGCGACACGTGGAGAAACCGATGTTCCTAATGGGCGTTTTTATTTAATCAAGGCTTTGTATGGTTTTCTCAAGTGACTCTCCTCTGATTGAATCCAGAGGGTCAGCATTACAAAGACCTGTCTGGAGCCTTGCGTCTCATCCATTTTTTTTTCCTGGATAGTAGGAAACGAGCTAATTGAAGCCACGGTTTTCCATCAGATAAGATGAGTGTTTTGCCCGCCCCCGGATTCATTTTAAGTCTTTATGAATGTTGCTGAATTATGCGTCAGATTACAAGGGAATCAAATGACAAAAATAACACAAGGCCTAGATAAAATCTGTTGTTGCCCGGTATAGCCTACTGCCAGCCAGCGCGAGAGTTTCTGTTTCACAATAACAACTGTCTCACGTGGCCGTGAGTAACAGTCAGAGAACTTTCGGGTGTGTGTGCAAACTCAATTCTGGAACTCGCGTGTTGCGGGTTCGGGATTTACGGTAAAGCCCCGACGCCTCTCTAAAAATAGCCCCAGGCTCAGCGATCCAACATCTCCTATTTCAGCAGTCGCTGAAAAGTTCAGACGTCTCCGTTTGTGGAGTCGCAGTGCCCCCAACAGATTAACATTTCCATTTGTTGAATTTGGACGTTCTGTTCTTATGCAATGGATTAGCGGCGTTTCCCTAAAGACCTGGATTGACATTAGACGGTGGGGCACTCTGGTTTAAAACTCTTAGCACCTCATGCACTGATTACAGGCTTAACAGATTGATTTTAGTATCCCTAGGGAACCCGGCACAAAATGTTTATATTATGAATTGGAATGTATTCATACAGATTCATTAAATATAGGCCTATGCAGTATATAGACTCAGTGAAGCGCATTCACAGACCAGTAGACTCTTTGATGCATTTAGCCAAAATGACGTTTTAGGGATTACAGTATGTTGCTACAATATAACTAACATTTGACAGAATTATCTGTCCACTGCAAATATTTAAAATACCTCCTCTGCTAGGATCTCATAGATTTCATAGACCTGTCTGTAGGCCTACAGTAGCTACAGTACAGTATGTGGCAGAGTCTGCCGCTGAGGAATCGGCTTCGCTTCAGTGTCCTATGTGATCTTTGCTGACAGGGAATATGACTCCACGGCAGCTCCTGAACAGTAACCCTGGACCCGTTATGTCAGCGTGGAGTCACTGCATTGAAATCAGAACTGCAGTCAGGGCTTTGACTGCATTCAACAACAGCACATTACTACCTTTCACATGGTTTGTGCAATCGAGATTTCCCCATTACCGGAAGTGGTTTTTATGGTCATGTTCTGTTTCTGTTCATTTGCTGAATTAAGATGAACATGCTGGCTGTGTTCTGAAATGCTCAATGACATTGTGTAAGGATGTATCATTTGTATGCATCTGCTAGCCATTTAGCATATGCATAAATGGGGCTCTATTTTGCTTGTTTTTACTGGGACAGTTCTAGTGAAATACCCTGCTACCGTGCTCAGGGATAGAACTGCACAATTGGGATTCAAACCCACGAGCATAAGAATCTGAGCGCATTGACCTAACTGCTGTCATTTGACACCGACTCTTACATCTCCCCGGAGTGATTCCTGAAAGAGTGCTCTTCCTTTTACTACTGCTTTCTGACAGATTGCTCTATTACGTGAAACTGTTTTGAGTGATACAAAATTATATTTGTCGAGAGAGAGAGAGAGAGAGAGAGAGAGAGAGTGTGTGTGTGTGTGTGTGTGTGTGTGTGTGAGAGAGAGAGAGAGAGAGAGAGAGAGAGAGAGAGACAGTATGTGCCCCCTCTTTGGAGATGGCCAGCAAAGTCACTTTGTGCATATACCCCCCCCTCCCTCCTCTTTCTCCTCCTCCTGTGATCTCACAGCCTGATCTCCTATCTGTCAGGGATTCCTGGGATATCTCCCCACCTCCACTCCCCCCTAGCAAAAAAAGAACCCCCTGGCTCCTCAGGCTCAAAGCACACCATGGCGATAGCAGGGACAGAGCTCTGAGAAAGAGGGGCCGCCAGCCTTCTGTGTCACCGTAGAGCCGCCGCGCCGCGCAGCGTAGCGCAGCCATGGCCTTTTTGTCTTACCGTTAGCTAGCTTTTTTTTTTTTTTGCGTGTTGTAGTGTTGTATTTTTTTATTTTATCGTCTTAGCGTGTGCAGCTATGCTGTAGCGCAGGGAGGGAGGGCTTCAGGATGCCCGCCAGGAGGACCTGACATGTCTAACAGTTACCGTACTCTGTCGCAGCACCTCAATGACCTGAAGAAGGAGAACTTCAGCCTCAAGCTCCGCATCTACTTCCTGGAAGAGAGGATCCAGCAGAAGTATGAGGATAGTAGCGAGGATGTATACAGGACGGTGAGTAAGACGGACAAGTGGGCGGGTATGTTTTTTTTGGGGGGGATGGTATGTTAGGGGTGTATGGTAGTGGGTATGGTGGGGTCCTCTCTGGGATCGCTAAAATGTTTTATGGCCTAATATATGCTGGGGAACTGGACTACCCATAATACAGTTCGCAAAACATAATGCAGTCCATAAAATTTAACTTCAGTGATTGAATTGGCTTTTTATATTAATGTTAGAGATTGTTTGATGGCCATTTATAAACAAGTTGTCTGAGTCTGTAAATTAACTTGGAAGATCAAGTTGGAGGTAAAAACAAATGATCAAGGGGAAAATAATGACATTTAAAGATTTACATTTTCATGATTGCGTTTGAATAACTTTTTCCATACCTGACATAGCCCCGCATCTCTTAGTAAGATACTGTGAAGATAGTATAGATTAATATCACTTTACTGTTGGCAGGGACAATGGCGCCTCCAAATCTCTCACAATAGAGGTGTCAAACATTGCTTGCAGCAGAATGAGATTATAGAAATATCAAACATTGCAGTACTGGCTTAATGTCATGACAAATCTTTATTTTTTTTGGTTTACAATTTTGTAAAAATTTGCTGTTTTATTGTTTTGATAATTGTTTTCATTGAGGATAAAAGTTTACAATTTTAAAATGTGGAACTGTTGTTTTCTTTAAAAATCATAATCTGAGGAATTGTAATGTATACTGTTTGCTTCTTTGCGATGTGTTTGGGAATTGATAATATTTTTTCACACCAGAAAGAATATGTCAGGTATTCTAACGCACGGGCGCAGACTATCACACCGCTGAGACTACAGTCTCAATGTTAATTTGAATGTTTTGGGTAGAGTACTTGCGCTAATGTAAAGCCTGCGCTAATGTCCATTTGTTTGATAACGGGGCCTTCAACTTATTTCAAGGCATTGTTTCGTTTTCAAGGTTTATTTTGGTTGTTTGCTGTGTGCAACTTTGTTTGGCGGTGGACTCTGTGTCATCATGACATCTATAAATGTGCTGCTTGTGGCTGGTGTGCCTGTGTGGCAGCCGCTCTCTTCGATCTGAACCTTCGTTTCTCAGTAAGTGGGAGATTAGTGAGTGTTTTTGCTGTTGGTACACCTCCAGCCAGATGACCGATCAGGGCGTAATCCCGGCCGAGGCATCCAGGGGCTAGCGACGATTAGCCTAAAGGTGACACCGAACCGCAGCTGTCGTCCGTTAAGTCTCCTAATACAAAACGACAACATCGGAAAGTAACCTCAGACACCAGGCATCAGAGGTATCTAATGAAGGCCCACCTCTGCTTCATCAGACCACATAATCTTGAGCTTCATGAATTTAAATGCGGTCAATGAGATATCAGACAGAGCTCTGTCACTCTGTCACCAGGTGAGACTCCACAGCTATGCCTGAGTATGGCAGTTTCTACCTCCTAGAACAAGGTCATACCAAAAACATTACTGCTTAAGTATGCTTTTTTGAATGACCGCCAAGAATTCTGGCAAAACTTGGAATTCAAACCATTCATGCCACGTGTCGAAAACGATCAATTATTAATATGGGCATTGATAGGAGAAACAATCCAGTCTCACTGCAAGGGAGTCTGCCACTGGGTTTTAAACCTACAGTCATTACCATGATTAAAGTACAATGATCTCAGAAATATATATTAATGTGGGGAGAAGCCTTCCACTTTTGGTGGAGGGAAGGTTGGGCAGTATAATAAGACCGTTATATTAATTCATATAAGAACTTCCGTATTTTTCCCTATTGGAGGTCCAGAGTAGCGCTTCTTACCAAAACCATAGAATAAGTGTGCAAGGAGTTGGAGGGCATGGTACCATCAGCATCAGCCCCTGACCAATCACAGGACATTCCTTCTCTCCATGTGGAAGGGGTGTTAAAACTAGCCTCTGTTGCTGAGGGTTCTGGCGATGGAAATAGCAGGTGCTTGGTCCTTGCTCTATTTTTAGACTTGTTTAGCCATCAGAAGAAGAGGTTAGCACCTGAAATTTTGAAAAACAGTTACAATGTCATTGCTGATTGCATAGTTGTATTTTAATGTGAAAAACTGGTGGTGAGTCACACACTGGAAGTAAGAAGTATAGCTGGTTTGGTGTGAAAAGTGTCAGCTTGAAAGTTGGAAAAAGAGAGTGCTATTGTAAAAGGGATAATGTGATCTTGTTTGCAATGAAAAAGGAAACAGAGTGAATCTGAGTTCTCATTCTGGTTTTGTAAAGTTGGAATGAAGGCCAAAGTTGCTGTTGTCAATGAGTGAATGTGAACTCTAGAACTGATAAGGGCAGAATTTGCTGTTCTGACTGAGTGACTGTAAACTCTAGAACTATGGGAGTTGATAAAGGCAGAGTGCTTTTGTGACTGAGTGAATGTAAACTCTAGAACTATGGGACTTGATAAGGGCAGAGTGCTTTTGTGACTGAGTGAATGTAAACTCTAGAAGTAGAGGAGCTGGCATTAGGAACAGAGTATGTTTTCTGGATACGATCATCTGCTAAGTCATTGTAATGTTAGTGCAAAACTATGCCAAGAAAGTTGATATTAGAGGAAGAGGATGTGGTTGTGAAAAAGTTGGGAGTTGGGAGCGCTAGCTAGAGTTGCCATTCGGGACAGAAAGTGATCTTGTCCATGAGTGAACATGAGCCCCTTAATTAAGATGGAAGGGTACCGTAAAGGACAGATTATGCTGTAGTTTCTGAAATAAAGGAAAGGGTTTTGATTGTTGATTTGATCCTGGCAAGACCCAGCAAGTTTGGATCATGCCAGGCAGATTATTTTAAGTGAATTCATTTGGGTCTGGTTGGGTTTGAGAATGGTTTGCCCTTTATGTGTCACTCAGTAGCGTGTGCGTGTGCGTGTAGCCTAACAGCTAAGGACTTTTTAATTTAGTTAAGCTACATGGCATGATATTGCCTATGATGCCTGGTTTTATTAAATTATACAACAAGTCTATTTGGATCAGTTTTGTTTTGTTTGAAAATGTTTAATGAAACTGCTTATGACTTTGCATGAATGAAAGGCAAGAATATGCTGTATTTTTAAAAATATTTAAATTTATTTAAAAAAATCTATAGAACAGGGTAGGGGTTGGCAACCCTGGTCCTGGAATGCCAGAGATGTTTCTGGTTTTTGCTCCGTCCAAACCTATAACTACGTACATGGATTCATCATCAGGCTTAATGAAGACAGGTGACCATGTGCTGGAGTTACTCAGCGTTTCACCATTCAGATTCTGAATATTCAGTAGTAACTTAATAGTCTATATGAATTAACTCTTGTGATCAAGCACGTCTGGAGCAAAAAACAGAAACATCACTGGCACTCCAGGACTAGAGTTACCGACCCCTGGAATAGAGTATTGAACTATTGAACTGTTTAATTTCTGAGAATGGCCTATTCTTAATTGAAGCAGAGACAGACTTTGGAATTTACTTATGTGGTAACATAAAGACTACCTTCTATTCATGGTGCATATTTTAAACAGTTTAATTTTGGCTATGCATAATGATGACTGGTGTGTTCTTTTATAGGAAATAGTAAATGTGATTAATGCTTGAGAATTAAAAATAGACTGAAGTTGACTGTAATTAATTTTCTGATCGCTGCGAGGTGAATCTTGTAAGAGGTTGAAAGGTGGCGTTACCAAGTGCTCAAGTCTGGCTTGGACGCAAGGCCTTGTTCTGGTTCTTGTTCACACATGTTCTGGTCTGGTTTGGGCTCAAATTTTGAGCCTCATCAAAGCTCTACCCCTGGATTAGAGTACGAACAACAGCAACATCAATGTTTGAGGCGTGACAAAACATCCATTTACAATGCACTTTCTGGCAGAGATGTCTTTCAGTACAGGTAAACAACAAAAAGCCCAGCTGCCAGGCCCTTCAATACCCCCCATCTTCCCCACCCCCTCTGGGCCTGCATTCTTCCTATCTAAATATAAATCCGATGACACGGGTGAAGGATGTCCCAAGCGGGTGTCGGGTAACACCCTTGCTCGGCTCTTATTAACCTGCAGGGGGGTGGGGGGGTGCTGTTTTGGACACGTCCATCTGAGCCTTACGTGACTGGCCCCGCACCTTGCGGCTCACAGTGTGAGCCGAGGAGACCTGCAAGAACATTGGCATGGACGTGAGAGAGGCAGCATTAATCTGAGAGTTCGGGGGTCACGCACTGAAAGCGTCGCCCGGGCCTCCCGACAGCCCCGGCATGCGCCTCGCACTCTCACACTAACGAGATGGTTGTGTAACTGTACCCGCCTCGCATTACAGTGGAGTAGGCATATTGATTGATTCTTTTTTTCCCCCTTCTCTGCCTGCTTTGAGATGGATTTGATATGTTGCCAGATATTTATAATTATTTATCAGAATCCTCCATTTTCAGCACACTGCTATGCAGAATTTCCAAAACCTTCCCCGTGCCTTTTTTTTAAATCCCCCTTCTGAATTCAATATGTTATCCCTCTGAAACTTACTTCATGGGTTTTTCAAAAAAAAAAAAGGGAAGAGGGAAAGTCCCCCACTCTGGCAACCTCCTTCCATCAATCTCTGATGGATTCCATTATTGAACCCCTTTGCCATCTGGCCACAGTGCATGAACATGCCTTACTGCCATACTTTATGAAACTGTATGCAGCTAAACCTTGTGTCCTCCAGATCAGAGTCTCTTTGGGATGTATTGATGCTCCCACTATGGGAGCTGGAATGTACAAGGCAGGAACTTCACAGCTTGAAAATCTAACTCCACTTCTTGGACTATATTGTCGACCACAAATAAAGATGTATTTCCTATGTGTACTTACCTTTGACTACGGCTTTTAAGTAAATGTTAAGTAAATGTACAATACCTGAACTGCATCATCAATGGAACATTTTGGATAAGAACAACAGAGTATTGCTTTATTTAAAGTTAAGAAGAATAACATGGCAATGAAATGAAAAAGTCACCATTTTGGAATCATGTTGACATTTGTAGGAGGAGATATGCAGCGTTTCACGTACCGCTTTCATTTACAAGCCTGTGGCATTGCGTCTTTGTACTATAGGGAATGCAGGTATGTCCAAAGAAAGACAATATTCACGATAGGCAGCAGGTAGTCAACAATGTATAGCTTAGAATTTATTCAAAAAAAGATGCTTTTACCCTTGTTTAAACTGAAATAACTCTATTAATTGCTATTTTTCCTTTTTCAGAACATCGAGTTGAAAGTGGAGGTAGAGAGCTTGAAGCAGGAGCTATATGAGAAGCAACAACTCCTTGACAAAGCCCTGTAAGTGAAAGCCTATTCCTGCATTTGCTTTTTCTTTCAATTCCACAGTTCAGATGTCTACATGTGCAGCAATGTGAGGTGCTGGGATGGTAGAATTCTTCTTGAAATGGGAGACGGGTGACAGTTTGACACAAGGCAGGGAGAGCTTGTCATTCTGTGTACCTTTCATTTGTCCTTAGCAACAAACAAAAAAAGAGAGACCAATTTACAGTATGCTTAGGCTAATTTGCCATGGGATTTTCAAAGGCCAATGTCATAAGAGTGATTTGGTGGTCTTAAAGTAAGATAATGAAATGATAACTCCTAAGCCTTTGCTCACGCACTGGCAATCAGTATCGATTTCTGGCGGCTGGATTCTGGGATTCCAGGCGCTCGCGTTTCGCGAAGCAGCTGCAGGAGGGCGTTCCACCGGTGAGTTCGTCCCAGCAGCGCGTTGCCAAATCCGAAAGGTCAGAACCCATATCCTGCCATGCCTCTCTGGATTGGAAGCCGTCCCTTCACGGAGAGAGCCCTGTCCATGCACTTCCCAACTGATCGACGAGGGCGAGAGGGATCTGGATGCTACACCCACCACATTTACTGCCAGAACTGCAGCTGTCCACGCCTGATGGGACAATGTTTTTATTCTGGGAGCGTGTGTGTCCGTGCGATCGATTCTTCGGGCGTTAGTCAAAGTACAGTTCCCAGCTGCGTCAAGCAGTATACCACAGAAAGGTCGGGTGCATCTATTGAAATAGAGAATTTTAAAATTACGTGCGGGCTACTGGCGGCACAGTCTGTTAACTCTCTGGCGTGTGGACGTGCCCAACGGTTGTGCTGTTGGATCCAGACTGCGCCAGCGTCTGTGGCCAGCAGTCCCATAGGCCAGTGCGCTAGGAGCTAGTGTTTCAGTTAGCGTCTCATTGGGCAATAGAACGTCCCTTCGGTTGATTGCCTCCGTCAGTCACACTCAAAGTCTACTGTTATGCAATGACTGCATAGCTCAGCTGGAGGACCGATGACTGAAAAGGAGCCCTTTGGAAGAGGTTGCGTGCTCGTCTCTCCCCCCCCAAATTCCAAAATTGGCAGATTGCATTGCCGTGAAGTGCGGGTCTACATATATGCTCAGACGTTTCATTTGATGTTTATGAAGTGAGTGCAGGACTTACAATTTAAACTCGGCGCAACACTCACTTGTTTATTAAAACACCAAATAGTTTATTAATTGCATATCAGACAGAGATATTTGCCATTTATTTTTATTATTATTTATTTATTCATACTCAGATATGGCAGGATTGGGGCGCGAACCTTGATTTTCGGTGTACAACAGCACCGACTGAAAGTTTGGCGCTTTTACCGCTGTACCACCGCGGCGGCCCCCTTGCAGTTTCAAATTAATGTTTAAATCTGCTGGCCTTCCGCAGAATGCAGTGACCGACAAACTTCAAAAGACATGCAGCAATATAAAGAAGGTATTATACAGTGTATTGGGGCATTATCCAAATGAAGGTTTATAAGTAACCGGAACAAAGTAATAGATGTGCGATATAACACTGGCGAGATATTTTTTGGTATAAATCAGGATGCAAAAAAATGGTGGCATTTCTTTTTTAAATGAACAAGATCTGTTATTTTGCCGGTTGGCTCGTAGGAGCACAACATGCCAAGGCCATTATGAATGGGCATGGTGGAGTCCCAGCCACAGGTTGGCATCGACACAGTAAGGATTCAGTCTGGATGGTGACGTGCATCGCCGCAATAAGAACAAGTGCCTTCGTGTATATGCCGCTGTAAAGCCCGCGTACTGTATTTCTAATCATGTACAATGCTGCGCTTTCTTTTCCCAGTTGGTCAGCGTGCAAGACGCAATTTGTCACGGCAGATCAGAAAATAAAGTGACCACGTGCAGGTGGCAGGCTTTTAAAAATACCAATCCCCGTCTGACTGGTGATGTAATCAGTGTTTTCGGCAGCCCCGCGGTCTCGTGTATATATTTGGGTTTGGCTCCGCTTTGGCTGCGTAGTTCGCTCTGGAGACAGACTGCTCCGCGGCCTGTTCCGTAGGGGCCAAGAAACAGCAGCTGCATATAGGCACCTCCCTCTTGTCAATTTTGTCCTTATTTTATCTGTCAAATTTGGAATCGTCGCGTGTCTCTTGAGGTACCGCTCTGCCACCTGCACCCCACCCTAGGAGTGCTCTTCCACAAGCCATTGACTATGTTATTCACTACAACCCACATTGTATTCCTGGAGGGGTGGGGCTAATCAGGAGACAGACCTGGGTTAAAATAGTATTTGTTTTAGAATCAAATACGTTTCTGCATTTGACTAAGCTTGCCTGGTGTAGAGGAGCAAATTGAATAATTAGGTATATTTGAGCCTGCTAGGAGCAGCACATGCTCCTATCAGGCTCAAATGAACCAGCGAAGATCAGTAGAACACAGAAAAGTAATAGAATCCAAAACAAATACTATTTGAACCCAGGTCTATCAGAAGAGTGGAGAATTGAGTGTCATGTCGCAAGATGAAGGTAAACCTACTATTAATAATGTTGATATGAAGAGGGAAAGGGGCAGTGTATTAATAATGTTGATATGAAGAGGGAAAGGGGCAGTGCAGTGGGGTTGAATCTGAGCAGGAACAGTCTGTTCCCAGCGTCTCCATAATGGTACCAGCCAGAGAGGCGAGGGCCCGGCTCATGCCACCCCGCCTGGTTTGAAAATAAACTTCTGAGCCATCCGAGCCTTGGTCTTCGAGTTGAAAGCTTGCATGCTGTGATGGACATACAGAGACATATAGTGGCGTAAAGATTTGTCCTCTCTGGATTCCAGTCCACGTGAATTTACTGAAACCAATGAATTAACTTAGCGATGGAAATCTTTCCAAAAAAATTCTCAAATTCTTTTGTAAAAGTGTTCTAACTACAATGCAAGAGAGCCCCTTTGACATTCTGTGAGATGCAAGAGAAGGTTGCCAAATAATTGATCTTAATTCCCCAATTTGGTCTGGTTCCCCTGATCACATCTGCCTTTCTAAAGAAAAAAATGTGCTGTCTCAGCCTTACACCGTTCCTTCTGTGTATTTAAATCTGAAATTAAATACAATAGATATTTCCCTCGAGAAGAAATATGACTCTACATGTAGCCGTGTCATATGGCATTATTGGCTTTTGCCTGGAGCAGAACAAAAACCAGAAACAGGCTGACTTCATGCCCCCTCTTGGTGCTGACCAGCAGCTGACCCAAAGCATTCCTGGACACACATGACTGGTTAGTCCGCTAATAAGCAGTGAGTCAAAACAGAACGGCCATTTGCTGTGAAATAACCTAAATAGTGAAGAATTTAGTGAATAATCCATGATATTTGGCCAGGAGTATGCAGGTCAGGTAGTCTGATCGATCAAATGTTGGTCAACATTTCTGTGTTCAAACTGAATCATTTGCTTAGTTCAGACCGGCTCAAAACGATCCGTCAAAATTACAGCAGTTCATCTCTTCGTTAGATTTGTAGAAGATAATACAAATTCTCTTTCGCATGAAAATCTTTGCACTGACGTGAGAGTTATTGTGGCAATATCTGTTGATATTGAAGTTCTGCACCCTCTACATACTCCTAATACACACTAACAACCCCTCCCTGTTTCATTTACTTTGATAGGACAACAGCGGAGAGCTTGACCAATCACAATGAGGCAGAACTGCAGCGACGATATGAGGAGAGGCAGGAAGAGATCGACCACATGCAAGAGATCCTGGAGACCAAGATCCAGCTCCTCCAGGAGGTGCTACACCAACACTAGTACACCTCCGCCCAAAGTTTACACTGCCAGTACATTGTCACTGTATAGAGCTTACACAGCCAATACATGACTACTCAGCATACACTGCCACTGTACAGAGCTTACACAGCCAATACATGACTACTCAGCATACACTGCCACTGCACAGAGCTTACACAGCCAATACATGACTACTCAGCATACACTGCCACTGTACAGAGCTTACACAGCCAATACATGACTACTCAACATAACACTGTCACTGTACAGAGCTTACACAGCCAATACATGACTACTCAGCATACACTGCCACTGTACAGAGCTTACACAGCCAATACATGACTACTCAGCATACACTGCCACTGTACAGAGCTTACACAGCCAATACATGACTACTCAGCATACACTGCCACTGTACAGAGCTTACACAGCCAATACATGACTACTCAACATAACACTGTCACTGTACAGAGCTTACACAGCCAATACATGACTACTCAGCATACACTGCCACTGTACAGAGCTTACACAGCCAATACATGACTACTCAGCATACACTGCCACTGTACAGAGCTTACACAGCCAATACATGACTACTCAGCATACACTGCCACTGCACAGAGCTTACATTGCCAATTTATGGCCACTACACTACACACTGCCACAACCCGACCACTGCCAGGACATGGATTACACTGCCAGTACGTGGAGTGTATACAGCAAAGACGCTGTCACTTTACAAATACACTTTACATTATTAAATATATTGCCAAAATACTGGTAGTTTGTGCTGCCTGTACACTGCGACTTTACAGAACCAGTACACTGGTACGGTGACTGCTGATGTCTATAAGCTGAACCCAGCTTAATCTTCTCTACGTTTCAATATGTTTTTTTTTTTTAATGATTTTTTCACTGTGAAGTACATTTACATCTAATAACACTGAATCTATCTAGGTAATAACGGTGTAGAATGTATTGTAGCTTTTTAGCAGTTATGTTGGGTATGTACAAACTACAGTGAACCTATTTTAACATATGAAAACATAACAAACTATACATATAAACTATCTGAAATTAAATAAAATGTAATCTTTGGGGGGATGGCAGCCCATAGAATTGAGTTTTTTTGTTTAACCGGTGATTGACAAACGCAGTTACGGGACACGGCTATGATGTGAGGCCAATGACTGCGCAGAGTATACCACCAGGGTATTGTGGTGCTGACCAATGACTGCGCAGAGTATACCACCAGGGTATTGTGGTGCTGACCAATGACTGCTCAGAGTATACCACCAGGGTATTGTGGTGCTGGCCAATGACTGCGCAGAGTATACCACCAGGGTATTGTGGTGACTGTGGCTCTGTGACGGCAGGAGGCAAAGTTGGCGCGGAGCGAGGCGGAAAGGATGGCCACAGTCGCCGAGTCCCGGTCCGTGCGCCCGCTCACCCCGAAGAGGAAGATGAAGATGACGGAGACTCAGAAAGAGGAGACGCGGACACCTCCCGTCCCTTTGGAGGACAGGGACAGGTGAGATGCTGCTCTCTGTCTCTGTGTATGTCTGTACTCCGTATGCACATGTGCGTGAGTGTGTCTGAGTCCGTGCGTGCATGTGTGTATGTGTATACCCATTTGTGTGTGTGTGTGTGTGTGTGTGTTGGGAGCAAGTGGAATGAGAGCAGTGATGTCTGTGGGTGAAGGGTCAGAGGTCAACAGCTGCTCATATGAGTATCTATGATTAATGGGCCCTAGTCAGTAGCCACTCACCCAGTATATGCCCAGTGTCAGTCTATTGCAGCTGACCATGCAGAACCTCAGCAGAATCTGGGACATTACCCAGGCCTGGCATGTGGTTGGTTGGTTAGACGTACAACACCATAGTAAATATTTATACTAGCCTCATATGGGCTAATGATGTAAAATAAACAGTTCTCCTGGGATTCAGATACCTGTTAACATTTTTAGACATACAGTGTGTGTATGTTGTATAAACAAAATGTAAAGGACTGATATCTTTTTGGAGAAAAGTCCTAGGTGTCCTTTAATTGCAGACAAATCACGTGTGTGTGAACGCCTGTATAACCATCTTTAGAAAATCATATTATATAAAACTATAGTTTTAAATCGTATTCTTTTTTTGTGGTATATGCCAAATGTGAATACGATGCTGGGTCTGACCACTCGCGCTCTCTTGGGGTCCTCAGGGTGATCGAAGAGCTGACCCTGGCCCTGCGCTCTAAAGAGGCCCTGATCGTTGAGCTGACTGATGAACGGGGCTTCCTGAGGGGGAGAGTGGACCAGCTGGAGAACCATGTGCAGGACCTCTCCACCTCCCTTCAGCAGAAAGAGAGGGATGCAGAGGTGAGCTCGTTATTAGAAGGCAAGGAGAACCTCAGGAGAACCTCAGGAACATGACCGAAAAACACACTAAGAAAAAACACTCAGGCTCTGCTCAGACAGCCGACTATGCTGATGGCAAGACCTGCAGTGTTCAGAAGGTGAAATCCCTGACAATACACTGATGACAAAATACTTGGGTGGTGTTAAGCAGTTGTATCATTGGTCAACAAAGCAAGATTAAACGTTTAACGAAGTAGCTAGACGGTTAGAAAGTTCTCTATGGATAGTGCTTGTGTGCAGGCTAGTGCCACTTAGTGTAAAAGCCACCACTTCTTCCTTTTGTCTGAACAGACCTTTAATTGTGCAGCATTCATGATTTCATATATATATTTTTTTTTTACTTGAGCATAGTTCCTGACAAATAAATAAAAGAAATGACAATACTGGATGCTGACAGTATCCCACACCTGGAGTTGGAGTGCAGTGATATAGTCCACATAGTCCACTCCACACACAGACTACCATTGACTTTTTGTGAGGAAGTTAGTGGTGCCACTGATCTCACACTGAGGAGCGGTTTCGCACATGCGCTGTAATTGTGTCAGGATGGGCACGTGCACGTGCAAGGGCTTGCCTCCATTCCTGTGCGGACATGCATGCTCTTCCTGAAACCTGTGGTGTCTGACACATTTCTGGCTTTATTTTAAGGTGCCTTTAAATAGAACAGTGGGGACCACAGCACAGGCGTGTCTCCCTTTTTTACATCAAAGCGTAGTAAAGGTGCACGTGCATAGTAATTGGAAAGTCCGTGCACGGTAACATTTTGAACCGCAAAATATTTTCTTCTGGATGCTTCATAACGTGGCACATTTGCCCATATCTGGATCATAGATACATTCTACTTACTAAACATAAGCATCGTTGAAAATTGAACAAGTAGAAAAATAAATTAATAAATAACTTGTACGCTTACTTGGAGAAGTGCTTACGTATAATTTTTTCTCCAGCTCTAAGTATGTTAAAAGAAGAGGGTGTTGATGAGTTACGCTGCATAGGTGTACGGTTACTAAACTTCCTCTTCTCGTTCTAGTTCCCGCTTATGAGGAGAGGTGTCACTAATGCAGATTTATCACTGGGGGCCATCTTGTTTGTTGTTGAAAGGTACAGGCAGTACTTGTCGGTCTCTGGTGCCGCCCTCTAACTCCGCCTCTTTTGCTCCGCAGTTCTTCCAGGACGAGCTTAGCCGGGAGAAGCTGCGCATTCAGCAGGAGATGGAGGTATGAGGTTTCACCAGGGATCAGATGACACGCATAAATGCGCACATACATCCACATGCCTAAACACACACAAATGCACATATACACACTCACTGATTCACCAGTGCACGTACACACACAGACACACACATGCTCACACTCACATACACAAGCATACACACACGCACACACACACACACACACACAAACACATATGCTCATTTGAACAAAAATAGTTTAAGTATGCCCCCTGCTGGAGATTTCAGGGAGTACACAAGTACATTCTCAGTAGGATTCCTTGACAACAAGCCAAATAGGCCACATTGCCAAGCAATGAAATTGTTGTTTCTTTGTGGTGATCTGAAATAAGTCACTTGTCTGCCACCAGGACAAATGGCAAGTGTTTTACCCCACACCACACAAACATTTCTACCTGAAGCCGTTATGCTGAGCTGTGCTGGAGATGCCATCCTCCCTAATTGAAATGGAAATGGAAAAGGCTAGACATATTGTTACATTACTTCAAGAAACAATTGCATATACTTCTTGTTCCGTTTCAAGGTATAGGCCACACTGAATAACAAGTAACACAATTTAATTTAGTTGAGATTCTGAAGGTGGTTGAGGTTGGCAGGCTCACTGTATTTGGGTTGACACTATGTAGAGGCACAGAAATTATAACAAGGAAGAGAGGTTAGCGATTCTATTAGCTTCGTTTGATGGGGGGGAGCTCTAAACACATTTAGGTTTATAAACTTAATTTGTGGTTTACTAGCAGCTTTCAAAAGGATTGCCAGAGGCAAAATAAAGAAATTTCAACATAGTATTAAATAGTTTACTGCACATACACTCATAAAGGCTGAGAGGAAAATCTATTCATTGATGCTTAATTTCTTTTTCAGCAAAATGGTCTTTCATGGTTTGCCGTTTAGCTATTTCTGTCATCTGTAAAAGACAGGAACAATGCACGTCATAGCGATGGGAGGCTCGGTAATTCACACTGATTAGAATTGATTGTTTTTTAACTACGTTTGTTGTTGTCAAAAGCGTTAGCCGGCGCCTTGTCCCTCGCGGGCGACTCGGGCGGCCTCGCTCAAGAGATCTGGACTAAACACACCGCGGCGGCCTTATTAATCAGCTGCAACTGCAGGAAAAACACTGGAAATCCCAACATGTTTAATCAGCCTAAACAAACCCTCTCTCACAATGAGGAATGGAGCCCTTGGGATCAGAGATTAATGTGTTAAGTCCAGAGTTGGAACGGGCCTGGCCTCTGGGAAAATGGCTGCTTTGATACGGCATGGAGTGTACAGTAATCGCGTATTGTGTTCGTATACGTGTGTCTTTTTATGGGTCTGATACCAACAACATGTGGTCATTACGCAGCTACAAGATACCATGGGTGGGTCTATGATCACATAGATTTGGGCCAAAGTATTTGGTTGGTGGAAGCCAGCCTTTATAAATCTGCCTTCAAAAGCCATGCACTTGGTATGCACTTTGTTTTTACAACTGGAGTTCATTATGAATAATTCCAATTTCAATCATATAAATTCAAAATCATATACTGATATGTACAAATCAGTTAACTGAAACGTCAAGCTCAGAATAGATATGCAGGGTGAGTAAAAAGGTGCAGTTCTTGTTTTGTTGGGAAACAACCACAGGTGTTCTTACTGGTTATTCTAAGATGGATGTAGAACGTTTGAGGGCTTTTATTTTTTCATGTGTTTTGTGATGATCACATTCAGTGGGAAGTAGAGTCACAAGGCAAACAAATAACTAGTCACCAAGGGAGACAGCAGAAAGCAACCAGGGTGTGTTGAGATTGTAAGAGTGCTGAACGCACTTCCCTTCTCTTCTGATGGCTTTATGTTGCCAGTCAATGTGGTTCTTGGTGAGTTCCTTCAGTACTGTGCTACACCTTTTTCTAAATTTGTCACCCAACCCCAGGCTGTAATTCCCTCCCCAATCTGGAAGGTGATTTCACCTTTTAACCATCTTTGTGAATACAATAAGACACACAGTTTTAATTGCATTTGCCCTAAAAAGTCATTTTACAAGGAACCAAATAAATTCCGCACCAAACTTCTAATACATGGAAAGGAAACATTTTAATATTTATTCCTGGAAAATATAAGAATTCACAATTACAATGCTGTGGGACATTTGCATGTGGATTTACAAATTGTAATTAGCTGCTACCTATGTCCAAGGCTCCAAGCTCTCTAATATCACTTGCTATAGGGGAAAACTGCCAAGAGGAGTTGTGTGATGCAGGTACTCTCTCTTCTGCCATGAAATAATTATTCAAATTACAAAAACAGTTTTACATCTGCTTTGCATAGCGTCCACTGGTGTCAGACAAATTATTCAGCCCCGATTCTGTCTTTTTCTTCCTGCAGGCCAGTATTGCCCGTGTTTTGACAGAATTTAAGGTAATACCACTGTGGCAAGCGTAGTAGAAAAGCTTTGCTCTTGGTGTGCCTGTACGTAGCCCACCCAAGTTCACTTAAATATATAGGTTTCACGCCAGTTTCTGACGGGAAAGCTTCTGTCACTCCTTAGTTATTGCTTTCATTGGCCTTGCCTTTTCAGGTAACATATAACGTTTAAAGATGATTTTTAGTTTAGCTATAATTGACATTTAAGATATGACACCTCCAATTATTTCAATAAACATAATGAAAAGACAGCCATTTAGAATTAAGATTAATCAACATTTGAACTGCGTACATATTTACAGTTTAATTTATTTTAAACGAGATTCCTCTCTATGTTTTTAACGGTCAAAACATTTCAGTAGGCTGCCGTTTTTTTTTTTTTAAAAGAATATATGAATTTGTTTTAACAAACACATTTAATATCTTAAATCAGATGCATTAAGCGGTTAGTTCAACTGCTGAGAAGAACATTTCAATGCACCATACCACAGCTTGGTATTTAAAGGCTTCACCTACCTTTCAAAAGCCACACTTCTTAACCCACCGTTTCACCTGTTAGCGAGAATGAACAAGCAGAGGGAATCCAAATAATAATGTCAAGGTTGCTAGGTCACTAATTTACAAGATTTCGGTTGTCATTAAGATTAATTATTTTACATAGACAGAGTAAGGTATTCTTTACTTGTATTTTATTATCCAATTATGAAAAGACGAACAATCGAGTCTACCGAAAAATGTTTTACAACAGATGCTACCAGGAACATCCCTATTGTTGTAATGGTTCGTTCCGCAGTTGCAGCCCTTTCTACTATCAGCGTTGCCACATCATTTTTGTTTGTTGAATTGCGTTCTCGAATGCTATGACCGACAACGTACTTTTTCATCTCTGTGGGTAAAATTAAATGACGACGCCAAACATTAGGACCTAGGCGCGTTGTAGATACGGATACGATTCCAGGAATCGCAAAGCATTCCGAAGGCGTGCGACGAGGAACTGCTGTTGGTATCGGACCGAAGAACACAGTGATGACACTGAACTTGAGCAGCCGATCTTCATATGATAGGGCGATGGATGGAATGCACGCATATTACGCCGGTTGGAGATGGGATCAAAAAAGGGACTGAGCCTAAAGTGATGTGTTTTATGTTTTTTTAAAGTTGTTTTTTTAAAACTCACAAATCTTGTCTGATACATTATTTAGGTTACTCCATAGCTGCTTAGTTTGCCAGAATGTTTTACACATTAAAGTAAATGAAGCTGGACTTTTCCGTGGCTTTTCGGAAAGAACCTGGACATTCTAAAACTTGATGTTACATTTATTAACCAACCGTTGTAATGGTTTATTTTATCTGGTAGTATAATGCAAGCTGTGAATTCGGGCACATATGGAATCCAAGACTGTTATGAAGTTCATTTGAAGAGTTAAGAAAAACAGGTATAACATGCTTGTAAAAGTGTAACACGCTCTTGCAAGACACTGAATAGTGCTCTCCATCACACCTTTCTTTGCTGCTTTGAATTGTATCCCAGCTTAACTTTGCTGGTGGAAATTAGTGTGGCCATTCGATTCTGGGATGAAGGAGGCGTGCAGGATCTGCGCCCGCGAGTTGCTGGGTAATCAGCGCCGCTGGATCTTCCACCCAGCCTCCAAGCTCAACCTGCAGGCGCTGCTGTCCTACGCACTAGGCCACCAGCTGACCCGTGATGGCCGGGGCGAGTTCGCCTGCAGCAAGTGTGTGTTCATGCTGGCCCGCATGTACCGCTTTGACGCGGTCATCGCTCGCGTGGAGGCGTTGTCCATTGAGCATCTTTGGAGGCTACTCATGGAGAAAGACCGTCTGCGGCAGTGCATCCGGGGGCTGTACCGCCGTTACAACCGCGACGAAACTGGGGCGGGGCCCGGGACAAGGGCAGACTGCAAGGTGGACATCTCCGTCCTGTCTGACGCCAAGTATAGCGCCCAGAAGGACTGCGCCTACTCCATGTACGAGTCCTGGGCGGAACACGAGTACCAGAAACTGAAGTGCGCCCCCTCTCCCCTCTGCTACGACCCGTGCGTTTTGCGGGTCTCCGCCGACAACAGTAGGAGGTGCCGGAGGTGCGCCGCCCTGCGTGTGGCCGACTCGGACTACGAGGCCGTGTGCAAGGTGCCCCGTAAGGCCACCAGGAACATCTCCTGTGGGCCCACCAGGTACTCGTCCGGCACCCTAGCAAGCCGCTGCGGAGAAACACCTGTCGTTGCGGCAGCAATGCCTATGGGCTCCCCACCGGCTGTCCCTGGGTCAGCTGTGGAGTCCCTGGACGTGGGCGTCGATGACCTCAGGGAGGACCAGTGCTGGGACTCCCCAGCCGAGGAGCATGCAGGCCTGGCGTTGCCCATAAGCCTGGCCAGGGATTGTGCCTACAGGGCTGTCCGCCGCCTGCCAGGCAGCCGGATCCCCATTTTGTGCAAACCAGCCTCCCCTGGTACTGGGGAAAGAGCAGCCATATCAAACCCGCCCTTTGGGACCTCCAACTTCAAGGGGTTATCCAACCTCCTTTCCCAGATGCAGCCAGCTGGCCACTCGGAGATGCCAGATCTGGAGCGGCTCTGGGAGGATGCCCACGCGGAGTACCTGCCGTTCCACTTCCGGCAGGTACTGGAATACCCCCCCTGCTTCGCCCTCTGCGGCCTGTCCATCCAGGGCGTTAGATCCCTCTTGTAATTCATCAATGTGCCAATGCACAGGAATGGCAATCAAAGGAACAGAAGGAAGGCCAGGGCTGAAGCCTAAGTTATTATCTGGAGCAACCGGAGGGGTTTATTAAGCTTTTTTTTTGTTGCATTATCCAGTTTGGCGGGAAATATAAAATTGTAGAGGGTACTGAGGAGGAAGGCACATAATCTTCACTGAGATGTCAGTGCGTTTTCTTTTACAATTTAGTATAGGACTTATACTTCTATTTGTGTGTGTTTTATGTTAATGATAATATCGCTAGATCCACGTGGTTGAATGATATTATTATAATTTTTACAGGTATTAATTAGGACTATTGATTCAATATGCTTAGTTTACAACCTGCCTTTACATAATTGGTACTATATTTATAATAGTTGCTGTACATCAGATGTGTTTTCTTTTGCGCTTCGATAACAAGACATGTAAACCACTATTCATAATCGGTCTTTTGATTAGCATCACACTAGCAGTGCCATGGCAACTGTTTCCTCGGTGAGGCAGCGTAGCAGCAGTTCTCACTGGTTCATTAATGCCATTTTCCCTAAAGCCATTATTGTGGGCATTGTGGGCACTATTGTCCAGAATTACTTGATGTAGTCTACAGATCAACACTTCATAACAGAAGAGCCATGAGATGTGGCTATTTTGTCTGTGGCATTCACAAATGATTTCTAATTGGATCTCACCATATATTACCATTGAATATGTTTCTATACTTGCATGCATCTGTTGCCTGTATTTTGTTTGTGTGGTTTGCACAGTGGTCAGCTCAGTCATTGCATACTAAGCTCACTCTTGCTGCCAGTTGTGTGAGCTTAATTTTATAGTTCCACCCTGTCAGTCTCTTGACTGATTTGTGGACCAGGCTATCCATGCAAACAGTCCACCTGAAAATCATTAGCAACTGATATTGTATCAGCCTTCTGAACTTCCGCATTATGGGATGGTTTATAGGGCAGCTAGGGCATGTTGAATTCTTACAAATAATGAGTTTGTTTTGGCTAAAATTCTACATGGCTTTAGCCTATAGATAAATTGAGAATATTAAAGTATTTTATCATGTAATAATTTTTTGTTATTTATAATTTTATAATTCTGTTATTTATAATTTTCTGAAGTCTAGGACATTGACCCTTTGTGCTAGGATGTATGTTGTGTATGTTATATTAGTAAATATTAAATGCTAGTTATAGAAATTTGTGCAAGACTGTGATGTTAATTTGGGAAGTTTTTTTTCACATTTTGCCCCCGCAGTGTGAACTGGTTGTGAACTGAGTATTGAGGCCATATTTTCTTGTTCCGAAAAATCAGTTTCACCCCCGCAGTGAACCACAGTGCTTTTGGTGCAGCGTCTTTACCCTGTTTCATGTCAGACTTATTAAGAATATTTTGGCCAAATCATGCACAGGCAGTAAAAGGCTTTTTAGAAGCTTATCATATTTAACATGATTATTTTTTGTTGTATCTGTATGTCTCTCATTGAGCTGTAGTGTTTTTCTCATTTTATAGACAAACCTAATCCCTTCCTTTACACAGAGGTGACACCATATCCGCCAAAGTAGGTTTGTGTGTGATGGCGGCTGTCTCACAGTTACAACTGGCCTATATAATGAGCCAGAGTGAGGCTGTGCTAGGATACACACTGTGCAAAGAGCACATGTCTTATGGGCATAATTACAAGGCGTTTAATAATTAAGAAGACTTTGTGGGATTGTCCCTGCCACACCAAAATACAGGCAAAGGAGTTTGCCTGTCATTAATGCACAAAGGGGACATCAGACTAGGAAAAATGGTTTTTAAATGATGCTTTCTTTTTTTTCTTTTTTCTTGGGTGGGAAGATTATAAATACGATCACGTGACAGTACACCTGCATGGCTGATCAAATCGTATCTTAAATAGTGGCTTGCGCAAAAACCCATGACTAAGTAGTAAGTCGTTTTTTATAAAATTCCACTTTGACGTAGATATGATTGTATCTCTACGTAAAGTGTATATCAGGCTTAAGGTAATTAGTTGGGGAGGTACTGCACGTGTGAGGCTACACATGAAGTGGGCTGTGTTTGCACTTTAAGAATGACATTTAATTGATAATCAATTTTATACATGAAGAGTGCAAGAGATGGTGAAATGCACCTTATTTAGAGTAAAATTTCTATTATTTACCGCATTCACAAGACGGGGTAATTGTAAAGCACACTCACGTGAGTTCAAAAAGCAAGCAAGAGCTTTGACCTCACACAATTATGTCTTTTCATGTTCTTTCAACTGTGAGCCCCCTCTCTCTCTCTGGCTGTAGTGTGCCTGGTATTAATATGTTTTTTGTGTTTGCAGAACCTGATTGAAGAGCAGCAGGCCCAGCTCAACCAGTACGAATCTGCGGCGGGCCAATGCGTCAGTGAGCTGCAGAAGGCCCAGCTGCAGGTGCAGTCTCTGCAGGCTAGGGTCCATGAGAGTGAGACCAACAATGAGGTAAGGCGCACCGTGGAAACCGAACAACATGTGAACATACCCGCACAGACCGCTCAAGTGCAGAATCTACAGAGATCAGACATCTACAGGATCTTTAATGGATTACCTTTATAAATAACTTTATGCCTCTGGATATTAAAGAACTTTATCATTTTAGTGCTGGTTGCAGTTTGCCCGCAACCTTTTAGAGAGGAAATTAACTGGACATTCTGTTATTCAGTTCTTAGGTGATATCAGTATGGTCGTTCAGTACTTGTGGAAATGAGCAAAAAAAACATTGCATTAGTCAGCAAAAATGTTTCGTGTTGCTCAGTTCTAAGGACGGACTACAAGGCAATGGAACTACAAGGCACTATTCGACCACAATTCCAGAAGTGCCTCAGGGAGTGCCCCAGGGGGCACACCACTTAAAAGCAAACTGAAAACAAATAATTTGTTTGTGCACAATGCGACTGACACAATATCCCTGCAAACCCAAAGCCATATTTCACTGAGTCACACATCACAAAATCTGGTAAGGGATTGTGCATTATGATGGAAATAAATTCTGTCCTTCCTCGGTGATTGTCGCCGTCTTGCCGGGTGGCTGCGGGCCAATCAGAAGCTGCAGGAGAAGCTGTGCGAGATGGAGTCGGAGCTGCGCTCCATCAGGCAGGCCGCGCAGTGTCAGGAGCGCACCATCCAGGGACTGAGCGAGTCCGTCACCACCAAAGATAGTGAGGTGAGGCTCCTGCGTCGATCGGCACCGAGCACCGCTGCACGCTGTTAACCGCCAGCGGCTGTGAATGAGGGTGACGCAGCAATTGGCTAACATTGTAGAAGTGGCTACTAGAGCCTTTTATCGGTCTTTCCTATTGTAAACGGCAGATCTTTCAGTGCCCCCAGTACCTTATAGAAGGCTATACTTGCGAGCGGTAAGGTGGATATTCTGTGGAACAGTAATTTCAGTTAAAGTTGTCTGTGTGTCTGGGCCAGGCGGAGGAGCTGTACCGCGTCATCGAGGGACAGAACGACACGTTGTGCAAATTGCGCGAGATGGCCCAGCGCAGCCAGCTGCAGCAGCTGCATGTGAGTGTGGGCCACAGATATAGGACAGAGATGAGTAATGTACCTCAAAAAGTTACAGTTACAAAGAGTTACCTCAAAAAGTTACAGCAAGGGTGTCCAGAGATGAATAATGAACAACAACAAAAAAAGAACAGAGAGGAATAATGTACCTCAAAAAGTTACAGCAAGGGTGTCCAGGCTTCACCAAGAATGTCATTGATAGATAGCCCATGATTAGTTGAATCAGGTATTTAAGCTAGAACAGAAACTTGCTCCTACATGAAACCCTTCGGCGACTGGAAAGCCCTGGTATAGAGGGACATGACCCCCTCTCAACATAATGTATGTATGTAGGTCACAGCCTTTTCTGTCCCTTTGTCCCCCTCTTTTGCCCATCCATTATGTTATTGGCATTTAGACAGACACCCTTATCCAGGACAATTTTCAGTTTTACATTTCTACATTTATCCTTTACCAGGAAAGTCCCATTTAGATTATGTATTTTGTGAGGGTGTCTTGGCCAAGTGGCAACATACATGTATATAGCTGGGTATATAGCACTTCAGGTTAACTCCCTTGATCAAGGGTACATTGGCAGTGCCCTACCTAGGAATCACCTACATACACCCTTTGGGTTACAAGCCCAGTTCAATAACAAATATGCTGAACTGCCGCGTCCCTCAAACATGTCCCTCTGGTCGCAGGGGCTGCAGATGGGGCAGGATGCAGGGCAGACCCATGCATTTGGGGCGGAGTTCCTGGCGCTGCAGAACTCCCTCTTCTCTACCCAACTGGAGCTGGAGGGCAGCCAGAGGGCCCGGCGGCAGATGGAGAGGCAAGCGGCCGACCACATCTGCGGCCGCGACCGCCTCCACGCCGACCTGATGGAGGCGCTGCAAAACCTGGAGAAAACGGAGAAGCACAATCAGGTATGACTGTCCCGTTTTGTCACCAAACCACACTCCTGCTATCTTCTACCTTGGGCAGTCTGTGTGTATCCATGATGGGTGCCGTCTCCCTGGGTAATGCTTACCTACACTAGTCAGTGAATAAGTGAGTGAGCGCTTACATAAATGACTGAATAAATAAACAAGTATCTTTGCGTAGTATGTGTGTGAGGAAGCTTGTATGTGAGTGAGCGAATAAGTTTCACTCCCCCTCTCTCTCCCTCTTTCTCTCACGCTGTCCCTCTCTGCAGGAGATGCGCTGTGCTCTTCAGCAGGCTCACTGTGAGCTGCAGGTAAAGGAGGGGCAGGTGAAAGAGAAGGAGGGAGAGAGACAGACGGAGGTGGAGGAGAGAGAGAAGACCATCGGACAGCTAAGAATCTCCCTGAAGGACAAAGAGCGCCTGCTGCAGGTCTGTCTCACCGCCCCTGGAACTTGCAGCACGCAACATACGCACAAGCGCACACACACACACATACACACACTCACACACTATACATAACCCACATACACTGCACAACTAATGTCTACACACATACAGTATGTTACTCAAACACAGTCTGGTTTCCTAGTCTATCCGAACCGGTACAAAGCAGGTACACTAACCTGTCCCCACCTGATAATACTCTGCCTGTTCAGGAAATTGACTCATGATTGCTGTCAGTGTATGATTCATCTCATTCTGATTGACCCGATAAAAAAATCCAGGTAATTATTATATGAAAATGACTTAATTACAAATAGATGTGTCTGGAATGGCAGAGGTACTCAACAGCATTCCATTATGTGGTGCATCTATTATGTGGGTGTGCTGTCTGCCTTTTTTATAAGTTGATTTAGCCTGCAGAGATGCTAAGGTCACATTGTCACATTGTGAAAAGACGTCAAATAGTAAAAGGGAAGACAAGAAATAAAGCCTGTAACACATACAGGATGTATACCCCAGGACCCCAGTTTCTTGTTCCTGCTTGAGACAGTGACTGTGGATGAGAAAGCTCATAGAGAAGGCAGTAGGGTAATGGCCATCACAGTGTAAAATTACAGGTTTCACAGAGTGGGGAGTAGGGTGGATGCGCGACTAATGTGGTTTTTAACGTGTTATTATTGTGTAACATCCATATCATTGTATGTTTAACATTGAAACTAATGTTGAACTTGTGTCTTTCCTTTAGGAATATTCAGAACTCATGGACCATTCCCAGGACCCCAGCGAGTCCAGGGACGCCCTTCTGGACAAGCTGAAGGAGCGCATCAAAGACCGGGATAAAGCTCTAGAGGTAGGGTCATGCTGCCTCCTGGTGGACTGGAGGAGTTGGGACAAAACCTGTAGGTCAGAGGCTACCAGTTGCTTTCAGTGAGAGTGAGAAATATGCCACTCCTGTAGTACTGTGTAAAATAGGCAGTGGTTCTAAAAATAGACAGGCAAATGCATCAGAGGAGTGCATGTGATTCCGCTGCGGTGCTCGTACTGTGAGGGTGGCATAGCTGTAAGTAGAGGCACAGCTATGGGGGGGGGGGGGTTCAGTAGGGACTATCAGCATAGCTGATGAGGGGGACATACCAATGGCAGTTAGGGATTTTTGCTAAGCAGTGTGGGTGCTCTTATACTAAAAGTGCTGAGCTGAACGAGTTACCCGGCAGCCTGTGGGACGGGCGGTGATTTGATAAACGTATTCCCGACCCTGCAGCGCTCCATTGACGAGAGGTTCCACTGCCTGGAGGAGAAGGACGAGGAGGTGCAGCGGCTGCACCTCGCCCTCAGGGAGAAGGAGAGAGACATGGACAAACTGCGCTGCATCCTGTCCAACAACGAGGACACCATCAGTGTGAGAACTATACACTGTACACATACAACAAGGATACCATCACTGTGCGAACTATACACTATACACATACAAACTGTATACTTACAATGAATATACCACCACTGTTAGAACTATACACATGTAAGCAGTAAACACACAGCATATAACATCACTGAGAACTATACACTATACACATACAAGCAGTACACACAATGAGGAGGCTTTCACCCTAAGTCCTTTACACTATACACACAAGCAGTACACACACAACACGCACAATGAGGCCATCACTGTAAGAGCTATGCACTATTCAGTTCAATTACTTTTTTTTTTTTTTGTATAGCACTTTTGCAAAGTCTCAAAGTACTTCACAGACATTTCGAGCTCCATGACCAAGTTAAGGGTAGTTACGACAGTAGTAAGGAAAAAATCCTTCAAGGAACTAGGAAGAAATTGTGGGTGGATCCCGACTACATCCACTCCTGGCAGACACTGCAGAATATTTAAAATGGCGCCTGGGTATACACTAAACACAATGCACACATTTTTTGGAACAAATACACATGCAGCAATGAGGAGTCACTGAGTGCTGAGTCACTGTGAAAGGACTCATTTGAATGTGTGTATGCGTGTGTGTTTAGAGCCTTGACAAGATGGTGCGAGGGAAGGATCTGGAGCTGGAGCAAGTGTCCGAGGCCTACAGGAAACTGCACTGGCTGAAGCAGGAAGCAGAGGAGCGTCAGGGGCGGAGCTTCCGAGAACGGGACGCCATAATTGGCCAGCTGCAGAACTCCCTCCAAATGCGCACCAAGGAAGCTGAGGTACTATAGTGTCCGGCATCAAATTTCACCCCTATGCTGAGAGACCCAAGCTCTCTCGCACCTGGTACAACAACTTCTGTATCTCCCTAAATAGTAGGAACAAACAATCATGCTTTGCCTTTGATGTGAGGAGAGGTGCAGTTTGTTGAAAGCTTGTGTTTGTGTCTATTTTATGTCTTTGTGTGTATGTGTGTGAGTGTGTGATTTAGGACTGCACATGTCATTTCAGGTATGTGTGCATGTGACACATGCATCACAACTCTATTGTTTCTTTGTGCGTGTGACAGGAGCTGACCGCATCGTTGGTCAGTAAGGCCACAGCGGACTCCAGCGAGGTGGTGGAGAAGCTGAGGTTGCACCTCCAGCTGAAGGAGCGTCTGTTCAAGGAGGTTCTGTCTGACCGGACCCAGCAGGCCCAGGAGCACAGCACCGAGGTCCAGGAACTGCTCGGCACCATCAGCGCCAGAGACCAGTACATCAAGGTACCATGTCCATATCACAGGCGGCTGATCTGAGGTCAGCCGGATCACAGTCTTTCACAATATAATTTCTAATGTACTGATATATGAGGTGACAGTTACGAACAGAAGACCCAAGTAGACAGTAGGTAAAGCAGTAGCACTCTCTCCCTCTCAGGACTCAGCGGGCCGGCTCAGACAGGTGATTGGTGAGCGGACGGGCGAGCTGCAGGAGATACGCAGGCAGCTGATCGCCCGGGACAGGGAGGTGAGAGAGCTGAAACTTGAGAGAGAACAGCACGACCGAAAGCCACTCCTCGAGTTGGAGCATCTGCAGAGCCAGCTGCGTGAGAAAGAGGCCCTCGTACAGGTGTGTGCATGTGTGCGCACGTGCGTGCGTGTGTGTGTGTGTGTGTGTTAGAGTTCTCAGTTTCAGCCCAAGCCCGACCGGGCCTGAAAAAGCCCATCGGGTAGGGCCGGGTTTGAGCCGACAATTTATGCTAATTAGTCGGGTCGTGTAGGGCTTGGGCTGCACACAAAAAAGAAAGAAGAATGTCTCTGTGCTGTGTATTTACAGCAGGCTAATCTGCATTAGAGTGTCTCTGTGTGTGTATTTACAGCAGGCTAATCTGCATTAGAGTGTCTCTGTGTGTGTATTTACAGCAGGCTAATCTGCATTAGAGTGTCTCTGTGTGTGTATTTACAGCAGGCTAATCTGCATTAGAGTGTCTCTGTGTGTGTATTTACAGCAGGCTAATCTGCATTAGAGTGTCTCTGTGTGTGTATTTACAGCAGGCTAATCTGCATTAGAGTGTCTCTGTGTGTGTATTTACAGCAGGCTAATCTGCATTAGAGTGTCTCTGTGTGTGTGTATTTACAGCAGGCTAATCTGCATTAGAGTGTCTCTGTGTGTGTATTTACAGCAGGCTAATCTGCATTAGAGTGTCTCTGTGTGTGTATTTACAGCAGGCTAATCTGCATTAGAGTGTCTCTGTGCTGTGTATTTACAGCAGGCTAATCTGCATTAGAGTGTCTCTGTGTGTGTATTTACAGCAGGCTAATCTGCATTAGAGTGTCTCTGTGTGTGTATTTACAGCAGGCTAATCTGCATTAGAGTGTCTCTGTGTGTGTATTTACAGCAGGCTAATCTGCATTAGAGTGTCTCTGTGTGTGTATTTACAGCAGGCTAATCTGCATTAGAGTGTCTCTGTGCTGTGTATTTACAGCAGGCTAATCTGCATTAGAGTGTCTCTGTGTGTGTATTTACAGCAGGCTAATCTGCATTAGAGTGTCTCTGTGTGTGTATTTACAGCAGGCTAATCTGCATTAGAGTGTCTCTGCAGGCTAATCTGCATTAGAGTGTCTCTGTGTGTGTATTTACAGCAGGCTAATCTGCATTAGAGTGTCTCTGTGTGTGTATTTACAGCAGGCTAATCTGCATTAGAGTGTCTCTGAGTGTGTATTTACAGCAGGCTAATCTGCATTAGAGTGTCTCTGTGCTGTGTATTTACAGCAGGCTAATCTGCATTAGAGTGTCTCTGCAGGCTAATCTGCATTAGAGTGTCTCTGTGTGTGTATTTACAGCAGGCTAATCTGCATTAGAGTGTCTCTGTGTGTGTATTTACAGCAGGCTAATCTGCATTAGAGTGTCTCTGTGTGTGTATTTACAGCAGGCTAATCTGCATTAGAGTGTCTCTGTGTGTGTATTTACAGCAGGCTAATCTGCATTAGAGTGTCTCTGTGTGTGTATTTACAGCAGGCTAATCTGCATTAGAGTGTCTCTGTGCTGTGTATTTACAGCAGGCTAATCTGCATTAGAGTGTCTCTGTGTGTGTATTTACAGCAGGCTAATCTGCATTAGAGTGTCTCTGTGTGTGTATTTACAGCAGGCTAATCTGCATTAGAGTGTCTCTGTGTGTGTATTTACAGCAGGCTAATCTGCATTAGAGTGTCTCTGTGCTGTGTATTTACAGCAGGCTAATCTGCATTAGAGTGTCTCTGTGTGTGTATTTACAGCAGGCTAATCTGCATTAGAGTGTCTCTGTGTGTGTATTTACAGCAGGCTAATCTGCATTAGAGTGTCTCTGTGTGTGTATTTACAGCAGGCTAATCTGCATTAGAGTGTCTCTGTGTGTGTATTTACAGCAGGCTAATCTGCATTAGAGTGTCTCTGTGCTGTGTATTTACAGCAGGCTAATCTGCATTAGAATGTCTCTGTGCTGTGTATTTACAGCAGGCTAATCTGCATTAGAATGTCTCTGTGCTGTGTATTTACAGCAGGCTAATCTGCATTAGAGTGTCTCTGTGTGTGTATTTACAGCAGGCTAATCTGCATTAGAGTGTCTGTGTGTGTATTTACAGCAGGCTAATCTGCATTAGAGTGTCTCTGTGTGTGTATTTACAGCAGGCTAATCTGCATTAGAGTGTCTCTGTGTGTGTATTTACAGTAGGCTAATCTGCATTTTTACATGTGGTGCTGCTTGCTAATTTTGGAGTCAATCAATTGTCAAGACTTTCTCTACTTGTTAAAATGTAGCTATTTATTTTATTCATCCAACATCTCCCGTTTGCTGTAACTATACGGCAAATGTAGGCATTCGAGTTGAAGTTGAAGTATTGTCTGCTGTGTGATAAATGATAATAGGGCAATAATAATGAAGCAAGAACATGCGAACTACACAACAATAAAAAAGTTGAATCCCGTTCTAACGAAAAAACAACTAAATTCTATTACAGCATGGCAAACATTAAAACATTAGTACAAATCTAATTGCTTGCTTTCGGCAAAATTGGTTTACTCTGCTGCTCTCAATTACTAAATCTGTTAAAAACTGTTTGCACCAGAGCTCTAATGTTCTGCCTCTGCTGCAGAACCTGATGCAGAGCCGGGAGGAGCCCATGGTCATCACCACGCCTGAAGACATGACCGGGGGTAAGTCAGAAAAAGTCACGGTCCTGGATTCTGATTGGTCGAAGTCTTAGCTGCTCTGGAGAGTGCCTCATTAGCTGCACAGAGGTCCTAGCGTGTGTATCGTCTGTGCCGTCGACAGAATCCTGTGACGCCGCCCCCAGCAGGCAGGAGATGGAGGCGGTGGAGGAGGAGCTGAAGCTAGTGTTGAAGAAGGAGAAGGAAGCTCAGGTGAGCAGTCATGAACCGTTATTGAGAAGAGAACCTTCTTGTTTCAGTTGTGGTCCAACTTACCTTGTGTGCTCCTGTCCCTCCCTCTTTTCCTGCGCCCGCAGCTGGAGGTTTCCACCCTGCGCTCCACCCTGACCAGGCAGGAGGAGGAGGTGGGCTCCCTGTCCGCTCAGGTTGAGGGACTCACTGCAAGCATCCGTGCCAAAGAGGATCTCATCAAGGTTTGCTCAAGACAGACTTGCCAAGCATCTGCAGTTTACTAATCCCAGCCACACATAGATCATCTGTCATCACTGTCACCAGCCAGATGCTCAGCTCAATATCTTTAACATATTGAAAGTTTCCTCTCCAATTTTTTAGGCTCAAAGTACTGGCTCAGTATCTCATATTCATTATAGGGGCATGGTTGAATACAGAAAAACCGTAGCTAGTTTAGCAAGACAGATAGTCAAGGATCATCTGTTTCCAATCAGAACCTCATAGAATAAGGACTTACTGAATTAATGTAGTAGCTGGCCATCTGGTTTGTACATAGAACATCTGTGGTACACAGGTCCAGGTTATTCAGTTTCTGTAAACACAGCATTATGGAGTACAGGTTTGAGATCTGGATTCTTAACCAGAAGCTGGGTCACTTTGTAGAATCAGGAAGTATAACGGTCTACATCCTGTAAACTTTCAGATCCCAACCTCGACAGCCTGGATTTTCAAGAGGGGGTCTGCAGACCCCTGGGGTGTCTGGCCAGACTTGATATGCAACGGCTGCATATAGATTTGGAAAAATAATTTGAAATATAAAATTCTTTGGGAAAAAATATATACCCATTTTTTACTTATGATGGGAGGTCCCCTGAGTGCCTTTGAACCTGGGATGGGTTCTCTGGGTCAGACAAAGCTGAAAGCCCCTGCTCTACAGCAATTGAGTAGAGATGTTTCCAGAACGTTGAGCAGCGTTTTAGTAAATATCTAACTGTATCAATGCGTCATATTTACCATACAGCATAGACAGTCTTCGGTAAATTAATTTGATAAACAAGTCAATGTAAAAATTATGTAAATGATGTGATGCTGTAATGCAAATCTAAATTCTCCAGTTTGATCTTGATCATGCTTGTTCATTTCCTTGTTTGTATGTGTGTATGTTTGCTCGTGTGTCCAGGACATGCATAGGCATCTGGTGGAGCCCTCCGACTTGCCGTTGGTAGAAGAGCTGACCAATGAGCTAGAGGCACTCAGAGAGAGCAGATCTCAGCAGGAATCCACCAGCGCTGACTACCAGGTACTTTTACTGTAGACGTCCAGGGATCTGCCTGTCACCGTTGTTTCTCCCTTCCCTGGTGCGGTGCCTAGGCCTAAAAGTTCAGGGCTCATCAAAGGTTGAATGATTTTTTCTTTTCCACACGTAATGTTGAAATGCCCTGTTTCTGAGTGCCGTGGACGATGTCGTTATTCAGCAGCGCGTTCTGGAGCAGCTTGTACTGGACTACAGCAGTCTGAACGCAGCCCTGAGGACTGAGATGAAGCTGTACCGCAGCCTGACTCAGCTGCACGCCCAAGGAGAGGGGTAAGACCCAGCTGCAGAACAGCCGCTATTGGCATAGTTTGGATATACCAATTTGGGAAAAAGGTTAAAAATGTTTTTTTTAAACTGATATTTACACTGATGGCAGGAGGTAATCATAGAATGGTATATGAAAGGTAAAAGAGCACCACTTCTTCTATGGTTTTTGAAGTTCACTGTGAAGCAGGGGTGATTGTTGTCACTGTCCTGCCCCTCTGTCCCCCCACAGGTCTGGGAAGACCCTGCAGGCAGAGCTGAACACAGTTCAGGCACTGAGAGGACAGCTTGAGGAGGTCCTAGCAAGGACCCGAAATGCCGCCCAGGCAGTGGAAGTGGCGGCTAACACACAGCCTGATTTTGGAGGTGGGGAACAGCAGGATTTGACACTACCGCAAGAGCAGGCCTCCCAGCCTGTTCATTCCACCTAGCACCACTGCTTGGAGGGTGTGGCCACTGGGGGGGACCAACCCTTACTAACAAGAAGTTCATACTGACATCTAGCATGGTGGTTTGCGGTGATTTGTGCCATTTTTAATTTATAGTTTTATTTTGTTGCAAATTGCTTGCATGAATATGTTCAGTGTGAACATATTTTTTGTTTGTATTGTGCGTTGTTGTTCCAATCTCGTCCTCGTAGTCGCTTCTGATGCAGTGAGACAATCATCAGTTATAAGTAATAAGAATGTGTTCCTACGTGTCACAGAGGACGGTACGGTAGTTGATCTATATTTAACATGTATCGGGCACTTCGGACTAAATGTTCACAGGTTCTTTCCCTGGGAGGAAATAAGAAAAATATTTGAGATTTATTCCTCCTCTATAATTTATTTTGATTTTTGATTTTTTTTGGAGATAATGTGCATTTTATTTTTAACATAAATTCAGAAATACGATGTATCGGACTAGCGTTGGCAAAAAGCTAATTTTCTTCTGCAACCCTCATTACTATCATAAATTTTTATTTAATTTTAATTTTGTATTGTTCATAGAAATGTTCCTTATTTCCTTCATGTTTTAGCCAAAATAATGTAACAGTTTCCAAACATGTAAATGACAGCAAACGAATGACGTGCATTTTGTGCATGTTGACTGATATGTTTTATCTAGTTTGTGTGCGTTCTGACCAAATAAGACCAAAATGAAAAAGCTGCTCATTTTAATCATGTTAGACATGAAAATATCCTCCTCTTTAAACAGTTCTCTGATATTTACGTTGAGGGAGTAAAATATTTTTTTTTGTTTCAGCATGCGTTTGTGTGCATGCGTGGACGTATGTGTGTGGATGTTTTATATATTAAATATTACATGACATACATTTATAAATTGCGGATAAGTAACATTCACAGTTGTTGTGAGCATAAATAAATAACATATATTTAAAGAACCCTTTTTGTCATATCTTAACTGCTGCTTATGCAGTTTTGAGTCTTTGTTAAGTCATGCCCTTCTCCAAAAGTGGCAGACAGTGAAGCAGAATTATCAGTAGTTTATGTGACTTGCTTAGTTGAAGGCTGGAGAGCTGCTTTCAACAAGTTTCCAACTGCATAGAGACACAAAATTTGTCCTGGTGTATGGAAAATTTATCTATGCTAATATTTAAAATAAAGATAAGGAATACTTTTCAAAGGTACCATGATATGGTCAGCATGTACAGTATGCTATTACAGGTGATATCAATCACATTCACGCAAATGCAAACAATTTTTGTTTGTTGTTAAGTGAGATTTTCTATATAACATTCTACAATGCCTGCTTAACCCTGTCCCTGCTAATTTTCAAGTGCCAAGATTTATACATTTTGAGATATTTATATATATTTTGTACAGTATGTCCATTTTATTTTGTTTTTCATGCCTGACATTCATACTGACCAATTTTGTTTTGCACCCTGTCGACCAGTCTTCCTGTCACAGTCTGCTGTTAGTGTTGATAGATTAAATACATATTTCCACAAAGATTTGTTAAAACATTTTTTTATTTTTTTTTATATCGTTCTAGGTAGATCTTCTGAACAGATGATATGTGTTTGTAGATACAATTTTATTTTATTTATTGTTGTTTTTTTTAGTTAAAATCAGTGTGGAAGAGATTATCTGCCTTTAATGGGATTGATAATCAAGTCAATGAGAACTTGCAGCTCTTTTGGTGTGTAAAACTCACTGATTTCTAGGAGGTGATATACTTGTTGCATGGTATCCAGCATGTTTCTGTAATTGGCATGGTTTTTATGTTGTTCTTTTTAAGTGTTTGTAACTGCATCATGTTTTGATTGATGGTCTGATATGTAGGAAAAAATACTTTTTAAGAAGATTTTTGCTGATTTATTTCTTAGAAATAACTCATTTTCACATGAAAGTACCCTTTCAGAATAGCGGTTGTATACCGTTTGTATGAATCAGGGTTCCTGATACCCTTGTAGGTTTTGGGTTGGCTTTTGTCGTTTTTCAGGCACCAAACTTCTTCGCTATTTTTAAAACAAATTGGATCCAAAGGTATGGTGGCTGCTTCTTTCCAGTGGACTGAACATTGCCGAGCCCCTGCTAAAAGGTTTCAAAGCTTCTCATCCGTGTTGTTTTCTCGCTGATTGTGAAAAGGACTAAAGGACTTGGGATCTCATCTTTTTTTCTGACCACTCATTCAAGCCATGATACCTCCCCCACCACTACATACACACATGATGTGCACGCACACACGCACACACACACAAATTAAGCTGTGAGGAACACATTAACAGAACAGTGCAGAAGAAGAATGGCACCAGGTTTAACTTAAGGATGTTACTACACTGATGCCATTTCTAGTATGAAAGCTAGTGCATTACTCCAAAGTTGAACTGCATACTGTACTTTGTATGCGTGGGTTGGCCCGTTTCTTTATTTAGGGTTAAAAATAACTTGCAGGTAGCCCTTTGGGATTGGCTGTAGTCAGGTGCAAACGGTGTCCGATGGCATTATGTATTGCAGTGTTCATATATCAACTGTAACTGAAACTCAGTCAAAAGGTTTCAGGTTCATTAGCTGGGTTATGTGAATGTCATACTTGCCAGTACATTCGTATTTGAAAGACAGTACATTACCATGCATTTTACTATATACAGTCACCATGTGCTTTAGAATACACTTACATTATCGGTATTATTAAAGATCTAAAGGAGAATAATATTTATTGTTCTCAGATTCGTTATAATATTTGGCACCCTGAGACATTTGAAAAAAGGTAAATTAAATATTTAAATGAATTCATCTTATAACAGAAATGTATTTCAGGTGAAACCCAGGGGAAATGTGCAAGGGGCACACATGTAAGTCATTGGCCATGCTACTGTAGCTGATATGTGAATGACATCCAACCATGTGGTTTTTCTGGGTTTCACAACCTCTGGGAGTCAGTCAGGCAGGGTGCCTTTCAAGCTATAGATTAATACCCAGCCTTTTAAGCGCTCTCCCACCACAGCCCAAAGCATCACTTACTGTTCTGTAGGTTCATGGTAGGAATATGCTTGGGGTGAGAGGGTGAATGCCTTACTGTATTTACTCTCTCCTGTACATGACCTGAACCCAAAGGCTGTACAGGCCGCATTGACATCTACATGGGGAGATGTGAAGCCACCAATCCTTTGTCTAGTTAAAAAGACTTGCTGGACACACCCCAAGCTGTAAGGAGAGAACGCTACTCGACTGCACAGCGCACCACTCCCAACCGTCCTGTCTCCCATAATTCTTTTATTGTTCCTGGTAAACCCACTTCCTGACGAAACAACGTCAAGGACCAATCAAAGCGCTGGGAGCTAATCAAAGCCAGAGGATCTGAGGGACTGTATATTGCGCTGCTTTTGTTCTGCTGAGGGCTTTGATCCTTTAATAAAAGCTGAAATTTGCCAAAGGGAGCAGCTGCTTAGTACAATGGCAAACTTTTTTCTTTTTTTTTCCCTGTGATGTCAATAGTGTTTTGTTAAAAGGTCCATAATGCTTTTTTGACAGTTAACCTGCATCATTTGATTGCCAACACCTGATCAGGGCAGTGGTCTTGTGAGGCTGTACCCATAATGCATTAAAATGACACCTAAAATCATCACAGTTCAGAAATTGAAACAAGGTCTGCTTTAATTCTGAAACTATCTTGAGTTTATTCTTTTGGTGTTCTGTAGAGGCTCTTCAATAAATCTGTTTTGTATTTCCCATAATGCTTTGCCAGTGGATTCTCTAATTGTAAGCAGGACAGGCTCTTGTCCGAGGGCCATTCAGCAGTGAAAGCTTGCAGCTTACGTAACTCCTGAGTTCCTGCTGGAACTACTCCTCCTGCTTGTCTCTTCTCAGGAATTTTGAGAATGGCACTTTTATACCACCGCTCTTTTGAGAGTGCTCTCAGCTCTGGCACCCGTAACATAGTGACACCAATAGACATCTATAGACTATAGACTTGGGAGGGGGGTTAGGCCCTGTCGAAGGTTGTTGGGCAGGCTCGCACTAACCAGTTGCCTGCCATCTCCCCAGAGCTCAGCACAGATGAGGAAGAGGAGGAGGAGGAAGATGATGATGGCAGCAGCAGTGAATTCACAGACAGCATTGAGGAAGAAGACAGCAAACTGACAGCTCAAACCCTGGCCACCACAATGGTGAATATACTGCTCACTTACTGAATACTACTACTGCCCACTAGTGGCATAGCTTGATGCTTGGTGTTTTTTAATTCTCTTCTGAAAGTACAAACCCCAATTCCAAAAAGGTTGGGACAGTATGTAAAATGCGCATAAAAGCAGAAAGCAGCGATTTGTGAATGATCTTTTACATATATTTAATTGAAAACAGTACAAAGAAAAGATATTTAATGTTTTACCTTATCAACTTTATAGATTTTTGTAAATATACGCTAATTCCGAATTTGATGCCTGCAACACGTTCCAAAAAAGTTGGGACAGGGGCAAAAAAAAAGACTGGGAAGTTAAAAAAAAAAACTTTTTGAAACATTCCACAGGTAAAGAGGTGATGCTATCATGACTGGGTATAAAAGGATATCAAAAGTATTTTCAGGTACTCTTACAAGCGATATTATAACTTCTCTGCATTTGAATGGATCTCTATGGGAATTGGGGGGTGGGACTAGATTAAGCTGTAAATTATAGTATGGAACACGTGGTTGGCTAAATGGCTTTAAGTCATCAAGGGTCTGAGGTATCAAACGAGCCTCAAACCAGCACTCTGCTACCAGATATGCAGTAGATATGGATGGAACACTTTAAGCGTTGTTTCTCCTATTGAACTCTATGGAAAAATAAGTCAGGAGAAACAACCCTTAAAGTGATTTTTCAGTGCAAGGCTAAGGAAAGGATACATATGGAGATGCATGTAATAGCCACTATTTGAGCAGCTTATACCCACTAGTCATTTCTACTGTATTACAATATGGTGCATCCTTATTAGAATCGCAGTGGCACAATGTGAGTCAGTTCCCAAATGCCCAAATAGCATTTTCATTTTTGCGGAGAGAAGCACTTAGGCTTGTACTGACTGCTACTATACAGTAAAAAGCTAATTGTTTGATCAGTGATTGTGAGAAGTAGAGTTCACTGCACTGCAGCATTTAATTGTCATCAAATTTTTCACTTTCAATTTCCTTTTTTCGATTTTTTGAAGTAAGGATATAAAACTATTCAAAGAAAATTGATACAACAGGAAAAAATCTGTTTACAGGATTGCAGATGAGGTGGGTGGTATATGTTGAAGAAAAAAAGTTTTTTTAAGTTAAGACCCCATCTTTGAGATGATATTTATAGTTTAATCATCAAATATGTTACTGAGCAGGATTCTGTGGTTGTCTGCAAGCAGGAGGACCGACACCATGGCCCAGAGAAGATGATATCCCAGAATGCAACAGTGGATGGCCGGGGCCTGACTGAGTGGCGGGTGGAGGGGCAGCAGCTGACGGAGCAGAAGAGGGCAGTAGAGCAGGAGCTGGGGGAGCTGAAGGCACAGATGGAGAAGGCCGGCTTTGCCTCCCTCTCCCAGATGAGGTACGAAACCCGCAAACCACAGACATTCATTGGTTTTATGTGTGTCATGGGTTTCTTCCTGCTCGGTCCCTCTTGTCGGGCATTGCCTCTCAGAGTTGCGAGAGGGCGCTCCTGTCATTCTTCTCCCTCTTCGGGACTAATTCCTTACCTGTTGCAGGTGCACTCCGCACTATTTAAGCACCTCTCTTCCGGTACTTTGTGCTTCTGTGTTACTATTTCACTCACACTAAGCCAGGTACACAGGTATAGGACAAAGGGGATCGCTTTTCCTTTTGGCTATATTGCTAAAGAGACACGCGGGACTTGCTTTTATTGTGCTAGGAGGCTCGAGTCTGCGAGCCTTTCGCCCATTTTTCTGGGTCGCCGGGAAGTTCATTCTTCCTTTTTTAGTTCTCTTTTCCCCCTATTAGTAGTTTTTTCACCTCTGTGGAGAACTTTAGGAAACCCCTCACGGTCGCGTTTGGTCCTCCGCACCCACCCCCCTCACAATGTGATATTACTTTCTGTATTCTCCACACTGTGAGGTCCAATAATGATGAGTTGTTATGTACCAGCTTACCAGTTGACTGGCGTATGGGTGTGGGGGCATGTAGGTTAGTCCTCTTAGACGTTAGGGTGCCAGATGTGGAGGAAAGTGTCACCTGGGTGCAGTCCACAATATGTCTGGGTTTGATTTGGCCAGGGTTTTTGTAGGCGGTACTGTACATGACATAACATTACATTGATCACATAATGTTCTGTGTTTAATATATTGTTCATTTGACTTTTTCATAAGGTGAGGTTTTGGCACTAGTGTGTTCCGGTTGTGTGGTCACCTGACAGCTGTGTTTCGGTCTCCAGGACTGCACTTCTGAATCTGCAGCAGGAGAACAGCGAGCTGAAGCAGGCAGCGGGTCATGTAAAGTGGAGAGGGTGGGAGCGAGGTGTGACGGGTGGGCTGAGCAGTGGGGGCGTTACCGTGGCGACGGAGAAGGACAGGGGCGTCCCAGGACCGGAGCTCACGGGGGCTGGTGAGGAGGCGGGGCCAGCTCAGGGCAAACGTGGAGCCCCTAACGTTCCCCTGCAGGACGGGCAGGGGAAGAGGCGGTGCACCCGACCTCCATCTCAGAACCGGGCGGATCTGCCATCCCCTTGTCCCACACATCTCTCACTCACACAGGTAAGAGGTCTGACCCTGCAGATTACTGCATTCACCTTAAATCCAGTTAGACATACCAACTGTGTCTGTGTGTGACATATGACTGGTGCCAATATGGCGTCAGTCCTTTTAACACCAGAAACTTAAATAGGCTACACTTACGATATATAGAAAAAAGATTATTTTCATTCTTGAGGATTTCATCTCTCATGGTATGTTGCTCACATGCGTTATTAGTTATTTTTACACAATGAGGCTGTAGAGCATGCCGTGATGAATAAGTCCTATTCATACACATAGCTTTGAGCAATACAGTTTAACTGCGCTTATTTCTAGGTCTGTCTCCCTTGTGTAGTCTCTCATTCTCTCTCTCTTTCTGCCTCACTCTTTTAGTCATTTTTTGTCCTTCACTTACTATTTAAGTTGGAGGTTTTCGGGTTGGTTTTGTAACCAGTCACTGTATGTTCCAGTAAAGGGTCAGAAAAAGCTAGACACAGTGGTTCAGTTATAGGCCAGTGAGAGAGAAGAAGACACGGGCAGTGCATCAGCTGATTGCTAATGGGAATGTAGCCCACAGTGCTCTATTCTATCACATGATGCCTCAACAGTTACACTGTATGTGGGGCGTCACGTTCGAAATGAGAGACCAAGTAGCGATGTGTGTGTTTATGTGCGTGTCCTCCTAAGAGCTTCTTCGAGTGATTTGTCTTGTGATGTAGGACGAGGAGCCTGGTAGGAGTAGGCGTGGGGCGTGGGAGCAGGTGGAGGCGGGGCTGCGGTCGGAGCTGACGCTGAGCAGGCAGGAGAGCCGAGATCTGCAGGAGAGGCTGATGGTGTCAGAGGCCACAGTTCAGGCCCAGGCAGAGCAGCTGAAGGACTACAGAGAATTGCTGAGTGAGTGACGCTCCCGACACATCAGTGTAGTGTATCGGTTTACATTTAAATCTGCTCTCATTGGGTGAATTAAGCATGTTTGTGAAGCCGCTGACTGGCCGTTATTGGCCGTTTCTCTCAGCTGAGACGTCAGTGGAGCAGGCCAGCAAGCAGGTTCAAGTGGACCTGCAGGATCTGGGGTACGAGACCTGCGGCCGCAGTGAGAACGAAGCGGAGAGAGAAGACACCAGCAGCCCAGGTGAGAGCGTTCAGCTGTCACGCCCCGAACCACCAGACGCGCAAGCACACAGGCACTTATTGCGCGCAAAGATTTGAGCAGAACTGAACCCACCACACACTTATTGCTATTTTGATTCTGTAGTACCTTAAATCTATATAGGGATAATAAAAGCAGAAGTAAGCATAGTCTTAATTAATTGAACAAATATACAGTTTAAGTCAGAGGTTTACACACACTTAGGTTGAAGTCATTAAAACTAATTTTTAACCACTCCACAGATTTTATGTTAGCAATCTATAGTGTTACCAAGTCAGTTAGGACTTTGTGCATGACAAGTATTTTTCCAACAATAGTTTACAGATTATTTCACTTTTAATTCATTATATCACAATTCCAGTGGGTCAGAAGTTTATATACACTAAGTTGACTGTGCCTTTAAATGTTTTAAATTTTAATAACCCAACAACATCAAAAGACTCTTCATATCTTATTTTCTGGTACTCTTACAAGTGATACTATAACGTCTCTGCATTTGAATGGATCTATATGGGAATTGGGGGGTGGGACTAGATTTAGCTGTAAGAAATTTTTTTAAATGTAAAGGCACAGTCAACTTAGTGTATGTAAACTTCTGACCCACTGGAATTGTGATATAGTGAATTAAAAGTGAAATAATCTGCCTGTAAACAATTGTTGGAAAAATTACTACACAAAGTAGATGTCCTAACTGACTTGGCAACACTATAGATTGCTAACATGAAATCTGTGGAGTGGTTAAAAATGAGTTTTAATGACTTCAACCTAAGTGTGTGTAAAACTTCCGACTTCAACTGTATATATATTTGTATACTATAATAAAGAAAAAGCATTATAAAAACGGGAATAACTGGTTATATGCCAAATGTCTGACTTGATTAAACTTCATTCATCCCGCAATGGTGATTGTCTCTGTTCCCTTTTTCATTAGGGCCTATATTAAAATATAATATGTATTAAAATAATGAATAACAATAGTACAACTATTAGTAGGTTGAAAAACATTAATATGTAGTTATATGATGCAGATAGTGTGGATATACAATGTATTTCTATGAGATTGCGCATGCGGACGCCCAGAAAATTCCACCCAGAGCAGAAAATGTTCACATGCGGCCTGTGAAAACCGCGGCAATTCGTTGACATGGGAGCGCAAGTGAAGCGCAACAGCGCTCTGTGAATCTAGAAGTTTTCTGATTGCACACTAGAGGGCGCTACTGCACTGTACATGTTAGTATACCAGTTTGTGATAATAAATGTGTTAGATGGTATGAAATAAAATAACAATACAATTAAGGATATGATGATAAGACTATTGAAACCCTTACCATACCAGTGCTGGCTTTAGCATTGAATCCATACACTGGGAGAGTGCTGCATAATTGGCAGTAGTTTCACAGGCAGTTCAGAGTAACATGCTTGTGTGCACCTTTGTAATTGGTGGTTTATTGCCATTAAGGGGACAGGTCTGTAATTAAGGCTGAGTATTGCAAACAGGGTGGGTGATGGACACAAAAACGAAATGAAAAGTACATAATTTAAAACATTGGGAGCTGTTGAGTTAATGTTGAGATTAAGGATTCACCAGTGTGGAGAGGGGGAGGGGTCGTGGGGCAGCAAGCTGCGTTGGTGCAGCCCTCACCTGACACTGTCTCCGAACCTTTCCCCAGAGTTTGACGATCTGGAGATGTGCACCAGCCTGTCGGGGCAGCAGGCGCATGGGATGCGATGGTGGGGGGCAGGGGACCCCGGTGTGGGGTGTGAGGGTGAGGACGAGGACGTGGAGACGCTCCGGCGACACGTCCGCGACCTGCGCGCCCATCTCTCCCGCTCGACCAAGGCCGTCCGCAACCTGCAGGCGCGCGTGCGTTCGCTCTCCGCCACCAGCGACTACGCCTCCAGCTTGGAGCGCCCGCGCAAGGTCAACTGGAGCTTCCAGCCATCGCCCTCCCACAGCGCCGCTGACGAGGACGAGGGCTGGCAGTCGGACGGGCCCGGTCACGCCCCTGAGCCTCGCCCCAACCGAGCGCTGAAGGAGCTGGTGTCCCGCGTGGCTTCCCTGGAGGCCCAGCTGAAGACCTCCAGGCTAAAGGGCAAGAGCGTTGCTGAGGACCCGAAATCCGCCACTTGGCCAGGGTGGGTACCGCACCCCATTCCATCACTAGCCACGCCTTACTGGAGAGGTTCTGAAACCTGGGGTCTGTGGAACTTGGCTTTACCAAGGAGGCTCTCAGTGAAATGCTAAAAATGTATCCAGCCCAGCACAGCAGGGGTAACAAGGTCCAAATTAGAGAGGCTCTCCCAGAGGAAACCTGTGAAGTTAAACCTACCTGTCTTAGCAAGTCAGAGGGATAACAATAATTACTGTTAGGGGAGGAGGTGGTAATGGAGTACTTTGGGACACAGTCCTGGCATAAACAATTTCCTAGCCATGTGTATGTGTGCACCGGCAGTCAAAAGGAAGATATGGACTGGATTATATAAGTATACAGTAGCAGTTAAAGAACACGATGGACTGGATTACATTGGTGTGTATGGAATATGGTAAATGGTAGATGAGTTGGACTGGAATTTTACTGTATCAAAGGGGGCATTTGTTGTGCTGATCTGCGTGCACCCATTGATTTATTCTCAACACACTCAAACCAATGAGGAGAGGAATGATACGACTGTTATATAGAGTATATTTCCAAGATGCTCCACTCCCCCGACAGGAAGTACAACACGCTGATCCAGGCGCAGGCCCGCGAGCTGTCGCACCTGCGGCAGGCATTGCGGGAGGGCCGGGGCGTGTGCCACATCCTGAGCCAGCACCTGGGCGACACCACCAAGGCCTTCGAGGAGCTGCTGCGTGCCAATGACATCGACTACTACATGGGCCAGAGCTTCCGGCAGCAACTGGCTCAGAGTATTGCACTGGCACAACGTGTTGGCACCAAGATTAACGGATGTGAGCACCCTCCACTCGCCACACATTTAACACCTCAAACATGTGCAGAGTAAATATTTTTTAATTTGTTCATTCTTTTTTGTAGCCACGTCTGAAAGTCAGAAATAGCTGTTTTGTGTTATATGTACGTCTGTCTGTTTTGACAGACATTCTGACTTTGTAGTGAAAACAAACAGGAAGTAGTATGGGGAAGCAATGCACTATGGGATGTGGGAAAGTGACTCTATTCCTGTGATTCTCAGGGGATAACTCAGAACTCCACGAAGACAAAATGGGCCACGAGCTGCTTGCTCTGAGGTGAGTTTCCAAAAGGTCAAGAAGATGTTTCAACAAAAGATATTCAATGTACAGAGACTACGGAATGTTGGATCTGGACCCTGGTTTCACATACAGGATTACAATGACAACCTTTACCACCTACTTTGCGTCAAAGTGGTTTGCTATTTGGGTTGAATAACTGGCCAGTACATAGAATATATTTGCATTAAACAGATCCTATACCTAAAAAAAGAGATCTAAAAAAAAGTTTCCCAATTTTGGCCAAACTAAAATCATACACAGAATTTTTATTTGAAGTTGTGAATAATACACACGGGGCCTTCCTTTGATCTTGTGTCTCGTTTGACCTTGTGGTGAGCTTGTCTTGTGTGTTTACCTTTTTAAACCTTGCAATAAACTTGTGTTGACCTTGTAGCCTTGTGTTGACCACGCTAAACTTGTGTCCTTGTCTCTGTCCAGACTGAGTAAGGAGCTCCTGCAGAAGGACAAGATCATCGAGTCCCTTCACACCAAGCTTCAGCAGCACGCCGATACGCCCTCCAGCGGTCACGCCCTGTCCGAGACCACTGACCAATCAGACAGAACCTCCTTCGTGTCAGACGAGCAGGGCTCCATCAACGAGGACTTGGAGCTGTGCTCAGACATGGAGTACGTGCCGGAGGAGCGGAGTAGGCGAGCAGGGCCCATGCGGACCGGCGCAGGTAGTGACACGCGCATGCGCACATGCAAACACTCACTTTTAGAAGGTAACAACAGAAATTGGGCATTTACACTCTTGTAGTCCAGCGAGAACCATCTTATATGCAAAAAGCTGAAAGGGAAACATCAACCACTCCATATTTGTTCCTCTTCAATGACATCATCATCATCACATCATCACTCTTATTGTTACGCACTTCTAGTTGTACAGTAACTATACTTCTCTGTAGCACTGCCGTATGCTCTTATTAAAAAGAGAAATTGGCTGACCTACTTGGTTAAACAAAGGTTAAATGAATAAAAATTTACCAACTAAAAGGCCTTTATGTGAGTTGTATCGTAAGCCTCCCTGGAGCATCATCTAAATCAGAGGTTGGCAACCTTGGTCCTGGAGTGCCAGAGATGGTTTTCATGTTTTCCTCTATCCTAACTGCTTAATTATATCAGTTATTATGCTTCATGAAAGATGGTTACGCATAATAGTCTGAATATTCAGGCTTTAATCTTAGTCAAAATGTTCAGTCAAGAGCTTGGAGGAACAAAAACTAGATGGCACTTCAAGACGACCAGGGTTGCCTATCCCTGATCTAAACAAAGGCAAAGCAATGTGATGTACTCTGAAAACTGGAAGAGGAAAGTGTGTCTAAACTGTTTTGTCATTCTGTGTGTTTGTCACGTTAAGATCATAATCAAATGCCCCACCTCATTGCCACTTTTCCATTCCTCAACCCCCCCATCCTTTTCTTTCAGATCCACCTCCCAAAAATGGCACTCCATCACTGCACATAGTTATCCCATCACCCACCACTGCATCTCATGGAGTTCAGTCATCCACTAGCTGTCCCAGCATGCTGCGCACACCACACAGTCCAGTGAAGGCTCAGGTCCAAGAAGGTAGGTCGTGCTGGGAATGCTGGTGACAGGGATGTCTGGGTGCCAAGTTATTCAAACAGCAGTATGAATAAGCAGCTTCTTTACAGCCAGCCTTAGTTTCCCTCAAGAGGTTTTCAGTGGGAACCTGAAGGTCAGGATTCTCTGGGAAGCTGTGTCTGAGCCTACGGTCACAGCGTTCTGAATGTGAAAAAAGCCTCTGTCCTTTCTTGTGTCATCCTCCTTCCCCCAGGCCTGTATCCTGGACCTGTGTCCAGCTCTCTCCCCGTCTCCCTGACCCGCTACTGCCCTGACCTCACCACACCCTTTGACCCTCACTCTCCTCTCGTGGGGCCTGGGGGATTCTCCCTGGGCGACATCAACCAGGAGCTGCAGATAGTTCAGAAGGAGCTGGGAGAAAGTGAGTGGCCAGGGATGAGCGAGCATGATCGCGGAGCGAATGCCACCCTCACCACCCTCACCCTATTCTGCATGGTTCACTCCCTCAATGCTAAGGCTGATCACCAGAGATGTTTGGAGAATCAAGTGTATGGAACCCCGGCCTGTCACCACACCCTGGAAACACAAAATAATCTTTACTGTGATTGGCTGTGGAATTGATCATTTTCTCCCACATTGAAAACGATGGTTCTGCATAGCAGAGGGTATTCCACTCTATATTCATTCTACATTTGTGGACTGTAATTTTGTGGAGACAACATTGCTTAGAGGTCATTATGTCAAATTCTGTCAAATATTTTTTATCGTTCACAAAAACTCTCCCCAGTAAATAACACAGCTACATTAATAATAGGCTGCATTATTTTTGTAAGGGTGCACCATTAATCTGGTGACATTACCAGACGCTTTGCGGAACAAAAGTAAAATACACTTTAATGCATTGAATAGGGAATGAAAATGTCCTGACAAGAAACCTCAGTAAAGGGCATGGTCACTAAGAAAGGGGAGATGCTGAATGGGTACTGCTTCCTCTGGTTCTCCCTCAGTGTGCTCACTCATGGGTTTCTGCTGCACGTTCAGCCACTGTGCATGCGTTTACAAAAGAACTCTCATGTCTACAACCTACACAATTTCACGTTTGTGGATTTGAAGTCCAACCTAACTTTAAAATGTTACATGCTCAAACCAAACGTTGATAGGATAAGATTCTTCCATTTGGTTTAGATGACGTCCAAATCATATGAAAAATATGAATGCTGTTTATGTCACCATATATTTTGTAGTTCAATGTAAAGATGCATTGTTTTGTTTGGCATTTTGCTGTGCTGGTATAGAACACGATGGAGTGAATGAGTGCAGTTTTTCTCTCACCAGTGATCGTTTTTGTCTTTTGACCCCAGGTTTCAGTGTACCTCACATCAAGGCACTGTCCGACTTCTCCCCGGACAGCCAATCCTACCTTGAGCCCTCTGGCTACCGGCCTCTATCCCATCAGGGCTTTTACCAGCCCCAACTCGGCAGCATTGACAGGAGCCCCACCTCGAAGGTGGACGTAGGTGTGCTGGAGAACAGTACATTGTGGGAAGCGACCCACGCCAGTCTGCCAGTGAGGGTCGGTGCTTACGGCAACATCTCTTCAGGGTCGTCTGGCTATCGCTCTGGAACCGGTTACACAGGTACTGCCCTACGTCCATAACTGAGCCTCAGTTGTGGGTGTGATAGTGGGGTGGGATTTCCGCTGATGCCACACCTCTTTCTGCCCCGTCTGGTAGGTGCTGACCTAATCGAGGAACACCTGAGGGAGATTCGGGCTCTGCGGCAGCAGCTGGAGGACTCGATTCGCACCAACGAGCGCCTCAGGCAACAACTAGAAGACAGGCTGGCCTCAGTGGGCCGGAATAGTGGTAAGAGGCTTTAGATAGGAAAATAATTCAGTGGTCTGTTCTATTAGAATAAGTTTGGGACCAGATAGAAAAACAATGCAAAAATCATAATTCCTTTTGTATTATGAAAATAAAATCTGAGATCTTATGGTGTGTTCAGACTTTGAAAATTTGCAGCTGCCTCCAAATGAGAGTGAAAGCCCAATATCAAATTGACGGGGAAATCAGAAAAATATTGCTGTTCCACTCTGTCTTGTGATAAGCTACAGCTGAGAAGAAAGATAACACTTTTTTCTTTGGTATTGAAGTGTAGCTATGCAGCTAGCCAATCAGAGGACGAGGATGAACATGTCAATCTATCTCCAAAGTACAACATCCTCTTTCAAATAGGTTACACTTTTTTTGGTTTAGAGGTGAGGATAGAGGCCATTCCCATCAAGGTGCTGAAAAGGTGATGGATTTTCTGTGAATGTGAAAGTATGACTGAACCCTCTGTTCCACAGGAGCACCCACAAACATCTACATCCAGGGGCTGGAGTCTCTCAGCCAGCTGACCAATGAGAATCAAGCCTTGAAGGAGGAGGTCCTAGCTCTGCAGGCCCGGCTGCAGGCTAGCAGAGGTATTGGAAAGCATGTGCCTCCCTTCGTTTAAAGCAACATTATTATAAAATGGTATTTATATAGAATAATTCGTTATTTGACTGCTGTGGTTTACTGATTGAAATAACCCCTGGTGCAACACAGAATATTTTTTGAAAAGGGCTGACTGGGGGTTGAGTTCATAGCTCCTCAAAAATATCCAGTTCTGGACATCACCTCCCATTATGTTGTCTGTGGAAAATAAATAATGCCTTAACTTCACACCTGGCTTTCGAGAAAAAAATAAAAGGTTAAAATGAAAAGTGAAGACACTGAAGCCGTATGTGTCTAGATTTAATACAAGGGCAGACCTTGACAGTAGCTTGTCCGAAATTTTAATGATTGATATTCGTCTCCCCAAAACTAAACCCATCCTTTTGGGTATATGTTACCGTCCTCCTCAGCAAAACTCCTTTTATGAGCTTCTTGAAAATACTCTATCTGCATGTCCCAATTTCCTGGAAAGAGAATGTTTACTTATGGGCGATTTTAACACCGACATAGCCAATAAATCCTGCCCCACTTTAAGAGGGATGGACAGATGTGCTAGAAGGAAATTTTTAAATCTTTGTTTGTTGCTACTATAGACGCAGTAGCCCCTTCTAGAACTATTAGAGTTAAGCAGAGATCTCACCCGTGGTTCAATCAGGCGATTTTTGATGCCATTAGTGCTAGGGACAAAGCCCTTTCTCTTTTTAAGCAATCGGGTGACCAAGCCCACTTCTCTATTTTTAAAGACCTTAGAAACTCGGTTCAATTCAAAGTCAGAGAAGCTAAATCCAATTATTTCTCTGAACAGATCCTGGAAAATCAGGATAACCCACAAACACTGTGGAAAACGCTCAAAAAGTTAGGTTGCTCGACCAAACTTAATAAAGATTCCGGCCCCTGCATTTCACTTCAGATTGATGGCAAGTACGTCAGTAATAAGAAACAGATTGCTGATCATTTTAACTCATTTTTTACTTCAATTGCACATAAACTAGTTGGCCACCTGCCCTCTGGCCCTCAAACCTTTGGGCAGGCCCACCTCCATGAGTTTTATGCACACCTGGGTGTTATCCCTAATAGCTTCTCGTTTAAGCCAGTCTCTGTAGTTTACATCATCACTCTTTTAAAAGGTCTCAAGTGCTCCAAGGCAACTGGTCTAGACAACATTCCAGCCAGGTTTTTAAACAACGTAGCTGAGTTGATAGCGCCACCTATTACCCATGTGGTCAACCTGTCCTTGGAGCAGGGCACTGTCCCAAGCGACATGAAACATGCCAAAGTCATCCCCGTTTTTAAGAAAGGCAATAGGTCTGACCCTGGTAATTTTAGGCCCATCTCGATTCTCAGTGTCACCTCCAAAGTTTTAGAAAAGGTAATACACGAGCAGCTCTATGAGTACATTACCGACTCAAAATTACTTTATAAATTCCAATCTGGTTTTAGGAAATCACGTTCCACCGATTCTTGTTTACTTTTTTTAACGGATTTTATCAGAGCTAAAATGGATGCTGGCAAATTCTGTGGTATGATTTTAATTGACCTTCAAAAGGCTTTGACACTGTCGACCACTGCTTACTTTTTAATAAACTGTCAGCTCTTGGCATCAGCCCCGTTAGTCTAAAATGGTTCTCCTCTTATCTCTCCGATAGACAACAATTGATTGACATCCATGGCCATCACTCATCTGCTTTACCAGTGACTTGCGGAGTCCCTCAAGGGAGTGTCCTGGGTCCTTTACTGTTTTTAATTTATATTAATGACCTGCAAGCCGCCTGTAATGTGAATCTGTTTCTGTATGCTGATGACTCTGCTATCCTTTCCTCTGATAAGGATGTGGACAAGCTGCAGGCCACTCTCAGTAAGGAATTCTCTACTATCAATTCTTGGCTCATTGACAATAAATTATCTCTGCACATGGCCAAAACAGAATTCATCATCTTTGGTTCCCAACCCAGGATGCGTAAGCTGGTCTCGCCCAGCATTAATCTCGAGGGCCAGCTTTTTGCTGCAAAAAAGTCAATCAGCTATCTAGGTTGCCACCTAGACAGCAGCCTGAGCGGGGAATCCATGGCTCTCAAAACGATGAGCAAGGTAAATGGCAGAACCAAATTTCTGGCCAGAAAAGCCCATTTACTAGACCCAGAAAGTCTCCGCATACTGGCTAATTCACTTGTTTCTTGTTGTTTCGACTATGCAATCTGTTCTTGGTACGGAGGTCTGACCAAAGTTTTAAAAGAAAATGTACAGGTTTCTCAGAATAAACTCATCCGCGTAACACTAGGACTAGCCTCTGCACACATGGGCAAACATCATTTCCAGTTGTTGGGCTGGCTCCCTCTTGAAGCCAGGTCTGTTCAACTTCAGCTTAATATAGTTCACAATATTTACAATAATAGGGCCCCCGATTATTTCACTAATTATTTTCAGAGAAATAGGGACATGCATACCCATAACACCAGAGCCAGCATTGCCGACCTGTGTATTCCAAGGTTCAAAACAAATATGGGCAAATGTTCTTTTAAATTTTGGGGAGCCACCAATTGGAATTTGCTACCTTCACAGTTAAAATGTATTAGTAGCCGATACAATTTCAAGAAAAAAGTTAAATCATGGCTCCTCGACAATGTTAAAAACTAGATTTTAAATGTATAATATTGTCTATGTTACATTGTTGCCTGTGGTTACGTTTGTACTGCACTTAATTGTCATATCTACACTCCTCAAAAAAAGTTCGGAAACGTTATTTCGGTCGATTATTCCTCCCCTTTAATAATACCAATTGGTATTGTATTTTATATCGTTGGAAAGCCTGATTAGTCACCTTTACAACAAGGTACAACTTGTAAGGATCATGCATTCGTGGAATGAGCAACACAGCTAACCGTGTGGGTAGCGGCCCAAAAAAATGTGCCAAAATCCCCTGCAATATTCTTCTGTTGGTATTCACTCTCGTTTTGAGTTGCTTGGTGGACTGGATGATTGCACTCTCCCACAGTAATAAGGAAAAAACAACACATATTGGCCATTTTTACACTTTATTCATTTTACACTGTCAGGGACCTCAGTAGCGTGTGGAAGATCCATACGCAGCCACAACAGCTTGGCACCTCCTCCTCATGCTGGTCACCAGCCTGGTCACACACTGCTGTGGGATGGCATCCCATTCCATCCCACTGGCATACACCTGCCAGCACTTGAAGCTCAAAACGAGAGTGAATACCAACAGAAGAATATTGCAGGGGATTTTGGCACATTTTTTTGGGCCGCTACCCACATGGTTAGCTGTGTTGCTCATTCCACGAATGCATGATCCTTACAAGTTGTACCTCGTTGTAAAGGTGACTAATCAGGCTTTCCAACGATATAAAATACAATACCAATTGGTATTATTAAAGGGGAGGAATAATCAACCGAAATAACGTTTCCAAACTTTTTTTGAGGAGTATATATAGTTTGTCATATTATTGTTTGTGTGTTTTGTATTGCTTACCTGTTTTGAGACCAAGGACCACAATGGAAATAAGTCTTGACTTTATTGTGTTTCATCCTTGATGGTTTTTTTTTCACCGGAGATACTTGCCTCAATCTATGTTTCTTTTTGTTGCACATGTATTTCTTGAATTTAAATGTCAAATAAAATAATAATAATAATAATAATAATAATGTGATCTCCAGACAGCTGCAAAGAGGTGGAGCTCCTGCGGAAGGAGGTGCTGATGGGGAGGGCGCAGCTGAAGGAGGCAGAGCTGGAGGTGGAGGAGTGGAGGGAGGAGGTGAGGAGGCTGCAGGCACTTGGCTGCCAGCAGGGCCAGGAGATCCAGCAGCTGAAGCAGGAACGGCAGACCAGCCAGGAGCACAACAACCGGTAAAGCAGCTCATGCTGTGGAGACATTCACACACTTACTTTGCACTGTATGGCTTTGTGTGCTGTAACTTTATTAGGCATTAATCCACAGTGAGTAACTATCTACTCTGTGTCCATGTGTAATTAGTGACTGTTGCTCATGACTAAATGTCAATGTGACTGTATTACAAGTGCATGTATTGTTCACGTACAATACGTGATGTTACTCAACTAATGAATGTGTTATGTATGTATTGTGACAGTTTCAGACAGTATATGTTGCATATTTTGTGAATGACATACTGTGACTGTATGCGTCATGCATTTTGAGTGACAGGATGTATATCTGGATGTCTCCAGGCTCCATCATGAGGTGAACCTGCTCCAGCAGCAGCTGTCAGAGAGCCGCAGGCTCCTGCACTCACTGCAGTGTGAGCTGCAGGTGTACGATCGCATGTGCAGGAACGGCAAGAGCCTCCACGCAGGTGAGGCCTTCGAGAGCATTAGCCTGGACCACCGGACTGTATGGAAACACAGTCACCTGAATGATGAAAGATTCTTGGCGGCACGATTACATTTAGGACTTTTGTTTTCGTCTGCAGGGTACGGGGGTGAGCTGAAGTACCCCGGGTCGCCGTCGTCCCAGGAGCTGGGGGAGCTGCTGGTGGAGGTCCGCGGCCTTCGGGAGCAGCTGGAGCGCAGCGTGACGGAGAACGGTGCCCTGCGCGCGCAGCTGGAGCAGCAGCTGGGCGGGGCAGTTGCCGTCGCCCGCGGCGGTGATCATCGGCCCCACAGCATCCCGGTCAGCCCCCAGCGGGACGGCGTCTACAAGAAGCAGCTCTTCCACAGTGAGGCGGCGGAGAGACGCCTGGAGCAGCAGCTGGGCGGGGCAGTTGCCGTCGCCCGCGGCGCTGATTGTCGGCCCCACAGCATCCCGGTCAGCCCCCAGTGGGATGTTGTCTACAAGAAGCAGCTCTTCCACGGTGAGGCGGCGCAGAGACGGGGCGTCTCTCCGCCCCCCTACCCCCTCGCTAGCTCCTGCTCGCTGTGTGGTCCGTCTGCGCTTCACTCACGTCCTGTTGCTTCCGTTCCGCCAGACCCCGCACCCTCTCCGCCTGTCAGAGACACGGGCCCGTTTAACATTGCGTCCCCCTACGCCCTGCTCCCTGGCCTGGAGGAGCCCCAACTCACAGCCAACGGTGTGCTACTGACCTCGGACATTTAACTCGCACACGCTCATTGCTGCTGTTTTATTAACCTGGCTCACAAGGTCTTTGGCGTGGCTAATGCTACTACGGGCCTGATTTACGAAGACCTTTAGCATGTGCAAAACCGTTTAGCACACGCAAAATTAATAACACAACCAAAGATTGGTGCAAAACAAATACCATGACCAATCGTTAGTCATGTTATTGGTTTTGCGTGTGCTAAAAGGTTTTGAACATGTTAAAGGTCTTAGTAAATCAAGCTCCAAGATGATTGCTGCGAATATTTGTGTAATCAGCATCTCGTATCACTTATTTGTGTGTTGAGTCTTTCGCTTTGTGCTGAATGTCTACAGAGTCTGCTCTGGTGTTGGCCATAATAGCCTTGGAAGTCATCGCACAGAAAACCTTCCCGACAAACGGACAAATGTGATGTTAATGTAATGAATAAAGTGCATTTTGCGGTGTTGTGCAAAGCCTTCTTCCCCTGTGGAGGCTGATACACGCTGTCTCCCACAGACGCACTGGACCCACACGCAGAGCTGGAAGGAGAGGCGCCGGACGGCTCCTTTGCCAACAAGAAAGGGCGGCATGCCGTGGGGCACGTGGACGACTACACCGCCCTCCAGCAGCAGGTCCTGGAAGGGAAGGCGCTGGTGCACAAATTGAAGGGGGCGGTGATGGATCTCGACCCCAGCGAGGTGAAGGTTAAAGTTGTTTGTTGAGATCTTTCACCAATCGCCTTGAAAAGCTTTGTGTCAATATTTGGTATAAACATATCCTTAAAAAACAGATCCTATATCAGAGGCCACATTCAATTCAGGTTTCAGCTGGGTTTGAAAGATCAGATCCTGGACCAGCATGTCTTTTCTGGGGTATTGAGTATTGAAAATATAAACTTGTGATCCTGCCTACAGTACATTTACTATGGGTCCTGGCATTTGGTGGACAGAATGTGTTCTTTCTCTCCTTGGGGGCTCTCAGGCGCCGGACTATGGTGGTTTGACGGATCTCCTGGTCGACGCCAAGACCCTGCAGCAGATCCTGGAGGAGGCCGCCTCTCTCCTGAAGATGTTCTGGAGGGCGGCACTGCCCGACAGCGAGAGACTCGCCCAGCACGTCCAAAAGGTCAGAGTGCATCTCTTTCCCATGCTTCCCATTTATTTATACCTTTCTTCCCTTTCTGTTTTTTTCCCCCGCTGTTGGATTTGATACAAGGTAATGGCGTCACATCTTGCTTTATATCTGTGGCGAATCAGTTGACAACCTGAAAATAAAATGTTGGGAGGGAAAAAGTCAGCTGACTTCCTGCGGGATTGTGATCGTTTGTAATGTGATTGACTGCAGGCCACTGTATGTGCTGTGAGTAATTGTGTGGCTTCGTTCGGCGGCTAGGTACAGTAGCTGTACGTATTATGAATGAGTAAACAGTGCACAGTACGGTAAGTGACTGTGTGTGTTGTGAGTATGTACTGTCAGTATCCTGTAGTCACCCTGCATCTATATCCATGGTTCATAGGAGCAGGCCCTGCAGAAGGAGGTGGACAATCTGAAGCTGCAGGTCACAAAGCAGGACGAGGCAATGCAAGGCACTGTCCAGAGGCTCAGGGACTCCAACCGCACCAAGGAGAGCATGGAGCGCTTTATCATCAGCCAGCGTGAGTTTTAGTAATTGGGCATGAGCGTATTGCCCCAGTTGTGATGTCACATTCTGACTGAACGAGTTCTAGTTACAGGCACCTTTGAGCTATAAGCACTTATGGTGATGGAGGTGATGGTTTTCCCTGGTTTTCTCCCAAGTTCTAGTTATTTTCAATATCCAGACCTTGTAAGACTCCTCATCCACAACGTCCACCGTAATCCCAGAGGTCCTGGTCCAAGGCTAGTACTAACCTCCTCCAATTCTAGCAGAGCTATCACCTGATTTATTGTCAATGCATGTAGACAACGTAATACGCTTGGAGGACTTTTACATCCACAGGGTTCCCCTATCACTAGCCAACAAATGAGCCAGGGAGAGGCAATCCTATACTGGTATGGTAAGCTCTGCACTGAAACTCTGCCCCACCAGAGCACTCCTATGTTGTCTGGATTGACAGCAAATCTTCATCTTCTGTTTTTAAATTTAGTGTCCAGGACACGTGACGTCCTGAAGAAAGCACGGACGAATCTGCAGGTGAGCTCCAGTCATTTACACCCTTTATTTTAAGAAGCTTTACTACAACACAGTCATTTCACATCACTGTATGTCACATCACTCTCTGTTGTTTAATTTGAACTAAAAAAAGACGGAAGGAATAGTTTGTTGTCAGCTATATGACAAGCTGCGTCGTCAAATTGCGGGAACATTTTTTGACAAAATTCTAATGGAAACACAGCTACTGCGTGGGGTCTGGCGAGAAGACGGGCCACAGGGTCAGTAGCTGCCCCCTCTTTGCTCTTTTACCCTTATCCTTTTTCTGTCTCTCTGCCCTTCTCTCTCCCTCTCTCGCTGTGTAAATCCAGAAGAATGAGTACAAGATTTCCTCCTTAAGTTCCTCTTCTTCCCCTACCTCCCCCTGCCCTGCTAAAGGTACGGCATTCTGGCCTGCTCTGCCTGAGCCCCTCCCCCACCCCACTGGCCTGCCATCGCCACTTGCCACCCATTTCCTCACTCGCCACAGGGCAGATCACTACAAAACGGCAACGCAGGGTTGCTTCAAAACGTCACTGTCTTGATTGTGGATACTAGACATTGGGATTTTGTGCATGACAAACTGCTCTGCTGTCCAGTCTTTAATGAAGTTCAGCTATTTAAAGATTCTGTTTTGCGCATCAGACGCAGCAAGGAAACATTACAACTTGTTGGGTTATTTACATAGTAAGAGGGCATACTTTTTAAAGCCTTCCGAAAAAGACTTGGGGCTGAATGACTTTGGGCAGCAGTGAATGGCCTTCCGCTAAAGTGTTTAAATCTGTCTGTGTTTATGTGGTCCCAGCAGAATTAGCACGACAGCTGGGCATCTGTGGGCGGCTTCAGGCCAAAGTGTTAAATACCAAGGACAAGTTATGGGGGAAGGGTGTTCAAGGCAGAGCAAATGAAAGAACAAGCTGGTGCTTTTGAGAGCTCATCCTGGCAGGCTTTCATTCCAGATGCATTATTTAGATCAGCTAACCATGGGTGGGTGGGCGGGCTGTTTTTGCACTGAAAAATGCAGTGATGCTATTGTTCCGTTAGCACAGCAACACTTACACTCACCCAACAGTAAGCATATAGTGATTTCACCGTATGAGTTTGTGTGATAGTGTTTGCAATTTGTGCATCAAATTACTAACAGCATGTTGAGGTTTACGCAGGTAAACTGGCAGGAATTTCTGCTCAAGGACCCTTCTGCATGATGTGGCTTTATGTAGGTTTCTCATACATTAATGTGCCTAACTATAGTGTGTACAAGTCATTGGATTTCCAAATTTGGGGGTTAATATGGTTTACAAAAATGATACATATGAATTAGAAAACCTGCTTGATCGCTCAATCATCCTTCTTGCACATACCCCATTGCTATTTTCTTCTGCCTTGCCATCGGTCCTCATTGACAAGCACTTTTTTTATCATAAAGGTAAAGCTACTGTATAAATACCATTACTCTCCCAAAACGAAAAAGACCAAAAGTGGGAAACAAGACTCTTATTGAGGAATGTACTATTTCACATGTTGAAAATGGAAGTCACGGTCAGGGCAAAGTAGCAAGGGATACGGTGTCAGGCCATGTCAAATTGGTTAAGCATGTGTTTATTCCGACAGGCAAAAACGGCGCTCATTCAGATAGGTAAGGCTTTTATCCGGACCCAGGGTCAAAAGTCAACGTTACACGAATATGCAGCTTTTCACGTCTTGTTTCTCTTGCCCCCCCCTCCTCCTCACCCTCCAGCTGAGGTCCATAAAGGCCCCGGGGAACAACCTCCTGATTGGGGTTTCATGAGCCCTCGCACCCGGGTACCGGCCGGAGCGGCAGCTAGACAGCGCCCTGCCAGGAAGCGCGGGGGACAGTGCCTGCTTCAAGTGGCCACGTACTAAACCAGCTGGAGACCCGTCAGCGTCTCCACCCTCAGACTCTGACTTTCTTACAAAAAAAAAGGGGGGGGGGGACCCCACCCGTTTGCCTTTTTGCTGAACTATGTTCAAAAAACTGCTTTATTTTCTCAGAAGCATACCACAGAGACTCTGGTATGATCTGATTTTGCTTCGCGAACAACAAGTTGGGAGTTGAGTTTGGGAAAGACTTTGTGATGCATCTGTGTGTCCTGGCCTGCCATAGTGTTCTTTACCTGGGCAACCCGTGGAAGATTGCATGTTGTATACAGCTTTGTTGGGGGGAGACAAAACACATCTGAAAAAATCAGCAAGTTTCTTTCAATACCCTCCAATTCTGCTACCACAGAAACAACATTTTCCGCAAGGCAATTTTACTTTCAAATTGATCAAAACTTTTTTTGGATAATCTGCTGGTGGGTGTGGAAAAGATTTTCTTTTGCCCGGAAAGCATTGGAAACGAAGTTGGGTGGATTTTGCAGATTTTTCTTTCACATTCAAGTATTTCTATATGTTCTGTTTTCTTCAAGTAATACCTGGGAATGGTTTTGCGACCACTTCCAAGCCACTGTCACTCTCCTTAGTGAAGAGAACAGCATGTACTCAGCATTAGTGCTGTCCATTCTAGATGAGCATGTGCAATAAGGTTGGCTGTTCGTCCAACAGCTCTGTCGCACCAGCTTTTGCCTGACTGAAACTGAAGTATTTAATCTAAGGCTAGGACCGTCAGTGCAATATTCTGAAACACTACTACTACTGACAGAAATGAGATACTAGTTTTAGGAGAAGTAGCTTTGGGAGGTAGAATGGAAATACACATTAGTGTATTACGGTCGTGTATTACACTGCCAAAGTTTGAACTCCTAACGTCCTTTTATTTAGCATCTTCCATGAGTATTTACGGAGGCTGCGCGTGACTATGAAATCAGACACGATTGTCGCAATTAATTTCTGCTGTGTCTGGGTGAAAACCCATTTTGGCCATCTTCAGACAGCAATTAGAAAGAGACTCGGTAACCATTACATGTTTGGTTCAATTTAATCCATATTGAGTAGATGCCATTTTTCTTAATGTAAGGACCAATCATTACATCCTTTTAGCTGTAAATTGTACACTTTGTTTATTCCAAATCCTAAAAAGATGTTTTGGTGTTTTTAGAACAGGATGCAGTAAATTCTTATAAATTTAGTGATTTGTCTTCACATTAGATGTTACATGTTCTCCATATATGTTCATATGAAGATGTTGCAAACTTTGGCAGGGTAAGCGGTGAAATTAATGTCCTCAATCAGCAATGCTGTCACACAGTTGTTTCTAGGCTGCTTCTCGCTGCTTTTTGCTGTATATTTCTGCATTTTGATGCTGTACATAAGGCTTTTTACTATGTTACTTTTATGTTTTTTTGTGTGTGATTAGGATGCAATTTAATATATGTGAAGATTATCTGGGTAGCAGTGCAATAGCCAACAATACATTATTATTTTTCAGATGTTTAGCATCATGCAGGACAAATATTTAAGTGCAGAGTGAACCATTTTCTGCTTGTTGTTGTCCCCTTGTTGTGTGTATTGACGCTTATGCCATTTTATGTCCATATTTCAGGACACGTATACATACAGTGTTATGATTGATAATATATATTATCTTGCCCTTAAACGGATTTGGCAGGAATGAAATTGGCTTCTACATAGTCAACTAGCTTACATGGCTCTGATAATGTAATGCATAATGCATCTTTCTTTTGTATTGTGCTTGAGTGTATCAGTTACTTGGGCAAAAATTAAGCCTTAGCGTGTGCCAACCAAGTCAAATCCCCCAAAGGATCGGCCAGCACTAGAGCTCAACCCAAATTTAAGCATTCTTTGCATTTAACAGGAAACAAGTTGGCAAAACAAATATTAGGAGGCAGTGCATTTCTGTTAGTGCCATGTACGAGACAGAGCCTTAAACAAAAGCTCTCCTTGTTCGGCCCCGTTTACGTGAAGGGGCGAAACCAGCATTGTAAAGCCTTTTCTGTGTGGGTATAAGCTTGTATGATATGTATATAGCGATTGGAGAGCTGTTCGATTTGATTACCAAGCTTTTCAACTGAGCGCGTTCGAAAATATAAACCGTTTATGAGTGCTGAAACAGGCCCGTGCAGGCCTCATCTCTTGAGTCAAGACAATGTGTGTTGTAATTAATAAAAGATGCTTTGAAGGTGTTTTTTGCTCAGTGGAATAAAACAAGAAAATGTTGACACATGGTCTGCAGACTCCTTGTTTCTCTGTGAGAGTTGATGGGCAATGGAACATCTGTCACTATATGAAAGGCAAGACCATTTCAGAAGAACCACTGCAAGGAAAAATGGAGATGGTGTTGCACCTAGTTTAAAAAAAAAAAACCCCACAAATATCTCTGTGTCTACAGAGCTTTAAATTCCCACTCAGGCATTGGCCACAGCTGTGTCCGAATCAGAGCCCTATCTACTGCACCCTGTCTCTTGCTAACCGTACTGTGCTGTTTAATGTGCACTGTTTAGCGGACCGCAAAAAATACCCGCCATACTCTTTTTCAAACGTACTGTGGAAGTGTCGTAAGCAGGTCATAAGACGTCCCACCAGTGTTGCCATGTCCGCGGCTTTACAGCTAAATTGGGATACTTTCAAAGTGCAGTCACGGGTAAAAATGAAACGTTGCAAAGCACGCACTTATTTAAAAAAGTAAAAATAAGACGATTTCAATTTAAAATACGTTGGTTTTGGTTAAAAATATATTTTGGGCTAATTTTGAGTCGCCATTTGCCTGGCAAGTCTTGCAAGATCTGGCAACCCCCGCGCCCCACACTTGCGCGGCCATGTCACGTTTTGTTTTTGTTGTATTTGAAGGGCAACGTCAGCTAAGCTGCGCCTCATTTTTTTAAACGAAGCCTCACGTCATATGTATACGACCAAAATGTTCGCATACTTCTTGAAAAGTGTGCTCCCGAATGTACTCAGCGAAAGCCCGGAAGTAAGTGTGTCATCCGGGTGTTTCAAGTATACTGCAATTTGAAAAATCTTCGCCTACTCACCAAGGCTACTCAACAGTATGGAAGAGTGCGGATTCGGACACGGCCAGTGTGTTTTTTTAAGGTAAAGAATGGAATCTGTGTAATGCACAGCTGAAACGTGTTTAAATACGCACAGAACTACAGAGGTGAAATCAAGAGACGAAAATTCAGTGACAATCATTATCTCTTTATATGCAAACCGGTGAGACAGTCCTCAACAGTTTAACCGATATGATGCTGCACGGCATACAAAAGTAAGGATTATTTCCTTCGGTAAAGCTATAGTAGACAAAATGTCACTTGGTTTTGTAAGAACCGTTTACAATGTTCATCTTGCCACAAAGGCTTGTCATTTTTTTTCTCCTGAAGGACTGTTCATTTGAACTGGGTTAAATAAATCGCCTGTTGTATTTCATTGGAGTGTTACATTTAATACTCTGTACAAGTGAAGGAGTAGTCTCGCAAGACTGATCTATAAATAATACAGACACTGAATAAACTGGAGAACATCGGGGAACCTGAAACAGAATCTCCAATTGAATTGCTATGTATTACAGTAGTGTATTATAAGCGAACAGTATATGTGTTGCCTCATATTTAAACTCATTATTGAATGGTGCAGCATTTTGGTTAATCTTGATCATCATTTTCCCTTTTATTTAAATATTCACTTTTAAAATGCACACCACACTTAGACATAAATATAACGCCCATGCAAAACATTCAAGAATCCATCATCACATTGCAAATAAGAAATGATGTAACAGATAAATACGTTCCCATTTTATAAATACAAAAAAATAAAAATACACACAGCGTCTGGGTACTGGAGATATATCCCTTGATCTGGTGAAAAGCCAAGCAGTATAGGATTTGTCTTCTGCATAGTTAAAAGCTTCATGTCAACATTCCTACTCGCAGCATTCGTTAAAAAAACGCACACGTAAAAAGTGCTTTGCACAATTGTGATAAAAAAGAAAACCGCAGAATAGAGAGAGGCCTTCGGCTCGAATCACAAGCGGGTGATATCCCGATCAGCAAAAGGAGTGCTCGTTTTGCGAGGAGTACCATTTTAAAAAGTGTACATGTACGCCGTCTCGAGCGCGTTGAAGTGCATTGTGTAAATGAAGCCAGCGTGTAAAGATGTGTGTTTTACAGCATGGACTGTGTGGTACAAGAAAGCACAAGCCATGCTGGACAAGTGTCACCACTTCCAGATAATTATCATTGGATAATAAAAGAGGGAAAAGTCCTGACATCATCACCTCACTGACATAAAACAGAATGAAGAATCAGAGTTCATTGGTAAGAACCAGTAGAGCAATGCCAATTGTGATTAGTGGATACTAGCTTTGGACCAGTATATACAGCCAGAATGTATGTATATACCATTTACGGTTATCATCGTTATATTAGCGGCTTCCAAAGCACAGTCATTGGTGGAGCTTCTCACCGTTTTCTATCAGTAAGGTGATGTAACACTGGACTTAACCCAATTTTATTATCCTTGCTAATTTTTTAGCCCTTATCAGAGACTTACAATGGTTCGCTGGATGTATTCCGAGTGAAGACTTGAGATGTAGTGTAACGGTTCCCATTTTTTGTCCTTTCGATTTTCTGAAGTGAAATATGGATCTGTAATAAATGTATCTAAAAATATCTTTTTACAGTACAATATAACATTACAGCATAGTCTAACATAACCCTTATCGCCAGCAGATATCCGGCAAGTCCTTTGAACAGCTCCATTCAGGAAATTCATTACATCCTATTAGCATTCCAAACCGACACATACGGGACCACTTTCAGTTTCCCTAACTGCTATTCACCTTCCATTTGCTTGAACGGTATTGAAATAATTCTGCAAGTAATCTCAACAAATAATTCGCTTACCCAGCTAATTCATATTATGAATAGATGGCAAGCTAGCTGTGCATTCTCGTGGTTGGTATAAAAAAAGGACAATGTAGAAAAGCGTAGCTAGCTTCCGCTAGCCAGCAACCATTAGCAGATGAAAGTGTAAACTGTACACATGGATCTAATGGCGGTTTGCGGTACTTCCCCTCTTCATTGTGCGTGCGGGTTCTGACGCGTTACGGATAAACGTCAGAATATCACCAGCCGAGGGACTCTGACCCTTCAGTAAACTTGTTTTAGTGCAATCTCAGCCAACAAGTGATAATAAATTATACAAACATGCTGACCTGGCCAACTACAGCAGGCTAAATTGGCTTGTATAGTAAAGAGGTGACATATTTCTTCTTGTATCGGTGAGTAGCGCTCAACACCATTACACCATCCTAAAAAAAATAAAGTAAATACATGTATCAGTTAATACATCTTTTGGCATATGAGGATGCAAGAAAGAAACAGTCCAATGGGAATGTATAATAAGCTTCCAGAGACCAATATGTGCTTAAATTTGAGTGGCAAATAATCTTAACATTACGTTTCAACACATTTTTCAACCCAACTTTTAAAACCAGACACCTGTTTAAAGTCCTTTCTCAAAATAAAATGGATTGCGGTTAGGCTCCATCGAGACATAGGGTACCTTTATTGAAAGTGCATACAGGTGATTCAGCATCACGTGGTTTGGCTCGGGCAGCAAGGCAGGGTCGCACTGAAAGCAAACATCTCCTCTTCATTAAGTGTTAGGGCAAGGCAAAGGTCACAGGTGCATCACATAGTACCTTAGCCTATTGCATAAGTTGAAAGATGGCAGACCTATCAGAAGCTCCTCCTCAAGTTTCTCCACACAACATATTACATAAGCAATCATTTAAAAATGACTGTAAGAACTCACAGACTTTTAACTTAACATGACTGTAAGAACTCAGACTTTTAACTTAACATGCCTTTTTCACAATTTACGCTTAAGCAATACATTTAATTATCATGCATTTGCCACACCACTGGGGTAGATTTGGCTTTGAATTTGGGTTTTAATTTCAATTTGACTCACAGAGATGTTGGTGTCCTTGTTCAGGATGACTTGGAGGAGGTGTGGTGGGAGAATGGGTGGGGCTTTGAAGCGCTCCTCAGGCCGAAATGCGTATACTTCCTGTCCATACGGGCCAGGGGGGGAACTGGAGAGGTCTGTATTTAATTTTTAGAAAAGCCATCAGAATATTTTAGTGCACGACGTATCTACTGTACTCTACTGAATCTACTGAATTTCCATGTAGAAGGTCTGGAACATTCTTAACCTAGACAGGTGTCTGTTTACATATTCATTACATTGCTTGAAAATAATTTTGATCCGTCCAAAGTTTCTTTCAAAACAAAAGGCCATGCAGAGGAGGTTTGTTTTAGGTTTAGACTGAATGTTTCATTTGTTTTATAAAGAGACAAAAAATAACCACAATGTAGCTCAAAAAGGTTTTGAATAGAACATACCGACTTGGAAGTGCATTGGCTGTATCTTAGTATCTCAAATGGACAACTAGCTCATAGATTAAGTTAATACACACCCCAACATGGGTAACAAGTGGACACTCGCCATGGATTTCAGCCACACACTAAACAAACCTTATAGATTTGTTTAGTGTAAATAACAGCAGTTATTTCACACACACACGCGCGCACACACACGTACACATATTTTCTGATAAAACACACACACACACACACACACACACACTTATCTTTTCTGTTAAAAGCAGCTGTGCTGTTACCCCATTACATAAGCAGTAGCGTCTCCCACCAACGCCTAAAGCCTAGAAATAGCTCCTGTACTTAAAGGCTGATTTGTAAATTGCAATTTGGTTATTTCACTTCAAACCCAAAAAAGCCCTAAGACACAGGACAGAGGAATCAATATGAAGGTATGCATTATGGAAAAAGGCTTGGCTAAACGAACATTCTTTCATCTCTATTTACATATGTGGGATTTTTTTTCTCCCGCACTGCCTTCTGGGACAGTCTGTTCTCACCTGATGTGTCGGAACACTCCAGAGAGTCCACCTGCAGGGCGTCGAATACCTCAAAGTCCGACTTCCTCACCTGGATGAGGTTGTTAATGGTGCCCAGCTGGCTGGTGACCACAGGCTGAAAGGGAAAAGCAGGGAGACAGTTAGACAACGGCCTGGATTCAGGCAGCATTAGTCCTTAACTTTGTTTTTGCTGTACTCGCCAAACTGCAGGTGGAAAACATTTTTTATTTAAAAATCTAGAGCCTCACAATGTAACCCAGAACTGTGAGACACAAAACTGAAACATTTACAGAGCACACCTCTCATCAACCTTAAGAGTTGTTCAATAAATATAATATACAAAATGTCAGGTGAGAGAACCTCTTTGGCACTCTATATGAAGGGTATTGAGTTTACCTCTGAGGGGTCATGAACCCACTGTCCATCCACAAAAAACTTATACTGGTGTTCGCCTTCTGGTAAGTCCAGGATCGCTACAAAGTCATTGTGGCTACGAAAATATGATACAGGGAAAAGAATAATTCAGTATAGCGTATTAACATTACACCCATTGAGTCAGATATCTCGTATAGAAAACATGGAAAAAATGCTTCATCATGCCAATGACGACCATTTTTACAAAGAAACAGATAAGATTCAAAAAGAACCACAGGAATGTGATCTACAATCACACTGTGTTTACAATGACTAAGGCCAATAGTTTATTAGCCTGAAAGTTTACTAACGTTAGCCAAGTGTGGTTGAGTCTACCTTTTATTGAGGGGGATCTTGGTGCTCCAGTTGTTGAAGGACCCAGCGATGTAGACCTCTTTCCCGCCACCCGCCCACCGGATCACGGTCGGCCGGGCCTGCGGACCGGGCTTGACCGGGTCGTCCGTGTCAGGGCTGAAGGGCATGAAGTCCTTTTCTCCTGAGGGCTGAATGATTATTGAGACTCAGTGCCCAGAAACCTGCCTCTGTTTGCTACCAAAGAGTGGTGCCTCTCTCCCTTCTGTGGCTCATGGCAAAGGCGAGTCTGGGGGTCCTCCCGGTAATGACGCCCCTTGCACTTTGGACACAAATTTGGACACAAATTTGTCTTGTGCAACCAAGAACAAAGGGCTGGTCGCCATGGGAGATAAGAGTCTCCACGGTCACAAACAAGCCAATGTTTCTCCTCATTGGTTGGGATATGGTGCTCTCTGATGCCGGAAGACAGACTAAAGGCACGCAGTATCTACAGATATGGCGGCGAGTAATAAACGGACCATAAATAGTATCACCATGAAAACATGTTGACATATCAGAGGTGGAAACAATGCAATAATTCCCGTTCAATTTCATAAATGTTTGTGTTGAAATTGGAAAAACATTTAATTCCGCTATGGGTGTTTATGTGTGTGATACAAGTACATTTAGGTAAAAGACTGTGTATGCACTGTATATGTGTTGGTGTTGGAGACGCCATTACCTTCGACTCCATAATGTGCGTGTTGAAGACGTTGGGGTCATCGGTGCTGTCCACCATCATTTTGCTGGGCTCCTGCTCCTTGTGGCTCCCCCCACTGTCAGAACGGTGCGACTTCGCCCCATGTCGGTCAGATGACATCCGGTCGCCGGTGTTGCCCATGACTCGTCAGACCTCCTTTCGAGCAAAAAGAACAGAACCCCGTAAAGCAATGACCATCATTGCTGGCACACACTCCCAAGCTAGTTTGGAGCCATTTTCTTCCCAGTAAACATGAGAAAACCCACAATTCAATCACAATAGGCAGTCTGAATCTGACCAACACAAAGATGGAAGTACATAGACCAATAGCTAAACATCTACCACAAATTTAACAGTACTTGTATCAGTGCTCAAGGCTACCACGAGAGTAAATATAGGACCTGCAAATGCCAAACAACTGCGAAGGTTGCAGCGCTGCTGTATGTCACCCACTCCGCTAAATGAAGTTAGACGTGAGCCTGTGCAACTAGACCACAAATTGTTACCGTCCTTTTGAGGAGCTCAGGCATGTGCATCACTGCACTCTGTTCATGAAAGAACATATTAACTTGACACATGTAATATTTAACATTACAGGAAGGCAGAAATGAAGAGGGGTGACCTGTTCTGTCCAGCTTACCGTAACAAGTGGCCGTTAATAAACCGTCAATTAATCGGATATGAAAACATAAGCAGAGTCCATATGAACAGTCGTTCTGCCAACACAATGACAATATTATTTATTTAGCAGAACCTCTTGTTAGGGCAACTTACTGATTATTACGTTGAGACAGACAAGGAGAAATCATAAGAGCAGCAACTAATATTGGGCGTGCGTGGACAGAATAGGAAGCAACATAATGGGTTACAGCAAAGCGTAGGCTAAATGCTGTGCCAATAGACCAGTGGTACCCAATCCATGACTTTGCACAAGTGTGTGGTCCAACGCGGAAAGTAAAAAAGCCCTTTTATTTTTGTGTCGATGCAAAATCAAAAAGGGAAAAAAGAGCCTGATGGTGTCTGGTGCAGTGTCATGTCATCAGATCTGGTTTTTGTGTCCAGGGACAGGATTACAAATGAGCTTTGTCAGTCTGTAAATCAGACAGCAGGTGGAGAGCCACAGACCTATGCAGTCACACAAGTAGACCATGCTATTACATAAGCAGTTTCCACACAAAAGGTATTCTGAAATCAAGAGGATATCCTTTCAGCCTACGCGGCTGCTCTTGTCCTACTGGCATTGGCCCCTCCAGCTCAGCAGGCCTACCATTCTTGATTTAGAATTATAAACGCGTTTTCTCCGCCTAATGCTTTCTACTTGCACTGTCTGGGAGCAAGTGACTCTTCAAAAACTCAAGAGAGTCACTCGGTTAGGAGCACGCCTCACACATTCCATTAAAAATCACTTTGCTCTCGATAAACATCACTTTTAATGGATGCGTGCCATTGTGCACACTGCCAGAATAGAAAACTCACTGCTTTAATTGACAGTTGAATCGAGTTCCTTCATTTGCTCAACAGACGTTTTTACCCGTTTCACACAATAAAATGTTCTTATGCTCTTGTACTTCAGTACTGAGACAACGTTTCAGTACTTTATGAAAGATATGACCATCAGCATTCCACTCACAATTCAAATTGGCAACCCTCCGGTCATGTGAATAGCTCTGATTACGTCACATAAAATACTTAGTTTGTTACCTTGTCTAATTTGCACAAATGCTGGTTAGTACAGCCAACGTTAATGCAAAGTACACTGAGAAAATACAAACGCATAAAAGGGCAACAAAAAATTGCTTTTTGCCATGATCTCAACAAAAGAAGCCATTATTTATGACCAATGGGGATGGGGAGAGATGGGCTGGATAATTTAAAAAAAGTTTTATTCTGTTGTACTGTGGATTTTACTAGTGGTGTAACGGATCGTAGTTGATCCGTGATCCGTACGGATCGCCCCCCACGGTTCGGCACGCATGTGAACCGCGGATTAATTGCAAAATTTAACCATCATAGTGAATTACAGTTTTACTGCCGCTAGTACTTTTTAAAGTAATAATTCCCTAAATCTCGATGCAGAGTTGCAGTGAAAAGACAGATGCGTGCTGTGTTTTACTCTGAAGCGCATTGGACCTATCGCTAAGCCCCGCCCCTCTTCGCAGGGGGAGACAGTTTGAGAGCCAGCTCACCCACTGTAATGTAATTTTCACGGATTTAACACATTAAATACTCGTTCATTTTTGGAACCAGAGCTACGAAATCTCTTCCAAATCCGTCAACAAGGCCTGCCGTATGCACTGTAAAAATGTGTGCATGACTATTTTTAAAAAAACGGAGTTTTATGATTACAACTTAGCTCTGGTCCATAGCGTTAGAAGGAGCGTCTCCTTAACGCTATGTTACTTTCCAGTCTGTGCTTCGCCTCGTCAAACAATATGTAATCGAGCCCGGTGTATTTAATTTTGTTATTCATATGGATAAGGCAAGGCTAGTGATGTTAACACCACTGTTCTAATTATTAATTATAACGTTATATATATGGCTAACTAGCCTTGTTGGTACAAGCCTGACCGTCTTGATCCAAGGCTATGGCTAATGTTAACCAAGCCAGACTCACCTAAAGTATAATATTAACGTCAACGTTTACACAGGCTATTTTTTCATTCACTAACATGTTTAAAGGAAGAAGGTATCATGCCTCATATTGCACTTTGATTTAACAATTGAGTATTGAATATTTTATATATTTTAAGATTTTACTTAAACATTGGACATCTTGAATGTTGTTTTCATTTAAGACCATGGGCAAAAGTTCCTTGCTTTAAGTGTTTTACAGAATAAATGGAAAGCAAAGATATACTTGTCTCCCTTTTTTTTTTTTGCTGATCCGAAAAATGATCCGATCCGTGACTCAAAACCGTGATACGATCCGAACCGTGAGTTTTGTGATCCGTTGCACCCCTAGATTTTACTAAAAGGAACAGCACAGAATGAGTGGTTAAATAAGGGTACATGACCTGAACTGCAAGTAAATCATCCAACTCTACAAATGGGCAATCTATGAAAAAAATCTACTTTAACAATCACCCTAAGGTCACTACAAGTATGGCTGACCAATTTGCATTGTGACAAGCGTAACTTTGAAAGAAGGTTCCGTTGCACGGTTTATGATTTATTGACGTTTTTTGTCGCGAAATATTTTCCATAGAAATTAATGGATGGAATGTTCAGGATTAGAGTGTATCGCTCTTTTGAAAATATCTAAGCCATAGCATTAATAGTTTTTACTTGATGACAGTTTGTTTGAAGATCACGCTCCCCATAGAGAATCATTGCAGGACGTTCAAATCTCCACTCTAGCTGAAAGTTGCTCATTTAAAATTCATACCCCTTATCTAACCTGTGATCGCGCCTACAGTTTTAAGGTTTCATAGACATATTATACATGAAAATGTTCGCCTGGAGTCTATACGGTGTCATTATCTAAGCTGTGAGAAGATGTACAGTTTTCATCTGAGAACCGTTTGAAGACGGCCATGCCTTCTTCATAGACAATTATTAGACTGGCTTTTGTGTTTATGCTCAAGTAGGCCTAATTGATTTGGTCATCTGTTCATATAAATATTGTGGTGGTTTCTGGCTCAGAGAGGGACAAGACACAAAGATAAGAGGGGGGGCCGACAAAGCTTCTCAGCCCCAGGGCCTTACGGCAGGTTAAGGCGGCCCTGCCTATAGTAATCTCCTATTATGACAGCATTAACTCACCGTCCTGGTCAGGTATCTACAGATCACACATGCAAATTACTCCAACACCGTGAGCAGCGGCGCGCGGAGGGTTTATAGCGTGTCTAGCCAAAACAAAACCGTGGTATTTGAATGCATTTATGATCTCAAAATGACACGTGTATTATTGCTGATCCTTGTTTGTTTCTGTTTTTAATTTGTAGAACTAACGTCAGTCATTTTGTGCACACTCAGAACCAAAGTTAATGTTCAAATTTGAACGTTAGCTAGCTAGCGAAGTTAAATTATTTCACAAATGAAACCGAACACCGTGGTAAAGATAGTTTGCAGTTCGATATTCAAGTTCGATAGCACCTTCCAGGCCCATAATGACGTATGGAATATACAGTATATTTGAAAAATCATTAAAAATTAATTGCAAGTTTCACAAATCAGCCAAGGGTTGTGGATATATCCCCATGCAGTGTTCTCTGCAAAATCATTGGATTGAAGTCATTATGCATTTTAGTCAGTGAGCAGCAAGCCTCTGAATAGCACCTTCCAGGCCCATAATGCAGTATGGAATATACAGTATACTTGAAAATGTTTTTAAAATTAATTACCGGTTTCACAAATCAGCCCAGGATTGTGAATATATCTCCATACAATGTTCTCTCAGAAACCATTGGATTGAAGTCATTATGTATTCTGGTTAGTGAACAGCAAGCCTCTGAATAGAACTTTAATTAATCCAGCTCAGCATACCTACTGCACCTATAGCATATGCAGCTAGCGTTGCTTGCATGAAAACCAAGGAACTCTCCAAACATACAAAGTCACGTGAGCTGAGCTTTACGTGGTTTGAGTGGTAACGTTAGGCTAATATGAGCCCGCACAGATGCAACTAACCTTCAGTTGACAACGAAAAAAAGATTTGTTTTCCGTTAAAATGGAGATCGTGAAATAATTCACAAGTAGTGTCCTTTCCAGGACAAGTCGTTTCAGACACCTTTGTCATCCCGTTTTTGAGTTATTGCTTTGTGAATGAAAAATCGCTGGGCATTGTTGGTATTATTCCACGAGTTAAGGATGATGGCGAGATGGCATAACAGTTGTGAAAAAATTCACAAAACACCATGACCAAAATGCAACCGGTCTGAGCTATCTTGGTTGCTGAATTATGAAATTAATGCACATAACGGCAATTGAAGCAGAAGAGTTGAGTAAAAAAACAAAAAAAACAACATTATGATACATTCATAAATCATTCTTTGTACAACGCAATTATTGTCCTAACGTTTTGTCTCAGGAAAAAAAATGTTATTAACCACCGAACTGCAAGCTATCTTTACCACGGTAAACCGAACATTAAATTATGTTAGTTCAAACTGAAGTGTCATGTCCAATTTGATGACTTCTTAAATGACAACAAAAACCTTGTCCGGCCTTCAATAAAAAAACTATGACCTAGCACTACCTATATCGTGTCTATTCTTCACGATGTTTCTTCGAAATACTCACAGCACACACAGCTAACTTGGTAATAGCGGTAAGAGATGATGACAGAGGCTAGGGGCTTGCTGACCAGCTGTGAGGTCCACCCAGCGCCCGCGACTCCCCGAAATGGACATGTTATGGTGAGACGGCTGGGTGTGCCGACGAACACTACGTCGTACCGTAAGCAAGCAGCTGTTTATATGACTAAAGCTAGCCTGCACAAGAAAACATGCGAGCAATAACTTACACGTTTAATAGCAACTGCATTAATACAGGAACGTAATGTTAGCTAACGTCAGTGGACTAAGTTAGGTAGCCAACGTTAGCCTCAATCACACAACTAACGTTAGACATCAATCGATCTTAAAACTAGAAAAACTACCTATTTAAGTTCGGTAGCTAATGCACAGCGCTAACAGTACTACCCTAACGTTATGTGGTAATAGTAAGTAGCTAGCTAGCTAACGTTAGTTTCCCACGACAGCACAACCTAGCATATTTTTAGCTACAGCAGCTAATGTTAGTTTGGCTCAATAACGATAGGTATAACTAGCTAGCATGATTCAGAAAGGTCTAATCATTATTTATTTAAGAATATCATGCCATTGCCTTCATATGGAAAATTAAAACTTAGAAGCAACTTACCAGCCGAACGCTATTTAAAATATATTTCCACTGAGGAGATACTCAGTTGACATTCTTGTCAACATTCGCAACTACGGCCTCCTAGATGGTTCAAAAAAGCTTTAGGTATCATCTTTTACAAAACGGGTTCCACCCGCCTCGGGAAATTGAAGTGGAACAAAGGTCATTCCCTCAAAAAAGAATTCTTGCTACATGCCTACATACTCCAAATTTTACACACACACACACACACACACACACACACACACACACACACACACACACGCACACACGCACACAAACACACAGTCAAATTCTTGAATATTACTCAACATGGTTGCCCCTCATCATGAACTAAGTAAAATAGATACATTTTCAAAGTCACCATTTATTAAAAAGATGAAAAGTTATTTAAACAGTATCAAATATATTTTAGGTCTTTTAAAAATCCTAGGGAAAAAGACACTGTCAAAATCATATAAACTCATACCTTAGTTACTAAGCAGGTACAAGTGCGTTAATGTGAAGCTTTCCTTTGTGCGATATCCTACAAAACATACCTGAAAACCAGGGTTTTGTCCACGTGTTTTTTTCGAAAATACAATTTTAGTAAATTTTTTTGTTTTACAGATCTAGTCTTTACACCAAAATCCAAAGTGATTACCAGACTCTGCCATTCTTTAACATTTGTCCAACAAACTGGACAAAGGACACTCCATAATTGGGTTATTTTTTGGCTGTTTTCGGTTTTCACTACAGATATAACCTTGATCACAAACCCTCAGAATTAATAGGATTTTATTGCGTAGCTATATTTACATCGTTTTCACTGTGACATGGATGCAAAATACTGCAACTCTGACTCCTGCACAGAACAACATAACAAATGCAGAGACCACACTGTGGCACGATGCCTAAGAGTAAGACACGCATTGTAGTTCTGTCCCATTCGATCTCTCCAGTATCCAGTGTCATTCAAAAAAGGAATCGTATAATGTCAGTCCCAGCAGAAAGGGTTGTGATGGCCGTTATGTTGTTGTGGTCCATATACAGCAGTTTAATGGAGGTGAAGAGGGACAGTTTTGGCAGGGACATGAGGCGTTTACCAGTGAGGTAGAGCTCCACTAGGTCTTTCATTGGTACCATGTTTGTTATGTCTTTTGTTGAAAGTGTGGTCCAGTATCTCCAGACGACCACAGATTCTCCTGTTGCGCTACCAGTGCTGCATAGGAGATTTCATGGTATTGTTTGTTTCATGGGATTCAGTATTTCCATTTCATGGGATTCAGTATCATCCTTCGTCCTTCGTGTTTTCTGAACAAAATTATATTCAAAGTTCGAATGTTAAATACTTAAATGCTCTTCATCTACTGTGAATTACTTCAGCTACTTCTGCTCTTGGTTTATGGACGTTGTTATGAAGTGGCCATAAACTGAGGTTATTCAGTGAAAACTAATTATATGACTGTAATAAGCTGAGAGCAATATCATATTCCACACATTTTAAAGGAATTTAATTCCTGAATTTTGTATGTTTACCTAAACTGAAACATGTCAAATTAAAATATATATTTGTCATAATGGCAATGAATAAAAAAGAGGAACACAAAAAAAGCTATTAAGAATCAGAATCACAACGATTTATTTGCAACACAGTCCAAAAGAGGTAAACCCATAGATCTATATCATACATGTATATCTACGGGCAGGGACGGACTGGGACTAAAAAATGGCCCTGGACTTTTTGAGTAACTTGGCTTTTTTTTTCATTTTTATGTTGAAAACATATTTTTTGGTGAGATATCACTTATTTTTGTGTACTAATGTAATGTGTTTGGTAGCTAACGGATGATGATAATGCATGAAGATAATGACATCAAGAGAGACATGCATACAGAATACATGCAGACACACGCATGCATTGTAGCTCAAAGAAAGACATATAGGTGTGAATTCTGTGCTTTACATTACATTACATTATAGGCATTTAGCAGACGCTCTTATCCAGAGCGACTTACATACTTCTTATTACATTTATCCATTCATACAGCTGGATATATACTGAAGCAATGCAGATTAAGTACCTTGCTCAAGGGTACAACGGCAGTGTCCTACCCGGGAATCGAACCTGCAACCTTTCAGTTACAAGTCCAGTTCCTTAACCATTATACTACACTGCTGCCGTGCTTTAGCCTACCATGAAGTACAACTAAATTAAAGTGTTTGCAGTCATTTTAACTGCATAACGGTACGTAGCCTATTTGAACGGTATAAACTTTGCCCCTAGTGGTTGAGACGTATCCGTCTCAATTACAGTATTTTTGTTAGTGTAAAATTATGAACTACAGCTTTAAGAAAATCCCGTAAATTGACTTCCGATCGATCTTGTCGCCACACCCACAGACTGTAAAATGCATAAGATGCACCGTTTATACACGCTAAGAAAATCATGTTCACATATATTTGTAAAAAACGTTGTAGTAAAAGCATTTTCCCTTGCTTACTGTACTATATACAGTACCTGATGCACTTTCGGATTAGAAGACACCAAATTTTTTTCTCCAAAATTTCTTGTATAAATATGTTTAGGAAACCAAGTACTTACCAGTATATTCAGCTACAGCTGTTTTCTGATTAACCCTGAAGAGTTTATCTTGTTGCAGTTCACCAAAGTCCCGTACAGTCCACATTTCCACAGCGACCACCTATCATGCTAAAATACATTGCTGTTATTGTGTAGAAACACACATGCTTTTGTACGTTAAAAAAAAAAAAAAGAAGTATTTAAATACATTAAGCTACTTATATTATGGTTATTATGTATGTTGCAACAATTTTTTCAGAAGTTAAACTATCGATGACTTTTGATGCTACTGATCTCACGCCTTGGCGCTCAGGTGACGTTATGGAGTGGACCAAAATAATTGGCTGGGGGAGGGGGAGACTGACAAATGAGAAAAAAATTTTGGGGGACAGAAATATCAGATGTGAAACCCCCCCTCCAAACGCAATGGGCTGGCCAGTTAGAGCCACACAGCACTTTATTTAGCAGGGTTATATCAGAGGAGGTTTCTCAAAGACAACAGTTGAAGCAGTGCTTCACCCAAAAAATGGGTGGAAAAAGAACATGCATATCACACAATCACACACACACAACATAGACTTTCTTTAATACTGAATCATCACAGACTTTCGACTTTCCCTTGTGAAGCTAAAAGAAAAGTGCTTCGATTAAAAAAATATGCCTTGTATCTTCTTGTATAGTTCTGTGCTTGTATCGTGGAAAAACAGCGCCACCGTTTGACTTTTAAAAGGAACTTCAGTGAGGCACAGTGTCTGACTGCTTCACTTGACCAGTGTAAATCACTGGGGGACTTTATAAGACATGATTGGATAATTGTGGATTATGACGTGTTTTTGAGCCCACCCGTGAAGCACTGGCTCACTAAAGTATTCGAGTTCCAATCATGCGTGTTCTGGTGCGCGTTCTAGTCCTGATGATTGACATAATGTCTATCCATTCAGAACGAGTTCAGCTGTCCAGCAATATAATTATGTTCACGGCCAATTTCGAGTAGACCATTACTGTGTTACTGTATTAGAGAGAGAGAAATGTGTTCAATTTTTATGGTTGTGGCGTTGTGAGTGGTGATTTATATTGTAAATAGTTACATTTTGTATTGTGCTGTAGTGCTAATAGCGAGCTAATTGCTAACGTTAGCGATTTAACTAACGTTGGCCTAAACTAGCTCACTTTTTGTAACATAGCTTTTGCCATTTAATTTGGCTGCATTTGAAAGAAAATGGAACCTGTGAATGTAAAGATCCTGGATTGGATTCTGCGGGATTAATGTAACGTTATTTTCAATCCTTAAACTGTGAAGAAAGATTGAAAGTGAAGGCGGATGGGAGACCGAAGTCTCCTATCAATTTTATCCAGTGAGTGGGCTCAGCAAGTCAGCTTTAACGTTAAATGCTCGTAGTAGCCTACATCGAGGTGGATTAGTTACAGGCAGCTTGCTAACGGAATCGCATGTATTGCTGGCCATGTGTGTTGTTTAAAGGAAAGCATATTATTTTTTTATCCAAGTGTGTTGCTACAGGAGATGTTCATTGTTTGCGAGAGATGGCTTTCATTATTTAGACTACGTAATTCAGGTCTGTCAAAATTAATGCAAAATCGAAGGAGCGTGACAGTAGTGTAACCGTGCAAATTGAGTCTGAGAAGGATCATTTTATTGATGAAGGTGCACGCATAACAAAATAACGTTAGTGCGGAAAACCGTGACATTCTTGAGAGGTTGATCTGTGCGATTCTTGGGTTACCGTGAGCTGGCATTTAGGGGAATAACGAGAGTGAAAATTGGGATTACAGAGCAGGGAGTTGACTGAGCTTCCTTCCCGCTTTGATGACGTTCAGGCTGCACGCTTACGCCCCATCCCCACCAGACGCGCAAGCGCACAGACGCTTACGCCCCATCCCCACCAGACGCGCACGCGCACAGACGCTTATTGCGCGTGCAGATTTGAGCAGAAAGTTCCCCACCAGACGCGCAAGAGCACAGACGCTTTTTGCTTTTTCGGAGCGCATTCCGTGAACGACAGAGACGCGATGTACAAACAAACAATCTACATTCCGGATTTGTGAGCTTCGCTAAATAATGGTTAAGTAAATACTGCTATTACATGTGTCTTACTGCTTAAAAGCTAAATTTAGCAATGTAAAGCTAAATGTAGCAAACAAGACAATGCCTCCTTTATAAAGTTCGCTTTTATTTATTTGGGACAGTAATCAAACATGTTCTAAACATTTAATTATATCAGAATTAGCAGCTATTCTGTCGTACCTTAAATTGATCCAGTGATATCAGTACAATAAAAACAGAATAGAATATAGAATAACGTTTATTTCCCTTTCAGGAAGTAAGCATAGTCTTAATTAATTGAACAAATATGTATCCTATAATAAAGAAAAAGCATTACAAAAACGGGAATAACTGGTTACATGCTAAATTTATAATTTCATATAACTTCATTCATCCCACAATGGTGATTGTCTCTGTCCCCTTTTTCATTAGAGCCTATATTAAAATATAATATGTATTACAATAATGAATAACAATAGTAAAACTATTAGTAGGTTGAAAAACATTAATATGTGGTCATATGATGCAGATATTGTGCATATACAATGTATTTCTATGAGATTGCGCTTGCGGACGCCCAGAAAATTCCGCCCCGAGCGGAATAATCCGCTCCACGTCCGCGAGCCGTCCGCCCGCCAGCCGTGCGCGCGCGGCCGGTGAGGACCACGGCAATTCGTTAACATGGGAGCGGAAGTGAAGCGCACCCGTGCGCGTGTGCGTGCGCTTGCGCTTGCGCGTCTGGTGGGGATGGGGCGTTACGCCCGGTACCCACCAGACGCGCAAGTGCACAGACGCTTATTGCGCGTGCAGATTTAAGCAGAACTGAACCCACCAGACGCGCAAGAGCACAGACGCTTTTTGCTTTTTCGGAGCACATTCCGTGAACGACAGAGACGCGCTGTACAAACAAACAATCTACATTCCGGATTTGTGAAAATATCACCCTACATTACTGAGATGCCGATTCACACAGGAGTAATATTATCAGATGACCTGTTTTGTGCGAAATATGGTGGGGAATTTTGACTTTACAAATTATGGAAATGCAGATTCGCTCGGGATTAAGATCACAGACGACCCAGGTAATACTACTCCAGTGAATTGGGCATAAGACGATTCAAAATGATCTGAACAAAGCTATTTCAGATACGGTGCAGGTGGATTTGAGTATTTATCTATTTAATATGCATAGGTAATTAAATAATTTGGCTGCTAATAAATGAGTGTGTACATAACTACGTGTCATTGTATTCTATCTGGTGTTATTCATTTGAGAGAAGGCAGCTCAATTTAAATGGTACAGCCAGAGTGCTCTTTTCTGCCTATAGCTGAAAACTCCCGGTACTCCAGATGGCCAGTCCGACCCTGTCTACGGGTACACCAATGTGCCTCAGCCTAGCCAGAAAATAATAAGAGGAAACTAAGATTTCTATGTTATTGAGTCACAAAGGTGTGCTAACATTGAGATATACAGTAACAATAACATCTTACACTGCGCTCACTACAGAAATATAATTCTGTATCTATGTGGTCAAAACGGGAAAAAGAACAGTTCCCGAATACAATGAAGGTGAAGTCATTGTTAAAGTCAACAGCCAACACAATATTTTGGTATTTACTACAATATACATTTTTATATCTCACTTACTTTGGTTTGAAAATGGTCCCTCAAATGTATTTAAAAATCAAGGCAGGTGTTATGCAATATGCCTCCAGGGGGCGACATTTTCACATGGTGAATGGCATTATTCTTAGCAAACCTGTTAGATCAGCATGGGAAGCTACTCTTGTTTTTATTCCTATACTAAACACTTTCTGTTTACGTTTTTCCTGAAGCAAGCGCTTGCGCTGAAGAGACACAGATGACCCATGCAAATGGGAACCACCATAACATTTCCACTTGCTGCTGAGCGAATTGCATGTATGTAATAAGAGTTTGGCAGCATTTAGAGATCGTCTGACGTGCTAGACCCGTTTGAAACGTTCTGCTGTTTCCCCTTTGGTTTGTCCTTACAAGTAGAAGTAGAATAACAATACCATCAAGGAAACATTTGATTACATTACTGCACCACCGGTCTTGTGGTCAGGGAGGCAATTCAAACAAATTCAGCAAGATCTTTACGGTGGAAGGGACTGTCATACTTGTCATAATTCACACAATTCATTTCAAGGCCATTTTGCCCTTTGAACCAACCACTTGTTACCATTATGTATTTCTGTGTGTATGATAACGTAAATTGTCAGGTACGTTGGTCTGAAATATTAAACAGTGTTGTGTTCCCTGAGTAAAGCGTATGTTTTGCTAGTACACCGCATCAACCCTGTCAACGATGCAGGAGTGAAATCCCATGCATATTTCTTTCACATGTTTTAAGTCTAAGTTCAGGTCTAAAGTCATAAGTACAAGTACAACCAGTGCTTCATGGGTGAGCTGCAATTGGACTGGTTGCTAAATTCCTTTGTCACAAAAGATAACCCCACTTGTACTGTAGTTACATGGAAGGATGATGCTTTTAGCTGTGGAGATGTTGACAGATAATGCATGTGAACATGATGACACTTTACCACAACTTCCTCAAATGAGAGGATCTGTTCAGTCTGCTTTTAAAATACTTTCAATAAGAACAGTACACAGGCATTCAAGGGATCCTCCACTTCAATTGTATTTAGACTTTGTTACATTTTTTGTAGTAGCTGTGCGGGACTTAGAATTTCCACAACTTAAATATACAGTAGATCACACGTTTCATATTATTGAACAATAGAGCTGCAGAGGCATTTTCAACAGACTTTCTGGAAGCTCACTTGTTATATAACAGACCTGAAGATTTACGTTTAAAAAAAATAGCTCCCTTCTGATAATTCTTTACTTTCCAATTTTAAATGTCCAATTGCAATTGTAAGGGCATCTGTGAATTCAGTAGGATGCAGACTAGCATGACTGTCCAGTCAGTGCATGTCTAGCCAGCTGCTACTTCTTTTGGCTTGGCGGTCCGGCAGCTGAGGTGAGCAGCTATTCCGCTGGAGGACTGCACATCTTATTCAACTGGCCAAGCAGAGAGCAGGGTCCTGACTGACCAGAGGAGTCCATATTGAGCAATGAGGAGCAGGGTACACCTGGGCAATCCACAGGCGACACTATGGCCAATTATGCGTCTCCCCCAGCCACATTTCGATCTGGTTGGATCCATATTCACCTCACATTCTGGGACATGACCAGTGCTTTAGCTGGATACAGCACTTGAGCGCTCAAGATTTACATTTAATCCACAACTCGAGGAAGGCTGAGGAAGTCTTACGCTGCGTTCACACATCCAGCAACTTCGGTCGCCCAGTCGCCGGAAGTCCATTCATTCTCTATGAAGCTGAGCGACGGTCAGCGACCTGAGCGACTAGAAAACTGAGCGACCAAAATCGGCTGATAAATGTTGCCCGAAACTTAACTTTTGACCGACCATCGGCCGTAACAGCCAATCAGAGTTCCACACTTCACATTTCCCCAACCGACACGAAACCATTTCGTGAATAATTGTTCCGCCCGATTTCACTTAAATTGCAGCAGCAATGGAGTAGCAGCTAATAATAATGGTCCAAGCCTACCACGTCCTGTTCAATGTATAACATAACCTTAAAGGATATGTGTAGCTGTTCTACCAATATCACATTGAGCCAAAAAATACATGTTGAGTTTTATACATACATCTATCTATGTATCTAGATTGGTAGCTCGCGACGAAGATAGATATAGGCTAGCCGCTAGCCTATCGCTAGCTAGCGAGAACACATCATTATCAGTGTCATGACATAACTATAAAGAATAGGATGCATCGCAAATATGTCTTTGTTATACATAGGCTATTGCCGTTGTTTCTCTTTATCAAATAATTGTAGCTGCACGAACTGACTTGGATGACACAATCTTCATTTCGTGAATAATTGTTCCGCCCGATTTCACTCAAATTGCAGCAATGGAGTAGCAGCTAATAATAATGGTCCAAGCCTACCGCGTCCTGTTTAATGTATTCCAAAAGGAATACCAGGATAAGCGCCTAAAAATTGACGCTTGGAGGGCAATTGCGAGTGCCCTTGGTACCGATGGTAAGGTCTTTGTTATTTTATTGTGTGAATTAAACGTTCACACAACACTAGATAAATGCTATGTTTAGCTAGCGTTAGCATATCATGTAGGCTAGGCTATTGGAAGCCAAAACGGCGAAAAGGTATGATTTACTGTTCACAGGTAGGCTAATGTAACGTCATGACACTTCTAGAGCCTACTGTATTGTCAGGAATGCTGTTTAGTTGTGTGTGTTATGTGTAGGCAGTTAAAGCACTAGGGTTCCAATGTCATATTGGATCTACCAGCCTGGATGCATCGCAAATATATCTTTGTTATACGTAGGCTACTGCCGTTGTTTATCTGTATCAAATAATTGTAGCTGCACGAACTGACTTGGATGACACAACGGGAAGCTCTTGCCCCGCCCCCAGCCTCGTAGAATTGACCGACTCGGCGACCAGTTGCTCGCTGTGTGAACGCAGCGTTAGGCCCCTCCTTAACCACACGACAATGCACTGAGCCCGTAACATTCAGTAAAAAATTTAAGCAAGCATTACTTTTCTCACACAACCTTGTCGCTCTCACTGTAAATGACAGATGTCGAGTAGGAAATAAATTAAACTGGCTTAAATGGGAGACCAATGTGGTCAGACTGAACAGAGCTTAAAGTTCAAGATCAAACACAGGCTTTAGCTAAAGCCAGTCATCAGACGCAGAACAACAGCCCCTTAAGAACAGTATCATGCTCGTTGTTACAATTTAAACCACAAGCATGCAAATTTAACCTAATCAGTCACATACACAGTACTCAATTAACAGTCAATTGAAAAAATACAAGAAAGAAAATAATACAACTTTATAACTCTTGGAGGGAAACGCAACTGGCAAAAAAAAAAGAAAGAAATCTGAACAGAGCATAAGGCACATTTCCTACTTGGTGTGCGGTTCAAATGTAAAATGCAAAAGTGTGCAAATGATATTGGTTTCAGAATGCCACAATTTCTGATATTGCTGTGACAAAGCTGACTAAGCTCCACAAATGTCATAAATTCTGGACATGGTAAATACCTTAAAATATTTACATCTCAGGATTGCAAAGCACCTCGATTGAACGTCTTTGCCCTCACACCCAGGCATTAGAGCAGACGCACACTTTCAGAATGTCCGCTTTTGCAGCTTTCATTGTCCTGTTTAGGTGGGTGGTCTTTAACCGTAAAAGCTTGGGGCTCCTACTTGGAGATTCCTAGTCCTGTTTTCATGTACTCGTACACCACGTAGCTGATGCTGACAGCGGGAATGACCTTCATGAAATTTGGGAGAATTCCCCGGTACAGTCCAAAAAACCCCTCTTTGGTCACAATGTTCATGACCAGCTGGTTCATGGTCATCTGCTCCAACCTTTCCACGGATGCTGAAAATGAACATCACAAGTTGGTGGTCGACAAATTATTCATAATTTTTCTACAACATTACTATGCATTTGCCTACCAGATACAAAGACCCAGCTGGAGTATGGAAGTTATTTGCAGTACACTAAACTGGGACTCGAATAGGAAACGTGTCCAGTTTTCTAAAAAATGCTCCACACCCACATCTACTGGCACAGAAGATGATTGGTTGTAGACACCTTGTTTTCAGCTGTAAACACCCTATGATAGTGGTTTACCTTGTGCCTGCATGCGGGTTCTGATCAGGGCTAGAGGGTAACTTGTCAGCTGCCCACAGGTGCTTGATATGGTCCCACAGCCGAGCAGGACAAGAATTCCAGGGTCTGCGCTGCCTTTGGCATAGCGCGATAACCAGGCATTCTTCAGGCTCTAAAAGAGGTTAGATGTAGGAGGGTATCGACACTTGAAAATCAGGATGGCTTTCATGAAAAATAACTCAAGTATACTGCCATTTTGTTTCACAATTTACATTTGCATAAACAAAGGGTTATGGGAAGAGGTCAAGCTAGCTGACCCACCAATAAAAACAGTGTTTTTATCTTGTGCAATCGTGCTATGTATACAGGGCACGGATTACTTCAAGAGAACTCGGTTTGATGTTAAGCATTATGGGATTCTTTAGAAATTATGAAAAGATGTAAAAATGTAAAAAAGAAAAAAAGAATAAAATGTCACCAGGCAAATGGTATACTGAAAAGACAACAAACTATTCTGCTTGTTTGCACACTTGTGGTTTAAATTACTGTGCAACTCAACCAGGAAAAGGCACTCGTTATATAGTGGAATATAAACACCTTAAAGGAGTTCAGCTAAACTTGGGTGTAGTCAGTTTACAACTCTAATGTCAGCTCACTGTGGGATCAGTTCAGGACACGGATGTTCATTGTCTCTGGTGGGTGAGTAAGTATGCTTTCTGTACACATCAATGACTGTCATGTAATAAAAATATGTGAAGGGAATTTACTCTTCATCGTAACAGTCACAGCTACCCTACGACGCATGGGTTTTCAAGCGTTAAAACACACATATGCTCACATACACACACACCTCATAAACTGCCAGGTCGATTCCCGCATAGGGAATAATTCCTATTAAGTTGGGGACGTAGCCTTTATAAAAGGCCTTGATCCCCTCCTTCTTTAGAATCTTCTTGCCGCAGTCGAACATTCCAGAATACTGGCCCGTCTTCCCAAGAGTCAGTCTGGTCTTCATTACCTACGGTGAAAGAGGAGACGTGACTGACCTTTTTTTTTTGGTTCACCCGGACTCAGATCTGCTATTCACTTACTCATCAGACACCCTTAAACAAGATCCCACAGACACATAAGGGTGTCAAATAACGCACTATTTTCTGAGATACAATCAACGAGGAGGAGCTAGCGGGGAGTAAAGTTGAGTTTTGTCGGCTGCTGTTGAATTGCTCATTTGCTAGCTTATTGTTCATATTCATGGTTGAAGACCAAACCGCAGCATGTACAATAACGCAGCGTAGGGGCCGAACGTCCCCAAACGGAGCCTCCTAAACAAATTGCAGAGGGTAGGAGCAGTACAGGAGATAGCTGTGCGGTTTATGTATAGAGCATCTGTGGTATTGCTTTGGAGCTGCTCATCTGCAGTAGGAGATGACCTCACCTCCATGGGGTAGATGGCGGTCTGCGCTGTGGCCCCGGCCAGAGACCCCGCTATAAACCTCTGATGGGTCTGCACCTTCCCATCTTCTGACAGGTACTTCTTATACTGCGAGGAGACAAGGGAGCGGACAGGACACGGTCAGGAGAGCACACACACACACCGATGCGCCCAGACCAGGGTATTAAATTAACTTCTTCACCCACTGGCCAGAGTGGCTTGTGAATTCTAAAAATCACCAGCCATTTTCAACATTTTACCAGCCGCCTTGCCTTTTACAGTAGAGCACCTGGTTGGTTACCCTCCAAAGTGGCTGCTAGAGTAAAAATCTTACCAGCCACAATTAAAATTTTGCCAGCATTTCGCTGGCGTTAATTTCACACCCTGGCCCAGACACACACATGCAGACACACTTTGTGCTTCCTCTTATAAAATTTTGTGGCTTGCAAAAATTTACTTGAAAAAATGTAAAGGAAATAGTCATTCTAGCACTGTGTTTTTCACAGGGACACTTCAGTGCTTTTAGGTCGACTCCTGTATCTACTCCTGTTCACCTCCAGTGTTACGGTAGGTACAAATCTGGATGAAAAAAATCTTCTGAATTAGTAGATAAATACCAATGGTATGACATTTTTTTTAAAGAATGATGTTGAATGTTAAAAAAAAAAAAAAAAGGGATGTACACGCACATACACCCACACTCCAGATGGCAATAAATGAAGCATCGCCGATTCTAAGACAATTACTCAGCAGTAATTGCATTAGCAATTAGTGCACAGTACAGTATGAATGCTGAGGTCTAAATAGCTCATGCTGCTTATGCAAGCAAGAGGCTCCAAGGTAAGTCAATGGGTGAGTCAATGACGTCTAATCCCGGATCATTGAAGCAACACGTCAGCACTTGGGTAACATTAACACTTTGGTGGTGGGCTGTGTATGAATCCACAAAAATCCACCAATAACACACCGGTTAAACTTAAGGGGTGGGCAAAAATCATGGCAGCTTTGTACGTTTTTTACCTGCTCATAGGCCATAAACTTGATGGCGGTCTCGGGCGCTATCTTCAGGACGTTGACTCCGTTCCCCCGCCACAGTGACCTCACCCCTCCTTCCTTGATCATCTGCCTGAAGCCCCCTACCAAGTTGATATTGTTGGATTTAGAAGAGTGAACCTGTAGCAATCAACAGGAGATTTACCACACACAGGATATAAGGGACATACAGGTGCTGTACATTTAACAGGCTCAGTTTGTTCAGTCCAGGCCTTTGCAGACAGCAGTGGGACCCAACATTCCTCACACAGATGGGAGGATTTTGTAAATCAACCTTCTGACCAATCAGCAGCAGTATACTCAGGTCTGACACGAGAAGCTAAAATGCAACCAAAATGATGCAAGCATAGCTTGCTCAATGAAAGGCGCAAAAAGTACAGAACGGAAGCGAGCAACATGTATGTGTTGAAACACGAATGCCATCTAGTCATTGTTCTAAATGCGAGGCATGACACAGAAAACATTGGCAGCTGTGTAAACGGATGGACAACAACCAACCAACCAATGTTTATAGCAACTGTTCTGTCACAGTTGGTTTCAAAATTCTAGGCTCTCACAAAGCCAAAAATCAGTCACGCTTTCATAGAAATCACACAAAATAAAATTTGTGAAAAATTTTCAACAATTTGTAAAATAAGACAAAGACAGTTTAAAAACAATGTACAGTACACCACACACAACTGTACTCTGCATTGTGTACTCTAGTGTTTGACAGCCAGGGGGCGCTGTTGAGTACACACAGTACCTGCATGAACACTTTCATCCTGTCCAAGGGGGCAGTACCCGTGCGTGAGACTGCCCCTGCCATGGCGCCAGCCATTAGCTGCTTCCACCAAAAGTCAGTGGTCTTCTCCTCCTCTGTGAACTCATCAGGGATGGACAAGCTGTCCCCGATGTCCAGGACCTGCCAGACAGGGTTAGAGAGACATTCAGACTCATAGACATGCTACAAGAGTCAGAAACGGCTAGTGGAATACTCGCAGTTAGACATGGTCACAAAGACACTTGCAAAATCACAGAAATGCTCACATGGGTACAAAAACAGAATCACAGAGACGCTTGCAGTCAGAGAAATGCTCACAGATACTTAGTCAGATACACAGAATCAGAAGTGTCAGTAAAGGATCTTGTGGCAGCTTTCTGACTTCCTGGCAAGATGACCCTGCTAGTTTCTTGGTTTGCCCAAGAAATATCTGACTGTATAAATGGATAGGTAAAGAGACAAGTCTACATATATCATTTACATAACCTTACAGAAACCGATCACAGCACGACCTGAATCGCTGCTCAGTTAATCTTCACAGTTCTACACCATAACATAATGAAGTAAAGGGCGGCACTGTGTCGCCACAAACACAAAGAACACCTACCACCATTTCCATCTCGCAGGCGAACCTATCATTCTCAAAGTCAACAAAGAACCACTCCCGTTGCCATGGCTGAAGCACTACCGTGCTGAAAAGCTCCCAATCACTGTGGCAGCCCATCTCTGCAATCTGTCCCTGCCCATCTCGGCATGCTCGTCACACGGCACACCCACTTTAACTTGTACTTTCTGCCGGCTAGCGGCAGGTTTGGGATCAGCTGACCCAACTGCAATCCACAAACCTCTCCATTGTGAGAAAAGTGGAGAACTGATCTGGTGACACTCTTGTCTCCACCCAGCTGGACCCCCAGATCATAAGCCATTTAGACTAATTGTTCATGGTGCTGATTGAATTATCTGAGCCCTAGACAGATTTAACTTCTCAAGAGCTCACAGGGATGAACGTAATGATGTTATATTCTCTTTGCAGTGCTCATTAACCATTGGTATTCTGCCTTGAGTCATTAGTATACAATCTATTTGAAAAAATAATAACTTTTTAAATTCCACAGTTTAGTTAAGTGTTTGTCTTTAACCGAGTTTACAAGTGAACGACTCTAGAGGTCATGTGGACCCTGGATGGATGTTTGGGACATCCTGTGAGGATTACTAAACCGGTGACTTTCTTGATAAATGACCTGGATGAGAGTGAGCCTGTATCTAATGGAGGAGCCTGCTTCAGGGTCTTTACGATTGGCCACGCCTTGTGTGGCGAAGCGACACGCAATCCAGTTTACGGATTAAGCGTTATGTAAAGACTGGGGTCAAAACTGCGAGCCGCCTTGCCATTTTGGCTAATTGTTTGTGTTTGTACTCCATACTAACTATAAAATATACATTTTTAAAAACTTACCATTGACTGTGTCTAACCAAAAGTCTGCTATGACAAAAATGGCAGCCTATTGCATTCGGTGCCTGTGGCACCATTCCTCAACAGAGTGAAAGATTAGAGTTAAATCCGGTTTATCTTGGCACTGAGGCAGCCCTTCAGACATGGATTTTCCCCTGACACACATCTACAAACCTCAGCAAACAGCTTTACAATCTACCTTTGACTGCAGTACCTGATTTTCCTTGAACCACATCATTACTGCACAGGCTGCGGCAGTGGGCCAGAGTGATGACAGTATATCTCACATCATAGTCTTATTGTGTATCGAAAACATGGCTACTGCTATCAGGTCACATTGCTTGTGTGAGAGTGGAGGAGAGAGAGAGAGACCTAATGCCAATAGCTTTATTATTTATTTATATACTATTATTATATTCATATATTATTCATTCAATAGTCAAGGTCAGGGGAAGAAGTGTTTGAGAGGGATAGAAAAAGAGAGAGAGAATGAGCTACTGCCAACAGCCTCATCATTTATTTACATCCTATCTGTATGCTATTTATTATATATTCAAGATGTGTGTGTGTCCCAAGATTAGGCCAAGCAAGACGGGGGGGGAAATTTTTTTTTTGAATTGGCTGACCTAATTCTCTCTTGCCATATTTTGAATCAGGCTTGGAGGGGGGGGGGGGGGGGTTGAGGGGGCAGACCCCCACTAAGCTGGGTATGAGAAGAGGATAGAGGACCTGGCTCAATACCATATGTTTATGGCCCAATAAACCCCCCTCCCAGTTTTACCAGACCCCCCCCAATGAAAAATAATGGGGTCCGTCTTGAATGCTTATTTTTCAGTTGTCTAAAAGAGCTGGGCGGCTGGATGGCTCATTCAATTAAGATACCACACTGTGGTGTATGGATGAGCCTCACAGCCTTGGATCCAATCCAGACCATGCCAGTGCCAACTTTGGCCGGTAGCTCCATAGGGCAACGCAATTGCAGGGAATGGGCGGGTTGAGTCGGAGAGGGTTTAGTGGGCAGCGCTGTCCTGCTGGCTGATTGGTTGACCGTAGATTGCAGTCAAAGGCGCATATGAGTGGCCCCTCTACCGACTGCACTTTGTGAGAGCTTTGTGTCACAGCTTAGCTGTGGTCTGCGGTGTGAAGAGAAGCAACTGGCGACACCACACATTTTGGAGGAGAACCGTGGATGTCCGCACTCACCCAAATTGCCAGTTGGGTTCACGCAACTGTGGTTGCAGATGACTGGCCATTCCAAATTGGGGTGGGAATTGGATATGCTCAGCCCCGATTGGGCGCCACATAATTGTAATTTTTTATTAAAAGTCCCTGCGACACCGGCTAAACCAGGACAAGCAGTCGGTAGCGTGTCTTTTCAGAAAAGGCTGTGCCGACAGGAATCGGGGCTGACACAGATGAGTCTTGTGTACACGCCCGCGTGCGTTCTCTAACAGACACTACTCACCGAGGAGTGCTTCCAGTAGCGGATGATCTCCTGGATGTTGGTTGCCGGGTTGAACAGGAAGTGCTCGCGCCACTCGTTCCAGTCTATGGTCATGGTACCATCCACGTCGATGCTGTGGAAAGAGACAAGACGTTAGATTGCGTGTGTTACATACAATGGGACCCCACTGCAGGGAGGTGAATGAGGTCCACGGAGGTGCACACTGAATCAAAATACTATTCAAAAATAAAGGGCTTGCATAAGACCCTACATTCATTCAATGTATTATACCAAATAGCAGTTCAGTATCTACTGTGTATGCTGGCTTTGATGACACTGAATTTATTTATTTGACTAACTTTACTTAATCTAATTCTCTTAAAGGTTTTTTGATACCCTGAATTTTTTGCACATTTCCAACACTGTTAGATCTGCTTTTAACTAATTTACCGGAAATATTCCACAGTTAACGACGTAAACGATCATTGTGGTATTGCTTGCGTAAAAGGCTGCAGAACACCCAAAACAAAGCCTCCTTTTACATTTAAAAGAACATTTAAGAACCTTGTTGATCAGCCATTTTGATCTAGATGGAATTAACCTGATCCCAGGTGGGGAAACCATCTGGGCCTATTTTCAATCAAAATTTCTAGCAGTGTAGCGGTCACACATTTCTGTTCTAATAAAACATATAGGATGAGAGGTAATCCCTAGATTTCTGCTTTCTCATCAGATAAATGCAGCCTGGGTTAAAGCAAGGCATACAAATCCCAGTTAATTTTAGATACTTGTATGTACTTCCTTTGTTAGGCAATCTGTGTATTCTCCAAATTCTCTCACTGACGATCTGAGCAAGCCCACCAAATTCTGGAAATTAATCAAATCGCTGTTGGCCACTTGGGTCTCCCATCGTAAACCTAAAAATTGTTGCGAATTATCGGCCCATAACAGATGAGAGTAATATTGTAAGTATTTTTACAAATATTTTATCTGCTAGCTATTTTATTGATAATCTCTCAGTGTCTCTCAGCTACCGCACAGACCCTTTTTCATCTACCTATAGTGAACGGGTCGTTTGATTTTTGTCATATTTCATCCGTAAATGCTTTAAGCCTTTAAAAAAGATTTATCCAAGAAAACCTGCTGGTCCTGATGTCTATTAAAGCTTGCTGTGGATTTATTATTTTATTTCGGGGATTTAGCCTCCAGGTTAGTGCTCAGCCAGGTTATAGAGTTTCTTCATGACGGTATTTTGAGTAAAATGCGATCAGGCTTCAGGCCTGGCCATAATACCATAACTGCTGCCTCAGTGGTTGTGCAATCATGATATAGTGCCAAGCTCCAGACAATAAACAGCATTGAGCCACCTTGTTTATTGACGTCTCTGCTTTTGATACGAACAATCAGGCACTTTTCATTGAGGGGCTGATTACCACTGGGCTGAGTGACAAAGCTGTTAAATGTCTGTTAAATTATCTATCGGACTGAACGTATTTATGTAGACGGCCAAAGGTCTACATTTACAGAGGATACTAAAAGGGACCCACAAGTGTCTTTTCTGGACCCAGGCTTGTTTTTTTTTGTTTTTTTTGCATAAACAATATTGTTCAGTACATAACTCAAGTGTATTTATATTCTGATGACACCATTGTCTATTCCTGAGCCCCGACCCTGGCCAGGCTGTTCCACTTGGACAGCTCTCTGAACATACACTTGTTATAATTGCTGGGGAAACTAAATGAGTGCTGAATGAAGAAAAAAATTATGGATGTTGCAGTGGACTAAATATATTTTTTAAAAGCACTCATTTAGGCTAAAGTACCCTGCAGGACCACTGTTCTACTCTAACCTCCCTCTGTGTGGCCTGCCCACATTGAACATGTTTATTACATTACATTACAGACATTTAGCAGACACTCTTATCTAGGGAAGGCATGAGGTGTAGTCTCATGCCTTTGGTGTGTTCTGATAGGATGACATCTGACCCCAAAGGTCATGAGTCCATGCAGGTTGATATCATTTACAGTTCATGAAAGTAACTAATGCAGTAAAAGGTGCATGTTTCAGGCACAGTCAGAGGCAGCAATACATCCCCTCCTCTACCATGCAACTGTCATGTGCTTTGTCTGTCACCCTACTAGGCATGTCTGATCAACGTTCATGTGACCACAGGGAGGCTCCTCCCCTAAAAACATGAGTCTCATTTCACTCCAGGGCAAAATATTCAGTGTTAAATAAACTCTGAGAAGTGTGCATTTGATCAGTATTGGACTATACTGTATTTATATTCTATTATAAACTCTATTGAGTTGAAATAACTGTTAAGAGTCAATCACCTCTACACCCTGATGTTAAAACACAGGCTCCCAAAACAAGGACAAGTCGACAGGGGAGATTTGCTCTGGAATTGCCACATCATTCAAAATTCAGGCGTGCAAGAAGGAGTTGGTCATTTATCGTTTGTACATTATTTACCAGGTTAATTTCATTGCACAACATGATGTTAAAGGCAAGGATAATCTGTAGACTGTGAAATGCTCCGTTCAAATTTTCATGTGAAACTCATGCTTATTCACCCTGCCCTAAACTGGCCTGCTGTTAGTCATCTGCCGTCTCATTTTGGTTAGCCGTGCGGTTTTTAGCGAAAGCACACGTGATGCAATACAAAAAAGACGGCTCCTCGCGTGCGTGTCCAGCATACAGGAGCTCTCCCAGAAGCTCCATTTATTTGAGATGATATGGTTTTTACGGTTTCTCTTCTCTTTATTTTTCCTAACGTCACGTCAACTTAATAAAATTAAAGTTGGCCATGGACAGTAATGTCACAGTTTTTCCTTGTCTGAAGGACAGCTTATGTCACATTGGCTCAGAATTTTTAAAACCAGCCGGGTGACACGGACAATGAATATGTCTTGAAGAGAGGCAATCAGAATAAAGGTTTTTACTATTGTTACTACAGATGCTTGCAATAGTAACAGGAGCAGGATAATATAGGTAAGGGGTGTACATGTGACAGTGACAGGAGCAGTACAATGTAGATCAGGGCAGCATTTTGGAGAAACCTTTGCAGGATCTTCTGAGCGTCCTCCTTGGAAATGTCCACCCCAAGCTCTGCCAGGGACTGCTGGATTTCTGTAGAGTCAAGTCGACCTGGAGAAAAAGCATCCAATAAGACGAGGCAAGCATACGGCCCATTCCTCTTTAAGCTACCAATCAGCTAAGGCATGCATCTGGTTAATTTACCCTGAAGCAATCAATCAACTAAGATAAGTGTACAGTCTCTTCAAAAGGGACTTCCCAGTAAAAGGTGTATCTTCACCTCCACATATCTTCAGGAGCCTCCTACCTTTTTACATTGACTTTCCTCATTACCATCTCTATACGATACTTTATTTAGAATTTCTGCCAAACAGACACGTTACAAACCGTTTTGGCGGGCTATAAATGCTTATACTGACTTGTTTGCTGTGAGTGAACAGAAAAACTGGCAAACTACTGAGACGCAGCTGAAAACATTTTCCTGATCCCCAAACTATATGTCAATATGACATCATTTCTTAAGGTTTCATATTGAGCCAAATCACACACTGCTCCAGAGACAAGGCCCATACAAGCCTACTGCAATCGTACCATCGTTGTTTCTGTCAAGACTCTTGAATGTAAGCCGCAGCTTCTTCTCGTGTTCTTTCAGATACCTGGAGAACTCTTGAAAGTCAAGGCTGCCATCTTTATTTTTGTCCCATGATGTCACTATTTTCTGGAGAGGAAAAAAGTGTGATTGAATAAGCCATCATTTTAACAATACCACTTAGTGCTTTTTATCGGTTAGTTAATAAAATGAGAAATTTTACGGTGTGTTGTGAGAAAAAGGAAGACCCTTTCTTATTATCCATAAAATGTATATGACACACAGACTATGAAAAAAAAAGTGTGAAGGACATACATTGGCTTTTATAAAAGATGTGAAAAGACACTTTCAGAAACGGAAATGTGTTGAATAGACATTGGCCTACAATCAATTTATACATACAGTTTGTGTGAATGTGTGCGTATGTGCAGGTGGTTTATAAGCCCAATTCTTGTGTGTGAATGTATAGTATGAGAATGGGTTTGTGGTAGATTAGTTCTTCCACTTTCACTTTACCATTCTTGTGGTCTGACCACACACACAAAAAAAAATCCTGCAAAGCGTCTTGGCCACTGCATGGTCTCTGTAAAAAGCGTTATAAAAATAAAACTGAAATAGAATTCAGTTGAAATTAAAATAATCTAATAAATTTAAGCAAACTTGCTACTATGCAATGTTGATAAAGGTGCATCGCAATGTTTATTTTCTTTATAATTGATCCGAGTAGCGAGGCTATGCTTGATATAGAGGATTGCGCGGGCATTAAGTGCATTTAATTCGTCAAATGCCGCAGACATGTCAATATGCTATGCGATATCTGTATGGAAACTGGACAGGATTACGGAATGCCACAGATTGGATAATAAGGTGACGCTTTAATTGTGCTTGTCTGTATCATTACAACCTGCCCAGGCCTGTCCTGAACCCTGCAGGGAAATTTATCTTCGCCCAGATTCCTCTAGCAATGCCAGTAGCCCTACTGTATGAACCATGTGTGGCGTACTGAAGCGGAAGAATGTAACAAAAATGTCTAATTCTTTGGAAGATTAAATGTCTAATTCTTTGGAAGATCTTCGTTTACAAGTTAATTATTTATTTTTTGAAGCGGGTGCGGTGACCGATCGGCTCCATAAATTAATAAGTGGCATTAACTAATGAACTGTCACAAATCAATGAATGTTCATTTTGTAGTAAGTGAATTCTTTAACTAGCAAATCTGTCTTGTCCAAATCAATTTGTGAAAGGACGTTGGATTAATCAGTTTTATGTTATTTTATTTCATTTTAATTGTCACACGTTATGGATAACGCGCAGGCTACATTGGACGCAAAGGAGTAAAACTACATACGTTTAAGGGGAAATGAAGAGAGGCTATTTCAAGAGCACAACGTTAAAGAAACAGGAAAGGAAAACAGCCCCCACTACTCCCAAACCAGTCGCGGATCGAAACGCCATATCGCGATTCGCTATGTGTGCGCACACACTGCTGGGTTACCTGCATTCCATCGTAATGCGGGGCGTCGTCTGAAATGAACAACGCGATACGCACATATAACAGATTAAAGCATTTCCAACTGGACATCATGTCACATAACGGCAAATTTACCTGCGCTGCACCTTTGCGAAATGATATTCCCATCGCTTTTAGGCCCGCTCTCAGTTCAGCAACGTCCACTTTTCCATCGTTGTTCGTATCCAGTTTCTCAAAAAGATCCTCGTACGACCTCTTGCTTTCGGCATCCCAACATTGTGAATCGGTAAACACAAGCTTCCTAACTATCTGGTACATTTTCACAGTTTTTAACTAAAAGCATAAAAACGATACAGGCCCAGACGATAAAATAAATAAATTAATAACAGTTGATCGTAATAGGGTGGTTGTGAGCTGCAGACGCGATAGATCCTGTGACAGTCTGGAGCAGTAGGTTTCTTTTTTTATCTACACAACCCTAAAATACTCCTGAACAGAAAGCATCTGCCTCGTTCATCTAGCCAGTTTTACAATAAAATACACGGTTACGCGGTCTTGAGCCGATCTTTGTAGAAAGAGGGTGGGACTTCAGTGAGGGACTGTGCAGCTAGAGCTAGTGCACCGAATTCGTGCATATTTTACTACGGTTCACACGGACAACTGAGGTAATTCAACTTCCGACATTGAGCGTAGATTGTAAGAAATCTACCTTAAGCATTAGGCCTACATGCACATTATCTCTGGTTACGAAAGACATCCAAAGTTATCCATGAGTGGTATGTCCACAATTCAAGTGGCTATTACATACAAAAGGCTAACTTCCCTTTTCTGTGGGCGCAACGTTGTCTGCTGTATTTCAAGGGGAGCACGAGGCACTTTTTTCAACATATGAGCGTCACATTTTGTAAAAAACCTTTGGTTGTGTTATCCAGCAGACGCGATGATATCGAGAACAACTTCATCAGTCCTCATTAAAAAGCTCGATTCATACATTTAGTGAAAAGGTGCATTGCTAAATAATTGTTCTGAACCAACGTTGGGTCCTGCTGCTGCACTGTACATCGAAAGACAGAAAGGCAACTGGTAAACCTGTTATATAAGTGTAATATAATATATGCCAGTAAAAATCCGGTTTAGTAATCCCTCGTTTGAAATATAAAACGCTGTAATTGGCTCTCCCATTGGTATAAATATACACGTACACATACAATAGGGCCAGAGAGATGTGTTGCTAGCAGTAATTTCTAAGTAGTGCAAAGCAACCAGTATTCTGCGAACACCACTTACATTTGTTACCTAGCCATTTAGGGAAAGCGTATTCTATTTTGTTACTCTCCCAGACTCCCACTCCTTGTCTGTCTGCTTCATACTAGTGCAGCTGGATGAGTAATGTGAGAGTGGGGCTTCATGTGACCATACAATGGGTGGGGCTATCATGCACTATCATGCAATAAAGTTATTGCCGTGAGCGCATGATACATTTGTACAATTCTTTGATTGGCTAAAACAAGTCAGTGAATGGCAGCTTTAGTGTAGCTTCACTTATTACGAGGATCATAAAACCTCACTCTCCCAGAACCAAAACAAATAAAAATAGTTTAGCATTATTACTGTGAGATCTGAAAGTCACATTGGGTGAAGTGTATTGCGAAATAATGACTGATATAACAAATACATATAATAGATTGAATAACAACTGCTTTAAACCCTCTATTTCTGTCTCATCCCACTATTTAGTTTGACTTTGACACATTATTCTGGCCAGATCACAATTATTGGAGTAAGAGAGGAGGGTAGGTTGAGGAACAAAGGCAGAAGATAGGATGGGTTGGGAGGGGGATGGGATTGTGTTCCAACATATTTTAAGGATGTATGTTTCTGATATTGTAACTGAAAAGTTTTTATTTATTATTCAACCACTAATGTACAAACTGTAAACATGCTTTTTCTACCACAACACAGAGTTTTCCTTAAACTAATAGTTCACTTTTATTTCAGTTTTTAATGTATGGTTTTGATTGGCCAAGACAGTTTGTGTGTGCAATGAAGCATATTCAGATGTTTAAGTTGTTGGACAACAGATGTTTGACAACTTTCCAGCTTTGCAATGGTTGTTGTAGGGGCATTAGTGGTTTTGTCGTTCAAAGCAAAACATACACTTCAAGTAAAGTAGCATATACAGTTTTTGAATGCCCCTGTTCCATCCATTGTAAAGCCAGCAGGTTGTCATAAACACATGCGTCTAAAATATCCTTTAAAATAAGGATATTATTACATCCTTAAATAATTATTTTTTTTGCTTGTCGGAGCTTTGCTTATGAACTGAAATTGTGTCATACAGATGTTAAATGTGCTGCCATTGGCTTTGAGTGTTATCTGGGAAAATTACGTGTAGTTATACTGCACACGAATTTACATGGGTGACAACCAGGTCCCGCCCAGGTCCCTCCGGGCTCTCCAATCTAGCGTCAACCATTTAGGTTAGGTTAGGTTCCCTATTTTTGAAGTAGCATGCGATAATTATAGTATCCACTAGAGGGCGATACAACCTTGATCACAGTAACCCTGTTCTTTATGTGTGGTAAACCTCTATAATGTAAAATGCTAACATTTTGCACAATATATTAATAGAACATAAAATTGATAAAGAAAGAATATATTTCTATGCCATTTTTTCCTACATCCAGGACCGAGAGTGGTAGAATACCAACTTAATCCAGTACCCGACAGTGATCGAAAAGGTGATAGTAAATATCACCAAAACTTCAAATGCTCCTTGAACTTGGGAGAACATTCATTAGGCTATACAAACGAGATTCTGGTTTATTTTCCTTTTGTTTGAGATACTTGGTTCAGCTGATTTAAAAGGACTGCGTATATTCCCTTGTGTTTCCAGTTCAGATGTTCTAACCAGTTCAATAACACATCCCTTGTGTTATGAAATAGGCTATTATTTTGGCCAGACCTGTATGATACTCCATTCTTAATTGTGTTGATAGGTTGTGTGTTCTGGCGTTAACCTACGTTTGTGCTTTTTACTTATTGGAGGACAATACATTTAAATAACTAAGTGCAAATTAATTACGATGAACAAATTTAAAATTACGATTATTAACATATGCCCACGAATTGTAACATATTCCCTGACATGAACATATCACGTATCGTTCCCATCTAAATGCAGATGGTTGTTAAAAGATGTAAATGTGTGCATGTTCCAAATGCATGGTTTCATGCGAGCTTCGCCTGTATAATGTGTCTTTGTTGATATTCAAGAACGACAGCTGTGTATTCTGGCGGGGGGATGGTGGTGAAACTCATGTCACTCAATTAATCTTGAGGAAAGACTAATGTTATCTAATCGTACCCAAAATAAATGTGCAAAACAAAAGTATTGCATCACTGTTATTCAAACGTGTTTAATTAAGCATAATTGTATTGGGATTATGTTTGCTAACTATCTAGCATTAGCTCTAGTAATACACGTAAGGTATCAAACATTTTACAGATTATGGTTGCAATTACCCTTAATGATGAAGGCCATAACATCAAAAATCCGACGTCGTATTCAATCTTTAATTTAAAAAGGGCTTCATCAAAAAATAACATAAGCACCATAATATGCTATTATTGGTCCAAAAGAGTCACGTGCACACTCTAAACCAACTACAATCAAATGCGGAGTATTTGCTGAATGAAATGCCTTATATGCCACAAAATAGGACTTCCTCCGCCGTTTACGTTGTCAGCACTGCGAGTAAGCTGGCTAATCATGGGGGGTGTAAATATTTGAACTCAGTGCTCGCCGTTCTTACCGGAGTCTGAGATTTTGAAGAAGGCTGTCCGTACGCTCGCTGCAATAGCTATATGGCTTTCATCATGATGAAGAAAAAGAAATTTAAGTTTAAAGTTGATTTCGAGCTGGAAGAACTATCCTCTGTTCCCTTTGTTAACGGTGTCCTGTTTTGTAAAGTCAGGCTTCTTGACGGTGGATTTTCAGAGGAGTCGTCTCGGTAAGACAACTGTTTTCAATTAACGTTAACATTAGGCGAGCTGACCTTAACTACTAAAGTGGCTAACGTTAGCTATTTACTGTGAGCCACTGCTGGAATGACAATGTGGATTTTGGTCGGTGCTGCTATGCGATCAGCTAGTTTACAAATCATTGCCAACTAACGTTACGTTAGCTAGCACATTTTCACGTGTTACTGAACTATAACTAACCGAGCGTTAGCTAAGCTAGACTAGCCAGTCAGCGAACTTGTTATCGCTTATTTAACAAGCTAACGTAAATTAAGTAACGTTAAGTTAGCTAGTGTTAGCTAGGTGGGCAGGTGGTTAGGCTTATAATTTAACGTTAGCGAATTATTATTTATTTATTTTTACTTTGATTTAACGTTAGCTAACGTTGGCTTTCATTCATTTTCATTGGTTTTCGTTAGCTAACTTTACGAAAGATTAACTAAAACATTTGTGAGCTAACGTTAGGTCGTAAGATTGACTAACTTTGCAAGGTTCATATTGTAACGTTAGCCAACCTAACGCTAACCATAGGCTGCTTGCTTATTAACTTTAGCTATATGCATAATGATAGCTGATTAAGCTAATTGACAGTAACTGAGTTAACGTTAGCATTTGGCTTAACGTTAGCTAACACGTTACCACCAATTTCCCCCCCAAAAAATTCCGAAAATCGCCCATGTTCAATTGAGTCCCATACAATTATCACACTTTCCCCTCCATGCCTCCCTTTAAAACCCCCCATCTATCATTGACTCCCATGCATTTTTAAAGCATCCTACATTTATGGGAAAATCCCCCAGTCTGGCAACCCTGGCTACCACCTTGCGAAAGTATCGTTGCCATGGTAATTCGCAGGCGATAGCCAGCAGATTCACTCAGAATTACATGCCAGCTTGTTCGCCAACCTACGGGCAGAAGGTACTGACTACTGCGGATAAGAGTTGGCTAACTTGAACTCACGTTAGCTCAGAGACGGCACCTTTAGTGATGGAAAGAGCCTAACATTACTCGAATCTTTGTACTTGGCTAACGTTTAGTGAAATGGGTGTATTTGAGTTCATATCAGCTTCCATTCTGCAGTCTGTCATTCACCAGCGTCTCGTTCCATCTGATTACAATTTCCTCGTGCGTGTAACGTCAAGGCACAGAGCTTGTGCCCAGTTTCTGGCATTTGGGAATGCTGTTTTCTATGTTGATATGCAAGTGAAATTAGAAGTTAAACTTTAGATCCACCGTCATGCTAATGAGCCTTGGAACCATTAAGTGAAATTAAATATTTAGATCCAGGGGAGAGGGAAGCTTTCTTCTTGATACTGGGGTTGGATGAGAAGGGATATAATACTGTACCCAACCAGGAATTCACAGAATTTGATTGTAATCAAATAGCTTGACAGCAAGTGGAAGTGATTTATTGCTTCCTTGGTAGATGTGCCCCACATAACTACATTTGAAGAAAGAGTAGGTTTATGACATGACACAACAGTTGGGTGAGAGGTTTAAACAAACCTCTGATCCACTGATAATGGAAGTAATTAAGCCATAGGCATGTGTGTGTGTGTGTGTTATTTTTAAATTATTCCTCTAGAGACATGAAGACATTATAAAGTTAGTTCAGACTGAGACTTGTAAAATGCATTGTCTTTTATAACCTTTCACCCTAATTTTGCAATTGTATTCCTGTTGTTTTTCTGTCTGTCCATAATCCATATTCTTATCATTTTATGCCTTTCTGCATTTGCTTAGGGGATGTGGTGTGTTCATGTAAATTTTAAAACCAAATTGTTCGCTTCTGTGGATGTGCCAGATTCCCAGATTTTAAGTGTTTTAGCAGGATTAGACTTGAATCATTCTAGGAATGAGATCACTCATGGGGATTACAAAGTGAAGCGCCTTTAATGTATTTCAACATGTCAACCGGATCCTCCGGTTCTCTGCTGTTTCTCACGGACACAAGCTGAAAGGGAAAGCCAACCACAGGTGTTAGTAGAGATACTGGGGACCTGTTGGAATGACTAAGCATGCCCTGTTATAACATTTCCTTCCCTTTTTTTTTTAGACAGTAGTTCCTAAAGGTTTTTGTAGCAGTGCTTGAGTATTTTGTTCTTAAATGAGCATTGTTTTTTGTTGTTGTTGTTTATCAACTTTAGTACTCTTTGATCTAAAATCTAGTCAAACATAAAACGTAGGCTAATTGGTTTTATTCAAATGTATTTTTTTTTTATAGAAAAATAACTCAAGAACTAAAATTACGCTGGTATTGAGCTTTGGACCCAGTGGCATTTTCAGTGTGCTTACATTGGTCACTGTGCTTGAACGTGATTTAGAAACTGATAGACTATCCCATTGCAAGTAGTCATATCAGACCAGTTGGCTGTTGTTTAAGCTTCCGTTTAAGGATTGTATTTTTAGACATTGATTAAAAATGGAAGCCCCAACCAGCTGAGCTTTGGCCTTTTGTGGTTGACCTTTAACTGGCTTCTGGTGATGTCTCATGGCCAGAGAACCCCTCCTTTATATGGACCCAGTTAGAGCTGATCGGGGAAGATTGAAGCTTAACCTTTGCAGTATTCATGATTGGCTGGACACTGTCAGGGGCAGACATAAACAAGACATCAAGCATGAAAAGGGTGTTTGGTGCTCCCTATCATTGGACCAACTCTTGCGGTCGCACGTAGGGTCACTCCACATTGTTCGCGTTGAACTATCCTAAATTGGCCCCTTATAACAATTTACTTTAGAAGTGTAAAACTGAACAATACAAAAATATTGTGAAAATAGAGATGAGGCCGATGTGTTTTGTGATCTCCCTCTTTCCATGTTAATCTGTGAACATAAAAGTTGTGCGTTAAGCAGCTATAAGATGAAACTGATTAGACTTTTTACAGTGTCAAATATTATAGGTATAATAATTGGTCTCTGCTGACTAATAAAGATATCATGTATGGCATGACCTGCTCCATCATTTTGAGTCATTTTGACCCAGAAACACGTTTTGGGTTTTATATATGGCTGTGAAGAGATACGGTCATTGAAATCATAACTAACCAAACTGTGTTTTTGAGAAAAAAGGCTCCACAGTTCAATTGTCTTTTGTCTGATTTGACAAGAATTATATTTCTGTACAAACAAGCTGTTGCAACCTCTGACTCAAAATGATGCGTTTCCTAATGATGAGGATTAATTATAAACACTGGCATCATTGAATAAAGAACACAACGGGATTTTTGTCTGCCTTTCCTTTCTCCCGGCACATACCTTTGCAGCTCTGATTAGTGGGTGGCAGCGGCAACAAGCCAAGCGGCACTGCACGTGATAGTCCCGCCCACAGAACCCATGAGAGTGCTGTCTTGCTTCTGTGTTTCTCTCCCTCACTCTCCCTCACTCTCGCTCACTCTCGCTCACTCTCGCTCACTCTCGCTCACTCTCCCTCACTCTCCCTCACTCTCCCTCACTCTCCCTCACTCTCCCTCACTCTCCCTCACTCTCCCTCTCTGCTTTTCTCTGATTATCAGAGAGCTGCATTGTGCCGCCAAATGAATAATATTCTAACTAGTTTTAATTGTCTTTTTTCTTTTTTTTTCTGATTTGGCGCTTAGTTGCCATGCCAAAGATGTGTCTATGCAGGAAGGGCCCTGATCAAAATGGGCCACTACAAAATGTAGACATTTGGGCCCACGTCACAAACTAGCAGGGATTTACGCTCATGAGGCTTGGGCCAGTTGCAATCTAGTCCAGTCCAGGGTGGCATTAATGATGTGTGAAATGAGGGCTGGAGTCCTGCTGATTGTGCAGTCCGTTTATATTCACTTTATTTTATGATGTCATTTTTCTACTGAAGCCCTAATCATGCGACACTTTGGAAAAGCTAAAAGTGAGCGTACCCATCACGGTAAAAGAGGCGGCTGTTGTGGATTACAACACAGGAGTTCATTTTTGAGCCGAATTTGTCACCAACTTGAGTTTTACCAAGCTTTTAGTTTTTGTGCTAGATGGTTTTGTCCAGAGTATCGGCCTAACTCTTGGATTTGAAAAATCGCCAACTGTTCTTTCCTAGCCAACAGGCATTTACTTTCTACTTATTTTACCTCATTTGATATGGGCGGGTCTTTTGGGTTGGTGAAATAAATACCGACGCTCTCGCCACAGCTTCATATGGTCCTAATTTTTCACTTTTCAACATTGTATCTTTGTGCTTCTGTTGCTTTGACTGCTGGCCTGCTGCTTAGTTAGCAATTGTATGGTCACAGACGCTGTTTTGGTTTTTGAACATTGTTTTTGTTGTTTGTAGTTGAGATTATTCTCTAGAGATTTCTGACTTACCGTAACCTGAATCACAGCTCTAATGTGCTTCACAAGTAGTTATCCTTTCTTTTCTTGTCTGGAGTAAAAGTTATAGGCCTACTGTTTTTCTGCTCAACATTTTGGCCCCAGTGTTAAGGTTCTTACAGAGTGTTGAATACAAGGATGAGACCCATACGAGGCGGATAGCTCGGCAGACTGTCCGTGGACTTTTCATAGTCGAGCGTACACGAGTCATATTCACAGTGTACCCAACCCCCCTTTTTAGACAATATTTACAAACATTTTTGTGAGCAACATTGCTAACAATGTTCATGAAAAAAGACTTCTGTACAAAGGAGTCGAAACAACAGGTCCGCGTGGACTATCTAGGGTCCTCTTTGGGTCCACTATGATATAATTTATGTCCATGTGGACCGGTGTGGACCTGCGGACGTCTGATCACGTATTGTTTTTGGTGACTATGAAATGGCCTTTAGACTCCATCTCTACTAGGGAAGGGAGATTTAACGATTTTGTCAAAAATATTACAAGCTGATTTGTTCTTATTTTAGCTACTCCCTTTTGTGCCTGAAGCCAGTTTTACAGCAGCCGACCCACTTAAAGGCATCGCAGAGCACTTTCAATGGCTTAGGCTAGCATGCGCAACAACGCTCTTTGATAAGATAAACGCTTGTTTTGAACCGTTACCCGGCGTGGCTCTGGCCTTTCTCATGTCCTAGCCAAGATTGCTGAGGGGGCATAGGCTATACACGCTTTGACCCACTGCTATGGCAACTATTTTTGAAGAATAACTCAAAAAATATTTTTTTCGAAACGTTTAAGAATCTGCTTGCTAGTACTCGTTTACTTGAGTTCCCACCCGTAAGGTCCCGCCCCTAATCGCTACCCAGTTCCCCATGGAATCAGCCCTTGTGGGTTCTCCATGGAACTTCCAGCAGCCTGTCTTATGCTCTTCATGTGGAGAGACTCGGGCGAGTCATCGTTTTCATCCCCTATTTACGATCAGCCCATAGAAGCCCTCCGTTAGGTATCTAACAGTAATTTATGTAACGCCCTGCTTGAGAGAGAGGCTGAGGGTCATATTGTCCGAGTGATCTTTGCCAGCATGGTGAGGACAAGATGGATGGGATGTATTTACTTATGTTTAATGGTCCCGGTTTCTCTGTCCTATAGTATAAAGATCTGCTGATGTAGTGGTGGTATTATGGATTAGATGACTCGGGCAGGTGAAACGAAGATCAGGCAGGTGCTGAATCGGCTATCCAACGTCGGTCTTGACGGCACGTAGATTTGGTCGCTCAGTATATGAACGATTCTAGTCATGAAGTCCCTCGGCCTAATGACTTGGTAGTCTAAAGATTTAGATTTGTTATCTGAAATAACCGCTCTCTGATGTTGACAGTGTACGTATGCAGCAGGAGCACAGAGCATAGGCGGTCAAGGCAAAGATTGAAAACGATCGTTCGAGTATTGTCGTTCGGTGGTTGCTGTCGTGTCTATTACTTGTTAAATTGATTCAGGACAATATTCCGTGTGTTTGACAGAATTCCGTACGTTTACGGTTGTCCGTTTTTCCTTTGAAAACAAAATTGGATCGAATGAGTGTTTTCAATCAACCTGATGGGCCTACGTAATAAAAAATAAAGACGTGCAATGAGCACTGGCGTTTGTTTGGCATGAATCATGACCATGATTATCGCTTTCCCCCTTTCCTCCAGATCAATAATGCATACAGAAAGTGATGGTCTTATCCAATTGTTGTGAATAATGGACAAGCTTCACTTGGACATTAACCGAGCGCGCAGAAAAATTGCAAAGTCATAGCGCGCCGCTGTGGAATGACTCATCGCAGATGGAACAGTACGACTGTCCTCAAGGTATTCCGGGATTCTGACAATCATTAGTCATCCATACAGTTCCGTTAATCCCTAACTTTATTTTACCCGTTTTTGCTAACGTCTCTTTCACGTGCGTGTCCTGAGGTCTTAACTGCGCACGCCCCAGCGAATGCGTATCGTTCACACTTGCGCCGGTGTGTAAGAGGAGCTCACGACATTTGTGACTGAATGAAATTCTCCCCCCCCTCCAACTAGGAGAGCCATTTCCTTGGAGAATGCCTAGATAATGTAGCTGTTAGTTTTTTCCTCCCGTACTATTTTCAGAGGATCTCCCCTCAGAGGTTGTACCACGAGAATGGACACACAGAAGTCTTTTAGACAGGCTTGCAGATGAGTCACGGGGGAAAAACAGTGTTGAGCATTGCTGCTGCTTCTCAGCCTCCAACAGATCACATTCAGAAACTGAAAGCGGATTTTACCATGGCAACCTCCTTCTGCGCTAGAAAAAAACACTGAAGATACCAAAAGGACTTGTTTGTTCTCTGTGTTTCTGTTTATAGAAGATAGTTTGTGTGTGGGCCCCCCCTCTGTCCCTGGTGCACAATAAATTAGTCTTTTCTAAGGAGGTATTTTCACATTTGTGTGGGCTCAAGAAGGTCAGGTTAATTTACTATTAGATGAAGATGTCGGCCACTTTTCTCCTTGCCAAACTGAGTGGGGGGCGGGAGGCCCTTAAATATCCGTTCAGGTTAGTTTTTTCTGACAGAAAAAGATTGGCTGTGGTTAAACGGCAGGGGAATTGGTGGAAGCAGCAAGTACCTCTTTCCGGGAAACCTTGTGGTGGGGAGGGGGTGGATTCATACTGTACTCTGAGGGGCAGAGCAGAGGATTGTGCGGATTTTGGGTGAAAACATCCCACGTGAACTCATATTATGACACTTTGTTTCATTCTGATGGCAGCAGGTCTAATTTCTGTGCCTGGTTCGTCAGCCATATTAGAATAGAATAGAATAACTTATTTTCCTGTTGGGGAACTTCAGTTGTAGCCCCAGCAACAACAAAAAAGACACAGACAGTGGGGCAGACCCACAACACAAAAACAAACAACATCGTTGCATTAATCACACTAATTAAGTGAATCAAGGTGAAATACCCATGATTAAAAATAGCCCCCGCTGTTCCGAGATGTCCAGTGTCATTAAGCAGTCCAACACACAAACTCTGCCTCCGCGACTTTCCTCCATACACGCAGTGTTGCGGTCTCTGTCCACTGACGAAACGGAGCATCGAACTGCGTCAAGCTTCCCAGTCGTCGCCTCACTCCTCCGCCGCATTATTCTCTCCTTCCCTTCCCTGGTTGCCTTTTGGAGATTGCCTGCACTCCCGGATCAGTCCCGACATCTTCAACTCTGGTGAAGAACGATGGTAAACTTTGTTGCTGCAGATCCAACGGACATTCCCGAGCATATGTTGCGAATGCGTCTCCATGGTGACGACCACAAACAAAATTATATCGACTAGACAATTCGTCAATATTATCAAAACGAGCAGCAGGAGTGCCCTGAAAAATCTCCAGCCCGCTTTCCCGTCCCACTACAGACGCACAACGCGTGAAAAAAAACAAAAGACAAAAGCCCGACACAACAAAACGCATTCAAATGAACAAACACGAACACAAGAGACAGCTGCACTACATGTCGCCATTACAGCGCCACGTGACATAATTAATTACTCTAAAAGAGCTTTGAGTGTTAAATCGCCCTTGATTTCTCTGGTTCTCCTGAAATCTTGCATACGATTATAGCGGAAGGGTGCTTCACAAAAACATGAGCAGTATTGTTGCTGAGCCTTCTAATTCTCCATATGGAATCCGTTTTTATGAAAATCCAAATGGACCATGCCAATCAGTCATGGAATTTCACATGGAATGACCCAGAAGCCACTCGTAGTGCATTACAAGGTGGGTGGGTAGTACTAGGGTGGATTCCAATCGCTTATTTTATCCGTCCTCTTCTCCTCTGTCCTCGCCTGACCCGGAAATCGATTGGGGTTTAAAGACATTCCAAACCGCTAAATGCGCCACAGAAGAGCGAGGAGTGGGGAATGAGGAGGCTCCCAGAGGATGCTTCAGTGAGAAAACACAAGTGTAGCCTTTGTGGTAGAAGCGTTTTCTCAGAACGCATGACGTGTATACATTATCCACCACTCTCCACATCTGCCACGTAGCAGGCACACCCCTACACAAATGCAATTTTACCGTTCCTTTCCATTTATTAAAAAGTGCTAATCCATAATGACACTCATTTTTTCTAACTAACAAAAGCTACGTTTATTCATGAAGAAATATGCTACAAAACATGCTTAAGTACGTAAGCATAATATGACGGTAATTGATTGAGCAAGGACATTCCATTTGCCTAATGCATCTTGCCTCGATTCCTCCATCCTCCTATCTGATCTTTGCATCCTTTCCTCGAGACCTCCATTTGGCGGAACTTTGTGGCGAGGAAAGAACGCGAGGAAGGAATGCAAGGAGTGAAAATAAGCGATTGGAAGGAACCACGATGTTGCTAATTACCCATGGTGCACCAGGCCAATTGACCCTTGCACAATCAAAGGCAGTACCGTTAACATAGGTTGTTATCATTAATTCAAGTAACCATGTGAGACAAAGAACAGCATATGGTGCCTATATAGTAAAATGGCTGATGTGCCCTGTTTTCCACTTCAGGATTAATTAGGCATGAACTCTGATTGATGTTTGTATCTTTAATGAGCAATTTGTTTCAGCGTTTTTGTTTTTAATGTTGCGGAGTCTTAATGTTCTCCGCACAATGTAACAAAAGGCTTTTCTTTTTAACAAACGCTCTTATTTTGATATATCCCCAGTACCTTTCAACTCCTCCATGCCTGCTTTGATGAATGGAACCCCGCAGCACTAATGTGTAAAGTAATCGGGGGGGCCCCTGAGTCGAAGAAGGTTCATATCCACGCCAGTGAACGCTTCGGGTTTAGCCCTGCAGTAATGGTTGTCTTTAGTGTGACGAGTGCAGTGTGTCCTCTGCGCTTGCTACCAAACCTCAGCTGCAGTAAGATGAGGTTTATCCAAGTGGGGCATAGCTTGGTTAGTGCTTGACTGGCAGCTCCAGTAGGAGACTCAATACACTGAACTTATACCCCAGTGCATTGACAAAGACTACTGTAAGAAACACTGGAGCAGATGTTAAAGCGAGGGTCTGGTTCTCTATGGTCATTAAAGATCCCATTGCACACCAAATCACAAAGAGCAGGATTGTTCCCCAGGGTTCTTGAGCAAGAGAGCCCCCATATACTGTAATTAGCATTATGACCCTGGATGAAGGATGCTGTAAAATGCAATCCATTATTCATATTTATCACTACTCGTGGGGTATACGAACAGTGCACGCGATGCGATTCCCTAGTTTGTAACCCGCACATTTATGTTTTATGTTTTTATAGGGCTGGGAGGTATAGCATTATGAATTTACACAACGTTATGCGGTAATTCTTTTTCATTCATTGAATATTCAAAATTGCACATTGCAACCGTATGATAAAGAATTTGCGACAAACTCAAGGTGAAGAGTCTGTTTTGAATGAAACTCGCACCATTTCATAAAAAAGTGACGTGACGTGGCAAATGAGACGTGCACATACTTTTGTGGAAACGTGGTGTGTAAAGTCATTTTTCATTCTTTTCTGTGATGGTGTGATGTGTTCACATGGAAGCTGCAAGGTGTTTCTGCCTAATGGATTTCATATGAACACCATCAACACCCAATAGAAGCATATTACATGCTCTCTGAAGTTTGGAGGGGACAGGTAGAGATGGGCATTATGAACATGATACGAGGCCATTTGTTTGTTTATATGGAGTTAACCGGACGTTTTTAGGAATTTAGAAATCCCGCCTAGATGGATATTTTCGGTCAGCCTAATTGAATTCCAAACCTAGAAGCTTGGATTTTTAAATTAAAACATTTTTCTGGAATATCTTGTATAGTGGCCTAACATTTGCAGGTTGTACATTAGGGTTTTCAATGTGTACTATCCAATTTCTGTCAATATTTTAAACTGTTTGGTGTTCATGTTCCTAATAAAAATAGTGAAATTTATTTATCATTTCTGCATTTTGATTGATCCTTATTTTCTAGTTACAGTATATTTCACTTACTTATTGTGAAATTTGTATTGGAAAACCAAATGCCGTCAATAATATGAAAAATATAATATGATATCGCCATCCATATTGCCCAGCCCTAAGTTTTTAGGTGTTTGATATGTTTGACGAGTTAAAAAATGCAGTCTGTAGCTTCTCATTAAATGCACTCATTTGTACAACGACAGCCTGATGGGTCCATCGAGTGCGCATGTGGTCCACTGACCATAAGTGAGGCAACCAGGTGGTTCAACGGGCACGCCAGGACAACTTAATCGAAATGCCAATTTGCCGCTTGCTCGATGCCTCCCTCCAGATGCCTGTGTAAAGGCTAGACACTGCAAACAATCAGAGGTCTGGCCAGTCGTCCAAAGATTTTCAGGGCCAGAGCAAAAACTGAAGCTATAAGGCTACACGAAAACTGGATCGTTTTCTGGACCTTTTCAGCTTTTATGGTTTGCATTTTTCTAATGCTGTCGGAGACCAGACTGATTTGATTTAGGGCACTTTCTCGTACGAAGCACCAAATCAGTTCCTCGTGACTGTTGGGCCTCCTAGGGGGAAAAAAACAACATGCGATTCATCTGATTTTGCAGACGGGCGGCATTTTCTTTGCCTTACGTAATCATTTGTCACTGTTTTTTGAGTTGTTGGCCAGCATGAGAAAAAAATCCTGTGATCCTTTATTATGTTTCTATGGCATCATAACAATGCGTCTTCCATTCAAGTTTGAAAGTAGTTTTTTTTTCTTCTTCTGGATGAAGGTGTGGCTTTTTGCTCCAGTGCAAAGCAGCAACGTTTTTCTAATGTAATGGTCGCTGTCCTGCGGAACAACTGTTCAGCCTTTACGGACTAGGAGAGGCATGACCCTTACAATGTTAAGTGCATTCGAATTAGGCCTAATGGGATTATGAGGTTTTTTTCATGCATCTAAGGGTACAGCCAGGAGCTGGATATTCATCAAATTGTGAGGCAACTCCAGTATTAAGGTAGAACTGGAAATGCTTCTTGGGCCAGAAAGCACTTCACCAGGCGATGTAACTTTATTTCAAACTTGTGCCCAAGAGCTCAGTCAACTCTGGGTCATAATAAGGGATCAATTCCTGGTTTCCAACAAACCAGCAGTAAATTTCATACTAATTTTAAGCCCCTTTATCCGGAAATGTGCGATTCCTTTGAAGTGATGGAGACCTGACTGCACCGTGCCGCTCGCTGTTGTTTAGTCATTGTGCTGGATATCGGGAGGGCTGGAGTCAGACTGAGCTCGTTAAACTGGACGCGTTTATCATTTCCAGACGGCCACGTTTCCTGCGGTGTCGTTTTTCCCCTTCGTCCTCCCAGCGCCGTTACACGAGCCGTCCGCCGCAGTGCCGCGCTGCTGGAAAAGCCAGTCTTTCCGGGAGAAAGGATGCCTGCGTTCTGCCACTCGCTGCCCCTCGGCTTTCTCCCGAGATCGAGGAAGACCCTCGCAGTAAGACCAGCGCTTTACTGCCCTGTCTCAGAGTGCAGGTCTCTTCTAGGCGTGAGAGAATTGTTGAGGTGTTTTTCTTGTGAGTTTTATCTCAACTTTCAATGTTTAAAAAAAGCTTGGTTATTCTCACAGCCCCCTCTGAAACATCAGCAAAAACATTACACTACACAGTATGGTCTAAAGTATCTGGACACCGCTTGGTCTGGGGATGTTTTTCATGGTTCGGTGTAGGCCCCTCAGTTGTACTGAAGGTAAATCTTTAACGCTACATCATCCAATGACATTCTAGACGATTCTGTGCTTCCAACTTTGTGGCAACAGTTTGGGGAAGGCCCTTCCCTGTTTCAGAATGACAGTCCGCCTGTGCACAAAGCGAGGTCTATACATAAATGGTTTGTCGTGATTGGTGTGCAATGTGGAAGAAGCCCTGACCTCAACCCCATTGAACACCTTTGGTATCAATTGGAAAGCCGACTGTGAGCCAGGCCTAATCGCCCAACATCAGTGCCCGATCTCGCTTATGCTCTTCTGGCTGAATGGATGCAAATCCCCACAGCAATGTTCCACCATCTAGTGGAAAGCATTCTCAGAAGAGTGGAGGCTTTTATAGCTGCAAAAGGGGGACCAGCCCATATTAATGCCCATGATTTTGGAATGAAATGAGCAGTTGTCCCCATACTTTTGGCCATGTAGTGTATTCCTAACATCTCTCCATAGCAAAAGTTGATAACAAAATAATGCAACTAATATATATTGCACTAATGTTTCAAGTAAGAAGAACTATTCCAAGACAACTATTCCTGCCCATGTATTTCTACGTTCGTTCATGTAACTTTGCTTTTGAATGGATGTTTCTATTGGTTTAAGTAGATATGAGCCGATGTTATTGGTTGAAGTAAACATGAGCTGATGTTGTTATTGGTTGCCGTAGATATGAGCCAAAAATTGTAGAGGAGCAGGAAGCAGAAGGGAAATACAAAATAAGTCATTTGGGGCTTGTGTGGCTGTGTTGTTATAAGGGAATTCTGGTCAGAGGATACAGAAGTTAGGCTAATGTTTGTAAGGACTGAGAGTCTGTTGTCACTGGTCGTTTCTATGGAAAACCCTGAAACGTGTCAAACTCTGCTATACGGATATGGGATATGCCCTGCCGACTCGTAACATGGCCGATGGCATACCTGCCATCCCAGTATGACTCGTGAAGATTTAAACATTGCTTACGTTCCATGTATGCAACAAGTAAATGGCATATTTTTTTCCCCCCCAGCTCCTGTACCCATTCATGTTTTTGGGTACATGCGATTTGACGATGAAGAATTGAATAATAACCTGCTGCCCCGCCCCTGTTTTCAGAGAGATGGTCCAGGCCAACTGCGTTCACTGGAGGAAGAAGTTCTCCTTCCTGTGCAAGATGAGCGCCAGCGCCAGCACTGGCATGCTGGACCCCTGCGTGTGCCGAGTGTCCGTGCGCAAGGTCAGGAGTGTGCGCAGCTCGCCCGTCACTGCTGCTTACCCCTCCGCAATACACCAGTGCCTGCCGCAGGGAGGTTTAATGGTTCTTAAACAAAAAAAACTAAAAACAAAGTAACTAAAAAGTACAGTTTTTTTAAGTAACTAAGTGGTAGAATTTAACGATTTTGTGGGACAAATATATTTAATTAAGGTAGAAAAACATGGGTTTGGCCTCAATCTGTCTCAGACCAGATATAATCAGTCTGACTTCAATATAATTTGTTTTAACGTTCAGTGTTTTAATTGTATCTTCCTTTTTTGTGTAAGAAGACAAAGGCCTTGCCTAAATTTGTCAAAGTTTGTCATAAAATTACAAATTTACCTTGTTAGGCATTAAGCACATGGCGTTAGGGATTCTGGCTTTGCCATTTTAATGTGATGACCATGTATTTGTCTTGTTTTCAGGAACTCAAGGGTGGAAAGACGTATGCCAAGGTAGAACTCAAAGTTTCTTTGTGGTTTATTTTTTTGTGCCTGCATGGTTAAACTGTAACATTGTTGGCTGTCCAGTATCAGTGAAGTTGTGCATTAGTGAAACGCTTCTTTTCTCAGTTCTTGGTACCAAGGGCACCGATATGGTCTTTGCACAGTAACTACTTTGTCTTAACAGTGAATAATTGACTTTTAAAGCAAGGTTTGACACCCTGTTTATCTGGCTGTGCCCGAGTGAAAACTGCAGAACAGTTCCAACTTTAGCAGATTGCAAAGCCTCATCCGCAGTAATGCCGTTTGAACAAACATGCAATTGTACACACGGATACAGATAAGTTTATGCCTAGTGAATTCAGTCAAGTAAAAAACACCTCAAACACAAATACTTAAAAAAACACTGAGTTGGAACAGACATGTTTACGCATTGGTATATGGACTCATGTTGTACTGCTTTTGGTTACAACATCAGAAAACAAAAGCAATCAGGGTTGTTTTGTCTTCTGGCGCAGCTCGGTTTCGCCGACCTGAACCTGGCGGAGTTTGCAGGCTCCGGTAGCACCACCCGCCGGTGCCTGCTGGAGGGGTACGACACACGGAACATGCGGCAGGATAACTCCATCCTCAAGGTAAGGGTGGCCCGGAGGAGGCGTTCCCAGCGTGCCCACGATCGAGGCAATCCACGTCGATACGGCGCGTATCGTTTGTGTCGAGGCTAAACATGCAGTAGCCTGGGGCCACGGCAGCCAGCGGGGCAGTTCGTCTGCTGACTCGTAATGTGACAAATGTGAAGGGGCCTGAATGTGTTTGTAAGGTGCTTTGCAAAGGGTCTTGGAGATGGAAAAGTTCATAGCTTTGTTTCTTTTTTTTTTTATTTCTTTTTTTTTTTTAACTCAAATGCACAAAAACGCATTAATCGAAGACAATTCACGTCACCCAGTATACTCCAATAGATTATAATATATATATCAAATTGTGTACTACATAAATTACGCTTTTTTTTTTCTTCTGTAAAAGTTATGCATGAGAAGGTCAGTGTTTTATTTAATGTTGGACCATCGTTTTCAAGAGCAATTGGAACGTTTCCAATTTGTTTAATGAAGACATTTGGTGAAGAATATTGTGTGCCCCTTTAGTACATTTTCACACTAGGAGCGATAGCCAGTACCTGAGTGTTAACATAGTTTTTCTGTTCTGTGTTTTAGGTGGTGATCAGCACACAGCTTATGTCGGGGGACCCCTGCTTCAAAACGTAAGAACGCCTCCGATTTATTGTGTGCAGGCCTACTGCTGGCCCACTCTGCAAGCAGCTCTCCTTTGCATTTGGTTTGCATGCTGCTTTGAATTCAGAAATGTCCATTAGAAAGTCATCTGAATGACAACAGTTAAATAATAGTTTCATAACATATCACTATAAGAGTTGCACTGTCTGGCTGGTTATGAGAAGAGCACATTGCAGTCTGACCGCACTCAGACTTCTTTTGAACAAGTTTCCTGCACAGGATGTTGTCTGAAGGGTTTCTTTTACCGGCTGACCAAAAAGGTGTCTTCAGCCTCTGTTGAAGTTTAAAATTTCTGTATTTTTTATTGGTGTTTATTGGCATTGATGTACGTTTAGCGCATATTCACTTTTTACTTAGTTTATTTTAACTTATGTAGAGACATTCACACTTTTTCATGAGTAGCTACCTGTAGCACTGCCTGCAGATGTTCTTTGAGAAGTGTCTTGCCGTTCTCCCTCGGTCAGATAGTTTTGTGGGGACTTTATGAGGATTATGTTTGTTTTGGTGGATAACATTTCCAGATTTACTCGGTGAAGCGGAAAAAAGATGGGGCAGTTTTTTACCCATTAGAACTCCCAAGGAAGGTGATTTAAGAATGAAACATGGAGGCCATTTTGTTTTTCATCAGCAGCACAGTGATTTCGGCAACCTTTGAGTTATTTCTGAAAAGTACCTCAAGCGCGGTCGACAAAAAGCCCTCGATCCTTCAGCTCCAACATTCAGAATCAAATGTCATTCATCTTTGCCGCCCAAGGCAGTGGACAACCTGGGCTGCATAATCAGTCTGGGTCGTATGCGGGTTCGTGGAGGATTGAAACTAGTCATTTCTGGCATGGCTGCCGTTTGATTTAATCCCAGCATGGAGCCATTTCATAGTCGTACATCATCTAGTTTATGATGGGGAAAAACTTCTACGTGTGCATTATTGCACACCTACAGGAGTGAGCTGTTTTTTTAAATCTTGGAGTATTTTCTGTCAGTTGAGTTTAAGGTGTTAACTTTTTTTTTTTGCTTGCATATGTGCAGTCGATGTAAGGGAATACTTTGTGTTATATAATGAAACGGGGCATTGTAGTAACACACCGCCTTTCGCGATATGAAAAGCATCTCTGTGGTTAACCGTGAACGGTGATGTAATGAGCGGCTTGCAGTCTTGCACAGAAAAGTGAGCGTTCAAGATGCAGGTTAATACAGTTCGTGCCGCAGCAATTTGGCCACGAGGTGTTTTTTTGGGAATGCGTGTATAAATCAGCTGTAGACTTTGGCTCTGCATTGCACAAGCTCAAATTCCTAGAGCAGATTAAGCCCTGTACAATCCATACCCTGAGCCTATGCCGTACCCTGTTTTGACTTGACTACTGATGATACAGCAAGCAGTCAGGATTTTCTGGAAACTCTTAAAATTGTATTCAATGTCCAGTTAGGTATATAGTACATGCTAAATAATAATTTCCAGTTAAAGTGCTGGTGCTTTGTAGAAAATGTCCCAAGGTACCCTTTTGAATTTGTAGTGAAAGAAACCTATATTAGAAGTCACTTGCCTGCCTTGGCTCGAACAAAGACGTTTCAGTGCTGTTGAAACGGAGCTGCGTTGTTTGATTTCTGGCTTGTATCTGATACAGCAGACAGCAGGGGGTCGAGCGGACCGCACAGTTAGAGGTGAAACATTTGGCAGCACATTCTGTTTAGGTGCAACTTGATGAGCCATGACGGGGCTGGTCCCATCCATCTCACTCTCACTCTCACACTATCTCTCACTCACTCACTCACACTCTCACTCACACACACGCACACACGCACACACACACACGCACACACACACACACACACACACACACACACACACACATGTATTATATGTGTGGTGGGGATAAAACCTAACCTAACCTAAACCTAACCCTAACCCTAAAAAACTAAAAACTAACTAAACCTACCTTATCTATATTATTGGGATTATTCCTAAACCTAACCCTAACCCTAACCTACTAAACTAAAAAACTAAAAAAACCCCAACCTTAACCCTAACCCTAAAAACCCTAACCTAACCCTAAACATAACCCCCTAATCTAATCCTAATCCTAAACCCATATAAATAAAACTATACCTAACCCCCCTACCCCAACCCAACCCCCCCCTAAATTTTCCCTCCCCTGACCATGTCCCAGTCCCACGAGGGGGCATTGACCAATTTTTATTCTAATGGAGATATCCCCCCCATTATTTGTTCCCATGAATGAGAACACTCACACACACACACACACACACACACACACACACACACACACAGTCAGAGAAGAGGGGAGATTTAGGGGAGTCAGATTCTAAGAGCCACTGGCTGCTGTCTGAAGAAATGGACCTCATTGGCAGTGTTAATTGGATGTGCAAAGATATCTATGACAGGGAATTGTAAGAACTGCTTATCAATACTTGTTTGTACAACCAACCAAAGTTTGTTCCTGGGTTAGTGTTTCAAAGACTTATTTTATACTGAACTGAAAAGGTATTGCAATCTCTACTTAAATTATTGTCTCCAGGCAAATCGCCGTGGAATGTTAATCTAATCTGTCTCCAGTTAGATGCGTGTAATTGTTAATTGGAATCGTTTTAGATTTAGGCTGAAATGAGGATCAAGTGTCTTTCTGTTTGTTTGCCATTTTCTATTTTGATTTTGACATGCATCATTATGAGGCGGCGGACCGTAAATGCTGGATGTGACTGGGTGTTTTCTGCATTGGTCAGTGACGATTGCATGTTGCTGTATGCAGTGGCGATTTTAGCATGACGTTTCTGGAGGGGCAGTTTTGTATGACATCACCATAAAAATTAAATAAATAAAGATAGCCAATTAGTCTACGGTAGGCCTATGCTATGGGCTGCGCTGCAGGCCAAGCGCCAGGGAGCAGAAAGATTTCAAACTGAATACAATGTATCACTTCACAACAACACAACACAGAACCCTACATTGAGGTTGCCTACACTGCAACAAAGGATAGGATGAGACGGACACGTTTCTTCAATAACTTGCTTGTATGCTTTATCTAAACCGTAAATACAAGCATATGACACGTTGTTAACTTGTAGGAAAGTGAAAACAAGTTTGATCAAGTTTATCGAGAACTAATGCAATTATAGCCTAGCTAAAAAATAGACAACGCAAAGCATGCCAACGGCATATTATAATAACAAGAATTATCAGATAAATGTCAAATAAATATGTAAACGTTTAATACAATATAATAGCTACTTTGGCTAGTTAAGTAGCCTATCTTTTGGGCTACTGGCTACAACCTCTTTGTGGTTCGTTGTCATAAAGCATATTTTTAGATCATAACTTACAGTCCTGATGCGCTACTTGCTTTCTCCCACGGAGAATATCAGAGAGAGGGAGAAAGAAAATGTGATTGCAGCGATTAAAAGAAGCATTTCTGTCCCTCCGCCCAATATAATTTGCGGCAGGTTTTCCCTGCTGACACAGATCACGCTCACGTTGTTTCTGTAGCAACGACACTGCAGAGACATAGGACAGGGAGCGCAGTCCCCAGCGTGAGCACACACATACACACAAAAACAGCACTATAAGGAGTGTGAGTCAAGTTTATTATGTTTATACACGCCAATTTCACAATTGAATCACTGTTTTGTATTAAATATAAAATACATTTTTCCACAAAGTTCAGATGTTACGAGTATCTTGCACGTCTGGTGGACCTGCCCCTAATGTAAAAACGCCACTGACTGTATGTAAGCCTTTCGTCAGCAAGGCCACGGCTTTCTGTGGTGGCGGGAGCCAAAGTACGTCACCCCTGACTCTGAGCGTGTTGGCCTGAGGTAGCGTGCTGTCCCTCCACACTGCCCGTAACCGCCCACGCCGTGAGTCATGCGCTGCAATGTAGCGCGCAGGAAAACCCAGCTCTTCGGCTCTTACTTCACCACAGGAGCCCGGGGAGCTCCGAACGAAAGCTTACGTAATCGGCAACGTGGCCAAGGTGGCCCCCGCCCCCTGCAAAAGCACACAGATTATGATTCGCTCGTTCTTTTTTGGGCTCCAGGCCTCTTTCAGGCGCACATTCTGCAGCGTGACCCACATTTCACCATATCTCATTGGACTGCGCCTCTGCCTGAGCGAGCCCCCACGTCACGGCTTTGCTTTGATGGACGCTTGAGCGGTACGCCGCTTTCGAATGGCAGATTCCCCTCATTTCCGCAGCCCTGATAAAGGTCACCGCTTGCTCTTAATTTCTGCATGTTAAGGTCGTCTCACGAAACCCGTTTGATGGTGAACAGAAGGGCTTGTTTTTTTAGTGCTCCTCTCTGTGACTGCAGGATTTGGCTGCTGCATTGCTTGCTCCAGTCCTTCATGTTCTGACAGGCTTCATTTGACAGGAGAAGATGAATATGGGAAGGGTTCGTGAATATATATACAGCATGTGGTTGTGTGATACTCCGTTGAAATTAAGTAACTGTTTAAAAACTTGAAAGATGTAAGGCTTCAAAAGCAGCCTGACTGGCAGTTGAGTAGCAACCGAACACACCAATCGAATGCAGCGAACACAAACTTACTGATGATTGGGTAAACTTAAAAGGCTCCTTAGCTCTAGTTGACCTTTTATGTTCTACTCGAGTCAAACTCGAAATTAACTGGGGGAATTTTGGGAATTGGCCATAATTAATTTTTTAAGATTAACTTAGTGTTTAGTTGGACATTCTAAGCGTTTGCCTGGGGAACATCCATAGGGGCCTTTTTAACACGCTGTCCTTTTAAACGGGGAGATTTCATACAGCTTGCAGACCCGTGTCCTCGGACTGTCCTCTGCTGAAGCCTCTGTGTATTCTTTTCTGAGCTCGGTGCAGTTGAGACCACACAACCGCATGCGGCATTGTGTAAGCTTACCTGAAAGGCTAACCGCATATTTGGAGATGGGCTGGGTGAAGCAGGAGGCGGGGACAGGGGCTGACTGCTCTGAGATTATGTCTTATGCCTTCAACTTGCACCGTTTTAGAAACATTTTTTTAACAATCCTTTCCGACAGATTTTTGGATCTTTTACCCACTTTCTTTTATCTGATTTTTTTAACACCCTGTGCATTGCATTTAATTTCTAGTTTATTTTTTATTTTTATTGTTATTCCATAAATACCTTCTTTAGAGTGACCTTGGGTTTACAAAAGTGCTGTGCTGTTTTTGTGCCGTTTTTTAATTATTATTTGCTTACTTGCTTATGTTCATATTGAGTAGTAATTAATAATTTTCAAGAATCAATGTTCAATTGTGTCATTGAAAAGCAAGTAAAGCAAACAGCCAGTCATGGAAATAACCCAGTGAGTCAGCACTGTCCCCTGCAGCCTGACTCTCCTCCTCATTTGTCCCTTTGCTTGAGAAATGCGGCAGAAGCACTGCTGACGCTCCAGGGTGCAGCTGCATTGGGTTTGGTTCAGGGTATGAAATGAACCGTTTTACCCACTGGCCAAAGTGGCTTGTGGATTCTAAAAATCACCAGCTGTTTTCAACATTTTACCAGCCGCCTTACCTTTTACAATATAACACAACCTGGTCGGTTATCTGCCAAAGTGGCTGCTAGAGTATAAAATCTTACCAGCCACGATCAAAATTTTACCAGCATTTCACTGGTGGTGGGTGTTAATTTCATAACCTTGTTAGGCTGCAGGCTGCAGCTACGCCGGTTTCCTCACAAGTGCTTGCTTGTTAGCAGGGGCTAACGCGCCCTCGAGGGGACAGGCAGTCTTTCAGGTGGTTGATTGTTAGCAGGGGCTAACGCGCTCTCGAGGGGACAGGCAGTCTTACAGGTGGATGATTGTTAGCAGGGGCTAACGTGCTCTCGAGGAGACAGGCAGTCTTTCAGGTGAATGATTGTTAGCAGGGGCTAACTTGCTCTCGAGGAGACAGGCAGTCTTTCAGGTGGATGATTGTTAGCGGGGGCTAGCGCGTTCTCGAGGGGACAGGCAGTCTTTCAGGTGGATGATTGTTAGCAGGGCCTAACATGCTCTCGGGGGGACAGGCAGTCTTTCAGGTGGTTGATTGGGCAGGTGGCTGATTATGTAAATGGTATCATTGATTCTAGCAGTTGTTGCATTGCTGCTAGATCTAGGTTATGTTAACTGTCATCACATTCTTCATCCACAGGCCTTCGTCCACCGCCACGTACATCGGCATACAGGGAGATGCAGAACGTCTGCACGAGGACAGGAAAGGCGGAGACTCGCACACGCCATTCCAAGGTATTTCACATCCGCTGTGTCCTCCATCTGTTCGGAAGAGCACTGGCTAGCATGCGCAGCTAACATTCATTCAGTTTAGTCGCTCTTGTGCGGTAGGGTGAGGGAAAACTGCCAATAGAAATCCTCCCTGAGCAACGTCGCAGCCAATTGCATGCTGCTCTACAGGGCTGCCAACTACAACTGCTGCCGCTTCAATTCTGGAGCTTGGGCCGCATCATTGGGCTGAGAAGCTGGGTTTTGGCTGCAGGTGCCAGCTGACGGCCCTTGCTTGCACTTATTGACCAACGGGTCAAATATGTTTCTTCCCTGTAGACTGCTGATTGACATTTTCTCTCTAGGAACATGACTGAATATGGGGATTAGCTGGATTGGCAGACCTATTTTAACCATCAGCACAGAATTACAGTGCAAGATAACAGTTTGATTGTTGAATCACTTCACCATCAGGTGAAGGCAAATGGAAGTCTCTTGATTGCAATGGAAGTCTCTAGATTACAGGCAGTGCTGGAGGGTCACAGAATTAGCCGTTCCATTGTGTTCAAATACAAGAGACATGCATGTGGCAGTACTAAGGTCAAACAGCCCGGTTCGACCAACTTCCTCAGGCAGAAGACTCAACATAGAAAAGTATCACAGGGTTAACACTTGACTTGACCATGGGGACCCTCTGAACCATCAGCAGAGGTGGCACAGGATAATGGTCTAATTTCCCCATTTTCCCTGTGTTCTCCCTTTAACAGAGCACACAGGGAAGTGTGCCTCCGTGCCCGAAGACCTGGGAGTGTACGGCCACTCCAGAACCTCCAGCTACGCAAGCCAACAGTCCAAAGTTTCAGGTACTCTACTCTACTCCCTGCTAGCGCATGCCATCAGCCACGCTACATCTATCGCCGACGTGGGGCTTCAGCTTGTGCACAGTTGGATGGGGAATGGATTGCTCAATAGATGCCTACACATTATTGTCCTGCAAGAGGAGATCCTTTCAACTGGTGCTACCAGTGATCTTACAAGCGTAGTAATGAGCACACACAAATTATATAGGGTATTTTAGTACCTGGTTTGAGACGACGTTCACAGTAAGCCTGACAGATGGGTATAACTCCTACTCGTTATAATAAAGATGTAATCTTCCCCTGCTGACAGCCTGATCGCATGTCTTTCCCGTGTTCTGTCCTGTCACACGCGTGTGCTGAGGTCATCAAAGTGGTGTTGAATCGCCGCCAAGGGTCCATTTGCTCTCTCCCGCCAATTCAATTCATGGTTCTTTTGGCGAATCGGTTGGCTTCAGATTTATGAAGTAATTTTCACCATTAAACCTATTGCAACGACACAGTGTACACACATACACACACATAGAGCTGACTGTAGCATCGACTCTCGGGCCTTTTCCAATTACGTCGCTGTCCTTCCATTATCTCTGCGACCAGCCCCCTATTAAAGAGATTTGTGGCTCCCGTCAGTGAGAAACGATTGCCCTTTACAAAAGGGCTGAGCCATAATGCCCCCCCCGCCCCTGCCCTCCATAACCCCCCCGCCACCTGGCCAATGCAGCCAGACTTTTAAACTGGTACCGCCCCTGTCGCCGCGCTGGCCCGGTGGATTTTTTTTTTTTTCCAAAAGGAAGAGTGCCCCTTACCCTCAGCAACTTCATTCTCCCCCAGGTTCCCTCTCATGCAAGTACTACCCAAACCCAATTTTGCTTAGCTTCGTTAGCATGAGGTGTAGGGTACTGGGCCGGTACGCCTGCTCGTGAGAACTGTGAAGAGGTCGGACCTATGCTTGCTCTCCGTGGAAATAACGAATGAAACTCAGTCCTGCCTCAGGAAGTTGGAGCCATTTTGAGTTGGAGGCTCCAGCTGCTTAATGAGCATAGCACAGTGGTATCATGGTTAAGGAACTCTGCTTGAAGCTCAAAGGTGGCAGGTTTGATTCCCTCTAGGGGTGCTATAATTATACCCATGAGCAAGGTACTTAACTTGAATTGCTTCAATTAAACATATTCAACTGTATAAATGGACTGTATGTAAGAATGTAATCTGGATTAGAAGAACATCAGTTAAATGGCGAGAACACAAATGTAATCCACACAGCACGTTCCTGTACTAACTTCTGTGCAAGAGACTTATCACACTGGCCCCACACTGTCCCCTACCCTTCAATTTCGCTAAGCGGGAACTGACTTTTAAAACCTGTTCCTGCACATGTAGCCACGTACACTCAAGGACAAAATGGCAGTTTATACAAGGTAAACCACAACCGATCGTTTTCATAGCGCGTTTTAACATCTCTCTGAAGGTCTGCCGTAAGGTTCAGGGGAAGCTGACGTTAAGGCTACAGTGGAGGGGATGTGCTTTATTTATTCACATGAGGAAGTACCTGTAAGCTAAATCAGTTTGTCATTTATTCTCCTCAGTTGCTGTAGTGAGATGACTCAGCCTTCCTTTTTGCTAGCTCTGCAGTGATCACTGTCATTGGTGAATACGTGTGTGGTTGTCTGTATGGTTTCTGTTAATGCATTGTTATTGGGGGGTATGTATACATAGGTGTGTGTGTGTATCTATCTGCATTAATGTTTGTATTTGCATATGTGTGTTTTTCTCTCTCTCTCGCTCTCTCTCTAGGCTACAGCACCGGACACTCGCGCTCCTCCAGTCTATCAGAACTCACCCACAGGAGGAACACCTCATTGGACAGCGCCTCCACGGGCATCGCTAGCATCCCAGAGCCCAGCGAGGAGAGAACGGCGCCCCCTGCCGGCGCCGCGTGCGCCACCGTTCCCGAGCACCCGGGCACCCCCGTCCACGGCTCCTCGTCTTCCGAGCGCCTCAGCAGGTGGGGCACTGCGAAATGAGCCGTGTTAGCCCTCAGCGGGAATTAACTTATCGGCAGCAGCACAGACGAGGAGGTGCAATGTGTAAAAATGCAGTTATGAGATTAAGCAGCTAACGCATCACAGCACTCTGAGCCGCTGGCCAATGCAGTCACATGCATCGTTGTGCGCAAGTGGCAAAACCTGACAACTAAACTACATATCACTGGTTACCATGACCACTGGTAGAAAAGGGAAGTCTTTTTAGGTCTGTATTTGGGGTACAATAAAAACTAAGCCTTGCATGAAAACACTGTGTGAAACTTTGATTCTGATTCCACATGGATAACAGAAAGCTCCATTCTCATACACTGCCCAAGAGATCCTCCCCAATGCACTGTGACCAGTCACCCTTTTAGCCTGCCACCGTTCACCTTGAAAGCAGTTAATTATCCAGCCTACAGCATACGCAATGCAACACCCAACTATCTCCTGTACACTGCAGTCTCACAAGGCCAGGGAAATTACCGGAATGTAACGTAGTACCTTCTCCTCATTCGCTTGTGGAGAAACACGAGACGGCCGTGTCCATTTATAGCGCGTTTACGCGGGTCTGTGAGATGAGGGTTTGTAAGCGTGGCTGCTAGAGTATAAAATCTTACCAGTGCCGGGCAGTGAATAATTGATGGCGTGTCTGCAGGCACACGGTGAAGCAGGACTCGATGGAGTCGCAGCTGAAGCGGGTCGATGCCACGCGCGTGGACGCCGACGACATCGTAGAGAAGATCCTGCAGAGTCAAGACTTCACCCACAGCCTGCTGGACTCCAGCGCTGAAGGTACTGCACTGCCCCGTGGAGTAATGCTGGGTTAATGGGAACCGAGCAACACCAGAGTAGAGTACGCAAGGCCTAGTTTGAGTAACACCAGACCTGGGTTCCAAAAGTATTTGTTTTTCAACACTTATTTTTCTGTGCTCTATTGCCTGGTGCATTTGAGCCTGCTAGGAGGAGCCAATGGGTGGGGTTTACACTTGTGGGATCATTTAATTTGTTCCAGTACACCAGGCAAGCTTAATCAAATGCAGAAACTCATTTGAATCCAAAACAAATACTATTCGAACCCAGGTCTGAGTAACGCCAGAGCTCTATGCAAACTGAGAAACACCAGAGTACGTGAGTATAGTGTAGTCCTGGCGCAAAGGAGGTGTAGTGCCTGAGGGGAAAGGTTACTCCAGAGTTAAGGTTTGGTAAATGAGGACAAACGTCATTTGTGAGTAAAGGAGATTAGTACAAGAGGACAAAACAAGCTGATTAAATAAAATGCAGAACTTGAGGAAGGAGTAACTCACGAGTAGGAGAGGTGAAGTACATGAGAACAGAGAAACCCCAGATCAAAGGAGGCGCAGCACGTGAGAACAGAGTAACCCAACGGATAAACTAACGGGTAGAGCCGCCAATTGCCCATCCCTAATCAAGAATAACCCCTAGGTTAAGCAGAAATAAGACATGCAGCCACTTTAAAATAATTATTATTCAGATTAGATATGATTCAAGGGGATGTTCTGGCACTTTGGTTTGAGCTATTTGTGTTTGATTTATTTATTTTAGTTTCATGCACTTTAAACATCAGCACTTATTTAAATTAGTGATTTTTTGCTGAGTGGCTATTGTATTGTTTGATTGTATGCCCCAATACTGGCCTCCACTGTTTGACATGTGCTCTGTGATATAAATAAAGAAAAACATTTATATGTACCTTCTTTCTGTTTAGACAGTGAGTCATTTACATGATGTGTTCAGAAATGACCAATGTCTATGGGAACCAACCAAAAAGGCAGATGTGAAATACTGTGCTATTGCGCCCTGGACATTTTGGGTACACCTAAATGATGTGCTGGTTTGCCGAGATGAAAAAGGTTAGGAGCACCAGTGCCACCAATGTAAAAAGTTAGTCTGGAGCCCTGGAACAGAGTAACCCCAGATTAAAGGAGGTGCAACACATGAGAACAGAGTAGCCCCCAATTAAAGGAGGTGCTGTACATGAGAACAGTGTAACCCCAGATTACAGGAGGTGCAGTACATGAGAACAGAGTAGCCCCCGTTTTAAAGGAGGTGCAGTATATGAGAAGAGAGAAACCCCAGATCACAGGAGGTGCAGTACATGAGAACAGAGTAGCCCCCGTTTTAAAGGAGGTGCAGTACATGAGAAGAGAAACCCCAGATCACAGGAGGTGCAGTACATGAGAAGAGAGAAACCCCAGATTACAGGAGGTGCAGTACATGAGAAGAGAGAAACCCCAGATTAAAGGAGGTGCAGTACATGAGAAGAGAGAAACCCCAGATTAAAGGAGGTGCAGTACATGAGAAGAGAGAAACCCCAGATTAAAGGAGGTGCAGTACATGAGAAGAGAGAAACCCCAGATTAAAGGAGGTGCAGTACATGAGAAGAGAGAAACCCCAGATTAAAGGAGGTGCAGTACATGAGAAGAGAGAAACCCCAGATTACAGAAGGTGCAGTACATGAGAACAGGGTAGCCCCCGTTTTACAGGAGGTGCAGTACATGAGAACAGGGTAGCACCAGATCACAGGAGGTGCAGCACATGCGGGTACACGCATCTTAAGGACAGCAGACTGGAGCATTGCGACAGTGATGAAAACCTCGCTGTAAGACGTAGGCAGGCAGGCAGTGCTGACAGGCTGAGAAGAGCCTAGCTTTCCAGCATTCCCACCCACTCAGAGAACATTACTGCTACAGCCCCGGCCAAACACTTACAATCCGCACCTCACAATATATCCACGAACACCCAATGCTATACCAAGAACACATCACACATCTCTGCTGCATATATCATTTTGTCTATTGACGTGTTATTTCATACGTTCTTTTTTGATGTTTAATATTTAATCTTAGTGAAGTGCGTCGAAAGATGTCATAGTGATGAATCATTGGGAACAATGGTCTCATTCACGTCAGTGTGATAGACCACAGTAACGTTGGAATTATTTCGCCAGTATTTAGCCATCTTTAAAAACTCAACCTTCCATTTCCCAAGGTCTGACCTCCACTGCTGCACACAGCGCCCCTGTCAGTATTGTTATATTTTTAGATCGCCTAGCAACCAAGCTTTTCATGATGTAGAGCACCGCATCTTTGGCATTCTGTACCCTTTCTGGCGGTATCTAAGTGTGTGTTGTGTGTGTGTGTTTTTTATTTATTTTTTTACTTGCAGAGGAGGGTCTACGCCTGTTTGTTGGTCCTGGGGGAAGCACTACCCTGGGCAGCCAGCACACGAGGTGTGTATCACACAGCTCGCATCCGCACAACAGCATGTGTCTTCAGTCACATCCACACAAAGGCGCGCCTCTTCAGTCACATGCGCCAAATGGCTCTCGTCTTCAGTCGCACCCATACAAGATTATGCAGTTTCAGTCGCGCAAAGAACGGGCTTCTTCAGTCCCATTCACACAACAGCATACATTCGTACAGGATTTTTCAGTTTGTTTCTATCCATATATTCGGTTGACACAACCAGTCGTTGCCTGCTTTGTGCGACAATGTGCCAAACCGAGGCTTTCCCCTGAAAAATATGTACTGTACTGTAGGGGAGGGACAGGAAGTAAAAATGTATAAATATTTTTTTTGTGTGTGTGAAATGGTCGTAATGATTATGGGGGTCGGGGGGATTGGTTTTACGGATTCTATGAATTTACAGCGCTGTGCTGTGAAACTGGTGAGGTGAAGTGTGTATGTGTGAATCTGCCTGCGTGTCGTTTCAGGGTCGCCGCTGGGTCATACGAGCAGGTGGTGATGAAGCGTTAGCTGCCAGGGGTGCCCACCGAGGGGGCGGCGCTGCCGACCCATTGACGGAGAGGTGGAGGTGGCAGCGGAGATATCTCACTTTGTTCCGGCAGAACGTTTGGCCAAACTGGAAAGCGTGGTCGGCCGACAGAACTGCAGGGATACGGGCAGCAGCAACGCCCCCTGGTGTTTATATGAATCCGTGTCCGTAATTACTCATTTCTCCAGGGTAAAGAAGAATACTTCCGAAGAGTACTTTTTTTTTTTTTTTACGCGTGCATTAAGTGCGACGTGGCCATCAGACGTTCAGAAAGCTTGCACAGAGTACCACATCTCTAAGACTTAAACTGCATTTACAGACTTTTAAACTCCATTAAACACGAGGGGTGATACTGTGGTCTGTCAGCCCCTAGCTTTTCTTTTATAAAACGTTTTAGGCAGGTTGTTAACGTTTTGTTTTATTGCCCGGTTTTTTAAGTCGTCCGTTAATGCGCTTCTAAAAGGGTATTCACTCGAATTTCCGAAGGCTCCCGAGTGTAGTGCCTTTGGTGCACCCAACGTTTCTAAACTGACCACGCCCCTAAGCTCCTGGTACGGCGTGCTGGCGCGCCCCACTGCGGTAACAACATTATTACACTGACCGAACAACTCAACAAAGCCGAGAGGCGCCATGGAATGTCGAAGCCGAACCTAGATTTTCCCCGGCAGCAGAAAGGAATGGAGTTTCCGTGTGCGTTTCCACAAGCTACGCGACATACGTGGCGGAAATCGACGGTCAGCCACTTAGCACGTAGTAGCAAAGACGGAGGAGGGCAGAAGTCTGGAATGCAAACGGGCCTCTACGGTGTGCTTCAGGGCCTCCACTGCCACACGGGCCCGCCTTCAGCTTTTACCAAGGCCCACGACCAAGCTGTTTCCGTCTACTACGCCAAGAAGCTGTCCTTTCCCGCGCGAAAACGGCCCTCCTGCGTCGTATGATGTGCTCAAACAAGTGGAGTCTTCTCACATACACATATCAGAGGTTTATTTTTTCAGAATGTTGCTTTTGGTACTGTAAGACAGTGCGATACTGACGTAGCTTTGCGAGTTAAAACAGTTAAGGTCGCAGAGTACGAAGTGTGCAGTTGTGCGGCTTCCGTTAAAATAAATCCGAGCCTGGTTCAAAATGATCCGACAGATATTCCTGCTGAGTGTAGCCTACAAGGGAAATTTGAAGTTGCTTATACCACTATAAAAATGCCATACGGTACATACACCGACAATTTTTATGAAGAGAAGATTATTTTGATGTCTTAATGAATGGAATTTGTATGTGTTGTGTATGCTGGACATGAACAATTCTACAACCATTTGTTATTGTGTATGCGCAATACTCCATCTGGGGTCCTGTGTGTGTCTGTGTTTGTGTGTGTTTCAGAAATATTTTCGTTTTGCCAGGTCTTACTTCTTTCTGTGGAACCTGTGATTCTCATTTAAGTCCCAAATGGCAGCATTTCCATATGGTGAAGCCTCTTCATACCTCCAGGGCCTGTAAAATGTCTTAAATAATCTATTATCGTATGTCCTTAAGCCAAAGGTCTTATTCCGTGTTCTGCGTTAGTCATTCTCTCATCTGCGCATCACAAGCCGAAATGGAAATATTTTGCAGCATAGAGATGGTGGGGTTGATTTAGTCTGTGTTCTCCACAGGATGTGGAAATGATCAAAAACATAGATAAACTCTGCAGTCCCACTATGATGCTTTGGAGTAGGGGATTATGGGAAGGCTGGGGCCTGCCTCATCCCTGCAAATGCAGATTCTATTCCGCAGGTGCGTCTGCTCTCGAGGCCAAAGCTCTTCCAGCTTACCAGTTGTCATTGTGTCCTTATGTCTTTCCACAAACTCGGCAGAATTGTCTCGTTACTTTTGTTTTCTGTCTTGCCTGCACAGCGAAACCCACTGAAGTCACTCTAGTCGTTAGTCTTGTCGGTGCTCCATGTTTTGTCACACGTTCATCTGAAATTTGCGAGGCTTTAAAGTCCAAGTCAAAACGAAGGGGTCAATTGTTGATAAGCACAAGGTTAAGGTGAAACCGCACAAAGGAAACATTGCAAATGTGTACGAGATATGCCCTGCCAGTAACTGGCAATTACAGCACCTACAGATCGGCATTCATCTCTACAGAGATTCACTTTAGAACCACGCACTGCTTCCTCTATATTAATTCTTGATGACTTGATTTTAATTCCAGCTGGTTATTATAGAAATACGTAGTTTTGCAAAAGATCTGAAAACCGTTGGTCTTAAGGCAAAGTTTGTGCCTAAACTACATTTATATGGTTTGTGTGGTAGGACTTGGACATTGAATGTGCAGAAGCATAACCTGTTTATTATTGTAAAATGTTGTACATGCCTGTTTGACGGTGCTTCGCTGCCTAAAAAAGCCGCATATTGCCATCGTTTAATCCAAAATGTATATATTTACGTGTTCACTGTGTATTGTCAATTAAAACCATTTCAACAACTGAAATGTTGCCATTGCTTTTCTACCCAACTGTATTTTTCCCCCTTGAGAGCCGAACATTTTTATTTTAAAAAAATTTTAAGAAACCATTATGTGTTCCTGTTTTGAAATTGTGTGCTGGTGTTTTTTTTTCTTCCACAATCTTCTTCAAAGACAAAATCTGTAAAAACGAACCCATCAGGCTTACAACCGCACCAGGCCTTGCGAAACCTTCTAGGCCAATAGTTTCCCCCCTTGGCCAATGCGAGCGCAATCGTTGCGGAAACTTTGCCGGCTGCCATCGCTCGTCTTTGACAGAACGGCGCCAACATTACGCAAGGGGGGCCTTTATGGACATGGTTGAGCTGCATCACTGTCATTTGCCAAACGTATCCCAGTGCTCACTGATCAATGCACCTCAGGTTTATGTCATTTTGCGGTGAATACCAAACCGTTGCCTGTGAAACAAGCAATCACATCACCTGCTGTATTATTGCCTTCCCTCTGCAATGGCAAAGTTTATACATGTAAAGTGAATAATTACTGTGACATAGGTGGTGGGTGAAATGGAACCCAGAATCACATTGCAATATATTCAACTGTTCCAATAATTGCTGTCCATGTAACTCGGCGCTAGCGGATTACAATACCAAAATATCTCGATGCATAAAATAAATCAATTTCTTTAATGCCATTCCTCTACTTTAGCTTAAAAAAATGGCCCCATCGAGTTTCTGAAAACCACATTAGTATTGCGACATGCTTGTAGTATATACTGTATATTAGATGTACAGTATATATTTCAGGGGCTATAGCTAACATATCGCCTGCCTTCAGCGCAGAAATGTGCCCCATGGGAATGAAACCATACTTCCAGTCTCTGGAATTAACACCCTTCTATACTATTGAGTATGCTAGTTGAGTACACTGGATAAGAAAGTTAAGTAGGTGAAATGTTCTCTAAATGTAGTGTAGTTAAAATCACAGGATTATATACTTATTTCTGGGTTATCGCTGATAATAGTGCGGAGGATATTTTTTTGCTTACTGCATGTCAGTGAACAGTATGTGCAGTAAGCAATACACAGTATGCTAGTATACAGTACACAGAGGGCTTGATTTATTAAGACCTTTAGCGTGTGCAAAACCTTTTAGCACACTCAAAACTAATAACATGACCAATGATTGGTCATGGTATATGTTTTGCACCAATCGCTGGTTGTGTCATTAGTTCTGCGTGTGCTGAAAGTCTAGTGTGTAGTAGATAGGGCTCTGATGGACAAAGCCCCTCTGTTACCAGCAGCCCCTCAGGGCAGCATGTTTGTGGCCATAATTTAAACCAGGGAAGGACCGTTTCGGTCAGCAGCACATTCCTAGCCCATTGCCCAATAGAAACTCCTCTCCTTGGTTGATCTGCACTTTGCCTCCAATAACTGAAGATCAACCGGTGTATTGCAGAGTGAAAAGATGCAGACATTGAAGTGGGCGTGCCTAAAGTTACCGTGGGGTTTTCAAAATTGAGAATTAATAAAATTTGAGAGAAATTAAGAAATAAAGTCTCAAACAAAGACTATGTGCAGGGCCTATTTTAGGATGTTTAGCCCATTCTTTTTCCCACCTTCAAAATTTATATTATTACTAATTACTTGCTGTTAATAATGTGTTCCAGTGGCAAAGAACACGTTCCTGATTTAACTGAGCTGTTTAACTGTATCCTGCAGCAATATTGAGGCTGAGAGGCATGGAGAGAGTCCCCCAAATAAAACTAAGATCCTACCTGGAACCAATGTGTCACAGTCTTGAGGCAACTGATATTTTACAACCAGTCAAAAATGTTGAGAAACAAGAAATGTAACCAATACATTCCTATGACCCAGTGAACAGGCAAATGAGACTCATGTCGTCCAGCCAATGACAACAGGATACATAATGGACGTGTTTTACAGGATTCAATATTCTGCGAAGGCAGTCAACTTCATGTCACCATCAGCCAAAGCACATGTCCCATGCTTTTAGCCAAAGCAGCTTTAACATTGTAATGCTTTTAATAACCATTATGTGAGAAAAATAAGATCGATCCAGGGTCATTGTTTGAAATAATTCAACATTGATTTTTATCAACACAGTTTTTGCTCTGTTCTCATCTTTGCAAAAGCAGGAATCGAGTTGGGGGGAGGGGAGGATTGCTACTGCAGTGTAAACATAATCAATGTAAGGGAACTGGGCCAATGATCAGTAGGTTGCTTGTTTTAATTTGAAACTCTTCTACTTTAGCCTTTTACCCCGTATACCATGATTCTAGTACATCTCCAGTCAACTGGATCGATACGTTACTTTCATGTTGTGTAAATATCTTTATTTGCACTGTGTAGAACCATCAAAAACAGGCGATTTACAATTTGTCATAAAAAACAAGTCGTTGGCATTTCACTAACCATGCCATTCGAAGCTACAAGTTATAAATAAAACAGAAATTTGTGGGATAGCTAGAATTTTTATGAGATTATTGCATTCCCTTTAGGATCAGTGATCAATCCTCACTGACTTTACACCTGCTCCCTCTAGTGGAGTCCTTGGAAGTCACTACACCGGTTGACTTTTCTAAAGACATGGCATAGGATGTTACATCACTACTAGTGCCATAATGGTTATCGTTATATTCAACATACGAGTAACTGCTTCTCCACTGTAAATGACTTGAATACCTTGGCGGCAGGCTAATATTCAGAGCTCCAGCTAAAGACAGGTATCACTTCACATGAAGTGGCAAATGTGTGACACGGAATCCTACCCATAAACTGAAGTTCCGTCGTGTTCTGGTATTATAGTGACCTCGTGTGGTTAAATGCTGCGGTATTATGTGCACTTTCTTTTACTCACCCAAACTGCATACAGTACTCTAATTTCATATCACCACGAACATCTTTTTATAAATTGACCTTTAATCATGTCCTGTACGATGCCAAAAGATGAACATATATCAATCGGAGATGCTTTTACTCTGCTTATATAATGCCTAAGGATCCTCTTCCCTGACGTCATGTCTGACTAGGGAAACGTGGACAGCGCTTCTTTCCCGCTTGCTGTGTCTTTGTGTTTCCGCATGCTTTCTGCAGACGCAAATAAACAAGCGGATTTATACTGATAGAAATCCTTTCCATATGTTGCTAGTACTTATTTCTTTATTTGTACTTTATTTTATTTTGGATCAGCTGTTCTTTCTGACGGAGGAATTGTCAGTTGCAATGCTGACAAACACCTTGAGTTTATTTTCATGTACTTCGCATTTGTCAGACCTTTTTAAAAACAAAATAATAATAATTATACATTGTATGCAGTTTCATTTCAAGCTGATTGATATTCATATTATAGCTGAAAATTTTGCTGGTTATGATAGAACATAATGTAAGATGGAACAGCCCAAGATGCTCTTTACTCTAACAGTAAAACTGAAGGACTGTTCCACAGATAACCTTTAACTGAGGAAGTATATGAGCTGACATTTCTGCCACTGTGTAGATTTATATGAACACGTAATCACGGTGCATTTACCAAAACAATTTTTACAAAATGGAACGAGCGTAAAATAATTCAATTTGATAATTAAATTTGATGTTCCCCACTCCAAAATAATTAGTGTGAAATATGTCCAGTGTGTATACCTAACTTTTAAGATATACCCTACTACTGTATGACACTGCAACTCTGGAGAAAATCACTGAAAACTGTATTTGACTATTTATTTTGTCATTATTCAGTATGTGATCATTGCAAAACCAAGAAAACCAATTCTATTTACATTACAAGAGAAAAGATAGTTCTAAAATACTCTTATTACCCTACACTGTGTACAAAGCGATTACTGCCATGCGTGTGAAATAGACCTTTACTGAATAAAGTGGACCTATGGGGAAGGACACAATATCTCTCCTCCATCGACAAACCATGGAGGTTTTGTGCTTTGGCTCCTCCCTCCCTTTTTACAGGGGTGGTCACTGGGAGTTTACGCCTCTAATTAGCTGATGTCGCTGCAGGCATCACACTGGGCCCATCTGCATCTTTCCCCTCGGCTTTTCCCGCACCCCCTGTAAAATGGCCCATGGGCGGAGTCGGCAGTCACACAGTGGGCGGAGTCGGCAGTCACACAGTGGGCGGAGTCGACAGGCTCACAGTGAGCGGAGTCTGCAGTCACGCAGTGGGCGGAGTCTGCAGTCACGCAGTGGGCGGAGTCTGCAGTCACGCAGTAGGCGGAGTCTGCAGTCACACTGTGGGCGGAGTCTGCCGTCACGCAGTGGGCGGAGTGTCTGAGCAGGGCTGCAAGGCCAGGGTAGTGCCTGAGACAATTTGTGCACTGGTAAAAGAGGCGGCCGCCGAACCGCATGGTTGGGACCCTCCGCAGGAAGTCCAAGTAGTCGAAGGTGGGGCTGAGGCCAACCCCTTTAATTCTGAGCCCATGGCAGACGTCTGCTGGCTTTCGAGGAGGGAGAAGCGTGTGGGGTGTGACTTCAATTGGACCGGAGGGTCGCTCCTCCATCCCCATACTAAAGCCTGGAGAATGAACAGGATGTTTTGTGTGGGATTGGTGGGGGGGGAAAAACACATCTGTATCTGTCCATACAAACCAAAACAACAAAACATGTTTCACTGTCCAAGTGTTTTTGGACTGCAATCCACACACATATATATATTATATACACTGCTCAAAGAAATTAAGGGACCACTTAATCAACACAGTATAACACCAAGTCAATTAAACTTCTGGGATATTGATCTGTCCAGTTAGGAAGCGTAAACGATTGTGAATCAATATCACCTGCTTTTGTGCAAATTAAAGTGACAACAGGTGGACAGGAGAGGCAACAGCAAGACAACCCCCAAAAAGTAAATGGTTTTGCAGGTAGTGGCCACAGACCATTTCTCTCTCCTTATCCTTCCTGACAGATTTTTCTCTAGTTTTGCATTTTGCTAGTGCCCTTGTCACTACTGGTAGCATGAGGCGGTACCTGCAGCCCATTCAGGTTGCACAAGTAGTCCAGCTCCTCCAGGATGGCACATACATACCTACCGTCGCAATAAGGTTTGCTGTGTCTCCGAGCACAGTCTCAAGAGCGTGGAGGAGATACCGGGAGACGGGCCATTACACGAGGAGAGCTGGACAGGTCCGTAGAAGGGCAACAACTCAGCGGCAGGACCGGTATCTGCTCCTTTGTGCGAGGAGGAACAGGAGGAGCAGTGCCAGAGCCCTACAAAATGACCAGCGGGCTACTCGTGTGCATGTTTCTGACCAAACTGTCAGAAACAGACTCCATGAGGGTGGCATGAGGGCCCGACGTCCTGTAGTGGGACCTGTGCTCACAGCCCAGTGCCGTGCAGCTCGATTGGCTTTTGCCAGAGAACACCAGAATTGGCAGGTTTGCCATTGGCACCCCGATCTCTTCACAGATGAGAGCAGGTTCACACTGAGCGCATATGACAAACGTGAAAAAGTCTGGAGACGCCATGGCAAATTTTATGCTGCCTGCAATATCATCCAGCATGGCCGGTTTGGTTTAATTGACTTGGTGTTATACTGTGATGATTAAGTGTCCCCTTCATTTTTTTGAGCAGTGTATATTCTATAAACCTACCTAGAATATAGTATCAGCAGTGCAATAGACAGTACAGTGGACTAAAAAGGCACAATATGTTTTGTTTTTTTATAAACATCACTAAAAATCACCCCGGCTGTAAACACCTCTGCACCTAAAACACCCCTGCACATTTAGTACGAGTAGACTTCATTTACATTTGATATTATATGATGTTAAGGGTAATCGTCAGACACTATGGGTCAATTGCAATGTGCTTAGCTGGAGCTTAAATCTCAGCTGGTTTAAACCTTCAGACCACAGTACTGCATTTCAACTGGAACAGCTATTTTTTATTTCACGTATTTGGATAGCTGTTCCAGTTTGTGGTCTAGAAGTTTAAATCTGAGGTTTGAACTCCAGCTAAGCACACTGCAATTGGCCCTATGTCTTTATATATTGTAAAGCTTTATTTAAGGCGAGACAGCCTAGGTGAAAACGCCATTTCTTTTTTTTTTGGTCGATTTTGAGATTTTTTAAATATTTTGCTTCCTTGTTCAGTCAATACATGCTGTGTTACAATGTTGAACATGCAATGAACAGTACACACACTACATAGCCTAGAGTTCTAATTCGGCAAGTCTTTGTGTGTGTGCGTGTGTGTGTGTGTGTGTGTGTGTGAGAGAGAGAGAGACAGTGATTCTGTTCAGTCAATACATGCTGTGTTTCAGTGCAGTTATCAGTTGTGTGTTTAGATTATTGTTACTACACTGTGTATGTAGCCTGTGTGTGGTTCTGTTCAGTTCTGAGTTCAGTTCAGTTATTCAGTTATCAGTTATGTGTTTGAGATGTCTATTACTAATGGTTTGATTAGGTATTGTGTTTGTAAATAGCGGTTTCAAATAAAAATGTATGGCATTTTACAATACAGAACTTTGAGGGCGTTTTCTCAAAAATGAGTTTTTATGCGTTTTTCTTACACGCCAAGAGATGAAATATCCATTTCCCTAGCACCTACACACACCATACTTTCCACATTTCTTCCGATCTATACCCTGCTTCTTTGTTCAGAGGGGTTTGTTGATTCATAGGATCATTCATAGCCTGATTTATAGTATACCAAAAAACCTGGCGAAAATTGATTTTTTATGACTGTAGACAGTATTTCCTGATGTATGGGATGATAAAAAGACATAGCCACAATCCCTTCTGAACAAAGTTCATTGTGTTATGTGTCAACATAATGAAACAAAAATTTTGAATCTTGGCATCATCCAATGTTCTGATTCTGTTCCTGGCGATATATGCAAATTAGCGCATATTTAATTAGGTAACGCCTATTTTGCATATATAAACATAAAATCTCAGAAAACTTGCAATACATTTTTTCTTAGTTGTTATGTACGTAACAAACTTGGAAAGTTTCATAGTGATATCTATTAAAATATTTTTTTTGCCTATTCACCTAGGCTGTCTCCCCTTAAGCTTTAAAAACGAAAGCATTTTTTCTAGCTGTTTTATAGACTATCAGGGGCCTGAATCACAAGGCAGGATTACTGTGTTAGCTGGACAACTGTACTGAGTAAAACCCGGAACCCTCCAAAATTTGGAACATGGACTGAAGTGAAAAAGAGCTGTGCCGGATTTTAATCAGTACAGTTATCCAGCTAAATCAGTCATTTTTCTTTGTGATACAGGCCCCTGCTTTGCTTCAGTTCTTGTTGCTTCTTGTCGTATCGAATGTTAGTTTAATCCATATTATCATTTTAAGATACTATCGATGAAAGATTCTGACAAATGGATAAATAATTGAACAAATTAAGAACAACAATTGTGTCCATTATGAATAGCAGGAGGTCTACTACATTACAGCTATTCGCCTAAACTGCAGTTCGCAGAATACAGATATTGTTCGTATTTCCCCAATACTTTATTTTTTAAAACATACGTGCTTCAACTGGATTTTTGAGGTTGCGTTGTCTTGATACTTCAGAAGACTCCATATTACACCAGGAATTAAACCACGTGGCACAACAAGTCACCCACTGTAGGCCTCTCCTCCGAAAGTTCTGTTCTAGATTACTGAAATCGGTGTTCTATAGGCCTGGCACACCACATTCTAGTCCGTGATGTCACAGCAATGACCATCATGACCTGGAAAGTGAATGCAATGCAGTCATATAAACTTTATGACATCAATCAATGGGTATTGCCTAGGCTATGAAATACTAAATATTTTCCAGCTCCCTGTAAGCACTTAGAAAAAAATAACCAAATAGCCCAGAATTTATTTATCCATGAAGAGAAACTATCCAGATCTAATTTATTGCGATGATCTGCGGCGTTTTCTGAAGTAATTTATCGTCAGTGGAACATATAGGCTATAGCTAGCCTGTTCGAAATAGAGCGACATTTTCTCGTTTTGAAAATCAGCTTGGACTATGGAATAGGCTACAACAGACGCATCAATCTATTCCTCCTGCTATCGGTGGCGGTTACTGTAGCCTACTAACCCACCACACACTTTACAGTTTGTCCTTCTCAATTTGTGTTGATTTCCAGCAGATAACTGATATTAAATTGTATCCACGATAAAACGTCACAGTCAGCTGCAAGTAGCTAATAAACAGTGATGCAGTGTCTATATCCTATTCTACAGCTTGGTGGCGTCCAAGCGCAACTGTTAAAAATAGCCTAATGATCGCCTAACTTAAAAAAATAATTTCCCACTTAATTCTCCCAAGGGCTATGAGATATATCAAAGGCAGATTTTGATTATACCACACCAGGCTATACATAATAATAATTTAACAGCGGTATTTATACGAATACGTATCTGAAAGTACCATAAAGTGCCAGTTGAACGCTGAATCAATGCAAAACCAGCTTCCTCACATAACGGAAAGTTAACCGTTCCCAGTGCGCCTGATTATATCAAAGATTAATTCGGATATCCAGTCACAAACATGTCACAGTGATATCATGTCACAATGTGGGACTGTTGGTTCTGAGACACGACTCTGTGAAGAGCTTCTCCCGAAATAAACTAAATAAAAATACCAGTGCTTGCGCAATCCACGCAGAACACCCTTTGAACGCGCCCTTTGTCCAATGCGTGATTCCTGCTGATCGAGTCGTCAGAAGGCGCGAGTCCGAGACCACGATGTGGTTTAGCTCGGCTGCCCGTCCCACCCTTTTCCTAGAGAGGCAGGGCTGCAGCGTGCAGTCGCAGCTTTAAAATACGCCCGGCTGCGGGTCCTCCCAAAATTGGTTTGTCTTCTCACCTACTGTAGCCTACTCAGTCGCTGAGATAAGTAGCCTGACCTATCCACTTAAACTCCATATAACAGGACAAAAAATACAAAGCGATCCTGGAATTAAGACTAAAACAAATTGAAATTAAAACGTTTGTAGAACATATCATTTTATGAAACATTCTCATGATTAAAACAAAGATCGTATCAGGAGATAAACGAAATGAGCAGAACTTTTCAAAATTTTCCAGGATTAATAATGTAGTAGCCCTTTTTAGAAAATAATGCAGATTTCTGGTGATCTTCATATAATTTGCCTCTGACTAGTATGAATGGTTAATAATGTGAGTGTGGAGAAGGCTACATTTTATTGATTTTTCTTCACAATATGTGAAATCTTGTCTCCAATTCTGATCTTCAGTTGCATCTACCACACCCAAAAGGGTTATATTGTGCAGCTTGTTTAAGTTGTCTGGGTAGTGAATGTTTTGTGAGAAGTGTTCCATATTAATTACTTCCACATTTTGGATGTTGCACAGGCGTAGACAAATATAGCCTCTGTGATTTAGAATTTGTATCTTCTACCAAGTTGAGTGATAGACCCAGCAAGCTGTTGTAGGTTTGTAAGTTTCTCTCACAAGACAATTTGACCCGTACTGAAAACATATTGCTGAGTACAGCAAGTCTTGAATATTTCAAACAATCAAGTGACAGGGTGGTTGTTTTGCTTCTTTTTTGCTGATGACTGTATTTTAAAACAGAATTTATACATGGATCTCACGCATTCATGCAATGTGCTGTGTACCAAATAAGATGGCGAAATCATGAAATCACAATCATTAAACCAACAAGATAGATAATCTCCAATTGCACTACTTGCTGGTGCTTCTGAGAACATAGAACTACAACTTCCAGAATTCTCATGCCATTTCCTTTCTCTGAATATCTAGAAAAAAGCAAACGCCATTGTGCAGCTTGCAGACGAATGTATACATGCAGTGTTTTAGTTTTTTCTGTCATGGGGAAAAAACTGAGTTGTGTTTTGAGTGTGACAGCAGTATATTCTGGGAGGAGATCTAGAAAAGTATCAAATTGCTTCCATTTGGGCTTGAGCTCAGTGCCCACTGCCAGCCTTTAGCTGCCAAAAGGCAGCCTGAGGATCTGGGTTATAATTACCGAGATAGCTCTTTTAGTTTTGTGAGCAGTCCCACCCCTTTCCTGTCTGTGCCTGAACTCTCCTTTACCTCCAGAGCATGCTACCACCCCCAGCAGGAAGGCAGCCGTTCTACAGGAGGCAGGGTCTCCAAGCTCTCAAATCCCGGCCCGCCAAAACCTCACGAGGGGAGGGGAGGGGAGCTTTCAAGCCTGCCTCCTCCAGAATGTCTTTTTAAGGGGGAAGTTCAAGCACTCGTATTCTTTTCTGAGAGCTGATTTATGATCCGCATCCAGAATTCCCAACAACACTACGTAATTCCTCAATTGAAAACTTGTGTGGTTTGTCGCCCTGGCTTTCCTAATTTCAGCAGTAATATCTGCGTCTGCAATACTTACAGCAAATTGTGGATGTTCAAGAACTTCCAAGTGTGCACTAAGCTGAACGGGGGAATTGCAGTATACTAATTATTCCCCAGCTGCTGATCTAGAATCAGCTCCCTCAATGTTAATCATGTCCTAAACTTTTATGTTACAAACATTTGAACTAAACTGACAGTTTGCAGGGACACAAATCAAGCTGAAACCAGATAGCAGGTCTGCCAAAACTACCTTAACTGTCCATCTTAATCTTCATTCAGACCAGACTCCCTGTTACCTACCTCTCGCTCTAAGATGCCCTTGCCACCCTTTTGTATGCACCCTGTGACTCTGCCAGAGTGACTGTCAATGCCAAACACCTTCTTTGCACCCAAACTGGGCCATGCGAATGGCTGTTCTTCTGCACTTTACATACTGTTGCTTGTGTTTGCTTGAAGGCATTATAAAATAATGCTATGCCTCACTGTTTTATTTTGATTCGTGGTCCAGCTGATATGATGGGCGTAGCGAATGAGATAGTCCTCCAGTAGCTTAGAGATGATACATACTTTGTGACTATCGGAAAACATTTGTTCTCAAGTTCAAGAGTGAATGTTTGAAACACCTCCTTGAGCATTCATGATCATGATGTGGCAGGAAAGTTGGCATCCAGGGTCAAAAAGCTTAGGACCAAAGTTAATTCACAACTATGAGTTTAACTCATATTTTATATGGCTTGGAAAGTGCTGCGTAACAGGATCAGCCGTGACAAAACCAGCAACAGCTGACAAAAACCCCGCTGGAAGATTGTTTATCAATTTTGGCTGATGCACGAACTCAGTTAAACGAATTTACAACAGGGGGGACAGGCTACCTACTTTCTGTCCGACAGTTCTTTGGGCGGATCGCGCAGGCGCAATGGGCTACAGCCTAATAGAGACAGTGCGGCAGGAAAACCGCAGCGAGGGGAAAGACTGAGATTCAACTGGAACCGTAAAATTCCAAGACAAAAATATGGAAATTAGAAGCCACAGACCGTTTGTCTACGCACCAAGTCTTCTTAGGGATGGATTCTGAGTTTTTTCTCCCTACGAAACAAAAGTATGCAGACTGGTTAAAAAGGGTGAAATGCTAAAAGAGTCACAACCGTTTGGGCACAATGCTTGAGAATGGATGAGAATTACAAGGGGATAGTCACTGCAGTTCCCGGGTTTGGTCGCTGGATTGACCACGCCACCCAGATGGAAATATAACTGAACACAGAAACACTGTTCCACTTGGGCATGTAAATACCGCTGCGCTTGATCTGGAAGAAAACTGTATCCGGAATCTCTAAACGCAAAGAAAGTAACGTTTGGTGCATTAAAAATTCCATTGGAGGGATGTCATCCGCTTCCGTTGCTTGGTAGCAAACCATCTGTTTCGAAAAACGGGAATTGACACTTCAGGGTGTTACTATGGGTGATGTGACGGACAGAAAAGAAATCAAAAAGACCTTTATCGTCCCAGCTATAAAAGCTTTTGACCATTATGATTTTAATAGGGCTAAAATCTGTTGTAGCCTGACATGGCTGGTGGCCAAAGCCTTTGGGACAGGTAGGTGGCGTAATTTCTTGTTTTATGTATCTATAAGAATAAATGCATAAGTAGCCTAAATTATTACATTTAATATATAATATATCCTATGCCAGCATTAAACTGGTGGTACATTTTTTTTACGTGGAAACAGTTGTTTAAAATTCGGCCTACAGCGTTTGGATTTAAATGCTCAAGACAGCGTCACAAATGGCCTACAAAAAAGACGAATGTAGCCTACTGTTGTTATTTAATAAGAGTAAAATTTTAATAAGAGTAAACTTTTACAACTTAAAAGAGCATATGTAGTGAAAAATGCTGTCATGCCATGCATTGCAAGGCCTGCTAACTGGGCTAACTGTTGCGTGTGTCCTGAAGCTGACGTATTACGTAAAATGTATTTAATGTATTATGCATGATGCCATCCAGAAACAGAAGTAACACCTCGAAAAGTTAACAATTTGCCATTGTTGTCTTATTCATATCAGTTGCTAGGTGTCCTGTGGGGAAGGTTAGCTATATATTAGCCTACTACTTTTTAATGTATTATTGCTGTTATGGTTGATGTGTAGACGAACCATTGCTAACAGCTTATAGTTGCAGTTGGTGAGAATTTAAATGACGCTGACGAGTGATAATAAAAAAAACGTTGAAATTATGGAATTAAAATGATACTGTTCTACCCAATCCAAGCTCATGGAGGAATTGATGAAGCCAAGACAGGAAGTGATCAGATCTCTTTGCGGTTTTTCTCCCACCTCCTCCTTATATGCTTCAGAATTTGCTGATAATTGTCTTTTGGTCAGCAGTCCAGTTTTATACATTTGCACATTAAAAACTGCACTGGATGTGGATGAACCACTGTCCCAGTGGCTGCTTCTTTCTTTGTATCCTAAGCTATCCAGGAAGACCTGGCAAACAGACCCAATACAGTCATTCCTTCCAGCCTCTTGGCTTTGGGATTAACTCCAGCTGGTAATTAATTATTTTAGCAGACATTTCCTTCATTGGGGGGGTGCACAGCACAAGAACTGAGGTACTTTACTTCTGTGTTGAATATTAAAACATACATTTGTGGTATGCTGTCGTTTGCTCCAGGACCCCACAACAGAAGAGTTCTGAAAAGTGCTGTACAAATCTCCTAGCAAAGCGGAATTTAATTCCCATTTATGTTTAATAGTTAATTTGCCATCCTGTCTGTAGTGTGCTTTATACCAGGCCCAAACAATTGGGGAGCTGTTTGAAATATTAATCAGTCTGTTTTACCACAAATATAAGGCCTTAGTAGTTACCCGTTGGGTGTCATGCACATTTTTAGTGTTGAGTATGAAAATGTGAATTAAATGTTGTGTTGTCATGATCCTTCATTAAGTAAGATGTATATGACAGAGATACTGTTTAAACACCACACTATAAATGCCTGCCTTTTTGAAAGGCATGTTCGATTGTCGCACAGCCATGTGGCTTTTTCTCCTTTTCATGAGTTCGGAATGTAAGTGCTGTAACTTCAGTACTGTAGTGTTCCACAAAAATGCCATTCGGCATGGATACCATGCTGGGATGCAGCCTGAAATCGTGTAGATCCTCGAAGGGAACGTCACTTTAAAAAAATCAAAAATCTGCCTTTCTCTGTTAACCGTGAAGTCTGGGACAAAGGGATCCAGATGTCTGGGTGACTTTGGGTTGTGGGGGCGGGGCAGATGAACAGCAGTCACATGACCAGCACATAGCATTTTGGGAAAATGGCAAGATGATGGTCTCATTTCCCATGCTACTATGCCGCCCTTCGTTTTTTTTCACATGCTTACAGATGATCAAATTTACAAATGAGATGGTCCAAAAACACAACTTGCCAACTTGCCTCTTTCAAATTAGAGGCCATGGCTTGATCAGTAATGACTTAGACCCTTTGATGCTGCTGCATTTTCGCAGTAGCATAGTTATAAATAGTCTTTTTCAGAGAGGAGCAAAGAGGGTTTTTCTTCTGCAGAACATCTGTGTCGTGGGTGTTGGCATGAAGTGTGACAGCACTATTTTCTATCGCATCAGGGAAACTTGTACGAAAACCTCCTTTCAGGCCCTTTAGCCCACAGCTATTAGATAATGACAGCTTTCTACAAAAATACATGGAAAGTGCAAGGAAGCTGTGAACATCATTTCAACTTTAAATATCATTTAATTTAATATGTGTTTTTTGCTATTATACATTCGTTACAAATAAACTGTGGATTTTCAAGCTATGCAGCCAATGTGTCCACTGTCCAGGCTACACATTCCAAACCATAGAGTATCAGAAGGTCAACAGCCTTTTTTGATGGGTTTGTGTGTTTTAAACTTAAATTAAACTTGCATTATTTTAATGATCTGCAATTAAACTGTATGAATTGAATTAAATACTATTTTTAAACTGAAAATAGAGGGACTAAACTACTTTTAAAAAGTGCTTTGTCTGTGATTTATAGCTGTACTTGGCCTGGGCCCGGATCTCAAAGTACAGTTTAGTCTCAGGAGGTGTGGATAGGCCCTGGCTGGTTTTTAGATCACGCAAAGCTCGCAGGTCAATGTTTCAGGCAGCTCAGGAAAGTAATGGAAGCACATTCACATTTGCAAAGCTATATGAAATTAATAACTTTTATGGTGGACCATTGTGAATGGTTGCGATTCCTCCATAATAATGGTCTGTCCAATGTTTTGTTTTCCTGTGAAAGCTATTTTCTGACCCCTTCCTTTGTGAAATGCAGACACAAAAGAAGGAGCCGTCTCTGACCGTGCGCTTCGGATTGACCCACAGTAAAGTGCAAGCTGGAGAGGTTCTCTGCCTCATAGTTCTTGGTTTACTGAGACACCCTACAGAAGCAGTTTAATTTGAGTCTTGTGTACACCCAGGTTCACTCAGGTATTTTCCATATTTTCAAAATTGAGCATTTTTGAAAAAGGATTAGTGTTGGCAATGCAGCGGCCAGCATGCACAGTCTAGTTTATTTGACCTTGTGTTTTGGACTTTCGGATTGGCCGTAACGTCTTCCACGGGTGGGAATGGCAAGTTGCTGTTGTTGCAAATGACTCGTTGTCTCTTGAATTGACGCCTTCCAGGGAAGCTGTTCCACCCCTTTCATGTCTTTGTTCTACCTGGTGGTATTTGATGACCACCCAACTTGCATGTTGGGGGTAGTGATGGTGATAGTCAGTTGGGGGAGGGGAGGTATCTTTTAGATGTGGGATTTCTCAACCCCCCTCACCCCATCTTGAGAGTATTAGATTTATTATCAATGTAAATGTGTAGTCATGCTTTTATATAAAGACTCACGGCTGCCATGCCAATAAAAAAAACAATTTAAATTTTTTATTTAAGTGGTGGAGCAGAGTCCATAAATCTCACATTGAAAGTGAACTCTCCCCTGAATTGTTGGTGAGATCGTGGAGGAAGGGGGATTGAGAAATCCCACACCTGAATCCCTCTCTGCACAGTTGGGGTTGGGGTGGGGGAGGGGAAGTAATTTCTAACACAACTGCCAAACAATGGGGGGTGGACAGATCATTTCCAACTGAACTACCACATGGAGAGATCCTGCTCACTCTCAAATCGTATTCAAGGCAGGGCAAACGTGCCCAACACCATAGCAGCAACCCATCAGAGGCCTTTTTGACAAAAATAAAATATGCTGCCACTTTAAGAGGGGCTGTCGTCAGTGCGAGGATGTGCGGCGTCACACGCACCAGAACGGAAAGGGCCTCCATTAACGGTTTGTGTACGATTCTTTCCCCCCTTTAAAACGCCATACAAATCCCTTTGCTTGGACCCACAGGTTATAATCCCAACTGTGAAAATGCAGCCACTTTCTGGCCTGTGGAGAATGCGGTTCGGTCTCTAGCACCGGGCTGTTTTGTACAATCTGTTGGGTACAGCTTACAACTGGCTAATTCGATGAGACTCTGCAAATCAGATTTAGGGTGAGATGTGCAAAAAAACAAGTGAATTCCTTTAGCGCTTCAGCAAATGGTCTGAAGCTCGAAGCTTTGACACCGCCCTGCTGACGTTAAATGTCTCGACCATGTTAAATGGCATTTTCTGTTTGGGACTGGAAAGCAACCAGCTGAGTCTAAGTCTGAGTGCGTCGCCTCCTGACGGGGACTGCAGAGCACTTAGCGCTACACACTGCTTTAGCTCAGTCGTCAGTCACCGTTATAAAACGGCTGTACCCAATGCAAGAAAACGTATTTGCATTGCTACTTGCAGGAAACATACAGAAGACACCAGAAGGATAAACTGGCAGGGGTTGTGTAAATGTCTCATCCATTTTAACTTTGGACTGAAGAACTGAACGATGAAGGTCATTCAGGCGTTGTCATGTCAAGGGAAGTTGAAGGGAAGCGACTCTTTTAGATTATATAGAAAGCCTATCGCGAGCCCCAAAATGAGTAATGGGAGTGCAGGGAAAGTTCAGTGCGACGCAAATTAAACGTCTCCTTCCGTCATTATTGTCAAGGCTGTAACATTGACAACATACAGGGGAAATGCTGAGCTGCTCATCAGAACGTCTTGCCCTGCTGTTCCTCCGCAGCAATCTTTTATTTTATCTTCTGTCTGTCACCTCTTTGAAATGTGCATCCACGGTGTGTCGTCGTCATCCTCCGTTTAATTTTAACTGTGCGTTCCACCGGGGAGGCTTGTGCTGGCAGAAGAATCGATTAGGCCCGTCTTGTGGTTTCCATGACAACCCGACCAGCCCTCCCGCCTTCTGTCGCAGTTCGCTTATATCGCGTTTGTGCTTTTGGTGGGTGACATTGAAAAAACGGGAACGCGTCTGGAGTTATGCATCTGGAGATATTATCAGCATCGAGGGTTGACGAATGAATGCAGGGATCACAGATTGAATGTAGGAGAGGTGAATTTGTAGGGCTACGGCTATTAGAAAATAAGAACATAATATTACATGCATTTCTTAAAGCAGGTAGACCAAGATCACCACAAAACAAAAACGATACAATAAACAGGCCGTTCAGCCCATCTAGGCTCACTATTGACTTTCATTCTAGAGGGGTAGGCGTTAATGAGGAGCCTAGATGGGCAGAATTACCTGTTTATTGTATCATTTCTGTTTTGTGCTGATCCTGACCTCCCCGCTTTTAGAAAGAGCGCAGAGGGTTCACTGGGTCGAATGTTCAGCACCTCCTCTTTCCACATGTAGGCGATACTTGACTTTTAAGGAAAAGCATCGACCACAGCCCAGTTGTCTTTGACTGCATCCACTGTATTTAAGGGACACTGATGTGTCAAACCATGGACTGTCTCTATTAGCTACATGTTAGGCAGACCTCTACATGTCAATACTAGGTCACGGCATCTGAAGGGCAATGCAAGGAGGAAGAAACATACTGTAATATAAGACCTGTGTGGCTGAATTTTGACATTCAGAGGGTGTTTTCTGATTGGATATTGTAGCTCTACTTTGTTAGACTCGCATTATATGTTTATTATCATAGGAGACTTCAGTTCTCCAGTAACAGGTTGATATATTTTGAGAGATAAAGGCACCAGTATTCTCAGTAGGACACCGTAAGCTATGAGCCTGTGGCACCAGCTTGAAAGGTAGCAGGTCAGAGTATTCTGTGCAGAGAATTTCTCATCCTCACACGTGGCTGTAACTCAGGGCAGATATACATATTTCTAACCTCACAGGAAATGAAGACCCAGAGGGTAAATATGCTGTTGCTATCAGCTTACCATGGGGGAAGTCAAGATCATGGACAATGTCACAGTTCAGCATGTAATTGCATCACAGAATATACTGTTCATTAAGAGCAATGAAGGGTTTATTGATGTTGACAGTGGCCATCTGTTGTAGTCACTTAAAGGGCTGTTGGTACCAGAAAGTGGAAGGCACATGGCTCCATGCATTCTGGTGAAGTGGTCTCTGTGCTAAAATCATTTCCCCCCACTTTGGTTCACTGGGTCAACTCTTCCAGCTTTGCACAATGTCTGCTCCATCGCTTGGCGATGTCTGTCCTACTCCAGGTATAAATCTGTTCAGTAATCAAGTTTAACTAAGTCACTTTGGCCATGTGATGGTGGCATGGACACACACTGCAGAAAGATCCCATGCTCTCTAGCGGTAGTTCATAAGCCATTGGCGCCATTTACAGAGTGACCTACCAATAAGAATAGACACACTCTAAATTTTGATTGTAACCCAGTCATCAACACAAAATAGTGTCATTGTTAAAAAACAATGCTGTAATAAAGATATTCTAATGCATAGGTGACATATAGAATGGAAAATATTAGATAATGCAAATCCATAACAATAGAGTTATGACATTAATCACACAGAGCACCAAGTAAGAATATGCCTGTAAGATCAGTGAGTCTTCGACTGTATGTGGCGGGAGAGGCAAGTCTTGGATTAATAGTGCTGCGGTACAGGCAAGTCTAGTTTTAATACTTTAATACTTGTGCTGCAGTACATGCAGGTCTAGTTTTAATACTTCTGCTGCAGTACAGGCAAGTCTAGCTTTAATACTTCTGCTGCAGTACAGGCAAGTCTAGATTTAATACTTGTGCTGCAGTACAGGCAAGTCTAGCTTTAATACTTCTGCTGCAGTACAGGCAAGTCTAGCTTTAATACTTCTGCTGCAGTACAGGCAAGTCTAGGTTTAATACTTGTGCTGCAGTACAGGCAAGTCTAGCTTTAATACTTGTGCTGCAGTACAGGCAAGTCTAGCTTTAATACTTCTGCTGCAGTACAGGCAAGTCTAGCTTTAATACTTGTGCTGCAGTACAGGCAAGTCTAGCTTTAATACGTCTGCTGCAGTACAGGCAAGTCTAGGCTTAGTACTTGTGCTGCAGTACAGGCAAGTCTAGATTTATGGACCAAAATGCAGTTTGAAGAGGTGGGTTTTCAGTCTGTGTCTGTGTTTCTGATAAGTAGGCTACTGTATTGCATCACACAGGGTTAGTAACGCTAAATGGCAATAGCAGATGGATTTAATCATCATTGGCAAACTCATCACTTTCACATTATAATGAAATGCAGTATCAGTATGAAATGATGATCATAAGTTAATGCTCTTAGAGATGAATTATATTATATAATATTCCATGTGACCATGGTGGCCAATCCTGGTCCAGGAGAGCCATCAGGAACAAGAATTTCCCTCCATAGTGAGGATAAATGTATTTGCATCGCTATGATTCTACATTATGTTGAAATGCACACACATGCAGGTTGAGGGCAGCAGCTGTGCAGTGTGTGAACTCCTGGTCTCTGCCCTTACACAGACAGCGTCCCGGAGGAGCTAAAGGAGCCGTTCTACACAGACCAGTACAGCCAGGAGCACATCAAGCCGCCGGTGGTGAACCTGCTTCTGTCAGCGGAGCTGTACTGCCGCGCCGGCAGCCTCATCCTGAAGAGCGACGCGGCCAAGCCGCTGCTGGGACACGACGCCGTCATCCAGGCACTGGCGCAGAAGGGCCTGTATGTCACCGACCAGGAGCGGCTCGTCACAGAGCGGGACCTCTGTAAGAGGCCCATTAAGATGGTGAGTGCAGAACCAGCTGTCACTCGCTCTGCTCTAATGGTGCTTCCTTCAAAGTCTTCCGTTTTCCCTCCGCTCTCATGGTTTATAGTTTCTCTTCCCCTGTCTCTCTCTCTCCTTCTCTCCCCTTCTTTCTTTTTCACTTTTTCAGTTGCTCTATGTCCCCATTGTTCTCCCTTTCTCTCTGTCTCTCTCTCTCTCCCTCTCTGTCTCTTCCCCCCTCTCTCCTCTTCCCCTCCCTCTCTCTATCTCTCCGTCTCTCTTTCTGTCTCTGCAGACTGAACTGCATTGAGACGGAGCGTGTTCAGCCATTCTGGGACACGTCCCATTACAGTACATCACATTAAGCAATGGTTGTGCTGTAACTGTGCTGTGACCTGGCTATGAGATGTCTTGTGACATAAGCTTTTCTGTCTGAACATGGAAATCTCGTGGAGATTTCTCATAGTAAACCCGGTGAAGACCCTTTTTTTGTGCATTTTGAATGATTTGTAAGAGCTTAGAAATTACAGGGTTCTCTTGGCAGATATATAGTTTTCAGCTATTAAGTTTGTGTATACATACATGAATCTCTGATTCTCATAACTGACATGAATTAAATATCCCCGTAGGGCTGGTTTGCTTATGATCAATACAAGTAGTCGTAAGCAAAAGTCATATTTAATACGCTACCACATGAATAATTGATTGAGCAGCCTATATTAAATCAATCAGCAAGCCTGTTGAATTTTATGTGTTCTCCCTGGTTTAAAGGCTATATTTCAGTCCAGTGATAGAAACGTGTCTTTAAAATGGACAGTTTGGATTGCTACTCTAGAGCCCTATTCGTTGTTCACTGTCTGTCAAAGTAAAGATCGGCTTTTTAAGCAAATGGAAGCTAAACGCTTTGCCAGTATTTCCCACACGGTTTTGTTTCTACAGCTTTTTTCTAAAGCATTTTTCCAGCGTTAAGAACCGTCTTAAATATTGTTTTAACATTGCTCGCTGATGCTTTCAGTTCTGGAGAAGCCTATCATGAAGCCAAATACAGACTGGCGAGCAAACTACAATAATGTGTCGTTTCTTGTTGCTTTTTGAATGGGAGGTGCTAGCATTTTGCCAGCGTGTTCACTGGTATCACTGACATTTCAGCAGCAATGCACTTGCCTTTATTTTTAAATGAAAAGGGCTTAGGGTTACCCTCTCTGCAGCTGGAAAAGATTTCCATGTCATTGTGACAGCCAGGTTAAATGCTACTTTGAGTTTCGAAAAGACTAGAGAGAATTTCGGATCTGCAGGGAACGCCGGCTGGAATATTGAAACGAAGAGAATTCCACTGCTTTTACGAAATAAACACATGGGAATTGTATAATAGAAAAGTCTGTTTGAGTGGGTGTGAGTGTAGCTGATCGGAGTGCAACAAGGCCTGAAGGCTTTTCATGGAGCATTTGGCATGTATCAAGTCAACATGTTGCTATGCACAGTATCATGTTTCCATTCAAGTCAATGTTTTAATTCATCTGTTTGTCTAACGCAACCCTGATAAATAGATCCAGCGCTTGTATCAGCAACTAAGTATCACATTTTCATTCAAATCGATAATGTTTTAATTTCTCATTCTTTGTTACACAATAACAAGTAATAGATTGCGAGGCCTTAACACCGTGAGTTATCCATTGTAGAATTTTTAAGAGAGGAATAGAAAACTGGGGGTAATCCGTCTTTGCGGCGCGTTTGGGGAGCGGTGGGTTGTGAGCTTGGAATGCAGCTGTTTTCTGTGTTTTTTTGTGAGGGCTAGATGTGTTTGGAGCAGCGCTTCACGTAAGCCTGTGGCGTAGCTGGCGCGGTGGAATTAGCGCTGTGTGGTTAGTGCTGCATTGGCCCTGCTCTGAGCTCTGGCTTTGATAAGCGCTGGAGCTGCAGGTCTCTGCATTGCGGCGCTCTCCTCTGCTGTCACGCCTTGTTCCCTCGCTGGCTGACGGGCTGCAGTCCCTGGGGTCTGTTTAACAAAGGGCCGGGGTCCGCCTATCTGCTTTTTCTGTGCAAACATGTAAAGACATGTAAAACACACACACACACAAACAGACACACTCACATATATATGCATGTACTCACACACACACACACACACACATACACAGGTGTACACTTACATAGGCATGTACTCACATACCTTACACACAGGTGTACATACACACACATAGGCATGTACTCACATACATACACACAGGTGTACGCACACACACGCATATACACACACATAGGCATGTGCTCACACACATTCACACATGTGTACACACACTCACACATACATATACACACACACAAATAGGCATGCACTCACACACACACAAACACATGTGCAAACACACTTGCATGCATATAAAATGTATACTTGCTCACATACACACAATCACGTATGGATATTAACACATGCGCACATAGGAATACGGACTCGCATGTGTATATATGCTTGTACTCACATGCATGTACACTGTAGACACACATACAAGGTCACACAAACACACATCCACACACTCACACATCAGCATGCACACACACACATTCCTACTGAATTGCAGGAAGTTTTGAGGAGTGTGGGCGTGGCATGCGGTGTCTCAGAAGTGATGGATGGGTCATTTCCCAGACAGCCGTAGAAACGCGCTCTGCCAGCAGGAGTCTGCTCTCTTCACAGACAGGACGAAGGCTGACGTTGCCCCCTTGGGCAAGCTTGTGTTATGGTACTTAACATTACCACAAACATTTGATTAAGCAGCAAACTGTTTGTGTAGCATGTCGGGAAAAAATAAATAAATAAAAATGCTTCATCAGTTCCCAAGCAGGAGCTTAGAAGGTGTTCATGTGCGCACAAAGTTGCTGCACTTGAAAGTTGTCAAACGTGCTTTTGCTTCATCCGTGTGCCGGTTCCGCCGAGCTGTTCTTGTAGTTCACGGTCTCGCTGACATCCACTGGGAACAGGAACAAAGGAAGGGAGGCTGTTACTGTTAAGCTGCATGGGGGGCGCCGGGGCTGGGTGGGGTGGGGTGTAGCGTAGTGGAGGGAAAAACGATGATTCTTCGGTTTTCTCGGAGGCCGCTGGCTGGGCGCCAGGTGAGGGGAAACAGTGGTGTGTGGTTGGAGTACCGTGACGGTGCTGCAGCGGCGTCGGCTCTGAGCGTGTGCGGGCACGCACGCGGGCGGCGGCGCGGACGACCCAGACGCCTCCCGAGGCGGCGAAGGAACGAACTGTTAATTGCAGCTTATATCTGTTTACTGCGCCCCCAGGCTATGTTGTTTCTGCCTTACTGATGCGCGATGAAAGCCTGAATTCCAGCAACGGCCATTTGATTTATTAGCAACAGGAGCCGTTCTGAAGAAGCGCTCCTTAGTTGTAACAACAGTATAGGCTGTTATTGCATCAAAGCACAGCACGCGTGGCTATGGCCATTTTGTGTTCGATCAATCCAAACGGTCGGCTTGTGTGTGAACATTACATTTATGAGGGTAGGGCTGCACAATTAATCCAATTTTAATCGTGATATCATTATTGGCTTTCCACGATTACCAAACAAGAATAATCAATTTTGAAGGCACAGTGTCTACAAATGAAAACTCTCACTTTACTGGACTTTCTCTGGTGTTATATATCAAATAAAGCACTCCTATTTGACCTCCCTCACAGTAGGGGGTTAGGGTTAGAAAATGTGAAAATATAAGCATTATTCTGTCCATTCAAAAAGTGCAACAAAAGTATTATGTTCTGAAAACCAATTAATTATCATGTTAAATAAACGTGATCTCAATTATGACTTATAATTTTTGCCATAATCGTGCAGCCCTAGTGGGTGAGCGTTTGCTGAGCAGTAGAGAGACGGCGCGGAGGGATTCATTCCTGAGCTGGGCAAGTAGGGAAAAGGCAGAGGGACGTGGGCGAGCGAGGAGCCGCTGATGTGAATTGCGATGGTATTTTTCCGCTCTGAGTCAGCATGTTTGGGCACACGGCGCGAGGGCTCAGCTCAAAACAATCCACTGTTTTTTTTTTAGTGGATCTAAAACGAAGCGCTATCAGTCTGGAAGTGAGCATAGGAAGTGCTGTGGTGAGCGCGATAAAGATACTTCTGTCCTTGTGAAGTTCAGTCGTAACATAAAGGTTGTTTACAAGTAGCTGTTACAGTGGAATTTAACCACTAACCATTAATCTTTCTTTATCGTATCCCTATTGTAGTATGACTACAAAGGTATGCTTATTTATCTGCGATAAAACAAATAAATAAACAGGCAAAGAGAGTTTTCTCTGCAAACTCCTGTTCATATTAGCACAATTAAAATCGCCGACAATGCATTTCTTTCTCTTGTACCTGTAAAGGCCTGTTTACTCTGAAGATTCAATGACTGTTGGAGCCGTAATGACGCAATTGCGACCTTGGTTCCGGTCGAAGTGGCTGTCCCCAAAGGCTCTGATAGTCGACTGTGTTCAAACCTTCTGCACATTGTATGTACAAAACAGAAGAAGAGTACAGAATGTACACATATACCACGATTAACTATGACAGTTCTTGTACTGTAGGGGGGTGGCGCTGGGGCTTGTTTGGAGTATGGTTCAGCCTTAAATAATCCTGCTGAGGTACTGTTATGCCACCCACAGCTGCACACCAGCAGCACTGCAGCTGTATCCGCGGCAACACTCCTGATGCACTTTGCCTGTGTGTGCCTGTGTTATACCTTACAGCCCACACAGTACAACAGGATAGAGCTAGCACGCATTGGGAGTTGGGAGTCACGCTGTGACTTGACAACAACTGGGGAGCATCTAGTACGTCGTTGGGTGGAAATAGCGTAGTGTACTTGTGACCATGCCGACTTACACCAACCCTACACCTGGTGGGACGGATCCTATTTTTTCCCTCCATTTTTTGTCTGATTTGTTTTATGCTGGACTATGAGTAGTGTGATGTCGCAGAGACATTAATGGGAGCTTTCTGTCTGAGAATCCTCTTTTTTCAGCTTGATGAGTAATGTGATCGCAAATGGATTTACTGTCTGTGTTGTCGCCTACAGAAAGATGGACTGGTCTCTATTCGGTTCGAGAGAAACATCTTCAATCATTTGATAGGATTTCGCCATTGTTGCCATGGAGATCCGCATTATCACCATTGTCTTCTTCTCTCAGGATAAAGACAGAAACAAACAAGGTGTTCCTGCTACTGCTGGGTCCTTTTCTGCAGCGACCCTGAGATGCACCATTAACATCGAAAAAGGGGGTGTTTACATTTCTCCCGGGGGGTATACGACGAAGCAGGATAACGGAGTTAGTAAAACCCGGAACCCTCCCAAATCTGGAACGTGGACTGAAGTGAAAAGAGCTGTTCCAGGTTTTACTCAGTGCATTTATTCAGCTAACTTGGTAATCCTGCTTTGTAGTGTACCCCCCTGAACAGAATGTTTACCAACATTTTCTAGATCAACACAAGAAAACAAGTGAATATATTGACGCATCTGTGCACATGCAGTCAATAGTCAATCTTTGGATGCTGTCGGCACTGTTAACATAGTAAACGCCCATAGCGCTGCCTGACATCGTAACACTGTGAAATCAGAAAAGATATACGGACGTGTGGGTGGTGAAGGCTCATTTTGTAAAGTCAGGATGTTATGGAATATTTGGGTCTAAAGGATTTTTTAAATATTACATTTAGTTTCCACTTTGGTGGAACAAGTCTGAAGGTCAGACTCGGCTTTGTTTAATTTGGTAAAAACATATGCTGCCTTAGTGGGATTGAGCTCTCAGTTCTTTCTAACAATGCAGAAATATAAAATAAGAAAACCAAGGACAAAAGCTCATCTAAGCTTGTTCATTTGCCTTTTGACTAGAGTATCCAGCACGGTGTCAAGCCTAGTCTTGAACAGCCTAAAGGTATCTGCTTTTACTACTTGGTCTGAAAAGCTGTACATTGGTCAATACTGCCTTATGTTAGCGTGAAATAGGCTCCACTTTAAATCGATATCCATCGATGCTCTCTTGGAAACTCTGACAGAACAATAAGTGCTTGCTGATTATAGTAAATGGGTCCGTTACTGTTTTCACATTTGGGATCCAACCAACCCAGTTTTGATACTGGGTTTTCCTACAACCACCTACGAGTGGAAGACATTGCAACGTGATTGACGCCTTTAAGCGGACGGCATACAGTTGCAGACAGGGGCGCGTCAGTGAACAACGAACTTCGCCCGAGAAAGTTCGCCTCGGCAGCCTGCGCAGGAGGCGTCGTACAAAGGCGAAGAAAAACTCTTTCTGTTCTGTTCGATGTCTGCAGACGTCTAAACGACAGTGTCTGCTGAAGCATGCCGTCTGCTTTAGGAAAGGCTCGCGACCCCGTGTTCCCAGAGGTGTGGCTGTGTACCATTCTTGCCTAAAGACTCCATCACAGTGCTTTGTCTGCTGTGCCTCCCTCCACGCCATAGTTTATTTGTATAACCTGTTTCTTGAAAGTGCTTTAAAGATAAAAAAAAAAAAAAACATGGTGTTTCTTCATGTTCCTTCAGCGATTACCTTGTTCTTTATGTAAAGACTTAGAGGCGCTGACCATCCACAGGACTATTTCATACCGCGCATCACTGAGTCAGCCAGTGCGCTATTTAGCCTGCAGTGACTCCTTATTCCATGTGTTAAAGACTCCAGGGTCCACTTGTCTCTGTGGTTGGGCCCTGGGAGAGCCTGTCGTCTCCCATCCACCGCCGCAACCCACTCTGCGCGGTCGTCATGGTTACCTGCTCTGCAGTCCAGCGGGACGCCTTCCAAGCACTGAATAAGGGATTGTGTTGGAAGTGTTGGAGTTCACCGTGCCGGCTGTACGCCATGATTCATTCTGTCTCCACACAGACTTTCCACATTCCCGGTCTATTGGTGGAAATTTATTGGAGCTAATAACCCCTGATTAGCTTTATAAAATACTGGCCCTTCAGTGGTTTGTGAAGTTAGCTGCTGAAAATGTTTTCATAATCCAACTATTTCATTTTTATAAAAAAACTACTGCAAAATTTCTTGCACTGGGGCTTTGGAATTACATAATTTGATGACCACAATTGTTTTCTCAGGACAGAAAATTTTTTGTCAGTCAGTTCAATGTTTTCTGTTATTTATATTCTGTCTGGAAGCCAAAAAAGAATGCTATTTTAATAAGTTGAGGATCGACGTATGTTGGATTTTGTTTACTTGCTGCGCGTGCAGACAACTTGGCACAGGTACAAAGCGGAGTTTGCGGGTGAACAGAACAGCAGGTGGAGGTGCTTCAGGTGTTCTGAAGATATTGAATTCCTGGAGTGACATCCAACTAGAGGAAGCCGGGTTAGCCTTGGGGTTGCAGGTCTTGGCGCGCTCGGAATGTCCCTCCCCCTACAAGCAGACAGAAGCTTGTTTACTCAGACGGCATTCCCGCACGGCAGGCTGTCCGTGCCCCATGTGTGCCAGAGGAGAGGTGGGCCACCTCGGTGCTTTAACAGACCCCGACAGCTGGCAGCCTGGCACTACCAGTGCACCGGGTGGGCCCGGTCTGACCCCACTGTCCTTAGTGCCCTCAAGTCTGCGTAGTGCCCCCTGTCTGACAGTGCACCTGGGTGCCTAGGAGTTCAGTAGGCAACCACTTTTATGCATTCCGTTTTCAACATGCATCTACGAGCCTTTCCACGGTTCTGTTGTGAAGCGTTGGTAGGAAACATTCACAGGAAACAAAGGCCTTCAAGAGTGTGTCCTGGGAGCAATACCCAGCATCTCCCAGGTCGTTTGGGCCGGAATGCAGGCTTGTGCTTTATGGATTTCAGACCGTGACCTCACGATTGCAGCCCTGAATCCCAGCCGGGGTGACTGCTGCACTCCTGTGGGTGGCTCTTAACTCCGCCTCGCGCACAACAACGGATCAAGCTGTGCCAGTAAATGCTTCGGCACACGATCTCTCGCTCCCACCGGTCTATCACCACATAAATGAAATGTCCAGCCCCGTAAATAAGTTAAGTCTGAAATGTAAGTACCGTTACCTTGCAGAGTGATGTATTCAGTCTTCATTCTTAGGGTATAAAAGATGACTGGAAGCTTGTAGACTTGCTTATGTGTGAACTGTGGGCATATTGGGCATATTGACATGCGGTGGCGTTTGCGGGAGATTAGATGACATCAGTCAGTCCTGCTTATGCTTGTTTTAAAGGTAAAGAGAAATATGGTCTGACTCAGAGTTACGGCTGCACATCCTCAGTCAGCTGTAGTCTGGAGCCGTTTCTTTCACTGCGTTTGTAGCGATGAAATGGTCTGAAACCGCCTTCACCAAGACCAGGGGTGGCACAGTTCCTGTGGATTTACAGTGATATAATCTGAGGGGAAACTGCATTTTTTGCATTTGGAGGCATGGAACAGGAAAACGCCACTTTGTCTTTTCTAATTTTGGAAATGTCAGGGTAATCTCAGGGAAAGTAATTTTTTTCCCCCGTGCCTGGTTTTGGCGAGCATAGAGCACAGGGCTGTGGTAATTTTCTGGGCTTGTGTGTATAGGGTTGCAGTATGGCTGATAATTCTGTGGATGTCTTACACATCGAATTTGTTTAATAATAATAAACCTTTTTCAGTTTTATTGGACGGCACAGTGTAGAGACAGGAAGAATAGAGAGCGAGAAAGAGGGAGAGACGCGTGACAAAGTTTGCGCGGCCGGAATCGAACCGCCGACGCCGCAGCTCTCAGTGAGCATGTGGACGGCGCTCTACAGGCTACGCCATCGAGACGCCCCACACGTCTCATTTCACAGCCAACCCGGCAGCCCCCGAGTAAAGGTTTAAAACGCGGCTTAGCTTTTCCTTGGAAGCCTACCACATGACCGTGCATTGGCTATCACCCTGCCTGAAATGAGCATGCAGGAATGCCACAGCCGGCCTGTTGTGAAGAATCAATTCATTAAGGACAAGAAGCTTAAAGGGCGAGCAATAACAGACCGTTGCTCAGGGGGTTGCAGCATTAGCACCACTCAGTGGTGAAATGAAGGAACTGTCATTACAATGGGGCTTAGCACCCAGCGCATGAGAGACGGTATTGTGTCTCTAGTGAGAGGCAGCACTGCGTATGAAACTGTTTACTCTTGTCCAGAATGCCTCTGCTTTTCGTCCAACCAGCGGCAGCTCTTCCCTCCCCCCTGTTATCCGAAGCTGAATGTGCCAATGCTGGCCGTTGCTGGGAATCCCACGCACGGCAGTCGGTTGTCTCTGCCATCACAGTTGCAGTCAGAAGCCTGCAGTCTACCTGGAGCAGCTGTAGATGTGATGCAGTGTTCCGGTGTGATAACTGCACACCTCAGTTGATGGACTGTGTGAAAGGCAGTGGTGGTTGTGCCCTCTTTGGAGGTTTATTTTGCTGTTCTGCACCCTCCTGAATTGAGGAAGTGATGGGATGGGCCTGAAATCACTGCTCAGAATTTTGAATTGAGAATCTTGCTTATAAAAAATTTGAACCAAAAAACCTGTATAGCCACCAATTCCATGATGCCACTCAAGGTCTGGACTGAGCTGTGACAGTAAGCAGGCTGGCTCGGCGACACCACTCCCGTATCTGTGTAGCGGCTGCATATCTCCAAACGGCTGCCAGAACCTGAGGATTAACAGCCCAGCAGACAGTCTGGGATGATGTCTGATCATTAAGGGTGGAGTAATGTCACTCGTTATTACTGCACCCGCCGTTTTTCCACAGGCCTGTTGATATTGGAGTGCAGCGGGCTCGTGAGCGAACGTCGCACTAGGTCGCCGCCATCCGCGACACGCCAAATAGCATTACTGGTCACTCTGAAGAACAGCAAGATGAAGGTTTGTCAGATGGTGAAGGTGATAGATGACACGCTGACTCAGTGCTGTGCTCAGTGGAGGAATGGTGGCGGTACAGAGTCTCTGGATATTTTGAGCTTTTCCCATCATGTTTTGACATCCCTGTGTTTTACTTTCTCAAAAGATGGATGTCTATCTAGCTACTAGCAATACCTGCAGGTAACATTAGCTAGGTACATTTTTGCAAGTTGGTCACTCCATTTTGCTGTGGTTCAATTGCTAGCTGTAAGGTTCATAGCAAAGTCTACTATTTTTCCTTCTATTTCCTGCAACATATCCTCAAACAGAATAGTCCTCATTCATTGTAGTGGAAGATGAATGAAAACCATCTGTTTTTGTGTAGAGTTACCTGCAGGTGTGGAAAAACTCTCCTGGTCTCATTTGATTTGTGTGACATCCTACCCATGCCAATAAATAATAACTTGCTGTACTGGGTGATTCACCCCTAACCTGAGTCGTCTGACTTAAGTGCTGTCCGGCCTTTTGTTCAAGCTGGCTTTTCTTAAAATGCTAGACAACTTGGCCCACACAGCAATGCATTATATACTTTTTTAAAATACACCACATATTATAAGGCCAGGAAAGGTAGTAGGCTACTTGATTCCTTAGGGTCCTGTGGCTTTTGCATAGTTGGGATTTCTGACCATTCAGTGTAATACCAGTAAAATTCACTCAAGTGGAACTTTATGCAGTGGCTTCATCTTGATGTAGGGGCCCTGTCAAATGAAAATGGTTCAGTTTGAACTGATATGATTGTATGCAATGCACTAAGAGCGAAACCTAATAGAGTTATTGTCGTTAGACTCAGGTTTAACGCCAGGCCTCACTGGCCGGTGTATATGCAGGTTTAACTCCAGGCCTCGTGAGCCAGTGTGTATGCAGGTTTAACTCCAGGCCTCGCGTGCCGGTGTGTATGCAGGTTTAACTCCAGGCCTCGTGAGCCGGTGTGTATGCAGGTTTAACTCCAGGCCTCACTGGCCGGTGTGTATGCAGGTTTAACTCCAGGCCTCGTGAGCCGGTGTGTATGCAGGTTTAACTCCAGGCCTCGTGAGCCGGTGTGTATGCAGGTTTAACTCCAGGCCTCACTGGCCGGTGTGTATGCAGGTTTAACTCCAGGCCTCGTGAGCCAGTGTGTATGCAGGTTTAACTCCAGGCCTCGTGAGCCAGTGTGTATGCAGGTTTAACTCCAGGCCTCGCGGGCCGGTGTGTATGCAGGTTTAACTCCAGGCCTCGCGGGCCGGTGTGTATGCAGGTTTAACTCCAGGCCTCGCGGGCCGATGTGTATGCAGGTTTAACTCCAGGCCTCGCGGGCCGATGTGTATGCAGGTTTAACTCCAGGCCTCGCGGGCCGATGTGTATGCAGGTTTAACTCCAGGCCTCGCGGGCCGGTGTGTATGCAGGTTTAACTCCAGGCCTCGCGGGCCGATGTGCATGCAGGTTTAACTCCAGGCCTCGCAGGCCGATGTGTAAGCAGCTTTAACTCCAGTCCTCACGGGCCGGTGTGTATGCAAGTTTTTTTCTGCCACCAGTTACTAGTCATTTCATGAACACAATCATTTACATGATCTGATATTTTAGCTACTTTCCGTGATATAACAGCAGCTGATGAATGTTCTTGTGCCTGTAGCGTTTTATTGCGCCCTAATTTATGTGTGAATCAGTGTTGCTGTGTATGACTAATGAGCTGATTGAGCCAGGGTAACTGGTGGCAGCAAAAAACTTGCATACACAACGGCCCGCGAAGCCTGGAGTTGCCCATCCCTGGTCTAAGTGTTTATAGAAAGGGTGGTTGAAGGAAATAAAAGACGTTCTGTAAAGCAAACTAAAATCTTTATTCTGCATTTGAATGACAGTTAAATCAATGCAGTATGTGTTTAAGCATGTGCCAAAATGAGCAATTGTGCCATTGAGCAAGGTAGAGAGAAAGAAAAAAGGGGCCAAAAAGAAGGGTTAGGCAGGCTGCATTTATGTGCAGGTAAAATAGGGGTTGTGATTAAATGTCATGTTTGTGGTTTCACGTTGTATTTTAATAAAGTTTTCTTGAAATTCAATTGCAGTTGAAATCAGCTGCGGCTCTGCAGTGTCCGACTCGGCTATGATGGTAAAGTCCGTCAGTGGCTCTTTTTTTTAGGATTACTGAATGTAATCCATAGGCATATTATTTCACTGTACTGTGATCACTACACACAGGAACATACAGCTCTCCAGATATCAGATATGTGATATACCATATTCGATGTCACTGAGCAAATCAGACAAAAATAAGCAGCAAAGAACCTTTTATATATGCCTGAAAATACACACTCATTATTTACCGAACGTCTAAACATATAAAAGGTACTCTGGTGGAACAAAAACAATGCTTTTACTCACATTAATGCATTCTAAAACCCATAACATTTTCCATAAACATGGTGGTGACTAAATAAGTACTTTTTGTACATTTTCAGCACAGATGCTTTTAGCACCCGAGATGTTTCTGTCATTGACCAAACTAGAAAATTAAGTAAAAACCAATTGGTTCGTTCAGAATTCCCATCCTTGCTGTATAGAGACAGCTAATTGGGTTGCACAACGGGCAATTATTGAAAAGGTTTCCAGAGCAACGGACACACAAGGCTGCCCAATTTGGAAAGGAGCCGGACAAAATGTGACAGGAAACGGGAGCATTGTGACAGAGAACATAACAGGGTAAAGCGTCGGAGAAGATGGGTTTCCGTACTGCTGACATGCCGATTGCTACTCTTCATTTAGCATTTAACATACCTTTTGGTGTTCTTTTTCCATCCAGAAAACTGTTTATTTACGTTGTGTTGGTTTATTTGTGAACGTCTAAATACATTTTAATACAGGAGACTCCCGATTCATGTATATGCTCGGGACATTCCGAAGGCAACAGATATACCTGTTTTATCGAGGGCCAATAATAAAGCGGGTGATCGTGTGCTTTATTCCTCAGAGTGCCCACCTGGCCATGATCGACACCTTGATGATGGCGTACACGGCGGAGATGGTCAGCCTAGAGAGGGTGGTGTCCTGCCTGCAGAAGTACCGCCCCCTGGATGCAGAGGATGACGTGCCCTACGACACTGAGGAGGCGGTGACCAGCTGGATAAACAAGGTAGGCCGCCTCGTCTTACTCTGAGCATAGCCCCTCTCTGTTCACGCCCTACCCCTTCGCCGTGCCTTCTGCCATTTGGTCAGATGTTGTAATCGATTTGTCAGAAAACCTTTTAAAAGACACCTGAGGGTTTTTTGGGAACACTAAACCCAGGGAAAAGGGCTCGGACATACCCAACTGATTTAATGAATCATTCTGGTATGGGTCACTGTCTTGGGGGTTGCTTTCCGTAAGGTGCATCCAGTCACACACCTGAGGTTTGATTTTGAGTTTGGCAAAACGGAAAATAAGAGCACTATTTATTAAGATCGTGCATGATAATGACAAAAACTGTAGTTGAAAGGTGCCCTTTGAAAAGTGGAAAACCAATACATTGAAAATAAGAAAGATCCAAGACCATCTTTGATGAAGAATGGGCTGCTAATCTTCAAATGAACATGCGTGTTAAGTTATAAATGTAAGCTGAACTACTCAGGGTTATTTTTATCTCACTCATTATGGCCTTTTGCATGGGGCTAGATTTTAGCTGACAACGTCCTGAGGAGGGGAAGCCGCTCTCGGACCCAACAGTCAGTGGCTGAATGCTGTGCTGGCATCTCTGCAGAGACCGAACAAAGGAATGTCACATTGCAGCTACCCCCCCAGCCCACACGCCCCCCCCCGCTCCCAACCCAACGCACAAGGAAGAACAGCATGGACAAAAAGAGAGAGAGAGAGAGAGATGCTTGTTTACATTCCACTGTGGAGGAGGTCATGTGCTTCCTGTCCAGTCCCTTGGGTGTGGGGGGGGGGGGGCAGACACATACACATGCAAGCTTGCTGCCCACTAAACATTGTGGTCATTCGTGCCTTAGACTGCCCCCCCCATCCTAACTAAATGTGCCACTCCCAACTGCAGCCTGAACCCCCCCCCCCCTTGACCTTCTGGGGCATTTTATTGGACAGTCTGCCCTCCTTACATTCTCACTCTATTCAGTCAGGGGGAAAGCGGAGAGGGTTACGGCTAGAGATGAGATCACAGTGCAGACAGTGTCATGTCCCCATGGGGTTGGTACATGGTCTGAGAGTCGGCTGCCCTGTGGACTGGTCCCCCTCCCGAGGCTTGAACTGAAGGAAACATGCCACTAATAGATTGTGAAGGACCTTCTTGATTGAGCCTGTGGTTTTTATGTTTTTGTGTGTTTTTTGTGTGTTTTATGTTCACTAATTCCTGCAGTGTCTTACGGAAATCAGCAGGTCTGCATGAATGAGGGTCACAAAAACACACAGTCATTTTTGGGGGTGGGGGGCGAGAGGGCCTGCCATGACATTTGTATTGTTAACTTGGAAAGAAGCAATGTTACTTTTCTCAATACAATCAGATGATCAGAAAGTACAATCAGTAGATAAACACACTCGCACACACACACACACACACACACAATGCACAAGTAATTGGTGTGATTTTATCTTGATTTATTGTGCCTGCACACCAATTCATTGTTCCTTTTGTTGAGTTGTCAGCAGTGACTTATTGCAATGAATACAGCATGGTGTCTCTCTTCTTCGTTAACAAGGTTAACGAATACTTGAAAGACATCATCGTTCAGGAGCAGAAGATGAGAGATACGTGGAGCGAGGAGCCGTCTGGCCCCCGGGTGAGTGTGCCCGTCGCGTTATCGTCGTTATCAAATGTCTCTTTTAATGAAATGCCGAATGGGATGTTTAGCTCTATCCTATTTGGGCTGCGAGGTTTGTGGTTCAGAAAAATTATTTACCAAAGAAGAACCAATGTAAATTCACTTACTTGAATGGGCAAGCGGACAAAATGTGATTACGGTCTGCACAATTGCACAATTTGATGGTTTCCATCACCATTCATCTGCTACAGAAGCCAAGTAATGAGGTCACAAAGCAAAACATTGAAGAAAAAACGTGTTTAATATTTCAGAATTGAATACAAAACAGGACCAGGCCAGCAGCTCCTTAGCAGCTCAGTCATTAAAGGCATTCACTGTGAGCTCAAGCTCTATAGTCTAGAAGTCAGAGGTTTCGAGTCTGTGCTATGTCATTACCAACTATGATTGGGAATCCACGGCAACAGTATCCATGACATCTTCAGCCCCATTGACAAAATACCTAGAGAGTTCAATGCCTTTGGGAAAAGTGGCGCCCTTTATTATTAATAATGTGAGTAAATGTACCCCACATAATTTTATTAGGATGAGGTAGACAGCTTTGGGTCTTAAGAGGGAGTATTGAGAAGGTGCTGGAAACTCTCTCTTGAGAGATGCATCGTTGCAGTGGCTGTGTTTAGATTCTGCTTCCAATGCTGTTGTAGCTCCATAAAAAGAGTTGTTGTTGGGTGGTGAACTTTCATTTCTTTGTGGTCATTCGTACTTTTCAGAACTGCCCGTTTCTACTTAACACTGGTGACAAAAACGTTATTCACAACATGTTGACAGTTCATATCTAGCTCAATGCTGCAAATGTCTCATTAACTTGAAAAGCAATAAAGAATTTGAGACCATAAACTGTTTCTCTGCTGTTCTGTTGTGCCAGAGAAAAGACTTGCCACTTCAAGCCATGTCAATCAAAATATTGTTGCAATGCTAATAATCCCCTCTATGCAAAACAAACCTGCCCGAATGAACTATCAGCTTTTGATACTTTTGTTTATCTACTTCTAGCATATCATTCTGGCTGTTGTTAGGTTAAGAGTTAGTTGTGTCTGGAGGAGGTAGGAGTTTAGGACTAGCTCATGGGACAGATATTGACCTTTTCATCCTCTACGATGTCTGCCTCAGAGGAGGACCTGTTGAGGTTTGCTAAAGAGCTGGTTTTCAGTATAGTAATGAGCTCTACATTCTCGTGTGGAGTCCTAACTATGTTAGTTACTGCTGTGCCTGACAGACACACAGGACAGAGCTTAATGTGTTTTTGCACAATTTGCTATGCAAGAGCAACTCCTCTTGTGGGGAAACCTGCAGTTTGCTCCAACCGACTGCGCATGAATTGCACTACTCCTTCACAATAGCCATGCGGGCTCAGATGGCGGGATGCAGAGGGAAAGGAAGCAGAGGCTGGCAGCGTGTACTTTGAAGCCCTCAGGGATCGACAGGGATATCGCAGTGAGGAGATGAGATGTCCATGGACATGATTAGGCGTTCCAAAGTTGGGAAGAAATAAAAATCTGAGATAAAAATTGGTTTAAAAAAGAGGAGATGGTGAATTAAGCTCTCCCAGCTCGGTTCCAGATTTAGTTCTGTGGTCGGACCACATTACGCATTCGGAGGTGTCCCTTAAATATTTGCTTATTTATTTCAGCAAATGAGTGGTGGTTAATGTGTGTATGGAGGGACTTTTGTCCGTGTTCAAAGAGCCAGAAGAGGGTGGGGACAGACAGTGTATCAGATGGGTCTGTTGATACAAACGGCCTCAAAAGAAAAACAGCTCTGTCTCGCTCTGATGAGAAGGCAAACATTTTTCACATCTGATTTCCATCATTGTGCATGTTCTGGAGAGCGCATCACAAAGGAAGAAGTAAAAGGATTTTCATCCGACCCAGACTCTGCAAAACATAACCGATTCAGTCAGGAATGTTGATGTAAAATACATTTAAAAAAATTAACTGTACGTTCTCAAGTAGCATTCATGTTTGCGGTCTCTGTGCAGCTTTATTTGAAAAAAGAAAAGAAAACGGTTGCCGTTCCCTCGGCTTGGAGTAAGACGCTTGTTGCCTTACAGCGTTGGCATGGCTGGTCTTTTTTTTGGGCTCGAGCCCTGTTCTGTTTGGGTGTGTAAACTCGAAAAGGCAATCCTGTCAGTCTGTCCGTTTGGTGTCTGGAGCACCAGGAGCCCAGCTGGCTGACGAGGATTACGGGTGCTCTGCTCGCCGGTCACACTCACCAAGGTTCTTATCTCTTGCTTTTCTTTTCTTTTGGTCATTCTTTCATCTGTTCCGCCATTCTTGTTTTGCGGGCTGAAGTCTCCAACCAAATGGTATTGGAAACTGATTCCTGTAAGTCCGCCTGTCATCTTACTACCTCGCCTCTACCCGACATCCTTCTTTCTCTGTCTGCTAGGCATCTGCATGCGTCCTACAGTGATTGGGCCTGGGGGCTCCCCCACTCCCTTCCCCGACCCAACCCCCAGCCTTTTCCCAGAACCCCAGCCTTTACCCAGAACCCCAGCCTTTACCCAGGCCTCTCAAACCTGCAATGTCCCAGCCAAGGTGTCACTCCTCAACCCCCGAGTGTGGCTTTCATGTCACCATTTTGTCTAAGGGGACCCCACACAGCTGTCTCCCTGTGTCCTCATGGGGCTGTAAGTCGCTCTGGATAAGAGTGTCTGCTAAATGTCCAAATGTAACTGTAACTGTACAGGTGGAGCAACATTTCTGTGGCTAAAGTCCGTCTGTAAAGCATAACTAGTTTGTTACATTACCCTTAATTGTCATTTGTTGGATTTCACTTCCTGAGTAAGGAAATTGTGGGACTTGAGTAAGATGGACTACAAATATTGACTCACCCCTTTGTCAAGATAGATAAAATAGCTAAATAAAGATCAGATGCAGAGGTCAATGTTGGTTTTTGAATTTTAAACTTAACTTAACTGGCAAAAGGAATAGAATACTGAAGACAGGGCTGTGGATTCAAACTGGCAGCAATACTACTTGCCCTTGAGTGACAAGTCACATTGCAAATTATGCGTCAGACAGGTCAGTCCGAAACTCATTTAAATGTGTAAGAAACAAACAAACCAAAAAACACATGCTGAATCAAGTCTCTGAAATGTATGGACATTGTTGTTAGATTAAATCTGGACGCAAGGCAAAAATACTGCATTGTATAATGTTAAGGTTTATTTATAGGCAGGTAAGCAGGAAACTTTGCTGTTTGAACTTCTATTCATCTGTTTTGAAAAGAGAGGAGTTTGTGAGCGCTTTCATGATTGAAGGTTATGCTTGCTCCTTCTGGTACAATGAGTGTGGTTCGGACCCACTGCCCTTTCCACAAGTGCCCAAACTGGGAATTAGGAACGGACCAGTTAAGTGTACTGCTATGTTTTTACAGCGCTGCCACAGTCTTGTTATTAAATCTTAAATCTTATCCTTTGTCCTTGGGAGTGCAGAGCGAAACACAGTCATGTCAGGTTAATGAATGGAACATTGGGGAAATGTAAGAAGCTCTGGTTTACTTACCGGTGGAACAGTTCAGCAAATACGATTGTATAAGCTAAGACCCTCTTGTTGAACTACACAATAAACTAAAAAAATAACAGCAACAGTGATTTGTCCTCAGAGTGACGAATGTGCACTTTGCACTTTGACTAACTGAGAGGGATCGTTTTAATATCAGGTCAATGGGCAGCTTAGAACAGGAGTTTCAGGATGAATGTGCTATTTTCCTGCAGAAGTAATTATGAAACAGTGGGACTGACTAATGGTGTGCATGGAGGCACCCTGGCCAGATCTGGCACAAAGCGGCTGAAATGGCTCACAGTAAAATGTCCGTTTCACAGTGCAGTAAGCCAGAGGGAGCCACGTTGGTAGTACATGTCTGCCTAAGAGGTCCTAATCTGCATGTGACAACACCTTCACCGCCCTGGTATTGCGTCCAAACCTCCAGAGCACCTCCCAACGAAACTATCTGAAGTGTGTGTGCATGCACGTCTGTAGCGTCAGCGCTTGTGTGTGTGCACTTTTGTGATTGGTTGGTGTGTGTGTGTGTGCGCATGTGCATGCGTGCGCGCATGCGTGTGTGTATGAGTGTGCGTGTGTATGTGTCCGTTTGTGTTTGTGCAGTAGTATGTGCGTGTGTGTGTGCGCGTGTGTGTGCAGTAGTATGTCTGCGTGTGTGTGTATGTGTGTGTGTGTGTGTGCAGTAGTATGTGAGTGCATGTGTACTCCTCTGTGACGGGATGCTATGGTTGTCGTTGTGGCCCAGGCTCGCTGTGGGAAGGAGCATACGCTGCCCCGCCAGGCGCCCTGGTTCCCCCCGGTGGACAACCTCCTGAAGGACAACACAGACGGCTGCGCGCTTGCTGCCCTGGTGCACTTCTACTGCCCCGAGGCTGTCCAGCTGGAAGGTACCGAACATCCATCCGCCAGTCAGATACCTCTGTCCACATTCCCAAATCGGCTAATACCTGTGAACCTGGGGTTAACTGCTATAGCATGCGCTTATGCCTCATGGACATAGATACATTTTAAAGAAGCGGTATCGACTCCAGGCCTTTGAGAGCTGCAGCGTGTGCAGATTGTGTTTTGTTACTCAGCAATTAATTGAGCACTTAACTCATCTGGCTTTTAGTTCTGCATTGATTGCTTTGTGAAAACAAAGATAGCCACCCTTGGGCTCTGCGAGTGCCATAATGAATAGCACTGTTTAAATATGTCTATGATGGTAGCCTAGCCAGAGGTGAGCTCAGTCTAAACAGATGCATTGATGTTGGATGTTGGTATATGATAAGTTAAGGCATGACCTCATTATTTATTGATGGTGAGGTAAATAAAGGAGATTGTTGTATTGGCATAGCAGATAATGCAGCAGCATTACAGCTCTGTCCCTTGACTACTGTATGACACCACACATCCCCCTAGCTATGACATCACAGCTCATACCTCTGACCCATAGCTATGACATCACAGCTCATACCTCTGAGCCTTAGCTATGACATCACAGCTCATACCTCTAACTCTTGTAGCTCACAGCTCTGTCCCTGTACTATGAATTCACAGCTCACAGCTTTGTCCTCTAGCTCTGACATCAAAGTCTTTCTCATCTGTCGCCCGTCCCTCTCAGATATTTGTCTGAAGGAGGTGATGTCACTGGCCGACAGTCTGTACAACCTCCAGCTAATCCAGGGGTTCTGCCAGGAGAACCTGAACCGCTGCTGCCACTTCACACTGGAGGACATGCTCTATGCCTCCTCGTCCATAAAGGTGAGTCACAGCGAGGGGTGCGGCTCGAGGGGCGTCTGAAAATTCACGGCCGGGAAGTATGAGTCATGGGAGGGGCCCTGCAGTGGGTTCGGGGGGGGCTTCAGTTTTCCCTGCTCAGGCGGATGACTCATCGCCGGTTCGTAGCTCTGGCCAAATAACGGCTGCGGAGCGCACACCCGCCCACAGCTCAAAATGTCCCTCCACTCCTGCCAGAACTTAGGACTCCTCTGTCCATTTTCTCTTTCTTTCCATTAGCAAATGTGTGGCTCAACAAGGGGCTGCATTGATATTGGGTGCAATAACTGCACCGTGTCTGTGTTGCAGTTGGCCTGAGAGTGGAGGCGGTGTTTGATGTGATTCATGCTTTATATGCTGTGGATTCAACCTTCTGCAGAACAGTGATACCACATGTATGGATGGCATAAAGGATTCGATGCACTGTATCAGTTTGACATCACAAAACAAGCACAAAAATCCATCCAAGACACAAAACGTGATGTCTGGAACTATTATGAACAAATTCTACGTGAGCTTTTGTTGGGTTTGAAGTAAAAGTTGAAAAGACACTAGACTGCATGAACTGATTTCTTTAAAAAAAATACAAGTGCACTGATGAACTTGGTGTTATTGTGTTGATTTGCCAATTAACTATATCAATTAGTTGTTCAACCGCTCATGCTTATGATCAATATTCTTTATAAATAACCAAGTAATTATTTTAAGTCATGACTAATTTTTATAGAAAAACAATTTGCCACACATTTATTTGAATGACCCAAATATGAATCAGGATTAATGAGGTAATTTCTTTAGGAAAGTTCTCCTTAAATTTTTTAAATGAAAGTCTGTCATCAATAGTCCAATTGTAGACACAAAGAGACATAGACGCATGTTTGAGAGCCCTAAGTGCTGTGGACAATTAAACCCTGGCTTTGTCTATTGAACTAAGTAGAACTGTGCTATTAGACTCTGGCTGTAGACAGAGTGCTGGTTCTGCGTCTGTGGAGGGCAGGGCCTGCTGTACTGACCAATCACATTGTGCGCTCTGGCTGCCAACCAGTCACGTTGCTTTCTCCTCCAGCGTTGACCACAGACAAGTCACTTGTAGATAAGTGAGTCACAGGCCAATGTAGAGCCAGAGATTGGAATTTTGTGTCAGAACAACCATGACATAAGATTCTGTGAAAATGGAGGCAGTTCTGTTTGTGAACCAAGTTTTCAGTGATTGAATACAATGGGCGCGTAGGACTGTTACTGAAAAATGTATTGGACGGTAAACATTCTCACAGTGCCTGGCAACCCACGTTTAACTGTGTGTGTTGTTCAAGTGTCTTTGGGAGGCTTTTAAGGGTCGCTATAGAAGGGCAGATGGGATAATCACAGGCCTAATGGTTCTGGCTTGTTTCATGGTTCATTTGAAAGAGTGCTTGCCACTTGTGAATGGCAGACTAAGCCTCGGGTTGCTGTGTTTAGTTTTTACATTATTCCCTCGATTAAACCCCATGGTAGTAAATTGCTTGAAATTTTGAAGTTCTTTTACTTTTGAAAGTGTTTCTGTAGGGCAGGGGTCAGCAACTCCAGGCCTCGCGGGCCGGTGTGTATGCATGTTTTGTCTGCCACCAGTTACCACAGCTCAATCAGCTAATTAGTCATACACACAATCACAGATTCACTCGTAAATTACAGAACGATAAAACGCTACAAGACATACCGGCACAAGAACATTCATCAGCTGCTGTTCATATCGCGGATATGTAGATTAAAATATCAGATCATGCAAATGATTGGGATAATTAAATAATTGGTAACTGGTGGCAGTAAAAACATGCATACACACCGGCCCGCGAGGCCTGGAGTTGCCGACCCCTGCTGTAGGGCATATAGTTAGGATTCTTGCTCTTAAGACATTTCTGAAACCACACAGTCAACTGACTGATCATTAAGCTGTCTGGTCAGATCTTTGTCTTCCGCTCATACATGTCAGCTCATGAGTTACCTGTGGGAACAGCTCACTGCTGTGCTCATTATGTCTGATTGATGAGTATCATGTTTCACTCAAATATGTTTTTTCAGATTTCTGAGCATGCAGTCAAACTTTTAGTCTGTGAGTTTCCCACCATCTTTTTCGATGTTCGGTAAAGAACATAACCTCTTGCTTTTTGACGAAGTGGACTCAAATATGCGCCCTCAAAAGGGTGTAGGGGTCGTATTTGGACACAGCCCTGGTTTTGATACAAACACTCATGTTGATATTTTTTGGTTTCCTTCAGTCAACTTCAGTGTTCTGAGGAAAAAAAAAACGTAAATTGGACAGTGCTCACTGCTCATTCACCTCCACTGTTTTTTTCTCTGTTCATGGCACAAGGGTTCTCACAGATTCTTGAATATTGCCTGATTTTGAATGTGGAAAATGTAACGCTTTGAAAGCACTTGGGTGATGCATGAAGGCAATGGATTTTCTGTAGATTTTGTGAATTTTACAAAACTTCTTTGTATGCGTAATCCAAGTTTTTTTTTAAATTTAAATCAGTGACATCTGCATGTTTATTGACAAAAGCATTCATTTTCATTGATAAACTGGTTACAATGTGGGGTGGGTTTTCATCCGTTTTATTATTTACAATAAGTTGCTTGTAAATTCATCGTTTCTGGAAATTAGATGTAGTTCACTAATCAGGTTATATAGGGCTGTGGCCATCTTACTGTATGGTCTGTGTGAGATAGTAAGGATTTATTTAGATAAAAATATTGAAGACAAACTATAAAATAATTTTTTAAGGAGAACAGACAGACCACCCTCTTTTAAATTCTTATTTTATTTAAATTTTTTTACAAATGGTGAATCCTTCTGTCAGTACTCACTATGAGCTACAGTGAAGTAGAAATGTAAGTACATAGAAGCATGTAATAAATTGAAATTATCATAATATTACCGGGGACGAGTAAAGTTGACAAGACTGAATCAGAATCGGACAATGTCATTTATGTGATATGAGAGTATAAACAGTGCTTTGCGGCAGTTTGGAGACATCTTGTGGAGACTCACAGACCTGGCCATGGGTTCAGGGCACTGTTATAAAACAGGTTGTGAGGCTTCATGTATACAACATAAAAATAAAAACACCCTTATCAATTCCTGTTTAGGAGTTATTGACTACAACAACAATATTATTAACAATAATCCATAATCATCATAATCATAATAATACATTATATTTATGAGTGCCTTTAGAAAAACCCAAGGACACCGTACAAAGCATAATAAAACAAAACAATACTGTAATACAGGCCATAATATAGTTCAGTACAACAGAAACAAATGCTAAGCTGTGACACACAGATGCTGGGAGGCATAAAAAAAATCACACTGTTCAGTAGACACTGACAAACCTGTGACCAGAGGAATATTTGGCAGGAAAGATAAGTCTGGATTTGGAGGTGCGGATGCTTGCTTCTCATAGACGCGTGGATGTCACTGACGTGAATTTAGTTGTTTTTCTTCTTGCTCTCTGGCAGAATAACTACCTTGTGTTCATGGCCGAGCTGTTCTGGTGGTTCGAAGTGGTAAAGCCTTCCTTCGTCCGACCTCGTGTTTTAAATCTCAAAGGTAAGGGCCGGAGAAGTCTGTAAGAGGCAACGGTGAAACTCCTGGGTAAATGGCACTGATTTAATTCATTAAGTGAATTAATTTAACGGGATTGCATTTTTTGTCTTTTCCAAGACCCTGCCCTGCAGTTGAAAGATGTGCCCACAGTGTCCATTCCTGACGTCACCAGACAAAGCTTTATCGACACACCTCCTCCCAGTACAAACCAGCCCAGGTTACATTACATTTGCTGTGTTCTAGTTGTCTAGATGTATAATACAATACTGTTCTTTCCATCTACATGCAATATACTTATTTTACTTAAATATAAGTAACAACATAATTTACTTAAATTCTCTTAATTTTTTAAATAACTGATCATGATGTTGTTATTGTGTATGTTTTTCCTTTTTGTGTTGAGGTGCTAAACTCAAATAGTCAAGATGTTAAATTATTTATACTGTTGTTTTTGCATATGAAAAATGACAAATATCTCTCTCTCCCTCTCTCTCTCACAGTCTGCCTCTCAGGCCACAACCTAAGACCTCCTCTTCAGGTACAACTGTGCAAGCCCTTTTTTCAGTACTTCAGTATTTCTATTGTTGATATACGGTAGTTGACTGTGTTTATCGAGGCTTGAAGTGTTTCTTTTTCATTTCCCAGGTGTTATAAAACGATCAACCTCAATGTCTTACATGGACGGGTGTGTTGGGACATGGCCGAAAGAGAAAAGGTCAGGATAATATTAATGAAACCCGTGTCCAAGAAAGGTTTGACCTTTTGATCTTATGAGGTCTTGAATTTGGAGGAATGGGGACTTTGAAATGATTTGAAACGTGCTAGAATTGTTGGGATGCACAGTGTTGGAACCCTGAAAGAGTGTAAAACTTAAACCTTAAACTGCCTTAAATGGTACCTTGTGATGTATCACATCTGAGAAGTGACTCAGGATAGTGTAGAGTGGCATATGACAGCCGCGGTTGTGAATCAGTTTCATCTCTAAAGTAAAGAAATGCATTTCCTCCTCTGCTTGCACAGGTCCTCGGCTCATGGGATATCCTTTGACATCCCATTTGACAGAGATGACATGGCCCAAACGGCTGTAGGGCGAGGTATGAGCAGGTCGGCCAGTACAGATGGGCTGGGCCACAGGTTCGCCCACCCCCCCCGAAACATGAGGCGAAACCTGTCCTTCCAGCCGGTCAATGGGCAGAGCAGGCAGGGCATCGAAGAGGAGGGCCACCAGCCAGGGTTCTCCAACGGGCTGGCGCCGGACGAGCACGGGCCCCCTGGAGCCCCACCCAGCATTGAAGAGGCCCTGGAGATTATCCACAGCCCCGAGCGGCCCGGCAGCAGCCTGCCAGCGGACGGGGCTGACAACGGGTTCTTTCTACACGGGCGGGACGGCGGGGACGCTGAGGGTGCCAAGGGCCAGGCAGTGGACGACCAGGACTCGGCCTCCACGGAAGTAGACACAGGGATCCACGTGCGGACAGAGGACATCCAGGACGAGGACTCCTCCCTGAGGGACTACACGGCCAGTATGGACTCGGACGCCGACCACGAGTACGAGCCGGGACCCGGACACCCGCCACGCGATGGCCCAAGCCCCTTTCCAAGCTCTCTGAGCGGGCCATCTCGTGCCGGCAGTTCCGCCTCTTCTGGCTCCGGCGGCATCCGCATGACCAGCTTTGCCGAGCAGAAGTTCCGGAAGCTCAGCCACCACCAACACGGCGAGGGGCGGGGCAGTGGGAGCAGCTCTGTGAAGACCACGCCCGAGAGCTCCGAGCTCAACATTCCACACTCGGTGGCTTGGGCCCCCATGCCTGGGGAGAGGAGCCCGGTTTGCGCCCCTTCCATGCCCCCGTCGCCCCGGGACCCCACCCAACTGCTGGCCTCTGAAATGGTGCAGCTGAAGATGAAGCTGGAGGAGAAGCGGAGGGCCATTGAGGCCCAGAAGAAGAAGGTGGAGGCGGCGTTCACCCGGCACCGCCAGCGCATGGGTCGGACGGCCTTCCTCAACGTGGTGAGGAAGAAAGGGGGCGGGGCCTCACCTCTCAGGGAGGAGGCGGCAGGCTCGGAGGCTAATGGGCCTTCTCTCTCCCCTGATAGCAACGCACGGCCCCCCAGGGCAGCTGAGGAGGAAGGGGAGGAGGACATTGCACGGCCAGAGAAGAGCAAACAGGAGGCGCCGGACGGGGCGGAGCAGGGTCACGGCGGGTGGACGCGGTCGCCCGGTGAGGAGGGAGGGACGGGGGAGGTGGACATGGCGGAGTACACCCGCTCCATCGAGAGACTGAACACCTCGCTGAGTTTCCTGCAGACGGAGATGCATCGGCTGGCGGAGCAGCAGGAGGTGATCATGCAGATGAGGGAGCGGCAGTCCTGGGCCGCCTCCTCGCCTGCCGGCCACACCCCCTCTCCGCAGAGGCAGGTCCGTGAGCTCCGGGGGTCCGCCACCCGCTCCACGGGCTCCCTCTCACCAGTCCTGTCCTCCAGCGGGTCCCCACGCCCCTCCCACCGCTCCCCCACCACTATCAAGAGGAAGTCGGCTTCCTTCCACTCGCGCACGCCACGCACGCCCAGGCCCAGTGAGCTCAAGATCTCCCCCTTCAGCCGGATGCTCAACACGCCGCAGTCTGTGGACAGCCTGCCTCACCTCAGGCGCTTCTCTCCCAGCCAGAGCCAGGTCAGCGCCTTCGCCTACTTTGGGCACGATTACACCACCCCCTCCCCTTCCCCTGTCCCCACCCGTACCCCTCCCCCAGACTCCGCCCCCGAGCCCCAGGAGCGAGACGGCGGCCCCGGGGAACCGAAATCAGACCAGCTCGCCCCTCTGACTTTTGCGGGACCACCACCTTCTCCAACCAGAGGGGCGCAAGTGGCAAGGGACACGTGTGCTCAGGGGCCAAACAAGCTAAAAGTACCCGCCATGTCGGAGGTGCTGACCCAGCCCGTCACAGAGGTGGTCAGAGGAACTCCGGGAAAACATGACTACAGCCTGAACACCAGTAGGAACCTGATCGAGGTGCCCCTTTCTGTACTGAAGGCCCCGCTGGCCCAGGCGCTGAGCAACAGTGGCAGCAGCGCTGGAGAGGGGGAGCCCATTACTGAGCTCCAATCCAAAGACCAGAAAATCTGCTGTGGGTTCTTCTTCAAGGTAAGGCCATGTGCAATACCTGTGTTTGATCACAGCTCTGGAACAAACCGGAAGGATGTGGACTGTGCTTAGTGCAAGATTGGAGCACCATCAATCCTTTAGATGAATAAAATGGTCCGTTCCTGTTCTTTTATGTTGACAAAGATACTGATCCGAGACCAAAGTACTAAGAGTGCCCTAGTTTTCAGACAGCACTCTTCGAAAAGGCAGCCATCATTCAGGCAGTCAGCATGATAGTCAGCAAAGCTTTGATCAAGATCAGGAAACTGATGAATATGTGGCTGATGAATAATTTAACTTAAGTCTCGCAGATGAATTAGCACTGGCAGCAGCCACCATTTGAATGTTGTTTTTTAAGGACTGTTGATTTATAAGTGATAAAGTGTGCACCTTTATTATAGTCACAAAATACTCTACAACTAAATGTAGTTCAAGTGGGACACATAATTAGCATAGCAACTACTAGAATATATGTCAAAAAAAAATTTGGTACAGAAATGAGTGCAGTTTGAAGAGAGAAGATTTTGACACCGTATCCCTTGGGTAATCGTGGTCCACAGGACGACCTGAAGGGCGAAGAGGACATGGCGCTGAAGCGGGCGGCTCTGCTTGAGAAGAGGCTGCGGAGGGAGAGGGAGGCACAGCAGAAGAAGCTGGAGCTGGAGGCGGAGCTTGAGCAGAAGAAGGAGTTGGCGCGGTGAGTCCCCGCCCATTTGCCTACCCGCTGCTATCTCAGGACTGCCCCCCAAGGGACCTCACCTAGTTTACAATACTTTGTCACAAGGCTGAACTGAAATGATGTGTGATTGTTGCACAAAGTTTATATTTAAAAATAGATATTTTTTGTAAACCTGTGAAACCAAATATGAGGAGTATGCAAGGGTTTAACAACCTGTTTGACTGTAATAAATAAAAATAAAAATATATATATATTTGAAAAACAAGTATATGGAGCGTAGTAAAACTTATTTATGGATTTGAAGGAAGTATCAACACAACCATGCAAAAAATCTCAAATAACAGACAAATAAGAAAATAATAATTATATACAAATAATATGTTAATTATAGTAGAGGAAAAATCACATCTCTATTTAAATGAGAAAATGTATCTTGTTTATTTTCCAACATAAAATAAAAATTGAAGGCTGATTTACAGAATTTTATGTGTAAATTGAAAAGAGTGTATCCCTAAACTTTTGTCCCTCTGTGACTTGAACCTTCCTCTCGCGTCCATCGTCTTCCTCAGGTTGAAGGCAGAGGAGGAACGTGAGAAGAAGGAAGACGAGAAAGAGCGGAGGGAATTCATCAAGCAGGAGTTTCTCCGGAGGAAGCAACTGAAGTTGATGGCGGACATGGACGCAGTCATTAAACCACGGCCCTCCAGCACCAAACAGAAGAAGCCCCGCCCCAAGTCCATGCACAGGGACAGTGTGGAGTCCCCCAAGATCCCACCCAGAGCGGCAGGTAAACCCCACTCCTTTCACCTGTCAGTGGCCCTTTCAGTTGAGCCTCAAATTGTACAGAATGTGCATTAAACCTATAGATACAGTGTACATTTCGTTCACATACACACATTCATATACATTCCTATCGACCAAATGATCCCAAACCCTTTCAGCTCATCTGAGGACCCTCACTAAGACCTGATGCATATAATATAGTGAAATATTATAAATATTTAATATATAAAATATTATTTGCATCCTGGTGTTGCTACTGCAGTGAGCTCAAATAAATAACTCGGTACAAGGTGCTGTCAACAGATTTGCTGGTGTAACAGTACATCTCACACCCTCTGTGTGTCTCACATGCAGGTTCGCGGCCTCGCGTCTTTTCGGTCTCGAGCCTGTCCCTAGCCTCACTCAACCTGGGGGACACTGACAGCGTCAACTCCGACAAGAGGACAACTCCCAGGTGAGGAATCTCTGCCACCATTCCCTGCCCCCTCTCTGATACGCTACCTCTGTGCAGAAAGCCTCAGTATAATAATAATACAAAATAATATACAATAATACATAATTATATTAATTACACGTTATTCATGACAGACTTTACTTGGACACAAAAGTCTGTACAGAGTACATGGGACACAAAGATTATGTAAGAGGGATTGGCAATATGTGATTGGGAGTGTGGTGGTCTGGATGTGGGGATCCATGTGTGTGAGAGACTAAATCCCAGGGAAACTGTTTACTTGGATGTGTCACACATTTGTAACCCACCCTTATCATGGCCATTTGCTGGATAACGTACATCCAGTTAGTCTAGTCAGTTGATTATATTTCGGTCTTTTGGACTTTTGAGCCTTGCTGTGTAAGGTTGCTGTAATTAGTGATTAGGTAAAACTACTGGTTTCAGATGCAATCAACTTAGGGTCCCTCGAAGAACGTCTTTCATTTTGTGACTACAACTTCACAATGCTCTGTTCTGTATGATAAATGTATTGTAACACATAATTGTCATTTTATATCTGGCACACAGTATATGACATAATCTTACTTACTGTTTCTGTTTGTCTGGTGAATTCCTCATGTTGTCTTGATAAGTAAAACACTGTGTCGGTAAAATACTGTTATCACTAACCGTAGCCCTGGCCCTACAAGCTTGTTATTGCACATACTTCTGCAAAGGTAACATAAGGCAGTTGAAATTAATGGCTCTCTTTTTCTCTGGGGTAAAACTGAATTTTTGAAAACATATATATACATTTTTGGAGAGGGGTAGAATATCTAATTACGACGTCAGTGCCAGTCGCCTCCTTGGCTCCTCCTTTCCTTCACCCCTGGGCACTTGATGACTCTGAGCTACTGTCCTTACGTTCTGTGTTCTTCACTACCTTGTTTTCCATTTCTCTTCCTCTCTTTGCCTATTCTTCCTACATTTTCCCGGCGTTTACAGAAGCAGTAAATTAGCCTCTGGCAGTCTATACTTCTTTCTGAACTCTCCAAAACTGAAAAAGACAAGGTTAGTCTTTTTTTTAGCGTGACTCATCTACCGGTCACTCTGGTTTCCTGTGCTCCTGAGACGTCTTGAGAGGTAACGCTGACATGTCTGGCTTTCACTGTCTATTCAGGAACGGCGCTCAAACTAGCCTTCCATTGCTCATCCCACAGCTCCCACGACTCTGAAACAATGTGAGGGGTGGATTTAAGTCTGCCGGTGTTCCTCAAGATTACCACTCTGCTAGTTCCTTCCTGCGACATGCCATCTCTTCAACAGGCTGCCAGTTGTCATTGGAGAGAGACGCGCTCTCTTGTGATTGGCTGTAGCGCTCCTATAATGTCATGTGACCTGTACTACGCGGTCTCCTATACTGGCTTGGTGGAGGAGTGCAACGTGATTCAGTTGCAGCTTGCTCAGGAATGCGGCACAGAGGTGACTCAAGGAGCAGTCACATTGATTCCGTATTAAGCAAAATGCCATCGCTTAATGAACGGATGATTTTTCATTATAAAAGTATCAAAATATTAATTCAAATGGTTTTTATGTTTATCATTTTATGGTTATATACGTTTTTATAGTTTGGACCATGTATCCCAATATCTGTTGCACATACATAAATAATTGTTTTAATAAAAGTTGTATGTGTATGTGGCATATACTTTTATTTACATATTTAAATATTTTGCTATATTTTATTTACATAAAATATTTATTTACATTATGCAGTAATATATATATTTTTTTTAATAAAAAAAAAAAAATGTGTTTCTGATTTTTTCCCTTTTTCTCCCAATTTGGTAGCCAATTGAACCCCTATTCTAATTCAATTCCCCCCCGTGTAGCAACCGCTAGAGAACCACTGCTACACAACCCCGTCAATCGGTATATTAGTAGTTGGAAGGCGGGCGCCACGTCCTCTACAGGGCGCAGTTCCTCGAGCTCCGTGACACGCCCGTGCGCAGCGATTCTCTCCGAGCCCCTCCCCCCACCCGGAAGCGGCTGCCAATTGCCGCTTCCACAGGGCACCGGCCACGCTCGGATATGGCAGGACCGGGGCGCGAACCCCGATCCTCGGAGTACAACTGTACTTACCGTTGTACTACCGCGGCGGCCGTTGCAGTAATATATATTAGTATATAAAATATTTTTGTTAGTGATTACAGAATGTAATTTAAAATAAAGTATCAGGGGGGCAGTGTAAAAACATTTGCTATATTGCGGTTCTGTTGTGGTTGCACATACCGTCACATTAATGACCGATTTACTAAGACCGGTTTAAATTATGCAGTCAAAGAAATGAACGCCCTCAGTCAAAGCTTTGCGGTACAACACACCTTTAAAAAGGGTCTGAGAAACTATGGTCTCCAGATTACAAGGCCCAAAGAACACAGAACAAGCACGCACAAGTAGCGAGGCAACCACAATAAAAATAAAACTTAAATTTACAGATCAGGAAATAAAGGCAATGATAAACATGGCATCACAACACTGTTTTACAGCTTAGGAACACCAGCAGAGAGGTGTGAAATCTGGGGTGACATAACAAAACAGATTAATTAGCCATACAAAAATTAACACTATGTCTATGATGCAAAGAGAGAATGGTATGATGCTAGGTGGCATACAAAAGAAAAGCTTACCCATAACAGAATGCGGGCAAAAGACACAGGTGGTAGTTGAACTGAAAATAAATGAGCAATGATTAGTAGAAAAAATATGCCAGTGTAAATTGCTAGGACAATGCATCCGGTACCTTGGACAGTGTAGTACAAAACGTGGATTCTGTAATTCCTGCAACAGCTACTTTGAAAAGATCTGGACACAAGAAAATGCAAAGTATATAGTAAATATATCCTTTAACTTTACTATATATAATTTACAAGGAATTAGATCTTTGTGTGCTGACTCAAGTTCCTCTTTTATATCCTCCAGTAGTGTGATTATTATGTGTCTGTGGAACCTGGTTGTATTGCTTCACTATTTGTTGTTCGGTGAACTGAAGGAGTATAATCCTTTAGTATAGACCCTTTCCTGTCTTATTCCATTTTGCTTTTGTCACCTGTATCTTCCCCTGGCTCTGATGACTGCTGTTAGGTTTGTGAGAGAGAACTCTTTATTAATATACCTTTTATAGAAAGTGAGTAGGTCATATCAGCTCAGCAAATTAATACTTTCAGTTATTCAAATCCGCACACAAAGAGGGGTGTCACAATTAAGGCGTGCTTTCATGAATTAGACAGACTAGGCCTACTTAATTTACCTCGTTTACAAAATCTCCTTTTCACCAAAAATAGCCTTTTCACCAATTGGCATTGGCTAATCCCCGCAAATCACTTCTGAATAGACATTTTGAACCAATGCGACCACTTAGTAAATCTGACATGAGACAAATCTAACTCTAGCCCTAACCCTAATCCTAACCGTAGAGACTGCTTTTGGGATTGAAAAGTGGTTACAAATCTAAAAAAACTGGGCCTCAAGTGTTTGGCGCTGCTAACGAAAGGGATTATTTTTAGTTTTGAAGTAACTGAAGTGTTGAAATGGCGAAAGTGTCTTTTAAAAATTGAAACGCAAAAGTTTCCGGTGAGGTCTCTCACAGTGAACACGGTGAACGTTGTGTTTCAGTGCCAGTGGCTGTTTCTCAGACCCATTGGAAAAATGCTTTTGCTCAATGCAGGGGCAGACCCATTTTCATCATGTGTGTGTCTGCGGGAGATCCATTGTGCATTCGTGTCACAGCTGCCGCATAGCAACCCAGCGGCTCCTCATCATTGCTGTTTCACCTGTGGCTACACTACACCTCACAGCTCGCTCGCTCGCTTGCGCCCCCCAGAGCCTTTCTCAGGAACTGAGAGGTGGCGCTTTACTGCTGCACGTTTCATTGGAGCAGATTCACACATGCAGTCCATGAACGCGGTCTGTGGGCTTATCAGAATGGGAGGAGGTGTGAGGAGGAGGAGGTCCGGTCACCGCGTCTAACTGCAACTGTCGTCCTTCCTCCAGGCCAGACTCCGCGGACGGCTTCCTGTCCCCCTTGCTGGGAAGTGGAAACGGGGAAAAGGATTGGGAGAACGACTCCACCACATCATCGGTGGCATCAAACACTGAGTATACAGGTATAGGCTGGCTGTCTCAATGTGCTTAAAGTACGCAATCAACGAGGGCTCCCTGAATAGTAAAATGTTTTGGCATCGACCGTTGATATTTGTTTTAAATAATCAGTAGACCAGATGTCCGTTTATTTTAGAAAATTCTTTGCATAACACAACACAATTGAAAATGAGTAATCCAACGTGTGAGACCCGGTTTGCGTGTTGTGTCCTTGCGCCCGTGTGCTACGGCAGCCTGACCTAAGCGCATGTCCGTACGCCAGGGACAAACCTGCACTGCGGCTCACATATAGACTGGATGCTAAGATTACTCTGCTTGTGCTTGCTTCTACAAAGGGCCTAAGCTGTACAAGGAGCCGAGCGCCAAGTCCAACAAACACATCATCCAGAATGCCCTGGCCCATTGCTGCCTGGCTGGCAAGGTCAATGAGGGTCAGAAGAACAGGATACTGGAGGTGGGAGGTCACGGTTTATTTCTTCCCGGCTACTGTTTGCACTCTAGTTTGCAGCCTTTGCAGCAGATCTTTTCCATCGTTTATTGTTTACCATTATTTATTACATGAATCCAGGTCAGCGTACATTTATACATACAGCAGATTCAGTTTATACTGTAATATGTTTACCAAAGCAGTTCTGCTTAATTGCCTCTGCCCTGATCCTGGTCCAGAACACAGTCTTAATGGCTTCCGGTACAACTCAAAACCGGGTGCCAATCAGGCGCCAGGAACAATGGGAGGTCTGGGTCCCCCATCCAATCAGTGGCTCCAATTAAGTTAAGAAATCATACTGAAAACTGGAACCCCTTGGATTTTGCAGTGCAGTCTGACCTAGATAGATGCTTGTTTTTGCCTGTCCAAGCAGATGATTGGCAGATATATCAACCAATCCTGAATGACCCATTTATCAGCCTTCCAAGAGGCCATTCATGTTCACTAGTGATTATAAGGCAATCTTTTTTTTATATTCCTGAGACCTAGCTCACTAGCAATATGACATGGATCTGCCAATAGCATTTCCCTCTTGTGACATTTACCATTTGCCTAAATAAAAATGTAGTTAATGCTTTGTAATGCACATACTGTATATGTTTTAATATGACAAATCATATTGTGAATAATATATTGGTAAACTTCAAGCAGTTTAAGCCATGCATTTTCTATTTTGTTAATGTTCCAAATTAAAATCGTACTGCTAGAACGCTTCTAATTTCTGTGGGATTGTTTGAGGTACCAGTCTTTTTTTGGAAATAATGGAAATTTTGTTTTTTATTATTACATTTGGAGTATTTAAATTAATATGAATGATTCTGATTTATGGTTAAATATGTAGCTTTTATATTGTTATTATGTAGTGCTGTGGTGGTGCTGACTGATTATGGGCAAAAAAAACAGAATTCTTTTCAACTTATGAGTAGACCAATTGGCTGAGAACATGGCATATATGGCAAGACTAACTGTACTTCTACCTCTATTCTCTACCACTGCCAAATGGCTTAACCACTGTGCTGTCCTTCTTTGTTGGAAGACTGGCATTTTGGACAAAATTGCCCTCATCAATAACATGGGGATATATAGGCTTCTAATGGTCATTTGTTAGCCTAGTTATTCATATCTTCTCTAAGACGGACTGGGAAAGCAGCAAGGTGACCTTTACATTTTCCACACAGGAAAAATCCTGTCTTCGCCTTATAAAGCAAAATAAAGCATTAACGTTTGTTCTTACGCTTTTTTGTTTTTGTTTGTTTTCATTACACAGGAAATTGATAAATCAGAGGCCAACAACTTCCTGGTCCTCTTTCGGGACTCGGGCTGCCAGTTCCGTTCACTCTACACATACTACCCAGAGACTGAGGAGATTACTAAACTGGCAGGCATCGGGCCCAAGTCCATCACCCGCAAGATGATTGAGAACCTTTACAAGTATAGCTCAGACAAGAAGCAGTTCAGCCACATCCCCGCAAAGACCATGTCCGCCAGCGTCGACGCCATAACTATATTCAGCCACCTGTGGCAAATCAAGAAAACGGGCACGCCCAGAAAGCACTAACACTCAAGTCTTAATCGAAAAAGGTTTTTTGTGACAGAACCGTCACGTTCAGTTTCCATTTCTCCGCAAATATCCGTTTGGTTTTGACACCCAAAATGGACAATTTATACTTTTGGGTGTTTTCGTCTTGCCTTTTTTATTTAGTATTTTTTTTGGAGCAGGAATTGGACGCAGAACTCTTCCGACGTTATGCACAACTGGAATGTAGAAGACTATTTAAAAGGATTCAGCTGACTACATGTTTAAACGCGTGAGATGGTGAAAGTTGTGGTTAAATGTATCGATGCGCGCGCTGCGTGCATGTGTGTGCTTGCGTGCTTTCCTGTATGTGCCAAAAAAAGTAAAGATGCCATGTTCTTGATTTCAAACACTTGAAGCACTGAATGTCAATCACCTGTACAGACTGAACTTTTCATATTATGCTAACATTTGTGGCCTTATGCTTGTTTTATTTTTTAATGTGGGTGCTGCAAGTTTGTATGGCTGTTCCATGAAAGGATTTTGTATGTTTCCAGGCTTATTGCCTTTGTGTGGTTGGAACATGTCTTGTCAAGTCTGCATAAATGTGTTATTGGGCTAGCCAGCGAAAATGACTTCACCAGAGTGAGCGGATTGGGCTGCTATGACTTTGCCCTTAGGTAAAAGTAATATATGGTAAAATATAAAATCCCAGCCAGAAGGAATATATTTTAAATACAATGTCAAACATATTGCAAGTATTAGGAAATATCTGCATTATAATTTTATACATTGTTTTTAGAAAAAACTTAAAACTTGCATTCAGTGTAAAATACATGTTATTCTTAAATAAGTTGTTATATTCACAAAGGACTTTCCTTATATTTTGGATGTGTTATTTTGCCATATATTTACAGGTATTACTTTTCTCATAAGGGTAAATAAATACAGAATGTTAAGCCGCTGCTGAATTTTATTCTAGATTGCAAAAAAACAGCAACAGGACCCCTCCCTAATGGTAATTTATTGGTTATATAACTGTATAGGCCAATTTAATGCTGTTAGAAAACAATAAATATATTACTGCCTATTAAATAAAAAGCAGTGTTTTGTTAAATACATGAATAAACAGATGTTAAGCAATGTATGTGTAGGTAAAGCGTTTTTGTTTTGGCCATATTGAATTGGTCAGGAAGTTTATACACTATGTATCCTGACAAATCTAAACAAACTAGCAATTATTAATGATGTCCAGATAAGTCAACACTCTTAGATTTTAAAATGCATTACCTTGTTTAATGCCTGCTTACCATCTGTTTGCTAATGACTAAAATGATTTATTTAGTAGGTGGAAATGCATTTATCCGTGTTGTTTACAGTCCAGCTTGGCCATTAAATTAAAATGTCACCTATTTATTTAGATTTTATGTGGCTTGTAAAGTCCCCCTGCATTAACAGTGTTGCATAATATGCCTCCATATTAAGAGTATGTAGATGATAAAAGACAAGTGTGTGCATACTGGTAATTACATTTTCACAAATAAAAATGGATGGAGTAGACAATATTAAACCATAGACTACATGGAGATATAAAATAAACACGGCCTTTTATCATTGAGAAATACCAGGTCTGTTTACTCATTAATATCATTGATAAAACAAAGCTTCAAAAATAGAGAACAAATCTGTTACATGAATGTGCAATTTAAAAATAAAAAAATATTATTGTAAAAATGTATGGATCAGACCGCACTTTCAGAGAATGTGTAGATAATCATCAGTTTATGTTAAATATCCCATTTAAGGTGGTTCTCTCTGGTAAACAAATGGACTTGATACTGTAATACAGTATTAGAACGCTTTTCAAGAGTGTTGCTTGCAGTGGATTATTAAACTGCACACATATCAATAACAGGATAGGTGAATTTTATTTTTCTGGGTTAGTCCTTAAACCTTTTGATTTTATTTAATTTTTGCTCAGTCCCTTCATTAAGTGTTTCCTTTATGTCCATCTATTTTGATGTAAAAATCATTCTATTTTCTAACAGTGTATACTATTAACAAAGAGAGCCTTTGTCCCTTTTGCCACCGCACTGTTACTTTTAGAAACATGGAGGCTGCTGATGACTAACAGTCTGTTGCTAACAGCCATTTCACAACTTTGCTTTCTTTGTCATTCTTCCTGAATGACAATTCCCATTTAAACTTGTAACTAAGGCCCCTCCCATGCTATAATGTAGCCAGCTGCCACTTCTTTCACTCTCCCGAGCTGCACATTTTGGGCCTGATTTTCTAAGACCTTTAGCATGTGCAAAACCTTTTAGCGCACGCAAAACCAATAACATGACCAACGACTGGTCACGGTATTTGTTTTGCACCAATCATTGGTTGTGTTATTAGTTTAGCGCATGCTAAAAGGCTTTGCACATGCTAACGGTCTTGGTAAATCAGACCCTACCTGTGCTGCTGGAGGATTGTTTTAATGATGCAGCTGGTGCAGGCAGATTGAAGAAGTCAGTTACCAGTGGTTTGCACAATGAGGTGTATCAGCTGAAATCCTCCCTCCCCAGGCAACACTGCGGTTAATTATCCGTTGCTGCGCTGGAATTCTGACAGATTTATTTTTCAGGAGGATCAAAATGGGGAACAAGCCTCTTTAATTTGTTTGTGGCACCAACATTTTATACTTTTACAACGAGTGAGTGTCATAGGAAATTGTCTGCCGCCGTCAGTTGGTGTTGACCATTCATGTTTTTTTAAAATCATGTTCATGGTGTTTTTGTTATATATGTTCTTTTTGTATATTTGATGAAATTATAAAAATGCACATTTTCATCAAGACTGGTGGCTCTGAATTAATCTGTATGCCTATGGCCATAAATTACGACGCCAAATTCAGGTTTTAAATGCACGGATGCCATAAAGTATGACGACATTATGCACACAGTATTGAGGAGATATAGGCTATGCTATATTTTATTTTTTCACTGAAATTATACCCTGCCCTACTGTAATCTTGCCATTCTTCGGATCTGCAGGTGGCAGGTTTGAATGCTACTTTTGTAGGTCTAGGCCAACTGAATTTCACAGGTTCACGCAGAAATTGTGGGGTTATTAAAAATATTCAGGTGTCTCAATTTATTTGACATAAAATTAAGCAGGTTAAATTTACATTACAATGTAGGCTATAACTGTTTGTACATAAACATATTCTTTACATTTGTCCTATTGTTTTTATATGCCTCGAATATTATTGGTGTTCACGTGCATGACTTATAGCCGATGAAAATGTTAAAAGAGTATTGTTTAATAGGTTAATTTCCACAACGCCTTTGTCCGTATGGAGTACCACTCCACCGCCGCAAGATGTCACCCGCTCCATTTAAACGCAGGCCAAATGGCGAAACGTGTTAGACTTTCAGTTAGACTGCTAATTTCAGTGAAAATTGATATTACTAGAACAGCCACACTGCATAACTTTTTTTCTTAAACCAAACGATACATGACAGATTTAGAAAGCCACGAGCCGCATGATATTGGTGTAAAATGCCACGGGAAGAAATTTTAGACAAATTCCGACATCGATTTAACAAAAAAACACATGGCGTCAACACAATATTGAACAATTGGGATAATTGTTCCAACACTGACCGAGTGCAAAGAGTGGTATTCATATGTATCATATTTAAACCATTTTCTGTGAACTATTTGCTAGGGTAGGCTACATGAAATGTTTATGCACAATTAATATTTTCTTAACTTCTAAAGTGGTCGTCGTTTAGCGAACAAACATCGCGCAGTAGGAGATGTTATAGGCCTAGTGCATATATGTAACTGAAAATATCCAGTATAGCTCATTGTGCATACACGTGGATGTTTGCATGTTGCGTTTTCATAACGTTAGTAGGCTAATAGATTGTTAGTCATCATTGCTAATAGAAAATATATATTTTTTATAGCTAAAACTATTGGCGATATAATTTAACTTATTGCCACCTTCAGCCAGAACTAGCTTATCAACAAACACACACAAAAAATGACAGAATGGAGGGAATAGGGAAAGTTACACTATTGTCGCTTTTAAGTCTGATCTGGACATTCCCTATTGGTTTCCCAGAAAAAAATGGCAAATGTAGCGTGTTTGAGCTACGTCGTCTCGTGCGAACAAGTTCCAGTCTTGATGGCTGAAAACGATACGAAGAAATGACAACCGAGGTTTGTGTGGCTCCATGAGGCACTAGAAGGCAAAGGCACTCCCGAAGACAGCTTGGCCGAGCTGGGGGCTTGGGGGCTTGGGTGTCGGTGCAGGATATGCGAGTTTGATTGGTAGATCTTGGGGATCCGCTTGACAACCAGAGGCTGGGTAGCAGAAACTGGGTGGGAGGAGGAGACGGCAACGGGAGAAAGAAAGCAGTGGAGATTTTTGTTAAACATTCTAATACGAACAGTAAAACCGAGACGACAAATTCTTCGTCAAACAGATACACAATAGGATCACATTCACAGTTGATGCACTTGTAGAATAACAGGTGAGGTGTTTTGATTTAGGTGTTTGTAGCTTTTAGTGATGATGACGCTAGCTAGCATGCAGCGCTAACGTGTTGTTGCTGATACACACCTCAGCTTTGCTTGCTTGTCCTTTTCATGATCTGACTGTGTATGTCGCCGCGGGTATGTACGTGATGTGTATGGCCGAATACGTAGGGTTATTGGTCGGTTAGTACGTTTAACGACAAAATGCGTGCCGATTATATCATAGCGTTCCGTTTGATAAAGTGCGCTACATTGATTCAGCATTGCATGCTACGGTGTGGAATAGGGAGAGTCCCTGCTAATCTGACAGCGATCGCTAAATCGGCAAAAGTAGCTTGCTTGCTAAGTACTTTGCTACCTAGAAAGCCATCGTTATGGGTAGGCTAGCCTTGTCTTAGACTGAAGCCTATGACTGAAGCATGCTAGAATTAGCTTGATTGATTATAGCTAATCTTTTTTGGCTGATATAACGGATTATTGAATTGAAATGCGATATGTACCTAGGCATTCCTGGGCATATATTATTGTATTTCAACGGGAACAGCCCATAGTCCAGGCCGATTGATGCCCTTCCTTTAAACGCCATTTAGCTTGTTTTGTAAGTAGCTAGTGTATACAAGGTTACTATTAACTGACAGCTTGTCAGCATGGTTGATGTGTTTTGAATAAACTCTTGACTATTGACATCAACACACAGCGTTTGTCATTTTGGTGGTTTCATTCTAAACAATCCCTCCTAGATAAGCAATGTTGCGTACGTAACGTAAAGGCACAAAAACAGCAATTTAATATTCTTACTAACCTGCACAGATATGGGCCGTGGAGACACGTTTTATTTTAAACAACATCAGCATTGTTACCTGTAGCACGAAATTGTGAATAGATTAGGATTTTACTTGTCTGTCATTGTGTTTTCATATACATTCCCAAAAGCCAGCCCATTGTCACGATAATTCATGGGTAACAGTAGCCTAGTGATAGCTACCACCAATGTTTATTTTTTTGCTGGACTAGCTGTAGCCAACCCCATAAGTAACACACAATCTCTTTCAGTTTGATAGAATGCATTCACATCAGCTTAGGAAGGGACTGAAATGTTCTACACGAGCTGCAAATGTTTTTTGAATCCTATTTGAAGTTAGAGATTGCTGCCAACACTAAAGGCCTGACCCATTCTACCGGCACTGAATCTGGTCTCTGTAGGACTGCCAGAGTAACGGTATCCTTCCTCTTAAAAGGTCTGGTGGACGTTCAGTGACAGAGTTGCTTTAAATCCACATAATTCTTAATTAGGCATAGGATGTAATGCCTCTGGTCTGAAAAATCCCTGCATATCACGATTTCCAGAATTGATACTCAATGAACTTTGAGTACTTTTTAAAATATTTTTTTATGAATTTGGATTGTGGCACTGGACCTGTTGACACACTTAATGATTGATAATCAGTTTAATCTGTCTGAATGTTAGAAAGATGTATTACATGCTTTTACCACTTGTAGGCTTTTTATGATCTGTTTAAACCTTGCGATCCATTAGTCCTGACTGAGTCCAGATCCCAGTCCACAGTTTAGGAAGCACTGGTCTAAAATCCAGTTTGTCTGCTCTGTGAATATTGAAGGGTTGTTCATGTACATAAGGGTCTCCCTCCGTCTCTTCAGTTCAGTGTCAAAACTGACACCATGACGGCCGAGGAGACCATCAACATCAAGGAGGTGGAGATCATCAAGGTGATCCTGGACTTCCTCAGCTCCCGAAAGCTCCACATCAGCATGCTGGCTCTTGAGAAGGAGAGTGGTGTCATCAACGGCCTGTACTCGGATGACATGCTCTTTCTGAGGTAATGTTCGGCATCCCCTTTCTCCTCCTCTGGGCCCCGTGCCCAGCTGGGCTGGCACGGCAGGGGTCCCTCTGAAGGTTCCTCGACCGAGAGACATTCAAGATACATAAAAATGCTTCAGGAGATGGCTCTGGCTTTCACAAAGTACCCATTCATGTTCCCGGTCTCTGAAATGCACGACTGCCCATTATGCAAATAGATTTAAAGGCTGTTTTTGCCTTTTCGCAGCAATGCTCAATTAGCCAATTGGAACATGCAGCAGTAATTACCGGCTGAGAGTAATCATCGTCAATGAGAGTGAAAAGCTTGGGTTTTTGTTACCTTATTGCTGTCTACTGAAGTCTGTTCTGCAATCTCTTTTCTGAATTATCTGACAGCAATCCAGAAACTATTTTCTCATGTTCTTCACGAATAGGTATTTTTTGTCTTTATTTCAAAATTATTCAGTGTTTTTTGTCCTAAAGCATGCTGTTTTCTTGATAAATTAGTGATAATACATTGTGAGGGGTGGGGTGTGTGATAGTTACAGTACCCTCCAAAAGTATTCAAGCCTTTGATAAAGATGAACAAAAACAATTCTTACACATGTGGGAGATAATCTACTTGAATAGTGATTCAATGGACCAAAATTGCACTCTTGTGTGACAATTGTCTTTAGAAGCTTTTGAGAACTATGTAGAATACATAATAAAAAAAATGAAATGCTATATTACCAACCCTGTGGCATTTAGGGCTGTGTCTGAATACGACCTCTACACCCTTTTGAGGGCGCATATTTGAGTCCACTTCGTTAAAAAGCTTTTGAGTAGGCGACTTTTTCTCACAAATAGGGGCACTTAAAATACCAGGATAAACCCCTTATTTCTGGGATTTTGTTGAGGGAATTCAGGAGCACACTCATCTGCAGAACGGTGCACTCATCCAACAATTTCAGTAAGTAACCCAGAAGTAAAAACATAAAAGACATGGATATGCATATCTATGGTCCAAGACTGGTTCATATTACAAACTGCTCTTTTTAAATTTTTGTTAATTCTGTCTTCATTCATAATCTACACTTTGTAACAATCGTCATATGTTAACTGATTGATATTCTCAATAAAACAATAAAAAAAAATATTACAAACTACTTCCTCACTAGTTTGGAAAGAGTTTTGCGGAATTTATTTCGCACACTGCTTGCAAAGTGAGAGGACAGAGCACATAGTAGACAGGGGTCTGAGTGGACAGGGAACAGGGGTCGTATTCGGACACTGACCTCCTCTTTAGTCAGGTGCCATTGTAGGGATGCACTTTGCTGCCCCAGGTTGTGTTTCCCTTCCTCCAGGCTCATAAACCCCTTGTGTTCATTCGTCTGTTCAGGCAGCTGATCCTGGACGGCCAATGGGACGAGGTTCTGCAGTTCATTCAGCCACTGGAGTGTATGGACAAGTTCGACAGGAAGCGGTAAGCGGCATGTGGGTTTAAACCAGGAAGGGGATTAGAAACCTCATGACCACTGGAAAACATGACCACTGTGCATGTGGCAAAGCCCACTCGGCGGCCTTTTGGATTAGTCAGTTTAACATGATAAAAAAACGGCTTCTGGAGTCTCTGTGGTGTGGCCTGTAAAAGCACCGTCCACATGCTCATTGCAAGCCGCGTCGCCGTGGTTCGACTCCGGCCGAACAACCTTGGTCGCGTGTCTCTCTCCCTTTCTCCCGCTCCCATTCTTCTTGTGTCTCTGTGCTGTCCAATAAAGCTGAAAAGTCTTAACATATGTATATTTTTTAAAAACAGCTTCTGAAATGTCTAATTTTCAAGCTAGTCATTTTGTCTTATCCTTTCAACTCTGAGGTTAACTCTGACCAATCAAATTCTCTGATTGTTTTGTTGAGTGGGTGATATCTGCTTTTCTGACAAGCACTAAGTATTAAGCTCAAGAGATTATATACTACTCAATAGAATTTAAGGGTCAAAGGAAATTTTTTGAGTATGTCTTTTTAAACCAGATAGGGTTAGAATATCCCCCTTTGGGTTGTCATTTGGACTATAGACATCACGTTATTATGGGACATGCATTGATTGCACTTATCTTTAGAAACTTTTTAAGTTAACCCAGATTTCCTTTTCATGGATTTGAAGCACAAACTTAGTCAGACTAAACTGACAAACTGCCTCGAAACACCCATTGTGACACCTCATGCACCATTTGTACGTGTTTTACATGAGTGTCATTCCATGCATGCCAATTTTAGTAATAAAATGGCTGAGCATTTTCCATTCATCATCACATCATCATTTTGGGGGGTGCATGACTTTTCTTCATCAGGGTAATAAACTAGTGTCTAATCAAAAGTTTTTTGTTTTGTGTTTTCTGTTGTTGAGCAATCAAATAATTATTTTGTCATTAGTCGTCACCATTTTAGCTTGTTAGCTTATATTTATATGCACAAATATTTTTGACCCTTAACTTCTTTTGAGTAGTAAAGTCCCACAGAGAGGACTGCTTTGCGGTCCGTAGTTGGACATGGACACTAGTAGCAGCAGAGCAAATGGGTTCCCTACCGTGACTCTGGTCTCTTGTGTTCCTGCCTTTCTCCCTGCAGGTTCCGCTATCTTGTCTTGAAACAGAAGTTCCTGGAGGCACTGTGCGTCAACAATGCCATGTCCGCCGAGGATGAACCACAGCACGTGAGTCATACGCTGTCCTGTCCTGCCATGGGTGTGACTTTGATATCCGCGTGCCTGTTTGTGTGTGTATACACGTGTGGTCGCATACATGTGTGTGTGTTTTATTCAGCAGCACAAGGTGGACCTAGTTCATAGAATTTATATCACCTTTTACCATTAGAAACGCCATTACAAGAGTAGTAGCCACTTAAACGTACATTTTCTTATGTCCTGTTTGGAAATCCCAATGGTCATCTTGTGCTGCTTAGTCATGTCAATAAAACCTGTTTTCCAATGTGCATACTTCCCCCACTGCCTCTAAGATTATGAGGGAAGCGTCTCTTCATGCTTTCACTGAGTCTAGAACAATCAATTATCTATGGTGACAGACAATATGTATGTCAACTCTTACTTACAAGGTAAGATACCACAACAGCTGCTTTCTCTTTGATGACTTGTACTAAACCTCAGTTTATGTCTGCTTCTGTGTTTTTCTTTCAATACCCATTCAGTCAAGGGGTAGTCTGTCCCCGTTTAGGAGAAATAGCCAAACGTTCATGGGTAGTGTGTTGACTACAGTCATATTATAGACATCAAGTACTGAATCCAATCTAAATCTAAATTATCAGAGACATTAAGTTCTGCAGACATCTGGCTTTTGTGTTCTGATGGACTCTCCATGTTCTTAAACCTAAAAGAGGCTTAAAAAGAGATAATCAATTAACTTGTTGCTTTGATGTTCTAAATCCATTTTAAGTTCAGTGATAAGTACCGTTGGCTAAAGTCTGAGGTGGTTCTGGCTGTGATGGCAGATGTGAATCTTTATTGTCTTTTGCACCTGTGTATATTTAATAATTCCTTTCAAACTTAAGACTCTAGCCCCCCCCCGTTGCTGTGTCCAGAAAAACCATTAGTTCTTGGTGCCATCACTGTGCTGAGACTGGGGTCACAAGTGCAATTGGACTTTCCAAATGGGGGGAGTGGAAAAATTGGACAGAAAGCAATGTCTGAGCTTTGTGTTTTAAAGGCTCATATCAATAGGAAGGGTTTAATGCTGAAGCGTCATGGCTGCTGCTTTGTGCTCCACCGCAGCTGGAGCTGACCATGCAGGAGGCAGTGAAATGCCTGCATACCCTGGAGGAGTTCTGCCCGTCCAAGGAGGACTACAGCAAGCTCTGCCTGCTCCTCACGCTACCCCGCCTCACCAACCACGCCGAGTTCAAGGACTGGAACCCCAGCACGGCGCGCGTGCACTGCTTCGAGGAGTCCTGCACCATGGTGGCCGAGTTCATCCCGGCCGACCGCAAGCTGAGCGAGGCCGGCTTCAAGGCCAGCGGCAACCGGCTCTTCCAGCTGCTCATCAAGGGCGTTCTGTACGAGTGCTGCGTGGAGTTCTGCCAGAGCAGGGCCACGGGCGAGGAGATCACCGAGAGCGAGGTGCTGCTGGGCATCGACATGCTCTGCGGCAACGGCTGCGACGACCTGGACCTCAGCCTGCTGTCGTGGCTGCAGAACCTGGCCCCCGGCATGTTCTCCTGCGCCTTCGAGCAGAAGCTGCTCAACATCCACGTGGACCGGCTGGTGAAGCCGACCAAGGCGGGGCACGCCGACCTGCTCACGCCGCTCATCAGCAAGCTGTCGCCGTACCCGTCCTCGCCGCTGCGCCGGCCCCAGTCCGCCGACGCCTACATGTCGCGCTCTCTCAACCCCGCCCTGGACGGCCTTTCCTACGGACTCTCCGGCCAGGACAAGAGGGCGTCGGACGGGCCGGGCCGGACGTCGCCCATGTCGCACTCCTTCGCCAACTTCCAGTACCCCGGCGGGCCGAACCTGAGCCGCAGCCTGATGATGGAAAGCACCGACTGCCACAGCATCTTCGAGGAGTCGCCAGAGAGGTAGGCGCCACGTTTCCATGCCCCCCGTGGCTTATCTCCTCCTTCCCCATTAGACTGGACTGCATCTACCTCCTATCCCATATATCTCCAGTACAGTTAAATTGCTGTTTTATCCATCTTTGTTTTGAGCAGAGATGGCCAGATAACCCTGGTACTAATTAAAGCAGTGTATTATACGGTTAACTTCACTTTATTTTATTGGGTCTAAATTGGTTTCTAATTTTCGGTGTGTCGTGAAGATTTTTGAGCCATGTTAAAATTTAATTTTAAATGTGCACATATCACATAGGTTCACTTTACAGCTCACTGGCTGATTGAATATATTATGTCTGTAGACTGTAGTATGAAAATGGCCTCTTACTGCACTGCAGTTTGGTCCAGTGGTCCACATCTTAATAGAAGCAGATTTGTTCAATGAGTGGACGACGCCAGTAGGCCGTTTAAACTGACCTGCTTCTAGTAAAACCTGGAAAGCCTCAGACTGCTGTGGGAGTCTGATCACCGTCCCTTTGTGTGTCTGTGTGGCGGCTGGGATTGCTGTGACTCCTGCGACAGCCTTGTAGAGCAGATGAGCAGTGGTGTTTGTCCATGTGCCCCTGCTAACCCCCCGATAATCCCGTTATATGTGTAGTAATGAAGAGCAGATTAGCCCCTGAGTGACGGGGAGTTGTAAGCGCATACAGCTGGCCAATGGGGATTCCCTGTGGATTTCACCGTATACTGACGTGGGGTCTACTGCCTGAGCTAGCGACATCTTTAGAGCAGAATTGTACAATATTGCCGCTTTTATCATTCAGAATTGCCGCTAAGATAAGGTTTATTTTGTGGTTCTCGATGGTGATTGTTCAAAAGACCAGCCAAAATGTTTCGAGATTTGGCATGAGTTAACGCATTGAGCACGGAATGGCTTGAGCGTTAATTAAAGTTGGCGGCAGCAGGCGCTGTCTGCCTCAGATTGTACTGAGGAGTTCTTTCATTCTAGTTCCAGGACTGACACGCCGGTGGACCAAATGCTGGCTTCAGAGCGGCCCACCTCAGGCCCCGGCAGGGATGCCGTGTCTCCAGGCTCTGCGGAGAAGAATGAGGTAATTAAACAATCCCGCGTGCTGTTTTAATGAAATGAATCACTTGTGTTCTTATCGGGGGGTGCAATGGGTTTAGGTTGTGCAGGAGCAAGGCCATGTGCTCTAAAGGAAATGACAAGAAAGTGGAAATAATTATAGAAATGGTCATTTTGAATTGGATTCAATGCTCACCTCAAACTAGCACCAGAACACGGTGTCCTCTTTTCTGTATCTCTTTCTCTCTCGCTCTCTCTCTAAATTACGTGCACTGTTAATCTGAGTCTGACACCGTACCAAAGGGAGATTGGTCTGCGTTCCGGCAAGTAGCAGGCAGATGTCACCTTGCAGTCTGAACGTCTACAAGGTGAATTACTGCCCCTGTTGACATCTGATTTGATGACGGTGGAAAGCTTTACATTGTGAGAACACAAGGGGTCAGGCGATCAATTTAGTATTTGCTGTGCAGCAAGTCTACACTGCAATAAAAATACAAATAGGTGCTCTTTTAATTTATCTTCTGTGGGCGTGATTGTTTCCCAACGGTCTCCGCAGATTGTGCTGGCTTAGCCGTGTGTGGCGTTGTGGGAGAGGTGCGTTTGGTGATTTGCGGCACTCCTAGGACGGCGGGGGGAGGATTTATTGGCGGCCTGGGAGGGTGCTCTCTCTGTGTCCTGCAGAAGGCCTGACAGTGGGCTGGTGCTGCGCCAATCTGATAGTGAGGAAACAGAGGACACGGAATAGGACACAGAATGGAGGCCGGCTGTCACCAGCCTTGCCCGAGTCTAAGTCTCGGGAAGATCGGTTTTCGCTGTAGGAATACGCTCCCTCTCTGCCGTCCCCCTTTTTTTGCTGTAAGCGTTCCTGCTGACGGATGTGTCTGTGTCCTGACGGACTGCAGACGTGGTCTGATCTGACTGCCCATCTGACGGTAAATGCTGTGGTTCGCGCACTCTGTTCAGAAGTCTGAGCTGCACTTACAGTAGAGGACTGGAGAGCATTACGGGAATTTGACACCCGTTTAGGGAAAAAGGGAGTTTATTTAATAAGTAACGTTTTGCTTTTTGCATTAATATTATCCCGCTGCAAAGTGACTTCCGTCCGCAGTCCAGAAACCTCCACAGCAGAGGACATTTCTTTAATAAAACAACAGGATAGACTGTTCTGACATGTTTTCAGATACAGAGATTTGCTTAGTCATGATCACTGTTGTATCAGCTGAGCTCTTGAACTCATCAACCGAGGAGAAATGTTTTCACTGCTGCATTTAAATCTGGCTCGATTGCCACCACAGATTGCTGTGTAATAGAACTGTATGGTGTCATCGTATTTCTGGCTGTGATTAGCTCTATGTTGGAGGCTGGATGTCCTTCAGACAGGGTGGGGGGAGCGGGAAGGCTCTCAGTTGTTTGTGAGGAGGTGTGTATTTTCAGTGGAGATATCCACCCATATTGGGCAGTACTTCTGCACTTTGTACTGAAAACAGGCACATTTCCCTTCAAAGTGAGCCCTCTCAGAGAGCTTACAGCATAGAGAACCTGCCATTTTTATGTGTGGGATTGTTGATGGGTTGTGACCGAATATTATCCCTGTTCCCTGCCCCCTGTCCACTCAGACCCCTGTCTCCTATGTGCCTTCTCCCCTCACTTTGCAAGCAGTGTGTGAAATAAATCCTGCAAAACTTTTTCCAAACTAGTGAGGAAGTAGTTTGTAATATGTCCTGGCTTGTACCATAGACATGCATACGCTCTATGTCTTGTACTACATGTTGTAGTTTTTACTGTAGTTTTTACTTTTACTTTCTGAAATTGTCAGATGAGTGTGCTCCTGAATCCCCTCAACAAAACCCCATTTGTGAGAAAAATTTGACGAATTGTCTCAAATATGCACCCTCAAAGGGTGACGGTCATTGTCTTTTTACAAGGTGGAATGTGGGTCACCTTATCATCAGTAAAATGCATATTCTTGGTCCCCAAATGTAAAAAGGCTTGATCTGAGAATCAATCTTCAGAATATGAGCCTATTTCTTCAGCAACCCCAGCCTTAACCCAGGATGACATAACCAGCTAAAGATCTTACGTGTTATTTTGTCCAGACAGTATTACCATGGTGATTCAGGACAAAGCCCTTACCCAGGTGTGCAGCAGCAACACCCGCCCGGTGTTTTGAACACACAACCCTTCAACAGCACTTGTTGCAGGCTAGCTAATGGTTTTTTTTGGCTTGCCCCCCTCAGCTGCGGGACTCGGCAGAGCAGTTCCAGGAGTATTACCGCCAGCGCATGCGCGTTCAGCAGCACCTGGAGCAGAAGGAACAGCAGAGACAGCTCTACCAACAGATGCTCCTGGAGGGAGGAGTCAACCCGCCCGAAGGGTTGGACGCCCAGCAGAACCTGACTGAGAAGTTCCTCAACAGGTGAGCTAGCGACATAGCGCAGGCTACCCCCAAAATACCAGATTGCCTGTTCAGTATGGTGTGTGTTTTTGTTATTATTGCCCCGTCTCGAATTGTCTTGCATATACAGCAGCATTGAAATGTCCCCAACAGATATTGTTGCCCCATGTTTGGTGAAGCTATCGTGCGCTCCCCCATTATAGGGCGAGGTTACTGGGTGCTGTCAGTCGATGACTTGTTTAAACAGTTCAAGACTTTTCTCTCTGTATGCAAAACAATCTGGTTTAAATTAGTGACCGACAATAACTCCACCCATTTTAGAGTTCTTGTGAACGAGATGAGCCCATCCAAGTGGAATGGTGGAAAAACCTACCCAGCTGAACAAGTTCAGTGAATCCGGGTAGTTCTTGTGTGGAACTGTTTTGGTGAATAGGAGCTTTTTTGCTTTAGCATGGATTCTTATCCACAGACTACATGCAATAAAGAGTGCACATTGTGACATCACCACATTCTTAAACCATAACATCATAACAGACTGTTTATATGTTTAATGCTGCATTTACACTATGATCATAATACAAACCTATAATACAAAAAAGTTATCAGCCAAATTAAAGATGCCAGGTGCTGGCTAGGGATGTGTTTTTGCTTCAAATTTGTTGTGACAGAGCCAGTAGTGCTTATCATTTAACAAATAAAACCATGGAGTTTGATGCACCCTTTAAAACATAGTTATCACAGGAGTATGAATAACTACAGGACAGATATGCACCGTTTCAGTGTATTGATCTCAGTTCCCTCTCAGGGTGTACTGATGTCCGTGTGCATTATGCTTCCTGGATTAGCACCATCTTTTTTTAGCCGTGTGCTAACATCAGCAAGTCTCCGTGACTGTGTTCATGCGGATGCTTAAGGCTTAAGGCTTTTTGGAAAGGACACTTTCATCTCGTCGGATTTCCTCTGCAGATCCGGGCTTTACGTGCAGAAATTCTACTGCAGGGTTTTGTCAATCTGAGAATCTGAGCTTTTTTGGTAACACCATGTGTTTAGTTTAGTGCCAATTTAAATACCAAACTGAGGCTAAACACTGTTAAATTGCCTATTTGGTATTCTGAACATATTCACACCCATAATCCAACAATGGTTCTTTATATTTTGGGGAATTTGTGATGAATTTGTGGTGACTCCTCCAGTTGTCCACATGCTCCCAGTAGTCATCAGCAGGAGATACTGTTCTCGACCACTCTATAGGAGAGCTGGATGGTACTAGCTCTCCTACGCAACTACCGAGGTTGTTGTCTGTATAATAGTCGCTGGCGTTCAGGAGAAAGCATTGAAGGAGTGTGCATGTTTTTGCTGTGGAGTGTCGAATGCGGGCGGCTTAGACAAAACTAGGACGGCACAATCGGCAGTCCCAAATTGGGGATAAGTTTGGGATTTTCCATCCCTCTGACATTCAGAAGAACAGGATGTACTTATGCTGGGTTTGTGTTTATTTTGGAGTGAGGGGAGGACAGCGGGCCTGTCCCAGTGCAACGTAGTAATGCTAATGATGTCATTAAGGCCCGACCCTAATAAATAATGCAGGAAGGGGACAGATCTGAGGTTCTTTTGTAGTCTCCAGATTTTTGAAAATGGCCTGGAGGAAAGTGGAAGAAAGTGTTGTTGATTTTACAGACAGAATTTGGAACAATCTGAAGGAAAGAAGTAATTTACATTGATAAGCCTCTCGGGGCTGGGAAGAGAGTGCGATTCGACCTCAAAAGGCAAGGGTGATGAGGTGAGGTGTCCATGTGTAGTCCGACCAGAATTGAGAAGAGGGACACAGGGGACCCGCTGGGATGTGGGGGAGGGGACCCGCTGGGGTGTGGGTGAGGGGACCCGCTGGGATGTGGGGGAGGGGACCCAGCTGGGGCCTTTGGTTGGGGCAGGACTCCAGATGGTGCAGGCTGCATTTTGGAGAGGATGGATCTGCCCTGTCCCTCTGGGCTGGTGTCATGCACAGTCTGCCAGCTGCCCTCACCTGCTTTGAGCCTCATCAAAGGCCTTTATTTCTTAAGGACTCAATCACAGAGACAACCTTTTAGCTTTAAAGGACCAAAATGGAGCTTATGAAAGAAAATGGTCAGAGGTCACCCATCTCATCATTTGGTCATTATCAGTCTTATTTTTATGGCTCAGATTTAAATATCTGCAAATGACGTTTTTTTACCATACATGTATTTGTATGAAGTTAGGGTTAGTTAGGGTATAAGCAATGTGTTTAAGCAGTTTATTCATGCTCATTCTGGTCAGCTTGCCTTAATTATTCTTAATTGATTAATTAAGTAATACGTTAATTAGCCATTTACTTTTACACCAACACAGTGCATTTCCCAAAGTACAGAGAATTATTTTTATTTTTTTACCACATGGCACTCAATCAGTCTTCAAGTGGAATTAATAATGCACACAGTGACACATATTGTTCTTTAGCATGTCAAAATGAGTAAATGGTGTACTGAAGAAATTCTGTAATTATAAGTTCTGAACAAACTAACACTGTGCTGAGGGATGTTAGTGCTAACATTGTACTGGTGGATGTTACTGCTAACATTGTACTGAGGGATGTTACTGCTAACATTGTACTGGTGGATGTTAGTGCTAAAATTGTACTGGTGGATGTTACTGCTAACACTGTGCTGAGGGATGTTACTGCTAAAATTGTACTGGTGGATGTTAGTGCTAACACTGCTGAGGGATGTTAGTGCTAACATTGTACTGAGGGATGTTACTGCTAACATTGTACTGGTGGATGTTAGTGCTAAAATTGTACTGGTGGATGTTAGGGCTAACACTGTGCTGAGGGATGTTACTGCTAACATTGTACTGGTGGATGTTAGTGCTAAAATTGTACTGGTGGATGTTCGTGCTAACATTGTACTGGTGGATGTTAGTGCTAACATTGTACTGGTGGATGTTCGTGCTAACATTGTACTGGTGGATGTTCGTGCTAACATTGTACTGGTGGATGTTAGTGCTAACACTGCGTGTGTTCTTGTGTCCAGGTCCATTCAGAAGCTGGAGGAGCTGAATGTGGGGATGGATAGCCTAGGAGAGGAGGTGCAGTCCCTGAGCCAGCAGTGCAACGGGAAGGCGGAGAGCATCGACTCCGCCCCCTGCGCCAACATTACCCTCACGCCTGAGCCTGGCAAGCCACCAGACACCGCCGACGTGCTCAGCAGCACCCCCCTGATGGCTGAGGCACAAGGGCTGCATGCGCTTGAAGACTCTCTGATCCAGAGCACTAATAGGTACGCAGATTCGTACCCACACCTTTACCATCACAACTCGCAAGCCACAGGGCCTGGCTGTTATTAATAATAATAATAGTCATAATAATGATAAATGGATTGCATTTATAGAACACCTTTCAGGACTTTAAAGCACATTAGTGATGGTCACCTCAACCACCACTAATGTGTAGCGCTTCATCTGGGTGACGCACGGGGTTTGGGGATGTTTTCACACACCAGAGGAGAGGTCACTGATACTGCAGCCATGTCTTGCCTGTTTGTCCAGCGCGCAGAAGCAGAGAGCAGACCAGCCCGCTGGCACCGAAGACTCCGGGTACTCTCCAACACGATACAAGGGCCCAGAGGTGAGGCCCAGCAACATCGTCCACATAAAGGCAGTCTGGGAATCGGACTAAATCACTGAATCAAGTAGAAATAAGCCTATTATAAAATAAGGATTGTCTGTACCTGGTGAAGAAGGAGGCCCGTATTCTATTTTATCGCAATGCACTCTGTCTTTATCTTTGAGTAACAATCCATTTTTAATTACGTCAACATTATATCTTTGGCCTTTCCAAAATGGCCCAAAAAAATTCCCAGAAGGAATGAAAACATGCAACCCCCTATTAAATCGGTACTCAAGAGTGCATTGCGTTCGGATTGAATAGATGCTGCACCCTTGGCTTATTTACTCAGCTACAAGTTTGTGCAAATAACCTCCAGTGCCTGTATGTTGATTTTCTAACACAAGATGTCGGGGTGTGAACCATGGGATGTTGATCCTTTTCCAAGAGGGTAACTGGGATATCTTGTGAGTTCCGCCTGGCAGATTACTGTTTTTAATTACCAGCCGTTATAAGCAGCTTGGCATGTTCTTCCAGCACGGTACGTCAGCACTGCAATGGACAACTCTCGGTCACCCTGGGTTTATATCATAATCTCTTGTGTGCATTTTAACTCTGACTTTCTAATGGATTGGAGTCAAAGCAATAAGTTTCAGTTCGTACGAGGGGATTTGAGTGTATTTGTTTTAGTTTCCCAGGATTACTTCTTTGGATGAAATGAATTGATTCAAATTGTCATATTGCACTTGTCGTTTCAGCTACCTAGATAATACTTTTCTCTTTTTATACACCTATACATTAGTATTTATCAATTTGGAATAAGCATTAATTTTATGCAGCAATTTATGATGCCAAGAAATATATTCAGTTTGGGTGAATTTACTATTTGGTAAATTCAAGGTTAACTTGTGGCATTTATACTCTGTGTTTGGAACAGGGTGATAAAACCAAGGCTCACTTTGTGGCATTTATACTCTGTGTTTGGAACAGGGTGATAAAACCAAGGCTCACTTTGTGGCATTTATCCTCTGTGTTTGGAACAAGGTGATAAAACCAAGGCTCACTTTATGGCATTTATCCTGTGTTTGGAACAGGGTGATAAATCCAAGGCTAACCTTGTGGCATTTATACTCTGTGTTTGGAACAGGGTGATAAAACCAAGGCTCACTTTGTGGCATTTATCCTGTGTTTGGAACAGGGTGATAAATCCAAGGCTAACCTTGTGGCATTTATACTCTGTGTTTGGAACAGGGTGATAAAACCAAGGCTCACTTTGTGGCAGTCAACACTCTGGAGGACACCCAAGCTGTGCGCGCTGTGGCCTTCCACCCCACAGGGGCGCTGTATGCCGTGGGATCCAACTCCAAAACGCTGCGAGTCTGCGCCTACCCCGACGTTCTCGACACAAGGTGCGCCTCTTTCTTAGCTTTACGGCTAACTGGCCTGGTACAGTACACGTTTCGGGGGAAGGATATGAGGTGAACATAACTCTTAGCAAAACGTAGCAGATTGAGCCAGTCCTGGCTTTACTGCTGGTTTGTGCACCAGCCTTCTTCGAGCAATAACTGGGCCTGGTCAAACTTTTGGGAGCATTATTTCCATTCTGGAGTATTCACCATCAGTGTTAATGTTGTGATGGTAATCTTTTTTTGGCATTAGTGACACCTGCTGTTTGTCTCTCTCCAGCGGTTTGGACGCCTCCAAGCAGCCGGTCGTGCGCTTCAAGAGGAACAAGCACCACAAGGGCTCCATCTACTGTGTGGCCTGGAGCCCCTGCGGTCAGCTGCTGGCCACTGGCTCCAATGACAAATTCGTCAAGGTGCTGCCCTTCAACGCCGAGTCCTGCAACGCCACAGGTGAGGGGGGGGTCGTTGAGGGAACGTGGGCGGGGCCTAGGGCACTGGCTCCTTCCGTTTCCCCCAGAACATGGGATATTCTCCCCCCAGGCCCGCTCCTCATCTGTACTCGTTTGCGGAGTGCGGACGCAAGAGCTTGTTGACTGAGGGCATCACAATGTCGATGTCTAAAATACAATAGATTACTGCCACCTAGTGAAACACATGGAACTGCACCTCTTGTTTCAGTATTTACAGAATCTGGTCATACCATTTCCTAAAAGTGGTTAAACATTGCCTGCTATTTAGACTGAAGGTGCGACCCCCACCCCCCACTCTGATATTAAGTCAACGCAGGCTGTTAGTTCTGAGCAGGGGTAGGCAACCCTGGTCCTGGAGAGCCGCAGGGTCTGCTGGTTTTTGTTTTCACACTAAATGCAGCAACGACTAAAACCAAAGAAACCAGGTGAGGCGAGTTAACTGTGTAATCAACTGCTTTAATTGATCAATTAAGTGGCGAGTAACAACAAAAACCAGCATACCCTGCGGCTCTCCAGGACCAGGGTTGCCTACCCCTGGTTCTGAGCTACGGGGCATCCTGTTCTGGGATTGGCGTTGTGTTTGTTGTTCGGATGTTTTGATGTCTCTTGTTGGCAGGCCCGGACCTGGAGTTCAGCATGCATGACGGCACCATCCGGGACCTGGCGTTCATGGAGGGCCCGGAGAGCGGGGGGGCGATCCTGATCAGCGCCGGCGCTGGGGACTGTAACATCTACTCCACCGACTGCCAGAGGGGCCAGGGGCTGCACGCGCTCAGTGGGCACACAGGTACGACCCACCCCACGCTTTCCACACGCTCAGTTTGCTGATTTTGAAATTTGTATTCAGCACTGTCATTTCTAGTGCTCTGAAAGTCACTCTCCAGATAAGGGCACCTGCTAAATTAATGAATAAATGAATGGAACAAACTCTATACATAATGAATACATAAATTAATTCATAAAGGAATGACTGAATAAATGAATGACTCAGTGAAAAAATTAATTCACGAATGACTATATGCATACATACATAACAGCGGAGTCTGTGTTGAATCCCAGGTCACATCTTGTCCCTGTATACCTGGGGTGGCTGGATGATCGCGTCGGGCTCCCAGGACAAGACAGTGCGCTTCTGGGACGTGCGCGTTCCTACCTGTGTGAAGGTGGTGGGGACAGCCTTCCATGGGTCAGGTGAGTGTGCTCCCACACAGGTACCATTCTGCAGCTGTAATGATATTATCTGTCCACTGGGGGTCACCGCATGGTCTACATTGTGTTTTTTTTCACCCCGATAACAAACTTTCGCAATTTTGTTTCAACAAAAAAGGGTGACTGAGAACTCATCCTTAATATTACAATTTGTCCATAATATTGTAATAATTTTAATGTACTTATTCATATTTTACCAAACGCGTGCTGCATACAAATCTATAGCTGGAGTACGCAACACCAGTCATAAAGCTGGTTTTTGCTTTCACCTTAAAATCAGCCACCGATCAATTAAGGAATGAGTAACAAAAACTGGTGCTCTGTGGCTCTCCAGAACCAAGGTTGTAGAACCGTAATCCCTGTATATGACATGCATATAGCCTAGGAATGTATTGATGATGTGTTAAAAAGCCCCGACATGTTGGCTATTTTATAGAGTGTAATAATTTGAGGGGATCCTAAGATGATAAAGTTCAGGAGCCCTGTAATACGGCAGTACTTTTCTGTGGTCTGATAGGTAGCCCGGTGGCATCGGTAGCGGTGGACCCCAGCGGCCGACTGCTGGCTACGGGCCAGGAGGACTGCGGCTGCATGCTCTATGACATCAGAGGGGGCCGGATGGTCCAGACGTATCGCCCCCACACCAGCGACGTGCGCTCGGTCCGCTTCTCCCCTGGGGCTCACTATCTGCTCACCGGCTCATATGATACTAAGGTCATGATCACTGACCTGCAAGGTAAGACGTCACCCACGCAGATAGAATGGGTGAGAGATGCATGCTTAACCCTCATATTGTCTTCGGGTCAATTTGACCCAATTCAGAGTTTGACATCTTTTACAAACCAGGTAACCTTTTCCTCATTTCTTAGGATTCAATAGTAAACATGCAAAAAGAAAATATACAACCCTTTTTATTTTTTATCTCTGATATTAAAAAAAAATCTAATAAGCGCAACCGATTGGACTAAGCGTGGTGAATTTTTCCAGTTTGTCTTGATAGTCTACATTGTCCCTTGCATCAGTGTACACCCTTGCCTAAGGCGAGTTGTGCTTTTACACTACGCATTTGGTAATCCAGTATTTCAAACATGGATTTTCTCAAATTGGGCGCAGTCACGTAGCTCAGGGCCACAACGGCAATTAACCGTCAGCGATTTGATTGTAAGTTGGACTCGACTCAACAACTGCTTCACGTCCGTGTCGTTCCCACAGGGGACTTGACAAAGCAGCTGCCTCTGACGGTGGTGGGGGAGCACGGCGACAAGGTGATTCAGTGCAGGTGGCACACGCACGACCTCTCCTTCCTGTCCTCGTCCGCCGACAGGACCGTCATCCTCTGGACCCACTGCCCATAGGACCAACTGGAGATGAAGCACAGGGGCCCGCTCCCTAAGGCCCTCCCCCTGCCCCTGCCAAGACTCCGCTGCTCTCCTGCCAGAATGAACCAGGTGGTCTCGCTCAGTCTGGGACAGAAAACACACCCCATTTCCACTGTACAACTGGAACCAGGCTGGCTTGGTTAGGTCAGACTCCGGGTGGTTTCCTGTTATCTATTGTTTTTTTGTTCGTTTTTTATTTTTTTATTTTTTTTTATTCTGTGTTGACCTACATCGGCTCAGCAGAGAGTGTTAGTGATTCCGGTTGGGCTGCGAGCGGAGGAGTCGGCGAGGTCTGTGTCGCAACACTGCCTGCATTTGAACATAAAACAGAGATGTAGAGGGCAGGTTAAAAAAGAAACTTACAAACAACCCAGAGAAAGAACCGAGAAACATGGAGTCTAGTTAATTATTTCAGAACCTCTCCCCTGGGCTGCAGACAGTCTGACCAGTTACCTGGATCTGGGTAGATGGCAGCAGGCCCGGTTCTAGCATGTTGTGCTCGGGGGGCCACACGGACTTAGGGGAGTGTCAAAATTATATGCTTGGTTTTTATTATGATGCACATATTTATCAAAAAACTCGCCCATGATTAGTTTATTAAGAATTTATTTTAATGCCTGCACGCATGCATGCTCAACACCTGCCATTTTGTTGGCGCCATACACATTAAGGTGATCAGGTGTACTCATTGCCGAGCTAGATATATCTAGCAAGCTAGATATTTTGACTATTGAAATTATCGTGCATTGAAATAAACTGTGCTGTGGCTTTGCCAGCAATGCTAGCTAATATTATATTGGCTTGATAAAGAATGTATTGTATAAATAATAATGAACAAAGCATTGAACGTGATTTCCACATAGCTGCAGCTATGTGATGCAAGATAGCACATGTCTGTTATGTGGTCTAGAGTGCGGATCGGGCCGCATATTTCTGTCCGAACCCGACCGAGCCCGAGATAGTAGTAACCGAGCCCGACCCGAACCCGACAGGAATTCTGCTTTTTATGTCCGAACCCGACCCGAGCCCGACGCAGTTAATGTAAGGCACTGAAGCGCTGACATTGTGTTTCTCTGTCACGCAGTTGTTGTTACCATGGTTACAGCTTCTCTGTTTAGTGGTCACTGGGCACCTAAATGACCGTCAAAAGGCATTGTTTTATTGGTAGATAACAGACACACACACAATATTCGGTATCATTTTTATTTATTTCACACTATATTTTCACCAAAAACAACTTGAAGCACCATGTGAAGTAAGCTAACCCATCCTAATTAGTACAGTAATACCTTGATATATAAGTTTAATTCGTTCCGTGACCGAGCTCGTAACTCGGTTTACTCGTATATCAAATCAATTTTCCCCATTGAAATTAATTTAAATACCATTAATCCGTTCCAGCCCCCCAAAAAACACCCTAATTTCTTTGTTACGTAGTTATAAAAATGAGAAATGTATTTATAAATAATAAATAATTAATACAAAACATAATACAAAGATAATAAAATAGAATATAAAGAAATAAACTGGTTCTAAACTTAATTGCTACATTATTATTCTTCACTTACACTTAATCTTCATCAGTGACGTTTGCATCTTTTTCATTGATTTTTGGCTTTTTCGTCACGCTTTTCTGACTCTGATCTGCAGGGCGTTTCGATAAAAACCTATCCATGGTGGTTTGTTTCTTCCTTCCCTTCAGAATTTTTCGGAAATGCGAATGCAATTTCCGAAATTGCATTCGCAATGCTCCGCTTGCTCGGCTCGTAACTCGGGTCTAGGCTCGTAAGGCGAAGCAAGAAATTGTCCGAGCAACGGCTCGTAACTCGGAATACTCGTAAGTTAGTGCACTCGTATGTCAAGGTTTTACTGTAGTTCAAAAGTAAAATGTTCGCTAGTTGTTCGGCCGCCGTGACTGAGCCCGGCCCGAGCCCGAACATCATTTTAAAAGTTTAGTCCGAACCCGGCCCGACCCGTCGGGTCCCGTCGGGTCCCGTCGGGTTCGGGTCGGGTATCCACCCTCTAATGTGGTCCAGTTTCATTCACAACAAAAAAGTGAGCAACTTTTTACAATCTCATTGGATAAACTTTAAAGTTACTGACTTTAGTAGCTTGATAGCTGTCTTTTCTTGATAGCTTTGACAAGGTAGAAAGAGTCCATTACAAAAGCAACTGGCAGTAAGGTTGTTAGTGTCATAAACAAAACGGAAAAAAAAACTTTAAATATCCTGCAATGCAGTCGGGTGGTCCCAAAGAAAGTTTAGGGGCCCTGGCCAACCTTGGCCCCTCTGTACATAGAACCAGGCCTGGATGGCAGCATTAGGTGTGATATCATGTGCTACAGCTCTGGTTGTGGGCAGTGAGATGGAAACACCATCTCGCTGTAGCCTACCAACTCAGCCAACTTTAGTCCCAACTTGTGCCAGCCTGGTTCCAGTCCCACAGTCTAAATGGGGATACGGAAACTAATGTGCGTCTCTATGCTTGTGCTGATGGCAGTGTAAAGTATTACTTACTATGCTGTGCTTTCAGTCATTCCTCAAGCATAACTGCTTCTTGTGACTCACTATGGTCCTGTTCGAGATGTGCGTCGTGATTCCTTTGTCCTTGTAGATGTGTACTTTGGGGAAAGAAATCCCTACTTGTAACTGTTTACACTAGTGTCGTCTTGCTGCAGTCCCCAAGTCATAAAGGATATGCTTGGGACGCACTCACCTGGACACTGATGCCGTTGACCATTCCAGTAGTTCAGACACCACAGAAAGATACCCACCCCACCCCCCCAGTATTTAGGCCCATCCTGTTAGAGCCAAAATGGGTGAGCGAGAAACCACAGTATGTTAGTCGTCTGGTGCCTTGACATATCAACTTGCATAGAAAGCTTTATCAACTCTTAATGAACTAGCTGGGGCTTAGTTATAGCTGTACAGTGTCATTGAGACAATATTTTTGCACTGTTTGTTTTTAATTGCATTTTATTTTACAGTGAGTTATGCTATCATTTTTTTTCCACTTAAAATAAATCGACGTAATGTTGTTAGCAGCTGTCCAGCATGGCTACACGCAAGTGACGAGAATATTGCGATAAGGATAACGATATTTAAGCATCGAGTGCTGTTTCTGAGAATGAGTTGGTCTGTAACACTGGTAGTAGATGCAGGTATATAATGAACTGTTGCAGCCGTTTGCAATTCCGAATGTCCGTTTTAAACTTTCTGCGCTTACTGGTCTCCTCTCATACATATCTTTGTAAATAATGAAAAAATGTATAAAGTTTTTATGGTAAGATCAGTGTATTTGTTTCAAATGCGCTTGCAAAAGGGAAGCTTCCAAGTGGTCCCTTGAATGGCTTGCTTGTAAGTAAAAGCACAAGATGAATCTAGAACCAACAAAAAGAACAAAATAAAAAGGTAATTTATCCCAAAACTGGATAAAGAAGCGAGCAGTACCATTAAAAAAAAATGTAATTCTGCAACCTCGTCACTAATTCCATAATCTCTTCACAATATACTTTCCAACTTGTCACTCAGTTAATGTTTACACTGCCAGACCTTAAGCGTATAAATCAATGATGGCATAAGTGCAGGTGGATTTAATTGTGAAGGCAGTATGGCGATGCAAAAAGGGAGCTTAAAAAAAGACTACTTGCCTCATTTAAATAAATAATAAATATGTAGAAAATGCATGTGTTCCAGCACATTCTCCCCCTCCCATCTTTACTTTTGCACTTTCTTCATGGAACAGTTCCAATTGCTTTTTCTCAATACAGATATGACAAATGGTATAATACACCTAATATTGTTTAATTGTTTCTTTTTGTTAAAAATTCAATCCAAAATAAGCATAGATGTATTTATTTATTATTTGTAATGCCGTTGTTGTTTATATTTTATGCAAGAGCTGTCTGTGGAGTTGAGTATCTTTTTCTGAACCGTGTTTAAAAATGGACATTGTTCTGAATAGTAATCAACGTTTGATTGAGCTGTGTTGTAATAAATAATCGACAATTGTCTCTCATTGTAATAGTTGTCTCTGTCGAATAATTGATGTTATTTTTTTTACAATCGATGTCGAATAGAGGTGAATCTAATTTGCAACCACAAATTGTTTGCAACCACGGTCAAGGTCAAGCAATAGTTTGACCGAGACCTGCGAATATTTAGTAAATGTTTAACATGCAGATCGAAAATATTATGATTGGGTTAGTTCATATTTCACTTTCACTAAATGTGAAACTAGTTAACATAGCGAGGTTGAACTTTTTATTAGCTAAGAAATATACCGTAGCCTACTCGCGTTTACTACAAACTGGGCTAACGTCAGTATTGCCTAGTCTGCAGTTTTCTTGCCCAATTGGGCATCAATGTTGCGGGTAGCTGTTTTTGGGTTTCTTCAAAAATCCACCGTGGGCACAACTAGGCCCAGTCTAATCTGCAAGAATTTACGTATTATCAGACAGCTGTATTCATGTAGGCCTAGGTACTAGAAAACTGGCCAGCCAGGATTCATGTTACTTGGAATTCAATGGGACACAACTTCTCGGTGAGAACATCCAAGTGTGCATCTATAATTTCCTTACTAAAGCCTTCCAAGCCAGGAATAAAATGCAGCTTGTACAGAAATTTGAGTTAAGCCTTTGCATCATGGAGCAGGCCGATCTTGAGTTGGATAATCTTGATTATGGTCCTCCATGTACCATTATTTTAAGTGCACACTACTTTCATGTTAATTTGTGAAATATTATTTGCTGATGAGTTTTGTCTACCTAACTCTGCAGTGTCCCCACAGTTGCACATAATTTCAGAGTAGAATTTAGGTGTTCCTCTCTAAATAGCTTTGAATCTTTTAGTCCCATCTTAACTAAAAACAATGAGTTTCAATCTTTTCTAAATGTACTGTAATTACTTAATTAGGGTTCCACTGTGAAGCACTGCTCCCATATGGTAGGGGGCTGGCAGTTCTGTTTGGATGGTGATATTGTGGTGAAGAAGTCAGTGTTCTCTCCCTCTAATGTGCAATACCCCAGTGTGGAGTGATGGTCACCAAAGTGCACAGCCTGTATTTCCAAGCTATACTTGCAGGTGTAGTTTTCAGAGAAATCCACATGGATTCTTGAGGAGACAATCTTTTCTTCAGCTCACTGCAGTAGGAAAACTGCTGTTGTTCAATTGATCTACAGGTTTCTCCAGAGTGGTCTCAATGACTTTCTTAATCGTGACCATGACGTGTTGGGACAGTGTTGACTCATTCTCAACATTCTTCTCCAGGCCTCTTCTGGGAATTTCCTTACTCTCTGTTAGGAAAGACACACTGCTTGAGGCATCATAAGGGCTGCTCAATGGATAGCAGTGGAGCTTGCATACTGGAGACACCCTCATACATGCACTCATTCGATTGGGGTTTACAGCAGATTTTCTCTGCTATGATCTCAATGGCTGATCTGTCGAGCAGCCACAATGACTAGCTTTTCTAGCACAAAGCCACAGTTTTAATGAAGCTTGCACTTGTGCGTGTACCCAGTCTGGTAGAGGGGTGGATGACCCAGTATGGTCTTAGGAGGCAAAACCAAGGAGTACGACATGCATTTTCTGCCAAAAACATCCTGTGGAGGCTCTTCGGTGTGTACAAGAAGCAGTTTCTGCTTTTCCTTCTTGTTCCAGGTAACAGTCTGCTTCTTGCCAGTGGTCATGCAACTCATCATCTCAAGTGATACGAGGTCACGCCGTCTCTTCAATCAGGTGACTCAGTTGTTCCTTTCCCTCAGGTAAGAACTCCATCTTGCTCTTCTTTGAAGAAGAGGCTCTGGTGCCCAGTTCCGTTGTGTTCTTTTAGGTGTGTAGGCACTGTGTCCATCTCTCTGTTCAGCAGTCATTTGATGGGGTTGCTAGTATAGTGACTGGGCCAGTTCCTCTGTTATCTCTTCCATTCCTCCCTCATTCTCCATCTGTGGTCTGTTATGGTCACCTATGGTCCGGGCCCGAACGGTGCGGACTCCTGGAGTTCTGCAAGTCTGTCATTTGTGGGTACTGGTGCCGTTTCCTGTATCGTGGTTGTGGTGAGGATGAGTGCAATCGTCTCCCAATGCCCAGGGTAGCGACTTGCAGTTTTTAGCAAAACCTCTTGATAGCATGCTACTCATGATGCTTCGGTCCAGCTCGGGAGGCGGATGTGTTCGAGCTTTTTGATGAGCATGATTGAAGAACATATCAGGGAGAAAGGACTTCATTTCATGTGCCTCACAGAGACCTGGCACCGACCAGAGGACTACTCCGCCCTAAACGAGGCGTGTCCCCCTGGCTACAGTTACCTGGAGGCAGCTCGAAGCACTGGGAAGGGCGGCGGCCTAGCAGTCATCCATCGACAGGACCTAGAGCTGTCTCCCATCCCGCTGCCCACAACATCCTCCTGTGAGTGCCTTGCTTTTAACTGTAAGCCCCCCTTTCCCATGACTGTTCTTCTCATTTACCGGCCCCCCAGATCAAACTCCACTTTTATCCCGGAATTGGCTGATCTTCTCTCAACACTCTGCACAACCTCTGCCAACCTCATAATACTGGGAGATATCAATATTCACGTTGACACCCCCTCTTGTCACTTCGCTGCCAACTTCCTTCATCTACTGGACTCCCTCAATCTAAAACAGCATGTTGATGCCCCCACGCACTCAAAGGGGCACACACTGGACTTGGTAATCTCCAACTCAGCTCCCATCAGTAACCTGCAGGTTTACGACCTTGGTGTTTCAGATCACAAGGTCGTATCAATAGAGTTACCTTTCCCTGCCCCCCACACCAAACCCAAGCGGCAGATCCACTTCAGGAATCTAAAAAACATAAATACGGATGCCCTGGCCCTGGACTTTCAACGTCTCTCCCTTGGCTCTACTGACTTCCTGTCCGTTACTGATTCAGTGGATTTTTATAACCAGTCCCTGATCAGTCTTCTGGACCTCCACGCCCCCCTAACATCCAGGTCAGTCTCCTTCACGCGCTCAGCACCCTGGTACACCTGCGAGCTGCGAAGGATGAAGACGGCTGGGCGTGTGCTTGAGCGGCGGTCCAAGGCCTCTGGACTAACGGTACACAAACAGGCCTACAGGGAGCATATGAGGTTGTACGCCAAGGCGCTGAGGGATGCACGGTCCAGGTACTTCTCCTACATCATAAATAACAGCCCTGGAAATTCCAGACAACTTTTTTCCACCATTAACCGTCTCCTCAAACCCCCCTCGCCCTCTCACTCTGAAGCCACTAAGGAGAGGTGCAACATGCACATCACTTTCTTCAGAGAAAAGGTTCATAATATCCGTTCACACCTCTCCACCACTACTGCCCTACCCCCTCCAACTGTTGACCAACCATCTGAGATTTCCCACCCTCTCAGCTCCTTCTTGGAGGTTACACAGGAAGAGGTGGAGGACATTATCGGGAAAATGAAGCCAACCACCTGCTCCCTGGACCCTTTCCCTTCAGCTCTGCTGAAAGCCAACATCCCCGCCATCTCTCCACTCATCACCACGATCATAAACCACTCCCTCCGGACCGGTCATATCCCATCTGTACTAAAAGCTGCTGTCATCAGACCACTCCTGAAAAAACCCACCCTGGATCCAGAAGTTCTCTCCAACTACAGGCCCATCTCCAATCTTCCATTCCTGTCAAAGGTCCTAGAAAAAACAGTTGCGGCACAACTTCAGGATCATCTCAAACACAACAACCTCTACGAGAAGTTTCAGTCCGGTTTCCGCCCTGGCCATAGCACAGAAACAGCTTTGGTCAGAGTCACCAACGACCTACTGATGGCAGCAGATACCGGTTCCCCATCATTGCTCATCCTCCTCGACCTAACAGCTGCATTTGACACGGTTGATCACAAGATTCTTCTCCGCCGCCTGCAATACACCATTGGACTCTCAGACAACGCTCAAAACTGGTTCATCTCATATCTGACGAATAGAACCGAGTGCGTCGCCCTGGGCAAAGCAAAATCAGAAACCCACATCGTCACCTGTGGTGTCCCCCAGGGCTCAGTGCTGGGCCCTACTCTCTTCACCCTCTACCTGCTCCCCCTGGGTGATGTCATCAGCAGGCACGGGATATCCTTCCACTGCTATGCTGATGACACACAACTCTACCTGAGGACGACCCCCACCTCTTCCGCTCCCCTGCCAGCATCCACATTGACGACCTGCCTGGAGGAGATAGAGGCGTGGATGCAACTCAACTTTCTCCAGCTAAACAGTTCGAAAACAGAAGCCATTCAAATTGGCACATCACATCAGCTCCGCTCTTCCACCATCACCGGCATCACCTTCTCCGGCCAAGATATTCCACTCTCTACATCTGTCACCAACTTGGGTGTCAAAATGGACCCCCAACTCACCTTTGACACTCACATCAAACAACTCTGCAAGACCTCATTTTACCACCTCAGAAACATCGCCAAACTTCGTCCAACACTCACCCTGACAGATGCAGAGAAACTAGTCCACGCCTTTATCTCCTCCCGGCTGGACTATTGCAATGCACTCCTCATCGGGATCCCTGGCAAGTGCATCCAGAGACTGCAGTACATCCAGAACAGCGCTGCCAGGGTCCTGATGAGGGTGCGCAAGTACGACCACATCACCCCCATCCTGAAATCTCTTCACTGGCTCCCTGTCCCACTCAGAATCGAGTACAAGGTCTCCCTCCTTACCCACCAGTGCATTCACGGACATGCCCCTCAGTACCTCAAGGACCTCCTTACCCCCCAGACCTCCTCACGCACCCTTCGTTCTGCAACCACCAATACCCTTCTAGCCCCTAGAACCAGCCTTCGCACCATGGGCGACCGGGCCTTCGCCTCTGCAGCTCCAAGGCTTTGGAACGCTCTGCCAGACCATCTGAGGGTCCCCCAGACTGTTGATACTTTCAAGCGAGGCCTAAAAACACACCTTTTTACTAAAGCCTTCTGCTGAAAGTATTGTCTGTGTTTCCCCTTAGTATTTAACATTTTTATTGTATACATGTCATTTGTTTTGTTACTCTGTAGCACTTTGAGATTGCTAAAATGTAAAGTGCAATACAAATATAATTTATTATTATTATTATTTATTATTATGAGCTGTGCCAGGTTCTCCAGGTAGTGTTCCTCCAGGATCTAAAAGTTATCAGAGATTAAAGCCAAGAAGAAAAATAAAAAATAGGGTTCTAGGACCTGCAGTGCTTGGACCCCTAAAATAGCTGAACACCAGTGAGGCCCTTTTATCCAATTCTCACTGTACTGCCTAAGGGAGCTGACCACATGGTATAATGTGGAAATACTATTGTTGCAAATAATCAATCAATAATCTCTCACCAAATTCTTCTCACTCTTCATAGAATTCCATGTTACCGAAAATGATTAAACCATCCTACATGTAATCACATTTGTTCCAGTGCATCTTGAATTTTACAGTAGAAGTGAATGTTTTTCAGAATCACAACTATCGGGGTACTGAGTACAGATGGATTCACCCTCCATATGTGCCAATGTTAAATTTCTTAAAACCAGCGTTGCCTACGTAACGGTGTCGCCCCTCAGAATTCCTCATATCAGCTGTCAATGGGAAGCGTACATAGGAGACACAATTACTTAAACATACATATAAAAATACAACTTCTAAAAAATCATTGCCCATTAACTAATACTTCAGGTCAGAAACATTATTTAATTTTTTGCTTTTTAATTTTAAAAGTGTGAACACTTTTAACCGAGTAACTTGCCTGCCATGTGTGATATGGAGACGAAGTGGGCAGTAAATCAAAGTGCCAGTTGAGATTATAACTGTTCCGTGTCAATGCTGGAAAAGGTAGGAAGCTTTGCTTTCACATGCGACTTGTTCTGCCCATAAATTCTAGTACTGTACCATGCAACTTGCACTTCCACAATGTGCGACCATGATTTCTTAATTTTTCCTGGCAGATGAGCTAACATGAACATAATCAAAAATTATTTTGAAAATGAAGAGGAAAACACACGGGTTATACGTTGGTAATAGATGAGGTTTTATTCCTCGATAATTGCATTTAAAATTTCCAGTATAAAAGAGCACCAAGGGAGATGTAATAAGTTCATTGTTTTACCTGACATTTCTATAAATTTTTTCCCCCTGTTCCCCTCCACTCATGCACCCCCTAGCTGCGTAACCCTATGCCCTGACAAACATACAGAAGAAACAAAAACAACACTAATTATAGTGCTGTACCTTACAACTACCATAGACAATCTGGTGAAAAACACAAACAACACAAGGTGAAATGAAATGGCAGTTAGTAAGAGCTTGCTACATTACAAAAAACTGAATAAATACAAACAAAAACTGTCGTCTTGTATCTTAGGATATAATATCCTAAGGGGTGAGGCGTCTTAATTCAATTCTGTACAGTAATAAAAATCATTGGGGGAGCTCTACCCTCTCCATACAATATAAAAAGTTGAGTTTATATAGCTGATGTCCGGAGCGTACACCACGCCCCCTCCCTCTGAAGACGTGTGCACGGTTTCCTGGGAAATGGGCAACTGCTACTGAGGAGATGTTTGCCCGTGTGACTGCGAAAGCCCCCGGGTGAAAACCGTGTTGCGAGAATGTTTCAATTTGAGCTGGACCGCCAGTCATTGGAGGGCAGAGTGACGCGCTGCTCGTCCATCCTCTTGGCCTGCGAGCGCATGATCAGGCTGAAGAAGTCCTCGTCCGGGACCGTGGGGCTCTTGGCAGCCAGTGGGGGTGGGGCACATCTCTGGTCGTCCAACCTGGAGCCCTGTGGAAAGCCAAGCGCGTGTAAGAATTTCAAGGAAGAAGGTCCTTCAGGCCAAATAATAATGGGAAAAGGCGCCAGCATACATTTTAAAAGACTGTTAACGTTTAAAGGGATATTTAACCCAAAAATAGAAATTTCATTGAGCGTTATCGATCCACCCACATTTTCCCCCAAATATAACCCAAAGTCAGATTTCAACATTAGCTGTGAGATCAGACCAAGCAAGACCTTTGGAAGTTGTACTTGTTTGAATCGACTACCAATTTTTGCTTGATTTTCAAACTAATAATGCAGTAATTGGCTAATTAAACTCGAATCAATGAATGTCCATCTACCAGGACTTTCGATTTCACCAATGAAAAGTCAAAAATCACTTCACACGCAATCTGTCTCAGAAGGGGTGTGAGTATGGTGGAGCTTTAGTTCATCTGGGAAGGTGTGTGAATAGCCACAGAATTGTACATAGTAGCTATATAAAAATATATTTTAAATGGTATACCGACCCAAATCATCATTATTCCATATTAAACTATGGGATTCTGTGGTGAAATCAATACAGCACAAGCTGATTTACATATAGTTTGAGCTCAAAAAAAGAAGAAGCTCAAAAGCACTCATTGGACTGTAAATAGAAATACATCTACATGGATCGAGAATGTACAACACACAAATATATTTTTGGTGGAATATCCCTTCAAAACACAAAACAACTTTCAGAGTAAATGAAACTCAAACAGCAGAGATTCATGCAAACAATAGTGTATTCTGTAGCTGGAGGATTTAGACTTTTTGAGCAGAAAGTCCTCACTAACCAGTTTATAATGGAATCATATAAGCAACAGCTGAGCTTGGAAAGTAATGTACTACTCAACAGTCGCAGCCTACAGTGGTTAAACCAGGAGATGTGTTGCATGCATATGCAACCGTTCGGCGGTGGGATTTAGGGGCTACCTGGCACTTGACGAGCATGTCGAAGAAGTCCTCGTCCGGCTCTGTGTGGTCAGCATTGGCCATCAGGTGGCTGAGTACTGATTGGCTGTTCTGCTGGTTTAGCCGCAGTCCCGGGAAACTGCCCCCGCTTGCTCGCTGGTCATCAAGACGACGGCTCTGGGAGGCGGCCACCATATTGAGGAACTGGTCATGGCCCGGGGGGGGCACAGGGTCCGAGTGGGCTGATGGGGCAGGAGGAGGTTTAGAGACTGATGTGGTTGACACTGCTGTTCAAACTGCTCACCCGGCCGGTTTAATCTAGCCAGTGTTCCAGCCAATCGGCTACTCTGGCAAAATGAGTTCCTACAAATTCAGAAGATCCACACTCTCCATCCTTTTAAAAATATATATATATATATACATCCATACCCAACAGGATAAAATACAGACTATTATGCTGCTGGTGAAACATACTCAGTTTCAATCTAAGAAATATGAGAACTCCTTGATGTCTTTGGGCAATGAACCAGTCTAAGGTGCCATTCAGCTTGCCTTCAGTGATTCTGTCGTAACATGCAACTTCTTGTTTCCATTGGGGTTGGATCAAATTTTCCCCTAAATGCCTCAGCCCAACACCAAAACAAAGATGTTGTTTGTTACCTCATTGAACCAATGTGGCATGTGTGGGATCACTCACATTTTCTGAGGCCTCTGGGTGGGGTGGAGGGGCTGGAGGGGGCCGAGAGGCGGCTCTTTACGTCCTGGATGGAGCACCTCTGGTCGTCCATGCGGTTGCTCTGGAAACGGCTGAGGAGGTCAAAGAAGCCCTCGTCGCCCAGCATGTCCGGACTGGACTTCTGTAAATGACGTGTAATTAATTTTTTTAAATAGCTTAATTTCTGAGCCAATGGGTCTATCAGGAGCTAAATGGGTCATTTAGAGATAACGGCTTGTAGATAAGCCTGCTACGGGGTGTCAGAACTCTGGCCCCGCCCACCTTCTGGGGGCCTTGCCCCTCAGCTTGCTTGTCCAGGGTGTTGCTGCTGTCCTGCAGCACTTTGCCCGAGGATCCCGCGTTCTTTTGCTTTCTGCTCCTGAACCGGTTCACAAAGGACAGCTTGGACGACGTCTTGGACAGGGTGGGTTTGGAGGGCTTGGTTAGGATGTCGCTGCTCCACTTCTGTCCCTTTTGTGACGCACAAGCACAAAAACGAACACACGGCCGTACGTCAATGAGAAGAACTCGACCGTTTGGGTTACACACTGGACGCCCGGGAGCGGGTTGGAGGCTGACGGACAGGTAAGGGGGGGGGGGGGGGGCCGGGAGACGGACGAAGCGACGGCACTCACGTTCAGCTTGTCGGGAGTGAGCTTCATCAGCTCCAGATTCTCCATGCTGTGCCGTCGGCCTGCCCTGGGCCTCGCTCCTGAAAATCACACCGCAGAAAACACACTTACGATCATGAAGCGGATAAGTTTAAGGGTTACTGCCTGCTGAAGGGTCACAGCTTATAACACCTCGCTCCCGGGTTTCCAGGGAAATCCCGTCTAAAAAACCAGGGGCGTTCTAGTAGGCTATTATTAAATGTGCGACCCTGCTTAATGGTTTACAGGCTACTGGCATCCATATGCCATATAAAACTATCTTTCAGCACCATGGCATTGTCCACTAGCGTAGCTACTATTGGCTGAGATTCTTGAATATCAATAACAAACAAACAGTTTTTCAAAGACGTTTTATTAATTAAAGCAACATATTTTCTGTACAAAATTATGGCTGCTTTGGAACTTCGGACAGGCTATAGGGCTATTAGGCCTACCTGAACCGTGATTAGTATTAAAGGAGAAGTTTGGTATTTAGCATTATTAGCCCTGTTAAAAAGTTACCGGTATTTACGATCATATACAACGGTCCATATCAACATTTTGACAAACTTTACAGTCCTGAGCTATATTGTGACATGAGCAATAAACAATATATCTCAAGACTGCAAAGTTTGTCAAAATGTTGATTTGGATATGATTGTATATGTATATGTATATGATCGTGAATAACCTTTTAACAGGGCTTATAATGCTAAATACCGAACTTCTCCTTTAACGCTGGCTATAACTGTTCATGACAAAAAGGCTTTAGGTCTACAGGCGAACGGCCAGTGTTTAAGGAAAAAGAACACACCAGAACTTGCGTTATACAGTGACGGTTAGTCAATGGCAGACGAACAAGAGACCCAGGCTTACCGTGCATGTTGTAGTCGATCTCCTTGTTTTCAGACAGGACTGAGGAGTTGGTGCTGTAACTGAGCCCCAGGACCGTCTGGAGGTCAGAGACGTTCATCCTGGCCGTGAGCTCTCCGCTGCGGTCTCCCGTCTGAGGAAAACGCAGAAGATGACTTGCATCCCAAAACAGTGGTTCCTCACGGTGGAGACCCATAGGTGTGGCACTTCCCACAGATGTTCAAGAATCCACTGACATACTATTACAGTCAATATACAGCTATTTATTGGTGAAATGCACGGTATACCGCAATACGTGAAAACGTACAAATAAAATACCTGACCTGGTAACACTGAATGCATGACTCAAGAAGAAAGATTTCCCTCCAAAATCCACATGTTAAATAGGTATTTTAACTTAATTTTTATTTATTTTATGCGAACAGGTGATAGAAATCATCTTTCCTCATCATCCAAGTGAATCATGGGCTTAGAAATGACACTTAAATACAAGGCACCAAAACATCCACTTCAAGCCATTACTTTCTGATGCTAGCATTATGCTGCACAAATTCACAGGAAAAAGGGGACCTTTCTTCAGTACACATGGTGTAAAATGACGTGTGGTTTTTGCTCTGGGGCATGCTTGGATTTTGAGGTGTCAGAGGTCAGCAGACAGAGTTACGGTCACGCACGCCAATCAGAGATAAGTGGAGGAGACTACACACCTCTCTGGAGATTTCCAGATGTTTCTCTGCAAAATGCATAGCCTGGTCATGGTTTCCAAGGGCTGTGTACGCATTCCCTAAACTCCAGCAAGCACGCCCCTCCCCAATCCTGCAAGACATATGCACACACACACACACAGTCATTCAGTACCTATTGCGAAACAATTTGGAGTTACTTAAAATTATTTAAAGTCATCTCTTTAAATCTTAAGACTCGTTTGTAAGAGTACAGCAAATTAGAAGAGCGAGGTTTTTCAATGTCCCAGAACGTCATAAAATTCAGCGCTTTCCTTCTGTGGAAAACTGGCGGGTGAAGAGAACAACCTCCCCTTCCCCCACTCCCACCCGCTGACTGGAAACGCTGACTCGGCCCTCCGTCACCCCAGGCACAATCTAGTGCTTTGTACGGACCTGTCGTTGAGGTCCTGCGCGATGATGAGGTGCTTGAGGTGGTAGTCGATGGCCCTCTCGTAGTCCTGCAGCAGGGTGTAGGTGTTCCCCAGGCTGTAGCAGGCCTGGGCCTCCACCGCTCGGTCCTGCAGCTGCCGGGCCAGCTGCAGGGTTCTCCTACACAAATCAGTCTAATTGATCACCTTCATTGTCCAGCCAATCAAATGCTAGGCCTTATTAAAATTAAAATTTACCTTATTTTAAACTTCACAAATGCAGTTTGGCAAGGTCAGCAATCGCCAAAATGAACTGTGTTCGTAATACTTGCATTTATGTTAAGGTCAATTGTTGATTGGATCCGGAGCGCTACATTTACATTCCTTTTTGTTGTATTTTTAAAAAGGTGTTACAGATATGTTATTCATTTACCGTTTACTTAATACATTTAAAATAACGTCAATTAACTTGTTTAACACTCTTTATTGCAACCACCTCACAGCTGCTGCTGTTCGGTTACACAGTGAAGGAACAGAGTATACTTCATATTACACCTTTCTTTTCCATTTCATGCCAAGACCAACGAAACAAGATGGTTTCCCTCTCTTTGGCTGTGCAAACGCAGCTGGAGTCCAGTGCTGTACAGGGGCCATTTTGTTTTCTCAGCTGGACTGAGGAGCTCTGCCAGCTAAAGATGAACGACTGACCGCAGCTTACTTGTAGTGTTCAGCTGCCACTTCGAAATCCCCCAAGAAAATGTAGGCGTTCCCCAGGTTACAATACGCCCTTCTCTCCGCCGATCGGTCCCCAAACTCCTTGGCAATGAGAAGCCGCTGGAAACCAAACAGTGAAACGAAAAGGCGTTTAGCACCGAGGTCCCTGTTCGGTTTAGTTTGGCCAATCCTCATGCTGAGTCATTTATTGTACCGTTTGGCTTATGTTAAAAGGAATCATGTGTGTAGTGCAGCTGTGCTAATGAACCACAGGGGTCCTACAAAATACAAAAAAAAGAACTGAATTTTATACAGATTAAAATGTTAAGAGAAGCAACGATGTTGTGCGTGCTGCTTGTAAAATTTGCCATTTTGCTGCTTACCTGCTCGTGAGATACCACTGCATTCCGAAAGTTTCCCAGCAGGTAGTGCGTGTTGCCAAGGTTACCATAGGTGCGGCCCTGCGCCGCCCGGTCCCCTAGCTCCTTGACGATAGACAAATTTGCCCTTCAAACGTGAACAGAAAGAAAAAGCTGTGTACAGAGACCATATGGCAACAGTTATTTGTCCTTGACGCATTGTCTAGTCCGTGTGGCCTTTACGAGGTACACTTTCAGCGAAGCGTCTGGCAGTTTAAGTATGTGGTCCTGTTCAGAACCCATTAGCAAAGGTAAAATGTTCAAAGAACAGCTTGCAGTTGCTTGCAAGAGCAGTTATAGTAGCTTATAAGTATCCATGCCATGTATGCACACCCATTTATTTAGAATGTTAATAAACTTGTGACTGTTAGCTTTGGCGCAAACTCTCGCTTCGTGTTCTAGGCTCTGGCCATCACCCTGTGAACAGAGAAGCTCAGAAGCTGGCTTGCTTAGGTAATCACCTCCAGGGCCAGCCCAACACTCCGGTACCTCTGGGAGAAGTGTTGCATTATGGTCCGGCAAATTTTGCCCTCACAGTGCCCTGGAATGTCATATAGGCAGCAGGCCCCCTGATCCCAAAGGAGCAATAGCAAATTACATAACTTTATTTTACTGAGGCAAATGAGGTTCAGCCCAGTAACAGCCAATACGCCACACTGTTTAGTCGAATACAGAAACGGATCTCCCACTCTCACCACCCCCACATACACAGCTCTCTGGCCTGCAAATTACCGTGCATCTGGGAGCTTATGTCAGGTTCAGCTATGAAGCCTTTGCATTTGGGTGGGGTTCAGCTATGAAGCCTTTGCATTTGGGTGGGGTTCAGCTATGAAGCCATTGCATTTGGGTGGGGTTCAGCTATGAAGCCTTTGCATTTGGGTGGGGTTCAGCTATGAAGCCTTAGCATTTGGGTGGGGTTCAGCATTAAAGTGGTAGGGTTCTGGTTGGGTTAGGTGGAGAAGTGTCTGGTCATATTTGGCTGGTAGTTCGGGCTTGATGAAAACTCAAACACAAGACGGTGGTGACTCACTCGTAGTACTCGGATGCTCTGCGCAGGGCTGTCATGGCCTCCTCCGGGAATTCTCCTGGATCCACCCCGCTCCAGCAGATGCTTTTCCCCTTGGCATGGAAAACGTTCCCAAAATTATAGAGCGCTCTGGCCTCCCCCACCTGCCAAAAGAAGCAGAAAAACATCCACAGCTTACGAGACCGGCACACCACCAAAATTCTTGAGCTACCCAAAGCACACCCAGTGGGCTCGTGTTGAACAACCTCAACGCATCAAGTGTCCTGAACACTAGAACAGTACACAACACTAAAAAAAAGTCTTCACCAGTATCTAATCATTAATAAACAAAAACTAATTAGGTCTTTATTAAAAACAAATCAATAAAATAACTAGAAATTTGTCTTCATGAAAAAAAAAGTAATCAGTACTGTAAAAAGAAATAAAAAATTAATAACACATCATGGTGGATGAGTCTTACCCTATCGTGTTGGTCCCTGGAGATGTCCAGGTGTCTCTGGCAACAGACTACTGCATCGTCAAACCTCCCCAAAACCTTCAGAGTGTTACCGAGGTTACCGCTGGCTTTGGCTTCTCCGAGGTGATCCCCGATAGTTCTGGAAATGTAATCAATACCAATTCCAAAGTGTATCAAGCGTGAAAAGCAGCAAGTAAATTTTCTAACAAAGAAAACTCAAGAAAAGATATTTGAGTCTGCCAACTTGGTTACCTGGTCAGGGTCAGGTCATGCCGGTGGAACTCCATGGCCTTGTTGTAGTCGTGGAGGTGGAAGTACGCGTTCCCCAGCTGGCTGTAGATGGCGCTGAGGATCTGGAGGTCCTCCGTCCCCACCTGGATGGCCGCCTCGAAGAAGGAGACGCCGGTGCGGTAGTCGCCCACCTTGCACAGCCTCTCTCCCTCCAGGGCCAGCTCCAGGCAGGAGGCCTCCATCCTGCAGGATGAGGGAGGAGAAGGAAGCCATAAGAGGACAGCCAAGCCCAAGGGAAGGTCACACACTAGGCTAACTATAGCCCGCGTGCAGGAAAGCCGACCCACAAATATCACCTTTTTTAATGGGTGCGGGAAACCTTGGCCTTAATTATGTTTGGGCCCCAACTAACTACATTTATACCCTGCGACAAGCAGGTTTTAAGTACCCATGTTAGAATTGTAGGCACAGAATACAGCACGTAGGCACATTCACGCATGTACATGGAGACACACACAACGCAATCCTCTTGTTTTTATATCCATTTTGCAACATCAGAGCACTCATTGTGTGTCTACCTGCCTCAATACGCATATGTTCTGCTTCAGGAATGTGGCTGTTGGACGCCACGTCCTGTGACCCACTGAAAACAATAGCCGTCGTTTAATCAAGGCAGTTCTGTTTATCTTATAGAGCCATCACTTCCTCTGGAACGCCTTCAGACAACAGACTCTCTCGCCGCGCTACGCCGCCTCAAACGTGGAATAGCCCACAGGATCAGGATCTGCTGCCCCGGATTATCTCATGAGAAAAGGTATCCGAAGATTTATTAGCGTGGAGTGGCTTTCATTTACCAGTTCACCTGGAACCAAGTCCAAAGGAAACCAGATACCAGATTTACATGCATTTTTAATGTGACGCAACATTTAAAAACGTTAATAAAATCAGAAACCTGAAGTACCTTGCGTAACCTTATTTGACTCAGCTTATGCGAACTGAACATCACATTAAAGTGAACACCTACATCCAAAGTGTATGCCCCGAGACCACTGACTTGATATGATAAGCATGTTTGAACTATTACTGGTTTGAATCGCATGCTCAGAAATATTTGGTCCATTGGTTTTTCAAAAAATTATGCATTTGTCTTTTAAATAACATATATTTTTTCAATAAATATCTTACAAACACAAATAGAAAATAGTTTCTTATTAAAATGATGACCTGCTGCCATTTCATTGGAGACATTGGTCCAGGATAACAGAACAGCCAAATTAACCCCTACCCGCTGTCCTTGACACAATCACAACACCCGGACATCAGGGACGTCTCCGGTGATCTTGGACTGGCTTTGACCACGAGGCAGACAATGTGCAGATTCCCAAAGGCCAAATCTGTGCCAAGTCCTCCTTAGGGAATGATTCATCCAATGCTGCCTTTTGTACATATGCATGACGGATAGTAGAACACCTCACAGAAATTCCCGCTAAGGAATACACCCCCCCATTTGTGAGCCAGAGCACTGTTGTTCCTTAGGCACCAGATGGTTACTGTCACTTGTCATTACCCAGGACAGAAGTGCAGTGATTACAGGTAGTTGAGGAGCTCTAGGGCATATTAATAGGCTTTGTTATAACTGCCTGTACACTTATTAGAATATCTCAAGTGGCCACACACGCTTGGGGTTCCTTCCCTATGATTAGATTAACCAGGTTATAAGAATGATGCAGCATTAGCATTCTTCTGCAAGGCCATGGATTGTGACAGTGAGCCTAAGTAATAGATTTCATCGTCAAACGGCTCTTCCCAAATAGTACCTTGGCTTTAACCGCCAACTGCATTCAGTTTTTAGAGGAAGCATTTTTCCAAGAACCTAAAACCTTTTCCAAGCACATGGTTAAATGCTCATCTATATAGTTGCGACACAGGATATGAGTCACCAAGCCATGTACTGACATGCCGTACAGCTGTATTTATTTGTGCTCAGTGTCTTAATATGCTATTCCTCTTTTGTGAATATATTTTCCAGGAGCATAATACAATCAACTGTTAAGGCACTATGGAATTTTTTACAAGATTTCCCCCCAAGTGGTTTGCTAAATCTCGTTGGAAAATTTCCACTGTGAAGAGCCGTGTCACAACCTGATTGGGATTGACTAATTAATATCAAATGTTCTCATACTGATTTTTTTTTCCTCCACTGGAAATATAGCCTAGAATTTTTAAAGAACAAAATCAAAGTGTTTTGAGAAACAAATTGGATAATGTTCGCATCTGGGAACATAAAGCTGGGAAAATCCACTTTTACCCTTGTAGACACAGCTATATCAGAAGACAGATTGACGAATGACAGGCAAACAGGCCAGGACGAATTGATCCTTTCAGTTAAACCTGAAAAATGTCTCAGCGTTTGATGTTCAACTTTGCATTTGTTTACACTCAAAAAGAAAGAAAACCAGAAAGGAGCGAGGGAAAATAACCCTGATTTTACCATCACACAAGATGCTTCCATTCCTCTTCCATAACGTATACTTACCTAGTCAGAAATGTTATGCTCCATAAGTTCAATCACGTTAGACGTAAGAATTATTGATGGTTTAGGGGTACTAAGAGCAGAATGGTCAATAGAAAAAAACCACATGCACTGGTAAATAAAACAAAAAAAACACCCTGTACGAATCATGAATAATCATGAATATTCATGAGTACGGAGTAGTCCTGCCTCCAGAACCCAGATGTATCAGAAGCATCTGAATAACAGTGGGAAGTGACCTTTGAACTTGAGGGTGACGGCAAATGCATAAGAGAACAAGGGTCTGATTATTCTCACCTGTGTTTTGACGCACCATTAAATATTAACCGATATGGAACTGATATTCCGTTCCATTTTGTGGTTTCATACCCTGGTGGTAAGATAACCGTGTTCAGTTCTGAGGGAAGTAGGTGTACAATACCAACAATAAATTAGAACCAAAAAAAAAATCAGCAGGTGCTTGCTGATTCTACTCACTCCAGTCAATAGGAAGTTTATTTTCTTTGGCAGATAGTTTATCCCTTATTGTGTTACTGTGGAGTACTAAAGTTAGCAGGGTATATCCATTGAAACTTCCAGAAACGTGGGCAATTCAATTCCGCAATATTTGCCGTGCACCTGGTGGCTTCTTTTCAACGTATAACAAAGAAAAGCCTCAATGTAAACCTGTCAACATGCATTATACCACTACTTCACATTTACGGTCTACTGACTTTAAAGGAGATACCTTTGGGTAAGCTACCAGATTAGAGCTATATATACATATATACACTCATAAATATATCGTCACACTGAGCATATGAATAAATGGGCATAGTAGGCAAAGTTAAAAAAAAAAAAAATTTAAAAAAAATAATAAATTAAAAAAGAAAGAAATACAGCAACTATTTCTAAGGAAAGTAAAATAATATATTCTCACATGCCTACCTGTATTGGATTTGAAAGGACTGGTCCTCATCTGTCATGCTAAGCAAAAGACTGCTTGCATCCATTGAAGCGCATAATAGTGGGGTGCTCATAAAGAAAATCCGTAAAAGGCAAACGGAAGGTCTCTGGCAGGCAGCGGTGTTAACTTCGTGGGGTAAAATCCTAAAACACCCTTTTGCCCGGGTGTCTCGTGACAGCTAGAACCAGCTGAGGGAGAGAGGAACACACACCCCCCCTCTACACACACACACTCCTCCCCGCCCAGCAAAGAGTCCAGAGTCGTCACACGAACGGCGCTTTCACTGGCTCTCGGGCAGCTCTCTGTAAAAGGAACACAAGATTCTCCATGTGAAGCCTCATTCTCAGCGGGCAGCGCGAAAGCAACACGCGCCCATGCGCTGAAGCGGCGCGGGCTGTGAAGTCCCGACGGCGGGGCCTCCGTTCGCAGTGAGGCTGTGCCACCAGGCGCGAGCGTGCTCTGCCGGCGACGTAACCGTTGGGATTTCAGCAAGACGATCGCACCTTAGCAGCCGGGTTTGTCAATCTTTTAACGCGCTGCCAAGGGTTTTAAAAACACTGCTATGGATTTTTGTCGTCCAAATATTCTCCGCTAACCATCCCAAACCGCTTGCTGCGTGATCCACAACGCTTACGCCCATAGCAGATGTGTAGCTTGTCTCAAAATCAAAGGATGCAAATTTGCCTTCCTGCCCACCCCACCCTCTTTGATTAGGCGCTGAAGATTAAGATGCGAAACACAGCCAACTCTTTAGCAGCCGGGGGCAAAGCCGCGCTCCGCTGTAAGCAGGGGCAACCACAGGGCCAGTGTGAGCAGTGACGATGGTGGAAATGGCTGCGCACCACGCTAGTTCCAGGCTTCTAATAGTGCGAACAAAGTGCTTGCCAACCATCTATCCCCTCTGCTTTTCCCAATGGCATTAGAACAAGGCCTTTCCCATACATGCACTTTAGAAGAGGCCTGAGAAAACACCGTAATGTGTAATCGTAATGAACACTCAGATTGAATTAATCAATAAATTAGCTCACTCAAGGTTTATTGGCTAAATCTTGGACTGACTCGCATTCACCACTGAAATGATTGTGGGGATCAAAAATGGGATGTCTATGCCAGTTTGTCTAAGTTATGTCAATGCAACAAACTAGCTAGTGACATTAATTATTACCAGTTTAACATATTATTAGTGCTACATTAGTACTTACCAATATGCTGCTTTGTAGGTTTTTATTTTTAAATTGTAACTTTGCCTATGGGCACCATGAGGGGTATGTGGACCATGGTTTATAGAGTCCCGTTTCAGAGCCGCTGAGAAAGAGTGTTATATTCTAGATGTCGTCTTGTGGGGCATCGGTTATTACAATTAATGTGTTGCATTATAGATAAGGTGCTGGACAAGGATGTCAGTGAAATTACTTGATAGTAACCAGAGCCTCCCTTCCATACGTCTCGGTTTTAAAACATCGATAAGCAGTCTGATAATGCACAGAGTTTAAGAGGTTCCATTTCTAACATTAAAATTTAATGCAACCTCTTCATTTTAAAATGTCCTTAACGGCACATTTGGATTGATTTTACCATGAGATGAGTACAGCGCTACAGAGTGCGAGAGGATTCAGATTTACACAGACCTCTCGAAGGACAACGTCGTCCCAACCAGCATCACTGGTCTGGAACCACTTTACTACACCGCGTACGACTGGGAAAATAAATTCACCAAGATGACCAAACACACATATATATGCAAAAAGCATACTTACGCAAAACTGTACCTGCCTCCTGTCTAAATAACAACTACAGCCTCAATACTATTTAAAGCCTATGACGTTTATTTCAGGTCGCTGAAATAAAATTAAAAAAATATGAGAACAATGTTCAATCATAAGGTGTGTGCAAACGGGTCTTGAAAGATGGTACATTAAAATTTAGCTTGTAGAGACAGTGAGCGCTCTGGCTAATGAAACGGATTAATGAGCGAGTGAGGCCAGGTGACATTGAAAAAGATGCTTAGAAATTTCTGAGTCGTCATTTTCTAAAGCCAAGGCTAATCCGCTTTCCTCCCGAGGAGACTCAACAACAGGCAACACTCTTGTAAAGGTTACCCAGAGGATATTTGGATACCTTGCAAACTTAAATGTAAATACATCCATTTCGCTTTGTTTAGGGATCCGGGACCCAAATGAATCCCACCAGATGAGCAAACTGAAACGACACACGACTCGAAAAATGTCTTAAGTTTTAATTTAAGTTGACCAAAATAGGAAACCCTTGAGACAAATAACAATCGAAGAATTATCAGAAACAAATCGCGGCTTCAAAGCAGCAGCACCACAAAATAATAAGGTAACCAAGCCCGCCTCTAACAGGTCTTTCACCCCAATGGGCAATTTTCATGGGGTAAACAAAATTTGCACTTCAAAATAGTCAATGGTGTTTTCCAAACTGCCATTGCAGTCACAACACAAATTTCAAAAAAGTTGATTTTAGTCAGCTTTGCGCAGTGGTTTCTAACACACCAAGGTGCAAAACCCATTCCACTATTCATGGCCCAGCCCATGAAGCTCCCCCTCCCCCTGAGATTACTTTACTTATACTCTGAAGTGGATGCACAAACTGAAAACTGCACATGTAATATATGCAAATTACAGGTGCCAGCTTTTTGGAGCAATTTTGGCGTGTCCCATCGACCGGGACAAGTATAAGTACAGATTTCCATCTACTTGTCCGAAGGGTGAAAGGTTTCTATCTTATTTTTCCCTTTTTCTCCCAATTTGGTAGTCAATTGGACCCTATGCTATTCAATCCCCCGCCCCACCCCCCATGTAGCATAGCAACCGCTTGAATTTGCCGCTGCACAACCCCGTCAGCCGGTAGTAGGAAGGAGGGCGCCACGTCCTCTTCAGGACACGACTCTTCTTGCTCCCGACCGAAATCCAACTCGCCCATTGTGTGTGCGAGAAAATGCAACGACAACTTAAATCTATTTCGATCACAAATTAGGCGTTTCGGAGGAGTTGACAAGTCTTTCGGACAGGCGAAAAATTAAGTCCCACTTGTCCAATGGACAAGTGCTCAAAAAGCTTAATGTCCAGCGCTGAATATGCATTTAGCCTGTGAATCTATTATTAATAATGACACCCATTCTATTAGTCGCCCCGCCCGTTCATGAAGGAGCTATGAGGGAAACAGTTGAGTGAGAAAACCGTGGCTGCCCCTCAATGTCCTAGCAGTGATGCCCCCCATACCACAAAACTTTGTTTTGTCCTCAGAAAGAAAGGCGACAGTCAGGACCAAACTTTTGCAATATGGGAAATGCATAGGTCAGAAATTAAGTACAGTTAACACAATAAATACGGCAACACATGAAGCAACAGCATACCATAAATCTAGCATCTTAGGAGTAACAATACATCTGGCTCTGATGTTTGTCCAGCATTATGAAACGAGCTATATCTTATCCAGAAAGGGCTAGTTTTTGGGAAATATTGTCTCAATTTTGTTTGGGCTACAACATTGCCTAGAAAATTAGCAATCCTGTGGATGTAGTGAAGTCGAGGTAGGTAATCCCCAGCAGACAGCACTTAAAAAATAAAAAAAAGTAAAAAATAAATTACCACACTACACAAAGTAAAGACCTAGACTTGCTATTACCTAATTAGTGATGATATGATGAAAAATTATAATAATGAAATGTGGTCTTATCCATAAGTAACCCAGTATCAATCCCAAAATCAAATATACAAAAAAACTGAACATTATGCCTCTGCCCTACTTCCCCAAAGTTTTCCACAGATCCACCTCCGTCACTTCACACCAAAAACAAGACAAGGCGATGACAGCGCATGTGTCATAAAATAATATATCGAAAAACAAATCTACTCAAAGCCATTTTGCGGGATGACGTCAACGCACAGATATGAATGCTGCCTTTGCATCAAACAATCGCATTCAGACCCAAACATGTGGAGAGGCTGTCTCTGAGCCTCTATGGAGCTACATTAGGTCACTGGTCCTGAATCCACATCTGAGGAGTGCAGAGGGTCAGAACATATACAAGAGTTCATCCCCATGTGGAAATGCGGGGTTTTCTATTGAAGACGACTATGTACAATACATGTTACCGAAAGCCACAGCATAATTTATTCCAAGCGTACTGAGGTAAATTGAAAGGAATTCAATGCGGAACTACCGTCAAAATTCCAGCGCGACGAAATAAAGTAGAATATAATGGCAAGCAAAAGAAGTCCTGTGCAGGCTTTTCCAGTGTGGTAAACTAAGTGGGTGTGTGCACTTGCGACAAAGCTGTGCTCTGTAACTGTGGTTAAATATGAGACTTCAACAGACCCTACATAAACTCGCTATAACAGTAGTGTTACAAGCAGCTTCCTAGAGATTACAAATGGGATTGTCCCCGTAAAATTGCCCATGTGATTTCTATGCGTTTACCTGCAAGCAAAGCACTGAAAATTTTCAGTTGCAAAGATAACAACATGCTATAACCAAGTAGAAAAGCGGACAAGCAAGACAAACTATGCGATCCCAGTCGGGATGAAAGAGCAGGGGGTCACCACTAACCTGTAATGATGCACTTCGCAAACTTGACCTTCCCACGGGCTGTGCAGAGCAAAGAAAGAAATCAGAGATGTTCATTCAGTAGAGCAGCCACCCCTGATCGTCCGCCAAAAATGTCATTAATATTCCATTTATCTTTCTCTTCACAAAAGACCATGTTCGTTTTTTTCCCAGATGTTTTTGAAAAAATTTCACTAATATTAAATTTCCCTTCCCTTCATATTTTTGCATTTGTAATGGGTGTCAATGGCAGTTTTGAAGTTAAATGAAGCAAACAATGTTCCCATAACGTTACAAAAAAATAACGCTAACCGAAATTGATCAACCACTCAATCCATAGAATAACGATAGAATAACGTTAAATTAAGATCGCTGAATTCTATCTAAATTAACGTTAACCGTAAACTAACATTGCCCTAACGTTACGGTTTCCTTTTTTTGCCAGCTTGCTACACAGTACCTAACGTTAGCAAAATTAATCTAACCTTGAGCGTTAACTGGGCTAATCTCAACAATAGGCTACCGATCTTTTGCTACTACTAGCTAATGTCGGTAGGGTTAGACAACGAACTATACTAACGTTAGCTCGCTAACACTTCATAAAACACACGATTCCACTTGGAAATAGATCGCAATTGTTAAACGTTACTTTGGAACCTACAATTTTTTATGTTACGCACGACACGTATCAGTATCAGCCAGAACAGTGTTTGCCAGCAAGCCACTTTAAATGAATCAGTCACAACGGGCAAACGGATCACACTAACGTTACTAGAGGGACAAAAAGTATGTTAAGTTAACGTTGCCCCCTCAACTTTTAATGAGCTGTAACGTTAAGTTAACGAAGTGTGATCTCAACAAAGGCTAACGTTAGCGAACATGCTAGATCTCGGAAAACAAGTTCTTCGTTAGCTAAATCCGGTTACGTTAGCTAGCTAACGTTATTGCTAAAATGATGTGTCCGTCTAACGTTAGCTACTTCTCACAAAAAAAATAGCCTGCATTTTTAGCAAGCGAGCAAGCCGTTTCTGGGCTGGGCAAGTTAGTACCAAACTAACGCTACTTACGTTGAGCTTCTTTCATGCGTTTCTCGTGATTCAATTTAAACTATGAATGTATTACTCTTCATTTAAATACCTTTCCGTTGTTGTCAGTTTAAATGGTAAAACAAAAACAAAAACAAAAATTGGCTTAAAATTTTTTACACTACACTTTCCGCCATTATTTTTTACAACTTGTGATTCGATAAAAACTCACACAAGTTCTGACATGTGTTGTTGTTCCAGTAGCCAATCGGAAGAAAAAGTTCAAAGTTAGCCACGCCTCAAAATAACAAGCTCACAACCAATCAGATTTGAATGCTGTTGCTGTACAGAACATGAAGTAAACCTTAACTTCCTTTTCAAGACAAGTTCCTTGCCACAGGAATATTCAACGTTATAACCAGCTCCCAGGTTTATTTCCCCAATGTTAAAATATAACGTTACTGGATTTTGTTAGCAAATAGAAAGCCAACATGAACCAACTTGATTTGAAGTATGATTATCATAAAATGACTCGTTTCTCTAAGCATACGCTCTCAGACATAATGCAAAGCTGAAAATGATAATCATTCTGTACGGTTCTACGGTCTGTGGGTAAGGCACGCTATGTAATTAGCTGGAGTAGCTAGCTAGCTGTGTAATACTAGCTAACGTTATCGGATAAACTGCTGTCGGAGACATTTTATCTAGCAAAAAGTTAACTGGTTTGATTTGTGCATTTACCCCTAAACCAGTTATGTTGACGTTAGTTTATTCTGCCAGAAATGTTAATGTATAACGCTAAGTATTAGTCTAGTTCCATATGACCATTTAAGTTCTTCTACACGTTGTTTTGCTGCAGTCAAACCCTTGGAAAACGCATGAAGACGCCATCAGTAAATCCAGTAAGTTCGGCTAATTTAGTTAGCATGGTAACATTATTTTATTTGTAGTAGCCTATCTCACTTTACTAGTCTGAAGGGTTCATGTTACCCTAGCAACGAATCCCCACCCGAACACATTATGTCATTCCAGACGTGAAGCGGTACGACGTGTATTATTCATGAATGGACACAGGTGCTTGCTTAGTTTCAGCATTCAGACACATGTGAGGGGGATGAATTGTCGGAGGAATTGTCATTTGTCAGCAGCTGTGCAGGTGCCAGAAGCAGGCTGCCTCACCGAATCCTGCAAGCATATCGACTAGTGCACACGCTGGATCGCTAAATGAGCAATGTCATCGCAAAGAAGTAAGTTTGCATACCTTCACCGCTCAGGTTGAATAGTTGTATGGTCATCAACATACAGCTTTAGCTAAAGTTAACAGTCATCACAGTGGACTTAACTCTGGCCTTCAACACATTGTGCTTCTTTGATTTTGTGGATGGAACAAAATATTTGGCATTTTGGGTAAATATTAGGATCAGTTCATAGCAGCTTTCAGATTTCTCACGTGATGCAGTATATTTACATTATACTGCCACATTGTCCGCGCTCTGTGGTACACTTTACATGCTGAGGGATGAGTATCCCCTTCCCTCTTCCCACAGAGCACAATGTGACAAAGCGTCAATAATTTATCTCTGTTTTACCTATGATCGGTTGTTGTCGTCTTTCCCTTGTTGCTAAGAAATGGATGAACCGGGGCCTTCAGCAGGAGCTGCTCCGAGGATGAGCGAGACAATGGTGGCAGGCGACTCTTTCGGCAGTTCTGAAGTGATGTCAGAAGCTGAGGGGGAAGACAGCGAGGACAAGAGTGTTGACAATGAAAGGCCGTCCTCAGTGCTGTGGGAGAGGGTCATCCGCCAGACCATATTCATTGAGCTCAGCGACGATGATAGCCTCCACTTCAGCGACCTGCAGGGCACCTTGAACATTAGTCAGTCACAGGATTCACCACCAGAAGCAAGCTTTCATTTAAGTGGTGAGAATGAAGCCAAACTCTTGCTCACTGCATGAAATAGAGCCAGCTGATTAATGATTTAGATTATAAATATCAAAGGATAAGATAGTTAGCACTCATTTGTATAATAGTCTTCTCCCATATTTTTTTATTATTGTCAGTTAAGCAATTATGGACATACCAGCATGTAGCCTATGTGATTCTAAAATGGGTCGTGTGACAGCTTAATACCCATTATTGTGCTCAGTTTTAAAAGGTTCCTTCTCAACTAAAGTAATTATTCAGCTGCCACTCTGCAATGCTCTTTACCAGGATAATTTGCTGTGGTTCTTTGTCGCGCCGTTTTCTGTGGGCTGTGAGAACCCCCCCTGGTGGTTAATGGGTGAATTTACAATTTTATAGAAATGAATTAGCGCTACATAATTACCTGGTGGCTTCCCTGTTGATATTGCTAGGCTTCGCTCAGAGAAACAGACACACTCACTCCAGTGATGACTGATATATATTCTATATTTATTAAGCATTTCAGCTATGTACAGTTTATTTTGTTTAAATCAAAATGAAAGTTTTCGTGATTGCTTCAGCGAAACAAGTGTAAAAACTGTTTGGGAACCACTGGCTAGAAAACTCATTGCATTGACTGTAAGGGGTGACCTGTATTGGATTTATACAGGTCACCATCATGGCCTATGCTTTCATATAGTTTAAAATGTATTCCTGCTGGATCAGATTACCCTGCATGTCTTAGGATATAGACTCGGTACAGATGTACTGTACGTGACAAAGTGTGTTTTTACACTCAGTTTTCCAAACAGAAAGCGAGGGACAGATGTTGTCTATTTGTATGCACGCACTTTTCTCAAAGGTATCATTTAATTTTTTAGTAGATGTAGATGTTACAAATTCAGCATACATTTATAATAACATCTTCCATTATTTTTGTATTAGGGATATGATTTTTGCACATATTTGATCATTTGTTAGTGGTGCCACTTCTTATTGGTTAACCATTAGGCTAATACCTTATTTGATCATGAAATTTGGTTTATATTTAAAGTCTATTAATGGTGGCTTGAATAACAGATCAATGCATTTGGATGTGTTATCCTTCCTAATGTAGGCTGTTCATTTTGCCGTATCAACTAAAACATTTAAATAAAAAAGTAAGCATGCATGAAGATGTTTTTTTATTCTTTATATAAACCGGACAGTTGAGGTGTATTTCTATAGTAGAACATCAGTGAAAATAGCCGGTAAACTTATCTAGTTAGCTACATTAGCGGCTTTGTAATTCGGTTATTGCCAGAGCCCAGCGAGGCATTTTGAGCGGCTGCTAGCAGTGCTACTACCTTCCTTTGGCTGGTCACTTGTTTCTTGTGGGTGCTTGTATTTGAAGTGACCATGTCACTCTGTCCACTTCTGCTGTATTAATATGTTAGTTACACGTGACAAAGTTTTCACTTGACTTGTTTGTCCCCCATTGTCTCATATAAAGTCTCGGTGGGACTTCCTTTCTTTTCCTGTGGGTGAGCTATTTTGCAAAAGCATTTAATTTAATATTGAGTAAGCTGCACGTTGCGTCACCGCATGCTTTTTGTTAAACGGCATTCAGGCATAGTGCACCATTATTTAATACAGTTTTTTAGATTTTATACTCTACTCATACATTCATTATTCAACTTAGATTCTGCAAAGCTCTTCCCCTTCAGAACTTGCTGTGGTTTTCTGTCCAATAATTATTTTTTCAGAACATATGGACGAGTATGATTCGCGTGAAGACACCCAAGATGAGGTCACTTTTTCTGAGAGAAGTGTCCTTGACAACGGTTGTCGCAACCAGGCAGGTGGATCCCAGGAAGGCTGGATCCAGGGGGGAGAGGCTCAGAGCAGCGAGATGAGGGGGTCCACACAGAGGCCCAACACAATGGAGGTGTCACTAGTACATGGGTACGAGGAAGCAGGAGACACCAGCGAGGAAGACCAGGAGGACCTCCCTTATGATGGCGATCTCAGCCATGATCTTGGCAACACCGCAGGTGAACAGGACTGCGACGCTATCGCCCAGAGTGAAAGAGAGGCTAAACTGGAAGACAAGCCACCGGTACATTCTCCAGCAGTGGATTCCAGTCCAAGTAACCAGGACACTGTGGACAATACCTCCCCTTCACTGGTTCTGGTAGAGGCAGACAAGATGTACAGCCGGTCTGGTAGCGGGATCCACAGCATTGGTTCCAGGATTGGGGTCGCAGAAGGAGGCGATGGTGTTCCGGAGTTTTTTGGCCACACCAGGCCCACAGAGGCTGTTGGACAGAGCCAGCCTAATGATGCTCCAGCTCATTCGAACATCAAAGAGCTCCTGCTTCAGCATTTCTCTCAGGATGAGCTGCTCAACTCCAGCTTGTACATTGAGGCCGAGACAATGCCCGAATTGTCCTTTGTCGACAGCGTGGACGAGACGATACTGAGTAAGGCCCCTTTGTCGCTGAAATTAGGCAGGGACGCCAGCATTACCCCAGGAGACAACAATGGGCAGAGCCATGATGGTGAGATGACATCCTCTGAGGAAGAGGGCAAGCAGCAAGCCAAAGAAAGTGAGGGAAGTGAGGACACCTCTTTTACAGGAAGTGATGTAGCGGTAAGTCCTGTTGAGGAATCTATGGAGTGCGGTAGGCCTGGTAGCCCTACCCCAGATAACGATGGGGTCCAAATACAGGGCTCTGTCTTAGCGAGGGCTCGGTCTTACAACGAGCTCAAATATGGACAAGGCCAAGTTCACTACCCACTTCCGGATTTTTCCAAGGTGGCCCCCAAAGTTAAAATCCCCAAAGCCGGTGCGGCAAAACCTGTCTGTCACCAGCCAGGCATCCTCAGGGCCCAGTCCTCCCCAGGCATGCTGGGTAAATCCACAGCCTCCTGCAAGGCTACAGTGGACCTCATTAACAAAGTCCTGGAGGACTCCATTCAACCATCTGAAACGCCATACATCTTCAGTGACCAGCCAAAGCATCAAGAGGATCCACCAAAGTCAACAGAGCTTGTGCACCACTTACAGGTGAACTAATTTCAAAGTATTTGTGTATCCAATATTAGCATGAGTTCAGACATTTTAATTCATTTAGACTTATGCCGCGTTCCAGATAGGATTTTGAGCTCGTAAGTTACGACTTCAAGTTACGAGTCACGACTTCGTAGCGTTCCAGGCAAACTGAGATTCCTTTTCCATACAGCCAATATAAACGGGTGTCGGAGGCGGGCCTTGACTGCGGTTTCAGACAGCAGTCAAGCAGTCAGCAGTCAGGCTGGCAAGCTAAACATTGTATGCCCAATTTCACTATGCTAAGAAATCGTACGTTACATAATTTTATTTATTGACATCATCGACTTTTCGCCGTTTGCATGGTCAAGTTCAGGTTTACCCTAGCGCTAGCTAGCTGGCACTAGCTAGCAGCTATCTCTTGTCCCGACAGATTTGGGCATCATTACATACACATAGCAGATTGTAGTGCATAATCATTTGTATTATGTGATTACAATGTACAAATTTACTTTACGTTGCCCTAAAGTTATTTTAGTCGATTTCTTACCGTGCACCAGAACCGTACTTATGGGGGCTGCCATCTTGTTTAGAGAGCTGTGTGATGTCAGAGAGCGCAACTGGGAGTACATCGATCTGGTACGAGTTCACGGGTGGGAAGTTACGGGTTTGACTGCCATTCCAATGCATTTTCACGTGTAGAAGGTTGGAAAAACACGAGTTACGGGTTGCCTGGAACGCGGCAATAGTATACAGAAAGCTTGGAAGGACATACTGTGTTTTATCCAAATCAGTTTTTTGAACCTCACAACTGTTTGATGTGCATGGTCAAAGATCTGAAACATGTTATTCTGTTTCAGGCTGAATATGATAAATTATTAACCAAATATGCAGAGGCAGAAAACTTGATTGATCAGATGAGACTTGGGACTAAAGTAAGTCTGGAAAAAAAAATGTCTCTCTCTTTGCACTTTGGAGTGGCCATATTTATATTTTGCTGGGTCAGTATTCGTCTGTTGTACATAATAGTCTTGGCCATGACTAGGAGTTGATCAGCTGATCTCTGATAAACATAAACAGCGTTTCCCGTTTGTATAAATTTCTGAATATGATTTGGGTAAAGCTATCAGGAACCACTTGTAACAGGTTGACAAAGTAATATTTTGAATTTTAATTTATACTTTTATTTAATTTAATGTTTTTTTCTAATGTGTTTAATACACTATTATGCTTATTGGTAAAAACAAAAAACAAGATAATCAAGTCATATCCATTTACTCTGTCATTCATTACAGAGACTTCAGAAGCTTGCTTAAAAAACCTCCTGTTGTCTTGTTTTGTATACTTACGCTGAATGTAACTTACGTAACCCATTGTTGCCATAATTTTCAATAGATAATATTTTTTGTGCACAATTGTCTCCTTACCTTCTTCTCCGTTGGCAGGCACAGGGCCCGGTAGATTCTGCGGCTTTTGAGGGCCTGGATTTTCTGGAGGCTCAGGTTCTTGAAAACGGCACGCATCAGCTGGACCCGCCTCCGAGGCACAGCCACCCCACCTACAGAGGCGAGTGTTCGCCTGTCGCCTCTGCGCCGACTGTGTTTCGAAGTGAAAAGTTCACATCTCTTCCTGCTCTGGGCCAGAAGAAGTGTACTATGAAAAACAGCACAGTGAATTTTAATTTGGTTTCCTGAGAGAACAGTGGGTGCAGGTTGACAAGAGGGCTCAGTTACATTAATGTCTTACGCTTTTGTGCGGGAGAACCGACAAGAAAAATTCACAAGCTCGTCCAGCTATTCAGTTTGACAAAGCCATATCATATTATATGATATACATTTTTCCATGCTGAAATATAATGCAGGAGTTTTGTGGCGCTTATGTAATCTGAAGCTGTATGGCTATTATAAATGCTGAACAAAGATATAAATTCCAGTTCGTACAGACTCATATAAATATATACATTTACATATACATTCCTAACAGTTTTTTAAAAATGTGAAGACACTTTAGATGCATGATGTAAAATGCAAAGAATGTTTTACAATAGCATTATTCACAATAGTGTCACTTTTTATGGGAGCCATTGTCATAGCTGTCATTATTTGCCTGTCCATAGGATATCCTGAAGACCTGGGTGCTTCAAAACTGGACACCTGCCCTGTTCAAACAGGGCAGCCGAGCGACGGAGAAAAAATGACCACAGAACTCATGGAAATTATAAGCGAGTACATGCAAAAGGTAACCTGGATGTGTAGTAAAGTAGTGCCGCTTGATATAATATCAATATATTAATACATTAATTCGCATTTAATATTAATACAATCCTGTGATTTCGTTTCTCCAGGTGGAAGACTTTAAAAACTGTCTGAACCTCATGTCTATTGGAATTAGTGAGCAGCAGTTGGTAATTTAATTTTATTCATTTTTATTTTATTGCAAATGTAGTCCAATATTTACATACATTTACACATCAAAGAGTGCTACATCTAGGTTCTTAATGCTTTGTTATTATTCATTTTACTAGTCTTTCTCATGGTGTAATAATTTGAACAAGGCTTTGAATTTAGCCTTATGTTCTAGGTCTTTAAGAGTTTGATGGATGCCCTGGATCAGCTAGAGAGGAAGTATATTGCCAAAAAAGAGGAACACCGAGCTCTGGAAATGCAGAATTACATGGGCCTAGCAAGAAACACGGGGGAATTTGATCCGGAGAGGTGAGATCATCAATGTTTCATCACGGCGTTATGCTCGGTAGTCATAATATGGCTTCACTGGCCCACATTGCTTGTCCTCCAACATAGCAGGTATTCGCTCATTTGTCTGGAATATTGAGAGATACAGGTCCCTTCAAAGTCTAGAAGTTTTTGACTACACTTATGGTATTATGTCTTGGCATTAGACTACAAGGACAATGGTGACGTTCTGAAAAAGTGCAGGGAAATATTTTTCACACATACAGTTAATAATGCATGAAATAGCTTGTTACAGGACTATAGTAGAATTACAGACCCTTGGACTGTTCAAGACGAGGCTTTCCATAGCGTTGGATGCTCTGTAGGAATCAGTCAAAATCACAAGTCTAGATGGGCTGAATGGCCTTTTATCAGTATTTTAAGTATTTCAAGTATTTACTTTCTTGCAGCATATGTTAGCACAACACAAGACAGCTAAGAGACATTGGTTCCCTCAATGAAAAACCTCGAGGCCAAACTCCCTCTGAAATGAAAGGAAAGAGGCAGCTTTTTGCTCTGATGTCTTGGCTTTGTGAATACAGGCAAGTGGAAGGGGAGATATTCAGAATTAGCATGCGCCTGGAAGACATCAGAGAGCTGATCGACAGAAACGTCCGCAGCCAGCTCTCGCCCCCTGCGTCCTCCTCCACCCCTGCACCCTCGCTGACATCGGACACAACGTTCTCCCCCCCACCATCAGCGTGTGAGGTAGAATCCCAGAAACGCGCCGGAAACTCTTAACTTTCCAAGCTTCCTGTGACATGTGCTGTGAATGGATAGCTCCCCGTACAATAGCAATTAGCCTTGAATACTCCTCGAGAATCCATACTTGAGAGTACTTGGCCAACTCTGAGCCATTCACTTCACTTTTTACACCAACATGGCCGACTATGCAAAGGGAGCAGTGAATAGCCTGAATCCGCCATGCAGTGTAACATTAATTCAGAGGTCACGGTGAAAGAATATTATCCATTGAGTGAGCGTGGTAAGGCTATCCCTTATTTCTATATGTGCTGTGTAGGAGACTGTTTTACCTCATTGCTCCTGTTGCACGTAATGTCTAATACTGTATGTGGTGTCACCTTTCAGGAGCCGCCTAGTTCCTCCCAGAATGTGGGGACAGAGGATGGCACGGCGGGGTCGCCCCATGTACTCGCCCGTGTTCCACAGACTCGTGATAATCCCAAACCGACACCACAGTGCAGTGGGGACACCAGTACCAGTCTTCAGTATGTGTGCTGTTGTGTAATTCAAATTCAGTGGGGCAAGCTCAGTTCCCGGAGGGCTGGTACATTCTTAATGAACCAATCCAGCAATCAATAGATCGATCAGTCAATGCATTTATGTGTTTTATACACAGTATAAAAAACACACTTAAAAGACCTGAAAAAAACTCAGCACCAACAGGGAGAAAGAATAGAAATGATTCCCTGAACCTGGGAAAAAGCAGTACAGAAATATCCCTGGAAAACAGTGGCAAATACAAGAAGCTGTTAATACAAGAGTAACTATTTGCAACATGAATGCATGCAAATTCATAAATATTAATGAATAGACTGATTGATCAAATGTACGTATCTCTATAGCACATTTTAAAAGACATACGTCAAAATATCTTTCACAGCATACCCCCGGGCTCAAATAAAAGCAAGCCTAGTGTGAAAGAGGCAACGAAAAACTCACAACTGAGTGATTAGCCTATTCATTTGTTAATTTTATAATTCTTGTGAATGCAGCAGTCAAAGATTCCCCATGGCCCTGTGCTCAGTTAACTTACTGCATTGTGTTTTTGAATGCTTGTATTGCACTGTCATGATGCAAGAGTGCCAATATATGGCTAATTAACTAACTAGACTAATTAAGTCCAATCAGGCTAATTAGTATGAGCAGAAAAACATGAACCCGGGAGTGTGACACCCCTGTGGTAAATTGCCTCTCGTACTCATTTTGACTGGATACTGTGTCGGCTCACATCCGGTATATCTGACCCATATGACAGCAGAGACCTGTTCAGGTGAGGTGTTATTACAGGGGTGTCCAGTCATTCTCAAGAAGGGCGGAAGACAAGCGTGAACCCACACTGGCACATCTTGGATAAGACTGAACGCCTCTGGGTCACTGCTTTAATAACTTCATGGAAACGGGAGGGGGTGAAGACAAAGGCTCTGCTGAAGGAGGCCTTGTCCATGTTGGCCTGGCAGCTTTAGATATGCAGTAGATATTTTCCACTCCTCTGGTAATGAAAGGACAGGCGAGGTGGTGTGACGGCTCACGGTAGCCTCCGCTCACAATGGAGACGGCGTGTTGGCAGGCGCTGTAAGCGGAGAGCGGCGGCAGACGCGCGCCAAGCCTTTCCGGGGGGGGGGTCGGGTTACGAGTAGGGGGGTCGGTTTGCAGCCATGAGGGTACAGGGGGCGTCTCCACAGCCTCTCAGGTACCATCCGTGTTCCCAAAGCCTCTCGGGGGCGTCCGCGGAGAGCCTCGGCTTTGGCAGACGTGAGGAGGAAGAGGAAGCCGACCCGACCGCGGGGAAAGTACGCGATGGAACATACCTGCCTTTGCAGGGCATGACGCCGCCCGGCCCGCAGGAGACACCTGAAAGGTTAGCAATTTCGTTACGCCCACTTTTACCGCCAAATCGCTGATGCTGGACCTGCGTTGCACGGCCTGTTCCCACTATAAACACTTTGAAAAGTGTTTTTCGTTCTTTATTTGTCCGAATATGCTGTCTGGTAGTGCCAAGGTGGCTTTTAAAAGTAAAAATAATAGCATAACTTTGCCTTTATTACAATTTTATACAACAATTTTATTACTTTTATTACATATGAAGCTTGTGTTTTTTTTTGTACTGAACTGAATTCCAGGAAAACCTTTCATATTGCACTTTGAAGGGGAAGTGCTGGGCAAGTTTCATTTGTCAATAACATCGGATTCTTTATGATGTATGTTTGTTCATTGCGTCTTTCCCAGGTTGCCCTGGGGCAGTGGAGGGAGTACTCCTCATTCCCCTGTCACTCAGACACAGGCCCTCTCGCCTCAAGCACAGAGTGTGTCACAGGTAGGCACAGGGCATACATACACAAGCAACATTTAGCATTTAATACTGTCTAAAAATACACATTTTTTATTAATCCAAGTAAAGATTAAATTATATTTTGGTTCTGTTTACTTGATTTCTTGTTTTTCATATGGCCACTTAAGCTGGACCTACCACAATGCTAGCCAGTTTCACTTTGAACCTTGCCTTGTGTGTGTGTGTGTGTGTGTGTTGAATATTATACACAGCTAAAACACTACTTTCTCAAACACAACATCAAATTGTTTTAGTATAATGTTTAGGGTCCAAAGAAAGAAGAACTAGAAAGGCATCAGTTGAAAAACATCTTCCACTGTCTCCTCCCTAGTAAAATCTATCTTTAATCATGCTTGTGGCAGTAGTTGCCAAGTCTATAAGTTGGGGCTCAATCTGACAGACACGAGTGTTGTGATGTTTCCTGGGGTGCAGAGAACTGTGACACCAGAGACAGACAGTGGGTTTGGGGGCTCGGACCGTAGCCTTCCGGCTGCAGAACAGCCACCATCCCGGTCAGAGACGGAGAGGTAGGTTTCTGCTGAGCGCTTTCTGCTAACCACATACCGGTCCTCCGCTCTGTTGTTAACACAAGCAGGTATTAACAGGGTCGGCTGCCTTATTCATGAAGAAGAAGCCGGACTAGAAGAGAAATGAGAAATGCGGTGACTAATCTGTTAGTAAAATAAATTATATAGATAGATAATTAGATTATTATTTTACAAACAGATGGATATGAATATTCCTACACGAATCACCCGATATGGATGTAAATACCCTAAAATGAAAGCTGACAGTCTGCACGTTAACCTCATACTCATTGTGTATTTTAAATCCAATGCGCTGGAGTACAGAGCCAAAACAACACAAATTGTCAGTGTCCCAATATGTTTGCATTTAACTGTATATACTGTATAATCATTCAAGGATTTTTAAACCCTTAAGAATCATTCACAGTAACTGACTTTTTATTTGCACACAGGTCACATCTATATTCTGAACAGTGCTCCACCTCCCTTAATACAAGTGGCTCAGACAGCGAAGCTTCTTGCTCCGCTATGCAGACGACCACCGTCCAAAATCTGTTGTCATGGAAGCAGGGTGAAGGCCTGCAGCGGATGAACAGAGCAGGCAGCGGGTCATATGGCAGTGAAGGAGTTAACCCCAGTCTGACCGGTGAGTGAACCTCTGGTTCACTTCGATGCTGTTTTAACCAATTAAATAGCTGATTGATTTGCTCAAGGGCTCCTGGGATTGTTCTGTGAATTATTAATGGCTTACCTTGTAGTTCTTCTTTAACGTATACATGTATGTGCAATAATAAACGTATTCGCCAGGGTTACGATTAGTTAAAATGTTAGTTAAAAATCGAAATTGAAAATGAACCCGAGGAAATTGCTTTGGTTGATGTCACACCATGTCTGTGGACAGTGAGCTGATTGAGAAACACTCTGTACATCCAAACAAACGTTTTTCCAGGGTTTCACTGTCCCCAGACTGGCCAGACCTACAGACAAGTGTGGGGAAATGATTTAACATGAAAACCGTAAAAATTGTGTAAAATTCTGTGGGGACGGGGGTGAGTATTTCACAGCCCTATCCCTGAAGTCACAACATTGTGTCTTCATCTCATGACATAATGGTTCTGATTTTTAAATCCTCCAGGAGGTGAATCTCACACTTCGAGGCAGCCTGGCCAGCCTGGCGCAGATGGCCATCTGGCACCGCCCCCTCAAACGCTCACCCTCTCCGACGATTGGCCGCATGGGCACATGGCACCAGCTGAGCATCACGCCCACATCTGCTCTTGCCACAAGTGAGAGTGCAGCACACAGCCCACACAGGACTGGAACACTGCAGTGTGGCGAGAAGCTCTGCGCAAAAAAACACTGAAACACACTGAAAGCACAACACACACCCCGTATCAATACTGCCACTACTGCAACTACCGCTTCTTACAACTACTACTACTGCTTACAACCACTGCTATTGCTGCTACTGCCAAAACTACTGCTACTAATAATTATGTAATAACTGTATAAGTATAATAATGTCCCACATTGGGTCTTTGCCTCTCAGTGAGGCTCTTTCGGTCCTGCAGTTGGAGGTGGCCAGGCTGAAACAGGATCTTGAGGAAAGCCTATTTCAGCTTCCTCACATCACTAAGAGAATGGACTACCTGGCCTTCAGGTACAAGCAAGAGAAGAGGCCCAAATCCAGGCCATGGGCCCACATCAAAGCCTCCCCCAGCAGGTATTCAGCCCGCCCTGAATCCGCTGCTAATGCTAACCAGTTAGCAGGCCGCGCGCTTTGCAGTTTGACGCAGATGATACGTGTCATTGGGATGCATGTGCTCTGTTTTAACACTTCTTTTTATTTTAATTGCACCTCAGTGGCTTGAGGCATTCAGGGTATAGGCATAGGAAAGAGACTTTGATGAATACAGATTCAAACCTCTTCAAAGTAGAAGACTGGATTTCTTCAGATATGGAGCCAAGTAAGACTCAAATGTGGCTGACTTCCTTTTTCGAATCTAAAATAATTTCATCTGCATTTTACGTTGCGGTTTTCGGTGATTAATTGTGTAAAGCATGGGCAAAAAAAAAAAGAATCGCTGAGATCTGGTGTGAAAACATACACCAAGGTGGAGCTTGAGAGCGTTTGTTGGGCGAGTTTCGGGAAACGCACAATAGTACAATTGTAAGGTGTAAATATCTGTTATGATGTTGGGAAATTCCAAAATGAATTGTGATACTACACCCTGGATTCTGTGTCTGTTGCAGGTTTGATATCTGTCCAAATTCCACATTCCATGTGGGTAGTCTTTCCTGAAACAATCCAACATGCGCTCCAAGGCTTTTTGATCTGTATGACGTGATGCGTTGCATTTAACGGAACAATAAATACTGAAATAACCTAGTGTGTGTGCCCGCCCCTCCTATTCTTGCATTGGTCTTGTGCTGCAACAGACAGGGGTGACTCCTGCCAATCTGTCGGGCCAGGACATTCCGACACCTTGCATCAAGTCGGCGAAGGAGGGGACGGCATGCCACACCCCTGCACCGACAGGCGAGGGAGGCAGGGCGGTGCGAGGCACGTGTCCGCAGGTTCGTCTGCTTCGCTTCCTCCCCTCTGTCCAGGACGTCCAGTAAAAAGAGAGGCATGGTGGCCACTCCGGGTCCTGGAGAATTTAACACAATCCAGAGAGGGTGTTTTCAAAAAAAAATAAAAAATATATTAAAAAAATATACACTCCTCAAAAAAAGTTCGGAAACGTTATTTCGGTCGATTATTCCTCCCATTTAATAATACCAATTGGTATTGTATTTTATATCGTTGGAAAGCCTGATTAGTCACCTTTACAACGAGGTACAACTTGTAAGGATCGTGCATTCGTGGAATGAGCAACACAGCTAACCGTGTGGGTAGCGGCCCAAAAAAATGTGCCAAAATCCCCTGCAATATTCTTCTGTTGGTATTCACTCTCGTTTTGAGTTGCTTGGTGGACTGGATGATTGCACTCTCCCACAGTAATAAGGAAAAAACAACACATATTGGCCATTTTTACACTTTATTCATTTTACACTGTCAGGGACCTCAGTAGCGTGTGGAAGATCCATACGCAGCCACAACAGCTTGGCACCTCCTCCTCATGCTGGTCACCAGCCTGGTCACACACTGCTGTGGGACGGCATCCCATTCCTTGGTGCCAATCAGGTGGCAGTCGCACACCTGTGACTGGCATACACCTGCCAGCACTTGAAGCTCAAAACGAGAGTGAATACCAACAGAAGAATATTGCAGGGGATTTTGGCACATTTTTTTGGGCCGCTACCCACACGGTTAGCTGTGTTGCTCATTCCACGAATGCATGATCCTTACAAGTTGTACCTCGTTGTAAAGGTGACTAATCAGGCTTTCCAACGATATAAAATACAATACCAATTGGTATTATTAAAGGGGAGGAATAATCGACCGAAATAACGTTTCCAAACTTTTTTTGAGGAGTATATATATATAATGAAAAATCTCGCCTGGCAGCAAGGGCAGACATACAGAAAATGAGGCAACTATCCGAGCAAAGTAGCAGAAGCTGGCCAGTCCGTGAGTCGTAGAGGTCTAGATCTAGCCAGCTAGCAACAGGTATAGCAAGTTTAGTGAAACAGTGAACACAACTGTAGCCTAAACTGGGGGGGGAAAAAATAACTATGAGAAATACAATCTCTGTCCGATGAAAAGACATTTAATACACCCTTGTATTAAATAATTAATCTTCCTTTCAACACTCTTTCTCAGGTAGCCATTTACTCCAGGATTGTTATGCTTTTTTGTTGTCATGAATTTTCACATGCTGTATGTTCCCCGTTATGGTGGCGACAGAGGGTGTGGAAACCGCTCACTCAAAGGGGGGACCTTTTCCGAATTTGATGAAGCCCCTACAGAAGCCGCTGCTACAAGTGAACTACGGGTCCTCCTACAGTTTGCCTGCAGGGTAAACGGTTGTCCTACTCATGATGTAGTGCCACTAAATTTCTTTGCATCGATAGGACTAAACGCTCACGCGTGCTTATTGTTAACCCTCAGGTTTAAGGCCATGGAGCCTCAGTCTGCAGGCCAACACAGGGCGCACGCTACCCAGTCAGACTCGGCCCTCCTGCCCAGCAACATCTACTTCCAGAGCCCGCAGGGCATGCCTCGGGCCTCCTCGCGGTCCAGCAGCACCAGCACATACAGAGGGAGCCAGGTGAGGGCGCAATTAGGCATCAGACCGCTCCCTGACACTGAGATAGCCCAGCTGTGGTCCACTCATGTCTGTTAGCTGTTACAGGGAAAAATCTCCAAACTTAACGAATATGTCACTTGCTTTAATATTTGTTAAAATGAAGGCTAAATGTATCACTTTCGCTGGTATATATGTTCTATACACGTATTGTAAGTGAAGGTATAGGACATTGAAAACTTATCGAACACTGTTGATAATCGAAAACCGATATACACTGTACACAATATGTTCCTAATATATTTATAAAAGTGGCTGTGAATGTCATATCATTTGGTAAGGGAACTTTAAATCTTGTCCTGTTTCCGGATATTTTGTACAAATGTGGACATGCATTGCTTAGTTACAAGAGACCCTCTCTTGTCCAGGACGAGGACATCAGCAGGACTTTGGACAGAGCCATCGAGGCAGCGCAGAGCATGAAGTGCAGGACGGACAGGATGGCCCAGAGCCTTTCGGCCGACCTGGCCAAGGCGGCACTGCAGAGGAAACTGCGTGGTCTGTACCCACGGCGACATCGAGAAAACTCAGACGCGTGACTAATGACAGGGCAACGAGACTTCGTCAACCTGCGAAATGTGCGGAACTATCGCGACATATCAGTAACTCGCTAATGATCTGCAGAATGTGTGGAACTATCGCGAGATATCAGTAACTCGCTAATTAGAGCCAACCAATGGCGCCTTGTTGTGGAGTCTTGATTCGTTCAATATGACACATGCTCACCCAGCTATTACCGGGTTTAGGCAGTCCCACTTAGCCATCGCTGATGCTAACATGTTCATTAAAGTCTTCAGAGGCAATGTCTAAACGTTGACATTTGACATTTTTAAATATTGCTACAGGCCTTTATACCTGACATTTACCTAGAAATGCAGCATTTTTTTAGGTCCTCTCTGTGTGGTATTTTTGTCTGTCGTATTTAAGAATTTATATATTATCTGACACTAATATATTTTTAATAAACATACATATATACGTTTGTCTCTTTTTTTGAGTGTACTACTGATTATTTAATTGCAGTGATTCTAAAGTAGATAAGACAAATGCAGTGAAGCAGGGACTGTAGGCAGCTCTGAACCAGCTGAATTCTTGTTTGTAGCCTGCAGCAGCAAAACCTAACACAGGGTGGCGCCAACTCTATTTGGTAATGCTAAATGCCGTAAATGTAAATTTGCAATGCCAATATACACAGATCAGCCACAACATTAAAACCACTGACAGGTGAAGTGAATAACATTGATTATCTCGTTATTTTGGTTCTGTCCTCTAGCACTTTGAGTTTGAAAGGATACAATGACTGAGTTTGAAGTGCAGACTGTCAGCTTTAATTTGAGGGTATTTTCATCCATCCATATTGGATGAACCATTTAGAAATTATAGAACCTTTTGTACATAGTCCCCCCCCCCCCATTTTTGGGCATCAATAAATATTGGACAGTTTAACATAATGTAGAATAAAGTAATCATTTTTAATATTTGGTCACATATCCTTTGCATGCCATGACTTCCTGATGTCTGTGACCCAACAATACCTAAAGACTCCTGATATCTTATTTTCTGTTACTCCTACAAGCGATACTATAACCTTTCTGTATTTTAATGGATCTCTATGGGAATTGGGGGGTGGGACTAGATTTAGCTGTAAATTACACTGGAACAGTATGGAACACATGGTTGGCTAAATGGCTCTAAGGGTCAAGGGTCTGATGTATCAAACAAGCCTTAAACCATTACTCTGCAGCCAGATATGCAGTAGATATGGATGGATAACTTGAAGGGTTTTTTCTCCTGACTTATTTTTCCATAGAGTTCAATAGGAACATTTGTGAGGAGAAACAACCCTTAAACCCTTGATCCATCCATATCTACTGCATATCTGGCAGCAGAGTGATGGTTTAAGGCTTGTTTGATACGTCAGACCCTTGTCATTTTATCCTTTCAAACTCAAAGTGCTAGAGTACAGAACCAAAATAACAACGACATAATCAATGTTATTCACTTCACCTGTCAGTGGTATTAATGTTGTGTATGTCCCTATTGTAATACAGGAAAGAAATATCCAGGAACCAAAACCTACCTTACCAGTGGTATTACCTGCTACTATTACTATATTGGCTTCTCAAAACATTTCTGTAAATTATATTCACAAAATACCACCAAAAGGTTTGATGTAGCCATAGCGGACACCCGCTATATACATTTATATATGACAAAATAAGGATGCAATCATATCCAAATTGATAGAAAGCGGGTCATATTTCACATATTGCATTTCATGTGCCTTATCATTTCCTGTGAGAATGAGCAGCACCTATTGTCCACACGGGTGAGTCCGTACACCTGACACCCATGTCCTGGGACATCGCAGACAAAAACCTGCGTTATTAAGTTTCTCTTGAGCTGTTTTTGTTTGCTTCTTGAACATCACTAAGGCCCTTCGGTGCCTCCTCTCCTCAAGAGCAGTTTGTTTTTGTGGCAGAATATTATATTCCTTTGGGTATTCTGTGGCCTTAGACGTTCGCTAAAAAAACCTAGCCTTCCTGAATCTTGCCGCCTCTGGTAGTCCCCTCCACTTTACAATATGTAATCCGTAAAAGACACAAATCGCTTCCTTATCCTTAAGGCTCGAGCATTCTCTGTCTGCTTACTTGGCTCTTGGATTCCTGTAAAAAGCTCCAAAACAATATTTTTAAAGAAACAAACGCATGATGTGTCTCATGCCTCACTTGACAATTCTGTGAAACACCGGGCACACACATTCACAATCATGTCAAGCAAAGCTTAAACGCATGAACAAAATCACATTTTAATACGGAAAGATGGGATTAGTATTTTGAGTGTTTTTATAGGAAAACCATCCACAGCTCAAAGTGTTCACTGCATTGACAGAAAATTCTCCGCCTGCAGTCAGTAATTATTAGATAGGAAAAAAGCCCTTTTCAAGCCCCAAGGTTAGGCCTATAGCGTATTGGTTTTTGAGACACACATATTGAGCCATTATAAATAGCATTCCATCAATGTGACCATCAAAGGGCCACTGATTTGGTGTGCTTCACCTGGCCAAGTTAACACCAAGTTTGCATCAGAGGCTCATATCCAGGATAAGCTACAGCAGATAGTGCCCCCGCTTCCCTCCCCTGGCAGAAGACTTCAACGTATTTTTAAGATTCAAGTCAACAGGTCAAGTGAAGACCCCGAGTCACAAAGAAATTGAGGAGAGATCTACTGTTCTGGTAGCCTCCTTTTGCCATTGTCGTCCATTTTCCTCAGTAGGAGACCGTGTAACCTGATGTGCAATACGCTCAGGGCTGTGCGTGAGGCTGCTCTCTCACCCATGACTGGAATGCGTGAGGAAGCAGCCAATGGGAGTCTGTCGTTATCGCACCTCGCAATCCCAGACCTTTCCCGGGCTGTCTGTCACCCTGGCCCACCAGGGTGTCCGACCGGTTCACCACCCACCAATCAAATGTCTTATTTTGGGGAAAAAGGAGCGATGGTTGCTATTTACAGTAAGTCAGCCATCACAGAAAACGAAGTCATACAAGCTTGGCAATTGTGCCCTGTCTAAAAATTGTATCACTTTGCTCCTAAATATTTTGCTTTGAGCCACTACGGGGAGAACAGAGGAAACCATAACTAACTTTAAGCAATTTATTGACTTTTCCTGCATGTTCCTGTAATAAAAACCTGTGGTTTTGTGGCAGGTTTCTTTGTTCCTTGGCATACATAGGCTACTTGTTCCTTTGTTCTTATTTCTTTATGCCCCAGCTAACTTGACACTTGAGCCAACTTGAAAATGACTCAGGAACACTACGTGAGTGAACTCATCTTTAAAAGGGAGACACTGTTGAAAGGAAGCTCATGACTTGTGATGAAAAGGTGGGCTAAATTGTACAAACCTCAATTCCAAAAAAGTTGGGACTGTATAAAATGTAAATAAAAACAGAAAGCAATGATTTGCAATTCCATTTTGACCTGTATTTAATTGAAAACAAGATATTTAATGTTTTAACTAATCTACTTTATTGTTTTTTGTAAATATATGCTAATTTGGAATTAGCGTATATTTACAAAAATCAATAAAGTTTTATCATGTAATATATAATGTAAATATCTTTTCTTTCATTCTAAATTTTATGCCTGCAACACGTCCCAAAAAAGTTGGGACAGGGGCATATTTACCACTGTGTTACATCACCTTTCCTTTTAACAACACTTTTGGTAACAGTAATCTTATGGGCCCTGAGGACACTAATTGTTGTAGTTTTGAAAGCGGGATTTTTCCTCATTCTTGCTTGATATAAGACTTCTGCTGCTCAACGGTCCGAGGTCTCCGTTGTCATATTTTGCACTTCATAATGCGCCACATGTTTTCAATGGGAGACAGGTATGGACTGCAGGCAGGCCAGTCTAGCACCCGCATTCTCTGACCGTGAAGCCACACTGTTGTAACATGCAAAATGTGGCTTGGCATTGTCTTGCTAATAAGCAGGGACATCCCTGAAAAAGACATTGTCTAGATGGCAGCATGTGTTGCTCCAAAATGCATAGGTACCCTTCAGCATTAATGGTGCCTTCACAGATGTGCAAGTTACCCATGCCATGGGCACTAACACACCCCCATACCATGACAGATGCTTGCTTTTGAACCTTGCGTTGGTAACAATCGGGATGGTCCTTTTCCTCTTTGACCCTGAGAACACAACGTCCATTATTTCCAAAAACAATTTGAAAGGTCGCATGTCGGTTTTTAATGCAGTGCCGTCTGAGGGATCGAAGGTCACGGGCATTTAATATTGGTTTTCGGCCTTGCCCTTTATGCAGAGAGTTTGTCGTGGTTTCCAAGCGACAAGAATTTCAGATGTCTTCAGAAAATTCAGAGTTCTCAGCTTTCGCTTTAAAATATGCTCTAAGTGTTCAAATAAAGAGGAGGAGGCAGTCATCTCAGAGAATGCCAGACTTTATTCCATACACCGCACAATCAAAGTCTAGCGTAGTGCCCCTCTGTAGAGACGCTCAACAATTCGTTACTGTCCACTTTTATACAGTTTCTTATCAGAATGTCCCCCGCCTTTCTCCCCCCGTCTTTCGCCAATCAGGTGTCTCTTCTCAAGCCACGATGGTTTCCTCAGTGCGCATGTCCAGTCTCTGGAAACCATAGTGGATGGAAACCTTGAACTCTGGAAAGTACCAAAACAACTGTGGCGCAGCACAAATGTTTACATATTTTAGAAAATGAAAAATACCTTCATGTCACTATGATTGCTCTATTTTTGTAAACTTTCTTCATTAATTTTATGCGTTTCTGTGTGACTGTGAGTGTACTTTAATTAATGTGCCTTTTCGTGCTTCATAGTGGTTCAGCATCAGGTTCTCCCAAACCTCCCACACCTCCCAATAGGCCCTTAAAAAATACCAGGTGCTCCCGCACTCCCACACCTCCCAACAGACCCTTATCATTTTTAACTCTATGTGCTGCTGTGAAAGCGTGCTTCCATCATTATGTGCTTTTGTGCTCACATTATACTTGCTGTGAAAGTGTATTATGTGCTTCTAATTGATCTAATATTATTCTTTATATACTTTATTGTGTTTTGGTGCACATGATACATTTCACAGATACATATTCAGATGCAATCAATATATATTGTCACATGATATATTCCAATGCATATTTCAATATAAGTAATACATATCGGTTTATAGGAGATTAACCAATGGAATTCCCAACAAATCTCCCCTTTGAGGCTTCATAGCCTCACCATCACCAATTCCATTATACTACAGTGCTGTAGGAGAGCGTTCATATTTCCAACCCTCCTCTTTACCATCATTCCCTACATTTTTTAAGCTCACACGGCCCATTGGTCCTTCCACATAACGTATACTAGTGTATGGCTGTAACCATACTAAACCACCATCCTTTCACTGCTGTTAAATTATATGGTGCGATAACTGGGTACCTTTCTTTAAGATATACTTATGATTAATGTTCCACTGCAGGTTTTTCAGCAGCTGGGCAGCTGAGGGGTCCTCACCAAATTCCAAAGGCAGCAGTACCACTCTGCCCTCTGCCTTTCTCTGATGCAGCGACACTCCCCAGCCGCCCAGTCTGCATCAGACCTGCAGCATAAAAAGAATATAAGTAGAGTACATAATTCAAATAAATTTGTAAAATTGATTATGCCATGTATACAGCAAAATGAGATCAACTGTCTCGCAGTCAGTAGTCCTCGATGCCTGGCCGCCGCTTTTATCTGATCTGGCGCTTGTATACATATTTTAAGATTATAAGAGTAAATATGTTTAACACAACAATTTTGGACTGCAGGACATTCAGCAGTCGGACAGCCGAGTGGTCTGCACACAGTTTCAAAGGCAGTAGTACCACTCTGCCTTCCGTTTATCTCTGATGCACTGACAATTCCCGGCTGTCCATCCCGCTTCAATCCATGCAGCACTGAAAAAATACATGAGTAAAAAATGTAAAAATTGATTATATAGAAGCCCATTTATACAATGTCTCAATTATTAGAACCATGTATGTTCTTCCACAAAGGGGGTGACTGGTATTTGTATAGCATACCAGTGTTCCAGGCGTTATGTTAATTATGTAGTGCTGCAGGGGAGCGTGGAGATACGCCACCAATCGCGGTATACAGCCACTCCCCCCTCCCATACTTACAGTTTAATACTACCCTATCCTCGGTCATATCTGGAGCAGGTGTCAAGAGGCACCCATATTAACTATGAATATGTATCCTAACTTTTCTAAATATAAGTAAATATAGCTCTCTATCGCCCGTTCCAGAGGTGACTAAGGGCCCTGAGACGCACAACCAAAAAACCTCCCACTTTTGTCTAGGAAGGAGAAAAAGGTTGCACTCCTCTTTGAACTCTCTCTTATTCATAACAAACACAATACTCTGGTTGCTCATAATGAAGAGTTTGCACATTCTCATATTTCATTAGCTTGACCCGATACATTTCAGTTCCCCCTTTGTGGTGTTTCATCAGTCCAAGCCGCTGTTTGTCTGCGGCCAGGTTAAGTACCAGCTGATGATCCTCTGTGGTTTGGGTCGCTTTAGCCACCAGAGGATATGCACCCACAATTCTGGTGAGAAAAAACCTCAAAACAGGTAACAGACAACAGATCATTAATGCTCTGCCACTTTGTGATGGGTGTATATCGTTATTGGATACCCCGTTGTTACTGCTACTGCTTTTTCATAGGCCCACCACACTCCTGCTAAGTCCTGATAGCAGGGTGGATAGCCTAAAGCCACCTCATCTAGCTTAGTGCTGTAATAAGCTATAGGCTGTTTTTTCTTTCCTTTACAAGTTTCCTGCAGTAACATTGCTGTAGCAAATCCTCCTGTTTTTGTTGACACATATAGTTCAAATAGCTTGTCATAATTTGGTAAGGCTAGAGCTGGAACTTGTGTTAATTATTATTTTTATTTTTATTTTACACTTTCAAACACTGTGTCAGCATCCACATCTCACTTTAATTTGTTTCTTAAATTATCTTGACCTGCTTCATTCATTATTTTCCTCAGTGGGTGTGTTTTCACTTTGATCCTGTTGGCAGTAATGTAGCTTTTTTCTTTTTCTGGACACCTTGTGCCCTTTTAGCGCTAATTTTTCTAAGAGCTTTAAATGATCTATTTCACATTGTTCTTGTGAACTTGAACACACTAATAAGTCATCCCTGTAAATCTGCTCTTAGCACTTGATTAAAAACCTGGGGCTCTTGACTGCTACTGCTGCTGTGGAGGGCCATTACGGCAGTTTCTCTTTACATGCCCTATTTGCCCACATCCCCAGCATATTGGACCCTGAGGGGGTCCCTGCTGATTGTGCACATAACCTCCTTGACCTTGTCCCCTATTCTGATTCCCCTGTCCTTTGTTCCCTTTGTTCCCTTGCCCCCAGTTTTGTGGCGGGGCTCCCTGCATTGCCCCTTGAACGTACATTGGTGTTGGGAATGCTGGCGGAGAAACCTCAGCGAAACTATAGATGATGACCGGCTGGGATCTGCTCAGGCCTCCCTCAGAGAGTGGGGGTTCTGGCTCTTGCCATGTGAAGTCTGCCATGATTGGTGCTATTTTCTGTGTGTCATCTGGAAAAGTTTTCTTTGCACCTCCCGCTCCTGGTTGCTTTGTTTCTTCCAGGTGGCATCTTTCCACAGCATGGATCACATGGTCCACAAACTCTCTGTGTGACATGGAAGGCAGTCCCACTACCTCCTCCAGGCGGCTTTTGGCAAGCTCTGGCAGTCCTTCTAGGATGGCTGTGCGAAACATTGCTGTCATAATGGGATCCCTCTGTATGTCTTTATCCAGTGTCATTCTCCAGTTTCTGAATTGATTCTCCACAAATGCTGCTGGAGACTCCCCCTTCAGCATTGCTATGCTCGGCCTTGTGGGGTGGGCTTCCCTCAGAGTGTCCCATATCTTTTTCCTATACAGGTCAAATTTTCCCCTATCCACTTCTGGTCTGTCTGCTTGCCTGTAACCAGCTTGAGCTATTATTTCCAGCGTTTTTTCCTTTCCCACTACCTTTCCGAATAGGGCCTTCACATCTCCCAGCGCCAGCATCCTTCCCACCACTTCCTCCTCCAGCTTCCCCACCCAAATGACCGCTCCGTCTTGTATTTCCGGCAGGGTCGTGGTCAGATTTTGGAGGTCCTGGGCAGCCCAGGGAACATACTGTGGGAGTGGTCCCTTCATCAGCATTGGACACACTTTTTTAGCATCTCTGCTCCTTGTTCTCATTCTTTCCTCACTTACTTCCCCATCTCTGCTCCTTGTTCTCATTCTTTCCTCACTTACTTTACCGTCGCTTTCTTCCTCTGCTCCCTCAAGTAATTCCTCCTCATCACCACTTTCCCCTCTCATTATCTGGTATCCCACTGCTCCTTGCGCTTCTTCCTGTTCCCTCACCCTGTCTTCCTCCTGTTGGTTCTCTTTTGCTCTTTTATTTCCCCATTCTTGCCTTGTAGTTTTCATTTTTTCAAGCATAGCTTGGCACCTCTTTTCTTTCTTTTTTAGCTCTTGTATTTCTTCCTCTTGTTTTATCAGCTGTACTTCCATCTCTTTTATCTTTTGTCTGAACCTCTCCTCCATTGTTCGACTTTCTTTTATCATTGCTTCTCGTTCGGCCTTTATGTCAATTTTCCATTTTTTCTTCATGCCACTCACTTCACGTAATTTCAAGTGCAAGTTCTATTTCTCCTTTGATTTTTCTTTCTATTATATATTTATTATTTTTTACCAATTCACAACCTTTTTCGTGTATATGTCTTTCAGTTATTTTTCCCGTTTTCATGCTACGTCAAAACCTCAAAATGCATATCTTGTATCAACAAATTTAAAAACAGTCATTCATTACATCATCATTCGTTCTTTATCAGCACGCACGCTTTTAACTTCCAATCGCTGGTTACCTGCAGTTAGAGTTTTATATAGCAACCTCTGCCCAGGTACCACTCTTTCATTCAAACACCTGCAGTTAGAGTTCAATCTTCGCAACCTCTGCCCAGGTGTCACTCTTTCATTCAAACACCTGCAGTTAGAGTTCAATCTCCGCAACCTCTGCCCAGGTGTTACTCTTTCACAAAATATCGCTTGCGCAATGATTCTCTCAGATTACCGCCGTCCTCTTTTACACAATTTTTGTTTACTTCTATCTTACTTTTACACAGGATTTTTTTTTAATAGGCAAGGTCAATGGTTACTGGTTTTACAGAACATGGAAGGGGAGAGAGAGAGCCTTCCACACTATATCTATACATATATTCAACAAGGTATTTTCAAGCGATATAAAATTAACTTTGCTTACCTTGGTTTTTCTCAATTAGCCATGGCTGGAATCGACCCCTCTGGCCCCCTCCTGTGCCCACCGCAACCGGCCTTGATCCTATCCTGCCTTTGTGACGCCAAGTTTGTCGTGGTTTCCAAGCGACAAGAATTTCAGATGTCTTAAGAAAATTCAGAGTTCTCAGCTTTCGCTTTAAAATATGCTCTAAGTGTTCAAATAAAGAGGAGGAGGCATGTCATCTCAGAGAATGCCAGACTTTATTCCATACACCGCACAATCAAAGTCTAGCGTAGCGCCCCTCTGTAGAGACGCTCAACAATGAATTAGGTACTGTCCACTTTTATACAGTTTCTTATCAGAATGTCCCCCGCCTTTCTCCCCCCGTCTTTCGCCAATCAGGTGTCTCTTCTCAAGCCACGATGGTTTCCTCAGTGCGCATGTCCAGTCTCTGGAAACCATAGTGGATGGAAACCTTGAACTCTGGAAAGTACCAAAACAACTGTGGCGCAGCACAAATGTTTACATATTTTAGAAAATGATACCTTCATGTCACTATGATTGCTCTATTTTTATAAACTTTCTTCATTCATTTCATGCGTTTCTGTGTGACGGTGTGAGTGTACTTTAATTAATGTGCCTTTTCGTGCTTCATAGTGGTTCAGCATCAGGTTCTCCCAAACCTCCCACACCTCCCAATAGGCCCTTAAAAAATACCAGGTGCTCCCGCACTCCCACACCTCCCAACAGACCCTTATAATTTTTAACTCTATGTGCTGCTGTGAAAGCGTGCTTCTATCATTATGTGCTTTTGTGCTCACATTATACTTGCTGTGAAAGTGTATTATGTGCTTCTAATTGATCTAATATTATTCTTTATATACTTTATTGTGTTTTGGTGCACATGATACATTTCACAGATACATATTCAGATACAATCAATATATATTGTCACGATATATTCCAATGCATATTTCAATATAAAGTAATACATATCAGTTTATAGGAGATTAACCAATGGAATTCCCGAACAATTTCTCTACATTTTCTGAATCTTTTAATAATATTATGGACTGTAGATGGTGAAATCCCTAAATTCCTTGCAATCGTGCATTGAGGAACGTTCTTAAACTGTTGGACTATTCGCTCACGCGGCTTTTTAGCAAAGTGATGAAACTCGACCCATCCTTGCTCGTAAACGCCCGAGCCTTCGTGGATACTCCTCTTATACCCAGTCATGATGGCACCACCTGTTACCTATTCACCTGTTTACCTGTGGAATGTTCCAAACAGGTGTTTTTTGAACATTTCACAACCTTTCCTGTCTTATGTTGCCCAACTTGCCCCTGTCCCAACATTTGTTACTGGCATCAAATTTGAAATTAGCGTATATTTACAAAAAATGTAATGTAAAACATTAAATATCTTTTCTTTGTACTGTTTTCAATTAAATATATGTAAAAGAGAATTTCCAAATCACTGCTTTCTGCTGTTATTTGTATTTTACATTCTGTCCCAACTTTTTTGGGTTTGGGTTTTGTATTAATGTACAGTGGTTCTTGCCGTACAAGACCTACCCCCATCACTGAGCAAGCTGGCTGCTCCAGGAAAGTGTAACAGGTTTACACAGCGTTCCCAGCGTGTGTCAGGTTTCCAAATTTGATAACGGCCCATTGTGGCTGGTGAGAGAGACGCCCTTTATTTTACTGAGGTGGTGAACAAGTGCCAAACAAACCAACAGAGCAGTGACCTAGATGATTCTCAGATCTATGGGACAACTTGGCCTCCCACTCCAGTTTAGCATAATGGTTTCCTGCCACATATTGTCTTCCTTATGTACGTCTTTATTTATGACTTTAATGACAGGTGTTCATCTAGAGAGGTTGTCAATCTCTCCCTGGGAAAAATCCAGTCACAATGACAGACAAAAAGCCAAGGGAACAAAGCTTGGCCTGAAAACAATGGATAATCATTATATTATAAATATAAATATTAGTCTCACCTGGCTGTCAAAAGGTATCTATTTGACCCGTTTTGGTACTGGATGTTTACAAGTGAAAACGTCCATGATCAATTTATTCACAGAATTTCATATTTAACTGCATTGACTTCATCTTAAACAAACATAGATATTACTGTGCACTCTGGTTGGCTCCAGCATGTGTATAAGCTCCACTGGCCAAATCATATAGAATTATAAACGTGTCCAAATTCCCAAGCTTCAGTTTCCAATTACAGGTAGGTTTACACATGGTGTGCTGATTGTATGTGCACAAACCTGGGCGCACATCATCAATGAACTTTCATACGTCTGATTTGTTCAGTTAAAGGACTTTAACGTGCAAAACACTGTTGGTGTACTTCGCAAGAATGTAGTTTTTGAAAAAACCATGCACAACAAGGTCTGTGGATGTTCGTGAGTAACCATGTCATTATATTTGCTGTTGACTTTTTCGAATGTACGTTTTTGGCGCTTTGACCACCACAAACTTTTGAACCGTTCCGGTACGTTATATCAGGCTAATGTCAAGGTGAGTTGCAGCAGATATCTACAAAACTAGTGAGTTCTCAGCAAAACTACCTGGGTGGATAGCACAATTTTGGGGTGAACCGCTCCAAGATTCTTAAGGGAAACAATTTAGCTGCTACAGTCCTACATGTCCGCCTAATTGAAGCAGCTTGCAAGTAACATGCAGTTAATTCATCACATTCACTGTTGTTTCAGCTTAAAACTTTCTCAGGGCAAGTGCTGGGAGCAGGTGTAAGCTGGGCTGAGAGGCTATAGTTGGTATAGAGCTGGCTTTGTAACCAGAAGCTATTGATGAAAACTTGATTGACATAGCTGAGTTTTGACAAAAATATTGAACTTAGCATCATAGAAGTATATCTACAACATTCTGCTCATTGCAGCTCATTGGGTACTGATTATTTCTACTGGCAGGCATTGTTCCTGTAACAACACTAAAGAAACAATGTACCTTTAGTGAACAATGTCCTCCCAATGAACAATGTCCACTGCGAAGAGTGGCTGCCGGGTGTCTGAAGAAACAGGACAGCCTGCTGGAGTTAAGTATGGTTAAGTATGGTAGCCTACTGCATGCTAACTTGTAATGGATTTATTACTTGACATAAAATAAAATGGATTTTAAAATGATTAAACATAAACCTAATTGATCGTAATCTCAAATGGATTTAGGGATGATGTTGAAATGTGTCTTACAATACAGTACATGTATTGCCTTAGTAATTGTGTAGCAATTATAAAACTAATCGGCATAGGCATGGCATCTCAATATGATTTAGATAGATCACATCTACTCAGGCATGGGTTGCAGCAGACTTGCATATAGCAATGGATACTACCTGAACATGTGAGTGTAATTCCTTAAAGTACATTGCCATTATTGTAACAGACCTAGTAACATAGGTTAACTAGGTCCTGAATTCTAAATACATGGGGAACACCAAAGCGGTTTCCATATACTGCACTGCATATATTTCACAGTAAATTCACACCTCCATCCAAAGTGTTTTGTCTTATAGACTGAACATTAATGTCTAATTAAAGTCTATGACTTCAAAATAAGGACATAGGAAATATTTTTAAGCTTTAACTTTGCAACCATTACATGGTAAGCAAGGCAAGCTTGGCTGGCAACTGTGGCTTGCGTTGCTTTGGCGTAATTTAATTATATTTTTAAGCTTATAAATAAAAACTACAGTAAACGCATCCACAGCAAAATCTTCTATGTAAAATCAACTCTGGGAGAATACTTTTAACTTTATCACATATTGTCCCTACTGGACTTGGTTAGATTCGATTTGATAAAACGCACCTTTTCAGACTCCACCTGGACTAATACTTATCTAGGACCTCATGGCTTGTGTTCTTGTTGAACTGTGTACTCAAGATAGTCAAGTTTATAATAGTTAGAATAGAATTGTATTAGAGCTGATTTACCCAGTTCACTGTGAACTGCATTGTGTTCATTACTAGGGATAGCTGCTACTGTATGGGAAGAATGTGCTTTCTTATCTGTTCTGTAGTTACTTCGATGACCTTTCTGTATGCACTTACTGTACGTCGCTTTGGATAAAAGCGTCTGCTAAATGAATGTAATGTAATGTAATGTAATGATTTAACACCGCTAGAATTGATCTGACACTTGCAATTTTGTTGTGTAGCAGAGTGGAGTTGCATGCTTACTGTTTACTGGCCAACCTTAAAACCTGCAGGAATTGGTATAGAATATGAATAGGAAAACACTCAAAGCTTAAAGCAGGACTACCAGATTAACATAGGTTGCCCATGATTCAGACGCGAACAAGCCTGCATCACCTGTTACTATCACCTGCAGCCTATAGTCAAGTCCGTTACTTTTGGAGTATAATAGCAGACAATAGACCTGGACTGCAGGTAATGCATCTCTCCCTCTCTATGATAGGTTCACTGGTTCTTGGTAAGAGGGAGGGGTCACGTAAAAGTATGTCAGTGTACCCTGAACAATAAAAGACCCGTGGTGTAATGAAAAAAAGAAAAAAGTTAAGTGAAGCTCCACTCTTTCCCAAAACAGAAAAGTAAAGAAAGCAAGACACTTCATCACCTCAGAGTCAACCGTAGGTTAATCCAAGAAAAGTTGTCGTTTAGAAAAGATAGATTTGACAAGATGGGACCACGCGATTTTAAATCGCTTACACTTTACGTCTTATTAGGCTTTACCTTCTCCGAGGTAAGAATATATTTTAATTGCACATAAGAATAAAATTTAGGCAGCATGACCGTCCGTTCAGCGGTCGGAATTATGCTGCAGGTTCGCTGTTGTAGTTATTCCACTTATGTTAGTGTGTCTTTAAAATAGCCTGATCTGAAGCTATATATATATATATATATATATATATATAAATTGCATATGCTAGAGTGCATACTGTAGGTTAATTGTTAATTTGTCTGCATAATAGCACCTATGTTACCAGTAGCTGTGTTTATAACATAAATTAGCTGTGTTTTTAATAAAAATATATCATTTTGTGTTTCGTTTACAGATCTGTGCTGCTCAGAACGGTAGGCTAATTAAGAAGCCGATTTAATTCATGCAACAGTTATAGATTTGTCTACTGTTACTCATTCTTGCTCATAGCCTACAGGCTAATTTGTGCCTTCTGATGGTTGAACATTTTGAAAACCACCATTCACAAAAGCGTCATTTCAATGCAATCGTGTCGTCAGTTTGTGGTGGGCTAATAGTCTGTAATTATGTTTCCCCTAATACAGGAATTACTGTATCCATATACACTGTAACATCAAAAACGATAACGGCGAGATGGACTCGCCAGACAGGTGCCAGTTCATACAAGCTCAGCGCGACACCGAAAAATTCACCATCCGAGCCATCGGTGTTTACTCAGTTCAGTGGAAATACAGTGATGGGGTCCATCAGTCCCCTCACCCCCAATACGGTGTACAGCGTGAGAGTAGACGCGATGGATAACATGGGTATAGTCCTAGCCAGCGCCGAGGCTGAAGACATCACAGGTAAGATAGAACTGTAAAAAAAAGTTTTTAAAAATCTGCGTTTTATATAAACTACAAAACTATACGTAAATGTAACACTTTCGCCTGTTTTTCTTTTTTAAATTACTGTATAATTTGTACACAGCACCTGAGATACCGTCTATTTTGGGAGCCAACTCGAAGATGAGCGACAGAATCACCGTGGAGTATTCCAGTGTGCCAGGGGCCATCGCCTACATTCTGCGGGCTGAGAACGAGGCTGATGAGTTCTTCCAAGAAATCCTAGTTTACGATTCCCCGGGGACCATCGAGAACCTCCAGCCATACACCATGTACACACTCAGCGTTATGTCAGTCAACAGTGGAGGAAGAAGCCAACCATCTTTGTCCGTGGAAGAAATTACGGGTAACATTATTAGTATTTCCCTAAATAAATGGCGAATTTCAACATTGGACTGATTATTATTATTATTATTATTATTATTATTATTAATAATACTAATAATAATATCAGTATTATTACAGTTTTTTATTATTGAAAATTATATTCAAATATTTGTAATTTTATGAACACGTTACTCATTACTTTTGTTTATGTAAGATAATGTAATACATTTTGTTTTCTGAAGATAAACATTAAGTTATGATAAAAATGAAGCTGTCCAGTTTCCCTGAGTATGAGCTGCAGTATATTTGACCTGATAGGCTACTGCAGTCGGATCCAGTTTCAAATAGCAGGCCCGATGACGATGCCCTCAGGCATTATTTTGTATTAGTAGTAACTGTATCCGGATTTGTTCTTTTAGACAGTGCACAATATGAAAAGATAAACCATGAGAACTAGGCTGTGCCTCTCCCCAAGGATAACACACGTAATACAAGCAGAGGCATTGATCTCCTCTAACAGCTAACGGATAGCACTTTCCTCATTTACCTGTCGCAGAGCTGGCCACTGGCATAAACACTATGCAGCCGTTTAGGGCCGCAAACCATCCTGGAATAAACCCACATCTCTGTTTTAACACTGTGGGTGTCATATTTTTAAAAAATAATCATTTGGCCAGTGGCATGTTTAGATTAGTAAGGCAGTGAATCTCATAACTATCAGAATACAGATCCATCGCTGGACACTCCACCCTTACGATTAAGCCACTCAAAATGAACCAAACTGCACCTGTATTTCAATCAAACTATTAATTGAACCAGGCTTGGGAATGGGGGTGAATTGTGGCTGAATTGTAACCAAGCCCAGACAAAAGTGTTCATTGATGATGTTATGGGTGAGAGTGCCCCCCAGTGGCCAATCTGTAACAGACCGGCCAGGTAAAATCATAAGGACGCTTTGGACTGGGGTTAGACAGCTAACTGGTTTATCCATTCGGTCGGGTTCTCCCTTGCAGTGCTGGCTGCTCCACAGCTGAACGCTTCCTCTCCGAGCAACAACACAATCACGGTCACCTGGGAGCCAGTGGAGCATGCCGTGCTATACACCCTGTGCATCATCATGGCTGGGTCAAACGAGCGGCTCAAACTGAACACCACCGACACCATGATCGAGTTCAACGAGATGGAGCCTGGCACTACCTACAGCATTAAGGGCACCGCGTGGGACGCCAATGGCATCTCTGGCGATGAATTCACTATTGAACAGATCACACGTAAGGACTGGCTGTGTATGCCGGGGCAATGTAGTGGATGTCAGACATTTTACCATAAATATGCAGTAGCCTACACATTGTGCTTGTAGATGCAGTACTTGTTTCACTATGTTCCTGGCGTAATTTGCAGGAATTCAGGCCGCCATGTGCATTTTGTGAAAAGTGACAAATAGCTTTTCGCTGTATCTTTTTCTGTCACCTTCTATATGTAATTATATCAAAGTTTTTTTGTGCTTGGAATATCCAACCAGTCACTTCGATATTTGTCCTGTGTGTGTGTGTAGTTGCCATGTACAGTGCCCTCCACTATTATTGGCACCCCTGGTAAAGATGAGTAAAAAGGGTTATAAAAAATTAATTGTTTGGTGAATTAGCTTAATCTCACACTGAAAAAATTAGAAAATCCAACCCTCATCAAACATGTGCCACAATTATTGGCACCCCTGCATTTATATATAGAATAAAGTAATTATTTTAAATATTTGGTCGCATATCCTTTGCATGCCATGACTTCCTGATGTCTGTGACCCAACAACATCAAAAGACTCTTGATATATTATTTTCTGGTACTCTTACAAGCGATAATATAGCATCTCTGCATTTGAACGGATCTATATGGGAATTAGAGGGTGGGACTAGATTTAGCTGTAAATTATGCTGGAACAGTATGGACTACATGCTTGGTAAAATGGCTGCAAGTCATCAAGGGTCTGAGGTATCAAACAAGCCTCAAACCATCACGTTGCTGTCAGATATGCAGTAGATATGGATAGATCACTTTAAGGGTTGTTTTTCCTGACAAATTGTTCTATCGAACTCTATGGAAAAATAAGTCAGGAGAAGAAACCCTTCAAGTTATCCATCCATATCTACTGTATTTCTGGCAGCAGAGTGATGGTTTAAGGCTTGTTTGATACGTCAGACCCTTGATGACTTAGAGCCATTTAGCCAACCATGTGTTCCATATTGTTCCAGTGTACTTTCCAGATAAATCTAGTCCCACCCCCCAATTCCCATAGAGATCCATTGTAAGAGTACCAGAAAATAAGATATCAAGAGTTTTTTTATGTTGTTGAGTCACAGACATCAGAAAGGCATGGCATGCAAAGGATATGCGACTAAATATTCAAACTTATGACTTTATTTATATATAAATGCAGGGGTGCCAATAATTGTGGCACACGTGGTTTTGTTTAGAGGTCGGCCGATTAATTGGCCAGCCGATTAATCGGGCCGATTAATGACATTTTGAGATAGTCGGCAATGGCCGATTATCGCAAAAAGAAAAAGGAATATATACATATATTTTTAAACTTTCTTTTCATTTTTATTTTTTATTAACATAAGTAGAGTGCAGAGTGCGGATCTACAGAGAGCAAACAAAGAAAATGCACTTTTTTTCAAATATTTTTTGTGTTCAAGTGAATACATAAGTGGTAAATAAATGTTAATTTAAGTTCTGAAATTTTGCGTCTCATTTGTTATTATATTTAAATCGTATTTTATCAGATGCAAAAAAACTAAAAAATTATATAGGCATTATCAGCCATCGGCCGCCCACATCATATCGGCATTACATATCGGCCATCGGCCCCCCTGCTCTCTAAATATCGGCATCGGCATCGGCCAGTGAAAAACCCATATCGGTTGACCACTAGTTTTGTTAAAAATAATTATTTCTTGATGAAGAATTTACTTCAATTATAGGTTGGATTTTTCTATTTTTTTCAGTGTGAGATTAAGCTAATTCACCAAACGATACATTTTTTATAACCCTTTTTACTCATCTTTACCAGGGGTGCCAATAATAGTGGAGGGCACTGTATATGTGTTGCCACCAGGTACAGTATGTTTTTTGTGATTAGGTGTATGTCTGGTGACTGTAGTGCTGGGGTTTGTGTGCGATGACCAGCAATTGTGCGGTTTGACTAGATGTGTGTGGAGGTGACTAGGTGGGTGTATGTGATTATGTGTGAAGTGCCTTGGTGTGTGTGATGGACAGGCATATGTGAGGTAACTCAGTGTGTGTGCACGGTGATTGATATGTGTGATGTGACTAAGTACATGTGTGATGACTAGCTGTGTGTGGTCACCAGGTCCCCCAAGCCCGGACGATGTCATGGTCTTACTGAACAGTGGGAGGTCCCTGGGCATGGAGGTGACCTGGAATATTGTTCAGGGAGCAGATGGCTACTTTGCCGTCAGCTCCAGTGGGCAAAACTGCACCTCTAGCTCCGAAACCTTCTGCATCATCAGTCCGCTTCAGTGCGGTCAGAACCACTCCATCACTGTCACCGCCGAGAACGAGGCTGGACCCAGCAGCCCTTCTGATCCAGAGGACTTCCTGACCTGTAGGCATCCCACCTTGCCAACTAATCAGAACAGCACTTTTACACATAAAATGCATTTGCATTTTGTCCAAAACTAAAAAGTGCACCCATTTTAGTTTTTGCTCTTGACTCGTTCCCATAAAACTTATTTATCACGTTGCACCAAAAATCATATTGAGAACACTGATCTTGGAAGGGTATTTTGCTTGAAAGTAATCCTCTAAAAATGTACTTAAAAATGCTTTGTATAAGGTAATAATAATAATCATTCCACTGAGGTTAGATGTAAACCAGTATCGCTAGAAAAACACGTCAAAATGGAGCTTCATTTGGAGCAAAAAAGCTACAGCCTAGTAACCATATTGTTGAGTAGAAGTGGATGTAAGTACAAGTGGAGAATTTGTGATTGGCTGCTTGGTTTGGTCGTTTCCAGTCCCCTGTCCCCCAGCGGTGTTGTGGTTGGAGGAGTCGGCGCCGGGGAACTGCTCCTTAAACTGGACAGAGGTTAACTCGGTGGACTACTACACTGCCTTTGTGAAGCGGGACGACGGCGTGGAGAACGGGTGCAACACCACCACCACCGGATGCAACTTCTACTGCAACTGCGGCTATACGTATTTTATGACCGTCTTCTCCTACAACCAGGCTGGCCCCAGCTTTCCAGGGCCTATTCTCAACTACACCACCAGTAAGGGCAAGCGTGGCCCACAGGGCGTGACTGTCTGTGAACAGGCCTAACCATGCCTTGAAATAATTTCTCAAAGCTTAAAATGTCTTACTATAAACGAGTATACGTTTATGGAAGTTTACTCTGAAAAAAATTACGAGCCAAGTTGGGCCGAATGGTCTATTCTCGTCATCGCTTTGCTAATGTTCTAACATCCTTTACTAATTATCAACATGAACATGTCACATGCTGTTTTTACTGACCCATTGTAAACATAATGTTTTCCTGTTTTTTCCAATCTAAATAGTTTCCTGGGCTTTTCTTTTTGATTGGTCAATTTGGAGGAAATGGGTCTGCTTACTTGCCATTGCTCTCTCTTCTCTGCACGTTTCTCGCAGTCCCCTGTTGTCCTGAGGACATGGCCGTACAACTGATTTCCACAGAGACCCTGGAGATCAGTTGGTCCCTTGTGAGGGGGGCGGAGGTGTACCAGACTAAGGCAGCCGCTAACTCCGACCTCATCCTCTGCAACGACACGTCTCCCATGTGCGTGTTGTCCGACCTGATGTGCGACAGCAATTACAGCGTGGTGGTCACGCCATGCAGCGAGCTCCGTGGATGCAACCACACCTGCAGACCCCACTCCGGGGAGACAGGTACCACCACACCTCCTGACTGACGATCGTCCACGATGGCGATGTAATGGATTTTAGTGGCGGATAACCAAACGCGAAGGTAGGGGGATCAGAAACGTCAATAAAGGGAATAACAAAATAAATGCAAAGAAAGAAAAGACAGGAAACTACTTCCTTGTGGCTAAACAGCCAAACAAAAATCAACCCACTAAAATAGAGCGACCTCGAATAACGAGTGAAACACAAACTAAATCTCCCGAGCTCAATACTCGAGCCAAAACGGAAAACTTAACAAAGAAAAGAACACCTTCGGCACATAAATTCGGACGGCCGGAAGAGTGTAAAACAAACGAGACAAACAAAGAAAACTGTCTCAGAGAGAACAGCAAAGAATAAAATAAATAGCACAGAACGCTAACAGGAGGAATAATACCTATACCTGAACTAAAAGCTAATAGCAAGTCCCCTGTGAACATAAACATCGTTTAATATCACAAGGTCGCTCGTACCTGGCTATAACTGGCTCAATGCAATGTCAAATGACAAAGAAGCACCGGGGAAGCGGAAGTGAGGAACTTAAATACCCTACAGGTTGAGGCACAGGTGAAAACAATGACGAGGGAAAGCAAACCTCAAAACGGAACGTGGAAAACATCTGATAGATTCTCAATAGGGAAATAAGGATGAGAATGGAAAATAAAATAAAAACCCACGAACCATGACAGGCGATGCTGTAGAAAATTAGCGTCTTGCACAAAAATGAAGACCCTTTAGTATTTTGGTTTTATTTCTTATGTCCTGTTTCCTGTTCTCAGCTCCCTGTTCCCCGGAGATCCTGAGCGTGACCCAGTCCAACGCATCCTGCGTCAACATCTCCTGGACTTCCGCTAACCGGGAGGCGACCTATCTGGTGGAACTGACTAGCGACAAGGGTGTCGAAACCTGCGAGTCGAGGGGAACGTCCTGCGAGATCCCTAATTTACCCTGTGGCACTGTCTATGAAGTCATCGCCTTGGCCACAACCTCTTCAGGGAGGAGTTTTCCTAGCTACGCTGTACCCCTGGAGACAGGTAGCCCCTGGCAACCTGGGAGGGATGGCCACACCCATGTAGCTTTTTATCTAGGAACAAATCTGATTCAATATCCAGAAATTGAAAGTTGTCCTTGAAACCGTGTTTCTCATGCCACAGATCTTCTATATACAAGCTGAGTAGACGCTATGTTCTTTCTGTACCTTGTAATTCCTTATCTCTAGGAGGCTTTGGTTAGGTACAGACATTTACTAGTGTTCTGCTAGCTATTGGTGTTCTATCTTTACCCACAACCCTTTCTTGATCGTTCCTAATGAACTAGCAAATCAGGACACGATGAATCGAAAGAATAGGCAGAACTGATGCAGAACTTTCAATATTAAGAACACTGAGCTGACCATCTAGAGTGCTGTTGAAAAAGTGATCATGTGACAAGACATGATTTTGATCTCCTCCAGCACCATGCTGCCCTGTGAACCTGACGGTGAATCAGGTGACCCAGTCCATGAGCCACGTCATCTGGTCGCTTGCCAACGGGGCCGAGTCCTACATCACCTCATTGACGTCGCCGCGAGGCGAGGCCAAGTGCCACACTCAGGAGAGGCAGTGCGTGATGGGATGTATCACCTGTGGCACCAACTACACCGTGTCTGTTGAAGCTATCAGCAAGACGGGCCACAAACAGGAGTGCACCTATCATGGATTTTCCTCCAGTGAGCAAAACTACAGCAGTTACACTTTACACACAAAAAACACCGCCTGGAGCTCTTTTCTATCTTGCTTGTAACTCCCTGTCCAAAGAGCTCATTCACAACTGCAATTTTGATATAATGATAAAAACAAAAAATATAAAAAATGTATCATAACTGTCAGTTAATTGCACTTTCCTGGAGGATATGCTTGCATAATTGAACCTACTGAAAAGTTGATCAATTATATTTTGGATTTACCAATGTTGTACCATAAATTGACACGTTCAAAGGAGGATGACAACTCAGGTTTGACCTCAGGTGTGCCTCTCATGTGACTGTGCCAGGTTCCTGCTGTCCCTCGAATGTCAGGCTTTACCGTATGAGCAACAACACCATTCGGGTGCACTGGCGCTCCTCCGCTAGCCTTGGCAGCTACATCGTGGACCTGCGCGGCGCCCTGTCAAACTACACCTGCAACACCCCGGTGGGTGCCAGCTCCTGTGACGTGTCGGACGTGCTGTGCGGAGACGTGTACACGGTGGTGGTCGCTCCCGTGTCAAAGGATGGCACGAAAACCGAGTTCTGTGCCAAAAGGATGTACTCTGGTAAAACCATACACCTGAAATCTGTTTTTGTACGGGGGGTGGGGGGGGGTTACAGTGCATTCAACTCCTTTGGAGCTGTGATCTCTCATAAGTGACAAGAATTCCTCTCACTTTAACTCAACTTCCTTGTGTGTGTGATAACAAAATCTTCTCTGCATGTTCTTGATAGCCTTTCTTGTACCATTTCAGTTTCCTGTGCTGGGAGCAATGTTGGAATGGGTAAGACCTGCTGGAAAACATTGCCATATACTATAGTATACATTGTGTAAAGTTTGAACAGTGTGACTATGTAATTCACAATAAAACCACTTTGCAATGAATTGTACTATTAATTTTCTGTAGACAGACTGCATAGAGCCTCCATACAACCTCCATTTCCTAACCTGATTCTTTTTTTTCAGTAATCTATCGTGGGAAAAGAAGTGTGGATTAACAAGCAACATGTAAGTTATTTTTTGATAAAATGAAGTTGCAGTTCTGACCATGTAGAATAACTAACATATTTTCTCATATAAAAAGGAGGGTACATATAGTCAACACTTGTTCACTCCATTAAAATCTATATACATTATTTTCCCAAGGCAAGCATAAACACAGGCCACTGAATATAATGCCTTCCTTTGAATGACAGAACAAATCCTACAGTATCATGTGAAAGGAGCAAGCTTGTGATTCTTATCCAGCTATTGTATGCAATAAAGCAATCTTATTTTAATGGTGAGAAGAATGTAGAATCCACACAACAGATCATGGTTAAATATCACAAAACTCTCAGTGGCAAAGGTACGTGTGCTCACATGCATCTTTAATGTGGATATTTTACACCAGATATTTTTATTAGAAGCATTATTTTGTTTCATTAAAAAGTGAGTGTTGATGTGTTGACAACAACCAGTCAATCAGAGAAAACACATTTATCGGCAGAACATGGAACAAATTGAAAAATATCTAAAATAAAAATGTTCTTACGCTATATATATACTGTATATACGCACACTAATTGAAAAAAAATACAATTACATTTTGAAAAAACTGTCTCCTCTGTCACAAGTTCAAAACCTGCTAAAATATTTGTGTACCATTAATATAAGTATGAAAGGTACTGAATGTTAGTGGCCATATTTTTCTGTTTTTGTCTCCCCAAAATGATCAGCGCACTCTGATGATTGATTATCGTTCTTTTCGTTTCAGGAGAGCGGCTTACTTCAATCAAGTAGACGAGTATTTCTTCACGGGATAAAAGTGATTTTAATGTGATCTTTCATTAGAGGAACCTATCATTTCTTTTCTTACAGAATAGTAAACACATGTTAAAAGATTCTATCTGCAACAAAATTCCAGTACAAAAAAATGTCTTGTCTATATTGAGCACTATTTGTTACCACACATTTTTGTTTCGTTTTAATGTACAAGCTAACATGGTTCTCATTTCTTCATGACTGATATCAGTTTAAGGTTAATGAGAAATTTTAAAAAAGGTATGAAAATTTGTGCTTTTTAACCACTATTAAGTTTTCAAGAAATAGACTATTTCATTGGCTTGAAATTTCGGAATTAAGGGAAGTCAGAAGCATTGATATTAAGACACCATTATACTAAAATATTTCCACTCTGAAAATTGTATCATATGACACAATCTAAAAGAGAACATACCCAAGACATTTAGAAGATACCCAAGCAGGCATGCCTCCAGAGGATAAATGTGGTCAAGCCAAATATGTTTTACAGTGAACTCTACCACCATACCACTCTGCCGCCAGCTGTACCCTGTATGCAGTCTCACGTTTCCTCTGGATGATACTGAAGAATGACTTTAATAATGATAATGTGACATTGTATCCTGCATGTTTGTTGAAATAAAAGTCACTCTTTGCAGCATAACATTGTTGTTATTGTTATGTTGCTAGAAACTGAGAAAGTATACGTCATCTTGATGGTCTCTTGAATTATTGAGACTGGCGGTTAGAAAATTTATATCAGAATTACAGTCTTGTTTTAGAAATACAAATAACATGTCTATCACCAATATGAACCAACCTATATATTCTGTAGTATCTGTCTATTGATTGAATTTGCCACTTGCAATCTAAGACAAAAGGACTAAAAGAAAACTAAGAGCGTTGCATAAAGTTGTGGTTATATTGAATCATGCCCCAAATACTAGTTACATCATCAAAGACAATCAATAGTTATAGCTCTGCTGTCCTGTGATTCTTTCGCAGTTTTAATGAAAAAAATAATGTTTATAAAAATATGCCTTAATTATACTTTTTCTGAAATTAATTCAAGTTAATGTACTTAAAGAACACTTTCACATTACTTTCCAGGAGTACACTTAGTTCACAGTTTAAAGTATACTTAAAGCTTACAAATGTATGATATAAGTTTAGAAGTAGTTCATAAATGGTATACCCTACTTAACTCTCATATTATGTTCACATTTTATGGTGCCTTTAATGTTTGGGGTCAAATTGACCCCAAAAGTTTAAACGGACACAAAACTATTGTGATAAAACATATTTTAGACACTTTTGGGGTCACCTTTTGTGTCTCCCAATTGACTAGCCTTTTATCCCTACATTAAAGAGCTCTGATGAAACATTTGATTTTAGAGCCTGAGAAAGTTTTCAAAGTTTAAAACCTGTAGGCTATGGGAAACTGCCACCTGAATCACCCACAAAAAATCTGAGATAAGAAGTAAAAATGTATATTTTCTTACATTTTATACAGCTACCCCACAAATGACTCCACACGTCACCTTTGTATACAGAGCAGGTAAAGAACTTTTGAAAACATACCATTATGTTTATTGCGTATTTTCTATGTAATCCCAACAAATTAGAAAAAATCATATCGTGTTAAAATAAGAAAATAAGATTAACTGGCTTTTAAGAGACGTCAAAAACGGAATTGGGTCAAATTGACCCGGAACATAATATGAGGGTTATATATAGTATAGTATAGTATAGTATAGTTCCAGGAAATAGGCTACTTTATGTATATAGGCCTAGGCTATAAAGTTTGCCAATTTAGTTTTATAAAGTACACTTTAAAATAAACTTTTTAAATAACCTTGATGTACTTAAATAGCTACTTATAAAAAGTTAAATTTTATAATTTTTTGTAAGGGACTGTTTTGAGAATACGGTTGTGAAAACAGCAGCTGGCAGTGCGCTCACTCTGTGACGTTTGCTTAGTATCAGAACCATTCGTGGGGGCGTTATTTGAGACCATGCAACCATCTGACGAACATCACATTACGGGCATTACACAACGCAACGGCTCCAATGCCTCACATAGCTTTAAGACACAAACACACAAACAGAGAGAAAGGCGTGTTTTCCTAAGTCATTTACCGCAACAAGGTATCAATTTAGCGTGCATAATATTGATCTTCCAATAAGTGTAATTTTAAAACCTTACCCTGAAGCTGAAGTCCCTGAACAGAATGTAAAAGCAAAATCAGTTTACACACAGATTAAATATTCTATTCCTGCTCAAATCAATCTAACCCAATCAAATCAGTCGGCCAATCAAATGATAATCATAAAGTTAATGATTAAATCCATCAAAATATCAACCAATTAGTCTCCGATCAATTACATTAACTAATCTACCCAAAACGAACAAGTTAGTCAACCAGTCAAAATGCCAACATTCGACATTGCTCCATACGTGGGTTCCCATTAGTTTTCTTTTAATTTTTTAACAATAAACCATAGAGCATGTCAATAATGCAAACAAAGTGAATTTTGCATATATGGACTAAGCTTTAACTTGAAAATACGCCTATAAATTAATTATCATTGTTTCACTCGCAGCTAGTTTTTTTCTGCGTCTTTCGCGTTTACGTAAAAGCCAAAACAAATATATATATAGGCTACTCCTTTAGGCCTATTGTCATCTATGGACAACCAGGTGAGTGGCACTTATCCAAGCTAACAAACAGCCAAAAATGTGATAATAAATAAATCAAAATGGCTGTATTTATATTACACATAATTTAATATAAGGTCATAACAAACGTCGGCTAGCTATTTACATTTGCATGTATTTTGAGATTGAGCGTGATTGTGGTCGTGTCGGGCTGTGAACGGGCACACAGTTCATTCAATACGTCATTCTCTCATCTGCATGTGTGTAAGAAATATGACAGGCCCATCCCAAAGCCTGATTGTCAATGCAGGTCAGTAGATGAAAGGACTGAAACGCCCGCTGTGTATTTCGGAATGTGCGAGGTTTGCCAATTGGCTTCATGACCCCAATACCTAGATATCTCAGTGTTTCACATTTACAAAAGGTTACAACCACCATTTAAAACGGTTCATAATAGAAAAAAATAGTACTCTCTAAAATGTCGCGCTTCCCTCATTTTTCAACACTGTAGCAAAAATGGTCGTAACGAAGCTAAACGAGTGGCCAATACCCTTATCCACGAGGGCGGCAGTGCAGGAGAGCCACACTTTAGAATAGGCTTTATGGAAAAATATTTATAGTCATCACTAGCAACTCTGTGGTTTAGTTCCATAAACTCCCGCAAACTTAAGTGAGTTTCATTGAAAATTTCACATTTTATGTTTTTCTCCCTCAGACCTGTCTAACAGGTGTGCATTCGTTTAAAAAAACAACAAAAAAACTTCGTTTCACCTTCAGCCTACTACTTCTGTAATCTGACACCGTTATTTCAGCCAACAATATCCCATCTTGATTAAGGCGGACATCATTTTGAGTTTAAATCATGAAAGTCAATCACCATCAAGTCAATCATGAAAAGCAATCTTTCCATCACCATCACGAACACCCCCAAATTTGAGATTGTATGTATTGGTAAATGATTAGAAGCTGACCCGATAAACAGAGGTCCTGTAAAGAATCAGTGAATCGGATTACACAGACACAGCGAGAATCTATTTTGTTACAGTCAGAAACTTCCTTGGGGTCGTTCTTTGCATTCTCATTATCTTTTTGAGCCTAAAGGCACGGGGAGGTTACCTGTCCCCATTTCTACTCCACTGATTGGTTCCGACTGGAGAGCAATACCTGTGCCGTCGCTCAAAAGAATCCATAAGTTATTGGTATCTGACTCCAGAATATTGTAACCCCGCACTCATTGTCAAAAATGGAATTATGGAGTGCCTTGGGTTTTTCTTTAGTATTAGTGTTTCTGACTCAGGTAAATATACTTTCCATCAAAATTAATTCAATAGTAAAATTAAAGAATTCCCAAAATCTATTTCTTAAATTTTATGTATTTTTTTTTTTCAGATTGAGTATACTCGGGCACAAGGTAAGTTTCTAGTTGTTTCCATTTACAATGTAAATTTTATGTTTATTTAGCCTACTCCTGTTTCTCCTACGTAGGGGGTTATGACTTTTGGGCAAACCATATAATCACGTCTAGTAGAATAAGTAATCAATTTGTTAAAAATAGGGAATGTTCTACAAAAATATAAAATTCCTCATTGTTTGTTTGGCCGGAATTTGATACAATGCAAAATGTAGCCTGCCAAATTCTCAACTTTAGGCAACTCCAGCTGTAAGTAAGGAGAAAGTGAACAGTCTTGTTATTTATATAATATATCCAATATTTCATATGTTCCCATTAGGATATATTCTCAGTTTTCCCGGACATATTTATTCAAATGCATTATAATGAGAAATTACAAGCAAATTATAAATCTGGTATAACCCAATGTCATAGAACATGAAATTAACACGGTCTATCGACATATGGTTGCCCTTATTATTTAAATGAGTCCATTAACTAACACTCGACATTTTTTTCAGCATGCAGCATCACATCAATAACTTCTCCATCAGCATCAACCCTCTATGTAAAATGGAACCAAGTTGCTGATGCAACGAATTATTTTCTGGATTTACGGGTTGTGAATTCAACCACAATTGCACCGGTCGTGGTGACGTTGACATCATCTAGCTCCGAGAAGCTCGTGCAGGGTCTTCGTCCAGGGACTGTTTACATCGTCACAGTAAAAGTATTTCAGTTTTACAATGTCATATGCCTGGACTCTGAAATATCGACAACAGGTAACAGCTTTAATTGAACGGGAAAATATGACTACAGAGTCAAATATGTTAGTTTAACATTGCAATCTTATAATTCCCAATAATTTGTTTTACATGTTCTTTCAAGGCGTCTAAAATGTAACTAACTAACTTTTGTTTCCATTGCTTGCAGTTCCAGCCACATCGCAAATTACTTTTTCCCAAGCAATAACAAGTACTGCCATCAGATTTGAATGGTCAAGCGTGAGGTCAGCCAACATGTATTCCTTAACAGTTGAGCATTTGCAGAACGGAGCTACGTTCAACCACAATTTTACCAGTCTAAGTGGTGAGGTGCAGAACCTTCAACCGTCAACATCCTACAAATGCTACGTCTATTCTTCGAACTCTGCTGGCTTTGGATCTCGTTCCAGAGAGAGGACCGTCACGACACGTGAGTAGAATGGAATAACAGAACACTATAAATCTAGGCAATCAGATTAAATTATTACTAATATTTGCGAACCGTTTGATTTTAAATTACTGGTAGCCTGTAAATTTTAACATAACGAACGTGCCTTCTCTTTTGATAATAGTGTGGCGTGTAGGCTACAAGGACATCAAAATCTGTATATATATATATAGAAAAATAACTTAATCTTTTGTTCACACCGACTTCAGTGGTACAGCCGCCAGGATACATCAATATAGAGCACACGGGTAGAAGCACAGCGCGCGCAACCTGGGGAAGTGTAAGTAAAGTGCTCCTGTATGAAGTGACCGTCATCGATAACGACAACCCCAACAGCGCTACCTTCGTGGCGAACACCTCTTCTACGTACCTGGACATCCGCAATCTCCAGCCATGCTCTACATATCGAATAGGAGTATCGTCGGTCAACGCCTTTTTGGTACCCGGAGAGGCAACATATGCCACATATACCACAAAGAGTAAGAATCCTCATATAAACATAACTCAAACCATAAATGCGATTTGTTAATGGGTTGGGTATGCAAAAATAAGTTATTTACAACAACACATTGTTAATTGTAATGTTGAAATGTTCATAGGATTCATCCAATAACTTTTCTGTGTATGGGCTAATTTTTTAAACCAAGGCTGGAAAGGAAGGCTTAAATTGAACTCATGTAAATTGTGCTGATGTGAAAATTAGACACCATTAAACGGCACGCTTCCTTCAACTCCCCTTTTCCAGCGATAGGTGCGGTGACATCAGTCTTGGTTGACTACAGCTGCTCCAGTGGCATGGTGACAGTGTCGTGGGACGCCGTTTTCGGGGCGGAATCATACAGGGCAGAGGCTACAGACGGCAATGGCACCACCCTGTCCTGCACCACGCAGTCAGCCAGCTGTCAGATCACCAGGGTGACGTGCGGCGAGCGCTACCTGGTGCGCGTCAGCACCATCTCCGAAGACTGCGAGAGCTCTTCAAACGTCACCGCCGACTTCGAGACAGGTGCACCCACGTGACTATTTCCCTTCCATTCTCCGGTCAGGGATACTGTATTCTGAATCTGAGGACACCTGATCCTTTCAGCAGTCCTGCGGAACAATATCATGACCTCTCCCGTATACTCCGTTTGTGTTGCCCATACTAAACAGCAATACATACCAAAGAATGGAATTCAAAGTGAAGAGCCTATAGCGCAAGGGTTTCTATAGAATTCCTTTGTTATTGGCTGTCTATAGAGCGAGGGTCTCTGTGGAAATCTACACTATGTAATCTAAAAAAATCTAAATGTCACAGGGTGTAGGTGAAGAGATTTCAATGGCTCCCTTGCTGTTTATACCTCTTCCCCCCCAGTACCTTGCCCCCCCGTCGGCCTGACGACCGACCGCAAGTGCACCAGCAATGTGATCAACTTTAGCTGGGAGCCCACTAACAACACATTCTACTATGTGGCCACGTCGCGGGATTCCAATGGAGTGGAGATTGAATGCCGGACCACTGACACATCCTGCTTGTTCACCAACACGGGCTGCGGCAACAGCTACCAATACAACGTCTACTCCGTCAACGCCCTGTGCAACAGCGCGGTCAGCCCCCCGACCCACGTCCGCACAGGTATGAGCTCAATGGGGCGAGGGCTGGAGGGTATACTCTTTTGAAAGTTTTGTCTCTGGCCATTTCAGTTCTCCTCCAATACCTCACCATCGCACTATGGATACCGTTTTCACCAAAAATATTCAATTCTATTTTTCCATTTGGGATATTGAATTATAATTTTTTTTATTACTGAATGTATTAAAGCACTGTAATGAGTAACCAAAACTATATGGAGCCACATAGTTTTAGTTTGTAAAGAAGAATCTGTTTTGCACTTTTCACCACCTAGTGGTTACCAGTGTTAATGCAGTACAGTATACGAAAGGACAAGTTGATCATTGACGTCGCTAATACAAGTTTCACGCGTAGGCATAATCCCAGTTGTGCGTCTGCGCCTTTTCTGTGTGAAAGACCCATAATAACGCTCTTCAAATGCCCAATCAGCACCCTGTACCCCCACAAACGTGAGGACCTTGGCGGAGTGCCAGTCAGACGTGCTGATTACCACCTGGGACAGGGCAGCGGGTGCCCTCTCCTACATAGTGGAGGCTCACGGTAACCGAGGAGACCGCTACAACTGCAGCTCATACACCCAAAGCTGCGCCGTGCCGGCAGTGAAGTGTGGCGAGAGTCTGAGCGTGTGGATCACAGCTATCGACGATGACTGCAACAGCAGCAGGGCCCTGGGACAGGCTGCTGAGACAGGTGACTTTTGACCTCATTAGAGGATTTAGAACACAAAGGGTTGCGGTACGTAGGGCTGTTAGTTAGGAAACTCGGCTTGTCACCAGAATTCTGCAGGCTCAAATCCTTGATGGGACATTGCCAGATATGGGTAAATACTAATCAAAATAATCTCTAAGCATGGGAAACTTCCTGATCTCCAGAAAGGTCTGAGCTGACCTATATAATCAGCAACTCACTGTGTTCAATGTACCAATCATAGCTTTTTGATATCGAGAGAAAAGCATGTTTGATGGGTTTTCCTAATGATTTTTAACAGCACTTTGTAACTCCGCCCATTATCATAAAGCCTAATTCATACTTTGCTGCACAAAACTGTCAAAAAGTGCTGTGAGACATTTATACTTTGGCAAAGGCCTGCGGAGAGGTTTTTGTTGTCTATATTGTTGTCTCAATTTGTTTGCATTTGTAAACTGTCCAAAGCTGTCCTGAATCAACAATGGATGTTGCGATGATTGTTGCAGTGCTAGCATGATTGGGGGGATTCCAAACTTGGGAGAGAAAGAGGGGAAAATCATAAAATTAAAAAACCTGAATGCAAAAGTAATGCCTTCGCCATTGGGGGAGTGAGATTTTAAAAGGGTTACATAAAATATGCCAGAGATCGATAGCGTGACACGAGTCGTGTCAGACCGTTCTTGACCGGAATTGTCCGGTTCTCTTCCAGTGCCCTGCACACCTGAGAACGTGACGGCGATCAGGGACTGCGGCCACGACACCGCCTCCCTGGAATGGGTAGTGAGTGCCGGCGCTGTGTTCTACATCGCCTCGGCTGTGCACGCTGACGGCACGGTGCGTACCTGCACGTCCATGGACACACAGTGCCAGATCCAGGACCTGCGCTGCGGCCAGAACTACACTGGCTCCGTTATCGCCACCAACATGAAGTGCAACAGCTCAGAGAGCGCCAGCGTCACTTTGGAGACAGGTATGCCTCCCGCTGATGCCCTGCCTTTCCCCCGGAGGTGCGGAGAAATAACCTCAGCTAAGTAGACACAAGAACACTATTACTGTCAGGATGACTCACTTATTTAAATTACATGTTTTAATGAATGTACAATTATTTTGGTTTGGTGCTGAATGGATCTGCTTTAGGTACTACTGTGAAGCACAGGCATCTCCCTGCTAAACAGGAGATGACCAGAAACCCCCTATACCAAAAGCAGAACCAAACAACAGGTGGAAGCTGGAGTGGTGGAGGGTGATCGCAAATTTGTTAACAGAAACAGCAAAGCGAACAAATGGCAGCACAACAGTGAGCATTAGAGGTGTGTGACTCGTGTCACATGATTAGTTGAGTATGATAGGCGTGGTTGCGAGCCGACCGATAGTCAGCTGCAGCAAGAGTTTCCTGACAGAACTTGCTACGTGCACTTCGTTCGCAACGCTCGTAAGTGCAGGTTTTTTTATTTTATATCACATTAATTGTTCTTCCACTGTTCTATTGATAGGTAAGACCTGAAGTAGGAACCTCAGTAAGTGAGGATAGGATGAGCAGTAAACATCATTAGTCTGTCCGTTACCGTTTAATGCATTAGGGTGAAGCGGAATTAGAAGTTCTGCATATTGTGTTTTTCAGCACCATGTCCTCCTGACCACATTGAGGCGCTCTTGGACTGTGCGGCGAACCACGCCCTGATTGTGTGGCAGAACCACCAGAGCATCGGCTCCTATACGGCCATCATCCAAGATGCCAACAGCAGCTTGCTCAGCTGCAGCACCACTAACAACAACTGTGTCATCTCTGAGCTGAAGTGCGGCCAGGTGTACGCCGTCACTGTCCAGCACCATGATGGCACATGCTCCAGCCAGCACTCCGCGCCCATCCAGATGGACTCCGGTAACGCAGCTTCACTCCAACTTTACAATCCTATAGCTTCACCCCAATTTTACATTCCTAACTACAGCTTCACCACAATTTTACATTCCTAACTCCAGCTTCACCCCAATTTTACATTCCTGACTACAGCTTCACCCAAATTTTACATTCCTAACTACAGCTTCACCCCAATTTTACATTCCAAACTACAGCTTCACCCCAATTTTACATTCCTAACTACAGCTTCACCCCAATTTTACATTCCTAACTACAGCTTCACCCCAATTTTACATTGCTCCATACAGCTTCCATTTGCAATTCTACATTTCTCAATAAATCTTCACTTGAGAGTTACATGATGTGTGTCCAGAGAAAGAACATGTACACGGTTTATATGGCAACTACTAAAGCGTGTATTCAAAGTTTATGCTTTGTGAGCTTCAATGGCTGTAATCAGTTTATGCACTTACATTGTTTTTATATCACTCAGCCAATTCCTTGATTGCAGAGACGAATGTGAAGTAAATAGCAAAAAAAAGTTTCGCAAACGTGTCACATCGAATAAAGCCGAACGAAATTACCAACTGCAAAACAGGACGTTTGATGAGCCCTCTTCTGCTTCTAAATGTTCACTGTGCCGTTGGGTTAAGCATTAATTCCTTCAAAATTTACTTGGCTATTTTCAGTTCCGTGCGAGCCAGAGAACGTTCAGACCAATGTGAACTGTGGGACAGGGGAGCTAACCGTTTCATGGGACGTGTCCGTCCCGGGGCAGAACTACAACACAATCGTGACCATGGGGAATGGAGAGAAAACTGTGTGCAACTCCTCAGATGCACGCTGCAGCATCAGCAGTCTGGACTGTGGAAGGTCCTATATTGTGATGGTCCAGTCCATCAATGGGACCTGTCGGGGCATGCCCAGTAGAGATGTGGTCTTCCAGGAAGGTATAAAGCTCTACTGTCTGTTCTGCCAAATTTGTTGTTTCTTTACCAACTGTTCATAACATTAAGTCAAATGTTTTACCCACCTACCAACAGTTCATCTAGGGTTGTTATGCTTAAGGTTTTAATATAAATGTTAGCTGTATGAATCTCTGATTTGTTTCATGGTTATATTTTGCGCTTATACTCACGATGCACTTGCTGGTCTAGGAATATTGTTAGTCAGGTCTGACACTGTTGCTCACATTATGGTGGATGCATTTATGTTATTTTTCAAATCCCCCCTCATGTTATTTTATGTTGAGTCCCCTAATGTAATGTAGTATAATGTACCATTGAAGGCAAAACATCCCAATTTTATGTGTCCTGTGAATATTTAAGAATTTAAGGGGCACGGCTAATAACAATACAACACAACGCCTCTTAATATTCTTAAACTGCAATTTATTAACGTTACCAGAAAAAACTGTTGCTAACCTGAATCTGTTGTAGTTCGTATGTAGACAGGATGGAAAAGAAGAAACCATCTTGTTTGATTGTTCAGTATTTTGTTAAGTTTATAAGGTTTTTCTGTCAAAACCTGGTGAAGCATCGCTGAACACGGTCTATCTGTGTGTGTACTCCGTGTTTCCACAGCGCCGTGTGTTCCCACCAACGTGACCACGGAGCAGACCTGTGCGGACAGCACTGTTGCTGCTGTTCGCTGGGAGGCCAGCAGGGGGGCCAAGCATTACAATGCCACTGCCGTGGGCAACAGTGGGCACAGGACCGAGTGTTCCTCAAACGGCACGGCCTGCGACCTCAACGACCTGCTCTGCGGGGAGGTGTACACAGTGGGCGTGGCGTCAGTGGACGAGAACTGCACCAGCCTTCAGAGCCAGACGGTGATACTGCGGACAGGTAGAGTGGGAGGGACAGGGTGGCGCACAGGAGGTTCGGCAGGGCAGAGCTTGGGACATGGCAAGGTAGTACATTGGAGCAGGGTTTGACCGGTTTGATATTTGGTGTAAACTCTGCCATTGCCTCCTTCGGCCCTCTACATTGCCCTATATAAGCAGAGCTGTACGTCTGGGTCAAGGCTGAGATAATGGCATGCTAACTTAGCTAAAGCTATAAAGGTGGCCTGAAGGAGGCGCTCCTCTGAACAGTTGCTCTGTCCCCCCACAGTGCCCTGTGCCCCCTCCAGTGTGCATGGCTGGGTGGACTGCACCAGCAACACAGCTTCCATGTCCTGGGCCCCCAGCCCCAATGCTTTGTCCTATTCCCTGATGGCCATGGCGGCGGACGGGCACACTCACTCCTGTAACTCCACGTCCACCACCTGCCTGGTTACTGGCCTCCACTGTGGCGAGGAGTATGACTTTACCGTTACAGCCAGCGATGGTAGCTGCAACAGCCTGTCCAGTGTACCAGCCAGGCTGGAAACAGGTAAATTTTACAGGGTTTTCAGAAAGTTTTTTTGGGAAACATCCTCCTTAGAACGGCCTCTTTAGACCACTCTCCATAAAAGTTCCATGGAGTGGTGGTGTCTTGGTGGCGTAGCCTGTAAGAGCATTGTCCACATGCTCATTGCGAGCCGTGATGTTGGAGGTTCGAATCAGGCCACACGACCTTTGTAGCATGTTTCTCCCTCTCTTTTGCTCCCATTCATCCTGTCTGTATGCACTGTGCTGTCCAATAAAGCTGAGAAGTCCTAAAAATATAACTAAAATAAAAAAGTTTCATAGAGACATGTGATCCAGAGGGCCAAAAATTAGCCAATGAACTTGCATGTGGGCTCGTCTTTACACAAATATGCTCCCAAACCGTTTCACAGAAAATCATGAAATTTGGTATGTACATTGAAAATCACTAGAGACCTAAAGGAGGGCTACTCACTCCAGGTCCTGAGGGCTGCACTGTCTGCAGGTATTTGCTCTGGCCATGCACCACCTGATTTCACTAATTATTTTACCTTCTTGGTCCAGGAAGTAAGCTCATTAGTGAAATCAGGTGGTGTAGTGCATGGTTGGAGCAAATACCGGCAGGTACTACGGCCCTCAAGACCTGGAGTTGAGTAGCCCTGCCCTAAAGAATTGGCTCAGTAAAACTAAAGTGCTAAAGTGCTCAGTGCTAAAAAGCTATAAACATTCAACAATTCAGTAAAACTCACTGCTGCACACAGGTCCCTACATTGATGAGGTGGTCTATCATCTCACCTTTAACATTTATCTAAAGATGGTGCATGCATTATTTTTTATTATTACTGCCCCTCCCAAGTTGTGGCTCCTTATTTATGCCTCTACAAACCTACCATTTCAGCCCCGTGCGCCCCGACAAATGTGAATAATCACCTCTACTGCGGCACCAACGTCCTTGCAGTCAGCTGGGACTTGGTTGGAACCCCGCTGAACTACAGCGCCGTCGCCAGGGCAGCCGACGGCACTGCGCATTCCTGCAGCTCCGCGAACACCAGCTGCCGCATCACTGACCTACTGTGTGGGCAACGGTACAGCCTCACCATCACGGCCTCTAACAGCAACTGCACGGGTCCTGAGAGCGCAGCACAAACTGTGCAGACAGGTGCGTTTGAGAGGCCAGTATTCAGGGATGACGCAACAGAGATCAGTAGCTTATGTGAGCGTGTGAGAATCGGCTGCGCACAGGAAGTGATGTCCAAACACATACAGCATGGATTGGGTGGGGAATCTTATCCGAAAAGAGCCGGTTGTGGGGGCAGGTTTTTGCTTTAGCCTGCCCGGCACTAAGACACCTGATTCTACTTATCAAAGGTCTTGATTGAAGACCATGATTAGTTAATTAGTTGAATCACATGTCTTAGTGCTGGGCTAAAACAATAACCTGTACCCACACCGGCCCTTTTCGGATTATCCACCCCTGAAATACAGGAAGTGATGTCAGACTGATGAAAAAAAAAAAAAAGTGCCTGAGACCTCTGTCTTTAACTTGGTGACTGTTGCGCGTGCGGAAAAGAGCGCCTGCCTGTTACATGCTGGTCATCAGTTGTAAATGCTGGGTGGAAAGGCACATGGGTCAGTGGGTCACCAGATGGCTGGTTTAACCCTGCCTCTGCTGTTGCTTTCTCAGTGCCGTGTGCTCCACTGAATGTTCGTGGGGATCAACAGTGTGGCACAGACACCCTGCTGGCTTCCTGGGACGGTGCCGCTGAGGCCAGCTCCTACATCGCCATGGTGACCGGGCCAAACGACTACTCTGAGGCTTGTGACACAGCAAATCTCTCTTGCTCCTTCGGAGGCCTGAGATGCGCTCAGAGCTACAACATCAGTGTGCTTGCCAGTGATGGCACCTGCAACAGCACGGCCAGTCCCGCTGTCTCCCTGGCGACAGGTAGGTCTCCATTTTTTTTATTGGCTGGAGGAGTTGCGGCAGGGGGGGGGCCGAGTTGATCTTGTCACTCCGGGTTGAGGCTCACGGATTCTGCTCTCGCCCACACCAGCACCTTGCGATCCAGAGAACGTGGCAACCCTGCTGCACTGCGGCTTGGATGCGGCAACAGTATCCTGGAATGCCAGCGCGGGTGCAACTGGATACACTGTGGTGGCGCAGGGAAGGGACGGGCCCAAGACCTGCCAAACCACAGGAATCTCCTGCCAGCTCAGCCAGCTGGCATGCGGTGACACGTATAACATTACCGTGCTGGCTGAGGATGGGATCTGCAACAGCACCGGGGAGACCAGTGCAGCCTTACAGACAGGTAGAGGATTACACTTACACACATACCATATTACATATCATTACCATTTTCTATTGTTTATAAGTAGCTTGTAAGTAATGCATTTTTTAATGTTGTAGTCAGGATTTAACAAAAAAGTGACTTCCTGTTAGAGAGACAGGGGGAAAGAGAGGACATGAGCTGGAAATCACAGAGTACACCAGAGACATGCATGCAGCTGTCACAGTACCGGCTACTGAGAGGACACTTACAGTCTATATAGAGACTGAACAAATTGTACTGTCACAGAAATGGTGCAAGATGCAAATCTGAGCATCGTATTCCAAACTTTCGCTATGAGATTTTATCTGTCACTTTGGATGAAAGCATCTGCCAAGTGAATGTAATGTAATGATACTCTTGAGCCAAAACTAAAAATAAAATGCAATTTAATTCAAATCCATGGCCAGTGAAAAAAACTAAAAGCCCTCTGTCTGTACGGGTAAAGCAATGGCCAGGAGACCGCTGTTCACCACGTACGCTTAATAACCTCCGGCACTCCTACCCCTCCACAGCACCATGCCCGCCGCTGATCACCGAGAGCTCGCTAGACTGCGCCACCAACGCGGCCTCGCTGGCCTGGATGGCGGGAAGCGACGTGGCGGAGGTCGTCGTCAACGCCACATCCGCTCTTGGCCACATGGCCTGGTGCAGCTCTGCCAATGCCACCTGCCAGCTCACAGGCCTCCAGTGTGGCCACACCTACACAGCGGTCGCCACGGCGATGGGGGACCAGTGTGTCAGCAGGCCCAGCTCTGGAGTGGATGTCATTGCAGGTGCGGCCACAGGGGGGCACTCTACTGATATTATGAACACTGACGGTGTCAAAACACACATTTAGCTTTTCACTTAATATAAATAAATATAAATATATATAGATATACTGTATATATAAATATAATATAATAGGAAAGATTTTATGTAAGATTTCTCGTTATAGATTAGAGGTTAGATTAATAAATAAGATTGTTTACATACAAAATTGATCTGAGGTTAAACGTATGGATAACATTTAATCTTAAGATTTAACATATGCAATGTAATATATTTCCTGAAAAAAAAAGACTGAATCGAAACCACCACCACTAAAAAAAAACAACAGCTGTGTCCCGCCAAAATTAATGAGAATTTCCCTCTGCGTCCAGTGCCCTGTGCCCCTGCTGCGATCACCTCCAGGTACGACTGCAGCAGCAACATCGCCATTGTCTCCTGGGATGAAAGCCTGGGGCGGGAGACGTTCCAGACCAGCCTGGAGGGGGGTGATCACACCGACTCCTACAGTACAGATCAGACCACCTGCTCCTTTAGCGGCATGCAGTGTGGACATGCCTATAACGTGAGCGTCCGCGCCCTGGCCTCCCACTGCAACAGCAGCCTCAGTGTCACTTATGGGGTCACCACGGGTAAGAGCGATGCGCTGCTTCCCACATGTGCCCTCCTTAAAGGGCACCACATGCTCTTCTGTCACCACATCATGCAGTAACCGCCATGTACACTGCAAAAATCTGAAAATAAGTCAATCTTAACAAGCATTCTAGTCTTATATTTATACTTAAAATATTATTTATATTACCTTTTTATTATGACAAAAATATTTAAAACAAGCAAATATTTTCTACTTGAGAGAAAAAAATATATTTTAAGTCTCATTACATGACTAAAACACTTGTTAAGACAGACATTTTTTGCAAGATCAAAACAGGTTTTTTTTAACGGTTTTTTAAAGTTGTGCCTTTTAGCAGTATTTTTGGGAGGACGCTGATGAGCAACGGCTGTGTCTCTCCCCCCCCCCGCCCCCAGTCCCCTGTGCGCCCCAGAATGTGAGTGCCTCGTTGTTGTGCGCCAACAACACTGCCCTGGTGACATGGGATGGCAGCGAGGGCGCAGTGTCCTACAACGCCACCGCCCTGGGGAGGGATGGGGACGCCAGGTCGTGCAGCTCCGCCAACACCAGCTGTCACCTGCCGGGGATGCGTTGCGGGCAGACCTACGACATCACCGTCACCGCCAACTCTGACACCTGCGGCGGGTTCGAGAGTAGCGCCTTCGTCTTAACCACAGGTACGGCCACAGGTTCAGGACACAGGTAATGGTATGGCAGGACTTTTGAATATTCTTTGTCAGACTGCAGATGCACACCTCTCTTTCTCCCTCCCTCTTTTTGTCACCCAATTGCCTCCTACTCTCTCACCATCTGTAACTCCTTCCCTCCTTCTCTCTCTTTACCCTTCTGTCTCTCTCCATCTCTCTATCTATCTATCTATCTGCCATGCAGGCCCTTGTCCACCCAGTAATGTGGTGGTAACTCTAGATTGTGCCGGTAACACTATTTCCTGGGACCCAGCACTACTGGCAGAGAGTTACTTGGCCACCGCTACAGGTGCTGATGGACACAACCACACCTGCGCCTCCAACTCCTCCAGCTGCTTCTTCACCGACTTACACTGCGGGGAGACCTACTCTGTCACCGTGGTAACCATTGAGAGGGGCTGTACAAGCGAGCCTAGTGCAGCCCAGGACCTCAGAAGTGGTGAGAGAAACCTCCCTTATCACTCCTGGGCGTAGCAACGTTTCCTAGTCTGTTGAATCCTGACTGTGCCAGTCTCAACTGTGTACAGCAGCACTGTTTCATTCATAGAGGCATCATGAGTTTGAGATGAGAATTACATTACATCAGATTTATTTAGTAGATGCCATTATCCGGATCAAGTTATAGTGCTTGCCTGTGCTTTTTCACCATTCACCAAAGACGAATGCTGCAATGCTGAATCCGCCCCTCACTTACTACCGTACACTAGAGCTTGTAATTTTCACCCGAGCCCGATACAACCCAAACAGAACCCCAGGGTTTAGATCGGTTTGGGCCATAATTCGGTGGTTTTATATTGGGCTTGGTTTGGGTCACGCCCATAGACAGTAAAAAGTTTGGGCCCAGTTTGTAGCTGGCCCTTTAAATTTTGAGCGCAAGCTCTACTCTACATGGCTCCTAGTCCAATACAGAATATAGCTGTACAACTAGTCTACAATCGTCCCAAGCACGCTCATGTCCCAGCCCTCCTCATATCAATCCACTGGCTATCTGTTACAGCTTACTTCAAGTTTAGAACCTTAGTACTAGCCTACAGGGTGGTGAAAGGAACAGCTCCACCATACCGCCAGTAAATCTTATCATTATCTTATTCCAATCAAATTGTTCTCATCATCTCATTCCTCCACCCCCACCATCTTTCCCAGCCATGTGCCCCCCCACGAACCTAGAGGGAGTGACGTCCTGTGCGAACAACACCTTCTCGCTCTCATGGGATGCCAGCCCCGGGGTGGGTGTGTCCTACTTTCTCTATTCCTGGCAATGGGGCGGAGCCAACACCACCAACCATGTGTGGGACACTTCCCACTCTGTCCCAGGCCTGCAGTGCGGAGAGCACTACTCCTTCTGGGTGGCTGTCAGGGACAACAACTGCAACAGCAGCCTAAGTGAACCATTACAGATGAACACCGGTATGCCCCGTGTCCCGAATTTACACCCTAGATTTTGGTATGCACCAGATGGTCAGCTCCATATTTTTAACATTTAAACGTCTGTATCTCTACCATTGAAGCTGACCTGTCACAATTTTACCTTATGAATACTCATAAAGGGAGCATGGTCAAGGACAATTCTATCCTAGTTGGCTATGGATCTTCATAAGGTGCAGCATAATTGCCTGTTGCCAGCTGGAACGTCCTGTAGTAAGAAAGTAGAAAGGATGGAAGGACTGCAGGAGTTGACCATCTGGTTGATGTGGCCATGTTGTCAATCATGAAGAATCTGTGTCCACACACCTCAAGTTGAATGAGGTTCATTCACAAGAGTTGTTGCGTATTCTTGACCTCCCACTTTGTGTATGCAGCTCCTTGTCCGCCGACTATCGAGTCAGCCCGTGTGGACTGTGGCTCCAACAGAGGCACCGTATCCTGGCAACCGAGTGCAAGCATGGGCATAGTGAGCTACAGGGTTGAGGCAGTGGGGGTGCACGGGCACAGAGCCTCCTGCACCTCAAACAGCACCTCCTGCTGGCTGAAGCTGGATTGCGGGCACCGATACTCAGCCACCGTCATCTCATCCACTTACGACTGCAACAGCACCGAAGACTCCACCATTGAATTTGACTCAGGTAGCTGGCTCGACATTACATTAGATTCATTACATTAAATACATTTAGCAATTCAGCTTTTCAAAAAAACTTATGTACAGTAAGTGCATTCATTAGGTGAATAACAACATCAATAACCACACAGAAGGTTAAAGATTAGAAATGATCTCTCTTTCTCCCTGCCTACCGCCCGCCCAGCCCCCTGTCTCCCCGAGGACGTGATGGGGGATTTGGACTGCAACTCCAACGTGCTGGCTGTGCAGTGGCGGGAGAGCCCAGGGTCGGATTCCTACACAGCGCTGGCTATCGGCAGCGATGGTTACCGCGCCTCCTGCAACTCCACCAGCACGGCCTGCTCCATCCACAACCTGCGATGCGGCGAAACCTACAACATCACGGTCACCACCTCCTCCGTCAACTGCAGCATCATACAGGGATCCGACTACCAGGTCCAGTCAGGTACGCTTGCATTTATTCATTTGTCCACAGTGCATGGATGTTAAGGCAAACAAGAGAGTGTGGGATACTCAAATCTGGTTCCCTTCTACCTGGTAGTTAATTGACTGATTAATATAACTGACTAGCCAGCGATTCCACTCACTTGGTGTCCCAAGTCTAAATCAGCCCAGAACAATGAAAACCAGCAGTCTGAGGGCCAGGTTTGAGCTTGTTCCCCACCTCCCTTTCCCCAGTGCTTCAGTTAACCCCTGTGCATGTAGTCATACTGGCGGGAGTGCATCCCTTGGGCGTGTTCTGACTCTTCTGGAGATCTGAGACATTTGAAATGACAAAAGAAGTTGATTTTTAAACTAAGCCCTCTCGAAAATTATTGATGTCCCTCCTGTTTTGGGCCTCCCCACAGCACCCTGCCCGCCCCAGAACCCGACGGTGAGCCTGAACTGCAGCAGTAACGAGGCGGCGGTGTCGTGGGCCGGAAACGGCACGGCGCAGATGCACAGCGTCATGGCGGTGGACCGCCTCGGTGTTGACGTCACCTGCAACTCCAGCGATGACAGCTGCGCCTTCTCTCACCTGAGATGCGGGGAGATGTACACCTTCAGCGTCGTGGGCATGACTAACCACTGCAGGAGTGAAGCCAGTACCCCCATGGAGCTGCTCACAGGTGACACCTGTGTAAAAGTAAAATGATGAAAAACAGCAACTGCCTACTATTTATTAGTGGACATAAATGTACTGTATACAAGTCCTGGATGGAGATTCAGTCATTCATTCAACCTTTTATAAAAAATAAAAAAATAAAAATAAAAACAAAAAAATTCTGATTTTTCCCCCATTTTCTCCCAATTTGGTAGTCAATTGAACCCCTATTCGAATTCAATTCCCCTGTGTAGCAACCACTAGAGAATCACTGCTTTATAACCCAACCCCATCAGCCGGTAGTAGTGGAGGTTGCCACGTCCTTTTTCAGGGTGCGACGTTGTACCACCGCGAGGCCATTCATTCAACCTTTAACATTCTCTGTGACACAATGAGGGTGGGAATCCTCATTTGCAATGGTGCCGAGATACATTAAAACCAAAAAAAATTTTTTTTTTTATTATACTGAAAATTAATTAGTATAATTAGATATGTGTTGGAGTTGCACTTCATAAAATAAAGAATAAATAGGTTATTATATTATCACTGTTATTATTGTATTTTGAGATGTACTAATCATGAATTGTGTACTAATAATAATAATAATAACAATGTTTTTCTTTTTCTTAGCTCCTTGTGCCCCAACACATGTGATGACCAAATACCAGTGTGACACAAACATTGCGTTGATCTCATGGGACCCAGCGCTGGGTGCCACCATGTACACAGTGCGGGTAGAGGGCAACCGTGGGCACAGCACTTCCTGCAACAACACGGACACCCTGTGCACCCTCAACGACTTGGTGTGCGGACAGGACTACACCATCATCATCGTGGCAATGCACGATGACTGCACCACCTTTGCCAGCGAGACCGCCACCATTACCACAGGTGTGCACCAATCATGTTCCAGTTTTGAGTGACTGCACAATGACTGAACTTTTGCTGATGTGTTGATCCCTCTATGCTGGTGGTCATATCAACAATAATGCTGATAATAATCTCAGACAGCTTCACTTTGTGTGTGCATGTGTGGAATAAATGTATATATTATAGGACCACCAGTTATTGATAGTCCTATAATTTATTCATGGTGTGCTTATCTCATTGTTATTGATGAAATGTTTATTAGTGGACTGTCCTTATCCTTCTGGATTTAATGTCAATGGGCTAATCTCACTGTTCTGGATTAATTGACCATTACCGGGTTGATCCGTCTATACTGGTGTCTGCAGGGCCCTGCCCACACTCTCAGGAGCAGTCATCCCTGGACTGCAGCTCCAACTCGGCGCTGATCTCCTGGACTCCGGGAAACGGCACGCTCACGTACAACGTTTCAGCTGAAGACCTCAGCACTGGGGACTATGTGTCCTGCATCAGCAACGGGTCGGTCTGTAACATCTCTGACCTGCACTGCGGCGAGAGGTACAGGGTCAGCGTGGTGGGGATGGGCCTCACCTGTGACAGCCGTCCTGGATCCTGGATAGCAGTAAACACAGGTACTCTCTCCCGGGCATCTACTAACCAACCGCTCTCCCCCACATTTCCCAACACCTACTGCCCAACTGCTCTCCCCCACACTTCCCAACACCTACTACCCAACCGCTCTCCCCCACATTTCCCAACACCTACTGCCCAACTGCTCTCCCCCACACTTCCCAACACCTACTACCCAACCGCTCTCCCCCACATTTCCCAACACCTACTGCCCAACTGCTCTCCCCCACACTTCCCAACACCTACTACCCAACCGCTCTCCCCCACACTTCCCCAACACCTACTACCCAACCGCTCTCCCCCACACTTCCAAAAATCAGTTTAGAAGAGGTCACTGACTGCCATACTGTGTGACCCACCTTGCAGCTCCCTGCCCCCCCACCCAGCTGACCGTGCGTTCCTCGTGTGACTCCGACACAATGTCCGTATCCTGGGCTGCCGCCATGGGCGCAGTGACATACGCGGTGACCGCCGAGGCCAGTGATGGGCACCAGAGGACGTGCAACAGCAGCGGCCTAGCCTGTGACATCACCGGCCTGGAGTGCGGTTGGGAGTATGCGGTATGGGTCACGGGCATGGACGACGACTGTGCAGGGGCCAACAGCGAGATCCACACCCTGCGAACCGGTAACCTTGAAACTATGCACACAGCTGCCTAATGGCAGTAAAAGTTGCTTTTCACTCTTTAATTTATTCAGCATTAACATCACTTTGGCGGGTGTTCTCCGTAAACATTCCCATTAAGTGGGAACCTTGCGTTTAGCGCAATGCTGAAGGCAGATTCTGACAAAAAGATGTCTGACCCCTGTTCATATCCGTCTCCAGCACCCTGTGTTCCCCAAGCTCTGCAGCCCCACCTGGAATGCCAGGCAGGCGATTTAAGCGTTGCCTGGCAACGGAGCAGAGGAGCTCTGCGCTATAGTGTGGTGGCAGAAGGGAGTGCCGGGGACGTCCTGACGTGTAACACCGCCAATGCAACCTGCAGCTTCCCCAGCCTGCCATGCAGCCAGAAATACAACGTCACCGTGACGGCCAGCGATGACACATGCAACAGCTCTGCCAGTCTGGCCAGTGTTGTCATGACAGGTAATTCCCAAGTTGAAGGCCAGGACCCAGTCAACAATTGCTGCTAGTTAACTGACAAATCATTATCAGTGTCTGCTTTCTTTCTTCACAAACACAGTGTGGCATGTAAATTGTACGAAAGATTTTGATCTTTATTGACCTGCCTGGTAAAATAAAGGTAAAAAGACATGTTCATGTTGTTGATCACCAAAACTCACCCCAAGGACATTTTGAGTTAAAGATAAGGCAAAACGTTGGGTGAATTCAGGTTAGAGAGCCATCGCCAACTCCTTAGTGGGTACAGAGAGAGATGCGGCCCCTTAATCTTTCTTTCTCTGTCTGCCAGCCCCCTGCCCACCAGCCACTATCGACGTGACTGTAGACTGCTCCAACCAAGGAAACCTGACCATAAAAATCACTATTGAGATCAGGATCCCCTGGTGGCTCAGAAGGCTCTTCCACAATGCCACGGCTGTGGGCCCTCTCGGCCGCTCCCACACCTGCAGCACCACAAACTCCAGCTGCGACATCCACAGCCTCCAGTGTGGCGCGGAATACAATGTGACCGTCACTAGCTCCATGGATGGGTGTGCCGGACCGGCGAGTGCGCTGCACACCGTCAGGACAGGTGAGGAAACCCCACAGCACCGAGACCGGCTTGATGATGTTTGCCCATCCGCCACATAGGTTTCTTCTCATATCTTAGGAGAGTGAGGAACGCACGCCCAATGTACCGTGTCCATTTTCTCATTCGTGAGTAACAGAAGCTTGCGCTGGAGACAACAGTGTATGGCCTTTCTGTTTATATTTGGTTAATTGTGAATGAAGCAATTCGGTTTAAAAAAAAAAATTGGGAATTAAAAGGAAAACCTGGAAGAGAAAAGGGAAAAGGCGACGAGGGGGGCTGAGATTGAGAACGTTTTGTCCTTCTCTCCCCGCACAGCCCCCTGTGTTCCGCTCCTTACTGAGGTTGAGATGGACTGCCGGTCGGACACAGCCTCGGTGGTGTGGGCCGAGGTGGCCGGCGCGAGCCTGTACAGCGTCACGGCGGAAGATGGCGCGAGCGGGGGCCGGCATTGCGGGTCGAACGGGACGGGCTGCACAGTGACGGGACTGAACTGTGGCCAACTGTACACCTTCAGCCTGACTGCATCTGACGGGCAATGCAACAGCTCTCAGAGTAACGCCCTCCCCTCTGAGACAGGTGAGACACAGAGACAGGAGAGGCTATAAGAAAGGTTATGCTCTAAGACAGGTACAGCAGAATGACAGATGATTAGGCCATGAGACAAGTAAGGCAGAGTAACACATGAGCCTCTGAGACAGCTGGGAAACAGGTGAGACACAGGGACAGGAGAGATCCTAAGACAGGTAAGGCAGAATGACAGGAAAGGCTCTGAGACAGGCGAGAAACAGTAACAGCTCAGACACAAAGACTGACGGGCTCTTAGACAGGTGACCTGAGGCAGGTGACCTCCTGTAGGTCGGTAAACCACTGCCCTCCTCTGACACTCCCATCTCTTGCCTCCTACAGCCCCCTGCCCGCCACAGGATGTTCAGGCCAACGTGAGCTGCTCCAACCATACGGCCAGCGTTTCCTGGGCCCACAGTCAGGGGGCGCAGCGTTACACTGCCACGCTGCAGGGGACGGATGGGCATACCTACACCTGCACCACAGAGGACAGTACCTGTGAGGTCACCAGCTTGCCCTGCGGGGAGACCTACACGGTGACAGTGGTGGCCGAGGGACGCACCTGCAACAGCTCTCCCAGCTCAAGTTCCTCTATCAAAACAGGTGGGCAAACCATGGACCAAAACAAAACAAATAATATATAGAATTTTTAAGTTAATTTTGAACATAGAATTTTTCATTATTCGTTTTCAGTTTTTCAAGATTAAACATAGAATCTTATTTTTCTTTGTATTTATAAAAGGCCCATGTGCATTACAATGTTACGCATGTCTATCATTTAAGAATTAATTCACAAAAATAGCAAGAACTTGTGTATTTCAATACATTTAAATAAAATTCATAAATACATTTTTATACTGGTCATTTTGGTGAAATTTTCCCGCAGCGCCCTGCATACCACAAAATCTGACGAGCAGCACCAGCTGCGCGGACGGCGTGGCGACGATGCTGTGGAACAGCAGTAAGGGAGGAGTGCTGTACTCCGTGGAGGCCACAGGCAGCGACGGTCACCCCTCTGCCTGCACGTCCGGCGGGGACAGCTGCGACCTCACCGGCCTGCGGTGTGGGCGGAGCTACGTCGTTAGCGTGTCGGCCGGGGACGGCACTTGCTCCAGCGCCCCCACCCAGCCTGTGACCGTCTCCACAGGTAACGCGTTAACGTTTGCGGCTGCTCTGGTGAGCTGTAGGACTGAAAGGGGCCTGTTCACCACTAGTCCAATGACATATTTATTTTGACATTGGTTTCTTTTTCTATTATTAACATTATTTATTATTTAAATTGCACCTCTCTCCGCTACCCGCACACCAACAGAACAACTAAAGCACTGCTCCCATGCCCCCAAGCTTGTGAGCCGCTGACTATAGTACATCCTGCAGGCCACACAGTACTACACTATTGAGCTGGTGCTGATCAGCGCAGAGTTGTATCTCTCACTGACAAAAAATGGTAGCTTGTGCGCACCTGCCACTTCATCAGGAGGAATGAATTAAGCAGTAACCCGATGAATCCTAGCAAGCAAACCCAGCCTACCCCTATTGGATGAGGCCAGTTGCAGACCATCACTGTAGATTCCTGATCACAGTCAGCTGATGAGCCATGGGTGAGGCCCAACTGGTGACATCTCCCGAAGTTCGCAACCTGGGCGTCATCATTTGACCTCCACTTTTCTCCCCCCCCACATCAAAATCCATCACCAAGTCGCCTTTTACCCCCTCAAAAAAAATCCCGTCGTCTCCGTCTCTCTCTCTCTCTCTCCGTTGAGAGAACCCTCATCACGTTTTCATCCACCTCCGGCTCGACTACTGTAATGGAGTCCTGTCCGGGGTTCCAAGCAAAGCCAAGGACAGGCTCAATACGTGCAGAAACTCAGCTGCAGGGTTCTCACCTCACACACCACACCACACACCACCCACCCCCATCCACCACCCACATCCACTCCCGGTCCTCCCCGCCCCCCAAACAAACTCTTCCTCTCTCCAAATTCCTCCCTTTCCCCTTCCCCCCCCCCCCCCCCCCTTCCCCCCCAACACCACACCACCCCCCCCCCCATCCCACACTTCTCGGGCGGTCCTCGGTCCCTCCCCCCCCCCCCCCCTACTAGACTCCCCGGACAGACCTCAAAACAGCGCCCCCCCCCCCCTCCCCCTCCTCCCCCCAGCCCTCCCAGCCAAAATCCCCCCCAACCCCCAAAAAAATCTTTTCAAACACAACAACACTTTTTTTTTCCTCACACATTTTTTTTCACATTAGTTAATTCAGTTTTTTTTTTTTTTTTGTTTTTTGTTTTTGTTTGTTTTGTTTTGTTTTTTTCTCTCCCCCCTCCTCCCTCCTCCCCTCCTTCTCCTCCCTTTTTATGAAAGTTTTTTATAATAATATAAATTATTTATTATATTATTATTATTATTATAAGGCACAGCTAGTGCTCATGGTGAACACCTTTATGTGCTCAGCCACTCGGAAGCCCTTTATCCCTTTCTTTGTTTATCCGTTTCTTCATTCATATCTAAACCTGTGTTTCTTTGCAGTGCCGTGCACACCAGGAAATGTTTTGACCGAGGTGGACTGCGGGTCAAACACCATGACTGCGTCCTGGCTGGAAAGTGACGGGGCAGAGTACTACACTGCGACCCTGGAGGACAGTAATCGTCACAATACCACCTGCCAGAGCGTGGGCAGCTGGTGCAATATTACGGCTCTCAGGTGTGGCGAGATGTACCGCGTGACTGTGGCGGCTTCCGACTCCCAGTGCTCCAGCCCCGCAAGCCCCGTCTCCACGACCAACACAGGTGTGTGAATCAAGTCAGATTCTGACACCCCCACAGACGTGTAGAAATAATGATGTATGAAATTGAAAGTGAAAATACCATCAGAATTGACACCATGAAACACAGCCATTTTCATGCATAAGTTAATCAAGTAGTTGATGCAACACTCGGACTGACAAAAATCATTATACTGTCATATTTTATGCAAGGAAATGCAATATTTTTAACACTTCAGGTGGTATTTGCAAAAGCACCAAGTGTGAATTTGTTGTGCTTTTTTAATGTAAATGCTGTCAACACATTTCATTTCTTTCAATGTTGTAAAATGCAGGTGCTAAGCAACTGATCAATCGGCACCCGTGTAATGCATTGATTTTTGTATTAGTGTTTCACAATATGCATCTTTGATAATCACACACACACTCATGACAGTACGCGTGGGTTTAACGTTCAAAGGCTGTTTGCTTGCCTCGCAGCGCCGTGCTTGCCCAGCAACATCGAGGCCGTCATGGACTGCCAGGTTCAGACCGCCACGCTGTCCTGGTTCTACAGCGATGGTGCCCTGTCCTACACTGCTACGGCACAGACCCGGTCCGGGCACACCGTCGACTGCCACACCAACAACACCAACTGCGTGGTGACTGGCCTGGCCTGCGGGGAGCAGCACTCTGTGTCCGTACTGGCTCAGGGAGAGGCCTGTAACAGCACTGCGGAGATGGCAGGCCAGCTCATGACCGGTGAGTGGACCAAGGGCGTAGCCCGTAATACCAAGACCTAGCAATTCTCGCAATGTGTGATACACTGTACGCAGGTACTTATAGGAGTGTACAATTTTGTCCAAGATGGGCTGGCGTGAGGATAGTCTTTCTTTCCAGCCCAGCAAAAAAAATAATAATAATAAACTCAAAAGGTTGAGAGTAAAGACCATGATTAGTTAAGTCATCTTCATCTATTGTTACTCTACCTATTGCAATAGGATGTCTGATTAATCAGAGATTTTTTTCTGATTGAATAGTGTGATCAACTTTGGTCATTTTGACAGTAGTTTTTGATTGAATCAGTTCAATCTTTTAGGTTAGCATCTGCAGTAAAATAATGTGTGGGTAAATGAGGCAACAAAGGGATGTGCCACTGTGACACAAATAATTACAGCTGGACAGCTGAATTTTGTAATGTCACTAGCCACCCTCAACTTAAAAAACAAAATGATTGAGATGAAATACCAGAAGTGACATAGCATAAGGGAGTTCCTAGAGTGAGGTAGCTGCAGTTCAGTAGCCACAACTAGAAAGATGAATTCCACACTGGAGATGAATGAGGTCCAACATCCATTTAATTGTGAAGAGGAAAGACCACATTCGTACAATTCTGAGCCTGTTAGGCCTCCAAGGGACGGGGAACTCTATACCCTGACTGGTTGGAGTTTGTCCAGCCTGCGAAAACACAATAGCTCATTTCAGTGGTGGCTGCTAATACGAGGCGCTTGGTCTCCGCCCCTCCTGAGGCATTGCATTAAATTCCCCTCCCTCCCAAAATAAATAATCAAGAATTAGGCTATTCAGTAATATAAATAATTGATTCGAAATTGTTTAGTAATAAAAAAATTAAGTAAACATAAAACTAAGTTGAGTGCTTTCAGTGATAAAATGTGTTATATTATAATTTGTCGTCATTCGTCAACGTTTTCCAATGCAAAATCCAGTGTCCCAGCTCCCTCGGGCGCTTTGCGAAGATCAGTGAGTTGGTGCATGCCCAGATAGTGATCTTGGACTGAATCATTATCTTAGCTTTAGACACCCCTTAGGGCACTGGAAGTTAGCGCCCATGATGGTATTCACCAGTTGACCACTGGGTGTGACTTGTCACTCTCCTGCAGCTAGGATATATATATACAGTATTTAAAACATATTTAATATGTATATTTAACATTGACTTTCAATACATAAATGTAAGCAATCATATTCTGTCCACAAATTAATGTTTGACTGGAAAGTCCATTTCTGTGATTGCTGAACTCACATTAATTTGTAATTCAAATGTGGGATAATGATTTATTGAATCCATGGTAAAATGTTTCAAGGCCTAGATTTAAGGGAATGCTCACACTCTTAATCTCTTTGTACAGAACCTTGCGTGCCCCTAAATTTAAACGTCCAGTACAGCTTGTCCATCGGCCACCTGTTCTGGGATTACGCCATGGGTGCCACGTCCTACACTGCGGAAGCCATCACCGACCAGGGACTGAGCCATGCCTGCAACACCAGTGACACCAACTGCGTCCTGCGCGGCATAGCTTGTGGGCAAGTCTACAACATCACCGTCACTGCCCACAACGAGGCCTGCAGTGACATCGCCACTTCTGACATATTTTACCTCACCACAGGTAAGTCACATGACCAGGGGTCCCCACACTAGGAAGCCAATCCTATTTTATATTAATTATGAACTAAGAGGTGGCATGCAGTGCATCACACTGTGGATAAAATAGTGGCTGGTGTTGAGCTGCGTTCTAGTCAGTTGTACAATAGGCCATAGTATTAAACCTTTAGCTAAACCCATGGGTAGCAAGCTAGCTAAAGTAAAGATCCTGGCTATCTAGACACATCTATCTAAAATCACATATTGCTAGCTTACTTGCAATTTAGCTCGATTGTTCATGCATGCAGGCTAGCGTGACTTAGTTATGCTAGTTAACTGGCTAACTAACTACTGGATAATAACGACAGCTACAGCTAAACTGGTATAAAGCAAGACAATGATCTGTTATTGATAGATGGCTCCAGTGTTGTACTTGGAAGCAGAGAACACTGTAAACATCCTACTCAGCATGTGAGCTTCATGTGCCTCTTTTTGCGCAGGGATTGACACGTTTTGTATTTTCAGAACCGTGCCCTCCTGAGAACGTGCAGGCCAGCATTGAGTGTGAGAGCGGGGACGGACTGGTATCTTGGGAGCAGAGCGAGGTGGCTGTCGAGTACGTGGCCTTTCTGGATGGTCGAAATGGAGATTCGGCCAACTGCAGCACAGCAAACACATCATGCACCGTGGCCGGCCTGCAATGCGGCACAGCCTACTATGTCTACGTCCGAGCCTTTGGACTGGTCTTCAACAGCAGTGACAGCACCAGCGTCATCTTGACCACAGGTGACTGTCTGAAGCCTCACTGTGTACTCATTGCCAGTTACGTTGTGACACATTTACATGTATATAATGTAATGTAATGTACAAAGAGCTCTAAAATTTAAAATTAATTAATTGTTCCCACTTGGGAGATCCTTGATGTGTTCCTACCCTGGTTTGACCCGTGTCATTCTTGAATTACGAGAGCTTGATGAGAACTTTAAAAGTGTAAAAAAGAAAACCAGGCTGGAAAAATTATATAAAAGAGTTTTGCAGGACACTGACGAGGTACGATGTTGTGGGTGTGTCCTAATCAGGCATCCTTTGCAATAGATGACAATACATAGAAATACATAAAGATAACTTTAGATTAATTTGCTGTTTTGACTGAACACAGCGATTAGCCTCAAAAGCCTGAAAGCTAAACATGTCCTAATAACATGACTCTGGCACCCTCCCCAGCACCCTGTGTGCCAGACACGGCAGACGCCCAGGTGGACTGTGTGGCTGAGATGGCAATGCTCTCCTGGAACTTCAGCGACGGTGCCGAATCCTACACAGCCACAGTGGTGGCTGCTGGTGGTCAGCAGGCCTCCTGCACCACCCAAGAGAACCACTGCAACGTCACCACACTCAACTGCGGCGAGACCTACAACCTTACCCTGAACTCCACCAATCAGCAGTGCCAGATCCTCACCCCCACTGGGGTCACCTTCCAGACCAGTGAGTGGAGCTGTGAAACGAGCCATTTCACCAGTTATCTGTCTTTTTAACTGGAGAAGGTCTCATTTTCCACAGAGTTTGAGAAGGAACTTCACCTGGTTGACTGTTCATGGCTCATCTTCCAACGGATTTCAATCTTGTATTGGTATCCTATTTAACAGATCGCCTTCTCTTTATCTATGAATGTGACCTTGAAGCTTGACTGCATATTTTTCTTTATGGGGGAATTTCTCACAGGGTGTGCCATTTAAGAATACTGCTCTGTCCACCAAACTGAGATTTTTACTGTAAAATCAAAAGCTCTACATAAATACAACAGTATTATTATTGTCTCTGGCATGTGAGTGAAGTCCACCGCTTGAAAATCGGCCACCGTTTGGCATCGAGGAAAAAGGCCGATCGACCTCTAGCCCCTGCGCTCTCTCTCACACCCCACAGGGCCGTGCACTCCCCTGAATGTGGCAGTGGACCTGCAGTGTGGCACTCGTGCCGCTGTCCTCACCTGGCAGCACCAGGAGGAGGTAGAGCTCTACACAGCCAGTGCCGTGACGAGAAACGGTTCACAAGCTGAGGGCTGCAACTCCACAGGCGACACCTGCCACTTCCCCAACCTAGACTGTGGGGAAACCTACACCTTCACTGTCACCGCACACGCCGGCAGTTGTCACAGTCAACTCAGTGACACTGTGGTGATTGTTACAGGTAACCTCCTCCTGCTCTCCCCCAGCCTCGCCCAACTCTCATTTTGCCTGCATGCCATTGTATTGCTCCCAAAATATTTCCATATTTGTGTCCATTAAACAGTCAAAGGGCTTCTTTGGACATACAGCATTGTGCAGATATTTAGGTTTTCTTGGTAAGATTTCTCATTGTACTCCAGGAACATGAAAAAAAAAAAAAGGCACTTTAAGTTGCAGCTCAGAAAAACAGCAGTGTTAAACTGGTAAAAAAGAGAATGCATAAAAATATATAAATATAAAAAATAACAAATTGAAGTTAACCACACTGCTAATCGACACTGGATGTGTAGAAGCAATTCCCACATCTACCATAGTGTCTCTCCAAATGCTGTAACCTACAGAATGAGTACCGCCTGGTTCAGCCCCACTTGGAGGAAGGTAGAGTTGACTGAAATGTCACTCATTTTGTGATTGAAAAACTTTATGAGGAATGTTGATGCGGGAGTTTTGGTAATAACATTTAATTCCAGCATTCTGTACTTATTTTTAGTGAAGCATTACATTTGGTGAACTAGGAATTAGAAATGTGTGGACTTTCTTGCCGTTCACTCATCATTCTTGCTCTTTGAGAACCTGGACACAACAAGGTATATGGACAATTCAGAAAGCATTCTGCGCCGGGTTGTGGGACGGCGAGAAGTGAGTCTGATGTTCTGTTGTGACACCATTGTCCCTTTGTAACCGCAGAACCGTGCAGGCCTGAGCACGTGACTGCTCAGGGAAACTGCAGTCCGGGGACGCTGGTCCTGGACTGGGACGAGGCCGAGGGGGCGTTGGCCTACATTGTGAGCGTCGCGGGCGACCTGGGCTATATCAGGGAATTCAATGCCACTGAGAACACCCTGGAAGACGAGCTACCCTGTGGTCAGACCTATAGCATAAGAGTGGTTTCCCAGGACGACCGCTGCGAAAGTCCCCAGAGTGACCCAATCGATTTCACAACCGGTATGACCCACACATGAAGAGCCCGTTCCTCAGGACGCAGCACAATTCACTATATTGTTAGCCACTCTGCTTTGTAAATACCTGTCCTCTATGAATGCTTTAGAGCACTGGTTCTTAAACTTTTTTACTTCGGGACCCGGACTAGACATACTTTTTAAAATTGGGAAATGTTGTACCTTTTAGGTACCCATGAAGTTCACACACTACCATAGTCCAGTGGACTACAGACTCAATCCGGGACCCACCTCATACACTCCTGGGACCCATTGTGAGCCCAGACCCATAGTTTAAGAAACACTGCTTTAGAATAATAGCACTGCTCTGAAGCCACTTGTTTTGGCGTGCATACGCTGAAAGTCTCTCTGGTTAGGAGCATCTGCTGTATAAATGTAAGTGTAAATGCCTGCACTGTATGAAAGCTATTGAGTAGAAGCCTTGCTCTGAGACCCCCTGCTTGCTTCCCTCCTTAGTTCCATGCGAGCCTCAGCACCTGGATAGCTTCATCCGTTGTGAGGCCACCCAGGGCTCAGTGAGCTGGGGGGCAAGCGATGGGGCGGAGTCCTACATGGCGGTAGCGGTGGGCCAGGACAGCCACACCCACATGTGCAACACCAACGGCACGGTCTGCACCTGGAACGACCTGCACTGCGGCGACGTCTACACCGTTCACGTGCTCGCCCTGAGCAACTTATGCAACAGCTCCCCAAGCAACAGCACCATCATTCACACGGGTAAACTTTGTGTCAGGCCCTGCATGCCGTGCGTCAGCTCTTCTAAACCCTTTTATAGCAATGGCATGCATGTGTGGTACAGAATATGTGGGAAACCATCATGATTATACTACTACTGTTGCTACGACTACACATACATTTTTTAAATTGTGGAACAACAACCACCTGTTATACAATTTCAAAGGCCTCACCCTCCATGTGGCAAAAAGCAGTCTGGGAGTTGTGGTCCTAAATGACTCTCTTGCCTACAGCGCCCTGTGTACCTCAGAATCTGGTGCCCGCATTTGACTGTGGCCTGAAAGTGGCGTCTCTCACGTGGAATGCCAGTGAAGGGGCGCAGCTCTACATAGTTGTAGCAGAAAGCGGCGACGGCCACAGGTTGGAGCTGAGCACGAACGACACCGAGGCTCACTTCTCGGAGTTCACCTGCGGCCAGACATACAGCCTCACCGCTGCCGCCGTCGGCCGGGAGTGCAGGAGCGCACACAGCGCGCCAGTCCTCATACAGACAGGTACGTCAACCAGCGCGCAACCGCACTACCTCCAGGTCAAACAAAGTCATGTGACGAGTGGATGTAAGTGACACCACACGGGGCCCCCAGTGTTGCTCAAGGTTGAAGGAGTTGCTCCCAGTGCAGTGATGTGCTCCAGTCTGGATCTACTCTGGCTGGGAATCCCATGGAGTGACACATATGGAGTGACACATAAACAGTGCCACCCCGGAAGGTGGTGTGCTATTCCCACACCACTGCATTCTGCCTGCACATCTGTATGGTTGTTTGGCGCTCTAGCCAAGCAATGGACGCTGCAGTGATGGGAAGGGCCAACAATTACAATTGGCCAATTGAAATCCCAAATGCAGTGGAGAAAGTAAAGAAAAAGAGCTGGAAGAATGTGCTGCTTCGGCTTAAGTTTCAGAGATGGACACCCTTCCATTGCACCAGCCGTTTGAGACATTGCACTACTACAGGCTTCAGTCAGTGAGCATCCTGGTTGATTTTGTGCACTAACGGGCTTATAGCAAAACCTGAAACAGCTATCCATTGGTGTGCCATTTCCATCCCTGTTTTTAATGATTTTACTTTTACTTAAAGAAGTAGGTACATTTTTCATTGCAATAGTGACCTGGTGGATGCTTAGGGAAAGGACTGTGTAGCTAGGCAGGGGGATGAGGTGGCCGCGTGCAGAAAAAGAAAGAACGTCACAGTGTCCACTGCGGTGAAAACTATTTAGTCCTTACCTTTCCCCACAGAGCCCTGTGCGCCAACTGCCGTAAGCGCTGAGCTTGACTGCGTCTCCAATAGCGTCGTGGTGACCTGGACGGTGAGCAACGGATCGCAGTACTATAACGCCACACTTCAAGCGGCGGACGGGGACTCGCAGACCTGCATGTCCGACAACAGCGACGTGTGCAGTATCCCCAGCCTGAGCTGTGGTCAGACGTACACGGTGTCAGTCACTGCCTCCAACCAGCAGTGCAACTCCATGGCAAGCGTCGCCTCCGCCAGTCTCATCACAGGTGAGACCGGGGCCCACCACAGCGAGAGGGGCACTATGAGAAAGATCTGTGTGGAGGGGATTAGCCTCTGAGTCCGAAGGGGCTGCTGATGGTCAGACCTGTCATTGGTGGGATATTTTTGGTGTACCTCCTGCATTGGCCTCTCTGCAGAACAGCACTACCTAGCAGACTTTTAGTACCAGAGTGCTCTACTAAACAATTTAGGCCTGCTTTCCGTCGTGGCCTGAAAACACACCTTTTCAGGCTCCACCTGGACTAATACTTATCTAGGACCTCATGGTATGTCTTCTTGTTGAACTGTGTATTCAAGTTTATACTATTTAGAATAGAATTGTAGTAGATTGATTTACTGATTTACCCAGTTCACTGTGAACTGCATTGTGTTCGTTACTAGGGATAGCTGCTACTGTATGGGAATAATGTGCTTTCTTATCTGTTCTGTAGTTACTTCGATGACCTTTCTATATGCACTTACTGTACGTCGCTTTGGATAAAAGCGTCTGCTAAATGACTGTAATGTAATGTAATGTAGGCAGTTTTTAATCATTCCAGGTTAGGCTTTTAAAATAATGGCATGGTAGTTTTCATTTTTTGTACCATTACGCATTATTGTGATGTTGACAAACTAATTTCCTTTTTGGGATTAATAAAATCCACCCGTCCATCTAAGCCGAGCCTGTGTCCTGTCCTGTCCTGTCCTGTCCCCCTCCCACAGTGCCGTGCGCCCCGTCCAATCTGGCGGCGGACCTGGACTGTGCCGACAACACGGCCGCAGTGTCCTGGAACCACAGCCGGGGGGCACTGTCGTACAAGGTCATAGCTCAGAGCAGGAGTGGGAGCCCCTCCGACTGTGTGAGCGCCGACCCCCCCTGCAGCCTTGCCAATCTAACCTGCGGCACAACCTACGCAGTCCGCGTGGTGGCCGAGGGCGCGACGTGCACCAGCCTCCCGGGAGAGTTTGCGAGGCTTCAGACAGGTACCAACGAGCACAAAAATGACCCGAAGAAGAGCGCTGCAGAAAGAGATTAAATTATTTCTAATTCCATAATGCAAAAATGACTTTTTAGTGCTGATATCAACTTTTTCACCACACTATCCTTTATTTTAAACAAACTATATATTGTGGCCATGCTAAATTATATAATTACTTTTAGTTAATGCCTTTCTAAAATGAACAACTTGCATGGGTAATTTCTTTTTTTTATCACCCTTCATGGTGATTTCTACAAGCCTTAGTAAATTTCCCCAAAGGTTCTAATCCCTGTGGGCAATATTGGAATGAATAAATAAATACATTTATGAAGTTTACCTCTTAAGAGGAGGAATACTACAAATAGGGCTGCACGATTATGGCAAACATAATACTATTATTGCACTTTAACATTTTGAATGAACAGAATAATGCTTATATTTTCACATTTTCTAACCCAAACCCTCTACTGTGATGGAGGTCAAATAAGAGTGCTATTTTATATATAGAACACCAAAGAAAGCCCAGTAAAGTGAGGTTTCATACAGGTGCAGCTCAAAAAATTAGAATATCGTGAAAAAGTTCAATATTTTTTGTCACTCATTTCAGAAAGTGAAACTCATATATTATATAGATTCATTACACATAGACTGAAATATTCAAGCCTTTATTTCTTGTAATTTTGATGATTATGGCTTACAGCTAATGAAACCCAAAATTCAGTGTCTCAGAAAATTAGAATATTTTGCTTTAACATATTTTTAAAGTATCATATTTAATATTTGGTCGCATATCCTTTGCATGCTGTTACTTCCTGAAGTCTGTGACCAATCAACATCAAAAGACTCTCGATATCTTATTTTCAGGTACTGTTACAAGCGATACTATAACCTCTCTGCATTTGAACTGATCTCTATGAGAATTTGGGGGTAAGACTAGATTCAGCTGTAAATTATGCTGGTACAGTATGGAACACATGACTGGCGAAATGGCTGTACGTCATCAAGGGTCTAAGGTATCAAACGAGCCCCAAACCATCACTCTGCGGCCAGATATGGAGTAGATGTGGATGGATCCCTTTAAGGGTTGTTTCTCCTGACTTTTTTCCCCATAGAGTTCTATAGGAAAATGAGTCAGGAGAAATAACCCTTGCAGTGATCCATCCACATCTACTGAATTTGGGTTTTCATTAGCTGTAAGCCATAATCATCAAAATTACAAGAAATAAAGACTTGAAATATTTCACTCTATGTGTAATGAATCTATATAATATATGAGTTTCACCTTCTGAAATGAGTGACAAAAAATATTCTAATTTTTTGAGCTGCACCTGTATGTAAACAGACTGTGCCTTCAAAATCGTCATTCTCAATTATTCTTGTTATCGTTGAAAGCCAATATTGATTTCACAATTAAAATTTGATTAATTGTGCAGCCCTAACTACAAGTAACAAAAATGTCTTCACTGATGTTCTTCTCTTCTGAAAACCAGTGCCTTGCACCCCGGAGATCAGTGTGGCTCACTTGGACTGCTACACCAACTCGGCGTTGTTGGAGTGGAACTATGCCGACGGGGCCACCTCCTACACTGCTGTGGCTGAGTCCGGCAGCGGTGATGTCACAATCTGCTCCACCAACTACACAAACTGCGAGATCGGGGACATGGGGTGCGGCCAGGTGTACACGGTGACGATGGTGGCTTCGGACAGCCATTGCAATAGCTCACAAAGCGCCAGCTGGGAGATCACGTCAGGTACTGGCCGCGTCAAGCGCTGAATGCAGAGCGAGGTTTCATCAGCTGTCCAATCACTGACTTGTTTGAAGTAAAATAAGATTTTGCTCTGCACATAAAAACACAATTGTTTCAAATTTGTAACCGATAGCTCAGCCCATTATTAGTTTTATGAAGCCTAAATTGTCTTATTTCTAGCATGAAGTCTTCAGCTGTAGAAAACTGGAAGGTTAATTTAGAATGAGTTGGCCCAGTGTTAGTCCTGTTAGTGTGCTTTACTCTTCAGCAAACAATGTGACAAATTTTTGAGCCATCGTAACACACCAATCTCTGGCCAACATAGGTGCCTACCTATCAGTTACATTTGGTCATGTGGCCAGGTCTACAGACTTAGCAGTTTGAGAAGTTTCAGCAAGTTAGTTTGCTGCTGAGTGGAATCCCCTAGCAGGTGACTATGCAACCCTGCACCTAATGAGACTTGCAACTGCTTAAGCTGAATATGTACCCGTGCCGTTGATTTCCCAACAATTCACTGCTGCCTCTCCCCATCCCCCAGTACCCTGTGCTCCTCGGAATGTTGTATCCCAGCTGGACTGCGGTACCAACGGCGCCCGCGTGGAGTGGGAGGGCAGCAATGGGGCGGAGTCCTACGTGGTGAGTGCCGTTAGCAGGGAGGGCCATGTTGCCCAGTGCAACACCACAGGGTCGGCCTGCGAGGTGGTCGACCTCATGTGCGGCTGCACCTACAACGTCAGCGTGTCCGCCCTCAACGAGTACTGCAACATCACCGAAAACGGCGTCACACAGCTAAAGACCGGTGGGTACTTTCTGTTGCCATTTCTCAATATATTCATTCAGTTTTCTGAACTGTTGTATCTCCCTGTTTATGTTACAAATCATTTGTGAGGTTTTCGTGCCATAACGGTGACCGGTGGGCAAGGTGCCATTGTATTGCACAATCCAGTGATGTGGCTTTCTGTACGTTAAAAGATTTTATGAAAAATCTGTTGCCATTTCACAGCAACATTCCATATTTTCTCTGCTTCCTGCAACACAGCGGTCAGCAGTTGCAAGACAAAGTACAACAGGCTGTGGAATGTTCTTCTCTTTCCCCCTGCAAAATGTTAAAATGTGTGGACACACAGTGAGACAGACAAGCCACCGGCATAGAAATATCAGTTCACGGCCCTACCTACCTGAATAATGTCACTTAATGTCGTCCCCGCAGTGCCCTGTGCTCCGCGGCAGGTGGAAACCAGCGTCCACTGCGACACAGGAGCAACGACGGTGTCCTGGGAGCACAGCTACGGCGCCACCTCCTACACCGCTGTAGCCCAGGGAAACGGCGGCTACGCATCCTACTGCAACACCAGCGGCACTGTCTGCCAGTTCACTGACCTGCTGTGTGGCATGACCTACGGCTTCACTGTCCGCGCCTCCGGCGACGACTGCAACAGCACAGAGAGCAGCCCTGTGTATCAGGACACCAGTAAGACACTACACAGACTCTACACGACTGCCTGCAACAGGAATTCCCCTGTTTTTTCACCTACATTTTCATTACAAATGAAAATGGTGTCAGTCAATTTACCTAGAGTTAATAAGAGTTAACCAACCCAACTTCCTGTCTTAAACTTAAACACTGAAAATGCACATGACAATAAACCTGTGTAACAGCAGATTATGTACTTAAACATGTATATGACTAGTAGCAAATATATTATTTTAGGGCATAAACATCCCTTTTCCAGCATCTATAGTATGTGACCTGATTTATCTCCCCCATCCCGCAACTGCCCCCGCCCCCCCTGCCGCTGCCCAGTCCTATGTGAGCCCCAGAATGTTAGCGCACAGCTGGACTGCAGTAGCAACGTGGGCCTGGTGATGTGGGAGCAGGGAGAGGGCGTGGCCTCCTACCGTGTGCAGGCCATGGGCCCTGACGGGCACCGAACTCAGTGCAACACTACCTTCACCAGCTGCCAGCTGTCTGACCTGCACTGCGGCCAGCAATACAACCTGACCGTCACGGCCCAGGATGAGCTGTGCGACAACCGCAACTCCTTCCTGACGCTGCAGTCTGGTGGGTTTACCTTGACTTCAAGACTACATTACTAACTGGATTTATCCAATTGTGAATTATATAGGCCTATAGTCATTTTTAGAGTACTACTAATGTGATTGCTACCCACTCTATCGTACATGTAATAATCCAGTAATGTCAAGACTACCGTTAAAAAGCATCATTGCTATCCTCTAGTAACTTATGTACAGCGACTATATCACTAGCATTACAAATAATTAGTGCCACAATTGATCCAATTATATAATTAAGAGTTTGGGATGTTCTTGAAAAGCAGAACAACCTCTAATCACTGAAATTCTGAAGTTTACCAATGTGATTGTTTCTGCTGTAGGACCCTGTCAGCCCCGAAACATGCAGGCGACCCTCGAGTGCAGCTCCAGCTCCGCCTCCGTGACCTGGGACAGGGGCAGCGGCGCTACCTCTTACACAGTAGAAGGCGAGGCCACCGACGGCCACCAGACCTCCTGCAACACCAGCGCCACCTACTGTGACCTGGAGGGACTGCAGTGCGGTCAGACCTACAACGTGTCCGTTATCTCCCAGGACGATTCCTGTGACAGTGCGGCGAGTGAAATGTCCAGCGTGCAGACAGGTCAGCCGAGGAACACACCAACCAATATGTAATGTTTGAGTGCTCTTGCATTTTTTCGTTTAAATATGCCACATTTTTAGCTAGCTCCACAGCAAGGCTGAGAAAACATTTTCCTTCATTTTATTTGTTTGTTAGTTTTGAGGTATTTTTCTCTGGTGTTTTTGGTTAAGAATATTAGTGTGGTCTAACCTGACTGTGGTCATTAGAGATCCTTTGTCCTGGTCAGATTAACATACAAACCTCTCTCTCCATCCGACAGGCTAATCCCCATCCTACATCTGATTGACTATTCAATGCCTTGCTTTTCCTACCCAATTTTACTCCCCAGGTCATCGAGTTCTCAGTTGACCTACCTGGGTAAATAAAGGTCATTTTTAAATCAACTCTGAGCATCATCTTTTTCTGTCTCTCTTCTCCCCCAATTTCCAGCTCCGTGTCCCCCTCAGAACGTGGAAGCTCGGGTATCCTGTGACTCCGGGACCCTCGTGGTGACATGGCAACCCAGGGCAGATGCCGATTCGTTCCACGTGGTGGCTGACAGGGAGGACGGGGACGACCTTTCCTGTGATACCAGCAGCAATCAGTGCTCCATACCGAACCTGCCTTGTGGCCACAACTACTCGGTTAACGTCACGGCTGTCCGAGGAGGCTGCATTAGTGATCCGAGTCAGACTGTCCAAGTGTCTTCAGGTACTCCTTTGTCTCTAACCACACTAAAGGACATTCCCTACAGTGCTCTGTCTCAGTCAGCAACCCAACTATATACCGGAAAAAAACAGCTGTTATATATGAAAACAAGAAAATGTCTCCATTTGCAGGCTCTGAATTTCCTAATGTTTTGGGCATGAACAGGGGGCACAAAGGCCAAAATAAAATTCGAAATGAAGGCATCAAGGCCAATAAGCACATTGCAAAAGCACAATCCCCCACTATCAAAAGTTACAAGGGAAAGGAATACACACATTTAAAACTGTTTCCATTTAAATTTCTATTCTGAATCACCACTGATGACGCAATTGACCGCTGCAGGGTTCCAACTCTTTTCAAGATATTGTTTTCCAGGACATTTGATTTTTATGTGACCAACACCTGTACAATAGATTGTGATCCCGGAGATGGGGACAATGCACTTGCGAACAGGTGGGGGGCAGGATTGTGGATTGTGTTCGCGGACCGGAGGTGGGGGGAGAGATTTTTAGTGCACAGTTTAACCTAAAAATATTTATCAGGGCAACTAGCCTAATTGTTTTCCAGGACATTTGGGCAATTTTCAAATTTTCCATGACTGGAAAACTGCATCAGAAAATTCCTTGTTTTCCAGGACGGTTGGGAACCCTGCACTGTCAGTGGCTCAGTGCTATCCGTGAGTTTAGGATTGCTCTGTAAATGACTTCAGAGGCTTTTGGCACTGTTAATGGCTACATAAACTTATTAATTAACGTAAATTGCTCTACATTATACTGCGAGATTTATCAATTATCCTCCGGAAAACAGCCTGTTCAAGACTGCTTAACTGCAAGCAGACCAACGTTCCAGAACCCGGCAACAAATGTTGGGGGAATGCGAGTTGTAAAAGTCTAATTAGTCAGCGTAGGCCTATCGCATTAAAACTCCACCTAAGGACATTTTTTTGTCTACATTTATTTAAGATTTAATTCATATTTATTAGCATACATTTCTGTTTTATTCTAGCCTACTTAACTTCGCCGATTCTCAAGTAGCTAACGTTAAATTGATTTGGCTTGATTAGGCTTTAGAAGTGTTAAAGTACTTTACTAAGCGTTAGAGTAATCCTTAGTTAAGTTATTTTAAACAGTAGGCTAGAAGAAGCTTGATACGTTTAAAAACTAGTTTCACACAAGATTTTGGGAGTGTAGCCTACCTCAAGGATTTACTTCATGGACGCTTGTAGGCATGCGGCTCACGTGAAAGTTTGAAAGCACGACCAAGAGCGCGAGGCTGGCGCCGAGTGACGAAAATAACATGAGGAAAAAACTGTCGAACACGCGCACTATGATGTGCAGTGAAAAAAGCTCTAAAGAATTAGGCCTATTAGTGATGGGCAGTTCAGCTCTTTCAGTACCATTCGGTTTGAAGAGTCGGTTCCGAGTCGGAGTTGCAAGTTTTTGGTACTTCCGGTTAATACAGTTCGTTTGGTTGATTCTTTCGAACTACCCGAGCCGCATCTTTTTCTCCCAGCGGCGCGAGCTGGAATTTGAAGCTGTTTCAGACAGCAGAGTCTAGCTGGTGTGGTAGCAAATTAAGTTAGTAAACTAGCTTTGATATTTTATTCATACCTAAATCACCTGATTGATGCGCATTTTTAATAGCCTATGCTCAATGTTTTCTGTTCACTCCCCCTTACTTTTCAAGCTAGTTTGCAATCTCATCCCGTTTACATTTAAACCTAGGTTACAACTAGTGACACGGCTCCTGGCTGTAGTAGAAAGCAGGCAGAGTCAGAGCCAGAGCTAAGAGCCAGAGCCAAGAGCCAGAGCCGCGGTAAGCACGATTCCCTCGAACTGTCGAGTCGACTCAGACGACTCAGCATAAAGAGTCGTTCAAAAATACCGATTCGTTCGCGAACTGCACATCACTAAGGCCTATGAACACTAACTTTTTTCTCCTTTAGTTTAAGTGTCGCCTACCACGGCCAAATAGCCTACTGTAAATGTTATAGTGTTTATTTTGTAGTGTAGCCTATATATAAACACTAAGGAGTGTGACTGTGAAAAGCTACTAGCCACAAGCCTAAAAGAGAGGTAGCCTAGCATATGGCGAGAGCAGGATATTTCACAATAAAAGGTAGAATTTACACTTATTTTTTTTGTAGTTTTGAACACAACAAAATGCCATCTGCAACTATATAACTACATGACTATAACATGATTTTGTTATTGAAAATATGTGTCATGAATACATTTCATTAGTTGGTCAACCAAATGTAGGCTATGACTGCCATAGGCTATTTGGTAGTGTAGAATCCGCAATTACTAGACCAATGAGGGAATAGCTCGGAGCGAAAGTTTAAACGTGATGTATTCCACTCTTGCTGTGGGAAAAGGTAAAAGTTATTTAGAAATATTATTATTTTTTATTTTTTTATTATCTGACATTTATAATTATAATTTTTTTTTTTTTTTTAAACATGCGTGTAGCTCGGAGTGGTTGGTTACACTCTTGCCCTTAGTACCATATCATATTCAATAATATTTTTTTGCCGGAATCAATATTGCTTGCTCTCAAGCTCGTGGCGAACGCAGAGGTTTGGGGGGGGGTCTAGTCAACACAATACATTATATTATTTATAATAGTAGATAGTTGCGAGCCCCAGTACATTTAAAGGGCAGGGCTCCTAAGGCAAAAAAGAAACAAATACCGGCGTAAATGGGTTCCTTATCAAAATCTATAGACCCATGCACCATCTGGTGTAACTACTAAAAAAGTAATTAAAGGCTAATTAAAGAAAAAACAAGGCGATCCCCCATGGATTTCACATCAAAACACCACACCCGAACCGACACCCCACCTTTTTATTTTTGATTTTGTCTTTACTCCACCCAAACTTGTCCACCACCACGTCTGTACCACGTGCAGTATCTCCAGGCCGCTGATCAGTCGGTCCCCCCTCAGTAAGTAAGTATAGAGTGAAAGGTAGGGTATAAGATGAGAAAGACGAAAGGGACGATGAGAAAAAAAAAAAATAAAAAATAAAAGGGATAAAGAAACAGATGAGCTGCTCAGCTCTGAACAGCAGATCATGCAGCATGCAGAAGAAAAGGAAAAAAAAAAAAAGAAAGAAAAAAAAAAAAAAAAAAATGATTTATTATGGTAAATTAATGGTAAAGAATAATGAAGACTGACACACAAACAAACACAAACAACAAACAAAATAACACATGTAACACAACATAACAAAACACACACAAAAACACACAAAAACAAAAAAAACAACAACACATATCAAAAGTATATCACCAACCAGGAGAACACGGTGTGACCATGGTACCAGGAGAAATGATAATGGTTTATGCATATATTATGCTATCCCACCAGCACCCACCTCAAGCATGCCTATCCTATGAATGATGCTATGATGTACTGCACCAGGACCAGGAGCCAGGCAGATTCTCCTTCTTCTTCCCTTTTTGATCTGCTCTTCAAGCAGTGTCCACCCACAGCCCAATGCCCCCACCCCAAGTCCCCCTGTCCCACTCCACAAAGTCACGCAGGGACCACCAGCAGGGGCAGAGACCCCCCAGAGAGAGGGACAGGAGTACCCCTCCCCAAGAGAGACACAGTCATAAATCTAGTGACCGTAATGAGATCTCGATCTCTTCTCTATCCTATCTATCTATCCGGTGATATGATCCTATGATCCGGTGTCGTATGATGGGATATTTATATTCATATGGATCCTATATACCCTCTACTTCTACTTTATTTTTATTTTTACCCCCCCTTTATTTATTTTACATTCACATTTTTTCATTTATATACAATCCTTCACCACATTTTATTATTATTCCACATTATACTATTTTATCACAATTACTTTACAACACATTACATACATACAATTCAATATACATATTTTATATATACATATACATATAATATTCAGTCCATCTTGTTATACAGTTTAATAGTTCATTTCCCAGCTATATCCGTTTTTTTTTCTGTCCATGTGTCCTTTTCCTTCATGTGTTTCTTTCAGCCCTAGTTTCCAGTGCGAAGTCCGAAAGAAGGTTGGTTCTCAGGCCATTAAATAGTTTTAAGTTAGTCAGGTGTTAAAGGACCCTGTTTTAAGCTGCAAGGGTTTAGGTCAGGCCCCCCCCAAGCACACTTTTAGTAGGCTAGCTGTGAGTCCTGCGATGGTAAAGGATTCAAACTCAGTAAAAGTAAGGTGAAGTGGGTTCCTCAGAGTTCCTATAAGAATCAGATGAGTTTCAGACAACACATTTTCTCTAGGAATTGTGGCTGGGGTTTTACTGCCGTACATTCACCTTTATTGCGTATTAGGATCACATGTATTAGATCTTTCTCTCCTGTGAAGGAAATGGATTCTAAGTCATTAAAACTAGGGCGAAGGTCCTCAGAATGTCTACTATTCAAATCAGATTAGTTTCAGACAACACACTCACCCTAGAAACTGCAGCTGGGGTTTAACCCCTGCACATCCACCCTAATTTGCATTGTTCTAGAGCAGTGGTCCGCAACCGTGTTCCTGAAAAGCCTGTAGGTTTTCATTTCAACCCTATTCTGGCACACTTGATTCCACTAATTAGCAGCTCAACAAAAGCTCTAGCTGTTGAATGAGGTGTGCTTTGTTAGGGTTGGAGTAAAAACCTACAGGACTGTATCACCAGGATCAGGGTTGGGGACCACTGTTCTAGAGGCTGCTGACATGATTGCAAATTATATATTCTGTAGATTATTTAGTTAATCACCCTTACAAAAATATAGGCCTTCCGGCAAATTTGCGGCAAACCTTTGGCATTGTTGCTGCAGGTTTGCGGCAAGCTCATATTTTCAAATGCAAATTAGCTTTGTGGAAACTACCATTGTTGCCAGAAGTTCACCACTACCAGCAAAGTCTGACAAACCTCTGGCAACATTTTGTAGCAAACAATTTAGTTTGCGGCAAATGTGGTACATATTAGCTGCAAGTTTGCCGCAAACTATCCACCATTATTCCATCATCATGTCCATCAATTTGCTTGTTTTCATGAAATACCTTCGACAGGGTAAGTGAAGGTACAGCATGTGATTTGTATTTTTGGTATGTTCCAGCCCCGTGTGTGCCGCAGGATGTGATGGGTAACCTGGACTGTATCACAAACTCAATTTTGGTTGCATGGCTCCCTAGCCAGGGGGCACAGAGCTACACAGTGCTTGCACATGGGATGGATGGCTACAACTCCTCCTGCTCCTCCACCGAGCCCTCCTGCAATGTGCCCGACCTGCGCTGTGGGGTCCTCTATACCTTCAATGTCACCGCCTCTAATGGCTACTGCCACAGCCAGGCCAATACTACCTTCGAGTTAGAAACAGGTAACCATGCCAGCCTATTCATCTCCAACTCATGTGGCTACAACCTATAATTCTTAATATTCCTAATACAAACATACAGTTATGGCCCTTAAATCTTGCAGTTGTAAAGCTTAAAATAAAAGATTTGGCTTCTGGTTTTTTTCTGAAAGGATTGTCAAAACAGTGTTGCTTGAGACCCACTGGTGGATTGTGGGAGAGGTGCGGGTGGATTGTGTGATGACGTTAGAAAACAAATGTTTTTTTGTGTATTTATACTTTCCATTGAAATTTACATTGAAGTTACAGTGTACATGGAAACAGTTTGATAAGGGGTGGGTCACAATAAATGTATTAGCTTAGCTTTCCTAAGCATAAACTGTAACCATCTGTTGGGAACAACAGTTAGCATGCAAGCTAACAAGCCATGCGATTATGCTCTGGCAGCTCCGTGTGTTCTCAGCGCCATCAATGCCATAACCCAGTGCCACAGCAACACCATCCAGGTGACGTGGGAGTTGATTGATGGCTCGCCGCTGTACATCGCCACAGCTGAGGGCAACGACCACAGCATCCTCTCCTGTAACAGTACCATGTCCTCCTGTGACCTGATGGAGGCGCAGTGCGGTACGCACTACACCATCATTGTGGCTGTGTCCTCTGACCAGTGCAGCAGCCTGAGGAGTCCCCCTTTCAAGATCAACACAGGTACTCCCCCCCCCCCCCCCCTACTGCATTGCTGCCTTTAACCTCATGCTCTCAGCTGTGCTCTGTAATCAGCTACTGTCTTACGTTGTTTTGCTTCGCATCATACAAAAACAGTTGAGGGAAGGGATTTAGCTGTTCTATACCCCTTGTCTACTGAATTCAAATTCAATTCACATCAAAAGCATAGCCCCAGTTGGCCTTCTACAATTAGGTTCTGCAATTTATTGTGTACCTATTGCTGTTAGTTTGTACTTTCTGCTCATTATGATTTTGAATTTAATATTCTAGCAATGTGCCCTGTAATGAAGTCATGGAGTGGTTTGTAAGTGCTCACTGCTTTGCATTGCACTGTACCATCCTACACATGCTCTGGATCCTACACATGCTCTGGATTCTACACATGCTCTGGATCCTACACATGCTCTGGATCCTACACATGCTCTGGATCCTACACATGCTCTGGATCCTACACATGCTCTGAATCCTACACATGCTCTGGATGTCCTGTGTCCTCTAGTGGGCTGTACTAGAGTGGACGATGAGAAGCATTTTAACTGAATTTTGAATTGTGATTCAAGCTGCTGAAATGTGCAACTGGTTACCTACCTCTGGTTCTAGAATCATGTGTGACCTCAAGTTTCCTCTCTGACCTTTCAGCGCCTTGCACCCTTGAAGAGGTGGTCACCCATGCAGATTGCGAGTCACAGGGCGTCTTTGTCTCCTGGGCCCCATCCCTCGTGGCTGAGTCCTACCACCTTACAGCCATGGGGAGAGACGGGGACTTGCGGGAGTGCAACACCACGGACACCAACTGCACCTTTGAAGAACTGCAGTGTGGCCAGCCTTACAGCCTCTCTGTGATTGCCAGCACTGAAAATTGCACTAGTCTAGCCAGCTTGGAAGTCACATTCAACTCAGGTACACGCACCCTTCGCACCAAGCAGGGACCTGCGGTCAGTCTGCCAAAATACTTCCACTCAATTTATAGGACTCACTTCAACGTGTCTCCACATTGATTTTGTTTCATCATCTATAGTGCCCTGTATGCCGGACAGCTTGTCTGTGGAGATCGAGTGTGAGAATGGCTCAGCGGTGCTCAATTGGACTGAGAGCGAGGGAGCCGTGGAGTTCTTTGCCTGGGTGCAAGGTGAAGATGGAGACATGCTCTACTGTGACACCACGGACACATCCTGTACTATTGAGGGACTGGAGTGTGGGGCCCTATACAACTTCTCCGTGCAGGCTTCGGATGGCATCTGTAACGGCTCATTGAGCCAGCCACTGCTGGAGGGAGCAGGTAACTTTGCTCACTTAAATATAGTAAATACATATAACATGTACACAGTACATAACATATAACATGTACACAGACCATGGGACCATGGGGGATTTCTAAGTTTGTGTATCTGTACCTTGACCTAGAGATCAACAGTCCTGAGTTTTAGGGATGTATTTTAAGCAGAGGCAGACTGACACATGGCACAGTGAATGATGCATGTTAACTGCAATTAAACATTTAAGATCTGAGTTGGAACAAAGAGCAAAAGCCTCTAAATCCATGGTGGACCCCGCTGGTCAAAAGATGGTAGTCTTTCAGAACTGACACAAATGACTTGCTTGACATTGCTGCCCCTTGCCTCTCCAGTTCCCTGCCCACCGGACACAGTGCGGACGCAATTATTTCCCATGCGGGAGGAGTCGCAGGTGACGAGGGTGTCCTGGAGCCGAGTAGACTGTCCGAATGTGACGTACCTGGCGGAGGCCACAGGGAACATCCAGGGCGATGACAAGGAGCGTTTTGAGCTGTCCTCTTATTGGATGGATCGCACCTTCTTTGAGTTCCTCCTGCCTTGCAGCTCCTCCTACAGCATGACTGTGAGGGCCAGAAACCCTGCAGGCAGCAGCCAGCCCTCTGAGGCCAGCACAGGAATCACAGGTACCAAGCAGGTTGACTCTGAAGGCAGCATGAAAAGCCAACAATTATAGATTTAGTACATTTTCTAGCAACTGTATTACTGTGAGGGCTGAAAGTGGGGTGGGGCTTGGTTAGTGGATGGGAGATCCCATAGAATAAACTGGAGGTGATGTAGATGGACCAGCTGGGAGCAGTGTTCGTTCTGGATCAAGCAGACAACCGGCACCTTTTTGATGAGACATTTAACATTAGTCCTGTCACATATAGTTAAATATTCCATGCCATCCCTTATCAGAAAGAGTAGGGGTTCATTGGTTTTCTGGCCAAATTTAACCCAACAATATTGAACATGACACTAATTTAACTATTGTGATAGTTAGAACCAATGTTTAATCCAAAACAGCATTCTACATAACAAAAAACAAATTAATGAATAAATTAACAAGAGTCTAAATGGCATAATCTCCTTTCAGCTCCCTGCCCTCCACTGGATGTCACATTCATCGAAAGCAACATGTCCACCATCCTCTCTTGGAATGCCTCCGTCTTAGCGACAGAATATACCGTCTATGAGCTGTCCAGCACTGGCAGGTCAGAGGTCTGCAACACTGCACAGCTCTCTTGCCCACTGGACAGTGTCAACAGGAGTGCCATCGAGGTCACCGCCAGCAACTCGGCAGGGGAGAGCAACCCAGCAAGAGTCATCCAAGGTAGGGACTTTAACACATAGTGTACCCCCCTGAGAACACATGCATATAGACAGGAGTGACACAATATTAACTGCTCTTGTTTTTAGCTTTTTAGAGTCAGCAGTGTCAAAGAAATCGATATCATGCAAAATATAGATCCAATATTTCAGAATTGTATTTGCTTCAGTCACTTCGGTCAGCTCAACATAAAATGGAAAGAAAATGAAGGAAATGGAAATATGACTTAAAATAGAATCAGCTTCTGTTTAAGCCTTGACACTTGACATTTTTATAACACATCCAGTGCTGCATCGCAACCGAAGAGATCTGCCCGATACCGAGGTTACTGGTAAGTAATGGAATTACAGTCATGTACACTACAGTATATAACACCAGTGAATACAGTAAATACATTAAAGTCACAATGAGATAATGTGTCTTTCACTACTTTTTTTTTCTTTCAACAGGAAGGCTATCCACTCCAGAGGTATCGGTGACGGCCCTGAATGGTTCCTCAATGAGAGTCGAATGGACAAGCGTAACCGGGGCCACATCCTACAATTTGACTGTCCTAGAGCAGTCCAGCACAGGACCTCACAGACCAAAAGTACTGACCGTGACCAGTGAGGAAGCCACAGTCACTGACCTCAAGTTTGCCACGAAGTACTGCGTTGTGGTCACTGCCAAGACCTCCCTTAACAACATGACCGCTTCTTCTCAGCCTGTGTGCGCAGTCACCGTAGTCCAAGTAAATAGTTAATTCTACTGACTTCAGGCATCCATCGACAGCAGTGTATGACGCAGCAAAACTCTCCAGTCGAAGAATAGATGCTGAGATCCAGCCTTATTTCAGAGCTGACGGGAGCGGCAAGGAAAGAGCAAACTTTTACTCTTCTGATTAGTGAAAGCGATTTTCTGTCCATTTCTGAAATTCCTTTTTTTATCGAGTGCATTTTCAATTAAAGCCGTTTTTTAGACGAGGTTGAATTAAAGCCATGAATCTGAATGATTTGCTTTTTTACACAAACACTAGCTTTGTTTAGGTTGAATAACTGAGGACTGAAATACAATAAAATAGCAAGGAACAACTTTAGTTTTCACAAATCACAGTAAGAGGTTGGTAAAAAAGGAAATTTTAGAAACCTCGGCCAGATTTCAAAGTATTTCTTAATTTGTATGTATAATTATATCAAAATGTTACTTTCCAATAACTGTTACTTGTATTTTATATTCTCATTTCATTTTAATCACATATGTACACAAATGTGAACATAGATTTAGATCAAATAAATATATAATTTACCAAGCATTGTTGTTATACATCATACTGTGCAATGTACTTTATAATTTGTGACAATGTGTGAAAATCTATTAGCCTTATTTATTACGCTCAACCCATAATTTAAGGAATAAAAATATGTTCAAATAATTACTTGCGCCATGAAAAGCAAACTGAAAATTAAATTTGCACTATGGTTTTAGAGTTTGAACAAAACACAAAGTTTTGATTTGATTAGAAGACAAATCAGGAGCTAATCTATATCCCAGATTAATTTGCCTTTTACTGTGGATCCCTGGTATTCTTTACATGGCTGAAGAAATGCTCATTTAAATTTCTTCATATACCCAATACAACTTATTCTCTCCCCAGTCCTTTAGTTAAAGTGATACTGCAGTGAAAAACAGACTTTTTCCGTTGAAACCCGATGTTTTGGGTTAGATTATGATCATACACAACTGTTTATGTTTAAAAATCTCATGTTTAGTTTTTGTGTAGGCTTACCAATACGCTGGTTTCCGGGGATTCGTGATGTCACAAGATCCTTAACATAAAAATGGGTGAGGGCTCCGTTTGTTCAAAACTGAGTCAGTTCACCAAAACACACCCTTTCACTCCTTGACCGTATGAATATTCATAATATGACTACGTGGCATCATCGGCATATGACCACACCTACTCACAAGTTCAAGTTCAAATTGAAGCGGTAAAAAAGGCCTTAGAAAAGGCTCTGCAGTATCTCTTTAATGTTCCCCATCCATGGCTAGGAGAACTTCACCTGTGTCCCATGTTGTGCAAAATTAAATACTGATGTTATGACGCAAATATCTTAATATGTCCAGGACAACCACGTCATGTCATATTACACTCCGTGCTCTACGAATTTGGTGCAAAAGTATATATAGAACATTCACTGGACCAAATCAATAACTTGTATGAACAAAACTATTTCTTGACAACAGAACAAGGATAATTTCAGATCAGAGGATATATTAGCATGTGAAAGCTCAGCTCACTTTGCACTTTATGAAACATCAAACCCATTGCCTACTTTGAACTAAAGGTTACCGCTTTCAACGGCAACCCATAACATAACACAACTGCAATTATCCCTTTCAAGAAAGTATTTTATTAGGAAAAAAAAACAACACAGAAACACAAGTAGATTGAAACCAAACCTCACAATTTCAATGGACTTGGGTACCTTGTAAAAATTTACCCACCGTGGTCGCTCCATTGGATTCAAAACATTTTCAGACCTTTATTTACAAAGTTGGATCATGAAGACAAAAACGTTTCATAAAAAAATTAAAACCTTTGCATCATCTCGTGTGAAATGGACTACACTACACGGGCCAATGAGGACTGCAATGGTGTGACTTTTCCAGGAGAAATGTACCATTGAGCAACTCTGGGATTGCATGGGGAGTGCCATGTTGATTCTGTTTAGCTGTCCAGTGTTCCTTCCTGTCGGTCTGAGCTTACACTTCTTTTACGCTCTTGTTCCATCTGCCCATTCCCCTTGGTGTGCTCCTTCTGGAGTGACGGCTCTTTGCTGTGGCTACGTTTTGGCGGTTGCTCTTCACTACCGCTGCTCCTGTTTGACTGCTCTATACTGCTGCTGCGCTTGTGCGATCGCTCTTTGCTGCTGCGCTTGTGCGACCGCTCTTTGCTGCTGCGCTTGTGCGACCGCTCTTTGCTGCTGCGCTTGTGCGACCGCTCTTTGCTGCGCTTGTGCGACCGCTCTTTGCTGCTGCGCTTGTGCGACCGCTCTTTGCTGCTGCGCTTGTGCGACCGCTCTTTGCTGCTGCGCTTGTTTGACTGCTCTATACTGCTGCTACGCTTGTTTGACTGCTCTATACTGCTGCTGTGCTTGTGCGACCGCTCTTTGCTGCTGCGCTTGTGCGACCGCTCTTTGCTGCTGCTGCGCTTCTTTGAATGCTCTTTACTGTGGCTGCGCTTGTTTGAATGCTCTTTACTGTTGCTGAGCTTGTTTGAATGCTCTTTGCTGCTGCTGCGCTTCTTTGAATGCTCTTTACTGTTGCTGAGCTTGTTTGAATGCTCTTTGCTGCTGCTGCGCTTCTTTGAATGCTCTTTACTCTTGCTGCGCTTCTTTGACCGCTCTATGCTGCGACTGCGCTTATGTGAAGGTTCAATACTGCTGTTGCCCTTCTGTGACTGTTCCATACTGTGACTACGCTTGTTCGACTGCTCTTTGCTACGGCTGCGCCTGTTTAAGTGCTCTACGCTGCCTTGCTTGTTCGACCGCTCTTTGCTGTGGCTGCCATCTCTCCTCTTAGACTCCTTAGCCTCTCTGTCTATCCCACCCTTGCATTTCCCCTCTCTGCTCCCACTTCGGCTGGCTCTCTTGACCTTCCTCTCCTCTCTCTTCTCTTCTCTGTCCTCTTTATGCCTTCTGTCCTTGGAACGTTCCTCCCTCTCCCTCTCTCCATCCCTGTCTTTGTGGTCACGCTCTTTCCTCCGGCTCCTGTTGCTCTCACCCTCCCTCTCCTTCTCTCTGTGGTCGTTCTTCTTGTCGCGGCTGGCGCTGTGGCTTTGCCGCCGGTCCCTGCTTCTGCTGCGCCGGCGCTCCAGGCTGAGAGAGCGCCGTCGCTCTTTGTCCCCCCTGTGCGCCCTGTCTCGGTCCTTCTCCCCCCCATCTCGCTCCTTCCTCTGCCGGTCCCGCTCCCTCTCCAGCTCCCGGTCAAAGCTGGCTGGCCCCCGGCCGTCTTGGTGGTGGCTTCTGCTCCTTGACCTCTTGGGGGACCGACGAGGGCTCGGTGTCCTCCTGGGGGTCCTACAAAGAAAATGGTACAGCTAAAAAAAACTCCTGTACATGCCCACTAACAAGTTCACTAACGCCTTCTGACAAATTTAATCTTTTTCCTCAACCGTGATTTTTTTTTCTCCCATTTGTGTGGGACTGTTGACCACAGACAGTGCATGATTCTATACCAGTCTGTGAGGTGAATTCACAGGATGAGCCACCGAGCTGCATGGTTTTCCATAAAAGCGAATCCCCCTGTTGGTTGTTGAACTTGGAGATAGCGAAACCTACCTAGAGTGGCGGCGTACTGCTTGCCGTGCAGGCTCCTCTGGAACCGGCTCCTGGGATTCAGGCTGAGGGACCTTCCTTGGCCGGCTCTTCATCTGCTGGTCAATGGCCTTCTGGACAGGCACAGGAATGCGTGGGAACAAAGTGGAGAACCACTCCAGCTTAGTTAAGAAGGAGCGTAGCATCTCTCCAATGGTCATGACACAACCTCCACCGGCCTTCACATCCAGCTCCTGGAAAAAAACAAGTTATACCAAAGCCTTTATGACAGGTTCCAGGAACCAAGCCCACCCTGGCTTCCTCACTGGCTAGTTCCTGATCCCTTTCAAAGCCCCACACACTGTGACTAGTACTTCATTTGTGGATTCAAAAATTGGTCTAACCACCAAGTCCCCATTGCTCACCTGAGTTTTTTTGTTGAGCATGAGATTAGCATTGTTACATTCAGAGATGTCTGAAAACAATGTACAAGAAATTAAAATTAGCTGTTGCTCATCGAGTCAAATGGTATGTTTTTCACTCCCACTACTGTGTTTACACTACAGGCTCCAAAAATTGCTAGACAATAGAAAGCCAGCTGCTTTTAATTTTTTTTACGAGGCATACCAGCGTTACAAAAAATTAGTTTTTAAAATAAATTAAATGACCACTCTTCTCAATAAGGGTCATTACCGCAACATTTCCTTCCTTCACGTGTCACCTCATCATTCAGGTCTTTAGCCAGCTATTGTCAGGAGTCAACCTACAGCGTAAGCACATAGAAGAGGGCTCATACCAGCTGCACATAAACAAGGGCCAAATGCCAACAGCTACTTGAAATCAGACATAAATTAACTGTGCAGACACAATCTCCAATTAACCTGCTGTACAGAAGAATTATTAAAAAGGAAAACTTGGAAATAAGCCAGTCAGGGTGAAGTAAAAATTATAAAAACGTTTAAAACAATGTAGTCGTAGGTCACTACATGACAATCACGTCATAGCCAATGAAAATCTAGCACTGACCAATTTCCTCAAATAGCAAAAATGAATAATGTAAGGCAAACACTGCTTTAGATTATAATTTATCAGTCACATCCCTTCCAACCAATTTAGCCATTTAAATAAACGTTAATTTCACAAAGGGAACGGCGCTTAGTACGAGTGCTGACTACATTTTCAACAGGGCGTGCTTTACCATTTGTTTGTTATACATTTTAATAAGTTTAAGCTCATCTTGACAAGGAAGAAACATCTACTCAATTACTAGGAAAATTGAGATATTTAAATGAGAAACGGTGTAAGATACTAAAACTGCACTGAATTGTACACCATGCACAAAATAAATAAAACCAGCCGTTTCCTCTATTTCAGGATGAATGCTTAATATGTGGGCATAATACAGCTATAGGATCAGGAAAAAGGAAATGCACCTTTTCATACTTAAAATATCACTGAAAGGACATACAGGAGGCAGTTGCTCCTCAATTGGATAATCAAACTGCTTTTAGCCCACATTGATTGGCTAAATTGATTACTTACAGAATAACAGGACAGGCACTGCATGCCATAAGTAACATGCAATAGAAATTAAGTACAAAATTCAGAAATAAACAAAATAGAACCATAAAGGCATTACCCTTTTCCACATACCTCCTCATCATCAAGGAAGCCATCAAACCAATCCACTAGGTCTGCTGGGGGTTGTGTATATCTATTTCAAAACACAAAACAACGAGGTCACTGCTGTGTGCAATCCTTACACACTGGCACAAACAAAGGAAAATGACCAAATCTCATTAGATAAAATTTGCTCTTGAAATCTACACCAGCATTATGGAAACCCTTCAATTTCCAAAACTGTACCCTGTTCATAATACGTTGAATGTTATAATGGTACTATGAATGTAGCACTATAATCATTACTAGTAGTTAGTGTATACATTGGTTTCCCTTCTCAAGACACTGCTGAGACAATTACTCCATATTAACAACATAAAGTGATGCATAATTATAAATGGCTAATAAACGTTTTTTATCCATAATTAAAGCAGCATTTAAATTAAATGCAAGTGATAATAGTGATCAGCTATCCAAGTGAAAGGTTCAAAGTAGAAGCTAACCTTATGTACATGAAGCCAAGGGCCCTGATGTAGGGCGAGTCTGAGTGTGTGATGAGTCCCATCACCTGTTTACGAGTGAGCTTGAGGGTAAAAAGTTTGTAGAGCAGACAAAACGCAGTGGAGACGATGCCTCCGGTTCCAACACCACGGACCTGCAATCAAAACGTTTTCAAAATCAATGTTCCGTTTCCATTTTACTGAAGTTACTGTGCTTTAGATACAGGTTCTTGGTAGTAAAAAATCACGTACTTCTACTTACCCCTCCGCACATGCCGGTCTGACCCGCCGTTTTCCTGCTGCCTTTCTCCCACGGCTCTACATGCGTCACCTGCATAACACAGTCCGGTCAACAAGGTACCAAATGTGTGTTCAGCCTTTTCACGTTGCTCGTTTATTTTATTTGGAGGTTCAGGTCCATTCACATACATAACGTACGTTACTGGATCATGGTTTAGACCACACAGCATGCTAGCGAGCCAGCTAAATACGCACGTCTCGTTTCGTTTATCGTTACGCATTCATGTCCAGAAAGTTTCGTTGGCAATAACGTTAATCGTTGTTCACTCAAAACGGTATAAAAACGTCAGTAGTTTATTAGCTACTAATTTACAGCCAACTAGAGACTGCTAAGTAGCCCGTGCTACAACGCACGCTCGTTAGCTAACGTTAGATAACAGTTAGCCACCACCGCTAATTCAGTCCTCCTCTGTAAACTGGAAAATAACCTAACATTTGGGACAATTAAACACCATTAATGTTAGCAAGGGGAACCGTTTGGGTGATATAATCAGTGTTGGTCATAAACAGAGCTAAATGACCGAGTGACTGTCGGATGATGCGAACAAGCTAGCTGTAAAAAGTTAGCCACACTAGCTAAATCTCTGACGCAAAATACAGCGGGAAGCTGGCTATAGATAGACGACGGCTAACGTTACCTTGAAGTAGATCTCGTCCACGACCTCATGGTAAGTCTTCAACTCATAGAGCTGCACCTTAAAATACGGCGATGAAAGAACGTTGGTGAGAATCATGGGGTTCAGGTTCATCGTCTTCTCGTTGCCCCACAAAGGCAACACATTTCCGTGTTTCCCCGACGCAGCGGGCTTATTCAAGGCCTGTTGCGGCTGATTCACTGCCACTAAAGCCGCGTTGTTTGCCATCATAATCTTCTATGATAGCTAGCGAGCTATTGAATAGCTTAACACTACGATTTACAAGCAGGTTATCTCCTGATTTTTTTTTTCAATATATTGCCATTTAACCGGTTCCAACGTTTGTATATTTACGGTTAGCAAATTATTCAAAGGGTGTACAATATGTCCAAAAATGAAACTCAATCGCTAACGTTAGCAATAAATTCCCTGCTGCTAGCTCTCAGTTCTCGCTAATGCCGGAGAACAAGATGGCCAGGTTTTCTGTAACTACCGGGAAAGAACCGGAAATTACTATTTTCTTGACGTCATTCCACACAGAAGTCTCCGCCCAGGGTCTCAGCAGCACAGAACTGCAGCCCCTCCCCATAAAGCAGCCCCACGTTATTAAAAGACGAAAAGAAAACAACTTAAAAGCAGCCAGTAAAATAATCACTTGTAAGTCAATTGATGAATGACGATGGTCAGTTATTTAGGCTAGCCTACTTATGAAAAATTTCTCTCAGAGAGTAGGCTATATGAATTTCCTGTCACCCCTAGAGAATACGCTGTTGTGTTTGATGCAATCGCAAATGGTGCAAGCATGCTATTGATGTCAGCTTCTAAAGATAAAAATAGCATTGTTCCTAATTGAACCCCTGATAACATACAGACGGGTGGCAAATTAAAGGAAAACCCCCTAGAGGTCCGGTAGCTCTGTTATGCTGTGGGGGGGGGGGGGGTTTCTTGGCATGGTTTGGGTCCACTTGTCCCCTTAGAGGGAAGGGTCACTGCAAATCAATACAAAGTTTTTTTTACATTTCTATATTGATGGGAGTGGTCTCTTCCAGGATGACAATGCCCCCATCCACAGGGCACGAGGGGTCACTGAATGGTTTGATGAGTAGGAAAGTGATGTGAATCATGCTATGGCCTTCGCAGTCACCAGATCTCAACCCAATTGAACATCTATGGGAGATTTTGGACCGACGTGTTAGACAGCGCTCTCCACCACCATCATCAAAACACCAAATGAGGGAATAACTTTTTGGAAGAAGGGTGTTCCATCCCTCCAGTAGAGTTCCAGAAACTAGAATCTATGGTAGACTAGAGGTAGAATCTATGCCAAGGTGCACTGAAGCTGTTCTGGCGGCTCCTGGTGGTTGGTTTTTCCTTTAACTTGTCACCTGTCTGTATATTCGTAATATATGCCATTTATTGAGTGCAAAAGCCACCAACAACTAAAAATATTATTCAAAGAAATATTGCTTATAAACCTGATGCAGTTTTCTTTTGGAGTAATTTATATTTAATGACGTAGATTGGAGAAACGTCTGGGTTTTATCAAGAATATTTCGCCTTACAAATAAGGTGTGTGAGGTATCTTTTAAGGTGTTACCCAGGTAACACAAAACTTTAAGTTTAAGATGGATATGGACACACTGCACATTCTGTAACGGTGTTGATGAAACAATAACTGTCTTTTGGGAAGGTACATATTGTCATGTTTTTTTGGAATGATTAAAATCATTGTATAAATGGTAATATTGATTTTTTTTTTAAACTGAAAATTTAATGTACTATTTGGTGTCTCAAAAAATATTCTAAAATAAAAAAAGTGAAAGAAGTACATTACATTACATTACATTATAGACATTTAGCAGACGCTCTTATCCAGAGCGACGTACATAGTGCATTTTCAAACTAGGAACAAGAACGTTTAAAAACAACCCTAAAAAGGCAAATATGAATCTAAGTACTAGGCGCAGTCAGTATGATTGGGGTTTTTTTTTTTTTTTTTTTTTTTTTGGGGGGGGAATTACACAACATTAATAACAATAGTCACAGGGAGGTAGGGAGGGGTGGAGAGAGGTGCAGCTTGAAGAGGTGAGTCTTCAATCTGCGCTTGAAGGCAGTCAGACTTTCTGCTGTTCTGACCTCCACGGGGAGCTCGTTCCACCACCGTGGGGCCAGGACAGACAGACGTCGAGACCGGGTGCTAGCATGAAGAGGGGGGGGTACCAGTCGTCCTGAGGAGGCGGAGCGCAGGGATCTGGCAGGTGTGTAGGGTCTGATTAGTTTTTGGAGGTATGGGGGGGCAGAACCTCGGACTGCCTGGAAGGCGAGCACCAATGTTTTGAATTTGATGCGAGCCATCACCAGTAGCCAGTGGAGGTCAATGAGCAGGGGGGTGACATGGGAGTGTCGGGGGAGGTTAAAGACCAGGCGCGCTGCTGCGTTCTGGATAAGCTGAAGGGGTCTAATGGCCGATGCTGGCAGGCCAGCCAGGAGAGAGTTGCAATAGTCCAGGCGAGACAGCACCATTGCTTGGACCAGGAGCTGGGTTGAGTGGGTGGTGAGGAAGGGGCGGATTCTCCTGATGTTGTACAGGAAGAACCTGCATGCCCGGGTTACCGCTGCGATGTTCTCGGAGAGGGACAGCCTGTTGTCCATCACGACTCCGAGGTTCCTGGCACAGGGCGTTGGGGTCAGTGGAGTGTCCCCTAGGGAAATAGAGAGATTGAGACAGCAGCCAGCAAATAAATAATACAAAAAGAAAACATTTGTATCGCTAATTAATCAGTTACCAATGGCCCAGAAATGTGTATGGCCCCCATGCAAGTGGGGTACCTGGTATAACGACCTCGTTTCCCCACAAAAAACAAATACCCATGTATCCAGCAACATTTTTGAAAGATGTATGTATATATATATTTTTCATATATTATTCTAGACTGACCCCGTTTGAACCAGAGGGTTCTCCTGTGTCCCTTCCATCATATCTACTGCCTGATACGATTTACTCTAGTTAGTTTGGCAGTTTGTTGATATACTGTGTAATGAATTAGAATTACCAGCAGATGTCACTGTTAGCCAGAAGACAGAAGTATATAATATATAAATATATAATAATATTTTACCGCCCAACGCAGGGCTGTGTATGTCCAATTCTCACCCCTAATTTGGAATGCCCAATTTTCCCCCACCCATGTTCATGGAGCAACGTCACTGCACAGTACACACAGGTATCGGACATAAACCCACGGCTTTCCTTGAAACACGTGGCTCAGCCACCTGTTGGCAGAAGATAGGAGTTGCTCAAATTTCAGTTGCCTGCTGATGTAACTGTCCAGGATAGTGTACACTATGTATCTTTATAATACGTGAGACTGCTATTCATCATTACAGTACTGGTGGAAGCCCTCAGATAAGAGGAGAATATTTTATCAATTCATATATTTCGACCTCAAGGCTTGCTTTGTGCATTAGATTAACTCGATACCTACAGTGCCAAAATGGTATGGATGGATAACTTGAAAGGTTTTTTCTCCTGACTCATTTTCCCATAAAGTTCAATAGGAACATTTGTAAGGAGAAACAACCGTTAAAGTGATCCATCCATATCTACTGCATATCTGGCAGCAGAGTGATGGTTTGAGGCTCGTTTGATACCTCAGACCCTTGATGACTTACAGCCATTTTACCAACCATGTATTCCATACTGTTCCAGCATAATTTACAGCAAAATTTAGCCCCACTCCCCAATTCCCATAAAGATCCATTCAAATGCAGAGACGTTATAGTATCGCTTGTAAGAGTACCAGAAAAGAAGATATCAATAGTCTTTTGATGTTGTTGGGTCACAGACATCCGAAAGTCATGGCATGCAAAGGATTTGCTACCAAATATAAAAAATGATTATTATCCAATATTTCTTGATGCCCAAAAATGAGGGGAACTATGTACAAAAGGTTCGATAATTTCTAAACGGTTCATCCGATATGGATGAAAATACCCTCAAATTAAAGCGGACAGTCTGCACGTCAATCACTTCACATCTTTTCAAACTTAAAGTGCTAGGGTACAGAACCAAAATAACAACAAGACAACTGATAATTTTGCAGTGGTCTCTTCATTTTTTCCAGAGCTGTATATGGCGAATACAAAACAGCCTTATACTGATAACAAAAATGGATCCATTGAGCTTACTTTGAATGCCACATGGGAGCAGCGTTTAACATTTAATAGGTAAAAATCACACAAAATATTAGGAATGGCCCTACAAATTGTCGGTTAGCAAGATACTCTATGCACAGGCCAAAAATGGTTATTATGGGAATGGGCTTCCTAAAATAACATGGCAAACTTCCATTTGAGGAAAATAAGACACCTAAAGTGGTTCATGTACCCTTTAAAAAAAAAGAAAAGGTAATGTATGGTCCTTTATCAAACATATATAGAATAGAATATCTTTGCTGAAATAAACCAATCAGATTTTTGCTCAGGTTCTTCATTCATTTGGTAGCTCCTGGTGGGGGCCCAAGTTACAAAGTATTGTGTAGACCCTGTATTATTATTTGCAACATTGATAGCTGAACAAATAGTTTATCTGCTGAAGGTCCCTGTCAGTTCCCCCGTGGGTTTCCATGCTATTTAAAGAACTGAATATCATGATTAGGGTTAGCTAATCTTTCCCAATCAGATATTAAAGATCATCCCATTCCCAACGACACTTCTGAACAACAAGATTATCCCTACAAGGAGTCATTTGTTTATTTTCTAAATTACTCGACATCTTATATTCTCAAAGCATGAAGATTTCTCACAAGGACATACATGTGACAACTAGCTTGTTATTAAAATTATGAGTATTAGACTGAGCTTAGATTTATCTGTCAATCTTTAATTACGTATTTGTTTGGTGATACTACCATTTGCACTATAAGTCAGATTTTTAAATCAGCTCCGATCTGTAAGCAAGTGAGATACAGCCACTAAATAGCAATGAACCTGGATGGCTAAAGCCAAGAAAAGCAGCCGCTCATTTTGGGTCCGTATCTGGGACAGCTGTTTTGATTTAGCGGTTAACTGAATTGCAAGGTAATTTTACATTTAACAGAATTAAAACAAACATTGCAGAAAAGCCAGCCTCAATTTCAGTTAAGTCCGCTGCTCCGACTGTGTCTGGAATAACGAAGTGACAAATGCCATATAGGCCATATGATATGGCCACCACGGGCCAAAACATGAGCACAGAATTGCAATTTCCTTACGTGGTTGATTGCATCTTACAGAAACCCGGTGAAGGCCATGTGCATGGTTCTGCTCAGGTCATGGCCAAAAGTGGCACCTTTATATGCATTATATTTGACATTCATTATATTTTGTGCTCTACGCCCTGCAGGTAAGCACTTGCCCCCGACACAAGTTCTCCACGCAGGCCGCACTGACATCCATTCCTTATTAGAATACATCTGTGCAGTTTGATGCTTTAAATTAATTCAAATCTACGAAAGGTCTGACCCCAATGGTCAGGTCTCAGGTGCGAAGAATTCTGAATTTGTGCGACCGCATAAGTCAACCAATGTTACAGCACTGGAGCACGACATGGCTCTGGAAATGATTGAGGCCTCCTGATTTAAGTAGAAATTACAGCGGTGAATGTGCCAGAAAAGGCAAAGAGTGATTAGTCTAAAATATGTCATGATGAGATTCCTTGAAGACAAATACTGCTGGAAAATGGGCTTGCTTTGCCTTGGTATTAAATGTAGATTATGCCAAAGCATACAAGGTCTTCAGGAGACAGAAACTACCTTGTGTGTGCAATGATTTAGCAACTTTGTTTTATAACGTTTTGCTCATTAAATTTTTTTACCTTTGCATTTCAGGATTTTTAATGAGGTCAATTGGTGTAGACATCAATAGCTGCATTTAATTCATTGCAATACCTTGACTATTGTATATTTATTTCCTGTTTTGCTGTGGCATTGACCACTGCTTATAGTCAAGGCTACATAAACAAGGTTACTTTAATTTCAGATTTTGACTATCACACCTTGGGCATAACTCCCAAGTTGAATATAATATTGAGCAACATCACTGTTGCACTCTGACTGGTTATTTGAAATGAATTGCAATATGATATCCCATATGTACTTTGTAGATTGCAGTTCTTTCTATACTGGAGTGGAATTTAAGGTTGTTAATGATTATAATCCGCCCCACAAAAAATAAAAGTAAACCAAGAACATTTTTGCTCCTGTTCACAGTATTTCAACCTGTAACATTAAATACGATATTATTACATTTTCTCATTACATTTTTTTTTATTTGAATAAATATAGATTTAGGGAGATTCACTTTTTGGTTGCCAAAATATACAGTACTATAACTGAAATATGCAATCTTACATTACTTTTCTTGCCACTCTCTTTAAATAATTCAAGATGTGTAAAAATAACACATTACCCAATCTAAATTGACATAATGTTGGACTTAGAAAATGAACAACAATGTTTGTTGCTCAGGTGCAAATTTATTTAGCTATTTCGTCCCACTTCACAATTTAATATCCTGATAGATTTACATTTCAAATCTACATATAGTTGATTTAAGGACAGTAAACCACATATTAGAAATGTACACGGTGTATACTGCATACAGGTGCAGCTCAAAAAATTAGAATATCGTGAAAAAGTTTAATATGTTTTGTCACTCATTTCAGAAAGTGAAACTCATATATTATATAGATTCATTACACATAGAGTGAAATATTTCAAGCCTTTATTTCTTGTAATTTTGGCTTACAGCTAATGAAAACCCAAATTCAGTGTCTCAGAAAATTAGAATATTGTGAAAAAGTTCAATATTGGAAACTCATGGTGTCACGCTCTAATCAGCTAATTAACTCAAAACACCTGCAAAGATTTTCTGAGCCTTTAAATGGTCTCAGTCTGGTTCAGTAGGCTACACAATCATGGGGAAGACTGCTGACTTGACAGATGTCCAGAAGACAGTCATTGACACCCTCCACAAGGAGGGTAAGCCACAAAAGGTCATTGCTAAAGAAGCTGGTTGTTTACAGAGTGCTGTATCCAAGCATATTCATAGAAAGTTGAGTGGAAGGAAAAAGTGTGGTAGGAAAATGTGCACAAGCAACAGGGATAACCGCCGCCTTGAGAGGATTGTAAAGCAAAATTCATTCAAGAATTTTGGGGAGCTTCACACTGAGTGGACTGAGGCTGGAGTCAGTGCATCAAGAGCCACCACGCACAAACTAATCCAGGACATGGGCTACAAATGTCGCATTCCTCGTGTCAAGCCACTCCTGAACCAGAGACAACGTCAGAAGTGTCTTACCTGGGCTAAGGAGAAAAAGAACTGGACTGTTGCTCAGTGGTCCAAAGTCCTCTTTTCAGATGAAAGTAAATTTTGCATTTCATTTGGAAATCAAGGCCCCAGAGTCTGGAGGAAGAGTGGAGAGGCACAGAATCCACGTTGCTTGAAGTCCAATGTGAAGTTTCCACAGTCAGTGATGATTTGGGGTGCCATGTCCACTGTGTTTTCTGAAGTCCACAGTCAACGCAGCCATCTACCAGGAAATTTTAGAGCACTTCATGCTTCCTTCTGCTCACAAGCTTTATGGAGATGCTGATTTAATTTTCCAGCAGGACTTGGCACCTGCCCACACTGTCAAAAGTACCAAAAGCTGGTTCAATGACCATGGTATTACTGTGCTTGATTGGCTAGCAAACTCGCCTGACCTGAACCCCATAGAGAGTCTATGGGGTATTATCAAGAGGAAGATGAGAGACACCAGACCCAACAATGCAGACGACCTGAAGGCCGCTATCAAAGCAACCTGGGCTCCCATTACACCTCAGCAGTGCCACAGGCTGATCGCCTCCATGCCACGCCGCATTGATGCAGTAATTCATGCAAAAGGAGCCCCAACCAAGTATTGAGTGCATAGAAATGAACATACTTTTCAGAAGGCTGACATTTCTGTTTAAAATATCCTTTTTTATTGATCTTATGTAATATAAAAATTTTCTGAGACACTGAATTTGGGTTTTCATTCGCTGTAAGCCATAATCATCAAAATTACAAGAAATAAAGGCTTGAAATATTTCACTCTATGTGTAATGAATCTATATAATATATGAGTTTCACTTTCTGACATGAGTGACAAAAAATATATAACTTTTTCACGATATTCTAATTTTTTGAGCTGCACCTGTATATAATGTATAATGTGCTTATAAACTTGTGAAAATAGCAGTTTAAGGGGAAAACAGAATGACAGACACAGTTAATGCAAGTGTTTTGCCAACAAAACATAATTTTATTCGAATGTATTTTATACTCTTTAACATAACCATATAAATATAAACAATGAATGTGATGTTGTTCTTCCTTCTAGAAAATGATTAGTCACTGCATTAAAGCAATAACAGACACTGCTGTATGCCTATTCCAGTGCATTAAAGCAATAACAGACACTGCTGTATGCCTATTCCAGTGCATTAAAGCAATAACAGACACTGCTGTATGCCTATTCCAGTGCATTAAAGCAATAACAGACACTGCTGTATGCCTATTCCAGTGCATTAAAGCAATAACAGACACTGCTGTATGCCTATTCCAGTGCATTAAAGCAATAACAGACACTGCTGTATGCCTATTCCAGTGCATTAAAGCAATAACAGACACTGCTGTATGCCTATTCCAGTGCATTAAAGCAATAACAGACACTGCTGTATGCCTATTCCAGTGCATTAAAGCAATAACAGACACTGCTGTATGCCTATTCCAGTGCATTAAAGCAATAACAGACACTGCTGTATGCCTATTCCAGTGCATTAAAGCAATAACAGACACTGCTGTATGCCTATTCCAGTGCATTAAAGCAATAACAGACACTGCTGTATGCCTATTCCAGTGCATTAAAGCAATAACAGACACTGCTGTATGCCTATTCCAGTGCATTAAAGCAATAACAGACACTGCTGTATGCCTATTCCAGTGCATTAAAGCAATAACAGACACTGCTGTATGCCTATTCCAGTGCATTAAAGCAATAACAGACACTGCTGTATGCCTATTCCAGTGCATTAAAGCAATAACAGACACTGCTGTATGCCTATTCCAGTGCATTAAAGCAATAACAGTCACTGCTGTATGCCTATTCCAGTGCATTAAAGCAATAACAGTCACTGCTGTATGCCTATTCCAGTGCATTAAAGCAATAACAGACACTGCTGTATGCCTATTCCAGTGCATTAAAGCAATAACAGTCACTGCTGTATGCCTATTCCAGTGCATTTAAGCAATAACAGACACTGCTGTATGCCTATTCCAGTGCATTAAAGCAATAACAGTCACTGCTGTATGCCTATTCCAGTGCATTAAAGCAATAACAGACACTGCTGTATGCCTATTCCAGTGCATTAAAGCAATAACAGACACTGCTGTATGCCTATTCCAGTGCATTAAAGCAATAACAGTCACTGCTGTATGCCTATTCCAGTGCATTTAAGCATCTTTATTGACAGAGCATTTCCAGCTGAACTGTCCCGGTTCTTGTTGCTACTGCGACATGATTGAATATAATGTTTCCTGCCACAATGGTCTTGTAAGTCATTCTTCATATGACTTATTGGTGAAGAAATATCAATGATAAAACTATAAAAATCACCATTATTACTAGTCAGATTTGAAATTTAATCTAACATCTAATTTATTTGGATATTGTCATAAAGGACTCTAGTGTTTAAACAGAATCCCTGTTCTGCTGTTTTCTCACTGCTTCTCAGGCCCTTGCCTCTGGTCCTCATTTTTAATTGACACTTTGTGTCACGAACCAAACACGGGCTGAACCCAAAAGCACGACCAAGAGACAGGGAAACAGGAATGGGTGTTTATTAGGAGCTTTGGGGTAGTCCCAAGCTCAACACAAACTTAACAAAAAGTCAAAGAGTGTCCAGGAAGTAGCGAACTGCTCCAAACCGGAGCTGGGCTTGTACTGGGCCAGGAGGCCCACACTGGAACCGGATCACGGGAACGAAGGTTTGTTCCGAACCGGAACTGGACTTGATCTGGACCGGAAGATCCAACAGGAACTGGATCACGGGAATGAAGGATTGGTTCCGAACCGGAACTGGACTTGATCTGGACCGGGAGGTCCAACAGGAACTGGATCACGGGAACGAAGATTTTGTTCCGAACCGGAACTGGACTTGATCTGGACCGGGAGGTCCAACAGGAACTGGATCACGGGAACGAAGGTTTTGTTCCGAACCGGAACTGGACTTGATCTGGACCGGGAGGTCCAACAGGAACTGGATCACGGGAACAAGGTTTTGTTCCGAACCGGAACTGGACTTGATCTGGACCGGGAGGTCCAATAGGAACTGGATCACGGGAACAAGGTTTTTGTTCCGAACCGGAACTGGACTTGATCTGGACCGGGAGGTCCAACAGGAACTGGATCACAGGAACGGACTCTGGACCGGAGGGTCCAACAGGAACTGGGCTGGAGGCAGAGAATCCAACTGCGCAGGCAACGTTAGTCTTGGCGGGGGTATCGCAACACATACAGGGAGACTGGACTGCTACAGGCTGGATCCAAGTGGCACACTGGTCTAGGAACCAAGGAGGTAGATCGGGGGAACCCACAGCAGAGTTTTAGTTAAACAGCACCAACATACAGGAGACCATGACACGCACGAACAACATTAACGAACTGGTGCCGAATAGCAGCCAGCGAGAGGTATAAGTAGGGGAGTGAAATTGAAACCAATAACCAAAAGCATGAGGAATGTAACCGAGGGTGATTGACTAATTGACTGGTGCGGAATGCATGCAGGAAGGGGGAAAGGAGATAGGTTGAACCTAAAGTGAGGGAACAGAGAGAATCAGACAGAAGGGACACGCCCAGCCTGTAGCGACAGGGAAAACACGGACACAGGGAATCCATCATGACACGGGAGGAAAGGGAAAACATGGAGAACGGACAGGAAGGGAGCGGAACGTTACAGTACCCCCCCCTCAAAGAACGCCACCTGGCGTATCCGGAGGCCTAGTCTTGTCCGGGAACTGCTTGTGAAAGTCCGAGATGAGAGAGTGGTCCAGAATGAGGCTCTTGTGGAGCCAGGACCGCTCCTCCGGGCCATAACCCTCCCAATCGACCAGGTATTGGAAGCCCCGGCCCTTGCGGCGAATGTCGAGTATCCGACTCACCGTGTAGGCCGGGGCGTGGTCGATGATCCGGGGCGGGGGTGGAGTGACCGCCGGGGCACTGAGGGGGCTGGAGGCGACAGGCTTTATTTGGCTCACGTGGAAAACGGGGTGGACCTTAAGGGAAACAGGAAGGGAGAGTTTAACAGAAACGGGGTTGACCAGGCAAACAATGGGGAAGGGACCAATAAACCGGGGTTGAAGTTTCTTGGATGACGTGGGGAGGGGAATATTGGCTGTGGACAGTCAGACCTGCTGACCGGCCCTGTACTGCGGGGCTGCGGTCCTGTGAAGGTCCGCCAGACGCTGGGTACGGGAGTTTGAGCGAAGGAGTGCGGTGCGTGTGAGTTTCCACGTCCGCTTGCATCTCAGGAAGTGGGACTTGACGGTGGGAACTGCCACCTCGGCTTCCTGGGCCGGGAGGAGGGGAGGTTGGTACCCCAATGAGCACTCGAAGGGCGACATCCCCGTGGATGCGCACTTCAGGGAGTTATGCGCATACTCCACCCAAGGGAGGAAACGGCTCCAGGAAGCGGGGTTGCGAGCAGTAATGCACCGCAGGGCGGCCCCCAGGTCCTGGTTCGCCCTCTCCGCCTGGCCGTTAGTCTGGGGATGGAACCCCGACGACAGACTAGCCGACGCACCCAGGGCCACACAGAACGCCTTCCACACCTGGGAGGAGAATTGGGGCCCACGGTCCGATACGATGTCGGATGGGATCCCGTGCAGCCTGACAACGTGCAGCACCAGGAGCTCCGCTGTTTCGAGGGCGGAAGGGAGTTTGGGAAGAGGGATAAAGTGAACCGCCTTGGAGAACCGGTCCACAATAGTCAGGATGGTGGTGTTGCCCTCTGACAATGGTAGCCCGGTGACGAAGTCTACCCCAATGTGACTCCAAGGACGGCCCGGGACAGGGAGGGAGTGGAGAAGCCCGGAGGGAGGCTGGTGGGATGCCTTGCTCCTGGCGCAAACGGGGCAGGCTAGGACAAACGCATGGGTATCCCCCTTGAGGGTGGGCCACCAAAAGCTCCTCCTGACCAGGGCGATGGTTCTGGCAACCCCTGGGTGACAAGCCAGACGGGAGGCGTGAACCCATTCCAGAACCTGGGGACGGACAGAGTCGGGCACAAACAGAGAGGGGTTAGGGTTATTGCGGGGATCCGGTTGGGAGGCCTGGGCGGCCTTCACGACTTCTTCGATCTCCCAGGACACCGCAGCCACAATACAGGAAGTGGGTATAATGGGCTCCGGGTCAGCAGGACTGGAGGGGGGGGGGAAAATGCGGGACAAGGCATCAGCCTTGGTGTTACGAGAGCCAGGGCGGAAGGTTACTGAAAAATTAAAACGGGCAAAAAACAGCGACCACCTAGCCTGACGGGCGTTAAGCCTCTTGGCGGACCTAATATAAATTAAATTATGGTGGTCCGTGAGGACAATAAAGGGGTTACCTGCCCCCTCCAGCCAATGACGCCATTCCTCCAGTGCCAGCTTTATCGCTAGGAGTTCCCGGTCCCCGACATCATAATTGCGCTCAGCGGAGGACAGTCTCCGGGAGAAGAAGGCACAGGGATGGAGCTTGCTGTCCAAGGCGGCACGCTGAGACAGAATGGCCCCCACCCCGGTGTCGGAGGCATCAACCTCCACAGTAAACTGACGGGTGGTGTCGGGGTGACAGAGAATGGGGGCAGTGGAAAATCGGGCCTTGAGTTGTTCGAAGGCCCGTTGAGCCTCGGGATTCCAGCAATAGGGAATGGACGTGGAGGTGAGTTTGGTAAGTGGGGCAGCAATGACACTGTAATTGCGGATGAACCGACGATAAAAATTGGCGAACCCGAGGAACTGTTGGAGGTGCTTACGTGAGGATGGTTGGGGCCATTCTGTCACCGCCTTGACTTTGGTAGGGTCCGCCCGGATACTGCCCTTCTCGATAATGAAGCCGAGGAACGGGACAGACGAGACGTGGAACGAGCACTTCTCGGCTTTCACGAAGAGCTGGTTCTCCAGTAGCCGCTGGAGAACCTCCCGGACGTGGAGAACGTGTTCCTGGGGGGATTTGGAAAAAATGAGGATGTCATCTATATAAACAAAAACACTTTTGCCCGACAGGTCACGCAGGACATCATTCACCATCCCCTGGAAGACTGCTGGGGCATTAGTGAGGCCGAACGGGACCACCAGGTACTCGTAGTGGCCCAACGGGGTGTTGAATGCAGTCTTCCACTCGTCCCCCTCGCGTATACGCACCAGGTGGTACGCGTTACGGAGGTCGAGTTTGGTGAAGATGACTGCCTGGGAGAGGGGTTCAAAGGCAGTGTTAATGAGGGGAAGAGGATATTTATTACGGACCGTAACCTCATTGAGGCCCCGGTAGTCGATGCAGGGCCGCAATGAGCCGTCCTTCTTCCCAACGAAGAAGAACCCTGCACCAACCGGGGATGAGGAGGGACGGATTATGCCTGACGCAAGTGACTCGTGGATGTAGGTTTCCATGGCCAGCTTCTCCGGCCCTGACAGGCTGTAGAGGCGACCAGATGGAAGCTTGGCTCCCGCCAGCAGGTCGATGCAACAGTCGTAGGGTCTGTGAGGAGGCAAAGACAGAGCACGTGACTTGGAAAACACTTGCGACAGGTCATGATAATGGTTGGGAACATTGGCTAGGTCGGGTACAGGAGGGATAGGTCTGTTACTCGTGGCCCCCGGGGGGGGGTAGAGCAGAGCGGAGGCAGTTGGCTAGGCAGTGACCGCTCCATGCCAGGATGCGACCGGCTAGCCAATCGATGTGTGGGTTGTGGAGGCGCAGCCAGGTCTGTCCCAGGACCATGGAGGACTGTTTGGAGTGAATCAGTAGGAGTTGGATCGTCTCCCGATGATTGCCAGAAACAAGGAGCTGTAGGGGAACGGTGGAGTGGGTAACTAACCCCAGACTCCTACCGTCCAGGGCGTGAGCAGTGATGGGGTTGGGTAAGGCCTCCGTGGGGATCCCGTACCTCTTGACAAAGGTGATATCAATGAAACTGGAATCGGCCCCGGAGTCGATTAGGGCAAATGTAGAGGCGGTGTTGTCCCTCCACAGGAGAGTGACCTTGAATTCAAGGCGGTTCTGGGCCGCATGGTTTGGGATGATGGAGCTCGTCAGTACACCCAGTCTTACTGGCGAGCCCCTTTCTTTTGGGCGGATGGGACAAGAAGCTATTTGGTGGCCTGTCTTGCCACAGTAGAAACAGGACTGGGTGCGGAAACGGCGTTGGCGCTCCTCGGCGTCCACCGTGATCTTGCCCAGTTGCATGGGCTCCTCCTCGGGAGACAAAGCGACGACTTTCGGTCCCTGGACGGGAGAGGGTTGGCGAGCCCGGGAAGGGGCATAGGGCGGAAGACGGGAGGGATTCTTCTCTCGCTCACGGGCCCGGGTTCTGAGACGGTTATCAATGGCTATAGCCAAACTGATGAGGCCATTGAGCGAGTTAGCCTCCTCCCGAGTAGCTAGCTGGTCCTTCAGCTCTTCACTGAGAGCCTGACGAAAGGCCCCCTGAAGGGAGGTGTCGTTCCATCCCGCCTCAGCAGCGAGGGTGCGGAACTGGATAGCCATCTCCGCTACGCTGCGGCTGCCCTGCCGGACCTGTAGGAGGCGCTGGGTAGCGTCTAGACCGCAGATCGGGTGGTCAAAGACGCGCCGCATCTCCGCGGTGAAGAGGGCGAAGTTGTTGCACGTAGGAGCCTGACTGTCCCAAATAGCTGTGGCCCACTCCAGGGCACTGCCTCCCAGGCTGCTCATGACAAAGGCGATTTTGCATGGGTCGGAGGCGAAGGAAGTGGGCTGCATGCGAAAAACAATGTCGCACTTCATTAAAAATTCACGGCACCTCCCCAGCCCCCCGCGGTATAATTCGGGGTGTTGAACTCTGGGCTCCCGGCCAGGAGAGGGGACCGGAACCTCGGGAGACAGTTCGGGTGTTGGGCCCACAGGGATCCGAGGAAGAGGCAGGTGAAGCGCTAGTTGAGCAACCTGCTCCGTAAGCCTCCCCAGCACTTCCAACACGTCGTCCATCTGGTGGCCCTGTTGGTCGCTGACCGCGGATTGGGTGCGGAAGGCGTGGCGGATCCGCTCGAGGTCGGCTGGGTCCATGTTTTAAGACCAGTTCGTTCTGTCACGAACCAAACACGGGCTGAACCCAAAAGCACGACCAAGAGACAGGGAAACAGGAATGGGTGTTTATTAGGAGCTTTGGGGTAGTCCCAAGCTCAACACAAACTTAACAAAAAGTCAAAGAGTGTCCAGGAAGTAGCGAACTGCTCCAAACCGGAGCTGGGCTTGTACTGGGCCAGGAGGCCCACACTGGAACCGGATCACGGGAACGAAGGTTTGTTCCGAACCGGAACTGGACTTGATCTGGACCGGAAGATCCAACAGGAACTGGATCACGGGAATGAAGGATTGGTTCCGAACCGGAACTGGACTTGATCTGGACCGGGAGGTCCAACAGGAACTGGATCACGGGAACGAAGATTTTGTTCCGAACCGGAACTGGACTTGATCTGGACCGGGAGGTCCAACAGGAACTGGATCACGGGAACGAAGGTTTTGTTCCGAACCGGAACTGGACTTGATCTGGACCGGGAGGTCCAACAGGAACTGGATCACGGGAACAAGGTTTTGTTCCGAACCGGAACTGGACTTGATCTGGACCGGGAGGTCCAATAGGAACTGGATCACGGGAACAAGGTTTTTGTTCCGAACCGGAACTGGACTTGATCTGGACCGGGAGGTCCAACAGGAACTGGATCACAGGAACGGACTCTGGACCGGAGGGTCCAACAGGAACTGGGCTGGAGGCAGAGAATCCAACTGCGCAGGCAACGTTAGTCTTGGCGGGGGTATCGCAACACATACAGGGAGACTGGACTGCTACAGGCTGGATCCAAGTGGCACACTGGTCTAGGAACCAAGGAGGTAGATCGGGGGAACCCACAGCAGAGTTTTAGTTAAACAGCACCAACATACAGGAGACCATGACACGCACGAACAACGTTAACGAACTGGTGCCGAATAGCAGCCAGCGAGAGGTATAAGTAGGGGAGTGAAATTGAAACCAATAACCAAAAGCATGAGGAATGTAACCGAGGGTGATTGACTAATTGACTGGTGCGGAATGCATGCAGGAAGGGGGAAAGGAGATAGGTTGAACCTAAAGTGAGGGAACAGAGAGAATCAGACAGAAGGGACACGCCCAGCCTGTAGCGACAGGGAAAACACGGACACAGGGAATCCATCATGACACGGGAGGAAAGGGAAAACATGGAGAACGGACAGGAAGGGAGCGGAACGTTACACTTTGTGTTGGATTGCTACGGCAAGATGCACGCATTTTAGTTACAGGTACAACGCACAAAATTCTAGTTTATTTCCCGAATGCTAACATTCCTCCAGGGCATTAAAAATCCATTCGCTCCATGATGCGGAATCTTTTTCCAGAAAATAAAGGATACTCTACTTAAATTACTCGATTTCAAGATAACACTGCTTTTAATGTTTTTATGCTTTGATTTGAATATATGTATTGAAGGAAATCATTTTATGGCCCTTTTTAGCAATTGTTCTTTTCAAACTGTACCATATTCTCCCAGTTTCTTATCCGATTTGCATTCGCTCAAGTAAATAGGCCTCGGCTAGTCTACTGTATTGAATCATAGATCTAATGCAAACAGAAATGGTTGCAAATTTAGAGTCACAGAATGGATGTATGCAAGAGAACGGTCCATTGTCTTATAATTGCATAGAGGGTTTGTGCGTAAAGCAGGCGAGTTTTTGACAGGGCCTTGAGGAAAAGGTTTTCTCGTTGTGATTTCCAAAACAACCACATTTGTCTTAATCGTGGCCTCAAATAAAACGGCATCATGCTGCAATAAAAATAGATCTTTTCATGATTATGTGATTGTTGTTGGGATAATTATACATTAAGTTTGTGCAGGGTGTGAGTGTGTGTTATCCTTTCTGAAATGTCTGAAATGTACTACCGTCGTATCAGTCACTCAATAAAAAAGCAAACACTCAACAATTGGGATGAGTTCCAATAAGTTGGTGTAATTTTTTTAGAGTGATTAAATTAAAAAACAATCGAGTAAGTGATAATATGTAGCATTTTTAAATGTATCTATTATTTATGTGGTTATTGCATTTTCACTTGGGAGAAAAAGCTACATCAATCGTGAGCAGCATGCATTTATTGGTAAATTAATACAAAAGATCAAACTGACAGGCACTTTTTTGGGACTCTTGTGCCAACTGTCCGTCACCCTGCGAGGCTGCCAGATTTGATATCAGACAGTGGGGCCTGGCCATGCATTATCCATGCACAGGCCCTGTTACGGTTGGCCGTGCATTATCCATGCACAGGCCCTGTTACGGCTGGCCGTGCATTATCCATGCACAGGCCCTGTTACGGCTGGCCGTGCATTATCCATGCACAGGCCCTGTTACGGCTGGCCGTGCATTATCCATGCACAGGCCCTGTTACGGCTGGCCGTGAATTATCCATGCACAGGCCCTGTTACGGCTGGCCGTGCATTATCCATGCACAGGCCCTGTTACGGCTGGCCGTGCATTATCCATGCACAGGCCCTGTTACGGCTGGCCGTGCATTATCCATGCACAGGCCCTGTTACGGCTGGCCGTGCATTATCCATGCACAGGCCCTGTTACGGCTGGCCGTGCATTATCCATGCACAGGCCCTGTTACGGCTGGCCGTGCATTATCCATGCACAGGCCCTGTTACGGCTGGCCGTGCATTATCCATGCACAGGCCCTGTTACGGCTGGCCATGCGTTGTAGAGCTTGACAGGATGAGCCAACCAGCAGCCCCGACTCATTTTTGGAAAAAGCTTCAGGCCTATGAATTCTGTGCTCTGTATGATTGGGCATTCCAAAATAAAAGGTAAAACAGATAATGTGGGATTAAAATGGGTAAAACAAAGAGATAAATAACCAGTAAATTCAAGCACCCCCACCTCCCCACAAGTCAAAATCCAAACCAAACAAGAGGTGCTCATATAAGAACAGACAATTGCTAAGATATTATTTATCAGACTTTGTACTATAAAAACAGTCATGGCTCATATACTTTTCTTATCAAGCCAAAAATAAATAGCACAAGGACGTTATATTTATGAACATAAATCTCCTGACCTGCTGTCGTCTAGTTTCACTACGGTGTCATTCAGAAACCCACCGCCATCCATTACCCAAACATAATGGGCCCTGGGCCATGCAATGTCCCCTGCATTATTAGGCCATAACTTCTAACTGTCACCACAGACTCCAAACTAACCAGATGGTCATCATTGGTGAGAGCATGTCTCCGTCTCTCCACCTTAAAAACTGAAAAGTTGCAATTTCATAAAACTTATGAATATTCATATAGGGGTTTGTCCAAGCTTAATAACGTGGCAAGGGATATTCTGTGTATGAGATTGTCCTATTCAAAATGGGTTCATGATATGCGATATGAGGCATGGTGAGAACTGCCAACGACTAAAATAATTTCAAGCACACAATAAGCATCTTCCTTTTTAAGATACTGTGTCACTGTGTCACCTTTAAGCAGCTGTGTCACAATATATTTCCCTTATGCAGGGCGCAAAATTCAGTTCTGCCATTTTATTACCTTGACCGGCCCACCATGACCAGCCCTGCACACAAAGCAGAGCGATCACGGACACGGGAGCCGGCGGACCATCTGGCATCTGGTCGAATTGCCGGTCGGCCAGTTCGGCCCTGCCCTTATGTGGAACGTGCAATTATATAATCCATAACTGCGCAGTTTCTATATATGGGCCACAAGAGGGCAGTGTGCTATTTGTCTCTGTAACTAAAATCTTAAAACGATGTTGCCAGTAAATTGCCTATAATGAAAAGATGCAATGGAATGTACAGCTTGTTATAATATTGTCAAAATGCACTTTTCGCATCAATAATGAAAACTGTGGAGTGATAGAAAGTCAAGCAGAGAATCATAAATGAAAGTTACCATTATCAACATGCATATACCAATGACTTAGAGTAAAACAAATTTATAAAATTTTGGTAAGAGGGTAACATAAGAGTAACTGTTGTTTTTTTCAAACGCTGCATGACTTGCAACCCAAATAATTCCAGCCTTCCTTCATCTTGTCTTGATTTTGTTCATATCCACAGGCACAGAGATTACTGTGGAAACCTTTTTGAAGGCGATACACATGTTTCTGAAATGATTTAAAAGTCTAAATTGATGGTGAATCTGCTCCGGTAAAGCCTCGACGTCCCAGCTGTTGAGAAATGATGGCTCTGAAGTGCAAGTGGCTTCGACAGTGGGGAGCTCATGCTGTTACCCTGGGCAAAGGCATTCCCCAATCGATTGTGGATTTATGAATCTTCATTTTTATACACAAGTTCCTTGAACTGAAATCATCAAAGATGTGGGGGAGTGTAGAAGGCTTGGATGGGGGGGGGGGGGGATACCACCAATACACACAAGAAAAAAGAGATGCATGCACATACAGTCACATAAACAACACATTTTGTAAATGCAATAACCAACCGAGGGAAAATGTATAATAAATTCACTCAGACATAATAGAACTGTACTTTGCTCAGTGTCTGTACTGTGACCCACAGAGACTTGGGGAGGTTAATTTTTACAACATTATTACAACGTTACTACAATGTTATCCTACTGAGCCGTGATGGAAAGTGCAGCCAACTAATCATTGAACAGCTGATCCGGACTGACTGTAGCCTCCCGTATCTGCTGCCAGGCTGTGGTGAGAAGTGGTGAGGGACAGAGCAAGAGTGAAACCCAGAGGTCACTCAAGGTGTCTGGATTTAAATCGTCTGGAGAATTTAATCACGACAGCGACAGTTATTTTGTTCTTGACTTTCTTTTTGCAGGAAGAGAAAACCTGAAACAGACCGAAAGCGATGGACGGGGGGGGGGGGGGCGGGGGGATTTGGGGAGGGGGGTTTCACACATTTTTCGCCTGCTCAGATGTTTCTCAGGAGGTTGCGCTGAATTTGAGAATCTCCTGGGGATGCTTAAACAGGCCCAATTTGTCTGACAGTGCCTGAAAGAAGGCAGTTTGAAAAGAAACAGCACCACCGTACCCTGTCCGTCATTTGTTATTGATAGCATTGAACGATTCTGTTCCCATCCAGATACTAAGAGACCCAAAAACGTAATAAACCAAAGCTATAGTTGTTTTTCACTGTCATTCTGAAACCACAAACCTCAAATGCAGTGGGCAGTATTTAGGCCACTGTTCAATATGCTTTTCAGGTATTCCCTGGCTGACCAATGCAAACAAACAAACAAACAAACAAACAAACAAACACACCCACACACACACACACACACACACACACACACACACACACACACACAATTTACATAAATACTTCCCGTTTAGTCAACCAGGAGAAAAAATAAATAAAAAAAATAAAAAATCTACATAAATAAGAATAAGAGTAAATAAATCTGAGTACGTTCAGTGATATAATATATATAGATATAAAAGCAACCCTAACCCTAACCCTAACCCTTATGCTACTTGCTTCAACAGACTGAAATAACTGAATAACTGAACCCCAAAGTTAAGGATAAATATTGACTGACTTCAGGAGTCAACAATACTGATTGTTTATGAAAAGGACATTAGAGCTAGATTGAAAAGGTACATTTGGCCCCAACCCTGCAAAGATAACACGTTGTCCACAGCCTTAGAGTACAGACATGAAAACTGGTATTAGGTGTAACACTTTGCACGGTATCGTTTGATTTACGGTGGGAAGAATGCACTTTGAGGCTGTTAGTAGTGTGCCAGGACTAGTTAGCAGGTGGATGGTGATTGGCTGTGATTAATGGCTGTTGTGAATGGAGCAGGAAGGAGATCAGGGGTGGATTTTACTACGCCCCCGACTTTCGCTTCTTTGCCTTGCCCCCCGAACCCCCCATCCTCATGCTAAGGCTGCGCCTTCCTTTTCAAAATTAGAGGAGATCTGCTTGAGTGGGTGCCAAAATTCCTCTGCCGCAAAAAAGTAGGAAAGAGTCATGTTCACAGCGGTCCTTTTCCACCTCCCACTTCCCTGTCAAACAAAGGAGGATGGGGCTATTTTAACCTCCTCTCCACCCTGTGTAAAACAGCATGACCTATGATTCCCAGACAGGTGTCCATCTTCTTGAACTTGGGACCTCTTGGGGCAGCCCCTCAGCGTTCACGCACCTACCTTCAAGGTCAAATTACAAGAGAAAATTGTATTGAAATCATGTTCAAAGTCACAGGGGCAGACTATACGAATAAACTCCTGATTTGTCTTTTCATTACCCTACAGTGAAAATATTGTAATATTTCAATAGGAAATCACATTTTTGGGGAATTTTTTTTGTCTTTTTTGTCTAATACTGAAAAGTAATTTAAGAAAGCAACCATTACCAGTTCCCCCGATCACTTTCCAAAAAATATTCCACATAGGACTTGCACGAAAGCACAAGATAAGTGTTTACATTTTAGCTTACGGCAATGACAACATGGTTAACTTAAGAATTACTGATTAAAAAACAGTCTCAGGCATTTCAAATAAATTGTGTAGAGTATGAACACCATCAAGTTTCAAATTGTGGTATGAAAAATACATTTGCAAAATAATGTGTCTCCTAGTCCTCCAAGCCTCTATTCCTAAAAGGAATGTATTTATATAAATTTATATTTGTATAATTTGTACCCGTTAGCTTGATTCAGTAATGCCTAGCGTCATACAAAGGCAAACCCATATCACGCCTTTCTGGAAGCATGCCTGGGTATCACATGACCCCCTGCCGGTGGTGGCCTCATGACCCCTGCTGCAACAACATGACCCCATCACCCCCGGCAACCCCCACCACCCCCCAACAGGAGCACCAAAATTACACACACTAAACAATGAGCGTTCTATTTATATGCCTTTCACTTTATCATCTCGGACCGTTGGAAGTTCACTGCTGTAACGGTTCTGGCACTGAGCAGATCCTAAAATTGGTGAAACTCAATCCAAGCACCACCAACTCTTTGGGCAGCTTTGAAGTGCGCTTTGCATTATTTCAAAGTAATTAGAGAGAAATGGGTCAGCTCTGAGCTGAAGAGGCTTCTGTTTTTCGTGTGAAGACTGTAAGACAATACCGATTTGCAGAGTGAACAACTCTCCACATTAAAAACAAATATAATACATAAGTGTTTTATTTATATAGTATGCTTGCATTAATGTACTTGATAAATTGCCACTGTTTTACTAATCAATAATAAAGTCCAACAGGCCTGGCAACAAAATAAAAGCGTAATTAAAGATATCAGGAGTGAGAGGAAAAACTCCCTTAATAGGGAGCCAATCTGCCTTTAAAAAAGAGGGGGGAGTCAGAACACCAGCTGACAGAGAAACAATAAAGTCAAATAATGTTCTACATCCCTATATATAAACAGGGATGCAGGTTTGATTTAGTGGGGCATTGTGTGCGTCTGAGAAAGGGAGCGCCGGCCGCTGGGGCTCTGCTTTGGACCCTCGCCCTTTTGTCCTTCCTGTGCTGCGGCTGCTCGCGGCCGCGCGTCGGGGTTTGCACAGACTCTCGCGCCTGCGGTCCCCCGTCACTTCCCTCCCTTACGACTGTTTACGGAGAGCTGTTGATTCTTATTAATCTGGTTATCGTCGCTGCTCAAATTGCGTATGGAGGGAGGGGGTGTGGGTGGTTCTTGGAGGTGCGGGTTGCTCTTGTGTTGCGTTGGGGGAGTGGTAAAGGGATCGACGTGGGAAAAGAGGAGTTTCTGACAGCCACGGCAAACTGTCTTCAGCATCCTGCGCCGCTTACATGGAACAGATGTGGTTCAGAGTTGTTATTCCTGGTAATTATTGCCATTAAACGAAAGCATGGGCCAATCAAAATAATTTAAAAGAACAACAACAGAATGCTGAGAATAAAGAATAACCGAACTGACAACAAAATCAATATAAATCTATTTACAGTAGCCTACATTATTTTACATAGTGCGCATTCTCACGTGAAAAGTATGTCTCGAACAATTACGAGTTTACATTAAAAAAAAAAACGGTTGGTTAGTTTCAGTTAAATGCACGCTTATATCTTAATATTATTTAATCCTAAGATTTCTTAATTTTTATTTTAACATTTTCTTTGATAACATGTTCTACATCACAGGTTCTGTGTAAAAATAAGTTATTCTATTTTTACTCGGAATCATCAAAATTATTCGGGATTTAGAGAAGCAATCTTCTTAACTTTGTAAAAATGTAGCCTCAATGACCAAAGGAAAAAAACAAACAAAATACATAATTGACAAGAAAATGAACAAAAAATACACAAGTTCCTGTTGCTTTCTTATAGATTCATTTTTAAGAACTAAGACGATGAAGAATTTAAAAGAATGCACGGGGCTCTATCTGTGGTCTCGTCATGGAAACTGAGGGCTTGATTTACAAAGACCTTTAGCGTGTGCAAAACATTTTGACACGTGCAAAACCAATAAAATGACCAAAGTTTTGCACGAATCATTGGCTGTGTTATTAGTTTTGCACGTGCTAAAAGGTTTTGCACATGCTAAAGGTCTTAGTAAATCGGGCCCTGAGTGTATGACCCCTGACCCCTCATAGCCACTCAGCTCAGGAGTTTGGGGGACACAGGGCAGAGTGTCTGGGCCTGGTCAGACTTGGGAATTTCATTACTGACAACGTGTGTTTCTTTTACTTTTACAAAGCCAGACAAAATGACAGGTTTTAACGTTTATTTGTTTTTTCAGTTTAACAGACACTCTTGTCCACAACATGTAAGCGATGTTTCAATCTTTATCCTCAAGGCATCACTGCAGGCACTCCAATCTCAAATTACTAAGCAGCACAACCAATTATCCCACCAAAACTTAATTAGAAAAAACTATTATGACACAATTTGGACCAGGGACCTCAATCAAAAATCCTTGAGGGCCACACTGTCTGAGTTTGCTGGATTTTGGCGTGTTCCTGCATGCGCTAAAACTATCGATTGGCTAATGAGTCCACACACACATCGTCTCCAAGGCATAAATTAGCTGCTGACTGACAGAAAACCACAAAAGGCTACAGACACTGCAGCCCTCTAGGGATGGGGTTTGAGGCCCTGGTTTACTTCACTTTATGAAGTTTTATGTTATTTCAGTATTTTCAACAATATTGCAGTTTTCATTCTTCTGGATCTATGTGCAGCATTTGACCATAAGATACCAATTCATCAATTTGAAAATTGGCACTGATTTTAACTGGTTTTATTTCTATATCAGGGATATAGTTTTTTTTTTGCCAGGATGGGCGATTACGCATCAGAGCAGCGCTGGAATTATCCGTGGAATTCCACAAGGATCAATTCTTCGTACATTTCTTTTTTTTCTTTATACGCGCTCCCACTTGGCAAAATTATGTGTGGACATGGTTCCATAATTTTGCAGACAACTGTACATTCCATAGATTACAGATGATGCCAATGCTCATAATCTCCAATTAAAGTGCCTTCTTCTGGAAAATTGTATGATTAAGGCCCTTCCTAATCAGTGGCGGCTGGTGATCTAAATATAGGTTGGGGCGCTAGCATTTCTAAAAAAAAAAAAATACATCTGACTTTGACTTTAAACAGAAAAAACAAGCTACCGTGTGTCTCAGTTGCATAAGACAGTTTGATTGGCAACAGTGGAGGACAGTTTTTCAAGTAAGACATCACTGAACTAGAGTGCGGATCGGGCCGCATATTTCTGTCCGAACCCGACCGAGCCCGACCCGAACCCGACAGGAATTCTGCTTTTTATGTCCGACGCAGTTAAGGCACTGAAGCGCTGACATTGTGTTTCCCTGTCACGCAGTTGTTGTTACCATGGTTACAGCTTCTCTGTTTAGTGGTCACCTAAATGACCGTCAAAAGGCATTGTTTTATTGGTAGATAACAGACACACACAATATTCGGTATCATTTTTATTTATTTCACACTATATTTTCACCAAAAACAACTTGAAGCACCATGTGCAGTAAGCTAACCCATCCCAATTAGTACAGTAATACCTGGACATACAAGTTTAATTCGTTCCGTGACCGAGCTCGTTACTCGGTTTACTCGTATATCAAATCAATTTTCCCCATTGAAATTAATTTAAATACCATTAATCCGATCCAGCCCCCCAAAAAACACCCTAATTTCTTTGTTACGTTGTTATAAAAATGAGAAATGTATTTATAAATTATAAATAATTAATACAAAATATAATACAAAGATAATAACAAGAAATTGCTCGGAATACTCGTAAGTTAGTGCACTCGTATGTCAAGGTTTTACTGTAGTTCAAAAGTAAAATGTTCGCTATTTTGCAAAGAAATAACCGAATTTTCTTTGCTTTCTGTTCCACTTGAAGAAGCCATTTCGAATTATCTCTCTAAAAATTAAATAATAATAAAAAATAATAATAAAAAATAATAATTTTAAGCTACTAAAAAAATTAAATAATAATAAAAAATAATAATTTTTTTTAAACTGCAAAGAAGTCCATTTTTGAGTTTTGCTTTTATGAGTCTATTGCAATTTTTTCTGGGCTGCCAAAGAAAGCCACTCATAAATGACTACAATTTGTTTCTTCGAAACATTGATGCCAGAAGTTTAACTTCAACAAGAAAGAGAGAGCATGTTAAACCGAGTCTTGCTACACTACATTGTCTCCTTGTGCATTTTAGAATTCATTTTAAGGTTGTTTTACTTGAATTGTAAGCACTCAGTGGTCCAGCATCTTGATAAATGTTAAGATGCTACACCATTGAGTGCTTCTGAAATGTTCAGGAATTTCCGGCCCATACAAAATGTAACCTCTTCCCGTGACATCTTTAGTGTGTGGTCAGTACTATAGCGAACTTAAACCCAACAGTGGAAAGAGAGGAGAAACCTCTTACTTGTTCTCAGTCTCAGAAACATTACTTTGTATGTGGGAAATGTGTGATTAAAATGAGCAGGAGATTGACACCAAAATCATGCATCTTGGCTAGGGGCAAGCAAAGATGACAACTAAATACCCTTGTATATTTTAATTAAACAGGTTTCTGGCATGTGTGATGCCCTCGCCGTGGTGACTTCAAAGGCGCGGTCTTTGACCCATGTGTTAGAAGTTTGTATCAGTTTTCTACATGCACATGTTTTGCTTGGCTCTCAAAACATCCAAATGAAATGTTCTTATTTTAAAGATAGTTTGTTTATAGTGCATTCTTTCGCTTTGTGTCTTCTGTACATGTGCCCCATATTATTTTTCAGTGTCTAGTTGCAAACACTTTTGGATTCACGACCCGCATACTTGTTAAGCATGTTAAAGCACACAAATAAATAAAAAGATGGAATTTAATCCTGCACATATCCCAAACAAAATTTGTGTTTTGACAGAAATAAATATACTGTGGTTTTAAAAACTGCTGAAGTGTAGGGTGCCACAATGTTATAAGAAAACAATCAATTACTTATTGACTTCATGAATGTTTGAAAAAATCCGCTCTTCTGGCACAACATATAGAATGTTCTGTAGAAAAAATTCAACTGAAAAAAATCACATTTGCCTTCAGAAGCAACAAAAATATGTTATTCAAAGTAATAGAATGAAGTGGAAATATTATGTTGTTATAGATAAGTAAGTGAAAACCTTTAACTTCACTACCCCCTATAATAGTAGAAAAGCAAGAAGAAGATTCTGCTTTAATTTTTTATATATATTTTTTCTGTAACCCTCATATTATGTTTGTATTATGACATCTTTTATGTTTGGGGTCAAATTGACCCCAAAAGTTTAAACTGACACAAAACTAATGTAATAGATCATTTTGAAACTTTCTGTGTCACCTTTTGTGTGTCTCCTAATTGACTAGCCTTTTATCTCTAAATATAAAAAATCTGGGATGAAAATTTTTAGAGCCCGAGGTAAGTGAAAGTTTGTGAAGTTTAAACCTGTATGGGAAAGTGCCTCCAGAATTACCCACAAAAATCAGAGGTAAAAACTAAAAAAAGGTTGTGTATTTTTTTACATTTCATAAAGCTACCCCAGAATTGACCCCACACAACACCAGTTTGTATACAAAGTTGGTTCAGGACTTTTGAAAATATAACATTATGTTTATTGTGTGTTTACTATTTAATCCCAACATTATGAAAAATCACATTGCGTCAAGATGAAAAAACGAAAAAACTAACGGGTTTTTAAGAGACGTCAAACATTGAACCGGGTCAAATTGACCCGGAACATAATATGAGCGTTAAAATGAGCACAAGCTTAAATAGGCAAACTATTTGCACTATGTACATTTTGTTATTGCAAACATTTTGATGTTAACATGCCTGTAGAACAAAAGTATCATGAACATCGTCCAAACCGTCACTGATTGAGACGATAGTATTGGACAGTCTGCCCTCTTCATATTTGTCACTGTATTCATACTGCGGGAAAGCAGAGAGTTACAGAGGTAGATCAGGGCACAGAAAGTGCCATGCTGGGCAATGGGACCCCTGGCCACCGGGGGAGATATGTGAGATGCTGCTGCCCTATGGACTGTGTAACAGTCCATTATGCATTTGTACATGTCAGAAAAAACTGAATGCCATGAATGGTAAAAAAAAATCTTTTGGACAATCATAATGCGAAAATGAACCCTCAGATAAGCACACTCTCTAGTGTGCGGTTAAAGTATACAGTATGCAGTATATTACATTTTTATTATGCAGTTCGTCGTTGTTGGTTAGGATTTGTGTTCCGTACACCACCGCATTGCCAGTAGCAGCGACATCTGTTTCTAGCTCTGTTGTTCCTCTTCGATGCCTCCCAATTGGATTTTTCACAAACAGGTTCAAGCCTGTCACCGTAGCGTGGCTCCGTTAGCTATCACCGCTGGCTTGCCATTAAGGAGGTGTTTCAGGGCTAAGTTCATAACTCTCCTGCTCCGTCTGGCTGAGCCGCAGCCAGGGGTTCTTTGCCCTTGTGTGCAGTTTACAGCGTCTCCTAAAGCGCTGTTTCTCTGCACTCACACGGAGGCTAACCTTACCTTCTCGCAAGCTAACGGGAAGGATGTAAGGCACAGTGCCTCCCGTGACCTCCCACACACACACACACACACACACACACACCACATTTGGACTGCCTGCTTCTTAATCAAATTGATACCAGAGCCAGGCATTGAATTTTTTGCATCCCACTCTTGGTCTCATACACATCCTAATTCTGTTTCTTTCTTAAAAAAAGAAGCGAGAGTGGTACTCATAGCTTGTCGCCCCAGTTATAAAAAACTCTTTCAAGCACAGAAACACATTAACATCTGTCCTTGGGCTATTTTGTGCTGCATTGTCTCCTGGTATTTGGGCCCGGGATTAATTGTCTGCGTCCAATAATTATGCAAAGATGACATTATCCTAAACAGGGGACAGATGAATAAACATGATTTCAAGGACATTGCATTCTTAGTACAATGTTCTATACAACCCTTTGTTTGATCTCAGCGCTTTCCCATTAATTTCTCTCCCTTGATAACCAGTCAAAACAAGTGATGCAAATAACACTAAGGACCTGATTTACTAAGACCTTTGGCACATGCAAAACCAATAACATGACCAATGATTGGTCATGGTATTTGTTGTGCACCAATCATTGGTTGTGTTATTAGTTTTGCGTGTGCTAAAATGTTTTTCTAAAAACTAAAAAGGTCTTAGCATATTAGGCCCTAAGACACCGGTTCCTGTAACAGTATTTAAATTTATGTGGATAAAATCTGCACATGGACAGCAAAAAAAAAAAACAGACAAAGAGAACGTTTGCATTTAATAATAATAAAACATTTTTTGCAGTAACTTAACACACAAAACACATTTCTTGCAAAGGTTATTCTCGATCGTGAGTTCTGAGCACTACATCACTTTTGGACAAGTTTCAAATGTAATCTAATTTGGGTCTCTGCGATGCATCAAGTGCAAAGTTACAGCTGACACACGGATCAATACGAAAGGTTGCTAGCTGTTAAAGCGAAAACATATAGACACTAATTAAAGTGCTTTCATGTAAATGGGGTCAGAGACATTAAAAGTTATTTCGTTCCACACAAAGTCTGAACTCTCACACCGGTTTCACCCTCTTTGTTTCTTATTTCCATAATTGCTTCCAGGTGCCTGTGTGTTCGCCTCAGCCAGCCACACAGAATTTGGGAAAGGTACTTTTTGATATATGGACACATACCTGGCATAATACTGCTCTGTGAAAGCCTACGTACCGTCATTGCTTTCTTAAAGGGTCAGAGCATCAGTTATGCCCTACCTTTCACCTAACTTTGACGTGTGGTTTTCATCATAATAAATAAATAATAAAATAAAATAAAAGATGTTTATTACTTCTATTACCATGTGTCACAGCACCACAGATGATGGTACCTTATTGTACTTGTATGGAATATTATTAGGGGGATAAGCATATCGGGCAGTAGAGTATAGCTAAACTATAAATGAAAAGTTGCTACTGGCTGAATAACAGCCGGTCAAATTGCTTTATGTACAAATTGCCACACAATCCATAATAACATCACCAAATCTCATCTGCAGTAAATTTACTACAACAATGATTCAGTAACATTCATTACAACAATGTCGTATTTTCCCCTCAACCTTATTGCTAAGGCCTATTTCATCGTTAAATATCATTTATTTGCAGCTGAAGACAAACAACATAGACTGCTAAGATAGTTATCACAAGGTTAGGGTTTTGATTACAACCCCAGCACAGTGTGTATGGTGTCTATTTTCCAATTAACCATAAAACCACCAAAAAACATATGAACTATTATTCTGACAATACATTTTGTATGGAGCAGAGAATTTTTTTAGGATATTTTGTTTCTGACCACTATTTATTTGTAATTTATGCTTGAAAATCTATTCCTCAATGCACTCTAGCTCTGGATTCTGTCGCTAGACCATTTTAAACAAGGTAAAACAGCTGTGTCCGTAGCTCTGAGGTTTTCGTTTTGATTCCAGCCATTGTACTCATTGATTCGTTGCAGTTTTCAAATGTGCCATACAAATGTCAACCTTGAGCCGTTATTGTGAGTCACACCAAATTTGCATGAGATTCACCCATTAAATACTGCCGTTTATTTGTAGTTAATTCTTGGAAATCTGTTTCTCCCTATTTTAACCCTGGCTGCATCAGAAATTACATTACATTACATTATAGGCATTTAGCAGACGCTCTTATCCAGAGCGACTTACATACTTCTTATTACATTTATCCATTCATACAGCTGGATATATACTGAAGCAATGCAGGTTAAGTACCTTGCTCAAGGGTACAACGGCAGTGTCCTACCTGGGAATCGAACCTGCAACCTTTCAGTTACAAGTCCAGTTCCTTAACCATTATACTACCCTGCCGCCCACTCCTGGCGGCGTGAGCCCAACTTGCAGACCGTGGTGTGCCGGCAGGAGCAGGTGCTCGTCTGCACTTTCCCAAATCTATATCACAGTTTGTGATTGGGATATATGAAATTGGACATTCCAAATTGAAAGAAAACAGAAAAAGCATCTTCATCAAAAATAAAATGATAAATAGCATGAAGGTTACATCCTAACCAATGCGTGCGTGGTTGCAAGGGTGGTTCAGTTTCAGAGACACTAACAAGCTTTTCACTTAGCAGTTAAGGAGGGAAAGGTTAAGAGAACATGTTCAAGTAGATTTTATAAAAATGATTCCTGGAATACATTCTTACCATTATTCATATTTTTATAGAAAGTGGTACATGCAGGGTTTTATACATACACTTTTAACTGTCACCTACCATACCATGTAGTCTTAACATTATTTCCCTCCTTGTATTTATGAAGTTAAAAATCAGTAATATATAACGCTAGTGTTTTTTTTCTCAAATCAGAATTTACTCCTGTTTATTTTAATAAAGACTGTATCCCTTTTCTTGCACCACATAACATTTCTCAAGGGTGGTGTTTGTTTTTCGAAACACAATGTTGGCTTTAACTTTTTAAATATACCACTGTTTTCTAATTAGTTTGCTCATGATTAATTTATGAAAGCTGTTTGATGTATAGCAAGCATTCTTGAAAACAACTGGTGCAATTCTTTTGCATATTTTGTACCGCTTTTGCAAAGTTCAAAAGAAACATACATGTATTTAGAAAAACACAATGCTTAAATAGTATGTTCTACTTTAGCTTCTTTGTTTTTTTATTCAAATGCTAATGAACTCAATTTTTAAACAATTCACCATATATGTATTGATGCCACTTATTTTTTTACTCCAGAACTATAATTGATAATTTCCCCTAATGTTAAGCATGCGTGTCCACTTTGTTAGTAATACGACAAAAATTTATTTCAAATAACAGAAATGATCAAAAACATGATAATTAATTTGCAACATTAAGCAGACATCATACATTCCAAGACACAGGATTGGCTGCACAGCAAATCTCTACCCACTGAGGTTCTGTGTGGAGTTCAGCAGTCTTATTTCCACCAATGTAATATAGTTTTCTTTGCTCTGCAATGGTAATCTGAAGAGTATGCGTACTTCAATAAGTAGTAGGCAGAAGAAGTATGTACAATATGTACATGAGCATGTATGTATGTTTGTTTGTATGTATGTATGATTCTTATTGTATATATTTGTGTGACAATGTGAGAAACCTTAATCCACTATGCTCATGAAAACTACATGAATCCACCATTAAAAACTTTGCACTTTTAGCCCCAAATCATTCAGATGTAGTGCCATTCTGCTGACTTACTAAAGTAAAATGAGTCCAATTTGATGAAACATTTTTCTATGCAAGATCAATTAAATGGCTTTGTACTGACTGCTGGCGGTTGGACACTCGTGTTGCGCCCATGCTGAATTATCAGGTTTTTGCTTCAGTTTTGAGAAGTGAAATGAAAATAGGCTTTTAGAGCCTCGCACTAATTGTCGTACTTCATCCTCACTCGATCCACGGAGGATCCAAGTGCACATGTGCGAGAGTGCGCGGCGTGAGCATTCAATAACCACAACAAGGACTGCGAATAAATCATTACTACATGAAGCCCTCGCACACAAAAGCATCATCTTTCCAAGGGCACCACATCTCTGCTCTTCCGGCATCTGAAAATGCCTTTATCCAGATACCTTTTCTTTCTCCATGCTGCTCGAGCGCTCACTCTATAGTACTCCTTGAAGCCGTCAGTTGGGCCATGCTCTGTTTCACAGAAAATGAATGTGTAAAGCAGCCAGTTCAAACAAAAATATTTCTGGCCCTTAAATCTTCATGAAAAATGTGGCTTCGACATCGATTGTGCAGGCAGATGAGCAGTAATACTACAAAAACAATTTTAAAAACTGATTTCCTGATGAGGCATATGCAGACACGAGTCCGTTCTGCGCATTTTATATCTCCTCTCATAATCCCCATGCTTTAATTCTGTAATTTATATATCATATTCCTAATTAACTGGGTTTAATTTTATGAGTGTGGTATACGCATATTGATCAAGAGGAGATATATATGTTTTGATCGGCACTAGGGGGTCAATATGGGGCGGGAGGTACATGTTCAATGTTCACAAGATGAGGGAACATCTTTTCTACCTAAAGAGAAATGACGATGCGGGATCTGAAGACAAGTGAACATTTCAGAAATGGTCCAAGTTTGTCTTTATCCCGCTAACCTGAGGGGCAAAGATAATTCTCCAGGAGAGTGCTCTTGATGGCCTTCATGCTTGGACTAACTCATATGCATCCCCGCTTGCCGTCAAATGCTGTCACCTCCAAGAACACGACCGGTCATTTCTCATAAATATGGGATAATATTTCACTGCCTCTTTAAGTTTGTAAAATCGTGGCCCTCCATTTAACACGTGACATGAGATTTTATTGGCCCTGTAGGACCTGCTTTCAGGTAGGCTCCAATAATAAAGTTATGCAGGGCAGACAAAGGCGAAATAAGCAACCGCTTGAGAATTAGCCGCTACAACCCTGTCAGCTGGTATTAGGAAAGAGGTCGCCCCACCCTCTTCAGGCCATGACTCCGTAAGCTCCTGACCGTGATTCCAGCTCGCCCGAGGCCATTTTTTGTATGCGACAATTCTCCCCCACCGAGTCCTCCCCCCACCCAGAACTAAGGCACCCAAATCTTATTTTCGGCATATATAGACACAATGAATAATACAATTTGAAATCATATCTTATTGTGCTGGGCTTGGTGCTTGCCTTGACTACATAAAATTTCACTTTTCATCATTTCCCCTGTCCTCTGTACACCAAATGTAAAAAAATTTGAAAACTTTGAATCAACTATAACTTCTGTGCCATCGTCATATAAATGGTCGAATTGCCATCTGAATGCCAACTGTAGTAGATGGGGGGTAAAAGACCATAGCCTTCTGAGAAATGCAAGAGAGCCATTCTTCACCTCAACCGATGTTCCTTTCGAATATTGTCCAGCAACAACGAAGTGGCACATCTCTCTGAAGTAGCACTGTGCGCTCTTGAGTGCAGGATAAAAACGTGGCCCTGAGTCACTGCGCTGAACTGGCATGGCGGAGGTTTAGAGATGACCCTCCGCATTGTAAAAATGAATCCCCTCAGCATTCTTGCTTAAGTGGCTCTTTTAGAATCCCGGAATCCATTCTCCAACTTTAGTCTCTCCTTGACCCCTCAGGTCTTCACAATTTGTGAGCAATTCCATGTACAATCTGAGCCTTTTAATTTTTTTTGTAAATATAAAACATAATAATCTTCCTTTTACATAATTTCTTCCCCCAGAGCATCCTTTCTGCTCCTTTTCATACAGCCAAACTCATGACACAAAATACTGACAGCGAAAAAATCACCTCTGACACCAAAGTGAAAATTTATTTCCTTAATAGAAAGATTGTGAAAGGCAGAAAAGAACCATCCATTTTTGGCTGACAAAATTAAAAAATTAAACATTGGAGAGAGAAACAATAAAGAAATTGTCACTGCCTGTTCTAGCTGATGGCAGTACAACCTGTCAATAAACCTATCATTACTTTTCCCATAATTTTCTATTCCTATTTTAATACACAGAACCAAATATGCATATAACATTTATTTTCAGTTCAGTGCTGGTTTGAACATATTAGAACACCCATGGCAAGTTTTAGAACGCCAACATGTCTCAACTCTGTGTTTCACCTTTTTATGTTTTTGGAACACAATGTGAATTTACTACCTTTCAAAATAGTATGTCTGTGATATTACCAGTGTTGGGCAGTAGCATCGCTACAAGCTAAACTACATTTCCCAGACAAGTTCACACATGTTCTTATACACACTGACATACTATACATATTTTAATGTTATTGTTTGGAGCAGGAGTTTTTCACCACTGGTCTTTAATGACAAATTTGGAATAAAGACTATTGATATGGTCTATATGGAGACAACCAGTCCTTAGAGACAATTGGCATAATATACAATAGGCCTATATTAAAGCTTGGATAATTACTTATTTGTTTCCATATTTTTTTAAGAGACAATTTCACTTAAAAAATTGTTGATTTGTGTGATTGCAAGTTGTTGTTCTTTAAAATTTGATCTCCAATTTTCATTCTATAACACTTGATTTGAAGTAGCTTCAGTGTAGAAAGCTACTTTCTCCGTATAGCTTCCGTGTAGCTTAGCTAGCTAAGTAAAGGACGGATGTGATGTAGCTGCACTAAAGTTTTTGCAGCTCAGCTTGCTATAATATCCAAGAAGCTTGCCCAACACAGGATATTATACTTCTTGGGTATGTTTTGGAATATATCAAAGAACAAATGTTTTTATCACAGGATTTACAAATGAAGACAATACTACTTAACTTTAAAGATCATTCCGAAATATAGCCAGGCCCTGTTTTACTCCAAAAAAATATGCTCAATGTGAGAATTAACATTTTACCAGAATACATTTTAAATTAGTATTTGACTCTTCTGGCCTTTAGCATAATTAAGCATACCAATAAGTAATGTTTTGATTTGGGTGTCATTCCCAAAAGGCATGAGCATGAACATTCGGACATTTGAAAAACACTCATTAAGGTATGCACGCTGTTTTAAATTAAGGGCAACACGCTTGTGGTTAGATTGAATCTAACATCATAACATCAACAGAGGAATATACTGTACCTTAAAGCCCTGTTTAATTATCATGGAAAATTCTATTTTTGACTGCTGTATAATTTCGTTGAACATACAATAATTCCCATATGCATTGATCATTTTACAGGTGTAGAACATGATAATAAACCAATTAAAGGAAAGGAAAATAACATTGATTGCCTGCATCCACAATTTTCTTTTGAAAGGGGTTTATCTTTTAGGCAGCCAGACGTGTTTTCGATATACATCAGAAAGTATTTCAGCAAACATGAGCTTGTTTGTAGTTATGATTGCAAACAATAACTGATCATTTAATTCCAAATTATATTTACCAAGCATTAACCTACTGCATATCTTACACTACTTCCCAAGTGAAAAACAGTTTACAATCAAACATACTCTTGTTATTTGATACGAGTAAACCTGAATCCTCAATCACAACAGAAATCCTGTTTAACATCTAAAACTTAATGCTCTTTTGCCTGTCAGTTATTATGTCTGTCATGGTTTTGCTGCTGGCTCTGCCCTTTTTGCGGGCGTTGTCTCTCGGGCTGTGTGAGGGCGCTCCGCTCTTTTTCCCTCTTTTTCCGGGATTAATTATCTGTTATTAGTTGCAGGTGCGCTTCAGCTACTGAAGCACTGCACCCCCTGTGTTTTGTGCTTTTGTGTCACAGTTTGTCATGTTAAGCCAGGTAAATGGTTAGCCGGAGGACTGCATTACTTTTGCTTCCTTTCTTTTTGCTCTTTGCCTGTTTTTTTTCCTTCGCCTACCTGTTCCCTTTTCGGCGGGTTACCTTTGTTTACCTTTTTGTCATTTCACCTCTTTGTTAAGCTCATTCGTTATTTATTGAGCTAGAGGCCTTTGTTTTTTTCCTTTCTATATATCTGCTCGAGTCTGCTCGACTCCTCGCCCTCTTATCTGGGTCGTTTTGTGTTGGCTATATACATTGGAAGTTTTCTCCCTTTCTATTTTTCTGCTCGAGTCTGCTTGACTCCACGCCCTCTTTTCTGGGTTGCTTTGAGTTGGCTGACGCCGGGAGTTTTTCTTCCCTTTTGTTTATTGTTTCTGTTCCGTCCACGGATTCCCACTTTTCCGTATTTATAGTAGTTATTCCATGTCTTGTGGGTAACTTGTTGATCCCCTCACGGTCGCGTATGGTCCTCCGACCCGTCCACATCACAATGTCCCTGGTTTCCAAACTTGGTTCAGGGGAACCCTTGTGTATGCTGATTTTTGTTCCAACCACAATTGCAATCCCAGGGGCCCCCAGGGCAGAGTTTTGGAACCACTGTATTATGTTATTGATCATGGCTTTTGGCTTAATTATTATTAGTGTATTGTGAGATGCAGTGATTGTTAACAACTGTAAATCTATCATGTAAACTGTAAATTCAGTGTACAGTAAAATACAGAATGCAAGTCATCTACTAGAATGCAGCTGTTCAAGAGCTGCAATCAATCAGTGTTATCACCGATAGCATTAGCCATGTTTTGCTTTGGTCGCCTGTCATGTTGGGCATTTAAATTGATTTTCAGCAGTGCTCGGGTCAGTTTAGCCCAACTTTGAATGAGAACGCAGCTTGCCACTGAAGACCAGAATGGGACGAACTGATCAATGCTGGAAAATATGCTGTCATCCGTCCCGCAGCAGCCAATGAAAACCTTGGTTTTTGTAAGTTGTTTGATCTTTTAAGCTTCAAATGCAAAAGATGTCCCAGGTGTTTTCAGTCACCCACCACCATAGCCCATGTGGAAATTGAATTTACTATAACTGAATAATTTACACATTCACAACATAACCACATATGTATACACTTTCGAGAATATAATTATATTAATTCATTTCTGAAAATGAAAACAAAGGACAATATTCCTTTAAAGAAGATAATTTTTAAAAATTAATTCAACTCTGAACTCAGCCTGAAACATCTTTGATGTGTGCACTAGTTTGAGAACATGCCATACAAAATATACAGTGCCCTCCACTATTATTGGCACCCTTGGAAAAGATGAGTAAAAAGGGTTATAAAAAATTCACCGTTTGGTGAATTAGCTTAATCTCACACATGAGATCATACAAAAATGAGAAGAATCCAACCTTTAATTTCAGGTAAATGTATTATGAGAAAAAAAATCCCTCACCAAGAAATAACTATTTTTTAACAAAACCATGTGTGCCACAATTATTGGCACCCCTGCATTTATATATAGAAAAAGTAATTATTTAGCAATTATTTAGTAATTTAGCTGTAAATTATGCTGGAACAGTATGGAACACATGGTTGGCTAAATGGCTCTAAGTCCTCAAGGGTCTGATGTATCAAACAAGCCTTAAACCAGATTTGTCAGGAAAAACAACCCTTAAAGTGATCCATCCATATCTACTGCATATCTGGCAGCAGAGTGTTGGTTTGAGGCTCATTTGATACCTCATCCCTTGAAAACAGCCATTTTACCAACCATGTATTCCATACTGTTCCAGCATAATTTACAGCTAAATCTAGTCCCACCCCCCAATTCCCATAAAGATCCATTCAAATGCAGAGATGTTATAGCATCGCTTGTAGGAGTACCAGAAAATAAGATATCAAGAGTTTTTTTATGCTGTTGGGTCACAGACATCAGGAAGTCATGGCATGCAAAGGATATGCAACCAAATATATAAAAATATTACTTTATTCTATATATAAATGCAATAATTGTGGCACACATGGTTTTGTTAAAAATAAGTATTTCTTGATGAGGGATTATTTTTTCTCATAACAAATTTACTTCAATTAAGGGTTGGATTTTTCTCATCTTTTCAGTGTGAGATTAAACAGTGAATTTTTTATAACCCTTTTTACTCATCTTTATCAGGGGTGCCAATAATAGTGGAGGGCACTGTATATGCACTGTATATGCACAGAGTATACAGTACTCATATTAACAAGGTAGCCAACACTATCATCTTTAAATACAGCTTTGTTGTAGCTGGATGTCTCTGCATTTGTTTTACTGCAGCTCATCGGAGCTGCAGTTGTGATTTGTTGCAATTTTTACTTGAGAGTAATATTTAAATATTAAAAAAACTAAAATACATTTTGAAGCACTTTTTTTTTTTTTTTTTTTTTTTTTTTTTTTTTTTTTTCACTTTCTTTATTCTTTATTCACATTCACACATTCGTTTGTACAATGTATGCTATATACATGCTTGCTTTGCTTATCAATGGGGGAATGTGAACTGTCTCCCTGGGGACTATATGAAAGCTTATTGTAGGGGAGCCATGGACATTCAACATAACATTTCATATTGTAAAAAATAAAATACACACATATACAAACAAAAAAAAAAAAAAAAAACACATTCATATACATACAATAGCAATACAGACACCTACATATAGACAACAATAAAACTTTCACTTACATTCGAATACACCACAGAACTTAAGAGTGACCGAAGATGTCCGTGTGCGTCGAATGCATGCGATCAGGATGGGGGTGGCATAGCGTGCGCGGGGGGGGTGGGGGTGGAGTTGTTTTCCCCCGCGATGGAAATGGAGAGCTTCAATCCCGACAATGACAACTGGACTATAGGGTTACAAGTTTCTAATCCTGTAGGATCTGTCCCCTGACATTAAACTGTCAGGCCAGTATTTATACAGGCCGCAGCCAGGCCGAGATCACTTAGGCCCCCGCAAAGTGCTTTAAAAGTAGTTAATAGCGCCACCCCCCGATCCAACTTGTCCCTTATGAATGATCGCATTAACTGGAGCCGGCCTGTCTTGGTTTATAGCACGCCGCAGTTTGTCCCCGGCGATGCGGCGACATTGCAGCCGCGCGGCAGCGGGTCATTTAAAACGAAATGAGACCATTTCTAAAGGCAGATTGATTCCAGAATATGGCCCTTTCCTGCCTTTGACCCCTTGACAAGTTGACACTGTAAAGATTGGGACTTGTAAAAGATGACTGGACTGAATACAGCAGGTAGCTGATATATGGCGGGCCCGTTTCGCCAACGAGGGGCTTTACTGCTCCGTGGCAATTTTCCAATTTTGAAGTCCCCGGCGAGTTTGGCCCGCACGAGCAGGATACTTTAGGTCATGCCATTCCGTGCCATAAATCCGCCGCACTGTATCTCCCTGCCTATCTGTCGGACTATCTATCTGTCTGTTGTGGGTAAGCCACCATTTTCTATTTTTTTCATTAAGTGGAGTGAGAGACGGTTTAGATTCTCTAAACACACACGCGCGACACAACAACCTCACTCCCCATTTCGGATCTGATAAGGTCTTTCGCCGATCACGTCAATCTTTGATCTTTCTCACACATGCAGAGTGGGGGGGTGGGAGGCAGGTGTTTAACTATCTCCGAGAGGCTCTCCCTTGAGTTATTTACATGTGGGGGGCCTGGCCGTTGTCTCGCCGGTCACCCAATCCCACCCGCCCACCGACCCCTGCGCTCACCCCCCTCCCCCCACCCCCGGTCTGTCTGTATGGTGCCAGATTGCTTTGTGAAATAAAGCTGTCAGTTTTACCAACCCAATGAAAAACGATCCCCTTTCGATACCAAGTGCCCGATGCAGTGACAGTGCTGAAATATGGATGTAAATTGGAAGTGGATTAGTTTTTGATCTTAACTCAAGTCTTGACATGGTATGGGGAAAGGGGGAGGGGGGGAGTGGGGCGGGGCGCGGAGTTATATTTCCCCATATCTGCATGGAGGGGGTGGGGTTTGTCGTATGTTGTAAAGTGTCCAGTTGGCATAACTTTGACTGTTTGCACAGGCCTGTCAAAGTTAAACGCTACGAGTGAGACAGTGATAGGTTTGGGCCTCGTAAAATTACGCTCGAGTTGAGTGGTAATGTGAACAGACAATAGCGCCGAGCAAAACGTTCCCTCCCTGGCCAATGTTATGGTCAGTTAAGTGTTTTCCACAGGTTTATCAGTCGCAGATAACACTGACTTGGAAAAGATTCCATTCTTAACAGTGGGGCTTACCAATCCACTGACTACAGGTAATTTAACCAGACATGCCAATCACAAGGCCAGCAAACGGCTAAAAAAATCATTAAATTGCTTATAGGAAAAATGTCAATTGTTCAGAGATTTCTTACATTTTTTCATAGATGCTTTCTCTCTGAAAAAAAGTGTAAATTGCATCAGTTTTCAACTGGTAAACTATCGTTTTGCTGATCTGCATTCATTTCTGTTTGTTAAAACATAATTGGCATGGCTGAAAATTGACAAATGTTATATTGATATCAGTAACAGTTTTTTTCTCAGATTGTTCTGATTAGCTTACATGTTAGCTCCAGAGTGGTATATAGCTGTATATCAGTGCCTGTGCAAGTTGATCAGTGAAGTGGAGGCATCCATGACAAGGTGAGCCATATTAACAAAATGTGTGCTGTCAATCCCAATAACCATCACTATCTACTATATGGAAGATTATTGTAAGTATCAGAATCATAACAATAGCTGGAAAATTATGTGACCATCCAGACATAAACTAATCATTTTCAGACAGTTTGGCCAAAAGCGCCCGAGCTATGACGGAAAAATATTTGTTTTGCTGAGCAATTCTGACAAACCTTCAGTGCTGGCTAACCCAGTAAACACGTTTGGAAAATTTCAGACCAATGAATAATATTATAGAGCACAGGACTCACTGCTGTGCGCTTGGTTGTGTGTGCATATGGAGGCAAATGAAGCTTGAACAGAAGGGGGGCGGGTTGGTGGGTTTGTATGGTAACAAATGGCCTTCGCTCACTATAGATGCTCCAACATTTCTTAACCGATTGCTGCGTTTGTAATACGCAAGGTCGGACCATTTTGAAACATCCCGCCATCTTAATGCATGTGTGCCCATTGATTAACGTCCACATTTGAGTCTCAAAGGAACATGGTTTACAAAGTCATGACAGAATAAAAAAGGCTTGGAAATAAGCCACAGATGGGGAGCTCGAAGGCCTGGATGGGAGGTCAAAAGGAATTCTCTGCCCTCGGAACAGATAAAACGTGTTATGTAGGCCTATTGTGAATCCTAATATACTGTGTGTAGCTATGTTCTTTATATATTTTTAAGTTAGAGCACCATTTTTTTGTGGTTGAGTCACAATGGGCGATGTGGGATTACCAAGCATAAATTAAAGTTTTGCTTTGTTTTTGCGTTTTAATTGTGTGCACTGCAAATGCACAATGTACTACATATGAGAATACAAACATACAATATTGTATGTTTTAATACTATGATTCATTGTAGCGTGCCATATAATATTTCTCATATCTGTATTTCATTCTGTAGAATGAAACTCACACTCAGACAACAGGCTTTTGCAAATAATATCATTATTTACCAAAGGATGTGGCAAATTTGCCATATTACATGAAAATGCATTAGTTTATTCACAATCTGTCTCAAAGTAGCATTTATAACTTATTTATAAATAACCATCCAGAAATTTCAATGGCATTTGTTTTCACACACAGACTAATAATAAAACATTGTCTCTTACATAAGAAGTGTGATCCAAACTCCAGACAAACAATTCCTCTAAAATAATAAAAATAAATAACCTTTTGAATTTGATTCCTAATGGAGATATAAAATTTGTTTCCCATCCTGACTTTTGACTTCCTTTCTTTGTCAGAATCTAAACAGATGTTCCCCTGAGCTGACAGTAAGCAGAGGGTCAGCGGGTCCATATAAAGTTGGGTCCCCCAATCTGGCAAGCATCAATGGACTACAACACACAACACATTTCCCCCATTGAACTCAGTTTCCCTTTAGCCATGATCATCTGCCATTGAGCTCTGCCAGGGATCACCCAGGAGAAAATACTGCATCACTTCCACATATCACTTTAACACAGTATATTATATTCTAACTGCTGTTACCTTGCAGCTCATTTTGTTTTTACTATTTTGATTAAAATTTGACTTATTTAAAAAAAAGAAGTCAATATGTACAATATGTAGGGAAAGTGTTTAGCTGTATTAATCATAAAATAAATGAACAGGTCTTATGAACACTGATTTGTCAGCTGTGCCAGTGGTTTTATTTAAAAAAATATATATTTATTTGCCATGAAACAATTTAGAGGGGAAAATATAAAACAACATGCAATATAAAGAGTGTTATTTTGTTGATATATATATATATACATTAAATATTTTTTACAGTCAAAAGTGTAACATTGGGACAAATTGTAAACCACAGAATAGAATTAAATAAATAAATGCTTTAAATGAATTAATGAATTTTTCTAGACAAAGTGCAAATTAAATATGCAAATGGTAGGTTAGCTGTGGATTTCTCCATTCACAAATGTTTAGTCTTGGGGCTGAGAAGCAATATGGACTTCTAGCTGAATATCTAGCTGAATACTAATAACAAAGATTGCATCACAAAGCTCAGCCAATTCATTGTTAATTTTTTGCATTTACATTTATTGGTTTAAAGCAAAGTTCAGGTTTATTTGTACATTTATTTTCTTTCCACCCTGACACATCACTGTGTCATTACTGGGGAGTGGCGTAAAATTGTAGTTTATACTGGCAATGATCAGGGTGCCATTACTGGGGAGTGGCGTAAAATTGTACTTTATGCTGCCGATGATCAGGGTGCCATTACTGGGGAGTTGCGTAAAATTGTAGTTTATGCTGGCAATGATCAGGGTGCCATTACTGGGGAGTGGCGTAAAATTGTAGTTTATGCTGCCGATGATCAGGGTTCCATTACTGGGGAGTGGCGTAAAATTATAGTTTATGCTGCCGATGATCAGGGTGCCATTACTGGGGAGTGGCGTAAAATTGTAGTTTATGCTGGCAATGATCAGGGTGCCATTACTGGGGAGTGGCGTAAAATTGTAGTTTATGCTGCCGATGATCAGGGTGCCATTACTGGGGAGTGGCGTAAAATTATAGTTTATGCTGCCGATGATCAGGGTGCCATTACTGGGGAGTGGCGTAAAATTGTAGTTTATGCTGCCGATGATCAGGGTGCCATTACTGGGTAGTGGTGTAAAATTGTAGTTTATGCTGCCGATGATCAGGGTGCCATTACTGGGTAGTGGCGTAAAATTGTAGTTTATGCTGCCGATGATCAGGGTTTTATCGTGTGGCAATAGGCGCTGACTGTAGCCTCAAGCAAGACATACAAAAAACCGCGAATAAACTCATTATTGGTTTGATTTGTGTTTGCATTCCTGCCACTCAAACAGGCTCTTTGGTGATTTATTTCTTCAGCTGAATGGCATCCATCTCCTGGCCAGAACATATCTGAAAAAATGTAAATAATTTGAGTAAAACTCTCCAAAAAACTTTTTAAATTGTCAATCAAAATGCTTGAACTTGGCGACTGTTTGAGCTCATCTAACTTGGTTATTCAGTGTACGCCTCAATGGCGCAGTCAAAATGATATTTTCTAAAGAAACACTTTGAACTTAGATAATTAAGGGAACCTGGCCTGAAAGATATTTGGTAGTTCACAATTTAGCATACACGTGTGTGTGTGCTGTGATATTTTTTGGGAAAGAATTTTCACCAGAGAAAAATGTTTAGCTGGATTCAGCGAATACACTAAGACAGATGTAAAAAAGAAAAAAAAACCTCAGTATGTCCAGCCACATACATTAGGCCTACCCTGGGTTTCATTTCCTCCCTCCCCACAATTGTTAGAAACATCTTTCACATACTGTATGGAGAGAATTCCTGAACACCTCAGATGGGCATTGCTCTCTTTAATCAATTATTATCAGCATATTAATCATAGCCACTACCTGAGTTCCAGAATGGAGTATTTCAAGTATATTTGGAATTCAAAAGAAATGTAAACGCGAGAATGTCAGATATGACAAATTGAGGCAAGAAAAAAGGGAATTTTGTATCTGGTTTAGGAGGCTGAATTATACAGATCAGTCTGTGTTATAGTAATGGAGCGTGTGATGGATGACCACCCTGCATTGTCACCCATTATTTTTAAAATTTATTTATTTAGTCATACGGCCAGGTGGTGCTACTAGTCTATACTGGTAACAAAAGAGTACCGTGCTCCAATTGTATAATATAGGATGTACTCTTTGTGCTATACTTCCAGTTAGAGGAAAAATTCATTCGTAAGACGCCTCCCTGTGTATTTTTGTTTCTTGATTTGATAGACATGTGAGCAGAGTGGTACATACTGCACATTAAAAAAACTGCTTTGTGAGAGAGGGTAGAACCACACTATACCCTTCCACACCATCTCGATTGCTCTCTCTCTCTCTCTCTCTCTCTCTCTCTCTCTCTCTCTCTCTCTCTCTCTCTCTCTCTCTCTCTCTCTCTCTCTCTCTCTCTCTCTCTCTCTCTTCACTAATTGCTGACAGACGTCACATAAACAGGCGGGTGCCGCGCAGGCTTTTCTGTACATAACACAGAGCGTGCTGATTTTGAGTGCGTTTCAACGGCCTGCCACATGGAGTTACCATCACACAGCTGCAGCTTTTGGAGTTTACTGTACCTCGCAGTTATAATGTTGTGAGATTTTTACGTTTCTTAATTTCTGTCTACAAAGAAAAGGACCTCATTATTTCATCATATTTGAGGCAGAAATCTATATTTGATGCAATAATAATCAATTTAATGCATCTGTGTTGATTATCTCTATCCTTTTATATAACAGTACAGTAACATGTCGGCATTTAGCAGAGTAAATTACACAGATTCACTTTTTTACATGCAATCCATTTACACAGCTGGATATTTTACTGAAGCAATTCAGGTTAAGTACTTTGCTCAAGGGTACAAAGGCAGTGCCTTGCTCAAGGGTACAAAGGCAGTGCCTTGCTCAAGGGTACAAAGGCAGTGCCTTGCTCAAGGGTACAAAGGCAGTGCCTTGCTCAAGGGTACAAAGGCAGTGCCTTGCTCAAGGGTACAAAGGCAGTGCCCCAAGTGGGAATTGTACCCACAACCTTTGGGTTACGAGCCCAGTTCTTAACCATTTCATGTACATTTATACCTCAGTGCTCTTCCTGCCACATATAGCTAAAGTTAACTGCAGTAAATGTGCTGCTTTCAGTAGCTAAAGGTGAAACTGCACTTCTCAAAGACACACAAAGCAGACCAAACTGCATCACTGGTTATATTATTCACATAAAAGTTGATCAAATACAATACAAAAATTTCAGATAAGATATAATTAGAATTTAATTTGGATTGCATCAAGTGTGACTCAATAAAGACCAAAAAGGATACCCAAATACCTTCCTGTGCCAATCAATCTACATACTCAATTTAATTAATTGTATACATAGGAGGTGTCATAGGTAAATCATTTCCTATTCAAAAAATTATTTACATATGAATGTCCACTCTATATATTCAGAAAATTACATATGTAGAAATGTTCAATCTATAGTCAATAACAACGTATTCACACCTCCAATCTATACATTGTAAAAACTGCTAATGTATCAGGCTTCATTTTATATTTTCAAGAAAAAACATATACATTCAAATTATATATTCAGGAATCAACCTACACACACACACCCACACATACAGTACCATCCACAATTATTGGCACCGGGCCCTGGTAAAGATAAGTAAAAAGGGTAATAAAAAATTCACCGTTTGGTCAATTAGCTTAATCTCACACAGAAAAAAATAAATAAATCCAACCTTTAATTGAAGTAAATTTATTCTGAGAAAAAAAACAATCTCTCATTAAGAAATTATTATTTTTAACAAAACCACATGTGCCACAATTATTGCTACCCCAAGATATTCTTATGAACAAAATGTAACTGAAGTATTTCAAGCAGTAATCCATGACTTCCTGTTTCACTGGGGTATAAATATGAGGTGACACTGAGGCCATAATCCCTTATTCCTACATCAACATGGGAAAGATAAGAGAACACACAAATCAAATGAGGGAAAAGTGTGTTGAGCTTCATAAGTCAGGGAATGGCTATAAAAAAATAGCTACTCACCTGAAAATGCCCATATCTACCGTTAAGGGCAATATTTTAAAAGTATAAAAAAACTGGAACTGTTACAAACTTGCCTGGAAGAGGACCCAAGTTTATTTTGCCCACATAGTGAGGAGGATGGTAAGAGAGGCAAAAAAATCCCCAAGGATCACTGTTGGACAATTACAGAGGAAAGTAGCATCTTGGGGTCATGAAGTCTCCAAAACTACCATTAGACGTCACCTCCATGCCAAGAAATTATTTGGAAGGCATGCCAGGAAAAAGCCTTTTCTGTCATTTCACCACAAACGTTCCCAGAATAAATTTACTTTAATTAAAGGTTGGATTTTTCTCATTTCTTCAGTGTGAGATTAAGCTAATTCACCAAAAGGTGAATTTTTAATAACCCTTTTTACTCATCTTTACTGGTGCCAATAATTGTGGAGGGCACTGTATATATTTTTTGTATATATCAGATATCATTCTGACTTTCTTGTTTGGCATCTCATAATATATGGTCATAAACCTATACATTTAAAAAAGTAACAAAGTAAAATAATCTTTATTTTAAAAAATTACAAATGTATCAGGTATCATTTTGTATTAGCAAGAAACAATGTATGCATTCAAACATTCAACATATATTCAGGAACAAACCTATACTGTATATATATATATATAGGAGCCTGGAGGCCAGCAATGGGTGTGGTGGAGGGATACCTTCCCCTTTTCCACAACGGACAGAGGCAATAACTCCTGCCTCTGCAGGGACCGATTGAGGAAAGCCAATGGCCAGAGTCTCAAGAGAGGCTTCGGTGAACTTAAAGAAGTTAAAGAAGCAGCGACAGATTGTCTTTTTTATCTCTACGTTTACATGTGCACAAATACTACAATCTTAACCTGATTATGGCAACACTCTGATCATTGAAATGGTCACGTAAACATCTTTATCTGATTATGTGAGGTCATAATCCGCATATTCAAAACCCGATTAACACACCTGGTTTTTTGCCCAAATTTCCAATTTATTGGTGCATGTAAATGTCTTCCTCCGATTTTCTTTTGGCTTTTTGAAACTGTGCATGTCAGGCAGAAGTGGAGAGAGGGATGGTTCCGCCCATCAAAATTTGCCTGGCATTGGAAACCAATGATCAGTTTAAAGTGTGTATGTCGTGCATCATGATAAAGGCCTCTCACCGCCAACATCGCCCAGGGCCTCTCATATCCCGCAGATGGCCCTGCACTCCCCCTCTTCAAAAATATGCTTCTACCTTCCAGAAAATATCGATTTAAAGAGAACTATTGCCATCATTTTCATAAAAAAACACAAAATTTTACAATCTTGCACCCAGTGAGTTACAGTAGATCGCCTTGGTGACTGCGGGGGGAAGAGGTATCTGGGGGATTGAGCATAGCTTGGTGTTCATGTATAAGAGATGTTGACACCAGAGAGAAGACGAGAAGTGAGAAAGATGGGGCACCAGGACTGACATGGCCGTGACAGGATGCCGGGTCAGCTCAGTGAACACGGAGGTATCCTGGCTGCGTCAGGGCTCCTCGCTGGTTTAGTAGGCGGCAGACGGCACCACGACCTCCCCCGGGGAGAAGCGTTTATTGTTTAATCAATTTCAGAGTGGCTTATTGAAAGTCTCCTTCAACGGCATGTTCACTTACTGCCCACCGTTTCTGCTACAAACACTGATGATACGTGTTTGGATATTTCTGCCACTTCGCATTAACAATAAAAAAATGTTGAAAAGTCGAGTCACATTTTCAGGTATTACGTTTTTGATATTGTTTTATACAAATTATAAAGGGTTTGTTAAGTTATATATTTTTTGTTCCCTATAACAGCCCATAGATAACCTCCACAGATCATATGATAAATACTGTTTTATCTCTATTACAATAGCTATTCATCCAAAATGAGTGAAATATTTATTATTATATGAAATAATATTAGGACAGGTTACATTAGGACAGACTAAACAAGTAGGCAATGTAGAGAAAAGTAGTGCAGTACATGCACAAGTTTTTTTAAAGGTAGAGAGCGAGAAAGAGAGCGACAGAGAGAAAGAGAGAGGGAGAGAGAGTTTGTGACCTATTGTATTACCTGCTGTAACATAGTTTGTATATGTTAGTGTACACTGTAATAAATGTATGCCTCAATTTAGATTTATTGCATTATTGCTGTACGTGCCCACTGTTGCCTCATTGCCCATCACAGCCACACTTACACCAGAGCTTTCAAAATAAGACATGCACGCTAATGTTGGGAAAAGATCTTGCCCATATTCAAGCATGGGCAAAAATACAAAACGATATCATGTTACTAAATATTTTTGAAATATGTTTATCTATAAACTGCTATCAAAATTTGCAGGCATGTTTTTTTGCAGGTGGCAGAGAGGTATAAAATAATAATATGCATGCAATCCATATTACATATTACACACACACACATGCATATATACAGTGCAGTGCTTAAGTATTTGGACAGTAATACAATTTTTATTGTTTTGACTCTGTACTCCAGAATGTTGTTTTTGAAATAAAACAATAAATATGAGGTCAAAGTGCGGACATCTCCAGATGATCGGTATCATCCCTGGTGATTTTCTGCCAGGCCTGCACTGCAGCCATCTTCACTTCCTGTTTATTTCTGGGGCGTTTTGACTTCAGTCTTCAGCAAGCGAAACGCAAGTTCAATTGGATTCAGGATGGGTGATTGATTTGGCCAGTCAAGAACATTCCACTTTTTGGTCTTGAAAAACTCCTTGGTTGCTTTAGCAATATGTTTGGGGTCATTGTCCATTGTCTTGCTCCAAGGTGAAGTGCCGTCCAATGGGTTTCGAGGCATTTGGTTGGATCTAAGCAGATAAGATATTTCTGTACACTTGAAAATTCATCCCGGATTGGTCCACACAATATTAAAATATAGTCCAAATGACAAAATAACTTCATAACAAAATATCGAAATCACTTATTGCGACTACATGTTCTTGTAGGAAAAAGATTATTGACTTTTATTTTGACTGCACCATTGACTTACACTGAAACGGATGGCTGAAAGACCTATATTGGAGCCAACTGCACTGGTGCCAGAGAGCAAAGCTCTCAACAAGAAGTGAGTGAAGGAAGTGAGCATAAACATCGAAGCCTGGTCTTCACCTCTTGGTTCCAGCATGCAAACAATTGGCGGAATGCCGATTACTTTTTTCTGAGCTCTTCAAGCAAATCAGAGTACTCATTTTTGGAGAGGATATTTTACAATTTACAGTGTGGATTAAATTAGATTACTGTTTAGGTTCAGAGAAAAACTAAGGCAATGCTCCTGAAACCAGTACTTGCCTATGGTCGTATAAATGTTTAAACGAAGTTTCGCGAGTCATCAACGGCAAGTCTAAGTCAAGTCATCTATCTTCAAGCCAAAGTTTTTTTGACAAGCCAAATCTCACGTTGTCAAATTTGTGACTCCAGTTGCTGTCAAAAATGTGAATTTGCACTGTTCTGCACTTTATTTTTTAATTTTGTTTAATAAATTATTACATTTATTTATTTATTAGATACATTATGATTCATGACCTGCATTTTGTGCACTGATAGCCAAGTTAGCCAGGTAGGCAAGTTTCCACAGAGTAGAAGCCTCACATACTAACTGTACACAAAACAAGTCATCTTAGAAACTAAATTCATAGCTACATATTCCATTTTGTACCTGTGAATGTGAAATTCCTCCTTGACTATGTCATACCAGAATTCATTCCTCGTGGTCACCCAGCAGAGGGCAGGAAGGTTAAGCAGTAATGCGCATGGAGATTTATTTGCAGCTAAAAGCGGGATTATTAAATTCAAATCAGCACAAGCACAGATAAGGTCTGTGGAGTCCATGAAAAAAAATAATATGAGGAGGACTGATTTGCGATTGGCGCGGAGGTTATCCCGGCGACCCTGTGTCCCGTGTACGGTGCTGTACACCCTGTTTGCGCCCCCACCCCCCCTCTCTCTCGGCCCAGCCCTTAGCTGGCCCCTCTCTCAGCTGAAGGTGAAAGAAGTGCTCACTTGAGTTCATTCCAAAGTAGATGTGACAGTAAATTTCTCCGCCCCGAGATGGGAGATCTTGTTATAGCAGTCAGGATGGGGGTCAGGGCAGCGCCTGTTGATGATTGAGGGAAAAGAGAAGTGGATTCATTCTGCTCCAGGCACTTTGTCAAGTGCCAGTGGCTTACCGTTGAGAGCCAGTCACCCATCACCGCCGTTATGGCCTCAGGGGTCACCCTCCCTCCCCCATTAATCAGCCCCCCTCTCCGCCGTACAGCCCTGCGAAACCCATCGCTCGCTTCCGCAGAAATGAAAAAGACGACAGGACCGCGTGTTCTTCGGCGCGTGGAGACTGGGGACAACGCTGACACGCTGCCCCTTTAAATGAAAAAAATGCTCGGATATTGATCCAAGGGGACCAAATTGTTAAGCGTGTTATTTTTGTTTCTCAGGATGATTAAACTGTTTACCAGAACCAGGTCACACCGTTTTTTTCTAATGAAAGGTATTGATTTTTTATTATTATTTTTTTTTTTGCCATTGCTTAAAGAGTGTTTCTGATGACCCCTGATGGATCTCCTCAGCGTGTTCATTAAAAGCAGCGGCAGATGCACAGGCTTTAAAGCTGAGCGTATTCACACCCTTATTCATAACCCTCCTGTGCCGTAGTCTCTCATGAACAATAGATCACTACTACAGAACAGATAAGCCAATTATTTTCAGCCATTCAAACAAGCATATACGTATATATATATATATACACATGTAATTGTGTGATATATAAAATGAATGCACTTACTAAAAGTAACATTTTTCAATTTTCAGAGAGAATTAAAAAATGGTTATTTCTTCTTATATGTATTACATGTACGTATGTCAGAATATATAGTAAATTATACATTTACAAAAAATATACATCTACACATTAATGTAGCAGTTAATTTTCATATAAAAAAGACTAGTCCTTTGTTTTATATATATACCTATAAAACCAATATTAATTGTATATTCTTGGTATATAAAAAGGCTGAAAAACTATACATATGTATTATATACATATATTATTGCTTGAAAACTTTCAGGGAAAATGAACAATTATTTATAAGCATGTTTAAATGTTTTTACACATTTCTCAGTTTGGACAGTAACCTGTCAAAAATGGTAAAGAATGTTTTTTAAAGTTTTAAAGTTTTTTTTCTTCATAAGCATAAACTTACAGGCTTTGTCGACAGTATGTATTTATACTATTTCACAGATAGGCCTGTTCAGAGCACTGTAGTCCCACCTCAAAGAGAATACCACTGAGGCCTGTGATTGGGTCATACCTGCATATGTTTCAAAGAGGCTGCAAATTCAACAGAACACATGAGCTGGATGAAGGGGATCTGTTTTTCCCCTGCCTGTTAATTGATATATTGTGAAATTATTGATATGAAGACATATGCAAACATTTTTCTGGGATGTATAAGTACAGGAAGTGGGCTTGGGTCCCAGTGCCAGCACTGTCTCTTATTAAGGCTATGATTATCCTGGCGTGTCTGGTTTTAGTCAGAGTGACTGAGAGCTGGAGCCCCAAAGGAGGCGGGGAGTAGAAGAACTTTCAGCCCATTTTCCCCTCTCAAGTTAACTTATATAGGGCCTGATTTACTAAGACCTTTAGCGCACACAAAACCAATAACATGACCAATGATTGGTCATGCCTTTTTTTTTTGCACCAATCATTGGTCGTGTTATTGGTTTCGCGTGCACTAAATGGTTTCGCATCGTGCTAAAGGTGTTAGTCAATCAGGCCCATAGTGTGTAATCTATCAACTTACTTGTTCATCAGCCTCTTGTATAAGAAAATCTGTTTGCATAAAATTAAAATGAAAAACTTCTATTTTCAGGTGAGGCAAGTTAAATCACTTCTAACAACCATGCTTTATGACCTTTCAGTCAGGGAAAGTGACCCGCTCTGCCTCCATGCAAAAGATAGAGCACTGTTGCTGTGGTGGTGTGTCGCTGAGTATACAGGAGACAACCACAGGCACATTCTCCAGAACAATAAAAGGGGGAAAGGCTCAATAATTATATAATGATGTCCCTCAGAGTGGGTCTGAGGGCTTTGACTGCCACCCACGGGCACTCAGATTAACAGTAAACACAATGGGGACTTTGGATAATACAAACAAAAGGCGCCACAGGATTCGATGCTATTAAGAGCTGTTTCCATTTACTTCCCCCGCTTCATCCACCGCGCTTTGTTTTAGTTTTTCCCAGAATACCTCTGAACCAGCCTTACTGTGTGCACTGAGGGTGTTATGATCGCAGGCTGCTGTAGGAAAAAAGAAAACAAACCATATCTTCTCATCATAACTAAGTAAGAGCCCTATGAAAAAGTAGTTCAGCTGATACGTCAATGTAGTTTAATATAAAATCCAGGATGCATGCAGACACATATGCGTGCAAACACACAGACGCACGCACGCAATTATGCACATTTTGAGTTACTGTAAAACAGTTTTGGTTTTCTCTGCTTTTGGAGAAGAAGGTGCTAGACACACCCGTGTGATTTACTCCAGATATGCACTGACCTCTCTCTTCTGGACAGGGCCCCGCTGTGCAAATTAAACAGAGATAGATGAGAAGATTTCTGATGGGACGCATTCTCAGGGTGACACGCAAAATCAGTTTTGGCAATTGCACCAACCCGCCACACTGGGGGGATTAATTCAGGCACTGTGATCACTGCAAAGATCGCCTCATCTGTGTGTGCGAGTGTGTGCATCTGTATGCCTGTGTGTGTGTGTATGCATATGTGTAGCTGTGTTCTTGTATTTTTGTGCATATACTGTAAGTATGCGTGTATGGTTCTGTGTGTGTGTGTGTGTGTGTGTGTAGGAAATACATTAAAATCTATACACAGGGTATCACTTATAGTTTTCGTATAATAAGATTTTATTTGATAAGATTTTATAACTAAAAATGGGCAACTTCAATTAATAATTAAATTAATTACTAAATCACAATATTATGTACTCAGTGGGTACCGAATTAATATAAATGATTCAGTTAAAAGGTGAAGGCATTTGGGGGAATCCCTGCGATTAGCATTGGCTGACTCAGTTCAACACAAGAGCAACATTAATACACACAATCTTGGAAATGTAATAGTTTATTGAACACAAAGTACCAAACAGAGCAAAAGCACGATTCACTACTAAAATGTACAACAAACTATGTGCGAGTGCATGTGTGTGTGTGTGTGCGTGTGTGTGTGTGTGTGTGTGTGTGCATTGGGCGCACGTGGGGGTTTTCATGTTCTCCTCGTCTCGGACACGTGTTCAGAGAGAACAAAGAACCTAAAATGGAGGGAGGTTTGAACCTAACTTTAGCTGGAGCTAGTTAACAGTGGCGTGTGGGCCATACCAAACACATAAAGACAACTGTAAGGTTATCGGTGCGTGTGTGTCGAGATCAGGGTGTAATGTTATGATTACGACCGGTTAGTGTTTAAGACAGATCACATGCAAGATATTTTTTGTGCGTGATGCATTAAAACTAACGCAGCGCAGTGGATGGCTTATAGCCATCCAAAGTAAAATGATAACAAAACTTTGACCACAAAAACATTAACCATTCAATAGCACAGTTACATCCAGTCACAAACATGTTGCTAATGGATATGCTATGCCCAGTGTTACAGCCTTACTTGAGTTAAGTCCTTTGAACAGTTTCCTCCGTTGGCTTGCACCTTCACAATGAAAAGGGGAAAGCCGCTCGCCCGATTCTGTGGTTGCAAGGTCGCAGGGTTGCGATAGATAGGGGCCTTTCAGGTGAGGCAATTGACACGGTCAGCCATAAACTTCTGATCCTCGGCTGTTCTCCATTTACTAAGTCTCTTGGTTCAGTCATTAATTAACATGGCTTCTCATACCATAGTTATGCTGTTGATACTCAACTCTTCCTCTTTTTCTCTCCCTCTACCCCACAGGTTAAGGAGAGGATATCTGCTTGTCTCGCTGACATCTCTGAGTGGATGGCTACCCATCATCATCACCTGAAGCTCAACCTTGACAAGACAGACCTCCTCTTTATGCCATACAAAACCTCCCCTCTATATCACCTCTCCAACACTGTTGACAGTACCATTGTGGCTGCCTCCTGCTCTGCAAGAGACCTGGGGGTGGTCCTGGACAACCAGCTGGACTTCAAAGAGCACATCAAGGCAACGGCACAGTCCTGCAGGTTCCTCCTGTACAACATCAAGAGGATTCGACCGTACCTGACCACCTACTCCACCCAGCTTCTTGTCCAGACCATAGTCACCTCACGCCTGGACTACTGCAACTCCTTGCTCGCAAGCCTACCAGCCTGTGCTATTCTGCCTCTTCAACTGATCAAGAATGCAGCTGCCCGGCTTGTATTCAACCTCCCGAAATTTTCGCATGTCACCCCCCTGCTGAGCTCACTCCACTGGCTGCTGGTTGCAGCCAAGACAAGATTCAAAGTTCTGACCCTGGCCTACACTACAGCTAATAGGACAGGTCTGTCTTACCTGCAGGACTTAATTCAGCACTATGTTTCTGCTCGACAACTTCGCTTTTCTACAGCAGGGCGACGGCTCTCGCTCGTCCTGACTGCGGAGCGTTTTCACCCTAGCTCCTCAGTGGTGGAATGAACGCCCCAATCCCTCACGTTCAACTCCAACACTGCCTGCATTCTGTCGTGGCCTGAAGACACACCTCTTCTACACCTTGACTGATATAATAATTTAGGAACATTTCTCATAGTACTTGTTCCCTGTGTTTTTTTTGTCTAACTGTTTGATGTTATAGTTTATAATAGTATTTAGAACAGAATTATAGTATAGCTGATTTACCCACAGCTTACTGTGAACTCCATTCAATGTTCATTACTAGGGATAGCTGCTGCATCTTGGGAATGATGTGCTTTGTCTTATTTGTTCAGTTGTTGCTTCGATGACCTTTCTGAATGAACTAATAGTATGTCGCTTTGGATAAAAGCCTGTAATGTAAGGTAATGTAATGTTCTTTAGCCGTTTTGTGAAAGTAATCTGTATGTACTCATAATTATCTTTTTTGGCTCTTGGCTATTGTTTGCCTGCACTAGTGCTTTAGTTATGTTGCATATACTGTACACTTGCTTGTCTGGTAATGTTGTTAGCCAGGTCTGGCACTATTGCTTGTATTAGACAGGTGAATGCACTCATGTTTCTCCCACACAGTAAGTTACTCTAGATAAACACATCTACTAAATTAATGTAAAGTAATGTCATTAGAGCCCACTAGCAGACTAGAGGTGACTAGAGGGCAGCCGGACACCTCAGTCGACCTGGACTTTTGTACTGAGCAGTTCTGTCGGTGAACGTGATAGTGCATCCTCGACCGGAGGTGATGTCCTCACCATGTCTGCCACCCGCTTCCCATCAGGGTTCATCATTTCCTTGTGGACAAAACTGTCAGCACATTGCCATTCCCCGCACCCCCAACTCACACCCACCCCCGCCTGTTTTCCTTCGTCAAAGCTAAATAGCGGGCACTACAGGTGCTAATGAAAAAGACTGCAGAAGAGGAACCCAGTAGAAAGAGATGAGAATTGTCAGTCAAACAATGCTCTGGACCTTAGGTTAATGGTAACTAAATAGCAAATTAGTGTGTCACTCTAAGAAAATTCCTCCTCTTCTGTAGACTTTAATTACAGCCTTTATCTGCTCATAATAATTTGAGTGAGGACCTTTTGAGGAAAGAATTGTCCATAGGCCTACAGAGGTTTTAATTTAACTTCAAGGTGGCATAATAAGAAATATAAATTTAGTGTTTTACTGTACAGATCCTCCCAGCCCCAAAGGAAGCTAACAAAGCTATACAGTGAGCACGACTGCTTTATTTTCCATCCTCAACAAAATGGCTATTGTTATTCAGATACAATTCGTATTGAATGGGAAAAAGTGTTTTGATCTGCCAACAAGCCTGGCCATAAATGTGCCATCACCAGAGCTACCATCCTGGCCAATGTCATATCCTGTGGAAAGCTAACCACTCACCAGAGTAGGAAGTGCAATTGTTTGACCCTATCATGTGAATGCTGCCTGTCTGAGCCTTTTTCAGTGGTTCTAATCATGAAAGTGATTGCAGTTCTCTACATTACAATATTTTGCGGCATAACAGAGGCTCTTATCTGGGGGAATCAAACCTGCTGGTATCAAATCAGTTTCAGGGTTGTTACTCCAAACTACTATCCTGTTCCATCGTCAGGGCTTTAATACAACTGTGGTTGGGTTTTGCCTTCTTTATTAGTTAATACCAACATGTTCATACTATCAAAGAACTGTATAACATGTACACACTTCATAATGGGAAATAGAGGTTGGACATACCCGTAGGACATCCAGCCTGCCATCAAGCAATCATACAACTAAGCTGTCTACCCAGCATAGTGCCAAAATATTTCTCAATAATAGGTTGCTGATTGTCTGATACATTACTCTCTTGCCCCTCCCATTTTAACTCTGTGAGAAGGTAAGATTTAAGCATGCCACTGTTTGACCGTCACTGGATATTTAACATCAGGGACACACCCGTAGCTATGGGCGAGCCTTAGGGGGCCGGGCCCGCCCACGGAAGTGCTAGTGCCCCCCCACTGGAAATTGAGAGAAAATAAATAAATAAAAAATTATAGTATTTTTCTGTTTTTAAAAAACATTTAAAATACTAACTTTTTAAGACATTAAAATAGAGAAAAAAATTGTGTTATTGTTTGAGGGGGTTCCGCCATACTGAAACAGGACGTTACGCCAATGTAGGCTAGGTTACCGCACCATTTCAGTTGGGAGTCCAGCAGAGCTCTATTTCCCAGTAGGATCGCTTTTGCTCATTTGCTTAACAATGGACATTCGTAAATGGTTTAAATCGCCAGTCTCTATCAACTCTAACGAATCAGATTCCGCCTCCAAATGTGGCAGAATGTGTGACTGCACCCAAGCTCCGTGATGTTGATGGCGGACTCGTGGTCGTCGGAGATCAAGATGGTGCTGAAATGCAGCCTAGCACCAGCAGCAGCGGCCGCGGATCTGAGACTAGTCCGACTACTAGCCTTGCTGCTGCAACCACAGAAATGGTATTTGGACCACAACTGCATAGAGCAAACCATTTTTTTTGGGTGGGACAGATCCAAATCCAATGTTTTTTTTATGATGAACATGCCCCATTTCCACAAATAGCCTCCAACAAATGTTTTATATTTTTTAACAGTTAAAGACCAAATGACGACATGATATTATAACGCGTCAGCATCCGCCGTGGTGCTTTTTCAGTTCGAGAGGTGTGGGTTGCTTTGCACTTCTGGTGTTATATTCAATGTGTTGTCGAGTGCTTTGTGCATAACATTACCTCTGTGTAATTTACTAATGTGGTAAATTATGAGGACTGATGTGGTATCTTTAGGCTGGTCGTTGCTGTTGATGGTTTAAAGTTATTATTTGCAAGTGCACTGATTGCGCGGTCATGGTGCCAACCTCCCCCGTTTAGTCATGGTATCCCATCTATTCATTTTCTAAAGCTAATTGTTTACAAAACCTTGTAAGTGCACCTGATTGGTTCCAATTGTCTAAACAGTGAATGTCTGTGAATGCGCCAGTTTTGTTACCGCTCTCCACGTTATAATCGTAATTTACTGCATTCGAATAATTTTAGGCATAGCCTAATACATCGGGACATATTAAATCTATCTGAGACAAATTTGGTTAGTATGCGACCTCAGTATAGCCTAATTAGTATGCGTCAGTGCTGCACGAATACAATAGCATATCGGATTATCAAAAATATTTAATAATAATTGTGCCCCCCATGCAGTTCATATGCCCCCCTTAAGACAGAGTCCTGGCTACGGGTCTGATCAGGGATGAGGAGTTTCAGATTCATCAAGACAGAAAGGACATTCCTCTTCACCCCTATTTCACGCTTTTCTCACTGCTCGCAACAGAACCAGAAGGCCGTTGACCATTACAGAGCTGATAGTATAGTGTCTGATATGACCCGGGGATTTGTCACCAGGAATAAATCATTGCCCAGGTCAAAAAGAGGAGGCCCTGTAGGATATGATTTCATGCGAACAAAGACGGTCAGGTCATGTAACATTTTTAAATTTCCTGTTGTGTTCTAGTCGGGGGTGGACGTGGGTATCATCCTCTGTACTTCCCCCCTCCCCCACAGGAAAAGAAAATGTCACCAAAACAGATTGAAAATAATAACACAGGCCTAAATAAAACAAGTGGTTAAAAGTGGGCCTCTATCCTTTGCCAAAATATCTGATAGCTAAACTGATGTTGCAAAACTAAATGTTTTGTACAGTCACAAATATTTTAAGCAGTTTGTATGCTCTAGCCCAGTGCTTGTCAATTATGTGTATTTGTGACAGCGGTAGAAATATGTGTGGCTACCTGTACCAGTTGTGGAAAAAATATCACCGTAGGAGGATAAAGTGTTTAACTATAGACCAGCACCAATTATTTAATGGGAAGACAATATCATTTTTTAGCTATGTTTTATTTTATTTTATTTTAATCCAGGCTCCAGTACTGAAAAAATACACATTGCATATTTTACTGGATGTTACAAAAACAAGAAAGCAAAGTAAGCAATCTTTTTTTATGCAGCAGGTTTGATACAACTCTTATTGATTCTTGCATTAAATAGTCTGATGTGTGCAATCAAAGCAGTGTTTTATTAACAAAATAATTTCACCCCAATGACAAAACTCTCCTTTCCTCAGATTTTTTAATACAATGTCCCCAAAAACAGCAGTAAAAAATATGACTTCCTTCCTGTGAACATCTTCCTGTTTACATCTGAATGCGGGGTCAGAAATCAAGATAACGCAAGTTGTTTGCACAGCTGACCCCAGCTAGGACATTAACCCTGTTGCTATAGCAGCATCTGTCCTACGACATTAATCACTGGGCTGTCCAACATCTCAATAAAGCTGCGGAAATATATCTTTGTATTCTTTTTGGTGTAATGCACAATGGCCCCTCTATTTCTGTGCTGTGTTTATGCTGAACTGAAGATACATATACCCTTCTTTGAACGACTATAAACCTGACATATTGCCAACACCAGGTAAAGCATGCAGCTGTTGACCAGCCATTATTAAAATTAGCACTGCCCAGTGACCTGGACATTGACAATCTTTCTTTTAAAGCTTTAAAGTTCCAGTACATAGTTCCCCTAAAATAACTATGCCATGGATGGTGTGTGATCTTGTTTTAATGACCTAAACTATGCTATTTCTATGGCTTCACATGAACTGTCAGCATCTCACAGCAGTTGTAAATGAGTTCTCGGACACCAAACAACACCAAGCAAGTGCACCGTTTACCACCAAAAGAGGCGGGCTTCTGCACTTGGGTCTCCGTTTGCACCTGCCACCTGGTCTTATAGAGAAGCTGCTCTTTAAGGTCAATGGCTTGCTTGACAGACTGTAGTTCCAGATGACAAGAAGCAGCTCCCTGCCTAATATGGATGAACGACTATCCCCTGTGTCGATTCCCCATCCCGTCAATTTCGCACCATGCTTGTCTGCACCCCACTCCTGCCTTATGCAAGACTCATGCTATAATACAATGTCATTCTTTAGTTAAAAATGTATTATTGATTCGTATGTGCCAATGTTCCCTAAAACAAGTGTTTTCCGTAAGCATGTTCATCAATTAATTTTTATTGGTTAAACTTGATAATGATAATTCAGGGTTATTCATAGCATAGGTTGCAGGAAATAATAATAATAATAATAATAATAATAATAATAATAATAATAATAATAATAAAAGGGCGCCTTTCTGTGTGGAGTTTGCATATTCTCCCCGTGTCCGTGTGGGTTTCCTCTGGTTACTCCGGTTTTCTGCCACAGTCCTGCACCACCCCGGTGTTTGCCGCCGTTAACGTTATATTTATTAACAAAATATTTAGCTACTGGTGATGTTACGACTTCTCAGAATACCAAGGTTGTCACGGCGGTTATTTAAAGAGAGCTGAGCAGGTTAGATGAATTGGATGAGTTTAATTATGAGTGTGTGAGTGAATAGTGTGTGTGCCCTGCGATGGATTGGCGACCTGTCCAGGGCGTATTCCTGCCTCTCACCCAATGCATGCTGGGATAGGCTCCAGCCACCCTGCGACCCTGACCAAAAATAAATTGGTTAGATAATGGATGTATGGATAATAATAATAATAATAATAATAATAATAATAATAATAATAATAATAATAATGACAATAATAATAATAATAATATGATCATATGGTCATAATTGTCATATGCAGTTTCATATTGTTAAGGCTTTTTTTGTAATTTATGACTCTTCACAGTTGGCAACAAACTTTTCCCATCAGTCATCTCTAAACCAACGGTAACTTTGATCCTTTATAGTTATTTTTCCTGAATTGGGTCCCATATGTTATACTCAAAACTTTGGACAGGAGGTTACAACATTCCTTTTTTGCATTTATGTTTTCCAAAGGACCCACGTTCATCATTTTCACATCTCAAGGACAGATTTCATGTACAGAAGCTGTTGTTAACTCCACTCACATAATATATTTGAGTCCCCAAACCCTCTGAATTGGAGAAGCTCTTTTTCAGAGGACACAGACAAACAACGAGATTCTTTTTAGACTGAGTTCGAGCATTTTGAACTGGATGACTTGTCTTCATCGATTTCGTGCCCCTCTCCAAATGGATTTCTGAAGTGCCCATTGGATGGGCTTTTTCAATCGGAAACAACCTTGAATCTCTCTATGAACCGTCTTTGTGATTTAAGTGCTGGCATTGCGTGGAAAGGCTGAATGCACACTTTCTTTTTTTCCCCTCAAATTGAAAATCTGTTTCTAAAGCGTTCATTTGTCCTATCAATTAAAAAAATGTTGAGAGAAAAATCTATGTTTTTAAAAGTTTTAATGATAAGACTAGGGGAAGAGGGACATATTAAATGCTTTAAGGCTTTCATGTACTTGTTGTTCCCAATGAGTAATGCACACATTTTCATAGAAAGGCTGTACCCTTCAGTTCACAGCTGAATCAAAACCATTTTAAGGTATTTTTTAGGCTTTGTGTAATAAAAGCAGGCTGAATCCAAATAAAATTCCACCCATTAAACTGTGAATGCATAAATTGCTGAAGACTTCTCTAATGGTTGCTTTTGGCAGACCTTTGTACTTCAACAGGCGACTTTTCGTCACACCCTGAAAGCAGCTTGATTCTAAACCGCAGTGAAAATATGGTCAGTCATGGAGGAATGGTCATTTTCCTCATCTTACATTTGGAGAGAAGATACTGGTGCTCAGAAGTGCCCTCTTGTCCTTACCCAAGAACATCTTGGCCAGGAATAATATATGTAGAGCATTGCAGGGGTCGTCAGATATTTGGAATTTAAAAAAAAAACTTTTACCCTGTTCCCCATGATAGTCTGGTATAGTATTTAGAATGCTCAGGCACTACTGCATGGTCATCCAATATGGCTACAAAATAAATTTTTTTGTTTATCTTTGTCAATTTTAGAGGATGCAGACTTCTGTGCGCACGTGTGTTGGATGTAGAGCATGCAAAGCAAGATATCTAGACACTGATGCTGCCGCACTGCAGAAGGTACAGTATAGGGTATGTCCCTTTGTGTTGGTCTTCATCACTATTTTGCTTATATTTATCTCTCTTTGCAGTTAACCCTTTGCTCACCTGGCTCTTCAAGATGCGAACGTCTTCTTCTACCCTGGCCTGAAAGTACATTTAACCTCACCAGTTGCAACTCCATACAACCAAACCTCGCATTGTGTGAATGCATTTTCAGTAACAGCATACATTAAAGTATAATGAGTAAGTATTCAATGCTTTTATTTCCCTACAAAGGTGAATAAACAGTTTGGACATACACATTGACATAAGTATGTACTTAGGTCATAATGGAATGACCTAAATCACTCCACAAAGACATTTCAATGGCAAAAGTATTAATAATAATTCCCCCACTCCCTATTTTGTGAGCCATGACTGTGAGCCAGTGAGCTTTTGTCATACTACAACCCACACATTGCAATGCATGAAAGCGAATGGTGATAAGAGCAGAGGAACCTGGGGAACCACAACCCCCACAATGCACCTATATATGCCACTCACAGGTACAGCTCACAGATCAGAAGCCATTTCACACTGTCAGGGCCAATTGAAAACATACAGTAAGACTGAAATATCAGAAAAAAACCCGGAATGTGTGACGTATACCTTTTCTGTGAATTATACAGCAAAACTATTTTAGGATTCCACTTGGGAAAAAGCACGTTTTCCTCTCTTGAAGAAGAAATTGGCTGAAAAATAGGCACATTTTGTGGTGATTTTCAGAAAGTTGTGTCATTGTATGTCATTGTAAGCAGAATGGAAGGATTTACCCCTTTCATTAGTGCTACCACTCAAGAGAGTAGGGAAAGGAACTCGACCAGAGGACATTTTAATAAACCATGTGGGATTACTGGCCTGCACTGCAGACTAAGTCAAATGAAAACATATGCCCAGTCCTTCTTTTTCAAGCCTATCTTTTGAATAGTATCTTTTTTTGATTCATGGAGGTTGGCACTGTATTGTTATTTTGCCTTTTTTGTGAGAAAATGGGTAGAAACGCAAGCAGTGGACAGCATAACTGGATTCTGCATGTGGCAATATAATCAGTTCCAAAACATGCGTCTATTCTGTTGTATATTTGTTTTATAAAGAGCATGAAACCACAGTCCTCTGGAATTTTTCATTGGATTTGTTGGATATTTGCGAAATTTTACGGCTTACAGTTTTCTGCTGTAGACATCTCTAAGGATCTATACTTAAATATTCTTCTCAGACCGGTATGTTTGCAAGCACATGAATGAGACTCTCTCTGAGATTTGTTTGCTCTCTTTGCGGTTAACCTTTTGCTTACGAGGCTGCAAGGCGGGACTTCCAGTGCTGGGGGATGCAGACAAAAAGGACACCTGCTGAGACAGTGCAAGTGACATCAGGGGGATGAAAAACGGGAAGGCACAACAGGCTGCTGTGAATGGGGCACCGGCTGTCTGCGGGGAGAAGCACAACAGGCTGCTGTGAATGGGGCACCGGCTGTCTGCGGGGAGAAGCACAACAGGCTGCTGTGAATGGGGCACCGGCTGTCTGCGGGGAGAAGCACAACAGGCTGCTGTGAATGGGGCACCGGCAGTCTGCGGGGAGAAGCACAACAGGCTGCTGTGAATGGGGCACCGGCAGTCTGCGGGGAGAAGCACAACAGGCTGCTGTGAATGGGGCACCGGCTGTCTGCGGGGAGAAGCCCCCCAAAGGAATGAGGGTGGGCCGCTTAGGCAGCAATGACAACAGCATCTATGCTCGTTGCGAGGTGGCTGGGACCCTAGTGACTGCTCTTATTGACAAAGGCTCTACTATTAGCCTGTTAGCACATAGCACATAGCACTCCATGGGCAGCCATGGACATCAAATTAGGTACAGTAATGGGGCAAACAGCTAGCATGCTCAGTCACTGTCAGTGACCACTACGCCTGGGCCCGGTCACCGTTAAACAGGAGCTCTCCCGAGCTGACATCACCGGCCACTGCACCCGGGGCCTAGACACCTTGGCACCAGGGTGACTATCGGCACAGCGGTGAGGCACACCCTCTTGAAGGGCCGGCGCCTGCCCCAATCCCCCTTCAGCATCCACGTCACCAGACACAATAGCGGCACGGGCACGGCTGCGCCCATCAGACAGCGACCACCACGGTTCCCCAGGCACAGCGAGCAGAGGTGGAGGCGAAGATTCAGGAGGTGGCAGAAAGAAGGCGAGAAAGAAAGATGGCTCTGGCCACCATTTTGACCATTTTGACAGAGTAGAGGAGAAGTAGAGCCACTGCTGCCACCATGACGCCCGGAGCAGTCTAGAAGGGGCCAGGCGAGGGCGCCGCTCCAGCCGTCATACAGCGGGGCGCTAATGCAAAGGTTTATGGTAGATGTCCTCGGTCCGCTGCCAGCCAGCAGTCGCTGCTCACTCATTCCTGCTAGTGGTCGCCGCCCCCGCTGGAGGCAGCGTTCCCCATTTCAAGCCAGCAAATAGCGCTCTGCATTTTGAGTCAGCCAGCAGCGCTCTCAAGTTTCAGTTTGCATGAGCCAGCACCTGCGTGTGTCCCTGCCTGGCGACCTGCGGACTACACCACACAGGTGTAGTTTGAGGATGCTTGAGGATGAGCATGGCTAGTTAGCGGACTTTGGGGGGGCCAGTTGTTATGAAGTTCTGCAACGGAGGCGGGGGGGGGGATAGTGTAGCAGCGGCTGGCGAGGCTAGCTAGCCACCGCAAAGCTAAGTAATGACCAGCTGAGACTGGTTAAGCAGGGCATTACGTAAGTGGTTTTAATGTCACGTCTGATTTGCATTTGGTGCCCAGAGTGGGTATAAAAGGGGCTTGTAACCGGCGCTCTGGGCTCTGTCTCTTGTAACTCTTGCAAGTTCCAGTTCTACTCTGTGAAATAAACGCCGCTATAAGTTTACCTCAAAATCCGCCTGGCATGTCTCTCCCTGAAATCAATACAGTATGAAATCACTCACTGTGGTGTTGATGGATACTATTGTCCCACAATGCAATGCATAGCAGAAAGGGAGGAGCTACTCACATCTGGAAAAAAGTGAAAAAATGGCGGACGGTGAAGCGATGGCTCCGATGACGGCTCCAATGACAGCCAAAGATGTATAAATGTAAGTCCAACCCATGTTTTATGAAAAAGTTAACACTACTGCCTCCGACTACTTAACATTTTAAGAAATTGTATAAAAAGTAGATATTATTAGTATTATTGTTGCTATTATTAATAATAATACAAATGTTCTATAAATTTTTTTTACAAGAGTAGCACAGCATATCATATAAAATCATAGACAATATAATTGTCTATTATATTCATGGCAAACATGTCCAATGCGCATATTTTGTCATTTAAATTATCTTGAAGTGTAAGTTTTTTTAGATAGCCTTTATTGCAGGTTGTCCTGAAAGCTGACACGACAGTTAACAGAGCGGTGTATATTTTCTTTATTGTGTACTTATTTATTCAAATCGATTTTTATAAATTGTATCGCTTAATCTCCCTAACAAGTGTGTTAAACTGTGTTGGCACACTTAACAAGGAAAATGAATGAAAACAGGCTGAGACCAAAGGTAAAAGGAAAGTTTTTCACCCCACCAATTTTCAGCGCACCGACTGCCACTGCCCAGAAAAGCCTCTCAAACCGAAAGAGAAAAAAGTACAATTTTGCTGTCATTTCACACCATGTCATTCTTCATAGCTGTAAAAAGATGCAATCTGATTTAAGGTTATCATAAACTCCATAATCCAAATCTTGTTTCCACTCCACCAAAAGCCATTTGTATTAACTAGACTCAAATATATACATTAGCACTAATAGCAGTAGTACTATTAGCTCAACATTATGTAATGTACGTAATTGTTACTCAATGTGAGTTACACAATGCTATTTTTGGCTGCAGAGAAGTGACCCGTGACTTAATTTGCTTAATATTGTCTTGAAAATTTGATGATGTCTGTCACTTTTTTGTGATTTGATGTATGTCACTCCTCCTCCTCCTCCTTTTACTCAAACCCCCCCACCCCCCATGTCCTGGCCAAATTCCCAACCTTGCTCTTTCAATCTGGTGATCTAAATTACTGTCAGCATCTCATGCATTTATTCAATTACAAAGTTTTATGTTTGACCTCTCCAATGTGAGAGCACCCATAAAATAAGCCCATATCATTAAGCTTCCTGAACACCAGAGGTGTCCCAAATGCCGAATGAGGGTGTTCTCAGGCCAAAACAGAGGGCAGCAGGCCAACCCTGTTTCCCTCACAAATTTATGTGTGAAATACTACCTTACCTTGAAGTTCGACCGCTTCATTTTCTTCAAGCTACAGCTAACATGTAAAATTAGCAAAGGTTAAATCTGGATGGAAGAGTATATATAAATGTATATAAAAGGATATATATCACAAATGATCACAAAAATGTTTTATTTTGGGTGAGAAGAGAAAGATCCAGAAGAGAGTGATCACAATTTATTCTTTATTTTATTTTTGTATATTATATTTTGTATTAAAATCTCCTCGGCAGGAAATGTTTTTTTTGTATGGATTCCAGACATAATCAGACAGAATGACTGACATGCCAATAACATTGTGTTGTCAAGGTAGCTGCTGAATGCAGAACAACATGTGAATCAAAACAGGCTCTCTTTCTCTCTCTCTCTCTCTCTCACACACACACACACACACACACACACACACACACACACACACACACACAAAACACATCACACAGGAATTAATCAAATAAATCCAAGGGGCAAGAATAAGCATGATGGGCAATTTCCCCATAATTATCTCACTCACCTCATAAAAATGTTACAGAAAAGGAATTAAAATGAGTCTTGTATGGGGGTCTGTATTAGGGGTTTCACTATGTACAGTAAATGCTCAAATGTGTGAAAGTTGTATCAACTCCATTGGAGACTCTCTACTCTCCAAGTGCTGACATTTCTATATTTGTGACTTTAAAAAGTTTTTGACAAAAATATGATGGCACAAAGAACCTTGGGATACCCATTAGGTTTACTCTGTAAAATAATGATAATGGCAGCAGCACCTTTATTTAAAAAAAACTTAAATGAATGAAATGGCTGGCCAAATTAAAGTACAGCCGGAACAAAACCTGTCTTATGCACAACTCCCAAGAACTGACTTGCGTACTCCAGTATCCATCCTAAAATAAATTTTGGACTATCACCAAGGGGGTGGGGGTTATTGGGGGTGACAGGCCTTCTATCCCAGGGCCCACTGACCTAGAGGGCCCACCGAAAGGGCGGAGCAGTTCATAGATATAAAAGGAAAACATAACTCACAAAAATTCTTTGTCTAAAATAAATAAGTCGTTTTTTGCAAGTGAGCGCTAATTTTCCTCTTCCATTATATCAGGGCTATTGAAAGCAGCAGTTAATGTACACGGCATATGTTTGTAGTCGCTGGTTGCGTCTATACTTTTAACACGTTATTACCATTATGCTCATTCAAACACATTTTATTCGCTGCATTTTCTTTTCGAGGGTGGGGGTGGGGGGCTGTTGGTAATGATATAGCCTTTCACACCCCTATTGTGAGACCCTTCTTCCGCTATGGGGGTAAATTGTTAAAAACATATACAGACCTTCTCAAATTATGACACTTTTATGTAGGGGATGCTAGAGGAGCAACTGTTGTTTATTCTGGAATATTATATCCATAATGTAAATTTTTTTGCCAGTTTTCACTGCTGAATACAGTCACAGCTATATTAGTCCCATAACTAAGCTGAATACTGTACAATAGTTTTAAATACACACTGTGCATTCTATGGTCTTAGTTCATGAATTTCTGAATTATTTTTCATTTTGTTCCTGAATCTCTATCAGAAATGTAGTGTTTTTGTAATGCTAGCTAAAGTCATAAAAAATATTTGTCTTCCAACTCCTTGCTGTAACTAATTTCAAGGCTAGAATCAAGAAACAAATTACATCATTAAATTATTTATTGAGGCTGGGGAAAAAAATAAACAAAAGTGAGTTTTGAAGTGGAAATGAATAAATAAAGAAAGAGAGTTAAATGATTAAATGAATTCCAAATTTTTAATTGAGATCAAGTGCGACCTTGTTTTTTGTATTTTTTTTGTCAAAACAAAAATGCCCAACAAAAGCAAACCTGGGATTTAATTTCCTTTCGGGAATTCACTACGTCGACATTTTTTTATCCCAGCTCCAAAAACTGCTTGAATGGAAGGTGAATTTACGGGAAATATTGAGATGACCTTTGGGGATACCAAAATAATTAACAACCAACAATAGACAGTGTTCACAACCTTGAGAAACACATGTAGGTTTACTGCAAAAAAACTGGCATAAATGCCCTTGTTGTATGCACTATGCAGATGCCAATGTGTAGTACGGGTTCCCTTTTTGTGTAGCGTGCTTTACGATATTTTTTTCCCTGAAAGAGGAGAGGCCTTTGTCCTACTCAAACAGTTTATACATCATCAACCATGGCGAGATCACGGCGGGTTCCATCTCATCCACAATTTAAATGCTTCCGAGCACAATGTCTGCAAAACAACTTTTTATGTAAATAATATTTTAAGACTAATACTTGACGTATTTTAGCATGTTCTTTCATTCACATCAGCATGGAGAAAGAGGAGAAAGATTCAATAAGGACTCACAGACTCACAGTGTCACCACATGTTCATAACACTGATATGTGAGATTGGTTTGTTTTATTTTTGAACACCACACTTTGTTCGGTCGTAGGCTTTGGTCTACAGTTGACAGAGGCAAAAAACATCTTTAACAAAAGAAAGGATTTGTAGGGAAATTAATTTGGTTTATTATGGCAATAGAGGAACGTCCCTTTTCCTATGCCTTCATGAAAACAGAATACTATTTAATAATTTACCACAACTAAACTCCCAATGTATTTTACAGAGCTAAAGTAAACCGTTCACAGATTTAAAAAAAAAAAGAGACCTTTCCCCATAAGGTGAGTATCTGCAGAACGACCGAGAGGAGCAAACGACTTTTCTTTTACAATAATATATTGTTGTTTATTCATTTTTGGCGAGGCTGTGTTTGTGTTATTCAGGTAAGATGCAGTACACAGCATGCCCACAACATGTCGTCTTCTGTACACACAGGAATATTCATTCGACAGAATGAATAACAGAAAAGACATGTGGCCCCTGCTGACTGTGGTGATGTTCACATGCGTGTGTGTTCCGACTCGAATAGTACATAACTCTGGTGCAGAATGACTTAAGCGCTTATTTTATGGATATGCTTATTCTGACTTGATGCTTTTAAAAATCCTCTTCTGAGATTTTTGCACAGTTTTTCTGAAAAGGGGTGTAACATCTATATTCCAGTGCTATGCATATTTTGACCTTGAACTTGATTCCGTTTTCCAGTTGATTAACATATGCAACAAATTCTGAAATTATCTGTGACCAACGGCAGGACATTTTGTCTTTAGTAGTAGCAACCCATTTGCTTCAGTAATATAGACTATGCCGTATATTGTTATTGTTATTATTTTTGAATTGCGTAAAACCACGTAGTCATTACAAAGACATCACTTTTAACTTGAAGAGGTGGACATTTTCCATCTGTGGGTGTGTGTAAGGATGAGCTAATTAAATTATTTTAAGTGCAACGATGGTGGACCGCTCAGTACAGAGTTATGTGTGTATCTAAAACCAGAATATATACTGTACATATATCTCTGATGCGCTTAAGTCGAGCCCTATGTCCTGATTGTTCACATCAGCGATGTCGTCGAGCAAAGTTGATGGCGGCAGTGAGAACCTCCCTCACTATCCTGTGAAGACAAGGCGAACTCAACCCAGAACCCTAAAAACGAAACGAAAGGTCTGTCTCCGAAGACTTGGCACATGCCCCGTGCCTGCAAGTGTGAACAACGGGCAAACTGACACTTCTCTGTCTTCATCCAGACTCAGCAGTCCCAGAGTCTTTGAAACTGATCAAGTACGAAAAGTCCCTAAGTGCGCAGTTCTTGTGAGTTTGCTTGTTTATTTTAAATCAGTTACAGTCAATCGGTCTCAATAAATCCCTTCAACAATGTCTCTGAGAAGAAAACGGGAAAAAAGTTCTATTCCTCGTCTTTGTGAGGTCTCTTGCCGTTCGTGATTTGAAACACCGTAGTCACTCACAGTTAATCCAGTTATATACCCGTCTGATATCCAGGCATCCCAGATCCCTCCCAGCGTCACCTTTTCCAGGTGTATCTGCGGGGCTGTGGTGATGTTTGGAGGGGGGGGTGTTGTGGAGGGAGGGGGAGACACAGTACCGGGGTTCGGGGAGGGGGGGGGGGGGCGGGGCGCAGGGTCCTCAGGCACGCTTGGCGTGCAGCATCTCGATGAGCAGGTTGTTGCAGGGAACGTCCCCGTTCAGGTGCTTGTAGTACAGGTACTCCTCCGCCTGCATGCTGATGGCGCGTATCTCCGGCAGCCTCAGCAGGAGCTGGCCAAACTTGTCCGTCTGCTGGGGGTAGCTGCACATGGTGTAGTCCAGCAGCACTGCGTTCACCTGCTCCTGGACGCTCTCCACCAGGTGGAAGTTCTCCAGGCTCTTGACATCTTGAGGGAGGGACAAAGAGAGCCAACGTCAACTGTCACAACGCTGCTCAATCTGGCACGTTCCACACAGCTCTTTCACTGTCTATATCAACATACTTAGCTCTTCCACACAATGACAACTACTATTATCACAAAAATACAGTAAACCCAAGGACAAATACAAAAATAATGACCTATGTTAAATAATGGTTAGAATTGTGATCTACTATAAATAATGTGGTTATATCTTACATGTGAAATATTCCCTTCAAAATCTTCAAAACATTCATAAAAAGTGAAATCATTATTGTTTTTCCATTTTTGTTATTTTAACAAGCAATTATACCAAGTAAATAAATTATACAAACACTGCACCAAGTAAATAAGAAATAACAGTAAATTATTGAATCTGTATAAAGAGTTATCCTGTTTTACACTGTGAAGCTTTTAATACAATTTATCTACATTATTAAAAGAGACAGTGGAGAGCTGTGGGAAAGGATAACATATACTTAAGTCATTGTCAAGGTAGCACAACACTAGCTGATGAACCCTGGGGGGGCCCCACATTTTAGCAATAATTAGCACACACTCCCTGTGGTCTTTAATATATTTTTCTGACTCCAGTGTGACGGTGAGAATGGGAATAATTCCTCACTTTATTCTGATAGAAGCTGCCTCAATCTCTGTGCAGCACCCCGCCAACATTTACGAAAGATTCAGACAGTGCTAATGAACCAGCTGGCATGCCAGCCCACCTTCTGAAATAACCTGTCATGTGACTGTCTCACCTGGAAGAGGGAATGCATCACAGACTAATAGGGAAGAGCGGAGAGATCCCTCACAGTCTGCCTCTGTGAGGGGAGAAGAGGTGTTCTTCCTGACCTCCCCGTGGCCCTCACAGGCAAACTCAGGCCAAACCAATCCCGCACTTCCACCTCCCCAAATTAAAACCAATCCTCCTGCTTACAGCGATATGAACCTCAGAGTTACGACCTGCTGGGTAGATAGAAGATTGCATTCCCCCTTCAATTAAAGTTCCTTCATTGATGCTGTGCCTTTTATGACACAACTAGACTCATCCCGCGCTCTCTTTGAAATCACAGTCCGGTTGACCCTTGCATCCTATCTAGCCCTTTTCATACTCAATAGTTTTCAGATTCATTTTTGACAATGCAAGACAGATAGCATTGAGTTGTCAACTACAAACAAATTATTATTATGATGTGCCTTTATTATGCTGCGTTTTGCGGACAGCCGAACAACAGAATTACATTCTTATTTAGAAGAATACTTGAAGTTTGTAATCTTCTCATTTCTGAAAACACAAGATGAGTAGCTTTATTTTTGACAACATTTGTCGACAACAGAGAGGTTACTATTGTAGTCTTATAATGTTGTCTCTTTTGAAGCCCATGTAGAAAAAATAAATATATTCTAATGAGATCCCGTTTGTGGCTTGAGACACACGTCTCCCTTTGAAGATGATGGTTTTCTCTCTCCACGTTTTATAAACCTTCCTGTATTCCTGTCTACATATTAACAATTGTGTAAAAACAAGAAAACAAACATTAGTTTACCTTTAACTTGTAACATTGCATGACATTAATATTATACCATTAAATAAAGGTTGATCAGATGTAAAAGCAGTTTCTATGAGATGCGGTTTACGCTCAATCCTTAATAGATTAAGCCAAAATAGAATATCAGAGATACATTTGCTACGTTCATTATTTTGTTATTAGCTCATTATCTAAATTTTGTTATTTGTTACTGACAAAAATAATAATGTGTAAAACGTTAGATATCACTCCGGTTTCACGGGGTTATTCTTTCAGTAGTCTGGGGCTGCTAGAGACTTGAGACTACAGACTCCTACTTTATCTTTTTTCTCCTCAACAAACCTAATTACAGAAAAATTATGCAAACAGTCTCCGTTTTAATTGCTGATTATTATTATTAGGCTACTTGGAAAAAAAGAGGACAACAATTCAATTAGGTTCCGACTGAACAAGCACACTAAATAGGTTACCAGGCTTGAGTGGCTATTGCGTTTTAAATTCATCTGTGGGTGTGGGGAAAAGAATGACGGCTAACACCTCCGATGGATGCACAACATTATATTATCAAAAAGGCCATCCAGTAAGAGTCTGGATGTAGCGCAGCGTGGTACCGATCCCTTTCCATCTCGCCGGTACTCACTCTGGGACTAATTATCAACTTTTACATGAAACAACCTCTCAGCAAGCGCACAGAGGGGTGGTGTGTGTTTCGGCACCAACACTCAACCCTTAGGTCGTGTGCAGCACATATTGTTCATTTGAGTTGCGATCCGTGCTAGATGGTTGACCCTATACATTCACATACAGAGTCAACATGCTGGAGTTATGTTCTCTTTTAATTATAAAAAATGTATTATTATTGTAACCGCTCAGCCAGTTCACCACAGCGCATCTCTTACACTGCGTAACCCACCCCCAACACCTCCCCCACCTCCCCCACCTCCTGAAACACACAATACATTCTGTCCATGTGAAGGCATAGAAGCTACTAGTCTGCTCCTTCCATGTTTTTTGCAGGTTGTAAATATATCAGTAAATAAATTAGTTACCATTTAGGGGCTGGGTAATTTATAATGCTTTACTCCGTTTTCAGTGCGTATTTGCTGCAGATTAATGAAATGCAGTAGGCAAATATATCATTAAATCAGGAGTGGTATCTTAACTCTACAGTTCACATTGTGATGTTTACACGCACACACACGCTCATGCACATGCACACGCGGGCACATGAACGCACACACGCACACATAAATATAAACACACGTACGCACATACACATGCGCTTGTGTGCGCACACACACACACACACACCCACACACATATTTAAATCGCATCGCTTGAGAGAAAAAAACAACTAAAAACTGGCCGTACATTTTGGTGCCACTGATTAAAGCTGAGGTGCTGATTCACAGGTCGTGACCTCTTGTTTTCAAAAATAAGTCTGTCTAAACAAAAACTGCTGAATAGATTTAACTGCAGGCTGTTAAATGTACAGCTAAACAAAGGATTCACCTTAGGAGTGTTAGTTTACCAAGCCAACATGCTGTTAAGTGCATCGAGTTACATTGTTCCCAAATGGTTTGTGTAGATCAGTTGCCCACTCAGGTCGGCGAGCCTTCTCAAAGGAGCTCGAATGTGTTTGCAGTGGAAAGTGTTTAGCAAGACCATGCTCTGGCTATTGGGCTATTAAATTGACAGCGTGAGCTTTTATGACGCACCACAATCAGTCGTGCCATAAAATTCAGTTCAATCAACATGTTTCCAAGATATGGCCTGTAAAAATCAGTGAAGAGACACTAAAAATCTTCAACTCCGTGGTCATGTTGAGGGATTTTACTTCAAATATGGGGGTTTTTGAAAAACTGGAAACATGCGGAGTCAATGGAGGATGTGGAATTATAAAAGGTGATACAAGAGAAAAGGCTATTGAATGGGGGGTATTTTAAGAAGTATTTTTGGGGGACTATATTCAGAACAATCTGACAACATGCCACCCATAATAAGTGATAGGGTTGAGTACTGACCTGTCTGGTCCGTGAGGTAATTTTAGCCAGAGAGAAGGTTCCTTCACAAACATTGTGCCTCGTCGGGGCCGTTGTCCGACAGGTCCCTGCCACCCACGCATTCTGCCACTCCCCCCAACCCCAACCCCCTTTGGGACTGTCGCTCCGCGCTGCAGGAATTTCGGCAGCCATGATATCTGCGCTTCCCGCCGAGAAAAATACTCTCATACACGGAAAACAAAAACAGCGCTGTTTGAGTTGGAACACGGCATGATTTACAGTTGCACATTGTGCTGTTATCACCTCGGCTATTTGCTCTGGGTTTAGTCATTTATCTGCTCGTGCCGATCGGATCCCATCCTCAAAGGCCGCTTGCGCGATTACGGGGGCCCAATAAGGGCTTTGCAGTACACAAACACCATTGAGAAATCCACAACTTCATGCCCCCACCGGGTGATTTATTGTCCGACGGACGTAGCATGGGATACTTTCATTTGTCTGGGAACTGAGCCATTCACAGGGGGACTTCCTGTTTCAAAGTTGCACATCTGATATGTCTTAATAAATCACCTTTTCTCCCCCCGAACTCGAGAATTCCTAGATTCTACAACTCCACCGGCGTGCTCTTGATTTTATATATATTTATACATGCGGTTCACAGGTGCTTCCCATTATTCAACATTGTAAACAATACAGCACTTTTTTTCAGGTATTCACTTCAACATTGAAACATGGCCAGAGACATCTGTTTCATCTCTGACAAATATCATTTTTAAAAATCAGTGTCTCCTCCTAACCCATAAAGTAAAAACAAAATGTTGCAGGTGTCTGTTTAAGAGCTCCGCCAATAACGAGGTAGCAAATATGGGATCACGGCACATTTCTGCGGAAGCAATATGGCACAGTGCTTCAGGTCAACTTTGCTAAAAGGTAAATTTATCGGAATTAATAACCGAACACACTTTACAGATTGTCTTCACAGGGTCTCACAAAAGTATCATCTAATTCATGACAGAAATAAATTAAAGGATTGTTCCTGCTCCTGCTCATATTTAATAATACATTCAAAATAGAACAAAAATTTATACATTATCCCAAGGATCGACTACTTCTAAGAAATCAATGGAAGGGCTGGGTGGAGCCGACTGTACATTAAAAATCATCACTTAATATTTTAGTTTTGGATGAAATCGATGGTGGGGTTCCAAATGGTCAGATGCTACTTAACTAGTTGAGTAAATGCCGCACACTGCATTGACCTTTTCCATAATGTGCAGTCAGTACGCTTTATTTTCTAGTCTTTTGTGCTGGGTTTGTGAAATGTGAGACTGTGAGTTTGTTTGTTCTGTATGTGTGTGTGTGTTTGTGTTTTATCCTTGCCTCACCCCAAATTTCGAATGGTTGTATTTTATGTGTAAATTTTTTTTACAAAAAACAACAAAAACAAAGCAAAACAGAGATATGCAACCTGTGCCAGAGCGTGTCCAGATAATGTTACGGTTCAATTTTCTGCGGTCCGGTCACCATGAACCAGTGGCCGAAGCACATAGATACTGCAGACAAAGATAACAAAGAAACGGTGACCTTTGGGGATATATTAAGTCAAAATGAAGCTCTGGATGCTCTGCTGTACAGGTAGAGGAATCAGACTGCTTGCCCCAAGGACTGGTCACATCGTTTGCCCACGGAAAGAGGGAGGGAAAGCGGGAAAGAGCCCTGGGTATTATCGGGAAAACAATGGAGTCTCGGATAAACCCCGCTTGTTACAGATGCTAGCTGAAAGGCACTCCATATCCTCTAGAGGGGGAAGAATACATATTCACATCTGCATCTGCTCTTTCTGTGCTTGATGCGAGTGTTATTAAGGCTAAGGGCCTGGTATGTACAACCAGGGTATTATATAAACATGAATGACAGACATGAATGCCGTGTGGGCTTTTTTTGCGCTTTAGCCTTTTAATACAAAATTAACACTTTAAAGAAGACCCTCTTACATTTATTATTTATTTCGTGTCTCTCTTTAATCTCTGTTAAAGTGTTTTAACCACTCCCCAATCTCTTGGCTACATGCCGAGACTAAATCACTCTTTGAATCCCAGCATTCCAAACATATTGGATGTATTAAACTGATTCCACGTCAAAAAGTCTCACAATTGCTTAAGGGGAATCAGCACTGTGTTTGTTATTTGTGACCACACAATGCATCAAAGATTTTCCTCTAGAGCAACGCATTTAGGACCGATGTTGGGACGCATAACCCAAGGACCTGCACATATATCTGGTGAGCAGGCAGTGAAAGGGACAATGCTACCTGTGAATTCAGAGGGGTGCAGTAGCCTGGGGAAGGAAAAAGGTATTTTTCAAGTGCCTGTAAACCACAGGCACGGCATATGACATATAACAGCCATATGGTAGCTCTGAGGCCTACAGGTCGTGTCAAACAATTTAAACGCATACACAGCGCGCCCACCTGTGTAGCAAAGGAGCAGGCTATACACCAGGTAATCAGGCCAATCCGAATTCCCTTCAGTACTTCAGTGGCTGAAAGCTTCATAAATTCCGGCTCCTCTATTTTAAAAACTTAAATTATTCTAAGTTTTCAGTAAAAGCAAAAAACTGACTCCCACTATGATCATCAGACCAGGAAGAAAAAAAGTACAATTTTTGGCTATCATTTTGATCTGAGTTGTGACAACTGATTTCAAACAAACTTTTGGATTCAAAAGTTCCCTTAAATTTACAATTCACCCCTCTCCTTTTTGAGAGCGAGCTTACACAAACCAAGAACGAACTGGGAAACACATGCCCCATATGGAGAATGTCAAATAATCCTCGGAAACCTAATCCACCACTTAATCCGTACGGCCACAATGGGTACACATGTGTAATTGCACCAAGAAATATGAAAGAAACTGGAAACAGGATGTGTTGTTGCTCGAGAAAACAAATGCCAATGCCGTGCCGAAGGTCGCTGGTGATGTCTGTCTAAATATGTCCGTCAAAGCGTTTTAGAAGCCGGCGCACTTATGCTTTCCAACAGCTGTGTGTGCACTGTAACAAAGGAGGCTGAAACGCGCCACCACAGAAAACGCTTTACGCAAAAGCCTGACGTCTTTGAAGGGGAACAGGAGACCCTAAGAGTGGTCGTGTGGAAGGAAAAAATGTCAGGCTTGTTCTGTTTCTTCCCACCTGCTCCTTATTTATTCGCCTTAGAGCGATCCCGGCCCGCCCGAAAAAACTGCTTCGCATTCAGCGAAGCTTTTTCACAAATCGTTTAATGTCTGTGGGTTCGGCGGGCATTTCGAGAGTCCTGTTTACGGTGAAATGACAGGAAATCTTTCGGGGGTCAAACATCTCCCGTCTTTCCAAGAAATCCTGGGGCTGATCGGATGCCAACCGCTGTCAAAAGTGGCCACATAATGAGGTCATTAAAGCCAAGTTCCCATCAATATATTCTTTTATTTTTTGAGAAAGAAAGAGAGAGAGAAAGAGAGAAAAATTTTAATTAATAATTCAACAGAGTGCCTGGGGATGTATATTCTTTGTGCGAATGACAGTTAATCCATAGTGTATTTTTTTCTTACTCATAAGCAAGCTCCCTCCATGGCCTCAACCACATCTGATGAAGAACAGAATCGCACTGACTAAAGATGTATTCATAATTTACATTTCACTATGAGCCAAACTCCCCCCCCCCCCCATCACCCAAAGGAACATGTGAACCTCAGTCGAGTTTCATTTAGTCCATAACCACGCCTCCAAATGCAGTGTGGTCCCCTTACCCCAGAGGGTAATGGACCGTGACAGGTTTGCAACTCCACATGTGCGGCTTGTCAACGTAATGTTCATTTTCAAGAGAGCTGTAATTAACAGAAAGAGAAGTTTCATTACGCAACACCTAAGCACACAAAAAAAAAGCCCACCAAGCCGAATCCCAAGCAAATATTTCAGAAATACTGGACAAAAAGCTAAATCCACTGGGCCTAAGGATAAGCAGATGTCCCCTTTTCTCTTCCAGTTAATTTGATTGTGCCGGAGAACACAGTAACGGAGGAACGTGTAACGGTAATGACTTAATTCAGTCGTTCGGCTTTGACAGGTGAAAATGTTTCCTTGTGAGGCTCAGATTACCAGTGAATTCTTCAGTGTGGAGTCTGTGGACACACCATCACTGCCTGTGACCCAACAAACAGGGTGCACACGCCCACTATTCATTATCTCTCCTGATATAACCTTCAACACCTTATTTTATTTTATTTATTTGTTGTTTTTGGGAAATGAGGGGATTTAAACAGTCCTGGCCAGAAAAGACACGAGGTTCAGATTTAAGGTAAACGGATTTAAGACTGCGGCTCAAGTTATCAAATTCCCAGAGCCATCCCACCTGCTCCCAAGCTTGCTCTGGCTGTTTGCAAGATAGACAGATGGACAGGACTGACCAGGGCAACATGTCCAGCTCCTCGCAACTACGGCCAGGTTGACTGCGTTACGACAATTCCATTATTTAACGCCATCCTCCAAAATAAGGGAACGGGACCTTCTGTAATGAATTTAGCCTACTGCTAAATTTATCAAGGGCTTATGGCCAAATTTTATTGCCATTGCTGAGGTTTGCAGGTTTATGTTACAGTAACTCAAGACAATGAGTGATGAGGACCCCCGTCTGACCAGAGGGGGGGGGGGGTCTGTCCTGGCACCAGAGAGCATTGTTTCCTGGTCTCACTAAACAAGGGAGGGGCGACAGCGGGCCGTGTCCGCGGCACCTGTCGGACAATCCGTTCCGTTTCAGACAGACCAGAGTCTCGGGTTTCAGCTCCCCGCTGTTCACTGGGATCCGATGCTGGGGGCACACCAGGGCCCAGGTGAGGGAGGCAGATGACACACACCATGTGACGGTTCACATTACTTGCGGGGACACGCTTTGAGCACACACACTCTAAGACTGCGCGGTGTCGACGGCCCTGCGCTAGAGTGAGGGCTCGCGACTGAAAGGCTGTATAGGGTATGTTCTGGGGCTCTGCCGTCGCAGCCTTGAGCCAGATACTGAAAGTTGAAAACGTCGGGAACGATCCAGCTTCACGAACAGGCCAGATTTCAAAATGTAAGGCTGTCCCCCGATAATTAAATATTGTCAATATTGTATTTTAATAATACAGGATCCTTTAGTGTTTAAACCCAGGAACTACAGATGATACTTATTATAATTATGATATTGCACCAGTGCTGACCTCTGACCTCTGACCTTTAAGCTAGCGCTGGTACAATATACTGGATGCACCAACATCCATTTTTACTCTTTCTTCTTGGCAAAAAATAAAAAATTCTGAATATTAACATTCCAAAAATGTAAGTTAACTTTTTGTGGGGGCGGGGGTGGGGTGTGGGGTGTGTATGTGTGTGTGTGGGGGGGGGGGGGGTGGGGTTGGGGGGACCAGCATAAGGTACTGCAAGACATTGAAGCCCAGTCTGCCTGTCCCCTTCCCATGCATGGCTGGGGCAGGTTTATGGATGGCCACAGAGCAGAAATCTCTCTGCAGGATCAATAGAGAAACGAGAAGGGTTTTTGATGTAGGGCTTGTGCAACGTCTTATCTGTGTTTGCGTGCCATGTGTAAATATGCCTTTTAGTGGCGGGCTGATCAATAGAAAACCTGACACTGGCTGTTGCTCTTTTTCTCTACGGATCACTTGTACAGGAGAAGTACTTTACCCAAGAACAGGAGTCCGTGTCACTTTTACTGCTGTTAATTAAATATAGTTATCACAATTAAGAAATGGTTTCTTTTTGATGTAGACGAAGGACATTTGAGTGTGGACCTTAAATTATATAAATGTGCATTTGTTTATTTCCCCATACTAAATATGAAATGCAAAAAATAAACTGTGTTATCTTCTTTTATTATTGTAAAACTGTTTGTGTCCAGGATTGGAGCCCATACTTCACTCTAACCATCATATGCTTTGTAACTTCATAAACATTTTCATTATTTTTCTTTAATCAAGCCATGATGTTGTTGCAGCTATCAAAACATTTTTTTCAGTTGAGTTCATTATCACATACATACACACACAAACGCACACACACACACACACACACACACACACACACACACACAAGCACGTGTGCGTTCAAACACGCACACGCACACACAATGCAACGCGATGGAGAAATCACCAAAATGCTTGTCCTTACATTTGATTGATAATTCTACAGCAAATATCACTTCTAAAACACCTCACACGTCAGCAAGATGTGCTGGACCGCTAAGTACCGGGGCGACGGCACGGCACGCTTCGTTCAACTGGTAATAAAATCTGAGCATTGATTTTCTGTAGCCGCTTGTAACTGTTATTGTTGATGCATCAATAGCCAAAAGAAAGTATGGTGCTTAATAGGAGGTAGAAAATGTGGAAATATGGAATGCCCTTGACATTAAATCACAGGATGTACCCCGGTAATCGATAAGACAGTAACGGTGATGGTCCCTTTCCTAATGTTTTATAATAAACTGTCAAATGTGTAATAAGGCCAGGGGAGAGAGATGGAGAACAGCTGGTCAATATCCACGTCACAATCTCACTGTGTCCTAAATCAAGCATGCAGTGGGCCTTTTCTTTTTTTTTAACCCTCATATTATGTTGAGATTTTATGACGCCTTTTATGTTCGGGGTCAAATTGACCCCAAAAGTTTAAACTTACACAAAACTAATGTAATAAAAAAAGTTTGACGCTTTCTGTGTCACATTTTGTGTGTCTCCCAATTGACTAGCCTTTTATCCATCAATATTAAAACATATATGATGAAATGAAACATCTCAATTTAGAGCCTGAGGTAAGTGAAATTTTGTGAAGTTTAACCCCACATGACACTTTTGTATACATCATTGGTACAGGACTTTTGAAAACACGGCATTACGTTTACTGCAAGTTTACTATTTAGTCCCAACAAATTAGGCAAATGCACATAGTGTCAAGATGAAAAAAAAAAAGGTTTTTAAAAGATGTCAAACACTGAATCAAATCAAACTGACCCCGAAGATATTATGAGAGTTAAAAAGGTTAACAGAAGCACATCAATCTGATGAACTACACTTCCGCTCCTGTTTTCGCTGGGTTTGCACAACTGATCGAACTCAACTGCAGACAGGAAATGTGAACTTTGTCATTAGAGAATTGCAGCCGCCTTGAAACGGTTTTACAGAAGATATTTTATAATGTGCAAATGTAAACGTGTTCATATTGTTGTGCAATAGTGACTACTTACTACACTATAGTTAACTGTGTGATGCATGTGAAAACAGATTGATCTAATTACAATTATTTCCATCATTTGGCTTCATTCAAGAATTTTTTTTTATTTCAGCCTAACTTCAATGCACTTTTTATTTTTTTTAAAGGAAAGTTGGACAGTATTTTTTTCTACTCACTGCAGTTGTGGAAAGCAGACGATAACAGCTAGAGATGGGATCACAGTACAGAAAGTACCATGGAAAGGCCCCACAGGTGGATTCCTGGAAGTCGACAATCGGCTGCCCTATGGACTACGACACACTTTCTCACTGCAATGCACTTTTTCCAACGTTGAGTTTAAACAGCTCGATTGTGTGCTTGATCCATGTTAGCAATAGCAAAAACATTCTGTATGCATGATAGTAGTGTAATCCATTTGACTGGAAACACCGAATTTACTATTTCAATAAAAATAAATAAACGAGATTCCATTTTTAAAAGATAATCTGCTATTATATTTGTATGTATCGCTGAATAAAAACACATACTGTGTGACATCCTGAGAAAACAAAAGTGGACCACTAAAGATAAAGAGAGTGTCATTTGTTTAATCATTTGATATGAGGGTTAGGGGGGGTCAAAGATCAACGACAACAGTAGGTGTGAGGCTTGTATTCAATAATCTGGAGTTTAAAAGACCCACAGACTCTCATTACACAATTGCAATTGCTCCTATGGAGACCTACAAGTTGTTGGGATTTTTACATGAGGAATAAATAAAATTTCCTTGAAGATTTCTTTAAATACAAGCACTGGGGTTTTCTTCAAAAACACAGTTTGCATTCCTTGCCGAAGAATAAAACAAAACTAGCATTGATTTATAAGTCACAGTTAAGATGAGGGCAAATGGTGACTGAATCCTTAACAGGAGGTGCGTCTCTAACTGACAGAAACTGGTATCCTGTGGGCGTCTGCCGCATCAATGGGAGGAGTCAAGGCAGAGGAAACCTGAGGAACTTAAATCCACCCTATCAATGATGAAGCCAACAGTGTTCCGCCACTGCAGACTCCCAGCAATAATCAGCTGATAATTAAGCTGAGGCGTGAACTTATGACTTCAGGCCCCAGCATGCAACAGAGAAAAGTGTGAAGATGAAAAATGAAGGATATTTACAGCAGAGAGTTAGTGTGACTAGCAGCACAACCTTGACCCCTCTCCACAGCTGGCTCTCAGTGTGGATGGAGAGTAATGAGTGCGCTGCCGTTTAGTGGCTTGCCCTTAGACTTACTCCCCGTCGAAAAGCACTTGCAGCAGGGGCCTGGCAGTCCTCCCTGGCCACTTTCTTATGAGCCATGACAGCGCTGCTTTACTTACATATATACATGCCAGCACCTGACCTTTGACCTGGCATTATACCAAGCCTTATAACTCACACTTTGTCTCTTTCTTTCTTTCTCTCTCTATCTCTCTTTCACTCACTCACTCACTCACTCACTCACTCACTCACTCACACACACACACACACACACACACACACACACACACACACACACACAGATATCCATGAAGCAACAGATACAACAGATACAATCCAACCCCAGAACCTGCCTCCACACTTAGCCACCCATGACGCACAAGTACACACAGGCACACATATACATTCACACACACATTCTTCACCTCATCACAACGAGCAGACTGGGACGCTGTAAGGACGCACAATCTGCCTGGCTGCGGCAGACAGCCGGCTCGCACAGCCGTAACAGACGCACAGCGCCAGGGGAAGCCAATCCCTGGCGTTCCCCTAGCCGCATGCGGAATGCCGGGAGAATACCGACGCATTAGTAGGGCCGTCGATAAAACCGTCAACCTGAGAGGAAGCGCAGAGCCTTTGTTCCCACAGAGACGGACCTACAGGCGTGGCACAGACGAGCGCCCGGGTCAAGTGCTGTCTAACCTCCGCTGTACCAGCGCTCGCCTTCACAAAAGAGCCTCTCATACAGGGGGACTGTGACTGATCAAGGAGGCTCCCGCCTCCTGACAGCAAACCCTCAGTCAGAGCCAAGGGCCATGTGGCCGGGGGCCAGGCAGGCCGGAGAAACAGCAATTTGATTTCCTTTAAAAGGTCTCATTTGTAAAAGGTGAGGAATGGGGACAGGATGTGTTGGTGAGCAGGTGGAGAATTTATGGCCGGGCGCTAGGCCCTCTATTGATCTGGCACGGGAGAGGACTGGAAATGCGTGGCAGGCTTCCGTTTCTGAGCCATCTAGCCTGGGAGTGGCACTTTTACAACATCAAGTTCATTCCCAAACTATTTGAATACTGCCTGTATTAGAGACTCCGTCTGTATCGGAGGCAGCCAGGAGTGAAACTAAATGCAGGTTTAGATCATTTATTTATTACCTTGATCAAGCCCGGTGGATCAGCTGAGATATTCTCATTTACAACGGTGACCTGACTTATAACAATCAGGTGGTTTATTATTAGCACACAATAAAAAAGAAAAAGTGACTAAATTAAGAAGCAACTGATGACAATGGAGCATTTAACACCCAAAGCACATATAAGAATATAGGGGAAAAATACAAATACAAAACATTGAAGATTGGCCTGGCGTGCAGTGCACCATTATTTATAATTTAAATTGTTTACATTGTGTATTTAAGGTGGAATGTATTATGAATTTCACATAATGTCAAATGCAAAAGTAAAATAAAATGCATAAAATTGTATTTATGAAAGTGGCAATCACTGCAATATTAAAATGCTGTTTCCCTTGAAAATCTTTTGAACAATAAAAGTTCCATCATTCGTCTGCTGTTTTGCTGTTCTAATTAGGACCAGTGCATTGATCAGTTGGTTATGTCATATTACAAAGGACATTTGTGCTTCTGTGTGTATGTGGGCGTATGTATACAAACATGAGTGTGTGTTTTTTGTGTGTGTGTGTGTGTGTGTGTGTGTGTGTGTGTGTGTGTGTGGAAAGATACCATACTCCACAAAGCCTTGTCTCTCTTAGTCCCTGAGCAGGGAGAATGGAAATCCTGTTGTACACAATGCCTCAAAACACCCGGTGCACCGTGGCTGCCAGTTCGAGAGGGGAGAACTCCGAAGCGGAACGGTCCTTTCTCCGGGCAAACTCCGAGGCCCAGGCCGAGAGTTGACCTTGGGAGAGTGCAAATGCGATCCCGAGACAGATCCCAGCCAGATTTCAACCTCCCCCCACCCCACCCCCCAGCCCCACCCCCCTAGCCGTCCTCCCCCATTTTACTTACCCTGGCTGAAGAGCACCAGGAACTTGAGGCACACAAACTCCCTCTGGTCAAACTGCAAGGAGCGCAGCTTCCCCACCAAGTCCTGTGCGTGGCCTAAGAGGCTGCTGAGCGTGGCCCCAGCTTGGGAGGCAAGCACGGCGTAATCCACCTGCGCGAGAGGGAGCAGGCCGCGGCACATAAACCAACACGGCACATCATTACGTCCATACAGCGCATAAACACAGGGCTTCCCCTCACGTTCAATATTCCCACATCCACTCAGAACAAGTCTACCCTGGAGGCATGAGTCAAACTCCAAACGTTTTCCTGTACAGTAAAAAGCAGCAATTACTGTAGCATGGAAGTCTCATGTCATAACATGGCGCGATTTTAACCTGTTCAGAATGGGTTTTAAAAATAGTTTTTGAGAATACTGATTTGCTGGTGATTACAGGAGATTTTGGCAAGCTCAGTGATGACTAAAGTTAATGAAAAAGGTAAATAAACGAGTAACAAAGGACATCCAGTACTTATTTGGGTAAGGTTAATGTCCATTAAGTGTAGTGGTTCGTGGCTGTTGTTTTCTTTTCTTTTGCTATTCGCGTTCTGGCTTTCACGATTGTGAATCTATCAGATTTTTTCCTCGTTCCGTTTTGTGGTTTGCAGTCTCATTATTGTTTTCACCTGGGCTTCTACCTGCAGGGTATTTAAGTTCCTCACTTCTGCTTTTCCGGGGCTTGTTTGTTCTGTAATGGGTTTATTATTGGTCCTCATGGTTGTGAGCTGACTTGTTCTGATCTCCCCACATTTGCGTTTGAATCTCCGAACTATCAATAGACCCATTACAAGACAAACAAGCCCCGGAGAACCGGAAGTGAGGAACTTAAATACCCCGCATGTAGAAGCCCAAGTGAAAACAATAATGAGACTGCAAACCACGAAACGGAACGAGGAAAAAATCCGATAGATTCACAATCTTGAAAGCCAGAACGTGAATAGCAAAAAAAGAGAAAACAACAGCCACAAACCACTACATTAAGAGGCAGCAGTTGGCCCAAGAAGGTAGGCCTCCTAAATCATATATCTAGCTAGCGAGTCAGATATTAGCACTCATTTTAAATATCAGTTAAAAAACACACTTTTAGCTGGTTAGTCGACTGTTAGTTGAACTTTCTGGCTTTTATTGGCTTTGTTCTTATCTGTAATCTTATTTTTGTTTTTTGAGCCTAGTTTTATTTGTTCTTGGTATATTTAATTCGAATATTTTGATTTTACTATGTTTTTATGTGCTCACTATATCATGTTTATATTTATTTTATGTTTTCTTGTGACGTACTTCTCTAGGACTGGAAATGAATTACATGAAAGGAGCTATACAAATGATGTTTATTACTATTTACGATGCAAGAGCATGAGTTAAAAAATGCTGTTTGTGAATTTCATTATTCAAAACGAGGATTAATCGTTTTACTTTATCTGCAAGGTACCGACCATCACGGCGTCCCGCTCTGTCTGGTCATCTTGATGCACAGGTTTGCAGTGTTAAACGGCGTGATCGAGGCACTTCACTTGACACTCGTTCACTTGACCCGCACTTGTTATTGTGATTGCTCTATCGTTTGAGTCTCATCAGACGAGAGTCTCACTGCATCTAAAATGAAAAATTTGTGAATCTCTCTGTCGGTTCAGTTGGAATTATCTGACAATGTGTCTGTGCAATACAAGTTCTATGTGTGTGTGCGTGTGCGCATGTGTGTGTATTACATTACATTACATTACAGTCATTTAGCAGACGCTTTTATCTGAAGCGATGGATGAGTGTGTGTATGAGTGTGTGCGCGTGTGTGTCTATACTTGTGTCTGCTTTATGTGTAGCCTGGATGAATAAATGGCACAAAAGTGCCTTATGCCAATATCTAATTTGTGCCTCCTGACTGGGAATGGCAGATATGTTCTCCCCCAGCTCCCCCACGGGTCGCCTTCATGGCTCTATATGTTTCCTCCTGAGCCTGCATGGGGCCTGCATGGGGCCTGCATGGGGCCTGCATGGCTCTATATGTTTCCTCCTGAGCCTGCATGGGGCCTGCATGGGGCCTGCATGGCTCTATATGTTTCCTCCTGAGCCTGCATGGGGCCTGCATGGCTCTATATGTTTCCTCCTGAGCCTGCATGGGGCCTGCATGGCTCTATATGTTTCCTCCTGAGCCTGCATGGGGCCTGCATGGCTCTATATGTTTCCTCCTGAGCCTGCATGGGGCCTGTGTGGGGCCTGCATGGCAGGGGGAGGCAGCCACAGCCACAGCATGAGAACTGAGATCAAATAAGAGAAGAGCTCTGTTTTTCACTTTATCCGCACCTGAACAGTAGTGAGGGCCCTGCAAAACGGAACCCGCAGGCCTCCCTCCAACGCCAGTCCAGGGGTCCCACAAATACTCTTTCAGGTGCTCCCCACATCTGCAGCAACAGCCTCTCTGACTGCAGCCAGGACCAAAGCTGCCACTCACAGCAAGCGTGCCGTTATGAAATTTTTATATTTATTGACAATTCATTACCATAATTGACTCGGGTTGTGTAAGGGGGATTTTCTGTAGGACGGTCGTCTGCAGAATCCTAAGTGGGGGGATGGGGGTCCCCAGAGCAGCATTTGCAATTAAAAACAAGGCAAACTAGAATTTATTTATGAGACAAATCTTTTAGTTTTGCCCAATTGGGCGAATTTCAGATGCCCTCTGACCCTTTGTAGTTTTATTTAGGCTCTATAAAAGTAATTGAAAACCACATCACCACACCAAACCCCCACACCCCTCAATGGTGTCAATCAATTTACATAAAATCGGCTGTACATTAAATCACTTCAAAGAGATTCAGCCTCAGGCTGTCATGCGTTGCTCTATCATATGGACCATTAGAAAAGCACACACACATAAAGACTACCACTGTAGAACGTCTGCATAACAATAACTGCAGGATTTATATCACATAATGAGCTAACAACGTCAATAACTATAGGCTCAATTTTAATGTCTGGGCTTCTTTTTTTTTTAAAGCTTAAATAATTCTGTGTTGTGTAAAGGGAGCCTATGATGGCTAAAAAGTAATCTGTGGTGTACCCTACAGTCAAAAAGCCTGAAATTTATTTTAGGTTTCCATAGAACATGGTGATAAGTATTTGAAAATGAGTTCCACCAAAAAAACGAATTAGCCGAACACATAAAGAATACATCAGGGCTGATTCTAATCAACATTTGTCCTAAAGTTTTAACTCACACTCACAATTAAATGCATATTTTTTAAAATATCAGAATCAGTTTGGAAAGTCCAGTGAAAACCAAACTAACTTGACAAATTGTGTTTGTGAAGTAAAATCTAATGCTTGGATTTATCAACATTAATAACAAATGTTGATTAAATCCAGGCCTAGATTTATGGTGTGGAAAAGTCTGCTTTACTAATGCTTTAAATGTGTCCAAATAAAATACTTCCCTGGGTTTTTATTTTCTCAAAGAGCACTACCACTGCACATCATCAAAGTAAGAGCCAGACTAGGTAAGTAAATCCCCAGATTCTTTAGACTAACAATATGGTAAACTCCTGCAATTCCTTCAGTCATCCCTACTTCACTCCTTTCTCCAGTGATATGTTACAGTTTATGAATATCCACGAGATGCAACTCATGCAATTGGAACATTTCAAATTGAACAGAAAATACAGTGTTCAGAATACATAACTGGCCATCTGGTTGGTCTACAGAATCTGTACTTATAATTGGAATATGTGGAACAATATAGGTAAGAAGATGAATGAGATTTGGCAAATGAGTCCATTATTTGGCTGCACTGATTGGTCAACTAGAAAATCCATGATGCAGAAAGTCGATTCGTTTCTAAACTGAGCCCTAGTGCGGGCAGATCCATTCCACCACTAGGTGTACAGACACACTCATATCATGTCCACCACAGTACATCAACACTGGAAGAAAACAAATCTACTACTTATCACAGAAGGCAACTCTTCTCTTGGTTTGTGATAAAGGCTGTAAAACTCTTCACAGGGCTTATGGCATGGTAATGACTTGCCTCCCCTGTTTGGCAAACACCCCATTTTCCCCTCTCGCTCTCTTGCTAGTGCAAGATGGCTGCTACTCCCAACTCAGTGGGGATAATGCATGTGTTGAGATTGCCCTGCCTCTCCAAGTAGATCTCACATTCCCATGCTTTCCAGAACGGAAACGCAAATGAGTACTGACCCTTGCTTGTCCGACTGTCCCACTATGAAAACTTCTTGTGCCTATATAGGCCTTTTCACACTGCACTGTAGTTAGCCCTGGGCTACCCTTAGCCCCAGGCTAAGGATAACCCAGGGCTAGCTCATCCTGTGTTCACACAGGCATTTATTAACCCTGGGCTAAGCGTTAGCCCTGGGTTAAGGATTCTCACGGTACCCCTAAGCCCTGGGCTAACATCCGTTCCACACTATTGGGTTGGACAGTGAGAATTCTATGCATTGCCACAATCGTTGCCACTGACCCTGTTTCACACTGGCTATTTTGGCACCGTGTTTGGAGAGATTTCTGGGGCTAACCCTGAAAAGTCGGTGCTAACCCTGCTCCGGAGCAGTGTCAGCTAGCCACAGGGATAAGGTTGGTGCTAGACCACTTAAAAATTTGCAAATGTGAACACTTGCTTAGCCTTGGGCTAAAATCTCTCTTAGCCTGGGGCTAAGAACAGTTTGAACAGGCCTTATATGACTTTCCCTTGAGAATGAAAATGATTTTACTCTAAACACTCTAATATTAACATTCTATTCAAAAACTCAAATTTCTCTGTCTAATGTGCAACAGTGAGCATATATGAATACCTGCCTTTGAATGGGGCATACAAAACACATTGATAGCAAAATGCAAAAACCAGCCTTGATTGATAGGCTGAAGGCAAAAAGCCAGATGAAACAGGAGCCTTCTAAGCTTTGAAAGGTAAATCACATGCTTGCCCAACTGCTTGTCTCTGTCTTTTATGTATTCATAAATAATATGAGATAATAAGTTATTTATATAATAAATAATGTATAATGTTATTTATGTATGATTACTTATACAAGTCTTTGTTGTTGATAGTGATTGGATGCATTGCACCACAATTTCGAGGGTAATAGGACCCTCAACAGAAAACTAGGTGCTGTGGTTACAGTCATGTGACTCACCTGTTGGCCAGTAACAAGGAGGATGGAGCCTTCTTTTCCATGTACCACTTGGCGAAAAATGTGATCTAGAATTAAGAGTTCACTCCAGCAGTTCTGGAGGAGCTTCATTTGGTCATCAACCTGCCGTGGAAATATGGAAAAATCATACATTATCAAATAGAGTCTGTGGCATTTATGAATGTACACAGAAATCCAACGAGTTTAGTGTCATGATTTACTTAAAAGTTTGAATATGAATTTGGAATATGAAGAGCAACAGCTCAAAATTTAATCTCTCATAAATAGCAGGTGGGACCTCAATCATAAAAGGTTATGAAAGGAGGAAAAGGTTGATACTTTGTGTAGAACGACTGTCTGGGTCACTGTGCAAAGGTTGGTATATATAACAATATATTATTTGTTCACACACTCTGTATAAAACAAGAAAAAATGTATATGCAACAAGCACATTGGATAATTTTATTTTGCAAATCATATATGTTTGATTTGATCAATATTTTATCTGACCCACATCTCGGAAAAGCCAAAAGTGTTGCACCAACAACCAAATAATAATTGCATTACCTATTTATTATTTACATACTACTTATTTTAATGTATAGCCACTTTTGTAATAACATATTTATTAAATGTCTACAAACAGAATAAAGCGGGCCTTAAGATGTGATCTTAATGGATAATACATATTAATAGTTATACATTAATGAGTAATACATATTGTTGATCAGCTACTTTCCCCTGTTTGAAAGTAAAGTAAAGTTTGAAAATAAGCCTAGTTCCAGACAGATGAAATTAAGCATTCATATCTTCCCACTCAGATCTTGGACAGTTGAAATGTAATTTTTGAAAATGTGAGTTCATCTGGCTCAACAGGGTCATTCATATTCTACAGTGTTGGAACAGATCATTGATTGCACAAATACAAAAAGCCACGGGGGTGGTACAGATCTTGTGCAAGTCTTTACCACCCGATGCACATTCTCCCACAGTGGAAACTCAGCGTTGCGTACACTCGTCAGCATTAACAGTTTTATCTGTGGGCCAGGTGATGCCATGCCGCTGATCGTACTTTAGCAATGATGATTAAGTTCTGACTTATCACACAACCCTGTCTGTTATTTCAAAGAGAAACAGATGACAAGTCCAGCAGTGGGACCCGAAACAGTGTGGCCATTGTAGCTGCTGTTGCGTTTCCCACAGCCCATGCCGTTAATTATTACACACTGGAGCTGGTAGGAGAATGACCACATTGAGCAGGACCAAGCAAAAAACAGGAAAGAGCAAGGAATTCTCTGAAACCAGCATTCCGTAAAACTATATATTTTGCCTGCATAAGATTGTGGACACAACCTTACTGAACAAGTGGCTCTCGTATTCATAAATTCTATTTTTAACAAGACGTCTTTAGGTGAGGATTCAATTAAATGTATAGAAATGTATATGGTTTGTAGCCTATTAATACCACAAAGTAAACACAACATATGAGTATGAGAATGCCATTGTCTATACTGCATTAAAAAATCATATCCAAAATCTAGTAAAGAAAAATTTTACTCTGTGGTAGCTAAGTAGCTTGTTACTAAGCTAGCTGACAAATGCACCCTTGTAGGATGCCATGGTTAAAAACCGCTTAAACAACTGCCACCAATATGTACAGTCGAAATAATTTAGGTCCCATTGTACTTACTGTACAGTGTAACAGCATGTTTGTTCAACATACCATTATGAGTCACATTATGAGCCACATCAACTGGTCATTCAAAATGGAAAATAAAATGGGGGAAGAACAGCTTGCAGGCCAGTCAAATATTAAAGAACTAAGATTTCAGATAGCAAATTTTTACCCTCGCTGCAGTCATCTTTTTATGCAGTCATAGTACCACTTGAGAAACCATGGCTAATTTAGCCATTGGCAAGTAAGGCAAAGTCAACCCCTTCCATAGCAATTTTCTTGAACCTCCACAAGGCTAAAGAAAGATCAAGCTAATCATTCCCACACACTTTCTACAGAAATACTTGAGTGAGTAAACCAGGTACGTAATACCAAGTGCTCTGCTTAAATCTGTCTGATTGTTTTACTCACACTTTCTGCTAAGCCAGAATGTAATACAGTCTGGTGTACTCCTCACACTGGAGGTCAACAGCCTTGAATAAAACAATCATAATCATCACATATTTCTCTTAGGACAAAAATGATAAGTATGAACATGTCATGGTTTGGCAGGCTTATTTTATTTCTGCGGTCGTTCTTCCTCTATCGCTTTTTGGAAGTTTGTTTCACTCTGCTTGTTTCGTTATGTTTCGGCACTCAGTTGCTGCACCTGCTCTGAGTTACCTGCTGGTTATTTAAGCCTCGTACTTCCATCTTCCGACGCTTCTATATTGTTTTGCCTTTCAATATAGAGTCAGTAAGGTATAGGATTTTAGGCACTTTGTTCTTTGAAGTAATGGGGGACTTTCCTTTCGTGTGTTGAGAGTACTTTAGAATTTTGTCACCTCTATTTTGCACTTTCTGTTCTTTTCCTAAAGACTTTCCTTTCCCGTTCCGCTCAGACCTTTTGTCTGTGCTCTTCTTCAGTTATCTCTGTTTGCCTGCTTCCTGTCTGATAGCGAGAGATCTTACTTTCCTTATCTGTTTATCACTCGTGTTTTCGAGTCTTTTTCACCCTCTCGGGGTTGCTATTATTTACCCTTTTATTTTTATTCGCCTTCCCTTAGCTGCCTCTCTTTTATTGAGAGTTTTGGCAAATCTGCCCCTTGGCTGCAGTCGTGCTACTAGACCTCGCCCAAATAATTGCGAGTCATTTTATTTTTTCCTTTTTATCCAGCCTCCCCCTTTATCACTTGCTTGTGCGAGCCTGGGAAGTCTGTTTCTTTTCTCTGTTTTTCCTTCCTTTCTATGGGGTATTCCCCGCCCCAGTGGTTTCCTTACAGAAAACTTTTAGATTCCTTATCATTGCGCCTGGTCCTCTGAACCATCCACACCCTCACATGAACATCATATCTTTATGTATTTATTGTATTATTGTAAATAGGTGCCAGAAATTAAGTGCAGAAAATTGTGCATGTGAATGCTAAAGCTAATTTTAGGTCCCGGACCTGAACATAATCACAATTAAATGTAATGTTAATCACATACTTCCTACATCCGTATCATGCATACAATTAAACAGATTCTCCTTTATACGGTATACACAAAGCCTCTCAGAGTCTCCAGCCACGAGACTTTGGAAGATATGTATCAATCAACAGCGGATTGTAGCAACCAAGGCTAAATCAGTTGAAATAGTTGAATCTCCACAGAAAGCTCTTTGGCTTTCCTGGTAAATGAGCACAGCATTTCTCATTGGCACAAACTACTGTCATGATAATCTGAACTGGCTGAGGAAACCCACCATACTCTTGGCAAGCCAACTGTGTCCAGCTGATGTGGACTCCCATCCATAGATGGCTAATAACTTAGTGAGGCTAATCTGTGATATATTGGCTGTAGGGGCCAGCACTTTTACCAACAGAGACACTCTGGAACCTGTGATTTTTTTCTTGACAGTGTTATGTAGTTCAATGGTCACTGCTTGTTGAAAGATACATTGCTCTGTACTTAAGTGTAATGACTAGTATTATGTTTAAACACAAGAGGACCATTCAAACATGCAGTCCAGGCGTCACCTATGAGCCAGAAATCTAATCCTGACGTCTCTGGTCAATTGAACCCCATTGTTATTCAGGCCTGCATTTAGTATTCAATGCTTTTTACTCTGAGCACAAGTGACAAGCCCACAGTTCAAGAATGCACAGAGTGTGGAATCCCTTGTGAGCCATGCCATAAATTTAACACACTTCTGGCAATATACCCAGCCATTATTTGTAGACATCCATGCTTGCTCCAAAATGCTGTGATATCAAGAACAATATTGTAGTTTTGTGAATTACGTTCAATGATACGAAAGCATGGCTTCATACTGCCATACTTTCTGCAACAATGTTCTTCTACTTGAATCACAAGTGAAAATGAATATGTGATATTCTGCTAATTCATATTGCAGTGTAACCTGTATGTGTCTATTCCCTTTGGACAGAGACTGGCAAACAAAAAAATATGCAGTGTGTGAATTAACATGGGGAGATGAAGAGGGGGGGGGGGGGTTGGGTGGTCCCTGCAACTGCTCATGTTGTCCCCTCTTCTGCTTGACAAATTTGCATCCCAGGCTGGGGTTTATTGAAAAAACAAATAAACATAATTGTATAAAAATACATTATTTCTGAGTATCAAATGCGTTGCTGAGCCTGCGTAGCCGAACGTTACCTTTTAGACGTTCACTTTTTCAATGTTGTTGTTTCTGCCGTTTATTGTTATTAATGTGTTTTTATTCATTATATTTACATTCTTATATTAATTAAGCAAATGTAGTCTAACCCCAGAATTGAACCTGCGCCAGCTAGCTAGTATAGGTCAGGAATCTATAGTAGCCTTCTAACTAGCTCTCTAGCCTACATTTGTTATAACATACATCTATGCTATTCATAGCAATGGGACAACAACGTAAACCTAGCTAGCTCTAGAATATGAAAAAATGAAAGGGGTACTAAGCTGCTTACACTGCTTATTCACTCCTCCTAATTTTGCTTGAAAACTTGTTTGTTGTTAAATTCTAACATAGTTACATTCAGGAAAGCTGCCTCTACATGCTATTGACCAAAATAAAATGTATGGTAAAGATGATTCCTGCACTTAATTAGGCTTTATGGGCTAAGTTTAGCATATGATTCTCACAAATACCTCACAAATGAACGTGAATTCTTGCATATCCAGGTAAAGACAAGTGTGTGTGTATGTGTTGTATGCGTGTACATGTGCCAGTGTACAACTTTGAGAAATGTCCCTCCATCTGTTTTCTTCACAATTCACCAGTGGTGGGAAAACAATTACTTCACACTGAAAGTAGTGTAACTACAGCCAAGCAACCCAACAGAGAAATGTAGCTTGTATTTCATGTATTTCATGTATTTAAAACTACTTTGTAAAGAAATGATCATGAACTTGTAATACGTAATACAAAATGTAATACAAAGTATTATTATGACAAAAACAATAGAAAATGAACAATCAGTTAAGTTTTCAAAAAATATTTTGCTGATAAAAATATAGATAGATATAGATTAAAATAGTATAGAAGAATATTAAAATTAGTAGGCCGACTGCAGTACAAAACTCTAAGGCACTCAATGTCCAATGAAAAAAGTTCAAAAGCTTTTATTATTTGGCTATATCAAAATAGAAAAGTACACCAACGCATGTCGGCATCACATGCCTTCATCAGGGCACAGGCATTTCTATTATGGATATGAACTCACCTCGCAATGACACTATTTGAAGCCAAGGCAGCGTTCTCTTTTTACTACTTTAGTAAAAACGATATTATCTTGCACAAACAAGGGCATAGAAACGGTACAAACAATGAATGCCTCATATTACACCATAGCGCAGAATCTTTTATTTTACCCAGTGTTTAATTTTTTAAATTGGCCATATGTTAATACTGACCTTTATATGGGTTCTTAGATGAGTGTTTGTTGTCTTTGTTGCGGAGATGGTTTGTATTTTGCCATGAAAATATCATTTGTTTTCTGTTGAGTTAGTTAGTAAGCATTTGCTTAAATAGGGCCATGGTTGTTCCTCAGACACACGTTCGAGCAATGCCTTCTTTTTGCACACGGGGAGAACCAGCAATGTGTGGCAGCTGACCAATTAACCGGCTGCTTGAGCAGCTGAGTAGAAGAGTGCCTTCACAAGTACATTGTCCAATTAGCTGTCAGTAGTACTATTTAAGTAGGACCGTTGAAATTAAAGGGGCAGGTGTAGCAGCTGTCCGTCCAGAAGGGCCCCATGAAGCATCATAATGCAGTATTAGACCGCGTCATGGACTTCTAGAATTCACCTATAACATGCCTTATAGGCTTTATATGAACATTATCTCTATGAATCTACAATTTTACAAATCGACAGTTTTACGGTTCTATATTGATGTTGCGCTTACTTTTGCTGGTCTGGGAATATGTTTGCCAGTTCTGGAGCTGTTGCTCGCATAACTGTGGCGGGTGCACTTACGTTCTCTTTGATTGCAGTTCACTCTGGATATGAGCCTGCTAAATGAGTGAAATGTAATGTTAAGAAAGCTTTTCAAATTAATTCCATGTTAGGAGCACGCTATGCTTATATTATCTCAGTAACCTCATACAACGAAATGCACAACAGGATCCACTTTCAATAAGTACTTTCATTTCATAAGTTATATTCATTTAACCGCTCCACAATTAACTGCGCACTGCTTTTAACCGCTGGCCAATAGTCAGGAACAATGCCGAGGCGTTCACCACACGGAAGAACTGGACGCAAGTTACGCCTTTCTCTGGTCTGAATGCCATAGAATACTGTATGCTTTGGCTTCCACATTCTAAACACCGTCGAATTCACCCTGTGTGCTCCTTCCGCTAAAGCGCAACAGGAATCTGGAACTGTTCAAATGTAGAGCCCTAAGGAAACCATACACCGGAGGAGATGTTGCAAATGTATGTAATTACAGCATTTTTCAAGCATTGGGTTTGGACCGAGAAGCGTGCCATGTGGAGCCCTCCCTGGTTTCCATTACTCAAGTGGGAGAAATTGAAAAATATGACACTGAAAGGGGATATTGATATTTGAGCAACATAATATACACAATATGTTCCATCTGTCAACATATACTTTTTTTAAAATTCTAAATTCTGCACATAATCATAAATATCATGTATGAAAGGTGCCATAATTAATATATATATATATATATACATATTTATATCTATATGCAATATATATTAATATTTCCATATTCATATATACTTTTTAAGAACAAAGTTGTGTCTAGGGTGGTAAAAAGTGTGTTCAGAGAACGTCCCACTCTATCAATCTCAAATCCTCAAGGTGTGGTACAAATGGCAATATACCACACAGTAAGCCACAACTTGGCCTCCAGAGACTGGCAGTGTGTCCGTGTCAAACTGTCAGCCTTGGGTCTTTTCCTGTTCTTGATCCTATGCTAATAATCTCTCCTTGCTCATTTGTCACAACCTGGTATCTACACCTCTGGCATTTGCAGTTGATTCAGGAATAATAAGGTTTGTGGATTATCATTCAGTGGCCATGAGCACTTCTCTCACTGAAACACCCCCCCCCTCCCAACACCCCCCGCTCCACACCGCAAGCCATTGTTTCGCTCATTTGCATTACTGGAGATCTTCCAAATCATACTTTTCACAGTATGCTGTGTTGCTCATTAGATTTGTCACTTTATAAGAAACACTATGAAGATCATAAAAGGAGGTGCCTGCTCTGGTGGGGGTGCTCCTTATTATGTACAATACTCACAAAAAACAACTAAATGCATTTCCCTGAGTATGAAGGTCTCCATTCAATATAACAAAAGTACTATATATACTTAATAACAAAAATATATAATCCAAAAAATTTGCTTAAAAACTTGCTGACACACCGTGGGATGAAGCTTAATGGTTATTAATTGTACAAAACCATAATGAATAAGACAATGAATTTACAACAGGAGGCTGAACTGAGCTGGATAATCTTTACCTCTGCAAAATTTAACCAAACAGTAGCTCGCTGTCCAATTGGGAGGACTTAGAAGGTCTCACAATTCATGGCAAGAGTATGCACTGTGCCCGATTAGTTACTGAGCACTGTAATGGCCAGTTGCCATAATGCATTGAGAATCAGCGCAGCGTCTCTGTGGGGAAGGCTGATTGGTTCCTCGGGGTCGACAGGCATCAGTCTGGGTCTATGAGGGGATTGGTGAGGACGGGGTACTGGGAGGGGCCAGCCCGGTAGCCAGCCAGATCGATCGTGCAGAGGTGTGGAGATTGATTCGTTCCCACGATGACTGCACTAATGGTCTCTAGACTCTAGGGATAGTTGCTGTCTAGAGTCCGTTAGAGAGGAAACCTCCACTCCCACCAATGTGGAAACAAAAGACTACACAAAGCTGCTCCTTGCAGTCTCAAGGCCAATTTTATGCCAGGTATATATTACCTAGTGACAATGGCACTATCCACTCTGACATATACTCCATCCTCCTTTAAAAATAAAAACATATGGATTTGTAATATAATTTGTGTGTATACAGACAGACAGACACACACACACACACACACACACACACACACACACACAGACACATTTATAACTACAGACACACATATCACACATACATTATATGTGTTATAACTTTTATTAACAGTTTATAGGGGTTTGCTTTATTCAGAAATATATATATTGAGCATAAATATCAACTGATTATTATTTGAGGTATTATTGGACATGGCGCTTTTCTTTCTCACAACGTTATAGACTATTAAAAAAAACAGACCAGAATCAGGTACAGTCATCATATGATTCATTAACCAGGATGACATAATAATTATCTACACACAATTAATAAAATCTGTAACCCGCTTTGGATTATGGGAATTAAGCAGTTTTATCTCAGTTGGGTTATTTTTAAAAACAAAACCCTCATCAAAAAACCCTACTATTTCATTATCAAAATAATAATACCTCCTCCTTTCAACTCTGCTGTTTCTCACCAACAATACAATTATATTCCAAAACAGAATCTGTGTAATTTACCTAATTAGGAATGCTAATTAGAACAGAAGGTATGAGAAAGTACCTCTTTCCCATTCCTTTTCCTTTCTTACAGTTGGAAGACTTAAGCCAGCTGGAGGTATAGCTTAAACCATCGGAGTAAACCACTACAAACCACTTCATACACAATCATAATAATTAAACAAAATGGCCCCTGAGCTACTAATGTGGGATTTGAAGGGCTTAAAGCAAAGAAGCTATTAGACTAATAAAATATTCAGATATTAGGCTCTTAATACATTTGCAACTGGGAGGGCGATTGCTCCAAAGTTTAACGTTGCCCCATAATAAAATAAAGTTTGGAAATAATGCCTTTCAAATGATCCAGTTGTGCAGTAGACAACTTGATGTTTCTACAACGTTCAAACAAAATGGAACTCTTTGTTCAAGATTTACTCTCACTTCTGGTAGACGGTGGGCGCCTGGCACACCGCTGGGCGGGGTCAATGTAGATGTAGTCCAAAGAACGCTAACTAAAGCCAACCCTAATCAATGTGGAATGTACTGCGACTGTGGACTTTTAACTTGTACTACTTTCACTGGCATTTAGCTGAAGCTCTTATCCAGAGACATACAGCGCTAACATAATTGCAAAAATCATGGGCTGAAGTGCAGTAATTTCGCCAAAGGGGGGAAGTGCAGTCGCAAGAGGGACAGAAAGTGCAAGAACTGCAGAGTCGGTTGACAACTTGTGAGAGGAGCAAATTTAAATATATAATGGGTCGTAAAAAAAAAAAAACAACACACCACACCGGTTGGAAATAGGAGTTTCGGGTGTTATATACAGCATATAACTTTGTATTTACAGTTATTTGCAAGTCAAAGTTGACTAAATCTTGATTGGTGATATGAACCACTACAAATAATACACTTTTCACCCATTGCTTTTTTTTTTGAGCCGCTTACTTGCAAAATCAAGATTCCTTTATAGTCAGCAGAAAGACAACCCCCTGATTTCCAAAAAAAACAAAAACAGAATGTGACTAAATCTGGTCAGAAATAAAAATGGATCTACACTCTATCAGCGTACGGAAACGTTTTCTCCGTGTGACTCACCTGCTGCTATTCTGACCAATCATTAGATAAATCACCAAGGGGGAACATTCAAGGGAACAACAAACACACCTGTCTTTGTCCTGTTTTAGCAAAAGACGTTTTTTTGGCTACGGACCTAGGGAATTTTGGCCATTGCGGTACCTTGCATATTATGTTACACATCTGAAACACACACGTCCCAATCTAATCGCCAGTAGCTAAATATAAGCTCCTTGTAAGCTAACCCTGTGTCCTGCCTGTCTTGTTGGGTCCGCTGCTCATCTTTTGTATTTTGACTCCTTTATTTAGCAAAGCTTGGTCTGAAATAGACGGCCATAAATTAGAGGAAGAAACAGAAGGTAAGTGCTGACGGTGGGTGGTGGGTCCACTTCAGGCCCGTAGCCCAGTATCTTATAAAAGTTCAAATTACACAGAAAGACAAGAGAGCAAAATCAGAGAAATTAAACTGATTTGAGACTGAGGCTTCAGCAATTTTGCAACAACTGACAAACTCACAGTGCTACATATATACGAAACACAAGGTTAAACTGAAATATCTGTTATTACTAAGTTACGGGGCAAAATGCATTGCAGTTAGACTGAATACAACTCTTTCCTTTAAATAGAGTGCCTACATTTGCACTTGTGCATTTCTTTGCTATCCAATGACAGCCATCAAGATAATTTGATGTTACAACCAGCCATGCTCGGCTGTGGTGAGAATTTACACAATTCCAGATGACGTAAACCTGCCAGGTCTGTGTTTGTACTGTCTGACATACGGCACACGCAGGGGCTTAGAGATCACACAAGGAGATATCCAAACAGTTCCAAGCACAAGCCATTGTTTTAATACCAAGAAGTAGGAGCAAATGTTTTTTGTGTATTGGTAACATCAATGTTAATGTTATATTCAGGAAAACCCCAACTAGGCGAATACGACAATACAATCCAAACCCAGGAAAATCAATTTATTTAACATATGAAGCATTTCAAATCCACATGCACAGGGCATTATGGATTAATTATACTGTACGTACATGGTAAAACATACATGGAACTGAAAATACCAGCCAAATAAAAACAGAATGTGCACATACTACATTTGTGTGTTAATTATACACACATACTCTCTCTCTTTCTCTCTCTCTCTTTCTCTCTCTCTCTCGCTCTCTCTTTATCTCTCTCTCTCTCTCTCTCACTCTCTCTTTTATCTCTCTCTCTTTCTCTTTCTCACAAACACACACACACACACACACACACACACACACACACACACACACACACACTTTTACATTTATTTAACCCTTTTTTATGGTTGGAAGCACAACTAATCAACTGCATGTATGCAAATTTCCACACAGATATCCCTCATTTTTAGCAATTCACCACCTAATTGTACTGACATTATACTGCCATTGCTTATTTTTTTGTGGGGTAGGGGAGAAGGGTGGGCACTCAATGACTGTGTGTAAGACACTTCCCTTTCTAGAGATGCTGGGCTGCTCCTGAAACAGGTCTGTCCCTTTGACGCGCTGGACGGGGGGACGCTGGACGCAGGAGGCCTCTCTCTGAGCCCAGGCTTTCATCCCTCATCAAAGCGACAAGTGAACGAGCAGACTCTCCCGCCCGCTAGCACTCCTCCTTCATGTCCCACCGCAGGGTTTCCGATCCTAAATCTTCCCTTTTAACACGTGCCTCTGGCTTCCTTCCCCCTGTGACTAGGGGCCTCGGAGGTACGCGACACGGCCCCCGCCCCCCCATCCCAAACCTCTCAAACGATGACGAGGCGGGTGCGGGACAGGGAGAGGGATGCTGGGAGAAAATGGGCAAACCAGACAGGCCTGCCGGCAAGCTGCATGCCCCTTTCAGTACTGAAGCGGCCACGAATAAAGTGATAAACGCTAGGTCTGCGAGCCTTAACAAAACCCAGGGAAAGACTTTTGTTGGACTCACAAATCATTTGCCAATATGGGCCGAATCAGGGCGCTTGCCTACTATTGAGTATGTCAGTTGAGTATACTTTTTAAAAAAGCTGTTAAGTACGCGACAATTTCGAATATTGAGTGTTCTTAATATCCCTGGATGATATACTTATTTCCCTGTTTTTGCTGATAGTAGTATGGAGGAATAGCAGTATACAGTATGCTAGTACACAGTACAAAGTACACAGTAGATAGGGCTCTGATTAGTCTTTTTTCTTTTTTCCTAGTCTGTGTCTCAGGACATTCAGCTAAACACTTTCACTGGAGTCCATTCATTAAACAGATTTGGCAGTAAATTTAAGAGCTGAAAATGATCCTCCGAGCCAACTCTTGTGTAATTTACTAGATCTACGAGCATTCGTGTTTAAAACTGTACGAACACATCACAAATCAAAAACGAATCATCTACGTCAAATAAATAAGCAAGTAATAAATGCAAATGTATTTATTTACCTGTCACGCCATTTTGTCAGAATTAGAAAAAATGCTCGTAATTTTTTTGAGAATATCTTAGGTACCCATCGATCCAGTACCTTCAGTGTTGCTTCGATTGTTAAAATAGAAAAGTGCTAAAAGGATAAAGGGTCTGAACAGGCAGACATTACTGCAGATGAGGGAACAGGTGAAACTGAGAGCTTGGTAGGGGGGAGGGGTCTACCCCACATGCGCACACCCCACAACGACCCACATGCCACCAGCGATTGTGACTAGTAGAGGAAGGTGGGGGGGGGGTATCATCTATCAGCGCACAAAACACAGGACCCGAGAATGTTGCTGCTCCTCAAATGAAATAATATATCTCTGAAAGGCTACGCCCGCGCGAGGCCCCGGGACCCATTCATCAAGTGCTGAGGGCGGCTGGTGGATCCGCCGCAGCAGGGCCATTAGACCTCCACCTGTTTTCCCCTTGTCCTTCACTGTGCACCCCTGCCCTTGCCGGTAGTCCTGTCCCCTGTTCATCTTCCCCCATCCCTGCGCTGATATAAAGCGGGAGGGTTTGGGGTTGGGGGGAGGGCCCACGGAATACAGTAATTCAAATGCAACGGACCAGGGACGCGGTTACAAATCTCTGCCAGCCGACCCTCGGCGCAGGCATAGTTTGTCACCAGCGGCAGCGGGTGACCTCAGCAACGGCACCAGAGGAGGGGAGTGAGTGTGTGCGTGTCTGTGTGTGTGTGTGCGTGTGTGTGTTTGTTAGGGCGGCATGGTACATTGCCCTGCCTGCTCACAGGTCAGGCCTCAGCTGCATTATTAATTCCTTCTGTTAGTGGGGGTGGGAGGAGCCATAAAAAAACCATAATGGATAAACCCACCCCTTGAAATCAGACCAATAAAAGAGTGCTGAGGGAATATCTTTGTAAAATATTGACCCACCTGGCCAAAGTGTTAGAGGTGGACGTAGTGCAGCTTAACCAACAGGTAAATGATAATATCTACAAACCCCAATTCCCAAAAAAAGTATGTAAAATGCAAAGAAAAGCCAAAAGCAGTGATTTGTAAATTTTATTTTACATATATTTAATTGAAAACAGTACAAAGAAAATATATTAAATGTGTTACCTTATCAACTTTATTGATTTTTGTAAATATACGCTAATTCCAAATTTGATGCCTGCAACACGTTCCAAAAAAGTTGGGACAGGGGGAAAAAAAAAACTGGGGAGGTTGTGGAATGTTCAAAAAACACCTGTTTGGAACATTCCACAGGTAAACAGGTGAATAGGTAACAGGTGATGCTACCATGACTGGGTATGAAAGGAGCATCCACGAAGCGTTTATGAGCAAGGATGATTTGAGGTTCGCCACTTTGCGAAAAACTGCGTGAGCGAATAGTCCAACAGTTTAAGAACAACGTTTCTCAATGCACGATTGCAAGAAATTTAACGACTTCACCATCTACAGTCCATAATATTATTAAAAGTTTCAGAAAATCTGGAGAAATTTTGGTGCGTAAAGAGCAAGGCTGAAAACCAATATTGAATGCCCGTGACCTTCAATCTCTCAGCCGGCACTGCATTAAAAACCCACATTCCATGCCGGAATATAATGAAAATAATGGACGTTGTGTTCTCTGGGCCAAAGAGGAAAAAAAACATCCTGATTGTTACCAACGCAAGGTTCAAAAGCAAGCGTCTGTCATGGTATGGGGGTGTGTTAGTGCCCATGGCATGGGTAACACATCTGTGAAGGCACCATTAACGCTGAAGGGTACCTATGTATTTTGGAGCAACATATGCTGCCATCTAGACAACGTCTTTTTCTGGGACGTCCCTGCTTATTTCAGCAAGACAATGCCAAGCCACATTCTGCATGTGTTGCAACAGCGTGGCTTCGTAGTCAGAGAGTGCGGGTGCGAGACTGGCCTGCCTGCAGTCCAGACCTGTCTCCCATTGAAAACGTGTGGCGCATTATGAAGCGCAAAACACAACAATGGAAACTCCGGACTGTTGAGCAACTGAAGTCTTATATTATGCAAGAATAGGAAAAAATTCCGTCAAAACTACAAGAATTTGTGTCCTCAGTGCCCAAAAGATTACAGAGTGTTGTTATAAAAAAAAGAGATGTAACACAGTGGTAAACATGCTCCTGTCCCAACTCTTTTGGGACGTGTTGCAGGCATCAAATATAGGATGAGCGTATATTTACAAAAAACAATAAAGTTGATTAGTTCAAATATGAAATATCTTGTCTTTGTACTGTTTTCAATTGAATACAGGTCAAAAAGGATTTGCAAATCATTGCTTTCCGTTTTTATTTACATTTTATACACTGTTCCAACTTTTTTGGAATTGGGGTTTGTATGTTTAACAGAATATGTCTCATTCTGTCAAATATTCTCTCCTTGAGGCCTACGCTCATGCTTGCATAAGTGAAGCTATTTATTTAATGACAAATGGTCGGGAGAAGTCTCAAAATGACTGGATGTGAGGTTTTATCCAGAGTGCCGCTGTACGTTCCTGAGGGACTGGACTCTGGACACTGTGGCTCTGGACTCTTGGCCAGCTGCTTTTCCAATAAGGCTCTGGGTCTCGCCAGGAGGTGCTGCCTTGGGAACAAGGCCTAATGCAGTCCTCCCCACTTAATGGCTGATCTGGTATTGTCATTCCTGGCTACGTTTCCACAGTCGCATGCCTATCCCCGACCAACTGTGAAAGGACGGAAATTAATATTGGTGCGCTACAACGTCAACCCGCCTGGGTCTGTTGACTTTTATTGGCTCTCAGGACTATATAATGCATGTGTGTAAAATAAATAAAAGTATAAATATGAAAAAAAAAAATCTGAAATCAACCACATTGCAACAGTGGCATGAAGCAGTATATTTGCTTTGGGCTGTTACACCCAGACTACCAGAACCATTTGGTAAACCAAGCAGAATAAAGGGTGAACCCTCACAAGCAAAATACTGACATTTAGCACTATGCTACCCCAAGTTATTCAGGGTTTTAATTTGGTCCCATTGTATGATTGAGGAGAAAAGCATGCTGTGCGTGATCTTATCAGGGGAACAATGGCGGAACATTACCCTCCCATGAATGTGAAACATGCGTGATAGTGAAAGAAATATTTTAAAGCCCAACATCCAAAATAGTGGGCCTTACAGCGTATAGAGGCCACTATCCGCAGCAGGAAGGGTAAGGCTGATCGCTACCCCTCACTGGCCTGTTTGTATTTGCTTCCCACCGATTGACATAAAGAGGCTGCCTCTATTTTCTATTTTTTCTATTGATTGACCCATTTCTTTTACTTGTGAACCCTCAGAAAGTATACATTTGAAAATGAAACTCCACTGTCTGAAAATATCGTCTGAGCTCAAACGTCGGTAACAGTTATATCATCTAACAATTCTGGAGTGAACGCAGCATAAAATGTGACAATAATTAAATTAATTTTTGGATTCTGTGTTTTAAAACATTTTTTTCCCCCACAAACTAAGGATTAATTTGTGGCCAGGTACTGGCTGTAGTAATACAATCATACGCTATTTAAGCTACATAATAAAAAATGTGGTAATATTTTCTTTTTTTGCTTCAATTCCATCAGAATATTGTGAGCTTAATAAGCAAATATTATACTTCCATATATAATGGAATACGGTATATACCATTTCCAGCTGTTAACTCACACAATATAGTGTACTACAGTGTATGATAAAATAAAATGGACTGAGACCGAGGGAGAGCTCAAGAGGTCTACGCCGGTGAAGTGCCTAATCACAAACCACTCATAAAGGCCGCAACAGCAAATTGTTTACGAGTCCTATGAGCTCACCAAACCTTTGGAAACAAAACTTGAACATCATTGATAGTTTCTTTTTCGAGAGGTCGATTTGGCCGGTTTTCTCTTGCAACTCTTTCTTTAAGCTCCCATGCATTCTTTTCTCCAGATAAACCAGCACATGCACTTTCTCTCTGATCGTAATGTATCCACAAAGTGGTCATATCTTTTACTTTTGAAATACAACTATTCTCATTATTGTCCCTTCAGTGCATTTAATAGCTGTGCATACTAAAAACATAAAACATAGACTATTTCATAAAAATAAAGATATATCAAAACTAATTTTTGTTAATTTTGCCTCTTGGATTAGCAATGCTGTACATACTCAATTTTAGATAACTTAAATTAAACTCAATTAAAGTTAACTTCTGGGTAACTTTTACAAAATAATTATACTTTACAAAGCAGTTCAACTGAGACATTGTTATAGGTGTGTCCGTACATTTTTTATTAAATAAAATAATCACATCAACATCCTCTAAATAAAAATTAATTAAAGGCAAATGGTACTTTTTCCCAGTGCGAAAACAATTATTTTCAAAAAATGTTGATGATTGTGGAAAATTCCAGAACTGTGTTTTTGAAGGAAAATGAACAATTAATTTTTATAGTCCCATTTAAGTACAAATGTTGATTGAATCCTGTCCTTGGTCTTGTGGTCTGCACGGCAACAGTTCTGCTGTCCCTTACCCCAGTACTGCGACGTACCTACAGTCCTCCATCTCTTTGCTCTTAGAAACCAGAGTTTAATCGGATTGATTCCCATCACCATCTCTAAGCTTTCAGCTTAACAGAATCCACAGAAATTTTTGCTAATTAGAACTTGGCCTCTTGAGGAACAAGTAGTCAGTGCGAGCAGACTGTAACTCAACTCAATGCATTTGTCAACAATTTCTGGTAGACACCTCGTTACTTATGCTCATTTTTATGCAGCACCCACATAAGAGAAGCATATTCTCACAACCCACGGATACAGCTCTCGGGGTCCTGAGGTCCACACTATCCACAGTGAGAATGAGTGTGGGAATTAGCTGCAGCACAAAAGGCAGTGTTCTCCCATTCCAGCAATGAGGATTTCACCACGAATGTAGCTAATACCCTTCAGCAGCTAATTAGCAAAGATCCAACACATTATCAGATTCAAGATGGAAACATTAATAAGAACACATGAATAATAGACATGCGGGTTTTGAGAGTGTGCCCCACTATAGAATGCTAATTATAATATAGTCTTTTCATAAATACCGTGGATCTAGACCATGTATTAATGAAAACACTGAAATGTTTTGTTTTTTATTGTTTGTCATAATAGCATACAGTATGCTACTTCCAGTTTCATACCCTTTTGGTTGACCAGGCATTCCATAACTTTGAGGTTTGCATCTTTGCGATTCTACAGTATTTAACAAATATCACTGCCTTTAAAGATTAGTTTAATTTGTCCAGACAATGTTCTGGAGTCAGCAATTATTTAACCACAGCCAAAATCTCTTAAACACTGACAAATAAATGTAAGTGCTACTTTTTAAATTACAAACACAATTTTGATTATTATTATTATTATTCTTATTAACTCAGCCAACTGGGCTTGTGAAAGAAAACTGACCGTATGTTTTGCTAGTATCTTTTATTTTTTCAGCCACCTACCTTCAGTTCTCTGAAGAACACGCTGCTCCTCGCCCACTCGACGATGGAGAACAGAGTCTGGTCGGCCATTTTGCACATGAGTCCAAAGGTGTTGAGCTTCTCGTGCTTCCCCCGACTGGCCTGCTCCTGCTGCAGGTACGCCAGGATCTTGGTCCGCACTTGGGGCTCGTCCGGCTCGCACTTCAACAGCTCCACGATGAGGTGGGGGAATCCAGGCGGGGAACCGCTATGATAGGCGTCAGTGTAAGGGTACCCCAAAAGCGACTCGGGGGAGCTGGCGTAGGGGTCTGGATATTCAGACTTGATGGTGCGGCTCTGGAAGTGGCCGTAGGCCTGGTATGCCTGCAGGCCACTGTGGGGGGGCATGGCCATGCTGATGGGCGGGGCTACAAAGGGGCTACAGTCATAGTCAGAGGGGGGCAGGGCAGCGTGGGCATGGACATGGCCATGGGCGTGGCTCAGGGGTAGGCCCTTGGAGATGGAGTGGATGCTCTGGATGGCGGAGGAGAGGGTGAGGTCGGTGGGCGCCGTCTGCATGACGTGACTCACAGCCTCCATCTTGAGCCCACTGGCCCGGATAAGAGCCTTCTTCTGCTGTTTCAGGGCCCGGTCCCGCTTGTACATCGGGCCAAACTTGTTGCGCCCTCCCCGCATACGGTCTGCCCTCACGGCTGCAGGGGCGAGAGGGGGAAGGGTTAACGTGCTGGACCCATAGCAGGCGGGAGAAGGGAGAATATTTAGGAAACATATGATTCAGTCAATAGTCACAGCTTATATTTACTGTGCTGTAGACCTTCATAACTGGCACAGCTGACATAGACTTCTGATCGATTACAGGGATTCAGTCAATGAACCCTTCTCTAGCACCACCTTGTCGTTTTTATAGAGCCCGTTTTGTGTCATATTAGAAAATAAGGAACCGTTGTCGCATACAATAGCTTATAGAGATGGAATCGTGCATTTTAACACCATCAAACTGTATATTGTGTTACCAGATTGATTGAAACCATAGAAAATGCAATGAATGCAAATAAAATAAACTACTTCTGGCTCGCATTCAATTAAGGGGTTTAACTTGAATACAGCAAAGTTATGATAAACAGTTCAGATTACCTCCATAAATGTTTACAAAAAACACAATTTAATCAAGAGTGGCAGTATCTGCACACACAACAATTTAAATGTAGATAAAAGCCGCAGTTACTGATTGGTCAAACCATTACCAGAATAAAGCCCTTTACAAGTCATGCCAAATACAATGAATTGCACCAGTAAACAAACAAGCAAAATGGTCAAAACCTGAGAAACACACAAAACAATCAACTTCTATTAAAAAATACAGGGAGCATAAAATAAATCAACATTTGAATTAGACCCAAACTAAATGCACTCAGGAAATTCAACAATGACTTTAATCAAAATAGGACCAACAAGACAAATGTAGTGGATCGTGCAATAACTGTAGCATTCAGAGGGTCGTGTTTAGCTTTTGGCATGTTCCAGCTTGTGTGCTAATTATTCACAATTAATTATTTCTCATTCAGCAGTGGAGCTGAAATTGCAGCTTTGGCAAACTATAAGGTTATTGCCCTAACTCCCCAGTGGAAAACAGAGCCGTTTGAGGAGCTCAAGTATGGCATTATGGCTTCTAATATCACTGTAATAAGAGATCTACAATAATTAAAAGAAATGTTGCTGTACATCTGCCAAGGGAGTGATTTTAATGGTCTCTTTCACAGCAGTATCTGTCACTCCCGGCGAAATGTTTCCAACTCCTCCCCCTCGAACAGTGGCTTGGACACACTAACATTAGGAACAGTCCCACAGCATAAACCTGCCACTGTCTGTACCACTGCACGTTAGGTTTGTTGCTTTTCTATCTTAAGTACGAGTGTAGCATTGAAAATCTATAACAAAATGGTGTATGTCTAATAAACATTATTGCAAGGACTTCTCATTAATGATTCCTACCAACAAGGCAATTAATGAGCTGAAAGATAATAGTTAGCCCTGTTGGGAAAACACAATTAGTTCTGACCCTGCGAGTCAAATCATGAATGCATGTTTCTTTCTTTTTTCTTTTCTTTTTTGGTTTCAGAATTACAAGTCTAATTAAACAAGGTTATTTACATACATGTCATTATAATTCTTTTCTCCAGCTGAGAATGAAAAATTCATCCCGCGGTTTTGAATCCACTTGTGTCTCATCTTCCCAAATTTATTTTGGCTGGGTATTCTGCCAGGTTACTCAAAACTGTAACTGTGAATCGCTTTACAGTATGAATGAACTTGTAGAATGAACTTAAAGGTGCATTATGCAGGATTTTTACCTTGGAAATATTATAAAATAATCATGCTCATTCATATCTATGGTGCACTGGAAATATCTGTTTTTGCTCACATTTGCCGAATTCTAAGATGTGTTTTTAGGATGTTTCTGGTCCTAACGCTCTTTTCTGTGTGGGGAGGGGTGGGTGTGGCTACAGAGCCTGTGGGGTGGGATCAGGTGTCAGTGGAGCATTAGCTAGCTACTGCAATGTTGGAGGTGAAGAAGTGCAAGTAGTCTACAGCGAAGTCAAACAACAAGCTGACAGGATGCATTCAAGAAGCAGAGTCAACCTAGGATTTTTTTAGCTATCCAGCTATCTACGTTCAACGTGGTATCACCACTCGTCACATAGCGATGCTTTGTCTTTTGCGTACTCATCACATAGCATTTTGCGTTGTATATTGACACAGCCTTTTGCGTCGTATATTGACGCTTGTGGCCACATAACTTTTTTTTGGTTGTGGCACTTCATTCAATATTATGCTTATTTTTCTTCATCCGGTAGAGCGTTACGTGAACTCCCGTGGTCGGGCTCGCCAACTATCTTAAAAGTTCGGAGCCCGAGTTACGTGAACTCCTGTGAGGTTATGTTTAGGGGTTGGGGGTGGGGTACGGGAATCACAAACTCACAAAAACCAGCGTGCACACGGCGAAGACTGAGCGGGCATGCTTGCAGTGAATATTCATAAGCAAAGCCTTCGCCATAGTAGGATTCGTAAATTTGCGACCAAGTGCGTCAACATGCTGACGCAAAAGGCCTCTTTCTGTGTCTAAAGGATGACGCCGTTGGCTGCTGCCCATGCATCACTCTATGACGCCTTGGGCATGAGACCAACCTGCTACATTAGGTAGCTAGATGGTTGTAGACGGGTACCATGAGTGGGCGGGGTTGAGGATGGAGGAGGAGACTTCTTTGATTGTAAACACAGGACCACAGCAAGGCTAGAAATCCTGCATATCTTTTAAGTGAGAACACTTTTCATCAAGGAGAGGCTTGCTTCTGTTATTATACTATTATAGTTCTAAGGGCCAAATTATTGTTTTTTTATGGGAAATCTGAGTGTGCATGCTAGATTTCAGTTTCTGATAAGGCATTTTGATGATAAGACATTAATGACTAAACCATGCTCAACAGACATGCTGAGAAACATTTTTGTGGCTAATTTCAGGTAAAAATGCCGCGCAAAAAATTGGGCACAAGTAGCCTAAAAAAAAGTGAAAGTACTTAAAAGTATTGCATGAATTGTTACCTTGCATTAAAGGAAAAATGCATTGCAGCTGGATTGAATCTGTGCCTAAGATACAAGATATACAAGAACAGCCACATCATGCACTGTGCGTAATAATTTATATAATTATATATATATGACTGAAATGAGGGGTATCAAATCCTGGCTCCTCAGAGATGCAGCTTAGATTCTTCTACTCTTATGACAGCAAAGCACCACAGCAGCTCACTGGGGCGCAAGCTACAAGCTGGTGAGGGCAAACACAAACTCAGTTATAATAGCTGCCGCCAGGACCTGCATAACTTGTCGATATATTTCATTGTTTTGTAAACGTACGGTTTGACAACCACAGACAAGTATAGGTAGGCATTTTAAACCGCGCAGCTGCCATTATCATAACTGACACGACATCGATATATTTCTTCGTTTTGTGAACATACAGGTTTGACAACGGAAACAAACAGATGACAGAAAACTCCTGTCAACTTTCTGCCATGGCCTGAAATTTTGTGATTGGCTGTATTGACACATGCACATTTTGTTTGGTCATTCCCAAGCCTCCAGTTTAGCATGTACCCATTTTTGTGTTTGTGTGCTGCACCTGCACTTCACAGGGGCTCGTTTTTGTATGTGTCTTTCCTTTTTACTTGCACTTGTAATTTGCACTTCAGGGCCGTATGTTTTCGTTTTGGTGTTTTGCTTTAGTATGTTTGCGTTTTGCACTTGAGCACTGCAAGTTTTGGTCTCTTATTTTTGTTCTTGTGTTTCGCCTTCAGTGGCTCTATCTGCACAAGTTTTTGTTTTTGCATATTTCTTTTTTTTCTGTGTTTGGCACTTCAGAGCCGCCGTAAATAATTACATATTCAACATTTCAGTCAAGTACATTTAACTCATTATTTTTATGTTCTGTGAGTATCTATGGTAGGCTCATCATCAGTGACTTATGTCATAACAATTCTTTATTTATTTGTATTTACATTCTTATTGAGACCATCAGAAAGACACCAGTCAGTTTACAACAAAACATTTTAAAAGCATAACAAACTTTGCACTGTTAACACAGTTATGCAGAGAAGAGTCTTCATGCTGTGCTTGTATTTATTCATTTTATAATTTAAAACTATTTATTTCAAACTTTTAATTCAGGCGGTCTCCATTGCATCTGTCTCACACAGATAATGCATTCAAACATGGGAGCGCCGAGTTTCCATGAGGAGGTGGATAATTATTTTAACAAGAATGCACAAGATGGCTGAATCCCTGACCTGCATTCTGTTCTGTAATTCACATATTGACATTTATCCCGAACATCCATGATGTTGGGTAGGAAAGGGACGATGTGTATTTTATGAATGAACACAATTTAAAGGAAAATGTAAGAATACGTACAGATCCCACTTACTTCAAAATACTTCTTGTTCAGCTTCTGTGTGGACTATACGGTCACAATATTGTGGCAGCTTATTGTTTCAGCACTCATTTACACAGTGAAAAGTATGAACTCCGACTCTTAACGGTGCTTGGAGCTCGATTTTTTAATCGGTCTGCTTATACTCTGATTTTAAAAACGTACATTTGGAGCTAATTTAACTGCAATTTATTGCTGTATAAATATATGCATTATGCACGTGTTAAGCCGCTGGAAAGAGTGTTCCTCGTGTATAACAGTTTCTGTCATCTCCAGAAAAAATGAAAGAAAGAAAAATTGATAGATAGATAGATATCAAAACAAAGTCAAACAAAAAAGTCCAGATCTCACTGACAATCTATGGTGGGATTGTTCTCATGATCAATCCCTGCATCTTGTTTGCATGCAAAAGCTAAGTAAACGAAAACAGGCCACAAAAAATGATAGCAGCTCAAAATTTTGCCTTTGAGCAATTCACAATAAGCGGCCATTTTATAAGATTACCGAATCACCATTTATTTGGAGAGCAGGGAAAAGACCTCACAAAGCATGTCTGAAACCCAATGAAACCCTCTAGGAAATTGAGGGTTCATATTCAGAGTGTCGGTTCAGAGAAGGTTTGCTTTAAAATGCAGTCTGACCTGCAAGACTAAACATTACTGTGACAAACAGATGCATCTAAAAAATGATAATGGAGTAACAGTGCTCATTTTGCTCCAGACACTTCGATAGTGAAACATAAAGGTCCGGGAAGATATTTAATTCCCGTTATATGTTACATTTTGCTGCATAAATGCTCTGTGATTTTAGCGAAATGAGGACCACACACAGTAGGCCGTCGCTGTGATTTGCGTGGAGTGTGAGAGCTATCACGTAATCAACGTAATGAGACAGACACATCTGCCTGTTACCGCCTCCTTCATACAGACAACATATTTGCAGGATCCTGTTTAAGCTAGTTGTGCCAAAAGTCAGTCAGTGCGGCAAAAAAAGGAACCGCTTGATGCAACTGCAACACATTATTTTCAAAAGTCAAGAAGAGCAATGATAATTTCTCACACATGGGTCACTTTTAAAGGCGCTGGCACTGCACTGCACAGAATTCCTTCTGTTTTGTTCAAAGCATGCGGATATAATGCAGCCTCAAAACCAAAGCTAAAGAACACCCTGTACGACGGGTTGTGAAAACAAATGTAAATGATTAATAAATTAAAAATTCTTAAGTGAAAAAACGACCCCCCCAATAAAAAAAACATCCTTACCTTCTAGTTTCATGCCCACCGTAAGGCACTTCTGAAAGCGGCAGTAGGGACAGCGTTTCCTCTGCGTTTTGTCGATCTGACAGCTCTGGTTCTCTATACATGTGTACCTTTTGTTGTTCTGAACTGTGCGCTTGAAGAAACCCTGCAGAACCCATGAAAGCAGATATAAAATGAACGGCTGAAACAGTGACACAAACAATACGAACACTCTGCAAACACATAATATGGACGTAGATGAAGATACATTTGCACACGCTCACGTGCACACGCGGTCAAACACGCGCAAACACATACGTGCACACGTGTGCACATGAGTGTGTAGACATACACATGCGCACGCGCATGCACAAACAAACACAATCATACACATGCACACACACAAACAAACCCACACACACACACACACACACACACAAACACACACACGCAACCACATCCAGAATGCAGCGGCAATAATGATGCAGGTAATTTCATTTGGGATCAGATGATTTGGACCATGTGTATTGTACGTAACTACATTTGTTGAATTTCATAATCTCCAGGGAATTTCATGGACTAATTCAAACAGTCATACTAGGCATCAATTCCTGACAAAGTAGTGATTCAGTGCGAAAAGAAAAAAAATTCTGTGATCTCATCTCCAGAAACATGGAACTGGTGCAAGTATACATCCGGTATGAAGTTATTCTGAATGGTGAATTCATGACGACAACATGTAATGCTTTTCAAACATTGCGAGTAGAGGAGAGTTTTTGCGTGTAGTTTCAGGACACACAACATGGTACAGTAGAAAGTGAATTTTGAGACTTTTCAGTTTAGCAGAATTTTATGCTACATTAATAAGTGTTCCTGCATAGTGTCCTTATACTGCATGTGAATACAAGATAATATGTGCTACTCTCATAAACTTTCAGGGGAATTTATGATTGTATAAAGTGTATTCCTATGGCTATAGCCACCACCAAAATGTTATATTTGGAGTTCATTCAGTAAAGAAACAAATGGCAACAAACATGCAGTAATTAACAAGCTGGTGGGAATGAACACAGATTATTGCATTGCATTGAATATTGAACGTTACATCTTTTTTTTAAAGGTAAAGGTGTATTTTTTAATACTGCAGTTTAAAAATGTTTTCATCCTTCATCTAACACAGATTTTAAACCTCTTGTGAACATTTTTAAAGCATTTAGAATGTTGTAAATGAAAGTGTGTGAAAGTGAGAAAAGTATGACAAATTCTAATTATGATTTACGCTTTCCGACTGCCAGGATCTCATCTGTAACACATTCCATTTTACCTTCAAAATTCAGTCCGGACGTGTTTAAAAAATATCCAGCATATTCGGTGGTTGAAAGGTCGTATCGTTTATTTAGAAACAGAGGGTTTCCGTGTTACTGAAAAAATGTGTGGCTGTATAGTTCTAATGGATTGTTACACAATAGCTATTATTCACAGCTTCAGGTTCTCTTGAGTGCTCGTTCATTTAAATCTGCATGAAGTGTATTTGACACTTTTGGCTGTACATACAATCTGCTATAGTTTATTGAACAGCAGCCTTTTCTTTCTGTTTCAACCATTTCTGTGTGTATTCATACCACCCCCCCATTGGACACAGAGTCGAGAAAAAGAATGCATTTCATGATGTAAGAAAACGCATCATGAAAATCATGCTTATGGTTGAAGAATATTTTGAAATAGGAAGAAAATTGCGCTCGCACTTGTGCGACGCCACAAAGAGTAATCCGTTAATTTTACTAACCAAACAACTCATTTAAATGTGCCCTTGATACTAAGGCCAAGTTAACAACAGCAACTGTGAAGGAGAATCAGAAGACACCCTGTGTCATTGATTTTACTACCACCATAGCAGACAATCTGTGTGTGAACCTTTGAGGCATTCACTGCAATGGAAGCATGGAAAATAACTGCTGTGTAGTCCCGATGAGGACTGACTCTCGCTGCATCGTACCACAGTGTGGCCAATGCATTATGTGCTATAGAGGCCTGGATTCAATCAACACATGCCCTCAACTTTGACTCACAATTAAATACAAGTATTAGCTTGCTTCTTCACAAACACACTTTTGAAACCGCTGCAATAACCATAATTGATAACAAGAAATTGTGCATTCGGCGAAAAGAAAAATAAATGAAAACACTTGCATTTATTTGCAAATCAAATTAAGACAAACAATGATTCTCGGACAAATTTTTGATTAAGTTATCCAAACCCAGTTTTAGTCAGCATGTAATATTTCATGCCGTGTTAAGAGCTCTTTCAGGGCTGGGAACGAGGGACTGGATGAAGACACACCTTACAGCTTTCACAGGTCAGCAGCCCATAGTGGTATCCGGACACCTTGTCTCCACACACTGGACACATCTCATCCATGTCTTCGTCGTAGGAGTAGTCCATCATTTTAAAATGGGGGGCTGCAAAGCACACATAGGTATTAGTCAGCGTATGTCCCAAATTCAGTGTGGGCACGTGCATATTAGCCAATGCCCAATGAAATGCCTTTATGGAGACTAGCGCATTAGTTAGCATCACAGCTAACAGAGCTAACAGCAGTATAGCAGCATGAATAATAGCAATTGTCTTACTCAACACGAGTACGGGAATATTAAAAAGGGCAAGTGTGTGGCTCAAAACCAGAACAGACAAATACAAATTAGCCAAATATCTGGCTAAAAGGCAGTACAGGTAAATACAAATGAGCAGGCATTAGGATACACACTCAACACTAATATGGACAACTGCACAAACGCAATGCCTTCATTGAAGAATGGGCACAGTTTGTCGAAGCTGTACTGATGTGTAAAGCGTATCTATTTTTCCTTCTCAGGTGAAAATACTCAAAACTGATGCAATGATATCTGATACACAGATACTTTCATTTGCATTGATTACATTTCAAAGTGCTTGCAAATAAGTTTTTGTAGAATATATATTTGGTTTTGATATAAAAAGCAAACCTAAATGTGGACTATATTTTAACCAAACCAAAAAATACAAGCCATTCCCAGACCTGTCAATAGAGTGTTGAACAGACGGTCATAAATATTCATGGCCTGTTGTGAATTGTTAAGGGTTAATGTAAGACCCACGGGAGATTATTGCTTGTGTATGAAAATGCGATGCGTACCACCGAACTTTGGGAGAGGACAGTCAAAATGTTGAGCGCGCACAGACTTCTGGGACCGAAACGACATTAATTTACTGGAAAGATATGCACATTTAACAGGCATACAGACAAATATTTCTAAAAGTAATTGTCAAATTATTGTGAAACCAAGTGAGTCTAAATTATTTTAATTATTTTATTTGATGAGTTTTTTAAATAATTGCAAAGTAATCACAATTAAACTGTTAATAGCAACTAGTAATTGAGTAATTCTGACTTATTAATCAAATATACTTAACATTTAAATTATGTTTATATATATATATATATATATATATACCACTTTCCTCTAATTAATTTACCAATTATTACACATATTTAACCCAATTTAATCTATTGAAAACATATATGCTAAATATATATTTTAAAATTTTTAATATAACTTTCTTCATTTAAAATATCTACAATCAGTAATGTACACTAGCAGGTTTAATTAAACACATGTTATTAATACGTTAATTCCCATGTTACAACCGCATTTAACCGTATTTACGAATATTAAACAAGTAGTACTTGCTTTCATAAACACAATAACCGCAATAAAGGAAGTAGAACTCAGTTCTGCCTGATGCTGAGGTAGCAGCATTAATACATAATTTTGCACAGTCAAATGCATGCGCACAAGCCCCATATTTGTTAGGTTAAAAAGTTAAAACAACAAAATCGCCTAAATACATTAAAATGACCGCTGTGCAGGCCCTGTGCCTATAAGCAAAACAAAACAAAAAAAACATGTAGCCTAATGTCTGAGGTATTAAAAATCATACGCCATTGTATGTTATATTGAAATTATGCCGTTTTAAATTTGTCCGATTAGATTACAGACTATTCTTTGATATGCCTATTAAATTGCATGGAACATTCAACATGAAGCGACTGGAATGTGGCATCTACGAGGAACTCTCCGTTTACGTCCTGTTCGTTAACATATATATTTAAAAACCCGTGTTTTGGCTACTCCATGTAATAGAATGGAATGTTGTTTGCAATTTTAATTTAAAACGTATTCGGAGAAATAAAATGTTAATGAGTCCACCTTTGACATTTATTAAAGATAGTTTCCATTAATGCATCATTACTGAAAATAACATGATTTATTTCACTGTAAAGTTCAGACCGCTTTGTGATCGGCATGTGATTTAAAATGGGCTATGGATGCATTTTTAGCTGTTCACAGTAGCAGGTTTGACTGAATACACTTTCATCACAGTAGTTAGTTGAGTCCAAATTTAGCCTACACAGTAAACCGCGTAGGCTACAACATTTTTAAAAAGTTACAGGTTAAGTCGAAAATCATCGCAGCAAGCATTGTAGGCTTTGATCTGCAGCTTTATTAGAAAATATAGAACTTATTAGAAAATAATTAAACAAAACTAGGAACTTTTTTCTAGAAAGTGGGCATATGAAAAAAAACATTTGTTGAAAATTGACAATTTAGAAAATGTAACATTTCTGTTTCGCTAAAACAGGGAAGTATTTAAATTATTTAAAACAATAAATAAAATCGTGCCATCCAAAAAATACAACTCGGAGCTTATTTCAGTAGTGGGGTTTCAACAGTTAGTTGGCTTTACCAATACATGCTGGCCTATAAGTAGTTTGACGAAGCCAAGAAATTAAAATGATTAGGAAACCTGATGCAGACTGTATCATGTCTGATACACAGTAATTTCTTCCAACGAAACAGCTAACAACGTGAAGCATAAGTCTGCGCAAGGACAGCTCTTGTCACAAGGTTAAATCGCCTGTCTAGAAAGCTCGGAGTCAAAAAAGTATCCCCTTGCCTACTGAACGCTTCAACAAAGTTGTCAGCAATAGGACTGAATCCGATGTTGTTGTCCGTAGCTTACCCACAGAGGCAAATATGTGATCCAGCCGTGCCGCCTGGATAATTTCACGCAATAACGTGCACACCGTATCCCACAAGAACACAATACGCTTTACTTTCTTACCTTGCATGCTTTCAGGAACGCGTCCCTGTCCCCCATACGATCGAGCGAGTCCCAGGGATTCAGTCTCGATTTTTGGCAGCATGGCAGCGTTGCCAAGCGGAACTGGGCTCTCAGCTTCGGCCGGTCGGCCACCTGCACGCGGAAGGTGCCATGCAATTTCTCAGTAATAGAGAAATAGTCTTCAAAATCCAGACGGCGTACAGTTTAGCTCAGCGGGGGTCAGTTGGATATAAATAGAAATGCAACATACCCAACGGTTTCTTTACAATAGCAGTCGAAATGCTAGTTCATGTTGTCCCGCAATAGAAAATATCAAAATCCCATGTCACCGCGAAAGACAATCAAATTTCAACCACAGTTTAACTGGGAAATATATTCAGCTCAGCCACATCTGTTCGGAACTTTCAGATGATATCCGATCTTCTAGGTGCTGCTTCGATGATATTGGCATTGGTCAATAAACGAGAGTTTATTGCCAGGAACTTTGGGTTTGCAGAAAGCACCTCCCCCTTCTACGGTGTTGTGTCTAACGTTGTCAATGTGCAATGCGTCGAGTTGAGTTCTGAAGTTCAAAACCTTCCTTCCTGCCTTGTTTACCCCATCACTGACACAGCACACGCAATCGGGAATCCTAGGGGTGGGCTGACATCATCTTTCCTTCCGCCAATCACGCGCTGAGTGGAACGGTATAGCTCCCACGGTGCGCTCTCCAAAGCACTGCTCTCCAGTAATTCGAATAAGTCTTTACCGCGTATGAAAATTGAAAATTAGGCACACGAGCTATGAAATACGCGATTAAACACGAACAGTGTTTATCTTTCAAGACTAGGTGAGCTAAAACGACAATATATCAGTTCAGCGTTAATTGTGTCTTTTTATCACTTAGCCTACACCAAAGCAAGAGCGATACGGATATAGATATCTTACAATGGCTTCAGTTGGACTCAATTAAACGGGTTTGTTTAGGCTTGTCATGCATGCTTCAATACATCTTAAATCATTGTTTACAATAACAGAAGAGACATTTATATTTTAGCGCGTAGTATATATTGAAAAGCGAGTTTATTACTGTAACAATAGCTGGGAATTTCCATGAGTCCTCCCGGATAAATGCAGGTTTTTTGATCTTATCGTTTTTATATGAACCAGTAACTGTTTATCAACTTGTACTTTATTGCGTCGTAAATTATTACATTACAATCTGAGAATGAAGATAAATTTAAACCAGTTTAGGGATAAACGAACAACAACTTAAGCGGTGAAAAACAATTTTGCTTAATTAAATTATAAGGGCTAATGTTTCTTATTTTATATATGGCCATTTTTTAGCACAGTATGCGGACAGAGAGGGAACAAAGCCCTTATAGTTTTTCTGACGCTGTTTTTTTCAGAATAGATTGATTGAAATGCGTGTATCTCAATATAAATATGTTTTGTGTGTGGGTCTATTTCCATATCCTCCCACACATTTATTACAATTCAGACGGTCGTAAACAGATTATTATTGACATAATACAATGCTGTGAGGTCCATTCAAATATGACACCCAATGTCGTGACCCGTTTAAACGTAGGTGGTAGGCCTCTATGTTTCAGCTGAAACAATGTACCACCTGTGAATATCATTTATATTCTCACTCTACACAAAAAACGTCACACGTCACAAGAAAAGTAAAAAAAAAAAAGAAGTAGGCTGACGAAAATAACGTTTGATTCTCTTTACGGAATGAATTAGAACGATAAGGCGATAGAGGCAGAATTTTAGATTCAGATCTCTTATACCATACTGCATTCACATGACATCTTTCAATCTACCCATGCCAACTCCATAGACCTCGAGCTACAATGGTGTGTCAGTGGCCAAATGTTTACTTCACAACTAGCTTCATGAGCTGTCAGAAGTAGGCTAGCCTACGCGTGCAATGCAAAATAACACGTGAGAGGATTTAGTCAGTCACCACGCGGTGCACCTGATGATTCCTCAACACACGAGTGTGAGTATGCTGACTGTAGCCTATTGGGGCAAAAATAATAATACTGCACAAACAAATTGATTAATATTTACGAATTACGATTTATTGAATGATTGAACGCCCAATGATGTATTATAGCATGAAATAGATTTTTACAGACATAGCCTACAACGTTGTTTGCATATAAACAATATAGGATCCAAAATGAAAAGGTGCTGTTTCCATGACCGAGAAGTGTAATGTTGGCAACTGCTATATCCACATTTCAAATTTATAGACTATGCCACCATCGGTACAAAGCAAAAGAGAAAGTGCCAAATGTACACTTCAAGGTTATTGGTCTTAAACGCTGCTTTCATGAAAACACTCGTGTGCAGTAGGTTCTGTAAGAACCAGAACGGAGTTAATCAAGCTTGAAGCGTAGGATAAAGTATGCCTTGCGTGAGTGGGAAAAAGGTTAGGCTACAGAACCATGGACGGACCTGAGGGTCCAAGGGTTGAGTCACATGTTGTATCGTCAAACAACCTAGCGCACCTTACCTTAGCTGCTCCGGTCACAGTACGGCACCATAAAAACTTTGTAAATCGATATTTGATAAGGGAGTTTGTAACGCAAATAAATATTAGACTAACTATATGGGGAGAAATGTTTTTTTTTTAACCTGTCCATAAAATAAATATTTATGAGCTATTTTGTACATTAAGCATTGGCATGAATTGACAAGAAACGTGTTTTATATCAGCATTAAAACTTAAAGCCCGCTATAAGTGTCTGCGATTAATGTGCGCTTTCACCCTGTGACGCTTAATGGAAGTAGGCTAATAAATGGCTTTATTCCGTTTTTGTAAGATTTTGTTAAATTGGCTTGCATGTTTATGAAGAGCTTTATTATTACTATTATTATTATTATTAATAATAATAATAATAAAATAGTTATTATTATTATAATGATAGGCTGACTGTAACAATAATAGATGTATTGTTATTAATAATAATAATAATAGTTATTATTATTATAGTAATGTTAGGCTGACTGTAACAATAATAAATATATTATTATTATTATTAGTATTAATAATGATAATAATCACAATAAAGAATAATCATAATGCATGTATTATTGTTGTTACTGTTGGCCTATCATTACTATTTAGGCTACAGCTATAAATCACGGTCCACAGGTTATCGTTGTATTATTTATTATTATTGTAGATTTTAAACTATAGACCTATTAAAATAAAAGGTATCGTTGAATACTTCAAATTAGTCTTTAAATATTCGTAAATTGTTAACATGATTTGCATATCTTAAATACACCAATTTATTTTAATTAGCGGCAGTCGATCTTATTAAACGATCAGAATCTGAACTATTAAACATGTATGAATAACTTTAATGTTACATTAATGCCTCCACTATATTATTATATATAACAAAAACAACATAAACCGGCAGATACATCTTTACTGCCTTTATATAATAACATTTCATATTCTGTAGTACAGCATGTAATACGTGTAGAAATCATAAATACCCATATCGTTTTCGCCTAAGAGTATCAGCACTTTTACACTGCACTACACAAACCTCCATACGAAGTCCAAGTCACCAGAGCTATTTTGTTACATTTCTGCTCGGGATATTTTGACACCTAGCCTATAAATGCATTTCAGCAAGGAGCGATCATAATCTCAGTAGAGATAGTACACAGTTTAAGCTTATCTATAGACAATATCTCAATGACGCATTACTTTTACAATTTACGTTATTATTAGTATAGAAAGAATATCCCTCATAAAGTCAATGACATATAAACCGTATGCAACTCTTACTACAACATTGGTAAAATGCTGTTACAATAAACATGACATAAAACCATTCCATGAAAGTTAATTGCACAACTGACTAAAATAGAAACAGGGAGTGTGGGTTTATCGTTTTCTTTGCTGCAGGTGTTTTGGTAAGATGACGAGCCTCAAAGACAAACTCTTGAAATGAGCATTAGGATAACTGAAAGATTCTGCTTACAACAGACTGATGCCTCCTTACCAATCAGACGGTCTTCTTCAGTGAAGTCCTCTATGATGTCATAGTCAGGGGCTCGAGGTCACCTGGGGCTGTTCCATGCAATGCTGTTATAACAGCCATGGTGAGTAGAAGACTTTTGTTACTCTTTTTGGTGTAAGAGTATCTGGGAGAGCTTGGGTTAAAAAGATGGATCCATCCTTCAGCTTTGAAGAAAAGTTCATTCTCCCAATGGACTAAGCCTCCCCCTCGATGCACCCCATGCATGCACACACACACACACACACACACACACACACACACACACACACACACATATCCCACCCCCTCCAAAAATACCAGAAATAGGCACCTGTGTTAAGCCAACGGTCCCATCCAATGAAGGTCCTAATCAGGAGTATTCCAAATGCACGGCATGGATAGGCCCACTGTGGTCACATGACCCGGGAGTGGGATGATAAGACCATGTCATAAAGTGACACGGCGACAGATAAGGGCTTCGGGGGTAGATTATGCTGTGGGAATGATTAACCTGGAGGAAAATGAGAGGAGGGATTGCTGCACAGGTCATTGACTGTGATTGGGGGAAGGTGGTAAAAATGAGGTCAGAAGATCAGAGCTGAAAGGATCATCAGCGGCAGTGCTCTGATCTCCGGGAACAGAAAATAAAACCCTATCTTTATCATAAACAGCAGGTACACACATCGCTTAGTGTGTGCTAATGCAAGGGTTCCCAAACTTTTCCATCTCAGGCCTGCTGCAATGACCACCCGTTGGCTGAGGACTCCCATCCCAGCAAAGCGATGAACTGTTAACCTGTTAGCCTGACCCCTGTTAACTTGAACACCTATTAATTACACTCTGAAATGCACTGGCTATTCAACTCATTAATACGTCACGTGGCGCTGTAATGGCGACATGTAGCCCAGCTGTTTCTCGTTTTCGTGTTTGTTCATTTGAATGTGTTTTGTTGTATCAAGTTTTTGTCTTTTGTTTTTTAATGTGCTGGTATTTCTATTATAGGACAGGGAAGGAGGCTGATAATTTCAGGACACTCATGCTGCTATTTTTAAAAATAATTATTGCCGAATTGTCCAATAGGGCTTTTTATGTTTTTTTTATGGTCGTCACCGTGGAGAGGCATTGATAACGTTAGCCTACTCCGCAATGTCTGTTGGATCTGCGGCGATAGGGTTTTGTTTTTCACTGGAGTTTGAGAGGCTTGGTATCGGGACTGCGGGCAATCCTCGAAAGGCCATCCGGGAAAAGAGGGAGACGAGGACGGGGAAGGAGTGGATTCGACTGGACGGAGACTGTGCGTGCATTGAGGAGAGTCGCGGAGGCGGAGTTTGTGTGTGTCGGGGGCTTGGAGAGGAGCAGCTGTGATCCGGAAGATTGCTCTGGTCGACTCAGGGCAGTTTTATCCCTGCGGCTGTTGGACTGCTGGGTGACACTGGACAGCTCAAGACAGCAGAGGCAGATGAGGAGCTGTTGTTGCTTTGTGATGCTCGCACTTCATTCGTTTCATTGTCTGTTTGTGTGTTGTGGGACTGCCCCACTGTCTGTCTTTTTTGTTGTTGCTGAAGTTTCTTTACAGGAAAATAAAAGTTGTTCTATTCTATTCTATACATGAGAGCAAATGGAACATCATATAGCCTACACAATGGAGCTTTATCAGACTATCATAATTATGTGATAAATTACAAAGGTCATCTTACCAAGGATTGTGTAAACTATGCTTTTATTGTTGGCATATGTAATCTGAAAATGTAAAATATATAATTTATGAGATATGGAAATATGTTTGTAGTATAACTAAACAAAATTATTTTTTTTGTGCTGTTTTTCTGACAGACCCTTGGGACTCCATTGTAGACCCCCGGGGGTAAAAAACAAAATCCAAACCAGGGGCATGAATTTACACAAACCCAATTTGAAATAAATTTTCAAGCACAAATTCTCTCAGTATTAAACTTGTAACATATACATATTGCAATGAATCGAAAAAAGCATTTTTATTCTGAAGAAAGTGCCTGTTCTATCCTCTTAAAAAGAAAAACACAAGCAGATCTTATCTCTGCTTTTGAGGACATATGATCCTCACCAGTAGTGTTTTGACTCATCAGAGGTTTCTGGTAGTTTTTCTATTATTTGTTAATGTAATTACATTTTTTTTTAACTTTCAGCAACAGCCCAGATCACAAACGAGTGTAAACACAGAAAAACAATTACCACACAAACAAGAAACCCAAAACAAAACATTTTCTTTTTTGTAAAAAAATCTTTATCATAATTCTAAATCATTCTTGCAAGAGGGCTGAGAAATGAACAATTCTCTTCTCTGAAACAATGTGCACTCAGACTGTTGGCTTATTGCCCCAGGTGAGGGCAATAAGCCAATAACTGCCGGGGGTGGGGAGCAATAGACCACATAACCCAAGACCTGTTGACTGTAGGTCTGAGGATAGAGACCTAAAGTCATGTAGCCTCCTCTACGACTAGAGAGAGTCAACAAACTGCGGCCGCTTTGACTACCTCAAGTGGGTGTACACTGATAACACAAGTGTATGTGAAAGCCCTTTGCTTGCCAATGAGATTAAATCATTTCCACCGAAAAGGCCTGAAGCGTTTATAAGTTTCAGCCCCGTCTCCTTTGAACGTGTGTGGTTTATGGCTCTGGCTAGAGTAGGGCATAATCACTGGGCACTTTAGAAGAGTATAAACCCCCGTTAAGCAGGTCACCTGAGGGTCTGTATAGTCATTCAGTGCATAAGGGCAGGGTTATACAATAAAATCCAAACCCAGTCAATTTTAATGCAGTAAATCAGTATATTTTAATACTCCTCAGTAGATGGGGGGTTAAACTTTGAACAATCGGATAAAATCAGGGGAGAGGTGTCAAACCGATTTAACTCCGTACAGCAGAATGCCCCCAAGATCAATAAATGTACTTTATTGCAACAGCGTCCTCGCTGAACTTTGCTCGCGTGTGATCAGATATCAGATAGCTGTGTTTACGGTCTATTTTGGCTCTTTTCTGTTTCGAGCCTGTAGTGCCTCAGTAACCATCCCGCTGGCTCGCTTCCAGCATGCGGCTGTGCCCTTAGTGTTCTCTCTCTTCCAGTCATTCTAATACCTGAAGGAAAAGAATCACAGGTCAGTGACGGTCCTCATTCGTCCCTTCCCAAGTGCAGTACCGCTACTCTTAAAAGCAAGCTGTGACAGTAGCACTTGGCAGCATTAGCTGTCTGGCCCTAAACCAAGTCAATGGCCTGGATTCAATCAACATTTTTTTCTTAGCAAAATAATGCAAGTGTAAAAATCTTTTCTCAAAATACAAAGTTTAGAAAGTTAATTTCAGTGATTGCTGGCCCCACAAATGTGTGTGAAGAGATAATAAATGTTAGTTTGTTAGTTTACTTGGATATAGACCCAACAATTTCGTCACATCAAACTAATGGTTCAAACTCCTTTATCAGGACTCAACCGTTTGAACTAATATGTGAGAAATAAGCTGCAAGCATTAAACATTTGACATCGTATTTCAGTTTCTGATTTTTCCACATTAAGAAATGGCCACTGGATAAGCCTAAATTCAGAGGTGTAAAATCCAGGTGTAAAATCCTCCCCAGGATTTTGTTCCAGTCACCTGGATTTGCTAATTAGCACAAGTCTTCAGTGAAATCAGCTGGCTGAGTTGATGGGTGGAAGAAACACATGGCAGGACTTTTACTTTCTGACCCCTGGACTTTACACCTCTGCCTAAATTTTGTATGTGTCATCCTACAGCAAAGTATAGGTAAGACTAAATGTAAAAGATAATTGGTCTAAAAAAAGAAACTAATTTTAAAAAGCTGTTTGTGTGTATAACACACGGGCAGTTTTGTACATTTAATATAATAAAGTTAAATTGTTTTGTGCCATAGAATGAATTAATAAAAAACTTACTTCACAGAGTTAAAAATTTCAGGAGATCTGTTGAAGAACTTACACGTTGCTGTAGAATTTTAACAGAGAACTATTTCATGAAAGATTGGCAGGTAGGTGTTTTTTACATAACTTGTGTGTGTGTGTGTGTGTGTGCGCATGCGTGGGTGTGTGTGTGTGTGTGTGTGTGTGTGTGGTCGTATGCGTGAGAGCAGATTAGTCATAACAGCATATTAGGCATGCAGTAAGTCTGGGTTTATGCTTAAACCAGCATCACAAATTGGACTATTTCTGAAAATGTGTAGACTTACACAAAAATTGGTTACATTTGTAAGGCAGAGTTAAGGACAAATCAGTCTGTGGTCACACTCACTTCTGGCTATGTGTCCTTCTGCCCGGTACTGTGTCCAGGTCCAGTAATCAGTACTTACTCAATATGCTCACAGCCCTCTGCTCCACTTCACATACCCCCTCCTTTCTGAATCTCTGGAAATTCTCTTGCTTTCTACATGCATTTGTGATTATGAGCTCCAAACAAAACCATTTATGTTTTAAATAAAACCCACACCCTGCCATTTGAGTTCCACGTTCGACTTGCCAGGAGAGAGGGAGGGTCACCCAAAGGATTGTGTGAGTTGGGGCTGTGCAGTGGGGAGGACTGGAACTTCAGTCGGCCTGCTGGGAGTTTACGGTACACCGAGGGGAGGTGGAGAGCGGTTATGCGATTCTGACCAGGGGGGCGGCGGGGTGGCGGGTTCTCGGCCGGTGAGGACCACCCATCTCCTCAGTCTGAACGCTCACCCCAACTGCCACTTAGACCCAGGCTTAGCGGCCAGGTTGCGGCGAGGACACCTGCTTGCTCAGGAGCAGCCCTTCACCACCCAGCCCTCAATCTGCTAAGGGAGGCACGAGGAAATGGCTTCCAGGTTCCGTGGGATGGAGTAAAAATGTTCCATGTGTTCCTCTGTTCTAGGCCTTATAGGAGAATGTGTGCTGCAGGGACGTGGCTGCGCCATTTAAACTCCTCTCATTCACCTACCCCCCCCTTTTGTGTCGTAGCTACACTGTAGATATTCTGAGAAAAGCCAATCATTCACTAAACGAATAACATTAACGTGATATTAAACGTAGCCTACAAAAAGTTAGCATGATAATACAAAAAAGAAACCTGAATCAAATATATAAATAAAGAAACTGTGCTCTGCTATTAGCTGCAACTGTACATATGAGAAATGGTGAATAGGGGTTTGTTTTCTATGATTTGGGATGTTTCATGAAACAAATATGGATCTGGAAAATGCCCTGTAATCAGCAGAGGTCCATTATCAAGATCTGGCCAGTCAAAAAACAATAGACTCAAATTTCATGGCAAAATTAAGATCGGACAAGACCTCATTCTAAAGCACACCGCCAAACAAAAATGCTAAAAACGACAAAGTTATTTTGTTTCGTGTACACGTGGGATTTGGTATCGTCGTGGACCGAACGGTCTGTTTCTTCTTACGAGACGTTTGGAGCATCTGAAAAAGCAACACCATCCAGACCAAGCAATTTTTATATTACGCTGTGTATCCTTTTTTTAATTCATTCCCATGAGCACCGCCAAAGCATGCTCTATACTGACGTTCTATCTCATCAGAAGAACTCACAAACCAGATTGAGTAAAAGCACATTTCATACCATCATTCAAACTGTGTTCTTTGGAGGGGGAAACTCGGTGTAGTCATTCTTTGCTGCTGCCAATGTTTAAAAAAAAAAAAAAAATTATAAAAGGTTTGAGCTTCAATGAAATACAGATGTAGAATTTTACCCTGACCCTGTCCTTTCTCTAGTTGAGGTCTGGGTACTACATTTTAATCAGTTAAAAGCCAGAGAGGAAAACATAAAATGTTGGAATACATTGAAATGATACAGAAAGAATCATTAAAGTCCTAGAATTTAGCTCACAAAAGATAGCATTTTATACATTTTACATAATGTCCATTTATACAGTTGGATACTAACTGACGTGATGTAGATTAGGTGCTTTGTTCGAGGGTACAATGATCCATCTATGAACAATTCTAAAAAACTCTTTAACCTCTGCGTTGTAAGTGCCTTAACTGTAGCACCATGCAGTCCTCTCATTAAGGCTACAGTTGCTGAATTCCCAAAACGCCCTCTCACAAAAAGCTCCATCCCTTTTCCTCGACTGAATGAGTGACCGTGTTACTGCTCGTTTGTTTAGCAGGTGTCCTTATCCGAGGAAACGTATGACTCATTTATCCTTCATTAGCGATGCCCTGTTGGATATTTAATGAAGCGTTTCGGGTTTAAGCTTTCTCAAGGGTACGGCAGCAGCAGCTGGGATTCTGACCCTCCACCTTCTGTCTGGAAGCTCAGTTCCCCCACGCGCTGTCAGTACTTTGTGCGCCTACGTTCACTACGTCCAGGTGAAACCCCACACGCTGTCGGTACTTGCGCGCCTACGTTCACTACGTCCAGGTGAAACCCCACACGCTGTCGGTACTCGCGCGCCTACGTTCACTACGTCCAGGTGAAACCCCACACGCTGTCGGTACTCGCGTGCCTACGTTCACTACGTCCAGGTGAAACCCCACACGCTGTCGGTACCCGCGTGCCTACATTCACTACGTCCAGGTGAAACCCCACACGCTGTCGGTACTCGCGTGCCTACATTCACTACGTCCAGGTGAAACCCCACACGCTGTCTGTACTCGCGTGCATACATTCACTACGTCCAGGTGAAACCTCACGCGCTGTCGGTACTCGCGTGCCTACATTCACTACATCCAGGTGAAACCCCACACGCTGTCGGTACCCGCGTGCCTACATTCACTACGTCCAGGTGAAACCTCACGCGCTGTCGGTACTCGCATGCCTACATTCACTACATCCAGGTGAAACCTCACGCGCTGTCTGTACTCGCGTGCCTACATTCACTACGTCCAGGTGAAACCCCACACGCTGCACAAATACTGTGGCAACATATGAAATACTGTCAATATACTGGCATTCACGGCTTGCCTTTTTTTGTGACACTGAACGGCCGTTCACATTTAGTATTATACTTATTATATTTTGTCAATATTTTTCTGAAATTATTACCAGCCAGTTTAAACTTTTATTGTCAACATAATTGAAATCACTTCACGTTGACAGATATTTCTTAAAGATAGATAGATAACGGTGGACAATACTACATGGACGATGCCTCTGTGTTTTGAAAACACTTGGCAGTAATATTGAGTTTAACGCCTTGGACTGCATTGATTAAAAAGCACTGGGGAAAGCCCTGACATCCAGGAATACTATCGCACTTTCATAACTTATCTACACCATAAGGCTCATTCAAGTAGAGCGATGGCGTTCAATAACAATTCCATTAACAATTCCATTAGCTGCACAAATATTTCTGGTAAAATTGATTAACATGAACGTCTTTAGTACACACTGATGAGTTATTTAAGGCGCTGTACTCACTTTTTTGACTTTCAAATATGTACTTCAACAAAACAGCTCTCATTTTTATGTAGTCATGTAAGCTACAATGTAGCTCGCTAAGAACAATCATATTAACACTACAGCTAAATTTGTACAAAAATTGTAGCGTGCGATATATGCACACACAACTGCGCAGTGAGTTCCTATAATACAAATCAACCTTACACATTTCATGTATCTTGCAAATCTGAAAGATGAATGTAGGTTATCATTCACACTGACTTTCCAAAGTCAGCTATACTTTGAAAGTAAAAATGCAAGAGTAAATGGATCTTATGAAGGTTTATTTATAAATTCTTGGTGTGTCCATCCAAAGGTTTGCACACAGGTTGATTGATAAGATTGTTTGTACTCCAGGGACTGTTACGGTAATAAGGAAACACGCTTTCCTGCTCGCTGGTTATGACTATACCAGCATGGCTCGACTGGAGAGCTCACGAGGGCTGTTTTTCCTGTTCAACTGTCATGCGGACCGGACCTCGGTGAACGATGGTTCTCCACCAACTGAAACACGCGCTTACGTGTTGGCCCCCTGGCACGGTCAAGGAACATACCTTGTGTGCCCAAACGATCGGGGGTTTGGCCGCGGCAGAGAAAGGGCGTGAAAGCCGGAATCCCACAGATGTCGCACACATCCTATGGCCTCGTGTGTCATGTGACTTCTCTCATTGTTCAGCTACCCGCCACCCTGAGAGGCGCTGGGGGGAGCGGAATCTCCTCATGACATCAGTGACGGAGAACTTTTTTATGGTAATAATAACAAGGGGATAAGAAGCCAGGAAATATACATTACTCATCCTCGCCTGTCCGAGAAGGACTTTGCACTTTAAAAGTGCTCAATAATTAATATTTACATAACTTCAATTCTCTGTTGTCGTCATCTGTTGCTCTTCGCAGCAAAAGGTTAATGTTCAACAAAGGCGGTTTTTTAAAACCACTCTATAAATTGAGTCATCATTAATATTCATCTTCATAGAGAAAATATATAAAATGCTTTATATATTATATTAAAAATGTATGTATGTAAAATACCTATGTAAAATAACCACGTGAAATATCCACTTTCTCTGTTCTTAAATTTTTCCGTCACAGGTATGGACAAAGACCATTGCTGTTTCACTGAATGGAAGCCTTTTATTTGCCTGGACATGGAAGAAGAGGGCAGAACAAACCCCTCTGTGAGGCTGGAGAGTCACTAAGGAACCATAATCTTCAGAATGATTATCATGAATAAACATAATAATAATAATGATATTAGACGTTCCTTTTTAATGTTCCCCCTAGAACCCGACACGCTTGGTCCCGATGGCAGACACATAAAGACAGAGAAGGCAGAAGGGATCCACTCGGCAGACGCCCCACATGCCTGCCGCCATCGCGGATGGGAACGGGGCGAGGGCAGGGGAGGGGAGGGGGGAACAAAAACACGGAGGAAAAGGGATTTCCTGACTGTGCTGCATCAATACGTTTAACATGTCCTGGCTCTCACCCCGTCGGGCCACAGGGCCCATAAAACACGTCGTCGCGTCCTTCCTCCGCGGCCCCGCAGAGACGAAGCGGAATCTTCAGAGGGAAGCCGTCACACGCGCGCCCCACTCTGCATCACCCTGCATCCTCTGCAGCAGGGGCCGCTGAACTTTCCCAACCCAGGGCTCAGCCAGTGAGCAAAGGCGTAGTCCCACCTGTTATAAAACTCTAGCCTAGTTTGTCTTTAGATATAGAATGAGCATACATTGAACATGTCAAATCAAATAAGTTTAGACTGTTGATTTACTAAGATCCCAAATAAGGGGTGTTATTTTGCGGCCACAGCCAAAGTAGCACGTGTTATTATTTCGCAATTTGAGGGTTATCAACTAAGAGTCATTATGGAAATTACTCCAGCTGCAAACAGCCATATTTAAATGAGAGATTTTGTGTGTTTGGAATGGTTATGCTGTAAAAAGTATCTCATAAGAAAACGGTGAAAATACTTTTTTGCCAGTGAAAAAACATTTAATGAATGGGAATGTATGAATCCTGTTATTTTAGGAGAAGACCATTATATAATTATTCTACATGAATTTGACAGGGGTTTGCAAATTTTTTACAAACATTTTACTTTAGAAAAAGTAAACAGGACTTTACTGTTTTTTAACACGAGTGTCAAAGTCATGTAGACTAACAGCAATTACTCATTATTTAACAAGAGTTAACAGTAACAGGATAATCAATAACAGGATTTATACAGTTAAATAACAGGATTTATAGGCTACAGCTAAATAACAGGATTCATACAGTTTTCCTCTTTGATTAAATTGTTTTTTACTGGCAACATTGCTACCATTTTTTTTTTTTTTTTTTTTTTTTTTTACAGTGTAGGTATAGGCTACTGTTACACTGAACAAGCTGGCAGATAACTATGAACTCACTGGATGTCTCTTTCTGCTGGGAGTTACAGATGTTTGACTGAAATGATCGTAACTATGCTTATGAGCACTACTCACATCGTTAATGTCACATGAAATCACATTTCCATCAGATCAAAAGTTTTATTTTGTTAAAGTTATTATTTTTTTGTTATTCACTATTATAATATATGTTCTATTGCTTGTTTGATTCAAACACTAGTTACTTTTGTATTCTGTAACATGATTTTCTTCATGATTAAAAATGTATTTATTCTTACTGTTCAGGATGTGGCTCAGGAGGTAGAGCGGGTCGTCCGCTGATCGCAGGGTTGGCGGTTCGATCCCCGGCTCCTCCTGTCCACATGTCGAAGTGTCCTTGGGCAAGACAAACCCCCCAATTGCTCCCAATGAGGCTAGGCGCGCGCTTCGTGGCTGCCCCCCCATTTGTGTGTGTGTGTGTGTGTGTGTGTGTGTGGAGAGAGAGCCATTGTAAAAGCTTTGGATAAAAAGCTATAATAAAGTAAGTCCATTTTACCATTTACCCACAAACCGTATTTTTGTGTATTTTGAGCATTAGCTAGAATGGGCCCTCATTGTTACGCAATCATTCAGAACTTTCAGTTAAAGATATGCCAAACACACCCACACTGTCTTGCTACAATGATAGCCGTCATTTTATCGATCGCGTGTCGTAATACCTGCTTTACATTGTTACTAAAATGCACACGCAAATACCTGTCACAAACTTGCTTTCAGGTTTAGTAAATCACATTAGACGTGCTAAAGTGATCTATTTACAGGACCTCCTTCCACTATTTCGCGGTGAAATAACGTAGGGACACCCAATTCTGCATATTCATTCAGGCTAACCCGTAAAAACGAAAAATCCATTCCTTTCAATTTTAACACGTGCAGTTTTGCACCTTGATTGATCACTTAATTGATCACTGCTGATGATTTTTTGCGGATGGTAACAGTTTTACACTTGATTTTGCATATGCAAACCTTTAGTAAATCGAGTGTTTTGTTTGACTATAGTGTGAGTGACACATGAAAGCTTATACAATATAGATTATTTTTAAACATGTATCTTGTGATTAACCAGTGTACCCCAACCTACACGTTACCCCTATTTTCTTGTCATTTACATCCCATGTCGTTTTCTCACCCATGCATGTTAATACAGACATTTTGAGATGTTAAAATTTTAAGGAATTGTCTTCATTTTCTTTTACATGTAAAATTCATATGTAAAGATAAAATGTAAAAAAATAAGATGAAAAGGGTAATATTATGAAATCTTCAGGTTTGCTCAGATGCAGTTCTGTGGATGAACCATTGTGTCTTATATTATGTGTGTGACCTTTGAATCTTTGACATGTGAATGTTTTCCTGAGCATTTAACATTTTTCCTGTTTTGGTTTTAAACACCATTAGACAACAATATAGCATTTGTAATTTCCCTGAATCTGACTTTGATGTGTATGCTGCCAAGAAGGTGTGGTAATGGCAGGCCATTCATTTCCTTAATCTCTGCCAATGGCAGCAATTTCACTTACATTGTATGGCTGTATGGGATGATGTACTCCAATAAAATACAATTCCCACATTACCTACCAGATTGTTGAGCGCTTCTCAAAATAAAGCAGGAAACACCCTGTAGTTTAATGGTTCCCACCTTAAAATAAAAAAGCAAGAAAATAATTAATAAATGTTTAAATAATTAAGAAACGTTGACGTTTGCGGCCTGGGAGAAATATAGCACGTGCCGCGAACCAACAGACATATTTTGGGAAGACTTGATCGGTGACCCTGTGTTTTTTCGGCCACACTGGGGGAAAAAAACAGAAGTCAAAAAGGAGGAGTCAGACAGACACCAGGGGCAGTGCTGAGTGAGAGGGCCTGATTGGACGATCAAAGTTGGAATTACATATTACCCGTCTTGCAACAGATAATGGACAGATAGATGTTGTTTTCCAAAGGGAAATGTGTGTTATCAGCAGGGTAAAACCGAAGGAATACACAGTGACAGAAAAAACTGTGTCGTTGTTTTGGGGGGGCAGAATCAGTTGGGGGTCGTGAAGGAGTCTCAGGGCATTTTCAATATTTCATAAACAGCATATTTTACACTTTCAGATAAAATAAACCTTTAAACCTTGTTTGATTTTCACATAATTGACAATATTATAATAATTGTAATTATTAAATGCATGTACTAAAAAGCAAAAGTGTCTTATTTAAGGTTTATGCATGGTAAAATCACATGGTTTCAGCATGCTTCCATGTTTCATCCAAAATGCCATGCTAAGCAGCACTGCATTACTGATTGTATTGGGTGCTGCATAAAGATGCCAAATGTTCAGCTGTTTCACTGAGGTGGGGGACCTCAGCCGCAGGAGGGTTAGTTCAGTGGGCCTGAACATGAAAACACTTGGAGACCTCTTGTGTAGATGAGAAAAGCCAAAATGGAGAAAGGGTGGGTCACTGTTCTCTCGATATTCCCAGTGGGAAACGATAGGAAGGCCTGGACTACACTGGATGGATGTCACAGTAAGAGTAAAGAGAGGAAACAGCATGCAGAGGTGTGGAGAGCCGGTCTATTTTTGAGTCACAGGGCCGGAAACGGGACGAAGCCCGGGGAGGATGCAGGCGGGCTTCAAGTTGTTGCATAGCAACCCCTGGGGACCAACGCTGCCAGCGAAGGTTTGTGGCCCCCGTGTTCTCACGAGCAGGGGTGACAAAAACAAACAAAAACACCAACAGAAACGCTACAAGAAACGGAAGAAAGTCCAATGATGAGGAATCTTGTCTCTAGCCTATATTCAGAGGTCACTTGTCTTTAACTTTGATTTATCTTATAAAGCTTTAAATGTATGTCAAAGTTTAAGGAAAAATATTGATTGGAACCAGGGGCCTCATTCATAAAAAAAGAACTTGGACGTCATCTTTAGCTTTCACATTTCTTTAAATGGACGTAAGCATTGTTTAAAATAGTGTACGTCTGTCATACGTACTTACGCCTGTAAATCTCAAATTAACTTAAAATTGAACGCACGTGAATGAGCTCTGTAATTGCGCCCTGGGGCTAACTGGTCACATACACTTAATAGAATGTTTAGTTTTCAACACCAATAAGCATTCGAGTGCGGCTCTCAAGCCTGCAATACTGCGGCATAACCAGCAGGTAATGTGCGTACGTGAAGTGAAGACCTGATGTCCAGGTATGACTGTTTCCACGGTCAAATGGAGTCGCGTTGAAATTTTATAAATCACTACTTTGTCGTGATTTTCTACGTACGCCACACTTAAGATCAAATTATATCTAAATAACTTTTTATAAATGAGGCCCCTGGTCTTTTTTGCTACTGCAGAATAAAGTTTCAATCCTTTTGACTCACGAGGGTTTAACTTCTGTTAAATAGTCAAAATTAAGGTACTAAAATTAAAACAGTTAAGCAGTTTTCAGAAAGCTTATCCACAAATAATACAGACAGAGCACAAAAAAGCCAAATAACTGTATCAACAAAACTTCCAAAAAATGAGAACTAGCATTACTCAAAAAAATGGCTTGCGATAAAGGCGTTCCCCTGTCCATGTAGGTGGCTCGGTTTATGCCTTGTTTGTTTTATCGTGGGGGAGGGGGGTGGCTAAATTTGTAGCCTTCACCGACAAGCTTTTCCTAAAATACATTTCATGAGTTCATGGGTGGTCTTAATATTTTATCATATCTGGAGGGTGGCCTGCTGGTTGGCTTTAGGGAAACCATTTTTCACCTTTTTTCATAACTCAAACTGATGTTCAGGATGCATTGAAACAATTACCCTCACTGCAGAGTATTTATAGGTGTATTGACGAATCAAAGATGGCCTGCTAACACTGGGTATGTTCAATTGAGATCGCCTCCTCCACTCAGAAGAACATTGCGGCCTCTTTTATTTCTGTACTTGACCATAAGTGGTGGCAGACCATGTTGTTTTGACGGGAAGGTTGGGTTCCCATCATGCCCCACATTTGACAGACCACGGCACAGGAAGGAGCTTGTTCAACATATTTCCTTAGAATACACGGTTACAAATACTGGTGCCTTCCTAGTACTTTCAAAAAGTGGGCCACACTAAAATCAAACAGATGACATCATGCAATTGACCACAGACGCACATTACATTTTCTCAATAACTTGAAAACAAACGGTACTGCAGTTATAAAATGTATCATTGTATGATTAGCTACAATGCATGATTAAGGATTCACACGCCTCAATCAGCTGAACCAGCCCACTGTTGAAAACTGTTGCTGTAGGAAACACCCTTTATATTAAAAGAAAATGAACATTTCTTGTTAATTCTGTGTTGTTCAAGATCATAACAAATATAAAAACAGGGGTCACACTTTAAACAAAGTCTCCATAAAAAGGCCAATATAAAGCCTTCATGAACGTGACAGAATGGCTTCTTGAATCATACATAAGCAAATGTCATGCTTCATAAAGGGTGACATAACTTCTTAAGCAACATGTTATGCCAAAAGTGTCACAGTTAGCCTAGCATCCTACCTAAGCATGTTTTATGGCACCCTGTATAATGTTTAGCCATTAGCCAGGTGACATTGTTGGTTATGTCACATTTGGCATGACATGTTGCATACGAAGGTGTTATGTCACCCTTTATGAAGCGTGACATTTGCTTATGCATTATTTATGAAGCCATTATGTCACGTTTATGAAGCCTTTATATGTAGAATTTGTTTAAAGTATGACCACGACAGGCTACAATGACTGGGTCAGGATGCTTATTTTTTTCAGGTGGGAGTTAAATCTACCCCAGCCTCAGTTTTAAAGGCTACTACAGCTCCATCCACCTGTAAGCAGCCCACTGTGTACAATGCACATGGTATATTTTAACACTGACCTCCAATATGTAAAAAAGCTTGAGGGGGAAGAACAAAATGTTTCCATTAATAACACCCCCAAATACATAATTGTCAATTAGACATGGATACCCTTCGGCTCATTTGGCTCTTGCTGTTTTATCTAAGCTTAGTACACAGCTTTAAGACCTTGTTAAAAGGCCTATTTATTACACAGAGCGCCAGTGACCTCCAGATCACACTACAGCTACGGGCTATTGTTTGTACAGGGGAAGTCAATTAATTCATAAATACTTAACCACTTTTACAGTAAGGGAGAGGCTAAATGGGGATTGATTTTTGTTCTTGGCCGCATACCAAAGGTCACAATGGAGTTGATCAATGAAAGGGGATTTATCTTTTTTTTTAAAACTTTTTTTAAAGACTTTGGTTACACAAAACAACATTGCACATAAAATATTCAACAACATAGAATATTATAAAACTTCTAATAAAATGGATAATACGTATAAATATGTGGGGGAAACACAGGCCTTTGGTAATAATCACCCAGCTTGATCAGACCCCCAGGTGTTATTAACACGTCTTCATTGGGCATCAGCGCCTCGTTTGCATGGTGGCCCCGTGCTGCAGATCCCTCTGAGACCCCTAAATCTAAATATGTCATTAAAAGGCGCAGTCCCACAGGGATGCAGGGTACCACAATGCTCATGTAAAGATCTATACCCGGAGACAAGAATCAATTATCCAACAAGTGACACACGAAAAAAAAAGAAAAAGATCATATGTGACTGAAATGTCCGCTACCTCTCTGCATTTTAAAATCACTGTGCACTGGCACTCATAATAAACAAGCAAACGGTATATTTTTTCTAGTTTTCCCTAATTTTAGGGGCTTTACATTTCTGGGTTCAATGGATATGCAAGTCCTTTTATTTGTATACATTTCAGCTTTTTTCATACGTATGCAGCTGTGCTAGCTGTTTTATATGGCTTATTTAAAAGGCAGCCTTTCAATTGTTTCCTCCAAAACAAACAAAAAAAAACAAAACAACTTGTTGTTCTCAACACCCTTAGGGATTAATCTTTGTATACTGTATGTCCGTAGGTTGCACTGCTCTTCATTACAGGAACCTCAGCTGTCCCCTCGCGAGCACAAGCATTAATCAACACGATGGGAGACACATGCTGATTGCCAACAAGGCTCTGACCAGACGATTAACTTGAGGAAGAATTAATGTCACACCCTTAAACTCCATTTGACCTTTATTTACGACTAAATATTCTTTTCAGTCTAAACAAAGTGGCAAGAGAAGTGCTCAACAGAAGGGCTTACCAATGCTTAATAATGGTACATTAAAAAAAAAATCATTTTGAAATCATTCAAAATTCATAATTTATATGAGTAGGCTAATAGCTGAACATCTTCCACTTTCTTTATGGCCAACTAAATTTGTGCACATAAACTACTGTCGTTCTGTGAGGTCTGGCTCAGAGAATGAACTAATTTGGTCTGGCAGGAATGGTTAGGGGAGGTGGCTGGGTTTCGGTTGATTTGTTTGCCCCCTCCCGCCCTCCTTCCAAGGTGCAATTTTTCTCATTTGATTCTACAGAGTCAGACCTTGGGCGAGGGCCAGCTGATTCAGAATCGTGTCTGCTGTTACCTGGAGAATCCAAATATCTGTGCCCAGTTGTTAAGCACATGCATAACCACTCCTCCGTAATTGTTATTGTGTTGCTGAAGCTAATCATGATGCTTTGCAAGTGTGAAATTAATTTGATCCTATCGAATATGGACATGCAGACAGTCACATTTTGGTTTGTCAATCTATGTTTGAATAAATCTGATTGAATGTAATTAAATAAACATTTTAGTAAAAGTTATCTTACTCCAATGTATTTGATTATTTCAATTGTTTTGAGTCTCTATTTTATTTATCTGTTTTTTAGAATATGTGTTTTGGTTCCATGTCTCAGGGAGCCCCCTTGATTCATAATTTGGCCTGCCACATCTCAAACACAACCTCAGAGTGTAACTTGACAGGTTTTCATTTTTTTCTAACTTCCTGCAATAACTGCAGCTTTATGTATGGTCTCTGTGGGGCGAGATATTTAGGAAACCCCTCGTGCTTGGCGTGAAAGCGATTTAAAAAAGGTGCGTGAGAAGACTGACGTACATAACCAGCAGGAAACAAAGATCAAAGGCGCTACGCCGCTTGGTTTGTTTCCACAAAATAAACGCCTAAACTGGCGCAGAAACTAAAATGCGAGGAAGCACTGGGAGAAAAGCGTCGCATCCGGAGACGCACCGGCTACTTTGAGGGATTTCTATACGCTGCACGGAGAATTATGAGCGCACACATAACCGCCTGTTGGAAAGAAAAGGGTCAGAGAGCTAATGAATTCAGAGAGGAACCAGTGCCACGGTATTCATTTATGGTCAGTTATTTGAATATTTTGTATAAACATAAACGTTCTCATTAAGGATTCAATTTTGACTAGATGCCTTTTTATTTATACATTTTAGTAATTTACTGTTGTTACAGAGGTACCAATTTTAGTACATACATAGGCTAATGATTCTTCTGGGTTTAGCCCTCAGGCTACTATATGCTGAATCAGTCACACCTTTTTTATGGTTACCATTATGTTTCAGATACCACTCGGTCTGTGGTCTTTGTTGGAATTCCAGGCAGCTGTGACAGTACATGACTCACTGATTAAATAAGCCATGGCATTTGCCTAGTTTCAGTTCAGTCTGACAAAGCCTCAAATTATGTTAATGTTCTGCATCAGGCTGTGGCGGAAAGTCAAAGGCCACGCTGCTCCTGGCGTAGTCGCCATTCTGAACACTGCAAAGCTTTAAGCTCGAGAGGCCCTGAAATACAATTGGCTTTCAGGAAGTCTCAACAAAGATATTGTATGTCAACATTGGCCTGGAGTCCTAAGCTGAGAAATAATAGTGTTGAAGCAGTACTTCATTTTAATTTAATATAAACTTTTCTGCCGCGTTGGCACAGCGGGAAAAGCACTGGCCTTTGAGTCAATGTAGTCACACACCGAGAATCCGGGTTTGCCCCCAGGTCCTGCCAGAGCCTAGTATGGCCGGTGCCTTGAGGGAGCGGCAAAATTTGCCGGCCGCTCCTGGGGAGGGTGGGTGGGTGGGTCTCGGCAGGGAGATTCGTCGGGCACATATCGGCCCTGTGTAGTGCTGGAATTACGGCCAGGGGCACGAGGAGTCACGCTTTGAAGAACACGCGGTGACCTCCTTCCTACCGCCGGCTGACAGGGTTGTTTAGCGGCGAATTCTCAGCAGTATACAGGGAATTGAAACAAACAAACAAAAAAAATAAAAAAATTTCCTCACTCACAATTTACAATGACTTTAAGATACAAAATAATATTAAGCAACAACCAATTCACATCTAGAATCCGCTCTGAAAAAACAAACATTAATGTATTATTAATGGTTATTTAATGGCACTCCTGTAAGGTGTTTTAAAACCTTTGTCCCGGTGTGGAGAGTGATTCCATCGCTGCTGATCGATGCGGTTCATTCTTCTGCTCCAACGCAATGGAGCTCTTTTAATAGAGCTCTAATGTGCCTCATATTCACGTTCTCCAGTGGTCACCGTGCCAACAGACCTTGGACCAAGGTTACAGCATTCCATTTCCCCTCAGATGCTCATGGAAGGATGTCAGGTTGCGCCATCTACCCCTCCCCCATCACATGTCGAGTTCATGTCCACAGCTGAAATGAGCGGTGAATCTGCTCAGAGCCCTTCACAGTGTCTCTGCTGTGTCCATGGAGCATGGGCTGTCCTGTCCTGTTGACATTTCTGTCTGCTACACTGGGGGGTTCTCGTTGGGGTCCATGGAAGGTGTCCTGTGCAATATTTCAGAGTACTACTGTTTCCCCTTTTCACTGTAATTCCACTGCAATTAATTTATCGCATGCTACCGCCAGCCATGCCCCTCCCACTTCTATGTGAGAGCTAGCCCTCATTCAGAAGGATGACCAACCCACCCAGCACATAAAACTAGTCTCTCTTTCATGTTTTTTTAGCTTGTTTTATCCTAGTTCGGAGCACCCAGTTATATTCATGGTCCCGTCTTGTTGCTGCTACATGCTCTGCAGATTAACACTCCAATCTCTTCGGGGCAATCCTGCAATCCACTTTCTGAACTTCTCACTTCAGGCTAAATAGAGACATATAATTCACTCTAGGAGTTGCTCTAGCAAGAAGAGATGGGGGCAACTTTGCCACCTAATAACCCTGCATCCCATAGCAAATGCTATGGCCTACATCCCAGGAGCCTCTGATGTGCATTGAATGCTCAGGCAGTCACGCAAAATCAGTGCCTGTCAAACTAATATCCCGCTACAGTGCACTGTTCTTAGATGCTATTCAAAATCAAAACCGAAATGGTTCAAACATTTCTCTTCAAAACAAAATTGTTCATGGCCAAAAAGTACGATATTCCAAAGTTATCGCTGAATCTGTTAAGTTTAGTGTCTGTACCCAGCCGTGGAAAAACGATCGACTATCAACGTCGACTGCGCTGTAAGGCGATCCACTGCAGGGCCTAGCCGCGTCAGCCCCCGCCACACAACTGAACTCACAGAGGCGGGTGATATCTCAGGAGTGCATTGTTATTTTTGAAGGAGCATGTGTTTGTCTTGTAGCATGTGGTGACCACGGCTCAGGTTTCTTGGCCTCGCACAGCTCAGCGGCAGCTCCCTCCGCTCCTGGGCGAAGGAGCCATGATTAACGACGACTGAAGCAGCTGCCGACTGCCCAGATATCCTTCTCAACACATTGTCCCTCATCATACTCACCATCCCTATTTAGACCGAGCTAGGGAATTCGAGAATTTGACAAGCTGTAGGCTATCTTCTATAACACCGTGGCCCCGAGTCGTTCTAACCGCAATGCATTACGCCCTTAACTTTGAATAAATGTGATATATGAAAGGGATTTTTAAAATTGCACTCCAAGGTTAAACTGGGACACAGGTGAATGGAAAAAGCTTAAATCAAATACAGAAACAGTGCCGGGAAATTGTGACTAAACCGTTTCTGAATAATAGAGGCCAAGGAAGTAAATTACTTTGGAAATGGTCTGTCAAAAATATAGCTTTAGCTGACATTTCTGCTGAGAGCAAATGGCACTATACTTACATTTAACCCAGCCCAGGATTGGACCAGATTGCTCTGCATAAAGCCTTATCCATAAGCATGCCAATTCCTCTATGCTTGTAATACACCAGTGGTGTCTTTTTAACACTTTGCAGTGTATAACTCATATAGTCAGTGTAACATCACGTCACAGACGAAGGCAGCGTACATAAACGTTTCAGTCTCTAGCCTTACCTTTACAGCAGAACATTGAGTGAGGATCTCTGCGGAATGTGATTAGTGAATCATTGTGATCCGCGCACCTGTTTCTCACCTAAAGGTCTGAAATAAGGGTGCAGTTCATTTCTATTTAAAGCATGAATTACCCGTAAGCCTTTCCATTTCGCGAGGCATCTCAAATCCGACCTGTCTCGACTGTGGCGTTAGCAAGCCGCCGTGCACACGGGGGAGAAGTGCGCAAGACGCACACGCCTCTGGCCCTAATTGTGAGGGGCATTAATTGGCCCCTGGAGTTGCAGTAGACTTTCAGGGTAAAGATAGTGTCCTTGATGTTACGGCATGCCGGCCACCAGTGATGGACGCTCTCAGATCCGGAACGTTCTCAGCATGTTCTGCCCCTCATTACAGCTAGACTGTGGAAAAGAAACACCTGCAGTCAGGTTGCGTCCGGGCAGAGATTTCCTGCGAGTTTTTTTTTTAAGCAACAATTAAACCAGTTTCATTGAAAACACAGGTTAATGCAAAGGTCTTTATGCCTGTGCTTAGAAATAAGCCATCTAATTGTACATTGCACAGTGGGGCCCCACGTGCACAAATATATGAATTGATAGTCAGAGATCCAGTACAGCTCTGAAAATACTGCTTAAAGAGCATTTAGGATTGTTGCTTGACCCAATTATGTTGAAATTTTATGATGCCTTTTATATTTGGGTATCAAATATGCCCGATCAGTTTAAACAAGCACAACATTTTTGTAATAGAAACATTTTGACACTTTGTGTGTTGCCTTCTTAATATCTGAGAATTCAGCCTTTTTATCCCTAAATATTAAAAATCTGTGATAAAAAGGTTTGTGAAGTTTAAAACTTGTATGGAAAAGTACCCAGAATCACCCACAAAAAAACTAATGTAAAAAAAAAAGGTTGTATATTTTCTTGTGTTTTATACAGCTACAGAGCCTGGGGTCTAAAGGACCCCAGACAACACCTTTTAAACAAGACAATACTTTTAAAACAAGAATCATGTTTATTGATTGTTTACTATTTAATCCCACCAAATTAGGAAAATCACATGAGATTAAAAAAATAAGGTTAACTTGTTTTTAAGAGAGTTCAAGAAGGGTTAAATGGATTTCGGCTTATCAAGGAATTATTGATTAATATGCATCTCTGGATGAATCAAATAACCAAACGGCAATAATTGGGTTAGACATACAAAAAGCACATTGTGATCCTGAACATGCCTCATTCGTCAATCGTTGGTTAAATTGTAGTAACATCAACATTGTGGTAAATCATAGTAACACTGAGAGGTTTATTTTTAGTACACTGCATCATTTTAAGTGAATAATTTATCCCATTACAGATTTCTCCAATCCCTTTTCAAAATTAGCATACTCAATGCATTGATGCCTGCATATTAAGAAGGACATTTAAAAAATAAAAAAAAGCACTTGTCTATTACTAACCCAATTATTTCTTAAAGATATTGACTTGGTTAAGTATGGCTGTGTTTTCCAAACCTTTTCAACCCAAGAATGTTCAAAATTATCACCCATAATATCATGAACCTATACTACACATATAGCTACTGTACGAAGTTATATATTTACAATAATAGACATCTCATTAAGGTAATTTAAGACAGACAACATTCATGGTATCCTCAGTATTTCATTGATTAACTAGAAGAGAGTATTTCATCAAAAAAAGACCTGGATTTGAGAGCCTCCAGTGTAAAGGCAGTAATGTCAGCCGGACAGATGTAAGCCGTGTCGCTCCAGCAGTATCACAGGGTCTTTGGGTCAGGGCGCTCCGGGGCTGGGCTGTTCAAAAGGCAGGGTCACAGCGCTAATCGGCGGGGGTCAAACACTTGACATCCAAAACTGTTTTAGAGTGCTGGTTAAGCTCAGCACCTCATACTGCCGAACCAGAACACCACGTATAACGAGGCACGACTGCTAGCTATTATCAGTGTGATTTAATCCATAGAAAAGGCTACCTCGTATGTGCCACACCACAATATTATATAATAATAATACTAATAATTTGTATTTATATTTCTTATTAATATTAATATATGTTCTGCTATGTGCACAATATGAAATTTTATTTACAAAAATTTTTAATTACTCACACCACTATGACAAATTTGGCTGTAGCACACATAGCCATTCATGTCGTGTCACAGCATTTTACAAAGACAATTTTAAGACTAATACAATTGAACAAATATACCCCCTTTAACGTTTATAAAGTACTGAGGAAGTCCGTTTAAGTCACTTGTCTGGGTAACAGGAAAGCGCCAAAGACGACGGGAAGACATCTTAAGCCTTTACTGCCATCTAGTGAAACACGGCTGCAATTGACTCTGATAGAAAACGGATCAAGGCCAACTCCTCCTAAAATGTATTACTTTGCACAGTTGTTCATCCATAAATCTTGGACACATTGTTTTTCATTTTTATGCCCATCACCTTGAATTTTCCAAATTGTTGTGTGAAACAAAAAAATATTCTTGAGTCTTTCAACAGGACACAAAGCAACAGACATGTGCTGGTTTTTAACTCATGTGGATGTATTATCATACGTTCAGTCTGCTCCCAGGCCGTTCGGATACAATGGAGTTCACCACAGTTCTTATTATGTCTTATATTTAAGGAATTTAAATGAATTCCTTGTGTAATTCCCTGTAAGCACTGTCTTTACTTTAGCTTGATAAAAAACTATCTACTGTACGTTTGTATTATTATTATTATTATTATTATTATTATTATTATTTCATGCCATAATATGCTTGCTGCCATAAAGATCCTCTCAAATGTGTTGTTATTATTATTACAAAAGATTACCTCGATATAAGTACATGGTTGAACCTCATTTTGACCATTCTTAATGTAACCTGTGCTCTTTAGTATTTAGGTGAGGAATCTACACTATTTTCAGAAAGTATATTTCTTAAGTCTGTCTGTTGGTCCATTCGCTAAACATTGTATGATGCAGTCATAGAGCACAGAGCTCAATGTGTTTTAATACAGTGTCCAATAAAGGGAAATCTCCCAGCATGGTCCAGATTACAAGCTGACGTGTTTGACCTCTGGACTGGGGGTCACCAGCTGGTCAGGGTCTGTCTCACACAAACACACACACACACACAAACAGGAATTTGGCCTGTAAGAGATCACCATGGATTTTCTTTGGAAAGGAAATAATAATTGAGTCGATTTATAAGTACATGTATGCGCTTTAACATTATATGACCATTAAAGCAGCAGCACAGACATGTCATGGCAGATAAGCCATTCTTGGTTCAAATAAATAAGACAATAAGACATTTTATATTTTAAATAAAGAGGATGAATCAGAAAGGAAATACTTGTGGGCTGGTTTAATAGTTACACATTGTGTGTAGCATTGACATCATCTAATATTTACACATGCAGCCTATTTTAATGATTTGTAACGGTTTGTAATATATCAATAGTAGTAACCAGTAACCGGTGCCAGTCAGAGACATATGGGCTTCTCTCTCTGTGCCAGGTTCTGCTGAAGGTTTCTTCCTATTACCAGCCAGGGAGTTTTTCTTTGCTACTGTCGCCCTAGGCGTGCTCTTGGGGGGTTTCAGGCTCTTGGGGGGGTTCAGGCCCGGATCTCTGTAAAGCTGCTTTGTGACAATACCCTTTGTAAAGAGCGCTGTACAACTAAAATGTAATTGAATAGGACCTGTATGTTTATTACAAGTATGTTTGTCCTGTAAGAGGCCAGTATGAATGGGAAGCCAATGGTAGTGATAAAATTTGAACCCCTAGAATAGGAACTAACCTTGGATGGCTAGTTGTCCTTTCTTGTAAACTATCTGTAGTTAATTTTGCTGTAGTTCATATGAAGCAGGTTCCCTTCACCACTCTACACTGACTCAGACTGCGAGCCCCCACCCCCATATGACCGCTATGTCCCCCGAGATCTTTCCCGCTCAGTCCATTAGCACAGCGAATCGCAGTCGGGCCACATCAATTTGCAGGCAGTTGGGACAGCCATCACTCACTCTAATTCCGCCCCGTCAGGCTGAAGGAGAGGGAAAGGTTATCAGCGCCATCGTCATGGGAACATCTCGTCCATCTGCATGGACGCTGCCCAATTCGCCACTCTGACCTCCGTTCAATTTAACCGCCAAACACCCTGTCACCCTTAAAATTTGTTAGGGGTTTTTTAACCCCCCTCACCCCCATTTTTCCACATGTTTTTGCTCACTACACAACTCTTAATACATTTGAAGAAACAAAAAAATGAATAACAGTTTAACATTTAACACATTATTTGATTATGTGTCCACATATTGTCACACTGGTTTAGAAAAGGGTGTCTTGTAGTGCTTCTGTGTGCATTGGCTGTGTAATGCCACTTTATCCTTAGTGTGGAAGTAGTTCTCATCATAGATATAGAACCATAGATATGTAATATGTAATAGTAATTTGGAATTCTGAAATGGAACAATTTGGCAGCCATCTTACCTGGGTAATAATAGGAACCTATGGCATAGTGTCAGGTACTTTCTAACCCACTGTGATGTCATAATCGGGTCTCAGAAGCCAGATAGCTGATAGAATAGAATAGAATAACTTTTATTTTCCCGAAAGGGAACTTCAGTTGTAGCCACCAGAAACAACAAAAAAGACATAGACAGTGGGGCAGACCCACAACACACAAATTAACATATAAAATGCCAATATAAATACAGCTAAACGTCATGATTAAAATAGCCCCCGCTGTCCCGAGATGTCCAATGTTATCAACCAGTCCAAAACACAAAACACCGCCTCGGCGCCTCCACAACTTTTCTCCATAGGCTACACACAGTGTTGCGGTTTCTGTCCACTGTCGAAACGGAGCTGAGCCTTCCCCGTCGCCACCTCACTCATCCCCCGCATTATATTCTCCTTCCCTGGTTGCCTTTTGAAGATTGTCCGCAGTCCCGACATCTTCAACTCCGGTGAAGAGCGATGGTAATCGCCGTGGCTGCAGATCCAACGGACATTTCCGAGCATAATGCCAATGCGTCTCTATGGTGACGACCACAAACAAAATCATCCCCGCTAGACAATTCGTCAATATTATAAAAACGAGCAGCAGGAGTGCCCCGAAAAATCTCCAGCCCGCTTCCCCGTCCCAGAACAGACACACAGCGCATGAAAAAAAACAAAAGACAAAAGCCAGACACAACAAAACACATTAAAATGAACAAACACGAACACGAGAGACAGCTGGACTACATATCGCCATTACATTGCCACGTGACGTGATGATGATTGGCTCATAGATATAAAACCATGGTTACTGGCCAGCATCTTACCTGGGTATGGTCTCAAAAGTTGTGCCACTAACTATGACATATGTCACATCTATGGTTATATATCTATGGTTCTTATACTTGGGGATTATGGTAAGATTAATCCAGGGCCAGTTTTGTGCTAGAGAAAATGAAGGGGGTGGTGCTGGGGGTCGTTGCAGGTCTGTATTTGCTTTTGAACGATGCTTGTTATATATCCCCAAACTACCCAACATTTCTATCCAGTGTAAGATATCAAAATATCTCAACATTAATGTTAGCACATACTTTCTCTATATACCTGTAATTAACCCAATCTTTTAACGTCTGTCTGCACATCAGACTGACATCACCTCATGCAATGCCACATACATGCTTTCCTACATTTCTTTAAGTCTTTATTTATCTCATGGGTAACCGCTACTCCTCTGCACTGACCCTGAGCACCGGAGCCCCTCAAGGCTGCGTACTCAGTCCCCTCCTGTACGCCCTGTTCACACACGACTGTGTGGCTCCAACGCCATCCTTAAGTTTGCAGACGACACCACCATCCTGGGTCTCATCTCCAACAATGATGAGACCGCCTACAGAGAGGAGGTCAGCATCTTAGCAACATGGTGCCAGGACAACAACCTCTCTCTCAACATCTGCAAGACTAAGGAGATGATCGTGGACTTCAGGAAGCGACAGGGGGCGGGGGGTCACGCCCCCATTCACATCAATGGAGCTGAAGTGAAGAGAGTCTCCTGCTTCAAGTTCCTCGGTGTGTTCATCAGTGATGACCTCTCCTGGTCCAGGCAATCGGTCGCGGCAGTAAAAACTGCCCAAAAGCGCCTATACTTCCTGAGGAGACTCAAGAAGTTTGGCATGTCTTCCAAAACTCTCACCAACTTCTACAGGTGCACCATTGAGAGCATTCTCACTGGCTGCATTACTACCTGGTACGGCAGCTGCTCCGCTGCTGATCGCAAGGCCCTTCAGAGGGTGGTGAAGACAGCGGAGCGCATCATTGGCTGCCACCTCCCCTCTGTGCAAGGCATCTACCACACACGATGCCTTAAGAAAGCACGGAAAATCATAAAAGATTACAGCCACCCAGGCTATGGACTGTTCTCGCTGCTGCCGTCTGGTAGACGTTACCGGAGCATACGGGCACGGACTACCAGACTCACAAACAGTTTTTTCCCCCAGGCCATCAGGCTTCTCAACCAGCAACATTAACCTCATTCATCTCCCCTCATTGTATGCTCTAGGCACTTCTTATGTACATTCAATGTACATCACCTTAATTTAATTTAATTTATTGTACATCGGCACCTCCACACTTTATATTTATAATATTTAATACTCTTACTCCTACTGTCCATATCTGGAACTGCTCCTAGTGTTTTACTGCTATGTATATGTATGTTATTCTTGCCCTTATTTGACTCTTTTTAACAATTTAATATATATATATTTTTTGTTTTTTATGCCTACTACATAGTTGTTGCTTGCCATGTCCTAAGAATTTCATTGTTCAGAATGACCTTGTGTTATACTGTGCACTTGATAAATAAAAACACTTTGACTTTGACACCTCTTGTTTTTTTCTTCAAATGTTGCAAACTTTCACCTATTTTTTCCCCTGCAGTTGTCTACTATGACCACATGTTAATATTGGTTGAAGTATATTATGCAGAGATGTTTTCATTGGCTGGATATAGTTTATGAAGATAATTACTAATTGGGAGACGACAGCATTTCTGTTCGTTAAATCACCAGGGAAGTTAAAGAGAAAGATAATACAAAGAAGCAAAATAGGACAAAATGATTTAGAAGCAGAAGAACAAACACAAAATAACCCATGCTCAGGGGGTTATTGCGTGAATATGTGACGTTGTATCTGAAATGTACGTTTACATGAGGTCAGTCAGAGTCAACCCATAACTTGGTGAAATGCAGACCTGCCATACCAACACAATGGGCCTGATTTACTTAGCACACGCAAAACCAATAACATTACCAATGATTGGTCATGGTATTTGTTTTGCACCAATCATTGGACATGTTATTAGTTTTGCATGTGATAAAAGCACATGCTAAAGGTCCAGAGGTGGAAATCCAGGGGACATAACGTAACATAAAGTCCTCCCCAGTATTTTGCTCCAATCAACCTGGATTTGCTAATTAGCATAATTTTTCAGCAAGGAGGTAGAACTAATTAGTGAAATGAGCTAGCTGAGTCTATGGGTGGAAGAAACACATGGCAAGACTTTTACTTTATGTCCCCTGGATTTCCACCTCTGTAAAGGTCTTAGTAAATCGGGCCCAGTGGGTACAGCAGGTACGTTCAATGAATGCTGTCATTCTCAATCTTGTTCACTGGGGGGCGATGTTGAGCTGAAAGCACACGTCAAAGTGGAATCTGTCGTTTTTTAATATGAATGTGAATTTCTCTAATGATGGGTTCCTAAAATGGCAGACTCCTAAAATAATCATTCGACCATTCACATTATTGGTTGCTGTAAACTAGGTTTTTGTTTCATTTGTTAAAAAAAACAACAAATTTCTTGCTTTAAAGAGCACATGGTAATAGCAATTTAAACCTCATGTAGATTGCTAATGAGCAGGATGACAAACTATTCCCTATTCATTAAGAAGCCTTGTCATGTATGAACTTAACATATAATATAATAATATACAAATTAAAGCTTTGTTGGGCACATTTAGCTGCAAGTGGTTGTCTAAATATTTAAAAGTCAGGCCAAGCTTGAATTTTTAAAATCCTACTAATTAGTGGAATATTGTAAACAAGAAAAATGTGCTCTGTGCTGCTGACACTCCACAGAATGTCAGTTTGGGAGCCATTTGTAAGACAAATATTTATCTAACTTTCCTTCTCAAAACTTTCCCTTTGACGTGCACATGCACGTTAGTGCTGGTATTTCTGTAATGTTGATGAAAAAAAGGGTTGCAAGTGTTCTTTCTAAAAGCTAAATGCAGCCACATACTTTATTTTATGGGCCTTTTTATAGCATCAGGTTATGAATGAGCACTGTTCAGTATTCATATTTCCATTTGTTATGAAGCAGATTAAAACTGCAAGCAGGTAATGATATTTTTTCTTATGGTTGTTTTTAAGTTCAGAAACGACTGAAACTTTACCAATTTAAAAACGGAAAAAATGTAAATAAATATTGTTAGAAGGTGCTCAGCACGTAAGCACTAGAGACATATATATTTTGCAGTAGGTGCTCATAAATGACGAGCTACTTCAGATACAGCTACAAACACAACTAGTAAGCTAGCAAAAAGTGGTCAATATTTATTCATTTGCTCGGGTAAATAGAGGAAACTTAATAGACGTGATATGAATAGATAAATACTTCTGTACACCATGCTGTGGCTGGAATCATGGAATCATTTGCTTCATTCAAAGACTTCTTTCTTGTTGGATGGATTGAGAGGGGCATGTTTTACAGTGTATAGTACAGCCCCCATCATTCCCATAGTTCTGTAAATAAAAAAAATACAAATTAACTTTTTTGGTTTTTGTTCATTTGTGGTGATGTCGTCATGAATAGGGTTAGAACCATAAACCAGAAAATGGAAACTTCACCCAAGTCATTAAAAAAAATCCTCTTTTGATACTAAAGCAGAGGAAGATTCTGGCTTGGAGAAATATGCTTTGATGTATTTTTTCCACAATTCAATTAAGTTAAATTAAGTTGTACTAGAGCAGAGCCTGTTGTCATTGATGTGATGCTGTGCCATACAGGCTACTGGGATATTCAAGCCACATAATTACATTTTTAAGAAACAAAAATCAAGGGATTTGCAAAAAAGGTTTGACCAGGCTAAAATGGTGATAGAAACAAACACACACACACACACACACACACACACACACACACACACAGCACTACTACACATTTTTAAAACAATGGCTGCAGTAATGAAAATGAAAAGTAAATGCCTCTGATGGCTTTAAGCTTAGAATTTGAATGGCAGGACTGACAGCTCCAAAATATTGGCATCTCCAGTTTTTACGAAAACAGGAATTTCAATGAGCTTTGCTGTCATTTAGCATCTAAGCGGTCCCGGGTAACTCTCTGCGTGTTTTAAATGGCTACAGCGGGGGGCATTATCATGCAAAGGGATTTTTTTCCACCACAAAGCGCATACATATCTCATACAAAAGATGTCTTCACTGAAATACAACGTGCGCAGTGTTTTCCTTCGCCCAACGAGGAATACAGTCGTCTCTCGTCTGTGCTCACCACACAGCTGGCCATTATGCCACTGCTTTTCCAAAGATAAAGCACACAATAAGGAAATTCAGGCTCCCCACTCGGTCCGTTAAATGCTGCGTTTAGCCAAGCCTTTGGTACGTGACTTCTCTTTACTTCAAGAATGTTTCAATGCGTAGCCTATGCGTTCACAAGTAAAAAGTCGCGTATTCTTCTTCTATCATTGCCGAACAACAGAGATTAAAAAAAACAATTCACAGTTCATTTAAACGCCCTATTGAATGTGGCATTCTTTCTCTCATCAATCAAAAGAGTGCAGCACTTCCCCGGCTGTTCGGCCTATTGTGTCAAATGCGCAAAACTAGAACAACAGCCTGCTTTTGGAACATGAATTACATTCAACACGTATAATGCGTAAAATTTCCCATGTAAGGGTCCATTAATGAGACATCATGGTGTGTTTTAAAATCTCATTAGACAGGCCAGCTGCTGAGTGAACCGTGCGTTAAGGATCGGCACGTTGAATTTCTCTAGGCCTGGCTATATTTACCGATAATGGTTTCATTTGACTCGGAATTGAGCGACATTGCTTTTAAAAATGCAAGAGCTTCATGTCTCAAAACAAACCTTAAAAGGAGGTGAATGGAGGCAGAAACGTGTTTACTAATTCTGCGGCCCCAGGCAGTGCTCAATCTGTGCCCACCCCAAATGCACATTTCCACAACTGAAGCACTCAGTTCTCCCTTGATTCCAGGACTTATTTTGAAAAGTAAGCAACCAGTCTTCAGATTTTGGTTGCCCAAATGGACAATGTAGTTTTATACATATTTGGACGTTTGGATGTCATATTACGTTTATACACCATATTTTAATGGCAGTGCAGCAATTATGAAAAAGGCACATTCTACGAAAGAGTCCTTTATAGTGTAAAAAGAAACATTTCTCATTGATTGCTCATTTGAGGAGGGATTTAAATCCATATTCAGTGGTAATTTACGAGTTGGGCCACCAGTTTGTTTCCACCACGTGACCCGCAGAAATTTAAACTTGTATTTCAATGGTTATCCTCCAGGGGTCCTCATAGGGAAGTGCAACGGCACAGTCAAGTGAGTAATCATACAATTGAGTTTCTAACTGAGACTTTTATAAAAAACAATTAGTTTAGCTAATATGGGGAGAGTCCGAGGAAGGAAAATGAACATGGATGAAAGTTTAAATGCTACGAAAAGCATGTGGAAAGTATTATGAACGTATATATTGAACTGGTAATTTAACAATAATTTTAGAAGTTTAAATGCTACGAAAAGCATGTGGAAAGTATTATGAAGGTATATATTGAACTGGTAATTTAACAATAATTTACACAAAGAAGATAACAATTGACAGACATTTAAAAACAAAAGAACATCACAGAAGAGATGATACTGGCCATGCTATTTTCAATTGAACTTCGTACATGACATTCACCACTTTTTTGTTTTAATATATCTCAGCTGCAAACTATTTTCTCATTACTAATATGATGTATTTTATGATTAAACTTTTGTGTGCAAGTTACATGTTATAACTGCTCTCTTTTTTAATGTGGGCATTTCCCACTTTCTAACAAAAACTGACATGCCACTGTACAACATTTAAAAATACTGCAGCATTTCCACGGTAGTAAGTAATCAAACTGAATTTCACGTGAAATACACGTGATTGTCACTTGTATACATCGGCTGTGCTTAATTATTGGCAATTACTTTATCAACTTAGATGACTGCGGTGGTGCAAATGGAATAATTGTTTGGGAAGTGGCTTGACAAAGAGCCTATTGCGACCTCTATCTGGCGGAGGACGGAAGTACCATGCGAAAAAAACTGGTGGCCCTACTTATGAGACATCTGGCACACACTTCCAGAGTGGTCTCTGATGATAGTGTAAAATCTGTCATGGAATCGGACTTTGATACAAGTAATTACCTATGACATAATTACCTAGGTCATATACGAGGTGGTCTTTTTTTAGTCATTTCTGACATGTGGCTCTGAATAGAAATTGTCTGGAATACATGTATTGGCGATAGAACTTTACATTACAAAAATGTGAAGTATATGTTTTACCTCCACAGAGCTATTTGAGCTGGATATATTCGGGTACTCTGCATTCTCCATGCTCCAAATTTAAGACGTCCTTTCTGTGCCTCAAGGGAAAGCAACAAGCTTTGAGCCCAAAGCCATAAACACAACTGAGGGATTACTCTAGCCCAATGATTACATTGATTTTACAATTTTACTATGGATTTTGGGGCTACTTAGCAATAGACTATTCAGACAATTTACAAAAAAAAAGACAGTGTACATATATATGAAACAAAAGAAAAAGTCTATTACATTTAACCGCCCTTCGTAGATCATAGTGGCACAGAATGTGTTGTCAGTGGAAATGTCGCCACGCTACATTCGGTGAGAGTGTGAACAGAAATTTATCGCTGGAACGTCCTTTTCGCCCACGTTAGATTTGGCAAAAGATGGATCCAGAAACACATTTAAACTGTCGTGTAAAAATGGCCTGAGCTTGCTTCATTGAGCATGGGAACTGAGGCCTTGTCTCCCGCTTGACATTGTGGCAGAATTACTACATCGACCAAAAGTTGGTCCCTCTGGTGCAGCAGAAACGCCCAGTTTACAAATCACCAATTAAAGGACTTAAACAAATGTGTTGTATTCATTCAACCCAAGTCACAAGCCAAACCTGATTGCTGTCTGTGAGTTTGCAATGACATTGAATACTGGATTTGGATACCTGCTTAGATAGTTATTTCTTAAACTTTTATTTTTGGGGGGGGGGGGCAGCATGGTTTATTATGTACCATAATACACAGACATGTAACAAATTATTGTAGTTTAATGATTCTCAACAGAACAGTCAAACCTTTTATTTCCTTCACTATGTGACAAGCTCATTTTGGTGGTTGCTTACCTCACTAAACTGAGCTTATGAAGACAGAAATAAAAACATTTAAATGTTTGCAAAAAGGAAAAATTATGATCGAATTTCAATTGTGAAAATACATGGCATTCTGACCAAATCAAAAACAGGTCAGTGAAATTGATAAAAATGGACATGTAAGATGGACATTTTTAACTGCATTAAGTGATATATAAAAGAGATACAATGCAGTTTGTAATAGCAATCCTCCCCATTCAACTACAGACATTTTACAAGTAAGAAAATACACAGCACACAATATTTTCTGCTTTAGGCAATAAAACTCCCAATTTGACTTTAACCACAACATTAAATCACCATAATCAAGCATTATCTTTGTCTATCATTTTATTTTGAAATACAGGAACAGCTACTCAGTTTGATTGCAACATATAATAGGGTGATTACAGTCAAACTGACTGCTCATTCACACTTTAAAGAATATAAATGACGACTGAAAGTCAGAAAGAGCTAGACAGTAATATAACAATGTGCCCATCCATTTTCTTTTAGATAAGTAAAGACTTAATCAAAAGACAACTCTGAGTGACTGTCTATGGAACACCTTCACTTTTTAGAAAACTCAACAAAACCCCCCCCCCCTAAAACCGACAAATTCACCAAAATTCAGGCTTTGCTAGCAGAAAGAATTTAAGCGACATATATTTTTAAACATGGGGGAAACCACAAAGCCACCTATTTAAGGGGGTCATGTGAGGCAAGAGGCTGCTCGCTGGCAGATGTTGCCTTGTTATCCGGAACAAGCTCCCTCCAGAAAACTCCCCCGTGTGACATGTCCTCCCACCCATGTGCTTTTGATTTGTCCTTGCACCAACATTTAAATTTGCCACGATGGGATGAGACTGTAGAATGCTGCCATGCATAGGGGTGCAGCTCTACTTACAACTCAAATGTTCTGCATAATCAACACTTGATATCCTGAAATTCATTTCAAGATGTCTTGAAATTAAGGGTGAGGTCTAAACTACCTGCTTAGCAAATTACATTTTTCTTTTGCATATTTACTGTAAATACAGTAAATATATATTAAATCAGTTAAAATTAAGTTTTTTAAGGTTTTAGACAACTGGTCTAATTCAGCTTTTCGAACCATTTTTGCTCCTCAGTAGGCCTCTGGCTATACAAACTTGCTACTAATTTAAAGCCAGTCTAGGTTACTCCTGCTCAGAGGTTAAACCTGCTCGGTAACAGTTTCTAGCTGTGTTAACGGTGTATGATGCAGCAGCGCTCAGTTGGGTCAAAGATGCTTGGTACAAACAGCATTCAGACATAAGCGCACTGAGCTTCCAGCCCATAGACAAAGGAGGGAGAGACAGAAGTACACTTAACTATTACATCCCACAAAAAGAACCTTTGGGACTTGAGACGACGTTTCACTGAATCTAATTGAATTCGCTGAATTGTAAAACTATTTAACACCCCTTAACACGCGAGGTGATTTTTTATTATTAAATTATAAGCTTACCTTATTTACAGTCCTCAAAACTGTAGTAGAACGCCCCTTTCAATGGCAGAATATTTTCATGCATATTAAAGCGCGGAGATTTAACAAGTGTTAGTGTTGGATATTTGATAAAACACCGTGTTTCATCAACCCTATGGATTGTGGCACACAGTTACAGGAGACCATGTGGCACAGTCCATAGGCAGCCAACACTCAACCCATATAGAAATCCTCCTGCACAGCAGGGGTTTGATTTGTTAATATAAAAAAAACAGTGTCCAGACGAACATCCTCTACATTTATAAGATGAATAGCTGGCCTGAAAAATACACAAATGAAAAGTAAAGATAAACAATTATTTTCAATTATATATTTGTGTCACCGGGCATGGGAACTGATCCGTGGTCTCCTACTCCACAATGCAGCAACATCACATCACCAAAAGGCCAGGACACATGCACTGCTCCAGTCTTCCCATTGTGACTTTACCCTGCGCAGTATTATAGTGCTGGTCAATCCTGTTCCCGGAGAACCACACAATCTGCTGGTTTTTGTTGTTATTGAGCACTAAATTGATCAATTAATGCAGCTGATTACACAGTTATGTTCTTCACTGCAAAAACCAAAAAATCTATCTCAATCGTCAACAAGTATTTTAGTGCTAGTATTTAAACTTACTATCTTATTCCTATGACTTTTTTTTGCTAAATAAGAAAAAAATATTGCTGAATCAAATATTGCTATTTGATTCAGTGAGACAGTTGACTAATTTAAATATTTGCCAATTGCGAGAAACAAATACGATTTTAAGTCTTATTTGTTTCTCTCAATGAAACAAAAGACTGAAACACTTGTTAAGACAGGCTTTTTGTAATGCTGGTTATAAATTGGTTTCTGAATATATTTTGAAAACAAAAACTAGAAGCCCCTTGTAACTCTTCGGGCTATATAGATAGAAGAAAAAAAACAGACAAATTGGTCTCACAAATCCCCCTTCTGTAATTTACGAAGCTCATCTTTTAGTAGATTTGAGCTTTTGATATAAAACGTATTTAAAATTGAGCGTGGTGCATGCAGAACTCATTTTGTGGGCGTATGCGTGTGTGAGACACAGACAGAGGGGAGTAAATGAGTGTGGGTGGGAGTGGGTGAGTGAGAAAATGCGTGTGCAAGAGCGAGAGAGAGCGAGAGAGCGAGAGAGAGAGAGCGAGAGAGAGAGAGCGAGAGAGAGAGAGAGTGAAGAGAGAGAGCGAGAGAGAGCAAGAGAGAGAGCGAGAGAGAGAGAGAGCGAAGAGAGAGAGAGCGAGAGAGAGAGAGAGCAAAGAGAGAGAGCGAGAGGGAGATAGAGAGAGAGAGGATATCAGACATCTCTCATGAGGATATCAGGTTTTATTCACACAGCGTGGTGCGGCTTTAGTGGTGGAACTACATGCTGAGGCCGCCGTATCTGCTAATTTCATGTACAAAACCGTGGGGGTATTCTTGCAGTGTGGAACTTAAAATTCTCTATGTTTTTAATACAATTTTACATGGAAGGACTGTGTTGACGTGATAATTATGCTATGAACAAAATCTTCTTTCTGGTATGGGACAATTTCAGATCATTTAATGGACACAAGCACACAGGCACTCATGCGCATTTTATATTAACCAGTTAACCAGACAGGACAAGTGTGTGTTTGTTTGTGTGTGTGTGTGCGTGAGTGTGTTTGTTTTTGTTTTTATGTTGTGTTCATCATCAATTTACACATTTTAACAAAGTACTTAATAGCTTAATTATCACATGAATAAATGGGTGGAATATTGAAGTGATACACAACCATTTTCTGGACCCCGTAGGTGATTGTTTAGGATGTTCATTGAGTTGTAAATCTGGAGTTGTAAATAAAGGCACAGTATTTTTGTTCTGATACCGTTGTAAGAAAAGATAGGCCTAACTTCTGTATTTCAGAAAATGGTTCTTGCTGAATTTAATCTATTATACCGTGATGCCCTTTATTAATCATCATGGATGTTATTATATAAATCTATAAATTAGTAAATAAATAAAGCTTGTCCCGCAGTTTTTATTTTTTTTGTTAATTTTTTTTATACAACGACCTAATTAGCATTCATGCTAAAATGGATCCATATGCGTGCCCGCCTGTCTGCCCAAATGCGGACAGACAATTAATTCCCTTTAAAATCAATGAACTATGCACAAGGCATGTGACCCGCATCAGTCTGAAGAACATTCAAGATTTGTGTTTCATGCTTTTCTGTCCCTAAATAGGGCGCCACATGCTTTCCAATCCAATTTTCCACATTTATTCCCACACTATAATACTGTATGCTTGCATTGTGTAACCTAAGCATACTGAACACTTTGAAGACCGCTGCTGAAAATATTTACATTCCTATCGACATGTATGGCAAATAGCTTGAATCCGTATGCAGTATAAGGTGGTTTCAAGCTGATTGAATGAGATGTTTTGTACCCTATTAACCAGGCCTAAATAATCATAACAAATACTTCAGTAGTTTTGTGAATGTCTGTTTGAGTCCCTAGTAAGATTATAAAAATCCTAGTTATCCACACATCATTTTACTGTTCAGCTCTGAAAATCAATTTGCTTAAACAGTTTGAAATGAAACTATGAAATTGTAAAAGTCCTCACCATACAATGTACACGCAAGATATAAACTTTGAATCATACAATTCAAGATGAAGGCCGTACGTATAGCGCCAAACAGGGCGTCAGATAGGCCACTGCCGAATTCTCACAATGAAAAGTGGGGAAAAGCTGCATAATGTACATTAACGTGAAAGCGCTGCGGTCCAAATGCTCGAAGCGTACTGGATTCACTTAAGAGTTCCAGTTAGATCGCGTTAGCTTCATCACCGCCGCTGCGTGACTCCATTTTCTCTTCAATTATTTCACGCTGGCTCTGTGCATAATGTTCCCCATGCTAAATATATCTTTCATGTTGTTCATTCGCTCAGTTCCCAGCACATCAGCTGGCATGTTGCAACCTACATGCATAAGGAAATCTAGAGGGGGGGTCACTCAATTTAACCGCTGTTAACGCTGTTAACATGGTAAGATGTTAGATGCATGAGCGGAATAAAGTAAAGAAAGACTTATGAGTAAAGACATTTTTATAACTAGTATTAGAATTCAGTGTCAAATGCTTATGCATAATCATCATGAAGTAGAAGTTAATGAGGAGGGGAGTTAACAAGGCGGTGCCTCAGGGGTCAGGGCGAATGTGCGATGAGCAGAGAACATGACATGAAAATTTACTTTTGCTTTTTAAACCAGTGGTTCTTAATCCCAGGGAACAACATGCGAGTTCCAACCAAAAGACGCCATTTTCGCCTACGAATAAATATTTTTCCAGTAGTACCTACAGAGATTACAAAGCATTATAATTTTGTATGCTTTAAAACTTCGGAATACTCACGTTATTTTACACAACACAAAACACACACAGGAGAAGCCTTTAATATTCTGCTGTAATTTCCTCTACAGTAAATGCACTACAAAAAACACCCTTAAAATTAAATAATAACGGACACTAGGTAGTACACAGTTTGCTAAATGATAAAATGTTTATGTTCATGTCCAATAATAAACAACCATTTTTGGATTTTAAATTGACTTTGTTCATTAGTATTTTCATTAATTATTGGAAAAGGTCCAGAATTTGATGCGGTTATAAAACTGACAGGATATTTGCTTTAATTCTTTGGAGGGCAGAAACCATTAGCAGTAAAAATGCTACATAAAGGGACTCTGGATAAAGGTGAAACAAGGCTAAAAAAGCAAAGGTTGGCGTTTGATTAACAGCATGACTGCATGCATGAAGTAAAGGTTTTCTGAGGAGAAGTCGTGAACCGCAGGGTTTCTGAATGTTCGGTCATATCTGTAATGTGATACCTACAGTAATACTCACAGCAGAGCCAGCCAATGTAAACACAGTTGCTAAATGTCTTCCACAGCTGCACAAATGATAAATCTGTACTTTCCTAGAAGTTGTTCAGCTCCCTGTTTTCATTCTTCCAATTGGGAAAAGACTCCTTGTCTCATGACCTCACAAGAACTCTGCCTATTTTCAGTCTAAATGCGAAACAAAAGGACTGACTTCAAATGGAACCCTGTTAAAATATATATATATATATCTTTTTTATGGGCCAAGATATAGACAGCTCTCCATGTTTTACAAGACTAGTTGGTTTTGTCCTCTGCCAGTTTCTTATCAAAAAGTCCCAAATACACAATTACTATCCCAGAGTAATGACAACTGAAAATATCCTTCATTTGGCCCAACTTAGACATCTCTCAACAAAAGATATATGAAGGAAATATAGAGTAGAGCAGACAACAAACGAAATGTATCAAAAACCAAACCATATGTCTTTGTTCACCATGTTGGTTTGTCTGAAAAGCTCTGCAATAAAGGTTTTCTACAATACACTGAGCAAATGCTTAGATGGACTATTAAACCTTGTGCACTACACAAACAAAACCATTAAACCTTAAAAAAAAAGAAAAGTGTAACATGTAATGACATACATATCACTAATGAATCATGTACGTATGCATGCACACTGTGTGTGTATGTATGTGTGGGATGTTTTAAATAGTATTTATTATACTGATGTTTCTGCATTAGGCTACATAGCTAATAAGATGAGTGTCATTAATGCTGAGAAATCTATTTTTTTTGCCGTTGAAAATAATGTCAGCATCCTCTTTCGTCTCATTTATCCATCTTTCTTATCTTGTTGAAATAAAATACACAGTAAAGTGTACTTTCAGACGGGGAAACCAATCAACCAACCAATGTCAACCAATGACCGATTTGAGGGTATTTTTCCTGTTCTTTGCTTCTTGCCTTTTCGTAGGCTAACGTTAACTCAAAATGACAAACGTATCAAGCAATGTTCTACCTAGCAGACTAAGGTTTTTGTAGGCTAACGCTAACTCAAAATGTCAAACGTATCAAGCAATGTGCTACCTAGCAGACTAAGGTTTTTGTAGGCTAACGCTAACTCAAAATGTCAAACGTATCAAGCAATGTGCTACCTAGCAGACTAAGGTTTTTGTAGGCTAACGCTAACTCAAAATGTCAAACGTATCAAGCAATGTGCTACCTAGCGGGCTAAGGTTTTTGTAGGCTAAGCTGATTACATTTTAAACCACATCTGCTAATTAACTGTTGTTTTATACTATAATGTTTTGATGATGACATTTTTTGAGCATTGTTTCACTTTGCAAAAAATATTTAAGGGGTTTTGTTGTGTTAATTGTTTTGAGTCGAGTGTTAACCGAGATTTTATTTCAAGAACTGTGCATAAACTATTGAGACAACCTATATTAGGTAGGAATGTGTCTTATCAAACAAGATAACCACAATTTATAAAAGGCTGATCATGCATAATCAGGACAAAAAATAATAACATTCCCCATATATCACATCTATCCACACCAGTACTGCCTCAGAATTCAGAAAGAAGATTATGATTACTTTCCAATGCAGGTCTCAGCTATCTTCAGTCCATAATGCCACAACAAAAACATTTGCTATATCAACCCCCCATCCCCAAATCGTTGCATTTTGATGCAAATATCAGCACCTCCAGAATGGCGTGGCAGACAAACAAAATGATAATAAAGGGGAACTGCTTATTAAAAATAAAGGGCTTTAAAACTTAAGGCCTTTTGTTGGTCTGCAGCTTGAGGATTAGAGATTTCACACGTTAGAAATGTCTGGGAAGATGCGAGGCAAATGTTGCTTTTTTTGGCGATAAAAAATGCTTTTTTTGGCGATATCTCAAAGGCTGAGACGGGTGGATAACAATAGCCAAGGGGTGCTGGAGATCCAAACACCCCGGGCCTGGATTTCGCACGGCAAAGCGTCTCTTCCCCTCCTCTCCGAGCTGGCACGTGCGCTCGTCACCGCGGCCGTTCCTGGTTGGTTTGCGGACGCTTTTTCCCCTGCACATACTGGCCGCAGAGGGCACTCTGTATTCCCTGTGGTGCCGTAAAGAGCAGCCCTGACATCATTTACAAACGGTCCTCCATCACTATTGACATTACTAATATGTTGCTAATTTGCTAATGCACTTTTGTTTCAGTTTAAGGTATATTCAATCAGAAAGTCCTTTTGTCATTGCAAAATTTTTTTTTCCCCCAAGAGATCTGACCAGCTATCTGAAATTCAGCATTATTATTAGAAAGAGTAACATACACACACACACATACACAATGCAAGAGACTAACACACATACACAGACCACACAGGGCACACAAAACCACACAGCATACATGAATACACACTTACACGGGAGCACATATCCTCTACGGTAAATAATGTTAATGCCAGATTGGATAAGACTATGAGCGTCATTCCTAAAAAAACTATAATAAAAAAGCTGGATATTTTGATTTCATGGCATTTGAATAGAAAGTTGGACAAAATAGATGCTTATTAATGATCATTTTCAAGACAGTGTGAGAGCGGCAGTTGCACTGGAGGGTATCCATTTAAGGCTAGCCTTCAGTGGACCCCTCCCTGATGTGCAAGCCCCTCAACGGCTGTGTCACATCCTGTAACCAGAGACAATGACACACAGCTGCCTGACAGACTCACGCAAGAATCTCCCATCTCTGACACACATCCAGCGGAAAGACATTCCATAGAGTTCGCTTTTCAAAACATACATTTCTAACTGAAAAAAAGCAAGACCGTTTACATAAAACTTTTCTTTCAGTGTGAAAGGACACATGAAACTAATTCAAAACAGTCAGCAGAACACATGACACAAAGTAGGTCACAATGTTATCACTGTCAGCTGAAGTTACTATCAGGGGAAAATGTATTGGTGTGAGATGAGGAGAACGGGGAAGGTGAAATATTACATAGAAATTACATCCACCCTTGCAGTCTCAAAGAATACTTAATCTTTTCATATACAATATGCATACAAGAGAAGGGAAGGCAAAACTATTCCATTTTGATCTTGAGAGAGGTGTAATTTTATCAAATTGAAATGCAAGAGTTATGTAATGAATATCTGTGTTCTGTCTCATTTCGGTCTAGTATATAGACAGAATGATGATGATTAGAGTGATGGTGATTATTATTATTCTACAACAGTTGGTTCTGGTCGAGTAATTTGATTGGACAAGAGGCATTTCATGAGTGCTGATATACAGTACAACAGCACTTTTTTTTTACTGTGAAGTATCGCTTTGTTTACATTTTAATTGGTTTAATTTTTTTCTTCTTTTTGTTAAAACATTTTTGTTAGTTACTATTCTGAAGGAAGTATATTTATTGGCGGAGCTGAACAAACAACAAAATCATAATCTGTTGTTTACGGCCTCGTGCCGGCAACCGAATCACAGCCATGCTAATTTAGTATAACTCCCTCTCGCCTGATACAATAATAATAAACAATTTTGGTAAAACTCCTTAAATAATTTACACCATGAAACAATTAATTCTGTCATGGTTCGTGGGTTATTGTTTCCTTTTCTGCTGCGGTTCTCGTCATTTCTCTCCTATTGAGAATCCATCAGATTTTTTTCACGTTCCGTTCTGGGGTTTTGCTTCACCTCACTATTTTTTCACCTGTGCTACTACCTGCAGGGTATTTAAGTTCTTCACTTCCGCTTCCCCGGTGCTTCTTTGTCATTTCGTATTACATTGAGCCAGGTATAGCCAGGTACAAGCGACCTCATGATATTAAACTTGTTTTATGTTCATGAGGGACTTGCTTCGTAGCTTTATTATTTCAGGTATAGAATTATCTCCTCCTGTTAGCTTCGCTGTGCTATTTTGTCCATGCTGTTCTCACTGAGACAGTTTTTCTTTCGTGGTCTCACTTTTGTTTCACCTTCTTCTGGCCGTGTTAGTTTTATGTGCCGAAGGTGTTTTTTTTTTCTCAGTTTCCCGTGTTAGCTCTAGTATTGAGCTCAGGAGACTTAGTTTTGTGTTCTTACTCGTGTTTCGAGTTTGCCCTGTTTTCCTGGGCTGATTATTATTTGGCTTTTTTAGCTTCTAGGATTATTCCTTTTTCTTTTTTTAATCTATTTGTGGTCCTCACCGCTGTGAGTGACTTGTTCTGATTCCCACTCCCGTTGCATTTGATTCTCCGCCACTGGAAACCATCACACATTCATGTTATCTCTTCTCAAAATGACACATTTTAAGCAAAATGACACACACACACATTCCATCAAATGAATAAAATATACTCCACTGAGAACCAATCACACATTGGTGCGATAATGAAAAACACTGATATGAGAATCTTAAATAAGCAAATCAGTGTTATAAACTTACAGTTTATGTGTAGAAGCCTATTGTATGTGTGTACTTACTGCGATGCATTTGTATGCACGAAATACACAAATACAGTGCCAAAAAACATTAAAGTAGTGTACATTTCAGAAAATAGCCTAGGAAAAAACAGAACATGAGAATACAATTGGTCTGTACAGAAAAAACAATTAAATGAAAACAAGCAAAATTTCTCTGCATCAAGTCTGCCATATCGTTCAGGCCACAAACTCGTCTACATCACAGGCTCTCTGTATATTCCCCGGGCAGGCATATCTATGGGCATAATGTATCTACCCTTGGGATTTCAATATATCCCTGCATGTCTCCTCCATTGCCTGGATAAGGGACATGGGGTTTGTGGTCGTAAAGCTCCCTCTGCAATGCCCAGAAAATAATCCGCAATATGATTGAGGAAAAGGGAGTGGGGTGGGAGGTACAGACCTGTAAACAGAGACTTGTCACTGAACCAGTTGCAGACAAAAGCAACGTGGAGGAAGCATGCATAGCACCAAATGATGACGTATGGGGCCTGCTCCAGGCCACCTGGCTCTTTCTGCTCTGGTGGGATGAGAAGGTGTGTCAGGGTGAAGAGTGAAGAGTAGGATATGTCGTACGGTCCCATTCTGGCATGATGATGCAGGACTCCGTGGAGATGGATAGCAGTGCACATATAGTGGCAATTTATCTATGCTAAAGCTCTGATCGCTGAATGGCCAATTTATGCAAGCAGTGGTAACAATGAGGACAGAGTGTGGTAATCTAATAAATTAAGTTTAGCATTTTGAATAGCAATGCTTTCCATTTCAGATTTTATTTATGTAGATTGAGGAGATGAGGAGAATTGTACTTAACGTTTTGCAGAAGGGCAATTTAAGAAACAACAACAACAATAATAATACTAATAAGAATAGTTTGCCTTTTGTATGTCTGCACAAATGGATAAAGAGCCCCTTTAAAAGTCCCCTTTAAAAGCCCCCATTAAAAGCAAGCGGTGATACTTTATAAACATGTGTGAAAGGGATTCTGTTCCAAGGAGTGAAGCAATTGGGATTTCTTTTCCCTCTGTGGGAAGAAAGGAGGTGAGAATTAGGCCCAAGCCGCTGTGACGCCTGCGTGTCACCTCCATTCACTGCAGGAGTAAGAGCACTGGGGTGGGGAACGCAGTGCTGATCAATACTCTACCCTTTAATATTCAGGGTTGGGGGACCCCTGTGAGGCCCACCTCCTTCTTCAGTTTGCACCAATTAGTCACACATGTTAAGGGAGTAATGCTCTGGGCTCTTGACAGGCATACATGGCCCATGGATCACACGCTTTTTTGTCTTCACTCTCCCGCCTGAGCATCCTTCTTTCTTTTCCCTTTTAAGGACTACTCGTCTCAAAGGTCAAAGGTTACATGGGGAGGCCCGAACAACAGACCTGTGGCCCCTGCACGGGAAAATGGGAATCAAATCCAGCAAACCTGAAAAATCAACATTCTGTTTCCCCTGGATATCCTCGAGATTTGACTTTTGGCCTTTTTTAAGGATTCACAAATACACAATTGGCCAAATAGTTATATTTAATAACTAATTTATAAAAATGGGCCTGAATTCTGTCATTTGTGTTTGACTAAACAGTTTTTTTCTTAAAAAATACAGGGTGACAAATTATGAACAATGAAATTAGAAAGCTGTTGGTTGAGATAAATAGTAACACTTGCACTTGACTGTTACTAAAAACTAAAGACATATATTGACTGAATCCTGGCCATAACGTTAATATGAATTGATGGCCAAATATGCTAACCCCTTACAGTAAAGAAAAGAACTGCACCATTTTTAAAACAAGCTATAGCAAACTATAACAGTGGCTTTGCTACAGGGTTTATGTGCTTTTTGGTAAAATACCTTGTTGCGCCAACAAAAACGAAACAAAAGCACGGGCATATGTAAGCGTAAAACTAAAAATTTTAGAGAGACAAACAACTTCACATAATAACAATGATCTGTTCCTCGTCCAGGAATAATCACAGGGAGATTGGCGCTTCGAGTCTCTCGTGCGAGGCGGTTCTGCAGGTGTCAGCAGTTGGAAAACACTGTTTAACTTGAAGAGTGTCTTTGTGACACACCTGCGAACCTGACCCCAGCTGACGTTTCCTGGGGGGAGGGGGGAGGGGGGAGGAGTGATATTCTGCCCTTGTTCTGTTTTTTATGCGTTTCTACTTCTGAAAAGACAAACAAAACAAAAAAAAACAGCGCTGTGGCTCCATAATATGGGATATGTGACGGCAAAATGCGTCATTTTTATTCAGTTCACCATATTGTTTCTTTAGAGATCAGATTAAATTTCACTTTTAGATTCAACTTTACAAATTTAGACAGTTTTCAATATTTATTGTCTGCATTGTATAGGACAGAGTCTATCGCGTGGATGCACAGTAAATGTTCGCTGACAGACAAAATAAACAATAATTACATATGATAATGGGGGCTGCACTCATTCATTTTAGATACCACTCGTACTGAAGTTATCAGCACGATTTTCTTATTTTAGTATTTCAGTGCAACAGACTGATTATTTTCCATCCTCTGCGTTTAGATATGTAAATCCATGGTTGCTGCAGTCAAGCTGGAGATAAGAAAATTAGAGGGCTCTTTAAATCTCTCTCACACATGCACACACACACACACACCACGGGCCTTGCCAATTAAGATTGGTCATGTGATCATGACTGATTATTACAGTCTAAATCCTTACCAACACAAGGAAAAGATTCATGACAGAAAAATAAAATAGCATAAAACAAGCAGCCAACGTCCACACAGAACGGATCATATCGCCGTACTTTTGTTCAGTAGAGGGATATAATTAGTGCTAATTTGCTCGCTCAGGCGGATGACTTGCACCTTATGTTCCAGGTTGTCTTGGAAAATAAGCTCACTTTGAAACCATTTTTCTCACACAGCAGCCTGTGTGTAGATTTTGCATAAGCGTTGTGCTTTTCATTAACCATCGGTTGGCTTCAGTGATAGACAGATACAAGTGACGTGGCTGATTGTGTGCAAGCACCAAAATAAATGTACTAAAATCTACATTTGCGATTGGCCAAAACATATTGTGAACGTGTTTGTCCATATACTTGCATTAATGTATTTACCACATGCATTATGCCACATTATATAAGGATGTCTAATAATAATAATAATAATAATAATAAAATAAAATAGAAAAAATTATAATCATTATTATTATTATAACTATTATTACATGGATGATACTGAAACAAGTATTACAAGTATCAAAAGAGGTATTTTCCTATTTGAACTTATTTGAACTATATTTAACCTTCTGGAATGTGATTGACACTTATAGGTGATGCATTACTGTGATATCTTGTGCAACACAATGATTTTGGGAGTTACTTAAAACAATATTCCATAAACATAGTAAGAAAAATACCTGTTCCTATTTGTTCCTGAAATGGTTGCACTCGATCACGCACTATGGCTCTTTGTCCTTGAATGAATTCAAGCAGGCATTAGATTTGTTATTTTTATGTCAGCATGACTTAGGATTGTAATGAATGTTGAACAGCAGAGGAAGAGAATAGTTCTAACGTTTGCTTTACTTCATTGGGTAGGACAGTCCCAGTCGTGGTTTCATTGAATAATGTCCATTGGAGGTTTTGTTTTTCTATGCCAATAGATTGATTTTTTTCTGCTTCTCTGCCATAAAATAATTGTTTACAGAGATCTATATATTCCATGACTGCTTCCCAGATAAAAGTTAAAATGACACGTTTTTATATTGTCTCTGTTCAATATAACTTTGAAGAATATTCTACTTGAATAAAAAATTATCATACTTTTGACCACGATCATGGCCGTGACCACTGAACAAACAATGCTATGTATTTAAATGAGAAAACACTGCATTGAATAATTACACAAGGTTATGGACAAACCGCACTACTGTTAGATTGCATGAAAAAGGCTTCTGTAATGGGGATGCAGTTTGAATATCCTATGTACAATTAAACAAGATGGCTGACTATTATATTGTGATCAAAGAACAAGAGCTAAGTGTTGGAGCTGTTTCGAAAAGGCCCCCCCTGCAGATTTCAGTGTGTACATTTAACCACAAAATAGAAGACACTCATTAGTTTTGTGTACATTTCAACACACACTGCAGAAATTCATTTCCTACTGTTGCCAAGAGACAGACCTTGTACTGTCTGTAATGACTACAGATTTCAGTCCAATAAGTAAATAGGCATTCGCTTCTTGTGAAATAATGCAGTTGGAGTTTGCCCTCATATGTATGGCAAAGCATGAAATGCGACACACAGCAGCTCCGATTGTGGTGCGATTCATCCTCATATAAACATGACTAGCCAGCTGACATTAATTGGCAAAGCTCCGTTAATGAATCCTTAAATCAAACCCTTATTACTGCTAGGGTACTGTAGACTAGCTCTTAACGCACATGATTCACTTGCATCCATATTTGTCCAAAATGATCCCGCTTTTCTTCTTGCTGGCTTATTGATTTTTTACAAAACTATCATTTGCATCCCACTGTACATAAAATGTATGGAGCGTACAGCACACACATATAAATATCACAAATTATATTTATATGTCGGTACCCTTGAATCAATAAATAATGTGCAATATCTGCAATATGTGCAAAGAATCAGTTCTGTTTCGAAAATCAAAGAACATTTGTTTGAAATAAAAGCAATTTGACACTGCAAATTGCTATTCTGAATCCTAATGTTGCTCGGCAGTTGAGTAAAATGGACGATATTAGCTGAAAAGGCACTTGTTTTTGGCATAAATTTGGCCTGCATTTCTCAGCGTTCAGCTGAATATTTAAGTCGCAGCGAAGCACCTTTCTGACAGCTCCTTGGCAAACGAGGGCATCACTTGAATTTGACAAACCCAATTAATGACAAGCAAATCGGTTCAGGGAATTGAACGAGAGATGTGCTACCCTTGCCAAGGTCTAAGCATATAAAATCATTAGGAGCATGCTCAGTTTTACTCCTGTGTGCTCCACGGTCCAATCTTTTCGTTTTTTTTTTTTTTGGCAGGTCTTATTCACATTACCTTTAACTTCCATCAAAGGCCATTTTTATGCTAATTTATGCTGCAATGTAAAACAAAAACACCATTGTGGAGCATAGTGTCCTATCGCTCGCGATAAAGCACATAGTATATCACAGCGGCTTTGAGGGACCCAATTGTTTAATTACATAAATGTGTTTTTTTTAATGTCTTTATCCGTTCATTGTAGAAGAGAGGATCTATTGCTCACGTTTTGCTTTGAGTCACTTCTGTCATTCTATCTGTAAATGTGCTCTACTTTCATTTTCAGAACACACAAAACACATTAAAGAGTCACTACTACCTATGTTATCCACTGCTGTATGTTTTCATGTGGATTTATACCGTGTGTCATACTTTATTCGTGTACGACTGTAGAGTAGCACATTACGTTTGTTCATTTAAAAAGAAATAGGTCACTGAATATCAGCCGTACATTGCCCTTTTAAATAAGGTGATTTTTGAAAGGGCATTAACCACAAACTACCTCTGACCGCAGAGCTCTGAAAAACGAGAGAAAATTATGTCAGATCAATGGGAGGAAAGTGCATACATTGCAATCCGAATACTTTATGTTATTGCAATCTTTGCACACCAATAATGTGATAGCAACAACAGTAGTAAGCCTAGGTCCTGTGCAGACCGGCATATAACACACACACACACAAAAAACATCCATGCAGGCTGATTATGAACCCGCAACAATTTCAGATAGAAATGGTCATACGATGTAGAAAATGATACCAGAAAACTATTTTTCTGCGCCGACCAAGAAAGCACGCTCGACTGAGCATGTAGGCCACGCTAACAAATGCATAACAACCCCGGAGGTGGAAGGACACAGAGTGTTCATCGACGTGACAGAGCCTTTGCCTCGGAGAAAACAGCTATGTGCCATGATTGGCAGAAACTCTCAATGTAAAAATGACTGAAATATATTTCATAAAAAATATGCAAGTATTTATGTGCCTTTGGTATACAAGGGTATACTATTATCTGTTTAACGGTTCAACCACTGAAGGGGCCTACATTTTTAAGCCAAACATTTCTACAATGGCTTTTGTTTTCTCTCAAGCCTACAATCAAAGACCTGAGCATCTTTTTAAACAATCATTAAATGGCTGCCATTATTAAGAGGTGACAGTGACTTGAGTTGGAGATGAGCTTGGGCTAAAAAGGCCAGTTGCTTCGTGGTAGACGTGAATGGAAGGCTAATTGCGGCGCGTCATGCTTGCTGCCTTGTTGACGATTGTGAATGACGTCCAAAGGAATCTGGGGCTATCGAGAGGACACGGATCAATCCTCCGTTTTGGGATTGGAGTGGGTCTGAAAAGCACCCTGTGGGGGCGAGGGGGGGGGGCTCACTCTTTAAGCAAGTTCTCAAGACCTTGTATTTAACTATCAAGGTTACACAACTAACCTACTTTTCTCCTGCCTCTGATGGCCTGGAAATAAAGGATGCCTTAGTAGCTAAAACATAGTTTCACCATGATTATTTAGTTAGTTATTCGTTGTCATTCATTGAGTTATTTAATTTGAGTGTTCTCGCATTTCTATTCACCTTAAATATGAGGGGGTGGGAGCTAACAGGCCAAGACTGACTGTTTTAAACAGCTGCACTAAACTGAAGGGAACACATTACTTCCCAAAGTAATGCCCTTATAATCCGAACCTGCCGCATGCGGTCGCTTGTTTTCAGTATTCCTCGCGACCCAATGAATTGTTCTTCTGTAAATGTTCTGCAGGATGATTTCTTCTGAAGATGTTTAATAGCAAGTCGTGCCTTTTGCGTTGTGAATTATGCCACTGCCATTGTCACCCGTAGTCTTGTGAACCAATGCATAGCCATTGATAGTATTGAGGGGAGGTTTTAGTCAGCAGGGTATTCTCAAACGGATCGCTCAGTTGAGACTCCTCTGAGTGAGCAGGTGCATAAGGTGTGTCTGTGCCAGTTACATTCCATGCTGCACTCTCCTGAATTGAGAGAACATTGTAATGATAGGGGATGCCTACAAATATGATTACGAATAACAAATTGGGAGTAATATAAAAATATTGGAATAAAGGTAAAATATAAGACAGACTGAAACTGAAATTTCTAATTATAAAGGTTGATTTGTCCTGTTTTAGAATAAAATAGAAAAAAAACAGACTTACTTGATTTGTTGATTGGGTTTCCTGCTGTAACCAGATCGGTTACTCATGGCATCCCTGTTATTAAGTGTTCTCAGAACAAGGCACTTGTGTATTGTGAAACACTGATGTTTCATGGTCATTTGTGTTGGTGTGAGGTGGTGTAGTAATTCCATAATTCTTTGAGAAAAATGATGAAGTTAAGAATAAGAAAAGACAACTCATTAGGGTTTTGTGGGCCCAGGTTTCCCCATCCCTGTCTCATAGGTGGAAAGTCCAGCAGTCAGAAAGTAAAGGTCCTGCCATGTTTTTATTCCACCCATGAACTCAGCCAGCTGATTTCACTAATTAGTTCTATCAACTGGCTGAAGAATTATGCTAATTGGCAAATCCAGGTGATTGGAACAAAATACTGGGGAGGACTTTTACTTTCTGAACATGGATTTTCCACCTCTGCCCCAGCTGTATATAAGCCGGCTGCATCAAACTGTAACATTGCCATTGAAATAGACCCAAATAGACCCAACTAGACCCAACCCAAAAACAGCTGTCCAGCCAGTTGTTTTTGATGTTTCTTTGCCCTGGTTTATTTGCTTAGCAGTGAAAGACTGTGAAATTCTGTATTCAAAATGCTTCCCTTTGTTTATGACTCTGGCTATTCAGTGGACGTTGAAAATCCTTTGATTGCGGGGGTCACGGCTGCATTAGCACGCACGCCCCCTCTCCCCGCACAGCTGCCAGGGCTGTGACTGTGACCGTCACTCTCTGTGACTGTGAGCCACTTCCTCTTGTGGGCGGTTGCATTTTCCCCCGAGCGAACAGTTTCCAATCAGCGGGCACGCGGGCGCTGCCTCCTCGAAACCGCCACTTTAACGGCTTCTAACCACTTCCACTTCCTGCGCCTCTCCCTGAAGCCCCACGCATGTGCGTGGAGTCTCACATGCTCACAGCGCTGCTTCCACACTCACGGGGCACATGTCATGGCACAGGAAGGGCTACCCAAGGCCTTCGCTGAGCTGAACACGAGCGCCCAAGGCCAAAGGACGTGCCTTGTGCAGCCCTCTGGCCCAATTGCACGTATGTAGGTCACAGTGTCAGATATTTGATTTCACAATTTAAAAAAATTATTTAATTATAGCTATAATTTAATTTCATTTAATATACAGCAAAGCCATGGGTTTTCCCTGGTTTTGCTGTATACCTCAGAAGGATTTTTAGTTTCTACTAAAAGAGTGTTTTTTTTCTCCTGGTTGTGAATTGTGCATTAATCTGTAGTTTGAAATAAAATAAGCTAGCTAATAAACATCACACACTGCACATATGCAGGCCTATATGCAATGTACTGTCAACGAATGCCCCCGTCAATGGAAGCGCAAAGCTATGTGTAACATTCACTAACGTCTCTCCTTTTTAAACAGACCCACATGTCAAAAACAGCCAGATCACACTGCTTAGTGAATTAGCATTTTTTTTTACAGCCTCGGATACAGATCGGATAGTATTGGCGAAACTCAAGAAAACTCAACCCATCACTCAGCGCAATGTCATATAATGCAGTATAGGAAATTCATCAGCTAGGTCTGCGCTAAAGCAAATAACTCCTTTACTGTTTCTTGAGGGGATTAATGGCATTAATCGGTTCCTTTTGCGCGTGTTCAGAAGCCGTGCAGAAGAAATCAGGCTCTTTTTCATTTCATGTTACACGGCCATGACGGAAGACCGCTCTTGGATTGAAAAGTTGGAAGGGTTTGAGTATGCGCCCATTAACAACCCAGTTAATCTTATAAGACCGTCTCAGATGGGAAATGTCAAGTCAGCAAGAACTACGAATGTGAAAAAAAAGAAGCATTTAGTGAAATCCCATCCGGATGCAGAATGGGCGCTGGTGTCTGAGATGAACTGATCAGCTGACTGCTGGAGATTCCCCCCTGCTGTGACTCCATTAAAATTTCCATTTTGGATTTATTTTACACTCACAGCCGCAAATATACTTAGGTGCACATGTAGCGTACATGATCAGATACGTGCACACAAATACATATAGTACATGCCAACAGACCCACACGCACATGCACAAACATGCACGCACACACACACACACACACACACACACACACACGCATACACACACACACACACATACACATGCACACACACACACACTAAGCAGAGTACATACTGTATGGTCCCTATTAGACCCATATGTACTCTGTTAGAATTGAATTAACACTGGACATTTTACATCAAAAAGACTAAAACATCAAAAAAATCAATCAACCATTGATTCAATCAAGAATCAATACACCTTTATCAGCGCGCCCAAAAAAACGGTTTCACTGGAATTAACATATATTAACATGTAGACGGTATTGTAGACATCTGGAACTATCTAAATGACTAACATCTAAATAGTTTCATTTTTAGTTGGTCTTGCAGTGCCCACATTCCTCAGACCAACACCCACAGACTTCTTGTTGACTTTAATATGTTGTAAAGGCGCACCCATGCCCCTCCCTGGTTCCTCCCAGGGCCTTGCCCCTCCCTGGTGGCCCAGGGCCGGTGCACAGTGACCTCTTTCACTGCACCCGCACGGTATATATATATAAAATCTGATTTATTTTTTATTTTTGAATGGCTAGTCATATAAAGTGCCTCTCAGAACAAGGTTAGTTTGGAGAAAAAAATAAAACAAAGACAACTCGGTAAGAAAGAAATGGTCAAATAAAAACTTAATTTAATTCATAAAGTAGTACTTTAACCTGATAATTAGAACGACAGTTTGTGTGGACGCAAGATTGCCCTAACCCTGGGCTTTTTCACGCCCCTAGCCTGTTTGTTTGAACCCTAATGGAACCCCAGCACATGCCGTTTACAGCCGGAGATAAAGGCCGTTGTGGAATCAGGCAGCTCTAGAATCCTTGCCGAAGGCTCCATTGTTTTGTGAGTCCCATGAGATTGCACAGATATTTCACTCAGGGTCTGAATACCTCAGCACATTATTGGTTCTCTTCTTAGCTTAAAAGGTATTCAGAATTGCTCTGTGAGGCCATAAAGTCCAGGTTAAGTGTCTGGGTGCTTGTACCAAGCGCTTATAAATTACCTCATGTAAGGGCCATTAACAAGGTGCATGCGAGGTTAACTAAACACTTTCTGCAGGGTTCTACAGGGTTCATGTTCAAATGCTTTAACCTTCAGAAATGTTCAGGTTAACTTCCAGTAAGTTTCACATGTTAAAAAAAAGTATTGTACAGTTATCTCGTACTGATTATTATACAGGTCAACCCTTGAGGCGCCTTTCTATGAGGATTTGTTATTTAACCCTGGAATTACCCTGGGTTTTTTTGTAAGGTCTAGAAGTATGTCACACTGACTCTCAGTTTACAACCTAGAATTAAGAGTTCAGAGCCAGACTTTGCAGGGGTGCATATTGGGAAAGAGTTACCTGAGCAAAGCTTAGATACCAGCTAGCGTGACTAGTATCTATTTTACTTATACGTCACATCAGAAGGAGCATTACTGTGGTGCCAACAAGCAAGCAAGTTTCTCAAATTTAGAGCTGCATCTAAATTGAGAAATTGAACTTGTCGGCCTGTGAGAAAGAGCACCAGTTTTGGGCTTGGTGCTTAGGTTTTACACCAGCAAATTAGTCATCGCTGAACCAGCGCCGTCTTTCACGTGTTGTCTGTCACAGTCACACCGAAAGTACAGACTCTTGGTAAATCAGACTCAACACCTCTTAAAAAAAACTTATCACCTCAGAATTAGCTTCAGGCAGTAAGGAGGATAGAAACTAGCAGCAAGCAGCTGCACATTTAGCTAACACAGTAGATAAAGCTAATAGAGCCACAGTCACATTGGTCAGAATATCTTGGCTTCATCCCCGTTGTCCATGTTCAAATTAGCTAAAATATAGAAATAATTAAAATAAAAAAGGACCAATTATGATTATGATTATTTTTTAAATATTGGATGAGAAAATAGTTTTACACTCACAACATACCTGTACTAAGCAGGCTTTATTAATATAGTGATGATATTTTTCATTTTGATGTTTGATAAAAAGCAAGGCCTTTCTCTTGAAACTGACTTTGTAAATGGCAATTGGCGTTCATTGTCATTTTTGTATTGATTAAAGGCCTTCGATATGAGATACATCTCTATTACACAATAATAATAATAATATTAATAATAATTTTACAACATAAATTAAAACTAGTATCATCAGAAATTAAATATGGTGCTTACTGGGCTCTTATGGTGTGGCATTTGGCCTATACCTGCACTGACCTACATTTTTCTAAAAACAGATGAGGTCCATGTGGAGATTCAACCCACAACCTTTTCCCTTCATTCTAGTAATTCCACACATGTTGTCAACATTCTCCGTATTGCATTACCTGACATAATTTCTTAAACTATTTTTAATTGTTATTAAAATAATCAACACATTTAAGTTTCTGTTTCGTTACTACTTGGTAAAACCCTGCGTCATGACGGTGTACTATTGTTTTAGTATATGAGAACTAATGGTAAATTCAGCATTCTAAATTGCAGGCTTGGTTTGCTTTAATGCCATACAAAAATGAGGTGAGCAATGTATTTGATGAAAGAAAGTTTATATTGTGCGGCGCAACAAGAATGCTTGTGCCACACGAACAGTGTGATCTTCTTCAGGAAACAGGTAGCGTAATGCTAACCACACAAATCAGGGTATGCTACACTTTAACATTTAACTCTGCTAAAATGTTTTTTTATATTCATTTTTAACTTTTATATTCATTGGACACATCAACATGACTTAATGTATTCATTAAATGTGATGTAAGCATGATTATATTCCTCAATTCACTAAATCATTTTTAAACATTACATTTTAAACAGTGAGTACTGTAAAGTTGGAGACAGAGCAGCCAGCAGATTCTGTTTTAAAAAAGCTCCCACCTTCAGTCAAACTTTCAGGCCACACCTTTTCCTGTTTCCTGGATCTTTCAGTCATATTAACAAAAACTTACATCTGGTTTGATTGAATTGCATATGACCTTAAATTGGCATTTCGTTGAATCAGTTTAATTTGACTTATACTTATTTCAGTACAACTTTAAAATACTATTCCATGTTTTTAAATTGTAATCTCTGAATTTGAACAAATTCAGCAAACCCTGCAATGAACTAGTTCATATTTCTAACCAAACTCTCAGTGTTGTATAGGTTATTGCGTCCGCTAACCTTTAATATACCTGCCAATCCAACACACACGTGCACAAGCGCAGTGTGTGAGACACGGCGCAGCAAAAAAACCGACTGCGGTTGATGCTACAGCTCCATCCTCTCATGTTCCCTTTCTGCTACAAGGTCGCCGAGTTTAAGCAGGAAATCGCAGCTGAATCTTAACGGGGCCCAATCTTATATCGCTATAGGGTAGTGGCGCTTCATCTAACGGGATAAAAATCTGAAAGGCTGATGGTAAAGCCTGCTGTCACAGGGCCTATGTATTAAATATAGAACAGACAGAGGCACCGAAGGGGGATACAGTTGCTTCCCAGGTACAAATAGCAGAAGAAAAATGAATAATTCAGAGGTGCTAATGCAAGATGCACTGTGGCGGTGCCCTTGAAGTGCTGCTTATGGTGGTGGTTCTGTGCCACCGTTTCCATGGCGCCCCGCTTCATTTTAGCCAAAACCATGGCCAAAGAGCCGGAGCCTCCCAATAAGACAGCGGGTGAGAATTGAAGTCGGGGCCAGGGACAGTTCTGCAAGAAAAATGAGACCTGGGAAAAGTGTTTGCTTGTAAAAACTTAGTAGCTACTTCCAAGCTCGATGTGCAGTAGTTAAACTGAAACTATAAGTGCCTACGTATTTCTTTCACAAGATAGCTACCCATTGCCAGAAACATTTTGTTGGTCTTTTGCTTCTGTTATCATGTTTTTTTCACACAAACACAAACACACATAGTGCCCAAAGGAGATGTATGTGGACAAAGATATTCGATGCATAATCCCGGGAACTGGTGATCATAAACATATACAGTGAAACAGTTCATCATAATAATGTCATATCATCTGTCTGGGAATTATGAACTAGCCAAAATACCTAAATACATAGGGGATTAGGGGAATGACCTATGAATTTCAATAATTGTTTATTGGATTAAGGGCGATATGCAATGGAGTGTTTATAGGAATGTGCTCCATATAAATTTTTTTTTATTTATTTGTTACTTGATTAATGCAATTTCTTCGAAATTTCAGCAGTTATTCAAAATGATTGATTTTGAGGCAAAGGCAAACCGGTACAGACAAATATTTTTACTGGAGCATGCAATGCGTGTTGACATTGTCTTCTCTAGGCAGTAAATAAGTATAAATAATCTATACTGTCACTGCAATGACGGAAGATGAATCTTACATAAATTAATGACACTTTTCGTGTCTGTGAAAGATTAACATATCAGGGCACATTTTTTGTCACACAACACATTCCCTCCGTTTAATTATCTAACACAGACGTTTGCCACTCAGAATATGATCAGAAGGTCTTGTGTTGTCAACATGTTTTCAGAAAAAACTAGGTGGTGTTACAAATTGTGACCAAAATTCACCATTATGTTTTTCATGCTGAAGGAAATGTTTTTTTTTTTCAGCTGAGCTGAATGTGGCAGAGGCCAGGGGGGATGGAAGAGAAAGCGTTTATTTGTGTGTGCGTGTGTGTGTGTGTGACAGAGCTCCTGCTGAGTCTCCAGGCTACTGTGGGTGGGGTACAAGTCCCCCTCCACCACCGCCCTCAAACAGCTGAGGCCACAGTGATCACCTTAACACACATCCCATCCTCAAACAGTATGTGACCTCAATTACACCTACGAAGGCATAGAACACATTTATATTTATGGGGAAGACTTATCAAAACCAATAATTGTATACATAATATTTTAAAAAATATTCTTAAAAAGAATGGCTTCAAACACTGACCAGCGAATTAAAATGTTCAAACTGGTATCCATTACAAAAAGTACGAATAAAACTGTAAGTTTGTGTAAGATGTAATTATTTTACTGGCATTTGAAAAACATTTGAAAAATAAAAATTATATTCTGTATACTTGCAGTGTGGTGTCATTATTTAAAATACATGTAGATTTTATTATATGCCTAAGAATATGTCATAATGCATAGAATAGATTACAAAAATAGATTACACTTTAGGGAGTTCTTGGCACAAATATTATTTATTGTTGAGCACTACAAAAGCCTATATACAGTGCCCTCCACTATTATTGGCACCCCTGGAAAAGATGAATAAAAAGGGTTATAAAAAAATTCACCGTTTGGTGAATTAGCTTAATCTCACACTGAAAAAATGATAAAAATCGAACCTTTAATTGAAGTAAATTTATTATGAGGAAAAAAATCCCTCATCAAGAAATTTTTATTTTTAACAAAACCATGTGTGCCACAATTATTGGCACCCCTGCATTTATATATAGAATAAAATAATCATTTTTAATATTTGGTCACATATCTTTTGCATGCCATGACTTCCTGATGTCTGTGACCCAACAAAATCAAAAAACATCTTATTTTCTGGTACTCTTACAAGCAATACTATAACTGAATGGAATTCTATGGGAATTGGGGGGTGGGACTAGATTTACCTGTAAATTACACTGGAACAGTATGGAACATGTGGTTGGCTAAATGGCTCTAAGTCATCAAGGGTCTGACGTATCAATCAAGTCTTAAACCATCACTTTGCTGCCAGAAATACAGTAGATATGGATGGATAACTTGAAGGGTTTCTTCTCCTGACTTATTTTTCCATAGAGTTCAATAGGAAAATTTGTCAGGAGAAACAACCCTTAAAGTGATCCATCCATATCTACTGCATATCTGGCATCAGAGTGATGGTTTCAGGCTCATACCGCAGACCCTTGGTGATTTACAGCCATTTTACCAACCATGTATTCCATACTGTTCCAGCATAATTTACAGCTAAATCTAGTCCCACCTCATAGAGGATTCTCATAGAGATCCATTCAAGTGCAGACGAGTACCAGAAAATAAGATATCAAGAGTTTTTTGATGTTGTTGGGTCACAGACATCAGGAAGTCATGGCTTGCAAAGAATATGCAACCAAATATTAAAAATTATTACTTTATTCTATATATAAATGGAGGGGTGCCTATAATTGTTCTGTGTGGTTTTGTTAAAAATAATTATTTCTTGATGAGGAATTTTTTTCCTCATAATAAATTTACTTTAATCTTTACCAGGGGTGCCAATAATAGTGGAGGGCACTTTAACTACCTTAATTTTAACATTCATAAACATTCATTAATTACATAATCAATCAAACATTTAAAGCGACTTATTATCTCTGACATCAGAGCTTATGGAGCATGCAGTCCATCATAACAACTCATTCTCATTTAGAATAAGTTAAGAATGTTCATGTTCATGTTAAGTAATTAAAATGTTTTTGAAAATAGTTAGGAGTCATGAAATTCGTAATAAGGCATTATGAATGCTGAAAACCCTTTCAGGCAGTTATGTATATATACTGCAGAATATGTTTACCAACAGACATAATTGCATGCTTAAATTGTACAATACGTAACATTTCACATGAATGTGAATACGACAATATTTGAAGCAAGTTGCAGAATTTCACATCTAAAATTCAGCTTTTGGAACTTCACATTTTGGACACTTCACATGTATAAGGGAGGTTGTGGCTTCACCACATATAGCTTTTTTGCCATAACCTCACACCTATACGTTTTGACTGGAATTCATACGGAGGACATTCAATGAAGACACTGACAATATGAGACCTATATTATAGCTTTGAAAAAAAGGAGATAACTGGAAAATTAGCAATACGCAAATACCTACAGAAATATCTCCTGTTCTTGTATGTGTGTGTGTGTGTGTGTGTGTGTAGGGGGAGGGTGGGTGGGTGGGGGGAGTTATATTTTTGCAAGTGATAATGAAGTGTCTGGAGCAGTTAAGTGGCAATAGACACGACAGTGAAGGGAAATCAAAGTTGGAGTGATGCTGGAATACGCAATGCTGAGCTCAGAGGAGTGTGTGTGAGAAAAAATAACTGTGCTATTGGGAAAGCATCTGGATGAGTGGCTCACAAACTGTACTCCTGGCCTGGACTCAACCAACATTCATCCATAATTGTGACTCACAATAAATAGTGTTAGTTAGTGTTAGTTCTTATCTTTAACTACTGTATACAGTTTGCTATACAGCAAGCTCAACCATCGTGAAAACATTCCCAACTGTGCCAGTGAAAAACACATACACATTTCAGTTGGTCGAGAACGAATGTTGATTGATGTCGGACTCGTATGGTACTTTTCGGAAACATGCTTTTATTGCAAATGGCGGACCAAGTACAGAAATTGAGAAGCTATATACATTTTTGAGTAAATGTTAGTCTCTGATAACAACATAGCCAAGTCGAAGAGGAAAGGACTTTCTTTTCACACATGTATATAAAATAGCATTAGCTAAAGCAATCCAATATAACCATGAACATAACTAAATAAATATATAGTACTATTAAATACATTTAAATATAATTAAATCATTATGACTATGCATTCCATAATTCATACTTAAGGCTAAATTTAATCCTTAATAGCATTTACTATAGTGCCTAGTCAACATCAATTATTATTCACAAATGACCTAAATACCGGCATGACAAAACAAATGTGTTAAATATTATTAACATGTATTGCAGTACCTGTTATAAAATCTATCTTAACATCTATTATCCCTTATAATTGACTTTGGGACAAACACTGTAAAAAATTTAGGAAAGGTTTAAAACAGTGTTAATTAATGTTTGATAAGAATTCAGCATCAAGTCATGCAGAAGGGGTTGAATACTGTGTAGTTTAGGGTGGGCACAGTATTCATTTTGAAAAAAAACAATATAGTTTATGTATATATTATACATATCCACACGCCCACACGCACGCACAATGTCAAATGTCTTTTATACAGTTTATCATGGTCTTGGCTGCACGAAAGTATTAAATGGCTATCGGCACAGGCAGAGATTAAGATGGCTGCAGTATTAGAAAGCCGCAGGAAAGTCATTACGCCCTCCCCCCACATTCAGTATAATAACTGCAATTAAAAGACATCTGCTGCTAATATAGCGGTGGCATTGGATGCTGGCAATCAGACATCATTATGAGCTAACATACCCCCCCGCCCCACACACACACACACACACACACACCAAAAGCAAAGCCCTTTTCCAGAACTCATTTGGTTCGCCTCAGTGATTAATTCTATTCAAACGTTAGCTCATCCTGACAAACAGAATCTGACACAGTTGCGGAGTAGGGTGTAGGCCGAGAATTCTAGAGGAAACCATGGTTGATAAAGTCTCCCAATTTGATGCAAAGCTCTGCATGAGCTGCCAGGGCTTGTGGAGCGAATGAACAGGGTCGGAAGTTAAGGAGAGGAACTCACCCTCTCAGATGGTAAATAGAACCAATCACCCAACCTCTCCCCTCCACCCCCCGCCAAATGCCTAATTAAACAGCCAACAACGGACATTGAATAAAAGCCATCGTGGTTGGCCCCCCATTTTGCTCACTTTTACCAGCTCGGGTGAAAATAACAGGCTGACAGGCTAAAATTATCTTTTACTTCGGAATGCCATTCAAACCGGCGGTGTGAAGACTGCTACTTCATTAAGCAAAATGTGTAAAATCACAGTTCACTCTCTGCAACACCCACTTGTTGATGTTTTTTCTGATCAGAACGTATTGAAATAAGACATTCCTGATGCCAGTTCAGAGAAACCATATGTAAATGAGTGTACTGACATATCTGTATTCACTACAGTGTGCTATCATCTGGCAATAGTGCACGCAATACGTCATACAAGTCAGGTAAAAAATGTGTTATTCTGATCCACTGAGTGTTACGTACGGAAAAATAATTGAAGCATTTTCTCCACTTTTTTGTAAATTCCTCTGGACAAGCGTAATGTCATGTAATATCCTTGTAATGTGTGATACCTCCTCAGTAAATCTGGCTTCTTTGTCTCACAGTGAAATATAACAAAAATATTCAAGCACCTTGCTTGTGCAAAGAGAGAAGGAGGGATTTGGCAAATATCAAATACCATGCGGCGGGTTTCGAAAGATAGAATGGAAAGACCAAGAATGGCACAAAAGAAAAAACAAACAGAACATAAATACAACAGACAGCATCACAACAACAAGAACCCATGTGATGGGGAAACCTTCTTTGTCTAGAGACAGAATCTGTGCTTTACTTACATTGCTGGACCTTGCAAGCAATCTCTAGCTTGAATTTACAAACAGTGCGTGGCTTTCTTTTATGGCGCATACATTTCACTGTTTAAGGGCGGTTTGGTAACTGTGCCTCTTTCTGCTTGCTTGTCACAAGAACCCCAAACACCTCCCATCGTGTGTGCTGGGGTTTGGAGTGCTTCCGACAAGCCAGCAGAAAGGGACACAGTCATCAAAAGATACGAATGTAGTAGGTGAAACCTCTGTGGGCGTGGCTTCTGCACAGGGGTGTCATAGTGGGGGGAATAGTGTAACTGGCTACCCAGGGCCCCAAGGCGAGAAAGGGGCCCTCAGAAGGCCTGGAATTAAAAGTTTGGTTTGGGAAGGGGGTCCACAGAGACTGCATTTGCATGGGGCCCAGAATTTTGTGCCACATCCCTGCTTCTGCAGCTTATCCAGCGTGTCTAAACAATTTTGAAGTAATCTGAATTACCTTTGGAAGTAGATTCAGCCTTGCTGGACCCTACATGCATAAACGGAGCTTCAGTGGGTGCCAGGCATCCATGACCAATAATGTAGACATGCCTCAATATTGAATATAGGAATATTGCTACTGAAATACTGACATGTTGAATAAATATGTTATGAACAATTACCAACTATTCCCATTTGTAATTTGCTTTAAAATATGTTTTACAGACAGTGCACAAAGCGTCGTACTCCCCATTCCACTGCCCAAGTAGAATGATCCCTTCTCATGGCATCATGCATTTTCAAGCACCAATCAGAATGTGACTGACACGTCCGTAAACTGTAATTAAAATTTAGTGCAAAAAAAGTACAGTTGCGTGTAGCTGGACCATAGAGCTGGAAAACGGCAGCGATCTAGTCTGCGATGACCATTGGAGCAAAATTTTAAAAAGTAACATATGTACCACTGACACATTATTGATTATTATTATTCAATAAAATTGATAAATGGGCCATCAGTGACTTTAGTTTAGTTTAGTAGTAGGTGGGTGCTACACATTGGTGGTGGTAGAGGCGAGTTTCCCCCTCATCATTGTAAAGCGCTTTGAGTCACCAGTTTGTGAGAAAGGCACTATATAAATGCAAGGCATTATTATTATTATTAGTAAGTGAACAAGTTAGACTAAAATGTGTACTATGCAGGATTTTTACCTTGAAAATATTATAGAATAAGCATGCTCATATGTAGTCATATCTACACTGCCTGGCCAAAACAAAAGTCGCCATTGCACCTGTCATGCATAGTGCCCACTGTACAAGCCTCTGGAGGCAGTGTTATGATCTGGAGTTGCTACAATTGGCCAGGTCTAGGCTCAGCAATGTTATGCTGCAATAAAAGTAAGTCAGCTGAGTACCTGAATGTACTGAATGACCAGGTTATCCCATCAATGGGCATATTCCAGGACGACAATGCCAAGATTCATTGGGCTCAAATTGTGAAAGAGTGGTTCAGGGAGCATGAGGAATCATTTTCACACATGCATCCTGACCTTAACCCCATTGAAAGTCTTTAGGATGTGCTGGAGAAGACTTTACAGAGTGGTTCGACTCTTTCGTCGTCAATACAAAATCTCGGCCAGAAATGAATGCAACTCTGGACGGAAATAAATGTTGTGACGTTGCATAAGGTTGTCGAAACAATGCCATGACGAATGCACGCCGTAATCAAAGCTAAAGGCGGTCCAATGAAATATTAGAGTGTGCAACTTTTTTTTTGGCCAGGTAGTGTATGGTGCACTGGCAATCTCTGTCTTTGCACACATTTGCCGAATCTGTACTCCTCTGTCTGTACTTATTATTCTAAGATTATGTGTTCTGGATGTTTCTGGGCATGACGCTCTTTTCTGTGTGGAGAGGGGTGGTTGTGGCTAGAGCCTGTGGGGTGGAATCAGGTTTCAGCAGAGTGTTTGTAGCTAGCTAGCTACTGCAATGGCACAAAGAAGAAGCACAAATACAGCGAAACCAAGCAACAAGCCGACAGAGCACATTCAATAAGCAGAGTCAATCTAGGATTTGCTTTTCTTCGATGAATACAGCTGAAGTTCATCATGGGGATGAAAAACGATGTGGAGTTGGGGTGTTTTCTGTTGGACCTGTAAGTAAAGTTACCTCTAGCTATCCAGCTAGCTATGTTAGGTAGGTAGATGGCTGAAGTCAGATACCTTGAGTGGACTGTGTTGAGGATGGAAGAGGAGGATTTCTTTGATTGTACACAGGACCACAGCAAGGCTAAAAATCCTCCATAGTAAACCTTCAAGGTCAGATCGTACACACACGTATAGGCACATGCAGGCTACCATTGCCTATATAATTACATTTAAAGTGCATTTTTGTGTCTTTTGCAGTAGCCTAACGGAACAAATTAACCTAGCTCCGTGATAGAACATCAGAATTTCCATAGGGAAGGTCTGCAATGATAGAAAATGTTGATTTCAAAAATTATTTCAAAGTGATAGTTGACAAGCTTAACTTGCTGAAGTTCAGCAGGCAAGCTAAAGAATATGATGCAGTTAATAAAACTTGTTAGCTAAACACTTGGCTAAGTATAAAGCTAAGCTGAAGGCATGTAACCTATTATTAATTATATAGCTACTTAGCAAGCAAGGTAGCTTCAACATTGTTTGAACAGGAAAAGTTACCAGATACTGATTCCAAACATTGGGCTATTTTACTATCTGGCGCTTAATCCAATGTATTTCTTTGTCTAAGAAACTCTATTCCCAAACCTGGCAACACTCTATAGCAGACATCCTCAATCTGTCATAGTTTTGAGTGGTTTTAGCGTTTAGCTCTATTCCTTTCCACTCCTGCTTCACTAATTTGAGTTTGCCACATCCATTTGGCAAAATTGTTTTTACTCGTGCAGATTTCGCTCTGCCTGCTATTTCTCATGCACTCATTGGTTCTTAGGTCCGCAGGCGTGTTGATTGCGCTCGCTGTTGCACCTGTCGAACCGTATTTAGGTTCTTGATCTTCGGACAAACGGCACTTTAGTGTCATCTATACATGAGAGCCGGTATTCGGTATGAACAGTACTGTTCAAGAATTATCTGCGCACATCTCGTAGATAATCTCTTGCTTGAACTAATTAAAGGAGGTTCGGGTTTAGCGTTATTTTTTTTATCACGGAAGTGAGAGCTTAGAGCTGTTTTTTTCTGCAAATCTGTGCAGTTTATTTTCGCCCTCTCTTTTTCTACGGAGTTTTAGAACACAGCGCCCAATTTTGGGACTGTAGCTGCTGACTCCTTTTTGTTATTCTCATTCTAGTTTAGTTTCTGAGCTTAGAAGCTATTTCTTGCTACTCCTTCTCCACAGTTCGGATTCCTCCTTTGGAGGTTCTTGTTTTAGTTGGGATATTCCCTTGGAGTAACATTTTCTTTCTGTTCGTTTATTTTTTCCCTTCCTTAGTCTCGTAGAGATTCATTGGCGATCTCACCGTCCCGTGATCTTATCCAGAAAGGCCCAGTTTGGGTGTATGCTTTTGTTCTGTCCAAGCAGTTACACACCTGCCTCTACTAATCAGCCACTAGAGGACCTTGATTAGTAGAATCAGGTGTGTTGCTGCTTGGTTGGAACAAAAGCCTGCACTCGATTATAAGGAGCGTCTCTCACAGCTTGCTCTCCTCATCATTATGAGAGAAATAACCTAAAATATTCTGGACAAACTTATTGATACATTTTGCAGAGGAAATAGAGAAAAATGTGAATCGGCAGGCTTGGCGCAGTATGGATTTGTAAAAGTTTTAGACCTTGCCAATTTGATTTTGTTGTTGTGATATTGTTTCTTACCTAGGCCAAATAAAATGGTAGGCACTAAATAAATGCGCCAAATTTCAGCTAAACACTATACTATTGTTGTTGTTGTAGCTGTTGACATGCAAGTTATTTTACTGTAACGTCACCATGCTTGTTTACAATGTTCCTTAGAAAATATATCTTGGTTGGGCAGGCCTTTATGATTTCAGGTTCTTGCACCCATGTGCAGGAAAGGCAAGTTCTGCCCCTGCCTATATGTTATAAACCACTGTGAAAGTGTGAATTACTCTAATTTCTGTAGTGCACAGCTGGCTACATCCACCAAACCTAATTTAGATGAGTCCAGTTGTAACCGCAGGCCGCATAAATCCTCAATCAGTTTTCAAAACGAGCATGTTCATCCATTGAAAGAATACACACCCATCAGCCAGCTTGCGCTTCTTCCCGCCCAATCCACTCGGCACAGCTGCAGTGCTATGGAACTTGTGTAGCTGATGCAAAAAAGCTTTTTACCTGGATTGGAAACCTCCTGGGAAAATTACGTTGCTGCTGGAAGTGGTCTTGGTTAAAGTTAAATATAACGTCTCAGCACAGCGGTGGGAACGCTGTGCCGTACAATAGGGTGTTAAATGCACTAAATGTAAGGCGCTAGATGTTAGACTTGAGTTCTGACCTACTGTGGTCATTACAAATCCAACAGCACTTTTCTAAAGAGCAGGGGTGCTAACACTGGTGCATTAGTAAAATTACCACAACTAGCTGTCTTTACCACCCCCTAACTGTGGCTACACAATCCCTGGTATTGCCTGACCACTTTTATCCTCCAGATCATCACTGCAAAAGAGAAAGGAGTTTCCACTTGAGTGGTGAGGCAGAAAATACTGCTAGAGCAACCCACCCTTCCCAAGTGACGCTAGAGCCAGTTGTGCACTAAATCATCTTCATCTAGCATGGTTTAGACTTTATCAGATCCACAAGGTGCATCACTGATCAATGAATACGTGCTGGAGAAGCCCAATCCACGTTGTTTTAATATGATTTATTTGTAATGTTGGTAAGACTTAAATATAATCTTATAAAACACTGATAACACCTTAATAATCAAGATGATTTTTAAAATTCATCGTAAATGTTGCCATAAGCACACATAAGATTACGATCAGCTTAAATCAACTGGTTTGCTTGATGTCACACATAGTTATGGTACATGTTACATGTACATGTGTACATGGTACACAACATTATGGTACTTGTTATAAGCTGGTAATAATGACATGAGTTATGGCTATTATACAGCACTTGAGGCTATTCATCATGAGGTTGAAGTGCTGTTGCAATCTCTCACTGGTTGTGCAACCAAAAATGACATTTCTCACTAACATTACAACCCACAATTAGTTATGTGAAGCTTATGTGCAGTGTAAGTGTTAGCTAATATTACACTTGAGGATACCCATTAAATGCAGTTCAATAAAGACCAAAATCATGATAAGTTATGATTAGAAAAGAAAAAGAAACAGTTTCAGTATAAGGACCTTTTTCTCTGTGTTGTAACTGGACCCCATAACTGATCCACTGTCCTCCTCATAACAGTGTATTTTTATCTTGTAATTTATGGCCGACTTGATCTGTCTTATTAACTTATTGTACAGTTACTGTATTTGAGTGCTTAAAATGTTACATATAATCCGAACACATCTACCAAATGCATAACAAGTTCAGCTTTATGGATTGTCCACCAGAGCAAGAGCGAGTCAGAAAAGACCTCGGGACGTATGTTAGTTGACAGCACAGCATCAAAACTGTCTGAGCATTTAATATTCCTTAGTGGGAGAGTGAATTGCAGTTCCCGCTGCGTTGCACAGAAATGGTCAAATCCTTTACTTTAATATGTTGCCATGGAAATCAACTGTAGCAAATCAGACACACACCACTGTGCGTTCGTCTCAGTGACAATGGAGTCAAGAATCTTATGACACATATGGGTCGGGGGATGGTGAGAGGAGGTTTAAGGGGTGGGGTTTGGCACTAAAACTGAATATTTGATTAGAGATTATGCTGATTAAACTAATTAATGGTTTGATTGTTGATATATAGACCGTAAACCAGCATCTGTGTACAAAAAACACTATCAGTTGACATTTTGTATTTCAGTAATCAAGAGAAATGGGGGTGAACTTAATTCAAACAGCAGAATTGTTAATACACAGTTTTCTGGAGCGTAGAGATGTTTCCCTCCTCTCTAATAGTAATTATTAAATTAGAATCGATGTTTCATTCTAAATCCATGCTCGCTTCGATGGATTATGCTAAACCATAGCAACCTTGAAATGTACTGTACTGTAGTATAGTACAAAAAAAATATTTCTGTATTTACCATTTCTCAGTGTAGCTGGTTGTCCTTCTGGCATTGCGCCCAATACAATGTCTAACAATGTACAGTTCCTTGATTACAGCTCAGTATTTCAGGTAGAAATATGGCAGTTATATCTTATTTTTCACACCAATAACGTTTCTTACAAATACATTAGGCTTAAGGTATGATAACAGATGAATATAGCAGTACAAAATGCACTGCAGTTGCCACATCTGTGTCAAATTACCATGGGAACCACTGAAAGGAGCCTTTTTTTTTTGCAGAAATGCAGCTTGCCTGTCATTGGGATTATCTCTTGGCAGGCTGTGCCTCCTCACCAGTCGTACGCGCAGGCGTGTGAAAAGCTTAAATCTTGAAAAGGAGGTGTGCAGCTGGCTTCTGCCAAACACGCCATCCACTGTTCAATAGTCACCAATTTATATCGGGAAATGCGTAGAGAAAACTGATCTCCAAGGAAAACAGGTATTTGACGGTGACCCCCTTAACTGTGAAGGCAAGCAGAATATTGCAGTGAGAACATTTAATGAGAACAGTGTTTCAGTATTTTCATAGTACATGGCTAAAGGTGGGCAAGACAGCAATTGGCATGACATGAAAAAGAATGTACATATTATTCTTTCATTCTCATAAAATTGCAGGCAGAGATTTTAGTTCCCAAACAAATTGGTGCCAAAATTATTGCCACCCCTGTTTTCAGTAGTTCCGGCGCCTTCCCTTCACAGGGATAACGCTACTGAGTATGTAACTGTCATGGTTCGTGGGTTTTTATTTTCTTTTCCGTTGCGGTTCTTGTCCTTATTTCCCGATTGAGAATCTATCTGATTTTTCCCACGTTCCGTTCCGGGGTTTGCTTTCCCTCATCATTGTTTTCACCTGTGCCTCTACCTGCGGGGTATTTAAGTTCCTCACTTCCGCTTCCCCGGTGCTTCTTTGTCATTCGACATTGCATTGAGCCAGGTATAGCCAGGTACTAGCAAACTTGTGATATTAAACGCTGTTTATGTTCACGGGGGACTTGCTATTAGCTTTTAGTTCAGGTATAGGTAATATTCCTCCTGTTAGCATTCTGTGCTATTTATTTTATTCTTTGCTGTTCTCTCTGAGACAGTTTTCTTAGTTTGTTTCATTTGTTTTACAGTCTTCCGGCCGTCCAAACTTATGTGCCGAAGGTGTTCTTTTCTTTGCTAAGTTTCCCGTTTTGGCTTCAGTATTGAGCTCGGGAGATTTAGTTTGTGTTTCACTCGTTATTCGAGTTCGCCCTATTTTGTTGGGTTGATTTTCGTTTGGCTGTTTAGCCACAAGGAAGTAGTTTCCTGTCTTTTCTTTTTTTGCATTTATTTTGTTATTCCCTTTATTAGTCCTCACTGCGTGAGTGACTTGTTTCTGATCCCCCTACATTCGCGTTTGATTATCTGCCACTAAAATCCATTACAGTAACAGTGTTTTATGAGATTAATAAACATAAAGTGGGGACATCTGACCATTCCTCTATACAAAATCTTTCAAGGTCCTGCAGGTCCTTGGGTTTACACTTATGGTCGGACTGTGCTCTTTAGTTCACACCGCAGATTGTCAATCAGGTCCAAATGACAAAACATTTATTTTGTGGTCAGTTAACCATTCGGTTGTTTTTGAGGTATGCTAAGGATAATTGTCTTGGTGGAAAATGTATTTATTTAACACAGCCTGTTAGCTCGTCTTTAGCAAGGGTGAAAATACTGTTGGTAGTATCTGTATATAATATATCTATAAAAGAGGGAGCAAGACAGGCCATAAAACTGAGGAAAGTCACATGATGCATCGTGGCAGCAGTCAACCGAGTAACAGAACAAGGAAAAGCTTTGCAGAATATTGATTCCATGCAGCACTCAAGCAGTGGATGATCTGGAAATTATCCATGCTCTATTTCACCATACAGTACAGTACTGTGACACCCTTCCCCCCATCTCAAACTGGAGATAGAGATATCCTCTCTGCACGACTATTTCCTACAGCATATTATCAAATATGTTAAAAACCAAAGGGCAATAATACAATTTGGAGAAAAAAAATGTTCTGGAAATTGTAGTGTATGGGCCTACCAAAGTGCTTCAGTTTAAATTCAGTATTTTAACATCTCTAGCTCATCCTGCTTTAATAATTTAGAAAATGAGCCAATGGACATGGGCTAACTACCATCCTAGGAACATCCTTCATCCAGTTAAGCACCTTTTTTGTTGGATAGGATTATGTTGTGTAGGAGTATGTTCCCTTACGAATATGGTGACAGACTCAGTATTTCTACAAAATGAGCTAAATTATTATTATTTTTAATTCAAATATGTGAGTTAAATTAATGGCTGAGGTTTTATTGAAAATGCATACTTGTAAACAGTGTTTATGAAGACTAGAAATGTATCTTGGCACATGAAGAGACATTGAATGAGTTTGTTTCTCAAGGTTGCCAGGTGTTTCTTGAGTTTACTTTTCCACGAAATTATGTATTTTAAACGAGCGTGGTAGGCTAAGTTTTATTTAGCCACTCATTGTGTAGTTGTGTGCGGGCGTTTTCCCACAGGCGTTTTGCCTACTTGCATAGCCTAGCGAAAAATTATTGACATCTTACATAAGAGATAACATCAGCGACAGTTAAATTGAACAACATTTTCCTTAATTAGCAGACAAACTTTGAACAGTTTCATGGACCCTTCTCATTTCATAGATACTATTTCCACAGTTCAGGATTTATTGTAGGTCTAGCCTACTCTATCTATATTTGACAACATATATCGTAAAATGTAGACAACATTTGACGCAGTTCGTACTGGATCAGAACAGCTATGCATGTTCCGAAGATATGACTGAAGACACGCAACTGTGAAAATGAATCGGATTCCAAGAATTGCCAAATGAGGTGGCATTGTGGCAAGTGTTGGACGTTTCATAACACAGAACACGCAGAGGGAGTGAGACAATCTACCCTATAACCGCAGCTAAATGTCCACTTAAACCGGTTATAACTTGACTGACACGAATGGTCAAATTACCTCGTTTTTTTCCTTCACCAAATCAGGCTAATCACATAATTCATAAATGTATTAATTTAAAAACTTCGTATTTCTAACACATTCTTGTACACAAACCGGCTTGGGGTTGCGAAGAGGAACGTCGGTCCCCCAGTGCTCTTCCTGGTCCAATAGAGCGCGACCCTGTTGTATGAAATTGCCCTCATCTGACCAATGATGCGAGCTTTTGTGGCTCACGTGACCACTTTTTCTCTTGTCTTTCTGCATTGGCAGAGCAGACTTCAATCTGGAGACGCAGACAGGAGTCGAAACTGCAGCCACGGGATATCTAAAGTGCACAAGTGGTCGGCTGTAAATACTTGAAAATACTAAATCATTGTAAATTAAACCGAGAATATATCAAATTTTAAACTTTGTCTCTCGAATGGACTTTTCACATGTGCTGCTGTAGCCTACACTTGTAAAATCTTGCGCACAACGCCTAGGCGTAAAACCTACATTGAAAAGATGAATTGTAAGTATTTTTTTATTTTATAATTGCTCTTTGCACGTTTGCGTATTGTGGAGTGTTGTAATTATGCATTATTGCTATTGCTATTATCTAGCTATCGGAAGCAAATGAGTACTACAGTTTACGTCGTTTCAGAGTATCAACATTTTGTCATTTCAGTGAGACTAAAATAGGCTAATTCTTTCCAAAAATAAATAAATAAATAAATTCACCCAGGGCTGAATACTCGCGACTCGCGTGCGCCAGTTTTTTTTCTTTTCTATTTAGTAAGATAGTCTTTGTTCATGCTGGGGAAATGTGGTGCTGGCTTAACATTTAGATCACCGTTTGCGAGTGTAGACACTCGCTGGTTTACTCTCCTGATAAATAAGTGCGGTAAACTCACTGACCCCTCGCGCATAGGGGTGCTCGAATGTCCAGCGAGTCGACACGGCTGAGTTATTATAATTACCGCTACAAAAGGCCGGGAACACTAGAGGGTACATAGTTCAAAAATTGCTGAGCAAGAGTGCATCTAGCACAGTCTGTCCTAAAAGAAGGCTGGCTTTATGTTGTATTGCGGTATCATGTTTACTTAATGCATACATAGACGGTGATTTACTTTGGATATCGACTGTGAGAGATTTATTGAATACTTGATATAGTGTAGATGTCTTTTTTTTAACATACTGTCTACTCAAATGGAATTAGTTTCTTAGCATGATTTTACACGGTCATTGTATAGAAAAAAACTAAAGTAAATTTTCATATTTCTGTTTTATTTAAATTGTCTCAATGAAGACATGCTGGTATTTGCCACCTGCACTTTGATTTCAGTACAAGGGAAGGAACATTGGGGAACAACATGTCTTGACTTTAAAGGACTGATTTTCCTGATTTAAATTTAATCAGAGTGAACTTTCAGGCCGTCTGATGTTGAAAGGCTCCAGATGTGGTTAATTAGGACTTATAAAATGTGTCTAGTCCTGTACCCTCTCTGTGCGCTCTGGAATAAAGCAAAAGAACACAGAAAGTCACTTAAGTGGAGTACCTTCCTAATAAAATTTTTATCTTTGCGTTGTTTTTTTCTTTTTTCGTGATGGGTGCGTTCCTCCTTTGTCTGACTCTTCTGTTACCCACACCTCCCCCCAACCACCGCCCACGGCGAGCTGAGACACCTGAAGGCTAGACATAATGATCAACAGAGCTTGAGTCTGTCTGGAGTGCAGCCAGTCACCCCACACCCCCCACCCCCCACCCCCTTGTACCCCCTCGTTCTGTAATCTGGGGGCTAGCAGGCAATCTTTGCAGTTACTACTACTGTGTGGATTCAGGGGATGAAGGCAGGGACATGCTGGCGGGGAAACAAAGACTTTTATAAAAATATTTCAGCCTGTTAACATACCAAATAATATAAAAAAGTAAAGATATTGGTTTTTAGCAAAGAAGAGGCCAGTGCTTTCTGAGTAGACCATGAGCCACTTGGCTAGTCTCCTGATGTTGCATCACAATTGCTCTTGATCGATATTCGCCGACAGATAGTCGTAAGAGAGAGTGGCGCAGCTTCACGTGGTGTTTCCCTGTGGCATGTGGATGAGTAGACACAGTGGCTGCGATTACCTGACTAAACCTGCCGCACATTTCAGCAATTCTGATTTTGGGAAAATGGGGACTTTTGTAGTGAATTCTAAATGAACGAATGTTAAGCTTACAGTAGTGCCAGTTGTTTCAAGGCAGGGCTAAACGATGCTAATCTATCCAATTCTTCTGAAACCCAGTTTTTGAAGAAAGTGATATTGTGTTGTGAAAAGAATGTTCCTCTTGGATTTGTGTTAAAAATATGAAAGATCAAAGAAGCCTAGATGTGCCATTGCAAGGATGGACTGTTGACACAGTAGATAAAACATTCATTTGGAGTTGGTAAAAAAATAAAATTCTTCTCTTTTTGTATGGCATGCATGTCGTCACCCATGTTTTAATAGAGAGGTTTCTGAATATCGTCTTTCTGGAGAAGGCATATGCTCAGTGTGTGTAGTGGCTGTACAGGGGCTTAGAGTAAGGGAATTACATCCTCTCGCTGGGATTTTTACTTTGATGTTGTCAAATTGTTTATAAAGCCACTGTGTTAAATAACCCAACATTCACATGATTCTTGAATGACTATTTTATAATTACATTTTTTATCATTATTATTATTGCCAAATATACATTTTAATGTACAACTTTGACCATTAAATTGCACTTTATGGCATATTTGTGTAACTCCAACTATACGTTTACTGTTGCCGTTGACATAAACGCAAGCGTTTGTTCTGCCAGAGCAGATTAAACGCAAATTAGATATGGCTCTCACTCTCTTCTGCAAAGCAGCTTGCTGCAATTATAATGTCGGTACTTAAAATATCGACTCTTCTGAAGTTTAACGCGGTTTTAGTTTAAGCAAGTGGCCCTGAGCCGCTGCTCCGTCTCAGATTGGACATTTCCCTCCCAGAAACGGCAGTTTTTCTGGCATGCTTCAGCATTCCTGAAAATGGAATCTTTGAAGGATTTTTTTGATGCTAATGCAGCGTGTGTCGAGGAATGGGCTAAAATCAGTGGAGCCTTTGTTAACCCCCCCAGACATCAATCTGCTCTTTGTGTCAACTGTAAACGGTGAAATAAGAAGCGGGTACAAATTTAAATGTTTTTACAGTAGTTTTTTTTCGTACAACTCATTCGTACCGCAAGGATTATTGCTCAAGGACACGGTGCAAATAATATCTAATTGCATGTTGATTGAAACCAGATGGAGAATTACCCTACCTCTAAGACCTGTTATGATCAAAATTTCAAGTGGATCATAAAATAACCCGTTTTTTTGTATTATCGTTGGTTATATTGGGTTAGTGTGTCTAAGTGTAGTTTCAGTCACTCGTTTGGTCGGCTTGTTTTGTATCAAGAAATGCGTAAATGTGAATTGGTTGCTTACCTGAAAATGTAGTGACGTTGGCTCAATCTGATCTATAATATTCTAGGTGACAGTGTGTCTTGGGTGATGCAATATGGTGATTATCAAACTGATTTCTAATGATGTGCAGTATAATGCAATCGAACTGAAATATACAGTGAGCACCGTTATTCATTGGACAGTGACATATTTTTTGTTATTTTGGTTCTGTACTCTAGCACTTTGAGTTTGAAAGGATACAATGACAATGAGGTTGAAGTGCAGACTATCAGATTTAATTTGAGGTTATTTTCATCCATATCGGATGAACCGTTTAGAACCTTTTGTGAATAGTCCCCCCCATTTTCGGGCATCAAAAAATATTGGAAAGTTTAACATAATGTGGAATAAAGTAATAATTTTTAATAGTTGGTCGCATATCCTTTGCATGCCATGATTTTCTGATGTCTGTGACCCAACAACATAAAAAGACTCTTGATATCTAATTTCTGGTACTCCTACAAGCGATACTATAACCTCTCTGCATTTGATTTGATCTCTATGGGAATTGGGGGGTGGGACTATATTTAGCTGTAAATTACACTGGAACGGTATGGAACACATGGTTGGCTGAAAGTCATCAAGGGTCTGACGTATCAAACGAGCCTCAAACCATCACTCTGCTGCCAGATATGCAGTAGATATGGATGGAAAAAAATGTACTTATTTTTCCATAGAGTTCAATAGGAACATTTGCCAGGAGAAACAACCCTTAAAGTGATCCATCCATATCTACTGCATATATGGGAGCAGGGTGATTGTCACTGTCCAATTGATTATGATGCTCACTGTATACCAACGCCACACAACAAAAATCCCAGTGTAAATTTAACACTGCTGGTGTACTTAGCATGTACCACCATTATTGCTGTGCAATTGCACTTAAGTAAATCAATAAATGAGTAATTATTCTCTGTATCCCACCATTATCCTAGTTCAGATTGATCAGCTTTTTGGGGTCAGAGAATATTATTTTCAGTGGCTCAAATGTTTATTTTTTTGTTTCTTGATTCCCTCTGTCCATTATGAAGTGCTGTCATGACTTGTTTGTAAATGGTGCTATATGGGATAGGTATTGATTGATTGAAATGTGCTGGAATCTTATTCTCCCTCTGCTAGTTCACTTCAAAATGGAGACAGTAAATCGCCCTGCTCTACCTTGGGGTGAATATAGGTTTCTATGATTGTTCTCCTGAAGTGACCGCTGATTGAGGCATAATTTGGTGTTGCTGTGTTCAAAGGCCAACTAGGCTTAGACTTAGGTTGCCTGGACCATTGGCTATGTCGCGTGAACACTCCACACTTTCGAAAAACACAGTGGTGTACATAGATCCCTTATAAATTCCTTCTGACAACTGTACAGGGGGGACAGTAATTTGGATGAGTGCAGTTCACCTTTGATGTGACATTACCTTGGCCTCAGTGAAGGGAGGAAAGGGTACAGCAATGATGGCAACTCAGAAAAAGAATGTATTGCTCAGTGATGTAGCTTCACCTTATTTTCTCAGTTTAAGCTGAGATCTCAATGAAGCCACATATTGGTAATGAGATTTTTCTAATTGGTTTATTCTGAAAGAGCGAAAACAAAAGCACTAAAAGGCAATGTAAGATTTAGAGATTTAAGAGATTGAGATTCAGTTACTTTGAGATTTAAGAAAAAAAAGACCAAAGGCCACTGAAAGACCAAAACTTATGCTGAATGAAATGCCAGATTTGGTGTATAGACACACAGTTGTTGCTACCAATAAAATCAAATAAAAATCACATGACTCTTATCTGCATTTGCAGAAGCGTGTGTTACTATGGACAACTGAGCTGTTTTAATCCAAACTGTTTAATGTTTTTTAACATTAGTTAATTTTATTGGTTAAAGTGAGGTTTATCTTTTCTGCACATGTACGTTTGTCTTATCCAGAATGTTATAAATACGCATGTAAAAGTACAATAACTGGTACAGTCCATATGGTATTATCCACACGCCTCTACATAATTGATGTGTGCTCACGCACACGCATCGGTGTGTGTGTAACCTCACACTGAAATTGTGTTGCGCAAATGCGCATCTTATTAAAAACTATGTTTGATAACATTCCTTTCTTACAGATGGTCGTTCTCTTATCTTGTTATAGTGGGTCCAGACTGTAATGGTTGTGTGGTGTAAATATAGCTCAGAGAAATTAGGTGGCAAAATGTTACATATTTTCAGATGAAATTCTCATAATAACAGGAAACCTCATTTATATTTTCAATAATACTTCATTCTGGGTTATATAGTAATTTAAAACGGTCCAGTGAAGCAATAGCCATGATACATTTTACCACGTTACAGGGCAAAATATCATTGGCGTTTCAATACCTCGCTGATATTTTTCAATCAACCGAAAATGCGTTGCGAAATGCTTCGAAAAACGTATTATATATACACTCTCATCTATCTTTACCTATTTTCTAATATGGATACCCTTCAAATTGTAGGTGAATACGCAATACATTTTGTGTGTCAAAACATATTTAAAATATTTCTTCTTTTAAAAAGGTGCATAAATCAGTCTATCACCACCAATCTGCGAGAGGTACTAGTGCATAGCCCATGATGCATAGCTGTATGTCAGAAAAAAAGTGATTGATGCAATCTTTCAAATTAGGGATACGTTCTCCTTACTCAGCTGTCGGGATACTCTAAAGCACATCTTTCTGAAAGGGGCCAGCTCTTGACCTCAACTAGACAGCGCCACAGAAGGTCCGTGAGTTGAAACTTTTATGGGCTCAAAGTCCAGCTTCTGAGATCTTTCGGTCGCCTAATTCTGGGATGTGCTCTAAACGTAGAAAAAACGACAGCGAAACTTCTGCGAAACGGGAAACGGAGCATGTCATAACTTATACTCGTCTTATTTCGGCGTAAGAGGAAAGGCAGACTCACGTGAATTTAATAGGCAAATCATTACAAAATAGGATTTATTTAGTATATTACTTAACATGCAATTCTATGAGGATAACGTGTTAATATCAATAAGCATTCATTTATGAAATGTCTAAAAGGCATTTGTGCTACCTGTCTTTGGCTTGGAACAGTCTGTCCACTTAAGAGTTGGGCCTAATTATTTCCAAACCCTTCAGCTGTGTGGGGCTATTTGAGCATATTTGCGGATCAGTGTGTCTGCAAAGAGACAAAAATCGCATTGGCCGGAGGCAAGAGCAGACTTTGTCCGGACTTTTCAGAGTGCAAAGTCTTGTTTAGTCGATAGGAACGACCTTTAGTCCCCCCTTGTGTCCCCTCCCACCTCCAGGTATAAGGTTAACACGTGTGCACCACTCACATCTAGCCCATGCAACGTGCGGTAGTAACAGCGGAACCCACTTTTCGGCGTGCTATTTTAAGTAATTAGCCTATGTGCAGTGTAGCAACATTGACTTTCCATTGTAAAGTTTTACCTGGAAGAAAATGGTAGACATTCTGTTCGTTTGCTGTCTGACGTTGATGACACACTTTGTTTTATTATTTAAAAAATAATCATTCTTGGAAGCTGCCTGGCCTTAACTATCCACATGCTCCACAGTTAAGCTCTGTAAGGTTAATGAGGCAATTTCCACGAATTCTGATGCCATCTGGATATAGCTGCCTGGAAGCTGAACACCATTTCAGCCCTTGTGATGTTAACATATGAGAGTAATTCATACCTCATTGATGGGGGGGGGGGGGGTGTTCTCTTACGAAGTCTGTCTTTGTCCTACCAACAGAATGAGCCTTGTAGTCGAATATGCAGAAGTTTGACAAATTAAGGCAATTACAAAAAAATGTATTTGCTATAAGATCCATGTCTTAGCTTCTGATTCGATCCCGCCCCACCCTTTTGGTCTCCAACCCTGCCCAGATTGCAGAAACGTACGTAGTTCGGACATCTCATATGTGGTTAAAGTCTGCATCAAAGACACGGTGTATGATTTATATAGCTCCTCCAGGGCATTGATCTGAAACATAATTAACGCGCTACGACATTTGCACTACGCGATGGGCGGAAACATAGCCTGCGATGTCCCTCTTTGCAAGCGTCCTCGTTCTCTCATAGTAGGCCATTTTAACCTGGCCATTCGGAGGGCCAAATGATTGGGCACGATGAAACTCGCAGCAGGAAAGATTACCGGCCCAGTAATGTCCTCCTAGTCTCGGGGGAGCCCCGTTACGAACAATACATTTTTGCACTCTGTCCGGGGAAGACTAAGCCAGGTGTCCTGGCGATCGAGTGTGGGGTCATTGTGTACTGTAAAGGGGTGCATTTAAAAATCAAAGGGACGAGCGCTGCTTCAAGTTCCTTCAGTCTGCTGGGATCAGCATAGATAAAGCCGCTCCAATGTGTAGCCCCCCCCCCCCCTTATCTTGTGACCTCCACGCCGGTTTTTGGTAATAACATATTTGATCACTGTTTGGGAGACCCAAAACCTCAGTGTACTTTCAGTGTACCACACGGAGGCAGGGTAGTACCCTGGCACAGGAGAAGACCTACACGACTTGAAGACGATATGTATTTATTTTTTATTTAACTCTTTTAAATGGGAATGCGGGCAATTTTTTTTTCTTGACAGGGAGAGACGAGAAGGATTAGCTCGCTGTCATTTACCACTTGGGAAGGAGAATTTAAAATTCTGAGCGAGTTCACAGCGATTAAAAAATTATCCCGTTTTGACTTGACAACATGTCAGATCCAGCATGAGTGTGCATCACGGCTTAGCTCTCCTTGCGATAAAAAGAGTTGATGAAGGCTGCTATAATGTTGTGAGCCACAGGAATATGTTAATTCCTACCTCTATATATAATTTGTTTGATACTGCCGTCAAAGCACAATATTCATTATTTAAATATTAAAAGTAATGCATTTGTCTAATCTGTCACATTAAAAATATATAGGCCTATTATTTTCTGTACTTATATTAACGTAAATGCAGACGCATTCACTCACGTTTTTAACTCATCTCTGCTTAAGAAGCATCCGTTGTTGTTTATGATTACATTACATTCCATAGTCCTTTTGTTCCCAAATTCTCTGCAAAAAAAATAAATAAAAAAAAGAACAGTATTTGTCTATGACTGCCATTTTGGTTCAGATCACATGGTCACAGAAGTTACACTGCATGTACTGTGCGTCTGTTCTCTGTTGCATGAGCCCACAGAGAGATTAAATCAATGCGGAACACTCTGTACCACAAAGAATGGACGCGGAAGAAAGACCCTTAGTTCCTCCTTGTGGCCGTTTCAGGCCAGGAGAAAGCGCACTTGCGCCTGCCTAAACACGTTGCCATTTCTTAAAAAGGAGTTATCGCCGTCTGAAATCATTTTAAAAAACATTAAGCTTGCAGCAAAAGGGCCCCTAGTATAACCAGTCAAGGTAATGGTGTGTTCCTGCTTTTTAAATACACCAAATTTAAGTATTTGAAAGTATTTTGAAGCCTGTTTGAATATGTTTCTGGGGATTAGAATATGTTTTGGGAAACATTTATTTTTTCATATATTAATGTTGTTTAGTCACACAACCTGTGATGGAATGGATGCATGTGAACCACGGTGTTCCTGTGAGAGCGGTTACCTTTTCATCACAGGTTGTGTGACTGTGATGGAATGGATGCACGTGAACCACGGTGTTCCTGTGAGAGCGGTTACCTTTTCATCACAGGTTGTGTGACTGTGATGGAATGGATGCACGTGAACCACGATGTTCCTGTGAGAGCGGTTACCTTTTCATCACAGGTTGTGTGACTGATGGAATGGATGCATGTGAACCATGGTGTTCCTGTGAGTGCGGTTACCTTTTCATCACAGGTTGTGTGACTGTGATGGAATGGATGCACGTGAACCACGGTGTTCCTGTGAGTGCGGTTACCTTTTCATCACAGGTTGTGTGACTGTGATGGAATGGATGCACGTGAACCACGATGTTCCTGTGAGAGCGGTTACCTTTTCATCACAGGTTGTGTGACTGATGGAATGGATGCACGTGAACCATGGTGTTCCTGTGAGAGCGGTTACCTTTTCATCACAGGTTGTGTGACTGTGATGGAATGGATGCACGTGAACCACGATGTTCCTGTGAGAGCGGTTACCTTTTCATCACAGGTTGTGTGACTGTGATGGAATGGATGCACGTGAACCACGATGTTCCTGTGAGAGCGGTTACCTTTTCATCACAGGTTGTGTGACTGTGATGGAATGGATGCACGTGAACCACGATGTTCCTGTGAGAGTGGTTACCTTTCTCTGAAGCCGAAGCCCTTCTCAAAGGCGCGGATGCATTCCACTCTGCCTGCATGGAGGGGACCTTTTTGATGCGTGCTAGACTTGCACACTCAAAGCAGAGCATCAGCACCCACAGTTTTCTGTCACATGACATTACCAGATCATTTCTATTCAGAATGACTTACAATTCCAAGCATTTTTAAAATCAACATTAGGCAGCCTAATTTCAGGGCTGTATAGTTTTTCTCACTCTAGGAACTTATTTTGCTCAAAGGAAAAAACAGCAGGGTTTTGAACTCCGGATCAGGGCCAACTCTCGGTTGAACCTAGTATGTTTGCCTTGCACCATGTACTGGAACGGATGTACTCAAATTACTTCTCCGAGTGACTGATCCCTGTACAGTCCTTAGACACGCTGGAAGCATTGTCAGTGTGATGCGGGTCTGAGTGGCTGTTCCCGGTACAGTACTTACTTGAACACATCTTGACCGGTCTCCAGCTGTCTGGCCACCTCCGCCTCCCAGTAGCAATATTTTGGCGCGGTCTGCCTGGGGTTCAAACCCGTCTCGCTCCCGCTCCGCCTCCCTCTCCCTCCACGACACATGCATTTTTGGGGCGGGGGGAGACGGGAGCCTCCATTAGAAACATGCTGACAATTTGCCTAATTCTTCGGCTCATTTAAAAGGAATCAAATCAAATTTGGATCGTCTGCATTTTATCACCAGGCTAAACGATCGTAACATCTAATTCGCTCCCGATTATGGGCGAGCTTGGTAATGAATGCTCTTGTGAAATTGCTTGTCTTGCATCTTGCTGGATGACAATGCAACACATGTAGCATTCGGGGTGTGTTACTGGGATCAGAATAATTAGGGCCCGCTAGTAATTGATTCAGGGAGGATAATGAGGCAAGGTCCCCAAAGGGGCTCTCGGTTCATCAGTGCACCCTGTAAAAGTTGGAGGTCTTTGAAAGACGGGACCCTTGAATTCCCAAGGGGTGGGGGGTGGTTTCGAAAGCTGATTAGCGAATCATAAACCTTGTGGCCTGCACTTGCCATATTGCCTTGCTCAAATTGACGTGAATGACGACTCCTCCTTTGGTTCTTGGAACCAATTAAATTGGATGCATTATAACAGCAGTCACTTCTGGAGCCCTATATGTATGTACTATAGGATAAGTTACTGTGCACACAGCATATTTGTATTCAGAAATGATAAGCACCTCTACTTGAACCACCCACTACTACTGTGTAATGGCGTGTGAAGCTAGTGTCATTAGTATGTATATATTGGTGGAATATGTTTTTGCTAGCACTGATGCCAGATTGTAATATGGGTTTTTGCATAGCTATGATTTTGCATGAAATGCTTTACGTGTATTTGAATGACTCTTTTTTGGTTGCACGGTGCTAAAAATCTAATGTGGGAGAGGAACAGTGGTTAAGATATTAAAAAGAACAAGGGGTACTCTGTTCCTGCTTAGCACATTTCCCCCTAAAATGGTTCAGAAGGAATACATTTTTTCCCCTATGCTGAAGGATACGGCTTCCGTCTGTTTATTTTTTTCAAGAAAAGTAATTCTTGAAAATGAATATCTTTGAGGCGGCTGAATAAGCAGATTGTGAGGATTTTACTTAAAATTGCACAAACATAAAATGCAGTACTAATATATAGTGTACGTACATCGGAATTGACATTTATGGAACTGGCAGGTGTCTTAATTGAACAGATTCCTGGAGGGAAAACATATCAAAATAAGCTAAGCGAATAAAATGACAAATCTCTTTGCGATAGCTGCTTTAAAACTAAAAAGAAGGAATACCAGGAAATGACACACATTCTTTCTGGGCCATTCAAAAATAAACTAAAATCTACACTTCCTGTTTGAGTTGAACTCAAGGGAGCAAATGCGGGGATACCAGGAAAGGATCCAGAAATCCAGGCTCTCCTGACTTTTAACATGCAGCTTTTGTTCTTCCCCCCGTTAGTAATGGAATATTGTCTGAATAGCTACGCGGCCATCTAACGTGTTCAGCCTGGTAAGGGGCCTGTGTATAGTCGTTGACCTTTGGGCACGCATGCTAAACGCCTGCAGTTATTACGGTTACTTAGGGAGGGATAAGGTCAGGCTTTTAGCATCCCACATTTGTCACTCCTTGCGACAGGAAGTAAGTTGTTATTCTGATGATTTCGCACAATGCATTCAGTTTTTTTACGTACATAGCATTTCGGACATATAACGTCTCCAAAAAGAACATCTGAATTTATCATCTCATATTTTTGTACAAACAACAAATATTTTATCAGAATTTTTTTTTTGCCAAAGATAATGAGAGACTAGTGTGCCGCTAGCTACTCTGTTGGTTCCGTTGTTGGCAAAAATAACTGAATTATTGAGTAAGAGAAAATCAATCAATCAATAAAATAAACCTTGCTTGAATTCATTAGGGCAAAGATTATTATTGCTGTATTGAATGGAGATTTTATTCATCTTTTTTTTTTTTAATTGGCTACATGGGACAACTTTCCGTGTAATCAAATTTTCCCCATTATTAACTCTATACAAAATATAAATCCATTTTTTTCCTCGCAGAGCAGAACCATGTTTATCATCATCATTGCATAGGTATGTGCAGTTCAGCAAGTGCTAAAACAGGCCTTGGGTGCATTCATCAGTTAGCAGAGATAAATGCACTGTAGCTTCTGGAGATTAGCGGACCAGTATGACCAAGGATTCCTCAATGTTTAAGTGCCGATGCTTATTAGACAGAGAGGTGAAAAATAATCAGTCTTAATAAGGCTTTCTGGCTTAACCAAGAGGGAATTTAAAATGCAATGTTTGAAAAGTACTATTATGTAGCTGCCTGACAGCTAACAGAGGGCCAGTAATGATTGGGGCAAAAAAATAAGGTAAGGAAACAAAAGAAGCCCACTGGTTTTTTACGCTGCCCGCCATTAGGATGTGCGGAGGGCGCCCGGCGATCACAGAGGAATGTACAGTGTTCCTGAAAGGCTTGATTAGCAATGAGCATGTGGGGGCCCAGTTATCACATCAGCATGTACGTCGCTCTGGATAAGAGCGTCTGCTAAATGACTATAATGTAATGTAATGTCTCTGTTACCCCAAAGCAGAAGTGCTAAAATGCTAAAGGCTTCATTATTACATTTTTGGTGTTTTTTTTATAATTAATTTTTTTCATTGTTTTTGTTTCCCCAACTCTATATGCAATTTTGTGACTGCTAATTGTACCGTATTTGGCTTGGGGCCCACAGTTTGTTACAGGGACTTTTATTTTTACATAGAGAAGCCAAAATCAATGGCCCAATGGGGTTATGCACGTACATGTTGAGATGCACATAACCAGTCAGTGATGGAAGTAGTGGAGGAGCACATTGTAGCAAAGATGCCTTCATTACTTTGTAAAAGGTATACTTGGATCATTTAGAGCATTTCACTTATTTGGAGAGGGTTTTAGATTTGGATAACGGAAGCATTTCAGTTCTGTCAGTAGAAAAATGTGGTATTGGTAGTTAAAGGTAAATATTCTGACGCAGTGCTGGGTACTTCTCTAGTGTGTGGCTGAATGACCTGTTCTCATTATAAAAGAAAAAAAGAAAAACAGAAAGTAAGATGAGTCTGTGAGCATTGAGAAGACTGTACTCTTATTTTGGCCTTTAAAGAAGCAGGAGATATTTGCCTATTGCCATCTGCACGGCTCTACCTGAATGAATACATTACTTCAGTGGCAATAGCTTTTGCAATTTCATGAGTGCATGTCCCTCCCTGTCTAAGTTACTCTTTCGGTAGCGAAGATTTTCCGCCGCTCTTGCCTTGGGTAATGACATCACAGGGGCTAGAAAAATCAAAAACATGACAGTTATCAGCTGCGGCGCTCTGCGGTTTTTTGTGGCATTAGAAGGATTTTCATTTTGAAGGAATTATGTCAGAGTGCTGCCTCCTCTTGAGTTGGGGATATTCTGTTCCTTCCTTTTTTCATTTAATTGAGTAGCCTTAAGGCTCATGAATGTTCTCACAGCTGGCTTTAAAAGCAAATTGATCATCTTCATTTAAAATTTGTTCCCATGTCTCATAGGTTTACAGAGAGGAGTGGACGGGCAGTGATGGGATTTCTGACCCTTTTGCTGAAATCTGTATGAATTGGCAGAAACACCTGTATCCCCCCCCCCCAGACCTAAGCCTGAAGAAAGGAGGAAATATTAGAGGTAAGAGATTTCACCCCACCTGAATCTACCCGCGCCCGCCCCTGATGCTAAACTGCGCTGCACGCAGGAGTGTGTTGGGCCGTGTGCCAGGTCAGCCAGGGGAGAAACACGCAGCCCCATCTCTGGGGAGGCGGGGGCAGGGGTGGGGGCGGCGTATGGAAATCGTTGAGCCCCGAGGCACCCGCTTTACTGCCACATTACATCTGACGAATCCCGTCTTACAGTACTACCGGCGTCACAAGTAGCTATGTTTACTGGCCTCACGCTGTCACAAGGTCTACACCGTAATTAACATTTTACTCATTTCCCTGGAACAATGAGCAAAGATTAATTGCGAGCACTTGATAAAAAGCTCAAGGAAAGTGCTTACGCGGACGCACCAAGCCAGCTGCCCTCACAAGGTTGATTTATAAACTCTAACTGCAGTTTTCCCGGGTTAATAAAATAATAATACCATCTTACAGAGTGCCTTTTGAGTGCATTCACATGCTTAATGTTAAGTGTTTCTGAGACAGGAAATTTAATGTCATTTCTAAAAATGAAGTTTAACCTTTTGACTAACACCTACCTTTGTGAAGAAAGTTCCGAATTTTGAAACGGTATGAACCATGAACCAAGTAATCTGAATCCAATATGACTAACCTTTTGCATGACTGGTGGAAGATTAACACAGACAAACTTAAGTATATCACAGGTTTTTGAAATATCACTGGTTTTTGTGAGATAGTTATAGCGTTGTGCAATTTTTCAGTCGATCACACTCTGCAAATATGTGTGACTCTGCAAATTCAAGGAACGTCCCAGAGTGTGACTTTTTGAGGGAACGAGGAAAGCAGCGTTGCTGTGAATCGAGCTGCAATTTTGCATCCCCCAAGAGGACTAACTGCTTGTACCAGAAGCAGCCATAAGTCATTTCCATTCTGTCAGGCGGCCAGACAGGCTGAAACTGTGGGATCATGGGTAAAGCGGATATAAAAAGCGGAGGGCGGAAGCCTATAATTTCCTCCTCTTTCCACCCCCCCCCCCCAAAAAAAGAACCCCTTTTCTGTCGTTGCCAGTTGCAGCAGCTGTCAGAAGGGGGTTGGTTAAAGACGCAGCGGCCTGCAGGCTGCTATTCTCGCGCTGGGCCCCCGCGCCACGGCCTCCTGAGACGCAGCAGCGGAAAAACCGCGGCTCCCACTCTCTGCCCGCCGAATCCCTCCTCCTTCGCCCTCTTCTCCTCCAGATTTAATAACTGCTCAGGATCCACTTTTGTTTTACGAGCTCTAAGCTCTCCCGCTGTTTTGTCTTCCTGTCCCCTGGTCCCATTCTCATCTTCCCCCCGTTTCTTTCCCCTGCTGTGCTAATAGCAGGTCTCAGAGCCTTTGACTGCTGGCCTGTGGCAGGTGATCCCGATCCCAGGCAAACAAAAGGGTGGCTTTAAACGCAGGGAGATGAAAGGGGCTGAGGGCTGTACAGTCGCCTGTTTACAATGGGTAGAGTCCTCTGCCGCCATCTTGGACAAATCCCCCCCCTTTTTAATGAGTACACAAAAACTAAAATGATTGTTTCTGTAAATGAGTGGGAAACTAAATGATCGTTTCTGTAAATGAGTACAAAACTAAATTATTGTTTCTGTAAATGAATAGAAAACGAAACGATTGTTTCTGTGTGACAATTGCGGGACGGGACGTTGGCCTGGATCCGATCGGCTTTTTCCCTCCACTTTTAACCTAAATCTAAATGCAATTATGAGGGGGGTTTTTTTCCCTTCACAAACACTTTGGTCGGTTGATTTTGGTGACGACTGAATTTTGTTAGTGAAGGAAAGAAACTGAGGTAAAGCTTGCAGTTATTATTTTCAAGTCAAAGTTGAGCACAATTGCTGACTGAACCAGGCCACCATCTTGTTCCTTGATTCCAGCATACAGAAACAATCATTTCAGTTCTTTCAGCCCCCATGTTTCATTAGTTGTCAAGGTAGCTTCCATGTGGAGAACTATAAATACATATGTACTTGGAAGAACCACAAAATCTGTGCGCGCGACAGTTCTTTATTTATAGCTTGCATGTTTTTGACATTTATTGTGCACACATGAATGAAATAATTTCCAGGCACAGCTCGACAAAGCTCAAGCTTTATTAAGGTAGAAATTTGTAATGTTTTAGTATGGATATAAAGCATTGAAATGCTCTGTTGAACATTCCAGACAGTGTGTTATATGTCGAGAGTTGGCCAGCCAGAGGGTGTCATCAGCCTGAACAGATCCATATAAAACCCTGCTGAAGCAAACCTGCAGTTTCCCCACAGATCACTTAAAGACACTGCGGATTGAGCATAACCCCATACAGTAGTGCATGCCCAAATCCCTTTCAACGTATGAAGTCTTGCGAAACGAGTAAACCAAGCTTGTCTGGTGAATAACAAACACAACTCATTCACAAAAACCTTTTTTTTTTTTTTTTTTTTTTACAAGAGAATTAAGTCCTCTTGTTTTCTTGCCAAGTTTTGGTTACATTGAATAGCCTACCTGCTCAGCAATACTTAGCTTTCATTTATATATTATGGATTTCGGGATACTTTTTCGGGACACTTTTTAAGTGTACTACACCTGTGATGACACCACGTGAGAAAGCAGTTATGTACACTGACCAATTAGATTGAAATTACATACAGTAGCTAGCTACAGTCAGCTGGCAAAGAAATATTCATTGCTCATCCTCCACCTTGATTTTGTCAGGTCAGAAGATGATATGATCTATCCTTGAGACTCGCCAGAGTCAGCAATAGAGACTGAGGAAAGGAAATGAATGGCCGCAGAATTTGTCGTACATGGCAAAAAGAGCAGACTGTGTGCCTTGCATTTATAGTCGTGTTTCAGCGATGAGCGATGTTGTCGGGGTGAACACACATCGTTTATACCCAAGTAGCTGTCGCAGGATGTTGCGGGATGTTGTGTACGCATCGTGGCTGTGCTCAGTTCAGGCGTCTGAATAAGCGTTAGCATTGTTATGCCTTGTTATCTGTGGCTCACGTTTTCTTCACCTTCTTTACGCTCAGTTGAACTCACAGTTGCCTCATTTTTTGATCAGTTCTGCTTTTTAATGATGTTCTTGTACATTCTGATGTAATGTAACATTGTTCCCATAAATTATTGTTAAATGTTTAATGTTTAATGCCGTGTATGAATTCGACATCACCATTTTCTGTATATATTCAATATTGTAGCACAATATACAGACACATATATACATATACAAATTGCAACCTACAATTGATTGCTCACTCCTTTTCAATGAAGCAACTTTTCTCTTTCCTCTATCTTGAGAACCACGCCAACTAACTCTCGTCCAGCCAGGTAAATCAGATCAATCAGTCAGATACCACTTGGCAGTAACTACCCCGTCTCACGTTGATTTATAGCCTAACTGGATAAATATGTGAAAGTCCTCCCAGACTGACACTGACAAGTTACTTTATCGACCCCCCCCCCCCTCTTTCAGCTAACAAAAGAGGCTCCTGTGTACAGTGTGTAGAGGTTTCACAAAGATTAAATGGTCAATTTAACGTGAGTGGACCAACAAACTGACCCTTATTCCCCATCAAAAAAGATGCAACCGGCCTGACTTATATAAAAAATTTTAAAAAGTTGTATCCACCCTTGATCGATTCACTGCTGTGTGGAACATTTGCTCATTTTAACGAAACGCAGATTAAACGTAGAACTGATAGGTTAAAATTAGCCACGCTGGCTCACTGCCAAATCCAAAGCCTCTGTCCTTCATGGTCTTCTCTTATATTTCGTGAGATCAAGAGGTCCGCCAGCAACATTAGCACAAAATCTAGCTCTATAATATACTTATGGCCTAGCCTGTTTAAATTCATCAACGCTCCACACATAGAACATATTAGATTACCAACCCCTTTTCTTTTTCAGCTGCCAGGAACAGGCTGTATCAGTTCAGGGTTATTACCCACAATGCACAGACATAAGGGATACTGATAGCCTATGATTTGCTATGGTGAAAATGGATTAATCATCCTGCCATTACTAACAACGTTATGAAATGGAACAAGCGAACAATTTACAGTTTACTGGCAGTTTTTCCAGAATACATTCCTTGAAATATAGTTATGTGAACCATATAGCAGTGAACCACTTCTCATTGTACTGCTTGTACCACTTCTCACTGCTACAAGCAGGAAGGACGCGCAGTTCTGACAACGACATGAAAATGACAATCTAAGATATTATTTGAAAAAGATGTGCAAGTAAATTTGTCTAAATTTGTTGTGTTTTAGCTTTATTGGTCCTGCATACAGTGTTCTATTGTAGATGGCAAAATTATTTATTCAGATTCACTATACTTCGAGGGCCATCTTAACAAAATAGGAAGCATCATATTAGATTTGGATTTATATTGCTGTTTTAAGATGACTAAAGTATGCCTTCAACTGCATGGGGTTTTATTTTATGAGAACGTACTTCCCCTGCTTATATAAAAATAAGAAAATATGAATGTAGCCGTGTATTTTTTATCTTATCTTGAATTTCATCAAAATATCAATTACATTTTCCAAAGGATCAAAGGGTGTAGTCTTAAAGGACAGACCCCGCTAAGCACCGACCACAGGCCTTGCTGTGCCCCTCATCCATACCCTTACTGCCAGTTTCCCCCCCATTACTGCCGCTTAAATTACAGACCTGCAGAAAGACGTGCAGTCAAAACACCTCGTTTGAGCGGGACATTCTTTTATTACAACGTCGGCGTCTCTATTGTGACTACTCCCTTTCATCTTGTTTTGCGTGCCTGTTTGATTGTGGCCGGCATCTTGTGTCAGCGGCTTTGAAGTAAAATCGCTACATCGCCTTGTGTTTAGGGTTTCAAAACTGAGAAGACCTTCCATAGGATCCAACAGCAAATACTAGCCCATCTGGTAATGGACTAAATAGCCCTTTGGTGGATAAGTGACAGTTATTACCTTACTGTTAGAATCGCATCCATGGTGCAAGTTGCTGGAACTCAGCGATCCTAGTTTTTATCAGACGGCACAGTGCTGTGTCAATGTTTTTGTTTATTTTTGCTTTTCTTTCCCAGGTAGTAATGTATAATTATAGTGGGGGCGTAGTTGTTATTTCAAGGCTTAGCTCAATCTCAAAAGTAGATTAACCCATAACATGCTAGTTCCTGTCAGTAGTGTGAAGAGCCCCTAAATTTCCTATGAAATGAGGAAATCAAAAAGATTAATAGCCAACTGATTCCTATTAAATTGAAATTTGCATCGATTTTCAGGGTACATCGCAATGTTTTTTGGAAATAAAGAGAAAACACTCAATTCAATTTCAATTCAATTTATTTTGCACTTATTTTGTATAGTGCTTCTTACAGAGAACTGTCACAAAAACACTGTACAGAGAAACAAGGCCTTTCTGCTGAGGGGCAAGGAACCAGACTCAAGAGGGACCCCATCCAACATAACAGAAAGACAGTGAAGTAGTTCTAACAAAGAAATGCAAAACGTTATTTGAATGTAAAGGATAACCATTCAAAATGCTTACAATCTGATGCTTAAACGGCCCAAGTCTGCCCCTGTTGGGGCAACAGTCTTATCATGGTCATACACATTCTGTCTCTCTTCTCCTTATATTTGTTATGCTGGCCATGACGCTAAAACCTAGCAGCTGCCAATGGAAACACAAAGCAGGATTATAAAACTTAGATTGAAAAACATGAACACACCTAAGACGTTTAATTTTCCAGTGCAACTGTTAAATTTGTCCTTTAAATGTCAGATACTTACTATCCATAAGCTAAAACATGGTTTTAAAACAGGCCAATCTGAAGAAGTGCAACTTAATGTGGCGCATTCCCAAGCACCACAAAACGTAAATGGGAAGAAGATCATTAAAATTAATTACTTTAGTTATATGCCAGTGTTATAAAGATTGTTTGGATGAATAATCAGATAAGTTTTCCACTGTTATAATAGTTTGCCACACATATAATAGAGCAGAATTGATACTTACTTCTATCCTCTTTTTTACACCTCAAGTGAAATGAGGCAATTGTGTTACCAATTTATACATCCTAAGATAATGTGAAGCAGTGTGGTTCCTGTTTTCTGCATTTTAATAGGATACAACTTCAGCGGCTGATTTAGGTCCTTATCCCTGCTTTATATATCTGTCAACACATTCACAAAAAAGCAAATTTTGTATTTGCCACTTTTAATTCTCCTCCTTGCATTTGTATTCTTTCATCGTTTAATCCGATAGTACCTCATTTCACTGCCTAATTGCTTCATATTGCTCCAGAGCGTGGGTGGTCTCTTTTTGCCAGGGCGAACTGTACATGCTAATAAAAGGAAACTGGCAAGCACTTGTGGAGATCTCTAAATGAATCCTACAATAGTTTTTTTTAAACACTAGCTTTAGCTTTAGCTGCTTGGAAAGAATTTAATGGCAGTGGCCTTTTTTAAAATTTTTACGACTGGCCCTTTCCTTAAAGCCGCGCCTTTTTCATTCCGTTCCCTTGTTAGATGGTAGTGGGCTTTTAGTAAAATAAGGGGTGAAATTTCAGGTAATTTATTGTGTCAGAGCAGAGTCACTTGAGTGGGCCAGAGAAGATGGAGAGCGATCACCTCGCCAGCAGGGAGAGATGACAACTGGGTGAGGGGGGGGGGATACAGTCAGACACCACTGTGCCATCAAAAGTGGCCCATTTTGGTGGAAACTCTTGAAATGACTATTATTTATGCGCATTATGCGTGTTAGTTCTCATGCTGAAGGATGCGACCCTTGATTTTTACGTCGAGGAAGCTTTAAATACCATAAACATTGAGCAGTTTGTTTACCTGTAAAAGAAGGCAGCCAGTGTGGTAGGAGCAGTTTAAATGGCAAAGAAATGTCTCAGTGTTTGCCATTTCAAAGTTGTTCATTAAGCGCTAATGTTTTCTCAAGAGACAGGGTTGGAGCCCTCAGGATGATAAATAAAAGGTTGGGAGAATACCTGTTGGTGTTATAGTTTTTCATCGGCTCCACTGCTCTCCTCATTATTATGTTTCTGTGATTCGATACTTTGCCATTACAGTTAGTGTTTTCTGTATGCTGGGAGTGCTCATTTACTGACAGTGTTAAAGGAACAAGATGTGGCAATGTTGACGCATTACCTGTCTCACTGTCAGCGCCAACAACACTACCCAAGTCACATTTTCTCTTTGAAATCTAGGGGCCATTCGTTCACTTTTTGTCCTTAACTTTGACTCACGGTTCATTGTGAGTCATTTGTTTTCCTTACATAGATGGCTTTGGTGAAGAAAAAAATAATTCAGCATTCGTTCATTGTGAAGAGAAATATATAAACACTTTCATTTATTGTATTTATGAGTCCAAGGCCTTAGTTTTCAAACACTAATCCATAAATTGGTTGATATAACTATAAACAACTACTGTCCTCTAATACTTAATGTTTGTATATTTTTTCCCCTTCATTTAGTTTCCACCATCTCTTTATTAATTATGTAGGTGGCTTTAATTTATGATTGAGAAGCAAGCTCACGGCAAGCAAAATGGGGGAGCCTCGCATCGGTGATGTTCAGCCATTTTGTTTCCTATGCTCCACTCACTATCATAATCTCCCTCTTTGCTTCCCATCTTCAGGTCGGGTTTGGCCTGAACAGTGTCAGCCATGGTTAACAATCCAGTTATAATTTCTGGGAAACTTTATGAAAAATAAAATCGCTGTCATGACTAACGGTTAAGGAACTTTGCCGAGGAAAATCGTTGGGTGTCAGATCTTTTTTCTTGTCCCAACACAAATACATCTATAAAGCTGTGAAATGAGGGGAGAGAAGACACTCCACGACTAGAAGACTTTGTAAAGGTGCAATAATTCTGAGTCACCGGAAACCTGTAGGTGTGTGTGTGTGTGTGTTTCTGTCTGTGTGACAGTGCTCTGTGTGCGTCTATCTGCTTATGTGCAATTATAGGGTGGGGTGGTGGGTGATGGGGGGTGGCTGGCAGAGGCAGAGGCAGAGACTAAATAGTGCAGCTCTGATTGTGTCAGAAGCAGCAGAAGCTGCTGGGTCTCTTATCGCGGCAGAGACGCTTTGTCTGGGATTTTGGGCTGTCTCCCTCTCAGACAGGGCTCCTCCCCCTGGGCCATACCACAAGCCTGGCCAGAGACACCGTCACCTGGGAGACTATCAGAGGGGTGGAGGAGTGGCCTCTGTGAGCCAGGAGGAGCGCGGTCCGGCATACAGCACCACCTCCCGTCACAAGCCCTCTCAGACCTCGCATATGTAGAGAATGTAGAGAAATTTTGAGTCATTAAACCTTTGAATATTCAGATAGTCTTCCCATTTTATGCCCAAGTGCTGTACTGCGGTGTTAGGTGAAGATTTCTGATCCTATTCCTAAAATGAAAGTGAACAATCATAAAATGAAAAGCTTTTTTCCGCAAGGGTGTCACACACTCTCCCAAGTAGTAAATTTTTTAAATGCACTTTTTGTTGTTGTTGTTTTTTTTTTTTGCTGTTAAGCAGCAGGCAGCCGAATGCTTCAGTGATCGATGTTTGTTCTTGTGGTTGCTTTCTGAAAAACTCATTATTCAGTCGCATCCCTAAACTCATTGCATGGCTGCACTCACTGGAGGCCTGATCTCGGAGTGCAATTCTGAGTTATACAATCAACGTGGCCTCATTGTCCGTCTCCATTATACACCGATATCTGTCATCAATAATATATCATATATGTATATTGTACTGTGCGGGGTGGGTAAAGAGTATACAATATAAGCATATACACACACACAAATATATATGCAGACACAGTTCTACATATTTTCCAGTAGGAATTAGAAGTGTTCTCCGGTTCATGTCTCTTCACATTTGTATTTTTTCTACTGTTGATAATTGAATAATTGAACTTCTTATTTTCTGTTTTTCCTATTTACTTCAATCACTCATGTTGTATAAATGTGTCAAACATTGAAGGCGCACTATTCAGGATTTTAAAAATATTATAAAATAATCATACTCAGTCATATGTATGATGCACTCGCAATCTCAACCTTGCTCCTGTATTTATTATTCGAAGATGTGTTTGTGATGTTTCTGGGTGTGGCGCTCTTTTCTGTTTGGAGAGGGGTGGGTGTGGCTTTGGGGTGGGATCAGGTTATTTTCAGCAGAGCGTCTGTTGCCAGCTAGCTACTGCAATGGCAGAGGTGAAGAAGCGGAGGTACAGCAAAGCCAAACAACAAGCTGTCAGGGCACGTTCTAGAATCAGAGTCAACCTAGGATTTGCTTTTCCTCAGTTGGCAAGGGGATGAAAAGCGATGTGGAGTTAAGTTTTTCTGTTGGACCTGTAAGTAAAGTTACCTCTAGCTAGATGGCTGAAGTCAGATACAATATAACGATGTAACATTACCTTGTATTTGAGAAAATAAATAATATGTTTATACAAATATCTTCATGAAAAAGTAATTTACTTTACAAGGGTATTAGCCAACAGATATGGCCTGCTAATGTTACTTATTCCACACACGATTCTGTCTTTACATCCCAGTTCTAAATGAACGCTCAGAATAGCCAAATACTGAAGAAGGAAAAACATCATAAGACAGCTTTAACTGAAACACCACAAGAAAACTGCAACTCCACTAATGAGTAGCTACCGTTTCAGTTACAATGTTCCTACAAGGTGCACTTATTCTGTAAGGATTGTTATAACACTGCCTAATTACTGTTACCATCCATATAGAACAATGCATGTTGCTAAAAATTATATTTTTCAATATACAGTATCTGTGATCACCTCACCCCTTCGCTTGAGATTTTGCTTGCTGTGCTCAAGTGTGTTTCTTTCCCTCAACGGAGGTGAGTGGGCGGGGTTTAGGATGGAGGAGGAGACCTCTTTCAATGTAAACACAGGACCACAGCAAGGCTAATAATCCTGCATTGACCATAAATGCAAGCATGTCGCTTTTTTTTTGCAAACTACGGGTGAAGAAACCATGTGAAAGGAAATAAAAAGGAACACTTTAATTTATTTTGTATCTCAAAATTTGGGGCAAATGAAACTGAGCCTAAATGCAAATCGCAAAATAAACATCTCGCAAAAAAAAGGCTTCCCTTACAAAACTGGATAGTTTGCGGCAAACTTGCAGCTGATATGTTAGCGCATTTGCCACAAACGAAATTGTTTTCCACAAAATGTTGTCAGGTTTGCCAGACTTTGCCAGTAGTGGTGAAATTCTGGTGAACTTTTTGCAACAATGGCAGTTCCCACACAGCTAATTTGCACGTGAAAATATGAGCTTGCCGCAAACCTGCGGTGACAAGGCCAAAGGTTTGATGCAAATATGCCAGAGGGCCTTTTTGTAAGGGTTGAAGTGGATATGTCTCCTATGGACAGTGATTTTTACCCATTAACCAGGTCTTTCACAAAAAAACGAAGAAATGAGAACTAAAACCTTGCAGATACATTGTACATACACTGCAGTGTTCAGTTTTCTGTTGAGTCTTAGTATGACCTCCAAGTTGAGAGAAACTTGCATATTTGGAAATATTTAAAGGGCCATATTTGCGTGTTTAAAACCATAGATGCAGATTCCTACCCTACATGAGTACTGGGAAACTGAGGACTGTTTATGTTTCCCGTGATACCCTCAAATACATGGGTAAATAAATGCAAAGGTCATTTGGGATAAAACATGCTTTAAGCCTAGACCACCCTAGATGCTGACATCAAAGTGTATGTCATTTGATGCCAGCAGTGACTCCAGAGGCCAGTATTTAATTTAAACAGTAGGTATTTATCTCATTATTTTGATGTGCGGTTGACAGAAGAACTTACAGTTGACAGTTGATATTACATGGCATTTGTCTGGAAAAGTATAGCATAAATAAGACTTATTGCTTAAAATTATTATTTTCTACCATTTGGGAATTCAGCAGATTCACATATACTGGTCTGCTCATACTGTAATACATACAGTGTAGTGTATTGAGCAAAATTTAAAATATGATGTACATGACAATATTATCAGGAACATACTGTACAGTACATGCTATAAAGAAATGGAAATAATATGCAAATACGCACAATTCCATTCCATTGAAAATCAAGACATCAAACAGCGCCTGCTTGAGGAGGAGAAAGCGGTGAGCTCAGGTATAACGGCAAATTGCACTGAAAGTTTCATGTTGTGTACACGGTGTAATCTGGTGACGCTCTGGACTGTGCTGTGCAGGGCCTACGTTATATTCAGCGGACAGTGTTTTTTTGTTTACATTGCAAATTAGGTTGTTTACACAAGTTTTGAGCTGACCAATGTCTCCCAACCCCCAACCCCACCCTGTGTCAGATCGGGGTCAGACGTGTGTCACAGTTCGCACCTGTAGAATTCCGTCTGCGCTTGTTCATAACAACCTCCCCCTCTCCTGTTTCAGTTATTCATCTAAACTCATGATTATATACAGAAAGAGTATGGAAAAGGTACAGTAAAACTTGCAGTGAGGTAAAATGCCCTCCTTGGTAGCATACACACTAAAATCACATTTGCCGTGGCACCAGACAGGGCACTGTATGTGATCACATAATGATGCTATACCTACTTTCCATTGCGACTAACATTAAAGAATGCTTGGGAATTCAGAAGGGCTCACACACACAGTAAAATTATGAATGAATTCAGTACCGTTTCATAAATGTAATTTATTGCTAAACAACGTAAAGTCAGTGTTGACAGTGGCATTATTTTATTTTTGCCAGTTTGAGAAATTTTATCATAAATTCAAAATAGATTGCATTTCCTGTCTGTCAGTCAGATGATGACACATATCGTGTGCCTTTAAGTTTTATTATTCAATGTTAAGTTTCTTCACTGAATCGCAGATTGCAAACCGGATTGTCTCTTTTCAAACTCACTTACCCATTTGATGTTGGTAGTCGCACCAAGGTGCCAATACTCTCCATGTTGCACATTGTTCGTGTCCGGCCAGCAGAGCCATTTGCTTACACGTACTTGTGGTTTCACACGGTGCTGCTGCCGCAGCAAGGACGCCACTGGAGGATTAGGGATGAGGGGAATCTAGCAGATGTCCGGCTAACGCCATGCAATGGGCAGTCATTCCATTGCTCATCCCCTGTGTCATTGTCTCTTACTAGTTTCTGTTAATGGGCTACTATCTGCGATCGTTCATCACGGCGACCGCTGCTAGAAGTGCATCATATTTGTGGTAAAATGAGCCAAGTTGAACGGTGAATGTTTGAATGAACATTCTGGTTTACGATAAAACAATGCATGTGATGCATGTGATGTAGATGAAGTGTTTGTTCTGTTCTTTATCTCAGTCTACGGGGCAAATTCAAATCACTTGGAAGCCTCTTGTTCCATTGTGCTAAAATACTGTATACTATATTCTGACTATTATTATTTAGCAGGGAAAAACAAAAAAAAACTGCCGATGGTACACTGCCAAAGGAAACATTTCTTGTCTTTGTTGAAGAGGTTGTGGAAGTGTCTTCAATCCCCCGCAGGTTAAATTATTCTGTGGAGAGCGCATTTATTTTGAAGGCATGTATAAAAATAAGTGAGCGACTATAACCGTGTGAGTGCGGGATGTAAAAGAGAGACAGGTTGCATTGAGAATAAAGAGAACCTCTTGGTTTAACTGCCAGCACTCAAATGCAGACGAATCTCTGCCAATGCTTTGCTCACAGGCTTCAGTTTATGCGGTCGTATAAAGGGCAATGGGGGTATACCTAGCAGGAAGTGCAACCACCCAACTGGAAATTGGGCCACCAAACAGGAAGTGATACAAAGAAGGTTTGCATCTTATTAATGGTGCAAACTGAATTGTCTTAATTCTACTGCACTGTAAGAGCACATTTCAACCTTAGACAACTCTATACAGACTGTATAAAGCAGACCAATCAATTAAGCAACAGTTGCTTGTTTGTCATTTAGGCGAATAATGAGAAGTAATGAGGTGATACAATTAAACATAAAAGTTCCGTGCTTTATGCTGTCGTCAATTTGTAAATATTCAGGAACCGTGGACTTCACATCATATTTTCATGGACACATTTATTTTAATATCATAGACTTATAGATTTTTCTGAATTCAAAGTGCTTGCTTTCCTAGATGCGATAACCCTAACCCTGACCATAACCCTATCCTTACATTTAATTGGGAGGGTATGAAGGACATCACATTCCAAACAAGTAGGGCTATAAGAGAACAAGTTTGGATGAGTGCATTTTTGGGCAGGTACTGCCTCTGGTGCCTGCAGTCAACACCCATTCCAATAGTTTCCTTCTCCTGTCTTTCCAAAATATCAAGTTTCAAGATGAAAAAGCGTGTCTGCCTTCTGCTGGCCTTTGCCTGGTTTGACCCAGGCCACCGTCCATTGTTCAGCAATTCATCAGGCAGGTAAACCAAACTTCTTCACTTCTTCTGCTGTGCCTGGCAGATCCTCTGTGGAGATGCGCTGAGCAGATGGATGGCAGGGAGGGCCGGTGGTGAACAGAAGTGAACACAGGTGCCAGCTATGGGGCCAGGAGGGGAGGGGGAACGCCCCCAAACGATGAGGAAGAGACCCATCAGGTGAGGCCAACACACAGTTCCCAGGCTCACAGTGCCTGTCTACCTACCAGTAACCACCTTGGATTACAGTAAATAAAGGAGCTTTTATCGGCCGTGTCACGGACAAAGCTTTTAAGCGTATTTTTCTCTCATTTGTATGTTGTTTTGACACCTATTGAAAGTACTAATCTAGCTCTAGGTACTGTAAATGTCCAATCACAAAGTTGGTTCAAACCCCCATGATTAAACCATAATAAGCTATGTTGGTATGTTGAAAAAGGCATTTCTTTTTGCTGCAAAATAGAAAAATAAATAAATAATAAGCATGACATATTTGTCCAAAAGGCCTTATCCTGATGCAGTTCTCCATCCCATAATGCCACCCTTTGATACAGGAAAACACTACAGAGGGCTTGTAGGGGCACTTTTGATCAAAGAATATAATGCATAATATTAAACAATGATGAAACCGAAGGGGCAAACGTTACAATGGGTGGTTCAACCTTGGGTTCAAATAAGGGGTCAGTCCAGATTAAGGCTGCTTTGCCTTATACAAAAGAATGCCTCTATCAAAGTAACAGATGCCGAGCAGTCGATGATGTATTGAAGGCGCATTGTTCTGGGTGGTTTGACTTGTGTAAAGCCTTTTCTACTCTGTCCCTGGTCTCTGCCTTAGATTACATCAGCATGCGTTTTGCACAGAAGGAAATCACAGGACTATAGTGCTGTAATTCTACACACATGCTCCAAACTGAATTTGAAAGTCCCTCCCTTTTTTTTTTTTGCCAGTAAAGACAACGCGTCATTTAAAATATCGTTGCATTAGTAACAGTCAAAACAGGTATTTTAAAAACAAGTTAGAACTTAGATGTATGCCGCCGAGAAATATCCTTTCGAAAAATAATTTTGAAAGAGTCATTCATTTCTCGTAACGGTGTGAGTGCGCCAGTTCTTTGAAAAAATGTAATTGAAGATTTCATAGAAGTGGTTTTATTTTTCTGTGAAAACTGCTGGGATTTATTTTGCTTTGTAATGTGAATGTTTAAAAAAAATTTTTTTTATCTGTAACAAGAGGGATGATTTTCAATTTATGAGTCCAGATTTATTTAAACAATCTTAAAATAAATGTTTTGGCCATGTTGGATTTAGAAATAGGCTACAGCCTACATGTTTCTTTGTTTTTTTTACCTGGTTTATCACCCTCAAATATTAAAATGTCTATGCTGACAAAATGTCCTTGGTTTTGACTTGGATGGGCAATCTTTGGGGTTTGAATAGAGCGCTCTCCCGAGTCTTCATTTAATGCTCTTATTTTTGTCCATTGTCCTTAGAAGCACAAGCAGTCACTCCAATTAGAGACAGACCATCGTGCTGGGGACCCAGCTCCGGTTTGGACTGGCCCAAACTCACCACAGGTCTTGATTGTGATACAATAAACCAGGGGTTGGCAACCTTTTCAATGTCTCGTGCCAATTTTACAATAAAAAAACTGCAATTTAACTTACTTTAGAAAAACGATGTAGCCAGTATAGCCTAATAGGCTATATTTCTTGCTTCAGTTGTGCTCTAATAGATGATGGATAAATAAATTGGGCATACCAATTTTTATGGCAATCCCTGTCCCTGCTCAACTCCACAATCTCTGGTCCATAAGTTAGCTTTTGTTTCATAATATGTAATTATTTGCAGTCAATCGTAATATTAGCTTTACTGGGCATATGTGCATATACTGTAGAGTATTGCATGTATAGATGAATGATGGCTTCTATATTTTGCGTTCATCCAGCCTGGCTAATTTAAAGTTAAGCACCCAGGTTCACAAGAGACTTTATTTTTATGACTAAAACGACATTCCAGAAACACCCCGTTCAATTTTTTTCACAAATCGCACCCTGTATATAACCTATACATTTTTAAATGCACTGTGCCGGAGTGCTGCTATAATTGTCCTTTCTTGCCTCCGTGTTTTGAAAGACCCGGAAGAGGAGTTGGCTATAGCACACACCAAGAACCAATCAGGAGAATGTTCCGCACGCACCTGGCGCGTCCGCATCCGCAGTGTTTCCGGAGGGACGGAAAGAGGTCGTGCGGGCGGTCTTTTCGTCTGCAATTATGTCATTGTGGATGCAGGAGCTTGCGAGTGCTGACGCACCCTAACTTCCGCAAGAAGCATAAATAAGCCTCAAGAGTTTCAGCAAATCAGCATGCCGCGCTCGCTTCATTGCGCAAAGCAGGGAGAGTGCACTTGATTATTTATGAAGGTGGAACCAGTTGCAAATTGACTCTTAATTTATCCTCTGTATAATTTTTCCGCTTTGTGTGCCACCATTTTAGATCTTTACACTACGTCAGGATGACCAGTTCTAGAAAATGCGTGGATTGCAGTAAAAGCATAACACTGGCAACAGAAATAAAATGAACATTTTCGGTCAAGTTTGGTTAGATTTATTGGTTTTGAAGGGTATATAGCACATGGCAAATAAATAAATAAATAATCATTATGACCGCGTGTCTGTTCAAAAAAAAAATTTCCGTCAATGCAAAATTTCAAGTTTAAGCATTCAACAACATGGAAGGGAACACTGGTTTATGCTGAACTTATTTTCAAGAGGAAAAAGATCTTTTGCCAGAGCATCAATCTTGAAAAGCATCATAAATAGGATGCAAATATGTTTTTACATATTCCTTTTTATGTTATGTTTTAACATAAAATGTTTTGCTCATTTAAGAATATTAATGACAATGCATTGCATTTATATAGGGCTTTTCTCACACTCAAAGCACTTTACAGTGATGAGGGGGAAACTCTCCTCAACCACCACCAATGTGTAGCACCCACCTGGGTGATGCACAGCAACCATTTTGTGCCAGAACGCCACACATCAGCTGAAGTGGTGAGGGAGAGAACCATTTTCAGCCAATTAAACTGGGGGGTGATTAGGTGGCATCTATTATGACTACAGTGAGTCAGGACCTCGGTTTAACATCTCAGCTGAAAGACGACGCTTTCTACAGCAGTTTCCCCATCGCTGCACTGGGGCATCGGGGTTTTATGGGAAGCTCAACCCCCTACTGGCTCACCAACACCACTTCCAGCATCAACTCAGTTTTCCCAGGAGGTCTCCCATCCAAGTACTAACCAAGCTCACATCTGCTTGGCTTCCACCATCTGGCAGAAGCAGGATACATGGTGGTGTGGCTGCTGACAAATTTAGGACTTATTTGTACATGGGTCGTGGGATTAGAAAGTTCCGGAATCACTGATAAACACGCCAGCCAATGCAACGCAGAGGCCGCGCGCCATCGTCTGAGCAGGGCTTTCAAACTCAAAAACAGGCATGTGTTCTGAATTATTGTTTGACATTGTCTCCCGACAAGTTTGGATTCGCGTAAACTACACCACTACACATGAGGTAAAGACGCCGGGCGTCATATAGGGCGTTCGGCTTGCATCACATTTGACGTAAGAGTTTAAATGGCCCTGTCAAGTCTGGGAAAATTAAGCAGTGCTTTGCGCAAGTCTGGGAAAATTAAGCCGTGCTTTGTGGCTGGTGAAAAACCGAAATGAAGGAGAACACGTTAAGCTGTAAATAAGCTGCCTAAGTGGAAAATTGTAAACACATTAAAGTGAACTAGACATTGCGATAGGGGGCCACACCTTCAGGCAGTCTAACATTCCTGTCTGGAATCATTATGGCAGGGTACAGCAGACATATACTAATATATGTACGTGCTAGGCTACTTGTTGAATGGGACTAAGCACCCCTTTCTTTAGGCTCACAGCTCTCAGTTCCCCAAACTATGTGTGCCTGCAGACTCAAATTATTATTATTATTAGTACTAGTGTTTTTGTCGTTGCTGTTGTGTGTTTATTCACCATTTAGAACTTTTGACATTTTAAATACAACTGTGGATGGTGTATAATGTTGTGTATTTTAATTTGTACTGTATATGTCAGACACTACACATTTAATGTTTTCTCTACATCTTCTCTTATGAATTTCAGATGTTCAAGTGGACATGATGACTCAGATTGTCCTAAAAGAAATTCACAATCCAGCCAAAAGCTACTTTTAGTAGCATCAGAGTAAGGGCCAACATCCCACTGATCAGTAGACCAATTTACAACCTTTTTCCATAATTATTAATGTAGAAAGTATTTTCTTATAGTATATGTTCATAAGCATGCATTAAAGTTGTGTTTCATTTGAACAGAATGTATGCATGGCAGATAAGATCAGTTCAATTTTGCTCACACGACAAATGTGCATCGATGTACTATGACAGTCTTATTATTCCTTTTCTATATCCAGCCACACTCTTTCCATCACTGTTACAGAAACCTTAGTACTGACCCATTCTATGTCAGCAGCACTACTAGCAAATCTAACAAACACATCTATAAATCCTGATGTGCCTGACTTGTTTGAATGCAAAAGAGCCTTTTGAAAAGCTGAAATTGCCTGTGATATTTGTCCCTAGTATTTAATCACCCCGCTGTGCTCTACTTCATAAATGCCATTACATTTCTACGTAATCGGATCCCGTGTCAAACTGGTTCTTCTTAGACGTCCGTGCCGCTGATTACACAATCAAGATCAGGGTCGAATGAAAGCCGAGAGGAGAAAATGGAACTCGGATGAAACCCGACGACGGCCGTGACCCCGTCCTACTTTGAACGTCAAATTCATTACGTGTCCTTTGCGCCCAGCCCCTCCCCCGGTCCATGTTGATTCCTTAAGCAGACGTCCGGTCTGTTTTTAGTCAGACAATGTTTGCTTCAGTGAACATTCAACGCTGTCGGTGAGTTTGAGACAAATCGAGAAAACCATCGACCGTTGATTGTGCCCTGCGGCCGGCCCTCAGCGGAAACATCACCAGCGACTCTCGGCAAGAAGACTACGTAAGTGGACAGATACTAACAAGAGCACCCAATTTGTTCCCCCCCCCCGTGCAACATTCAGCAAAGGTCACAATCAACATTCATTGCTGTCGGTGGGTTTAACTGTGTGGAAAAGCTCACTGAACAATGAATGCCACTGTGTCCCAGATTTCCTCCACGAACGTAGGAGCGAATATTAGCAACGGATGCGCGGTTTTGTTGTTCTGTGTTGTTGCCCTCACTCGGTTAATTTCCTCAGATTTTAATCTCCGTGAGGGAGAAAAGGCGCTGGGCTGACCTGGCGGATGGGTCCGGCATCAGTGTCTCTGTCGCTACATCGGGGTCCGGGTGGAGGGAAGGAAGTATAGCATGAATGCGTAATCAGCCGAAGGTTTTTTCCTGCCTCTCGTTTAGCTTGTCCTTTTCATCTAACGATATGCGGCTCTCACTTAAGGTCTCACTTGCTGTCCGGGTCCCTTAGTTGAACATGGTGTCAACTATCTCTTGCTCCCTTTTTGGATGTGTGAAATGCTTGCTGTAATCCGTCGGGGCTCTATGGTTGAAGATGTAAATACTGCAGCAGGACAGGACCGAGCCTGCACACCACTGGAAAACTTGAAAATACTGCAATTTTGTGTCGGTTTTTAGCTTTGCATAATATTTTGCATTAAAGCGAATTCACAAGTGCAATATTCAGCCTCTCTCGTGTTATTTCTGGGTTATGGTCCAATGTTTTAGTGATTTTCCATACTCAATTTAAGTGGCCTGTCATTTTATTACAAATAACTCTTCTGCGCTGGATTTAATTGATTAAGCTTAGCTTGTTGCGATGTGAAAAGTTGCCATAAAAGTAGCCTACAGGTCAAAACCAGATTACTTTTAACACTGAATCAAATATTAAGTTGTTCTGACTGCAACAGAGGTAATGTTATCCAATAAACTCCACTGACCAAATCCTGTGCTCGAGTGTAAATGCGAACACAGTTATTGTTAACTTCAATCAAATGTTGTCGTGTAATTTAACAATCCAAGGATTCTTACCACAATCATTTGGTAAATAAACCAAAAGTACATTCAATGTAGAATGAATATTCAACAGATCTGTGACATGTTCACAGTGACAGGCATGACAGGTGTCAAGGTAAGAGGCTCTTTACTGAAGTGCTTGAAACTTGATATTAAAACTTTCCAAATTCTCCAAATCATTACTCCACACCACAGCCCCAGGCCACAGGGATTTCAACCTGATACTTGGATTTGGTTTGAACGTAAGAACATTTATCGATGTATTTATTTAAACAGATTTTTAATTTTCACTGCGTTTGAAACATGTAGTTATACGTGTAGGCCTTGCGTGAGAATGGGACAAACCGGCCGGCTGATGCCCTTCCCTCCCTGGCTGATGCTGTGGGTCACCGTCAGCGGCGGCAGTCTGGATTTGACTCCAGGCCGTGGGCTGAACCCACACACAGCAGCAGTGTCTGAGAACAAGATAAACCCATCCAGCAGCCCTGAACTTTGGGGGTATTTTAAGCACGCTAGTGGGTTCGCTCTTGTGTGTTTGTGCAGAGGGTGTTAATATTCTGGATGGGACTGAATAAGAGCGCTGTCAGAAGCTCATTTTTTAAATCGGGCTCTTAGAAGTCCGGGGTGGCTGTGAAATAATACTGCAGTGTTGCGTGGTACGGTGTGTTTCACTGCGGTTGGCAGGGGATTCGGTCTGTGACAATGTATCCTTTGTGCACCCCCCATGCCTCGTTTGACTGCCTTGCAGTTACTTTTATAGAAAAGTCAAACATCATTTGGGGGTGGAAAAACTGTTTAAGAAAATGCTATAGAATATGACCTCCCACCGCACATCTTACTTTAAGGTTATTTTTTGAACAAATCGAATGTGAGGCTGAAAAATGAATGCTGTGGCATGAGATTTACGGATATTCTGCGCTAAGATTTTTTAAATTGCGAGTTGCTCACGGATGTGACCTTTTCCTTGTTTTTATTGTTGACGCACAACGAATTGGGCTTAATTTGATACGAGTGAAAATTCATTCGTACATATTTTGGCTATCGGGCTTGATCAACTCCTGTTTTTCTTTTTTTAGTATCAGGTATGAGTATTTCTTCTTCAAAAACAGTTAGTACTTCATGCATTACTGGGCTGATCTGATTTGCATGCATTACTGTTCTTATAGCTCATTTTCACATGCTTGAAGACATCTCAGTGATTCATTACGTTGCGCTTGTGTGGGCTACGTGAATTGCCACATGCAGCTCGACAGGGTAGATGACTAATGTTCAGGAGAATCTGTAGATTCACTACAAAGAGAAAAAAAAAGTACACCAGGTGCTATACCAGGATTCAAATGAGTTTTTCATGCCCTGTCATTTACACTTCAGAGCTCTACACACACTATCTATAATGATACATTTCTATATTGTTAAGAAATAAAGGAATTCCCATGAGGAAGACTCAGGTAAGTGGGATGTGAAATCCTACCTGCTGTTACTGCAGGTCTGGAAGAACTCCTGTAACAAACAAAAGTTAATATGTGCACGCCTTATAAGAATAGAAAATAAGTCTTTGTGAATAGAGAATTGATACTGAGCATCTATATAGCCGACTGCTGGAGGTGAAAGCTTGAAATGGAATGGAAAAACACTACGCGCATGATTTTAAAGGGCTTCTGTTACTAAACCCACCCAGAAGCTCAGTTCGCTTTTCTGCTGGGTTATCTTTAAAAAGGCTTCTCTAATCGTTTTGTGGTCAAGCAAAGTTACAAAAAGCATGTACTCTACCTGGTTATTTGCTGGGTTCGTGTCGTTATACGTATTCAAATGTTCCATCGAACTTCAACAATACCTTTGAGTCGTACTGATATATAACATACCATAATACAGTGCCCTTGAAATGTATTCAAATCCTTGACGAGAGAAGGCAGCTGTGTAAAATAAACAATACAGGTAATGAGCTATATTGCACGCCCTCTTCAATTCAAACCACACATTTCAAGGCTTCAAGTCTGGAGGTGGCCATTGCAAAATAGCAATTTTGTGGTCAGTTAATCATATCTTGGTTGATGTCTGGGCTCATTCTCTTGCTGAAAGATCCACTTGATTTCATCGTACATTCCTGAAGCATAAGGAGGGGTTGCCTCCTGCATGTCAGTGCAGTCGTACGCAGTACGGCGGACTCTGGGTTGCTCTCATGGGTACTCTGGGCGGATTTGAGTCTCTTTGTTACAACAGAGGGGCGTCACTTTGTTTCCCCTGCATTGGAAACCAGAAAGCAGTCAGATTGCAGTCCTGTGGATTTGAACCCAGTGATGTCATAGAATTTCCAAAGAATACCATCAATGGGAATCTTCCTCTCAATCGCTGTCATTTCTCATGTCCGTACATGAAGACATGAAGAGGAGGAACCGAATGTATGGCTTGACTGCCATAACTGCCGCTGTTCATGTACCAAATACTCAAGATGGTTTTGGACTTCTTCAGTCCTTCTTCTTGGTTTTCTTCAGGATATGACATTGTCATGGAGAAGATATTCAAGTTAAAGACATCACTGTTTTCAAACTGTGATTTCAAATAAATAATTACAATGTGTGGTCTTCATCTCTAGGTATTGTAATGAATTGATTCCAATGTCATTTTTTGACAGGTAATTTGATTGAAATGAGAAAATACATTAGTTCCAGTTACCAAACACTTCAGTGGCACGTCATTATTTTTTCTATTTTATGTATTTACATTTATATTAACACAATATTTACATTTAAATCAGGTATGGGTAATGGCAGTCTTACAGGGCTGAAATTCTGTGGGAGGTTGAGAATTAGCTGGCTCCTTATGAAAAGAATGAATTAAATTATAACATTAAAACAGAAAAAAAAACAGCAGTCCCCAACTGCCCAAAGTTGATTTAAAGTGAAAGGGTTACCAGCTGCAAATGAGTCATCTTCCTGCAGTGTGAAACGAAGCACAGGCTTGCTGACTGTAAGCCTATCGAGGAAAGCGTGTGCTCGTCTGTGCTCTCCCAAATTTAGGCTCTTGCCATGATGAGTCCAGTTTACAAATGCAAATGACGGTTTAAAAGTGAAAATTTGGGACAAAAATTGTTGTAAAAAATGTTTTAAAAAGGGCAACAATATACTGCCATATATACAATTTGACATTCATAAAAAAAAATCATGCAGCATTCTAGGACATTCTAGGATTTATGTCGGGCAATGTTGAGGAAATATATATATATATATATATATATATATATATATTTTGAGACTCATCCAATGTCGACGGCTCAGGAAAAATATAAATATCGGAATAATGGGCCTGTAAAGAAGGTTGGATGGAATGGTTATTTATTCGTTTTTTCTAGAACAGGAAATAGAAATTGGGAAGGCTTTGTTCGGCATAAGTAACGCAGCTGCACCTATGGAGCGATTGTGAGGAAAGTGGAGCATGAAGATAATGGCTTTGTGCAGAAGGGGGTGGGGGTGGGGAGCGCGCACACACTGTGCACAGTGGCTCACCAGCCTGGCCTCACACAGAGGCACTTCAGTTGCAGTTATATGTGGGCAAAATAGTGGGTTGATGCACCCCAACATTTCCTGACCCTGAAATTGATAAAGTCCATTTTTAACAGAACCCTGGTGGCTCTCATGAACTCCTCAACCCCCCTCCTCTAAAAGAAAAAGAAAAAAGGCTGAAATGGTCTGTGACATGGCTGACTGCTATGGTATCAGATCCAGGAATCAAGGGTGTCTTTATTAAAGACATACTGTGACTTCTTATTAGGTCACCCGGAGAGGCTGAGTAGTTTGGGCGAGCCACTGAACCTTGATTTTCAGGCCTGCAAGCTTGACATCTACCTTGAATTAATATTAAACTTCCGTTTCCACTGGGACAGACCTTCCACTTTCACAAACCTATAATTTGAACGTCTGTACTGTTAGCATTGATAATGGAGGCTTGTGGATAAATATAAAGACGAATATAAAATGTATAAAGGACGGCGTGAAACAAAACATGGCTGCCGTGCATCAAGGAAATGGCTGCTACACACTGGTGATAATGGAGATGACTTTCCCTCCCTCATTGTAAAGCACCTTTATAAGCGATTCCGTTGTCAAAGGCACTTCATAATATGATTTACTATTACATTAATCCATTGCATAATTATTGCCTTTCAGCAAGTATGCCTATACATATTTCTGCAAAAACAATGAATGAATAGACAGTGGCTAAAATTCACCATAAAAATAAAATGACAAAGACTTATCAAAACTTAAAAAAGAAATGATTTAAAGAGCATGCACAATAACTATTTTTGCACATCACAGGACAAAATTAAGATTTGCAGCAGACACACAAGTGGGGGAAACGTCTTTCGAAAGATAATTGTGCTCTGGACTGCCTGTAACAATTTTTGTGATGACAAGATGGAAATGTGGCTCTACAGGATTTCAGGTCAGCAATGGTTAAGCTAAATACAGGTAATTATTGGAGTTCTCAGGGCCTTAGTTAACCATTGTGACACTATAATTTAAAATAAGACAGCACAGCAGCCTCCTGACCGAGGAGTAGAGTCTGGTACGAATGAGTCTTACCTGCTCATAACAACCTTGACAAAAGCCCCACATTAAATGGCATCTTTAAAACGGACATTTCTGAGATAAGCCAGGACTACATTCTTAAAACACACTAGCGCACTTATGTACTTATGCACTCAGAAGAATGTACAGGCAAGCATACTGGCGAGCATGTACTACCAAGTATGCAAAAAGCATGTTGTTTAAATTTTTTTCGATTTGGCCTATATATTGTTGAATATTTCCAGCAAACAAGATGTGTCGACTAAAAAAAAAAATGTAAATGGTTATAATAGTTTCTCAAGCACTGAATTCTTCTTTGTTGGGATTTCAATGAGCAGTGTCACATAAAAAGGAGTTGATAAAAGGAATGATAATGATTGAATCATGTATGCTTCAATGAATGCAAGGCTATTGTCAGTATTTTGAAGAAATACATCACAGGATAACATTGGCTTAAAAAAAACTACAGCGATCTGTAAACCTTTATCTAATTGGCTCAGGCGGCAAGTAAGCACAGGAGGGTGTGCAGTGTTGGTGGTGTGAGAGGCTCACTGTAGTAAACTTGTATAGAATTGATTTTAATGTACAATCACTTTCCCTGTATTTCATTCTGAGCTCAGATTCATATTTAATACAGAATATGGACCAGTACAAGCCTTAATCACATTTAAAGGCATATTTATCACTGTTTGACATGCCAGTCAGTTTGTGACCCAAATGTCTACACCGCAAACCTGACACTATTTTTCCCTCTTAGGAGTTGCTTGCGCTTTGCAACATTAATTGCTTCTGTTTAACAAACTCCGCCGACCAAAACACGAGCCACTTCCCAATTTCTGTGAGCAGATGCCACTGTGGACGGCGGCTGACCACTTGGGTGGGCCGCGAGGGGCAGTGGAAACTCCGGCCGCGCTGCACGCCAGCGCTGTCCATCGCTGGTAGGACCACCCTGGCACTGCCCCATATTATCTACTGTGGAGAGACTCATTTGTGTCATACGGTTTAACCACCGTGTTGCTGCTGTCATCAGTTTCCCTTGATTCGGTGTGGTTGAAACCACACCCTTTTTAAACAGAAATACAAAAAAAACTATAAAGATGAAAAGGAGTTTTGCTCAAGATTAAAGATGATTTCTATGGGTCAAGATTTTGTTCAAATAATATTTGTTAATATTTGTTGACATCATATTTGCAAACACATGCATCTCTGATAGGGGTGATATAATACATACAACTCACAGAATTAATAATTAAAGAAGGGAAATTGAACAATAAAATTATTATTCCTTTCATGCATTCTTTAATTTATTTACAGTTCACGGGATGGGAAGCCTAGAAAAATGTAATCACAAAGTCAAACATGGCAACATTGATGTGTTGCCACAAGGAAGGACCACACTAAGCTAAAACCATGCAACGTGTGTTAGCCATTCCATTTCCCAGCAGGTATTGCATTACTCATCGCAAAGATTACATTACATATACAAGTGCGTGCGAGGAATATTACATTTGTTGGTGATTTTCAATGAAATTTGGGGTAAGGTGTCTGTGTTGTAGTTTTATATTTGCGGTGAGGAAATGCAATATTTTTGGCTGCACACGTGTGTGCGCATTTGGACAGTTAGATTCAAGCCTTTAGGTTAACAACAGTTATGTAGATCAAAAAATGCTAATAATGATATTAAATACAGCCAATAGATTTGATAAATATTCATAGACAAATAGAAACCCATCTTAGTGGAACAAACTTAGCTCCGATATGTCAAGTGTTCAGGATTAAACATTGTGGCAACATGTTTGCAATCAATTTGAGATGTCAGGGATTGGTCATCGCCAAGAGTTTGAAGTCTCTGCAACGTAAGTGATTTTAAATGAATTTTTTACTTTTATTGTATAACCATAGCACCACCATGTATTTTTCCTGCTTCAATGCTGTAGTTGCTGTCAATAACAAGTTATATCATATTACGTCATTTTTTGGAATTATAAGCATATCTGAGAAAAGCCATGCCCACTGAAGGTTTACTGGCTTACTGCAGCCATGGTTTTTTAAGCAGGAAAACTAAACTAAAATAATAAATAAATAAACATTTGAAGAGGAGAGTCCAATGAACAGAATATCAAAAGTGCATGTTGATACATATTTTAAGCATTTTCAAAGAAATAAAAATTCCAGAAAATCAAATATTGTGGACTTGTTGGGTTCTATATGTAAATGAGTTCCTTTAGAGTATTTCATTTTGCCACTTTTTGGTAAATTTTCAAAGTTGAAATTTTTCAGGTGTCTGTTAGCACCATCAAGTTGCCAGTTGTTGCCATATTGCCAGGGTAATTGTTTCACATGCTACAAGCATGCCATTTGGGATGGCATCTGACAGTAGATTTGGAGACTTTGGATCCTTAAGATGCAACCACGTTTTGTAGATCTGTGTCCTTTGGGTTTTTACTAAACCATCTGCCTCACTGCGTGAGCGAAAGATGCAATCGCATTCTCTACCAGGCATGTTTACCACTGTTCTGGTAGTATTCAACTTCTTAATTATTTACCTAATAGTGGAAAGTTGTATCTTTTTCATCTTTTTAAATTAATTTGTTTGTAACTGTCTCTTGACATAAGGTCAACAACCCTTTGATTAGTTCCTTGTTCGTATTTGTTGCCTTTCCCGATGGTGATGGATGACAAATTAATTGTATGTGTTTTAGCTCATCTTTACAAACCTGCAAGGCCATAATAGTGTTCCTTAAGATAACGTTTTTTAACTTTAAACAGTAGCATATTAATGCAGATTCATTATTTAAAGACTTTATTTAAAATAATTAATAGTGGTGTGAATAAATTTGGAGGAGACTATATATAGACACAACCTCTTTAAAAGACATTTTTAACCACAGGAGACACATTTAAAGAATGGTTACCATTAACAATTGCATTTGGATGGATGTGTCTTTCTCTGCTTTTGTCCACATCAAAGGTTGCTTGCTCAACAATTTTTCACCACTAGAGATTGAGGTTTCATCAAAGGAGGCGTGGGCCCACAGTTTGCAATTGTTTTGAATGCATTATCTGAGGAAAAGATTAATCAAATTTCTTGTGCGTGTGGCCCGCGAACACTTGGGCCACTGTCAAATTCCCAGCTGCCAAAATTAGCTTTGAACTTCAAGTACTCACCAGACCCCCCTTCAAAAGGTAGCAACCCCTAATTATGGCATGAAAGGAAATGCTAATTTATGAATAAAATAAGTAAATTTTTTAATTTTATCTTCCTCGTGAATACACGGCTGTCCTCCCAGTTTACTTCCTTAACCTGTATATTAATATGCTGATGAGACCCTGAGCCAGAACAAGTGAGCCACAAAACAACTGGAGCCATAGAGCTTGGAAAAAGGCTTTAGATGCTGAACTCAATATTTCAAATACAGTATTTTTCGGTTGTACATTTAAATATAATTATTCTCAAACGACGCGTAAAGTACAAATTGAGATGCTTTCTGGGTTGTTAATACAGCATAGTCCTCTTTTACAACAATTTTACACAATTTATGTTCTTTGCAGTTGCCTTGATTCTACTGTCAATATTACAATTAAAATTGGATTTAGATGCTGCTTAGAAAGAGGCAGGAATAAATACAGGAATTCTTGAAGATAATTCTCTCGTTTCTTTTACAGAAACTGCCTGAGCTATTCTGCCATCTAGTGCTACATGCCTGCATTGCACTCCAACTGATACGCCCTAGTAGCAGCTGAGGTACCAAGCTTGGCGGTCCTAAAATATGGAAAACGGATGGAGGAAAATACAAATAAAATAAAAATAAACCTGAACAATAACAACGGCGTATCTCACAACTTCAGTGTCTATTCTCCTAATTATCCGATTCATTTATGATACTTTGTGGAAGGAGAGTGAACAGCCAAAACGGGCAGACCAATTATAGTGCCTAGCAAGTATTTAAACCCTTTTTTGCTGGATGACAAAAGATACATTCACATTTATATCCATTTTATATTTTTTCTTCAAAACATACATGCTCAAACTGAAAAAAATAAGAAATTAGTAATACGACAGCAAACATACATGTTATTTTCACCCACTCTTCTTGGGAGATTAGCTCCAGCTCTCTCATGTTGCTTGGGCTTTACTTAGGGACTACAATTGTCACGTTTTGTCACAGATGTACTAATGTAGCTTTGGCCGTCTGCTTTCGATTATTGTCCTGCTGTAAGGTGAATGTCCCCCCCAGCTTGAGGTCTGCAGCGTAATGAAACAGGTTACCAGCCAGTATTTCCTTCAACTCTGACAACAGTCTCAGTCCCTGCCAAAGAAAATCATCCCAATAGATGATGATGTCACCATGCTTCAGTGTAGGGACGGTGTTAAGTAGGGACATTTATTATAGTGTTAGCTTTGCGCCAGACCAAAAAATCTCTGTGTCCATAAAACCTTTTCCCACATTTTGGCTGGATCATTGTAGTGCTTTCTGGAAAACTCCAGGCAGGCTTTGGGATGCGTTTTTAAAGTAATGGCTTCTTTCTTGCCAGTTTTCTCTACTCGAATGTATTCCTCAGCTCACATATTAGCATTCATTCTCAAAACAAAATCGGCCACCCAAATATACCCACATAGGTAGGTAATCTATGCCAAATGTAACACCTGTAATGAAACTATACAGTGCGTGCAGTATGATTGCTTAAAATGCAGCACCAATCTGCATCACAGGAGCAAGCAAATATTTTGCATCTTTGAACCTATATGTCTTCCTCAGATCAGTTAATTAAATTATTGATGCAATAGCTCAGTTATATCCCACCGGCCATTTCTCCGATTGGTTATAATTTCTATACACGTAAAGCATTTGCCTTCTAAACGTGTTCCTTGCTAAGCTAGGACAAACTAGGGATAATTCCTCTGCCAGATAGCACTGATCCAAACACGTACATGCAACGGGGAGCATTTGTGTAGAGCCAGTGAGACTACATAGCTTGAGCCTTGGACAACATTCAGTGGAATCTGCTCAAGTTGTTCACAGCTGACAAGATTAGATCATGGAAAATCTGCCACTGACAGCTTCTTTTGCATAATCATCACTGGATGCGATTTGCAGATAGACATTATTGGGCCTCTTCCAGTAGTACAAACGTTCACAAATATAATTCAATGCGCGGCCTCCGTTGACGGAATCTTGCAGCACCTAATTATTATTTGTAAAAAGTGCGACGCTTAGGTTTTTGGCAGATGTTTTCAGACAAAAAATTGGCAAGATTTTTGACGGTTCCATTTGTATGACCAATCGCTCAGTTCTCTTACGGCGGCTACCGCTAATGCACACGATACAAAGCAGAGAAAGCTCTATTAAAACAGCCGTGTCTTACGTTATTAAGCGTTTCCCGCTCCCATGAAGTTTGCCACCATTAGGAACAACAACCCCAAAGAACTGGTGCCTGATGGCTCATTCAAGTCGATTCCAGCATGGATTCTGGCCTAAGCCACTCTCAGAAAAAAGCTATTCAGCTGCAGATGTATATTCAGAGATCATGCGGGGGAAAGAAAAAAGGAAATGGACTGTAAGGTCGTTCAGAAGCCAAGAAAAAAGAAAACCCGTGGCTAAGCAATGACGAGAGGAGGAAGACGCGTTGAAGAAGAAAACGTTCCTGAGCCACTCGGTTTGCAATCACTGCCAAAGTTGAGGTAAGTGTGAAGGACTCCGGTCACGAGGCAGGCACCTCAATGGAGGCTTATACAGACATAGACCAAAACCTTTTTTGGAGGTACGGTTTTTGCGTGACTCCGGCACATACAGACAGGCGGTGAGCGAATTGAGCGGGCGTTTATCCCAGCTGGGCACTTAAGCACTTCCTGATCGCTGCAAGGACTGCAAACGGTTCTGCTCCGTTCCCCACTTCTGAGAGTCAGAGGAATAAAAGTGCCTGGAAATTGGCTGTTCCGAGACCTTCATTGACCGGACTCGAGTGGCTCTGTCTCCTTTGGACCGGGGCTCTCCTTCCGCCGTGGCAACATAAGCAGAGATAAGCAAGGACGTCCAGTCATCGGCATGTGCATGTGCACAGCATGGCCTCTAACATTTCTCTATTTATAATATGCATGCTTTTCATCCTCCTTCACAACCTTTTCCAGCTTTCCACAAGGTGAAGCCAAGGCCTTTTCTTGCTGTAAAACATCTTTATACCGTTAAATTATAATTTTTTTTTTTTACAGACATCTCACCTTGCATGTTCAGCAATTAACATTGCATTAATTAACATGCCACTACTACCTTTAACATCAAGGTGGAGCAGCCAATGTCCTCGGCTTGCAAACTGTATTTTAAGACTCATTATTTCCAGTCATCGGAACAAGTTACCAGTTGTTTAATACGGGTTTATTTCAATATAGAAATGCTATGCATTCTAGAGGGTTTGGAATCTACTTTTGTGCTTCTAACACAGAGTTAATAAATGCACAGAAAATATTTTTTCATTATTTTGTTATTTACATGCATAAGTGAAAAAACACCAAATGATCTGACCTGACTTTATCAAGGAAATTTCTGTAAAATTTTATACATTTTGATAAACATTGTTTTTGATAAACATTGTTCACGTTTACATGCAGCCTAGTATTCCATTACAAGGTGAAACTCATAAAAAAATAATATCATATCATGCCACGCAGGTATAGTGTGCAATATGTAATAATGTAAAATTATTCATGTAAAAACTCTTGACCGAGATAATTTTGTATTCATATTCTAGTTGATAGACTAAAACTAGAAATGTAAACACAATATTTGTGATTATAAGTCCATCGATATGAATACATGCACTGTGCGTTGCCAAAGTAACGTACTAAAAAGCAGACCAAAACGTCCATGATAATAGCTATAACCACTAACTAATACATGTATACTAGAAGGGAGTCTACACTACGTGGCCAGAAGTATATGGACACATGCTCATCCAACATCTCATTCCAAAACCATGGGCATTAATATGGAGTTGGTCCCCATTTGCAGCTATAACAGCCTCCACTCTTCTGAGAATGCTTTCCACTAGATGTTGGAACATTGCTGTGGGGATTTGCATCCATTCAGCCAGAAGAGCATTAGTGAGGTCGGGCACTATAGTTTGCCGATTAAGCCTGGCTCGCACTTGGCTTTCCAATTGATCCCAAAGGTGTTTGATGAGGTTGAGGTCAGGGCTCTGTGCAGGCCAGTCAAGTTCTTCCACATCTCGACAAACCATTTCTGCATGGACCTCTATTTGTGCACAGCAAAGGGCCTTCCCCAAACTGTTGCCACAAAGTTAGAAGCACAGAATCATCTAGAATGTCATTGTATGCTGTAGCGTTAAGATTTACCTTCACTAGACCTAAGGGGCCTAGCCCAAATCATGAAAAACAGCCCCAGACCAAGATACTTTTGGCCATATAGTGTATATTCAGAGTACCAATATTGAGAGTTCTTGATTATTCGGAGTGGTGCATGCCTGCAGATGTGACTAATGTGTTGGATTTTTAAGCAAAATATCAACTTCATAAAGATTCACTTTATGAAGAATTAAAATTTTTAAAGATGCTGACATTTTCCACCACGCAGTAAGAGATAGCGATCAGCTGTTGAAGGCTGATTCATTAGATAGGACAGACATTCAGGCAAGCGGAACTGTCCACAAGGTGGCAGTATGTTCCCGCATTGCAAGCCTGAGACGGGTCTTACACAACAGCGTTTTTTTTGTTTTGTTTAACCAGATCATCGAAACACTGACCGCAGATTTAGTTATGTGCACTCTGCCATTGTTGAAGCTGAAAACGCTCTGATTAACTGGCTTATTATAAATATTCACTAAAGGGAATATAATAACATGTACATCCAGCAGAGCAATGCAGAAAGCGTTGAGACCTTCTGTTATGGACCGGAACCTCCTAGTATGAATAAGTGCAGAGGATAGTAGAAAGGAGAGAGGTGAAAACCTGCACTATATATAGAATGTGTGGTCTGAACTGAAATGATCACATTAGCCGAATGTATTGTCGGACAGAGGAAGATAAATTATAACTGATATCTTTGAAACACAATTCTCACTAATAACTGAGAACTCAAAATGTACGCACATTCGTTTGTAGCATGAGCCTCCCTTAGAAAGCGGACCACTAATGACAGAAGAATTGTGAAATCTAATACAATACTCAAAAGGCATAAATTCACAGATCAGTGAAGCCAAGCCTGCCTGACAGCCTCTTAATGAGGTAAGCCGACGGCTCGTCCTCCACCAGACCTTTCAACTTCCATCATGCATCTGGAAGCAGGCAGCCAATTGCACGCGCAGTGTCTGCCTTTATCTCAAGGACCGAGCGCAGTCCTAACACTCTTCTGCACGGAGATTCAGGGTGTCATTTCATTAGCATGGCCGATTTGTCATTTGAACGGGTATCCCAGTGGGGGGTGTGTGGGGGGGGGGGGGGTGTGGCTGTGTAAATTTCACATTTTGTGTGTGAAGAAATGTTCATTGAATATTTTTCATGAAATAAACATGCAGCATGCAAACCATTTGTGGGAAGAGGGAGAGGACAAAAAGGGCTCGTAAGTAAAGACATTTTGAATCTACTTGACTAGTCTACACTAAAGTACTCCAAATAGGGCACATCAACATATAAATGTACTGAAAATGACAATCTAAAGATGCTACCAGCTGTCCTTTTGCCTTTCATTGTGAAATAGTTCATATTTCTGCAATCGAGGGGTTGACTCTCAGGTAATATAACTGCACTAAAAAACCTGAAGCTCCACTGACAGACCATTAACCTCTGCCTGGTGCCTGCTCAAGAGGACGTGGCTATGACTCCCGCCCCAGGCTCCAGATGTCCCATTCAGGGAGAGGTGAGAGGACAGAGCGTTTCATCTCCCGAGCGAGCGCTTTAATCGTTTCCTCTATCGACTCGGTCGGGCAAAGCAAAACACAGGAAACGGTGTTCCTACTGAGACCATCCCAAGCCGAATGTTACAGAAACCCCGGGCGTCTGATTCCTGAGGAGGATTCAGGACGCACTCTAACACCAGGCATTTCATCTTTTAAGCAGTAAAAAAAAAGTATTTTAAAGAAGTATTTATGTACACACAACCTCAGCAATGAAAAAAATATTTATGTACACACAACCTTACACATAAACCTTTTTTTTTATGTACACAGAAATTCAGTACCGATAAGTATTTATGTATATAAAACATTGGCACTGATAATAAGTATTTATATATACATAACCTCAACAATGATAAGATGTATTTATGTAGACATGTGACCTCAGCACTAATGAGAATTATTTATGTACACAGAACCTCAACACTGATAAAGGTGTTTATGTACATAGGACCTCAGCACTAATAAGTATTTATGCACACTAGTGCTCAGCACTAATAATAAGTCTCTCGTCTGGTGACTGATAAGGGGATGATATGATAAAACATGAGTTGCATAGAAGAGGTGAGACGCTCAATGTCTCCCCAGCAATAAATATTTGTTATAACTTCAGTGTTCACATTCAGATACAGATAAATGCTGTATTAAATGTATGTTTAAAAAGGCATTCCAAAAAAAAACTGGTTTTAAAATAAATATTTTCATATCGAGTCTTCATTATCATTTTAAAAAGGTTTTGTGCACCTACAACTGTATAAAAATGCCTTTTTTCCCCCCATCGGTTCATGTTCATCAGTTCAACAATTTTGTTGTAACCGAAGAAAGCACATCCTTAGTATCCTTTAGATAATAATAATTATCATCACACACATATTGAATTAAAACCAAAGATATAAATCTAGTCTGTGTAATTAGTGTCTACAAATGTTGATAATCAAGTTGTAAATCATGTTGATAATCATTTAAAACCTGGCATTCAAAATAGCATGACGACACTACTTGCAAATGCATCAGTCTTAGAAAAAATAGTGCATCTAATGTAAACAAAATATTTTCTTGCAAAGCTCATTTTTACATTTGTAATGCAATAATAAAGCATATTCATATTATTTATCCTGCATAAACCTTAATATTAAATACTTGTAAGGTAATTTATAGTCAGCATTCTACTGATGGCCAGTCTTATCATAAAATGTAATGTTACAAATACTGATAATCTACTTTGGCAATGAACTGTACTTCCACAAATCTACTAGCACAACTGCTTACTTATCTCGCTTGAGTGTGTGTGCGCTGCGAGAAAGTCCTGGCAGTTATTTTGCTTTGGGAGTTTTAATGTGCAGTTTGGAGGGGCGCAGGTAGGAAGAGGCCGTTGCTCTTCCTTGGCCCCAAAGGTGGCCCTCTGGGGCTGACGCTGTGTGTCCTGGCTAAGCAGGCATTTCACGAGCCTCCTCTCCCAAACTGGGTCGGTGCACGTCCCTCTCTTGCCGTTCGGCCGTCCCCTCTGGCGAGCGTACGTCCAGGTGGTCGTTAGCAGGACGGATTGGCGAGAACCTTGGGCTACATCGATGCGGCAGCCCCCGCGAAGGGAGGGCGATAAAACGGTAAGGCCGCGGGGCCCGTGTCACTAAGTGTCACTTAGGCAGGAATTTACCGGGCGTTGCAGCACCCCCTGCCTGTGAGTCCATGAATTATGAATGAGACGGTAAGTATAGCGCTCAGATATTAATGGGGTCGTGGTTCAGGGCCTTTGTGTTGCTGTGGCATGCTATTTGGCCACCGCTTGCCGCTGCCATTGGCTGCATTCTGCCGCATGTCTGGGCACCCTACGGCTTCCTTTCTCTACCCTCAGCCTTATACGGATTAAAGCCACCTTAACATTGACCGTACACTGAAAGTTGTCAAATGGAAGACTATATCGGGTATTCCCCGAATCTGGGATTCTTTATATCGTTTAATTAAAAATTTCACACCAGCTTTCACGTCAAAGACACTCCATTGCAAACTGTGTTCTATTTTACAGTTCCTAAAAGTGCGCCTTTAATCGATGCTTTTTGCGATGCTTCATAAAAACGCCACAAATGTCAGAGCAGCTCTGAGATCAGTGCTCATTTTTACATCCCTACGAGTAAAACAATGCTCTTCAGCTTAAGTCAAGTAAAAATCAACAGAATGTCCTTAGTTTTATTTAATTAACATTGAAATGGTTAAAAAGCAGCTAATGGTGACTCAAATGTGAGAGGTGGTTCTGGGAGCTCACTACTGGGCTTAGAATGCCAGTACTTTGCAAAGTAGCAAAGACCAGCTAAGGTTATAGTATTATATAATATGAAAAGAATACCAATATAATATTTCCAAGCTTGCCACAAGATTAATGCATAAAAATTAATAACCAAATCGGCTACCACTCTTGGGCTTAAAGTTGGCAGAGAAGAAACCCAGAAGTAGCTACCCATTTGATTAAAACGCTGAGAAAGTTGCAATGGCCATCGTGGTGTAAATTTAGTCTCCGTGGGAGTTTAAATGACACCGTGGCCATTTTGCTCGACTTTAGGCATCCACTCCCCCGCGTGCTATGTGGCTTGTTGCTATCGAAGTTTCTCACCTTGTTAGCGTTGTTAACCAGTAATAGCGACGAGGCTGTTCACCCACCTGCTGTACCGTCGGCTCTTTTAAAATAGGGGAAAAAACTGAGACGTAAGTGTGACTTCCGGCGGGTGAGCATGTTTTGATCACAGATGAAAGGCAGTCGTTTGAGAAAAATAAATAAAAATAATAAGCGAGGGGGAACGTACGAGTGCATTTTTTTCCGACTGGCTCAAATTGCTATTTTCTCGCGTTCGCCACCGGGAGATTTTCGGCTAATTAATCGTCGGTTCCTCTAACGAGAAAAGAGATCTGTCGTTTCGGAGGAAACGATGACAGGGGGGAAAGAGATTGAAACTCGGAAGCGCAGACGCTTTCGGTCTTTTCTCAGGAGTGACAGCGGCGCCTAATCAGACGGCTTGAACACCGTCTCTGCAGTAGGCTACTGTGATGAGCAGACAGGCAGGGATCCCCGCTGGGGCGGAAGCCGTCGCTGAACCCCGGTTCGGCCCGTGGTGAAACCGTCAGTGTCACTGGGCTCACAGCTACTGAAAATCAGGCATATATGGCGCATGCAGGCTATGCATCAGCAGTAAGCAGTTTTTTAGGGTTCCTAAACTGTGGGTTCAGGACCCAGTCTCGAGGGGTGCCATGGAGCAACACTGCTGTGGGGGTGTATGGTGGGTCAGGGGAGGGGCTAAGGTTGGTTGTCAGAGGACACATGACAAAAAAAAACTACACAGGTGAAAATGTGGACAAAAGAGGAAAGACGATGAAGAAGTACAACCATTATACTGAGTAGACTTATAGAGGCAGCAAAGGAACTGGACTAGCAATCAGGCCTTAATTCCAAGGTGTGAATGTGACCACCATAATCCTGTACAGCTTCAATAAACGTCCATATTTAACACCGCTCACCCCTTTAAGCTCTTCTATGAATTACAAGGTATTTAGTGGCGTTATATTTACTTTTCAAAATTATGTATGTGCACAATGTATTGAAATATACTATTAATACATTTACCCAAAAATAATAAGAAAATGGAAGAATAAGAAGGAATTACTCCGAGTTAAAATGGATGCTATGCAAGTCACCCGGGATAATGGCGTCTGCTGAGTACATAAATAGGGTCAGCTACACGAGAAGGACCCCAAGGCAGCCTAGGGGAAGGTACAGACCCCACCCCAAGGCAGCCTAGGGGAAGGTACAGACCCCACCCCAAGGCAGCCTAGGGGAAGGTACAGACCCCACCCCAAGGCAGCCTAGGGGAAGGTACAGACCCCACCCCAAGGCAGCCTAGGGGAAGGTACAGACCCCACCCCAAGGCAGCCTAGGGGAAGGTACAGACCCCACCCCAAGGCAGCCTAGGGGAAGGTACAGACCCCACCCCAATGCAGCCTAGGGGAAGGTACAGACCCAAGGCAGCCTAGGGGAAGGTACAGACCCAAGGCAGCCTAGGGGAAGGTACAGACTCCACCCCAAGGGAAAAGTGTTTGTGATGAGTACAGCGGTAGGCTCAGAAGGCAAACACGTCTGAGAGGCAACGGGATAATGTGCTAACTGAGCTGGGACTAATAAGCAGGGACCTGACCTCAAACCTGAAACCCAGAGACCTCTGTGACCTTTCTCTCACGAGGGCAAGTACACATTAATGTAGTTACATAGGCTATTTTAACCCAGCATGCCCCCGTGGTACAGGCAATACAAGTCAGAATTTCTAAATTTGGTGAGCACGCTGATAAAATCCTGTCCTTGATTTTTTATTATCTTTTCCAAGGTGGTAGCTATGGCATCATATGCACTGCAAATCAGACAGATAATGTTGACCAAAAAAATCAGCAATTTGAAATTTTTTGCTTAAATCTCACGTCTGTAAATAAATATCATCTGACTGTTTTCTGTTCTCACCTATTCTCTGGCTGGAGTGCACCCCCTCTTCCCGCAGCGATTTTTTTTTGGGGGGGGCTATGGGGACATGGTGCTTCCAGCTGATCTCAACCCGCGTGTCTCGTCTGCGTACGTTCTGGTAACGGTATGATGAACCGAGAACAGCTCAATGCCATTCCTCCCCTGCGCTGCTGTCGCGATTGTCGCACGCAAGAACAAACGAGGCGTTCCTTCAGATACCGGGGGGTCACGCCGCCAACTCATTCCTCTCCTGTCAGTGCTAGAACTGTTTGAAAAGAAAAGAAAAAAACATTTCTAACAATAACAGTTGTCAGCTGCCAGAGTGTCTTTTGATAGCTGACTGGGTTCTCTTCGGGCGGGCTCTGCTAAAACAGAATGGAAGAGGAGCGTGTTTCTAATGCAGAAGCGCTCGCATGCATTTTTAATTCCGCCTTCCTCCCGAAGCTCAACTTTGTTTGCGTCTTCCAGAACCACCTGCAATCCCCAGGAGGTAGCCGAGCCAACTGACGGATGTAACACGCAGATATTCGCAGATCGCACCGGTCCACACCACCTGTGATTCTGGTGCGCCACATGTGGATCTGGGTGAAAATGAATTTAACTAAGAATTGAATGGTGATAAATCCTTTCCAATTATATGTAGTACAGCGACGCACCCCAAGATCTGGGATGGAATTCCGCCTGTGCCAATTTAGACTGCGGTTAGAAATCGCATTGAGGGACGCATAATTGGCAATAGCTTCCCCCGTCAGGGAGGTGGGGTTTCAGTGGTCAGGGAATTAACCACCATATTAGTGTGCCAATAGCCATATCTCTGGTCAGACTATCTGCCTGTGCCAGCGACACCTTCTGCGCAGTCGCACGACTGGGTACCTCAGCAGGAGGACTGAGGACTGCGGACTGTTGAGCATAAAGAAGAGGCAGATGGCCGGCCTGTGCTTCAGTGAACAGAGGTTCTGGTGCGGGTCCTTCCAAATTGTGAGCGGCTGTTGCAGCAATGCGGCACCTGAAATTATGACTGGGCATTCTAGATGGGGAAAAAAAAATATATATTTCGCCAGAGGCCTGGGAGGGCGTAACGATAACATTGTCCAGACTGTACTGGTGGCTTTTTGTACTCTGAGAGGAGACTGATTTAAAGCAGGATTTCGGTTTAAGCGATCTCTGTAAAATCTGCGCATGCGCAGCACGTTCCATACAGAACGGACGGTAATGCTCTGGAGCTTTTGACATCTGGTAGCGGTTTGATTCACTGCGGACCTGTAAAACGTTATAGCATTCGGACTGAAAGATGCGTTTTTCGAAAGGAGATAGAAATGCGGGCAGTTTGAATGATTTCTTTCCCCCCCTGAGAAAAGTAACCATCAGAACGAAACAGCACTTACAGTACAGGCACAGCGGTCAAAGATTGTAGTTTCTTGGTACTTACAACGTGCCTTTATTTCAGAGAGGAAACATGTCAGTATTTACGCTAGGTTTGCATGATGTTCTAGTTAGCAGAGCTACCTTGGTTGCTCATTGCTTCTTTCATACCAGGGTACATTTGAGTCAAGCCTGTAAAGAGGGGTGAATGTGTACAGCCAGGATGATTAGTGTGCCCACGGTACTTTCATCCTGTTTTTTAAAACTCTAATGAGAATCAAGCCTGGGACTCCATTTAATTTCTCTGTAGCCGCAGTACCAGCCCTGGCCTTTGACGGGTCCTATTAAGCAGGATTTGATTTGGGGGCCCACAAACTCACCACCCCCTAAATACAATATTTTAGAATAATTGGGGGCCCCCCCTTGGTGGTCCTGGGGCCCTAAGCAGCCACGTTTGTCGCTTGGGTCGGCCCGGCTCTGATCATCAGTTGAAGACATTAGCCTGCAATGCAGAGAAGCTGAATGAGGCCGGAAGCTTGACTCTTTGAATATTGGATGTCTGTTTCGCCCTCTAAGTGGAAACGTTCCCTTTTAAAATAACTTTGTGACCCCAATACCCCAGTGGCTATCAGGCATGGGTCAATTACCATTAAGTACTTGTATTTCTGTATTTACAATTACTACAATTATCTCTTCCAAATAGTATTTGAAAAATTACTAATTGTATCCTGTTTGGCAATTACCAATTAAATGCATTTGACAAGTAATTACAAATATGTATTTGGGCCAGGCTAAGCGGTAACGGAGGGACACTTTTGTTGTATTTTGCCCTAGTACTCCTGTTCTATCCAAGGCTGAGTAAAATAACAACTGGTATTTAAAAAGGCTACCTTAGACTACAAACTGAGGGAAAAAAGTTTGGGGGCAAACAACTTCTTGGGGGTAAAATTAATAAAAAAACAGGGCGGTAACGGAGGGATGCAGAATTAACGTCTGTTTTTCACACTTTTTTCAGACATGCATATCAGATGGTTCCTGAGGTGAAAAAGGTTATCTTTCTATTTCACATTGTACTATTACCACTTAAATATGAACATGCAAAATGTTAAGTCACTTGTGCGGCTCAATTTTTATGGGGCGAGGTTTAAAGTCAGATGATCATGGTAACGAAGGGACACTGACAAATGGTAACGAGGGACACATTTTCACCCCCCTCAAAATCACAATTCTGCCAACTTTTTTTCAAAACTGGTTATACTACATCAAGACACAACCCAATAAGCTTTCTTTTGAAATGAAACATTTTTGAATACCTTGTAAAAAAAATTATGTGACTTTTTATCCTAAGCCATTCACTCTACTGGGATGCCTATTCATATCATCATTAGACAAATGGCATTTATTTACACTTAAAAATAGTTGCTCAGTAAGACTATTGTTATAGGATAGAATCCAGGGGAAAGTGCATCTATTCAAGTTCGCCAACCCCAATGGATTCAAAAGCCCATAACCTTTGTTTCCTAGTAGAGGTAATACAATACTTTTTTTTTTTGTTCTGTACACATTGGAATGTTGGCTTCAAGATCAGGCAGATAGTAATTTCATAATTTTTCAATTGTTTTGATTACAGATTACTGATGTTAACCTCCCCTTGGCCTGGCCCATTTGTATTAGCAGTATTTTCAATGATTTGTATTTTAATTAATGGATTGTATTTAGAAATTCAACCTCATTGTACATCAGAAAAACAGATGACAAATGCCTTCATCCATCCAGAAGCCAGTCTGAGAGTCGACAGACGCATATTATTGACACACTGATTAATCCAGGAAGCTTGTTAACCAAATGTCCATATTTATAATTTGGGATGGAGCTAATCAATCAGTTGACTGAGCTCACCTGCTCTAAATCAGCAATCTCAGTTAGGGTATATAAGTTACCTGCAAACTTGATTTGTGTGTTGTGTTTGGAGTTGTTGATGAAATATTGTTTGTGCACTGAGCTGTTTTGAAGCCTTTTTGTCTGAGAATCTGTCCTGGCTATTGACCCCTGCTTGTAAAATGCCACCTGTGAGATCGAAGATCGTACATCATTTTATCATGCCTGAAGATATCGAGGAAAACTTCAAAGAACCGCATAGCATGCAACTGCCTTGCACGGACAGAAAACCGAAATCTTTAGAATGGTCTGTTCTGGATCCACGCTTCAAGCGGGCATGGTGTAATGCAACTACGAGGACTGTAGCCCTCAACAGCAACAGCAATCAACAGCATTGCCGGAAAGTTCACCAGCAACTAGGACAAAGCATCCAGTATCACTTGAGCCTACTGGAAGCCCTCTGGATAAAATTTTTGGCTACATGGATCAACCTATATACAGATTCTCCAGCCATCAACAAAGAGGTCGAGGAGTACCTCTTCATACCTCATTCCCCAACATCTGCTGACCCACTGCTGTTCTGGAAGACAAATACTGGGCGGTATCCAACCCTCAATAGAATTGCTGCTAAACGCATGCATGTGCTAGCATCCTCTGCTGCTGTAGAGTGCGTATTCAGCATAGATGGCCGTGTTTTCAGGCCAGACCGCTGCTCACTGTCAGATTAACTATGTCAAACGTATTGAAAATGTAACCAGGCAACTTTTCTACTGCAGTGATGAGTTCATGCATCAATTTAATGGCCATCTCGAATAGTCTTATTAAACATTTTGAAGCGTATTGTGTTTTTGAATTGTTATTGCTGACTTGCAAACTTAAGCCATTTGCCTTTTACCGGGCCTTATCAGTGTCATCCCTTTTTGAGTGACGCCTGCAGTTTCTTGATGGTGCCAAAAAATATTTATATTAAATTTAGATTTCTTTCCCACATACCTTATCAGCGTTCAGTATATGCCATCGAAAAAAAGCACCTGGCTCTGTGATTGTCACAACTGGTCCGAGGGGCCTTATGGATGTAGAATGTGGATAAGGTTCAGAGATGGGATAGTCATGCAAAAAATATTTAAATTCTTATTTAAATTGGGTACATAAAATTTAGAGACAATGCAAATGCTAAATTCTGTTAAGAAAACTTTAGCTGTACTGAAACAAAGCAGTTTTTATGTTGAAGGTGTCTTTAATGTGTGCCGAGTTTAGGTTACTGTGATGTAAAAATAAGGTTGAATTTCCAAAAACAAACCTTAAATGGAAATACAAATAATTGAAAATAAGACTTTTCAAATACGAGCAAAAATACATATTTGAAGTATTTTCAAATACATGACAATACTTTTCAAAAGTATGTTCAAATACATTGAAATAGTAATTCTCAAACAGGATACAAAATACAATTTTAAAATAGTATTTGAAGTAATACAGAAAATAGCCTACGTAATTGACCCAGGTCAAGGTGGCTATGCAGAATTACTGCAATATATACATAGGCAATATGCAATGGATACAAGGCAAGGCAACACAATACAATTCAGAACATAGGACCATCAACTGTATATTTTACAAAATGATTTGGTTAATACTACCTTCTTGCTAGCTGTAACACACTGGCCATAAATGTGTACATAAACACAATACCCACAAGGGGTTGGGTAGGCATTCTAGGTCTGCTAGGGTTTTTCAGGTTAACTATGTGCCTAGGCCATGAGAAATATTCCACTGTTTAGACGGGCATTTGCTCTGCTCTGCTCTTCTCCTGTGTAAACACAGCAACTAGCTTACGGCTTAGCGCATTAGAGGAGTGCCAGCCTCACGTGCCATAAGCCTGGTGGGGTCCAACTGGTAAGCTAACGTTTATAGCAGAAGTAACTCCTTAAGCAGGCACTACATGTAAAAAAACAACATGGATGTGTTAAGAGGTTACCTGCAAATTTGAAACCTGCATACTCATTTTTATTTTATTTTTTACATTACTTGTAAGTTACATACGACTGATGCTGACAGACGTGCTTTGAGCGTGCATGACATATAAGCAGTTTTAAGAGAAAGCAGACCTCACAAATCTTAATCTCCACAGCTACAATACAGCTCTCGCTATAGACAGTGCATAAACATTACTGAGAAAATAACAGGCCCCCAGAGAATTCTACTATGGGATAAATGACAGGAATGAAAAATTGGATCTTAATTCTGCTCCGCATTTCATACCACAATTGAGTACATTTCAATGGCACGTTGGGACCAGGGCAATTCATTAATCCCAGTTTGCAACAGAAATCTACATTTCAATTTACCTGCCTTGGAAATAATGGTGTATCTGCAGGGACAAAACAAACACACTCTGGGAAACTATTTGGTTGGTATTTGGTCTAGGTCTAAGATTCAGTTTAAGCTTTTGGTTTAAGCTTCGGTTTAAACTCACTGCCTTTATGCAAACGTCATATTAAATATCTCATATTAAACTCTTATCTGTAAAATACATTTATAACACAGCAGAGGGAAAAAAACGAAAATAAATAAAAATCCTAATTTGGCACCCTGTTATATGATCTTTTCAAATATTGAACGTGCTTATGACATATCCTGAGCTTGCAATGCAATCATTTTTCCACCAGTAGAATGGAATTACATGTATATGTTAAAAATAGGCCCACATAGCATAAAAGCCACACCCTACCAGAACATTGAGAGAAACAGAAAACCGGGCCTGCTTTTCAGATTTCAGTCAGTCTGTTCGATTTCCCACGTTCTAATATTGCTCACTTACTGTATGTTAAGCAGACACTCGTCTCACTCCATTCCCTTTCAGTGATACACTGTTACCCTCATGACATCACCTCAGTATATTTGCTTAGCATTTTTCTTAACCAGGATGACTTGCACAGTATAAATAAAACTAAATATTTGCCACTTATGGATATTATTGTAACAATTCATATCACTTAAGGGTGCAACAGCAGTGCTCCAACTGGGATTCCAACCTGCGCAATGTTACAAACTCAGCTTTTTACCGCTATGCCACAGTGCTGCCCTTGCATTATATTATAGTCATTCATTAAAAGGGGTTAACGAGTACAACGAATGGATCTGTATAAGCATTTATGCTGGGTGTAGCATAATGGTTAGGAAAGTGGGATTTTAACCCTGAGGTTGCAGGTTCGATTCCCAGGTGGGGAAGTGCGGTTATAATCTCGGGCAAGCTACTGAACCTGATTTACTCCAATAAAATATCCAGCCTTAAAAACAGATTGGATGTAAAAAGAGCATAAGCTCACATGTAAGGCAGACTAAACCTGGTATTCCACAAGAGAAAAGAATGCTTTCTGGTCAGGTGTGATGCATGCATGAGAGTATGTGACCGCTGTGTATCAATCAACTTACCAAGATCCGCTTCAGACATCCGTCTTTTCATTCACCTCTCATTCACACTGACACTCATTCATCCGACACTGAAGGCGACTGAGAAACAATTTCAGAAAACACGGATTTCTGTATGCCTGTGTTTATGAAAATGAAATAATTACGTTTAAATGAAGGCCAAATTATATTAAAAAATGAAATACAGATAAATATCAAATAAAGATTATTTTAAAACTACACAGTGAACGTGTTGTTTACCTTGACCTATTAACACATTCAAACCCTTTTCCTGGGTTTCACCTTTTATTACTTATTAAATTAGCGTTTCGCCAACTCTTAGTTGCGTATAAATGTGTAATGATAACAGTAGAGTGAGCTAGTGACTTTTTCACTTCATGTGCACCTAAAAGTCAGAGACATGGACAGGGCCAGCGACAGCACTGTGTTCAGAGGTTCCACTCACCTGTAAATATATCCTCACCTGTAGGCAAGTGAAAATGGTGTGATCGCCAGAGCATGCGTTCACATACATCCTCAGGATGAGTCTCCAGGCTACTGAAACAACCCCCCTGCCCGCCCCCCGCGCCACCACTCGACAAAGCAGGGAACATCTACAGTGGCTCAGTGTAAAAATTATATTCTGTCATTTGAATTGCCGTTTCAGACCGGTCAACAGGATGAGATGTGGCGTTCTTAAAAGCAGGCCGCGAAGTGGAAACAGCTGCTAGGCGAAACTGTGTGGCCGCAGAGCGAACACAACCCGAGCAGCCGCTGTCTGCTTTCAGTTTATTTTTGAATTTAACGTGCCGCTTGTCTCCAGTCACTTCGCATAGCGAAAATGATGCTCGAGAGTTCCCAGTAACGGTTCCCTGACAAGAGACATTTTACTAAAATAGTTTACTGGTGAACCTGTTCCCACCTCCCACCCCCCCGTCCCCGTGGAAACCTTTTCTTTCCAGGTTTGCTTTAGCACAGATGGAATGCACGCTATGAGCACACTATGATACCACTGTGGACAAAAGAGTAATTGTTCTGGGTGTGAGCTAATGAGAATATGCGAAATTACTGAATTTATGTTCTGTAAAATAGCGTTGAAATGACAAGGGCATTGGTTAACATCTGTGGTGTCTGACCCTGCAATTATAATTATTGGTATATTATTATACAAGTTTGTGGGCATTTTAAAACTTGCAGTAATATTTTTTATTGTATAGTTTTTTTTGTACATATGTATAATATTTTGTACACACACAAACACAGGCAATAAAACATTGGCTGTTAAAATTTGGCAAACTGTAAAAATGTTGTCCTACCACTAGGGGGACTTGTGTATCAATTCCTGCTTCTCCTTCCTTAAGGATCCACAGTAATGACAGAAACGGATTAGCGGAGCCTTAATGCCTTTTTTCCCTTACGCCACGCTGTCATTTCAGACGGGACTGCTTGGCCTTTAAATGCAGGTGGAGCTGAAAACACGACATAAACGCAAGCCACGACAGATGTAATTCAACAGATTTATTGCATTGTGTTAAGTCTACTATACATTACAAATTATGTCAGAAAAATGACCATACAATCTAAAAAGAAAAAAAACCCAGTAATAATAAAAATAAATAAGTATCTTTCTTCTGATACATCTGAAGACCCATAGCTGACATGACACACCAAACGTGCTTTGTGAATGGAGTGATCGATTGTATTTACTAGGGTGTAGTTATTCACAGAACACCCACACATGTAAACAAGATTATATATATATATATATATATGGCACTGATGGTGCTTTAAAGTTTAAATTATTTTTTTTTTTTTGGAAATAAACTTTTAAAAAAACGAAAACTAAACAAAAACAAGAAAAACAACATCAACAATTTCTTGGTTATAGCAACATACCACTACATTCATTAATAATGATTTAAAAAATATATGAATATACGTGAGCGACACTTGTCATCTTGTCTCATAGTAATAAATATCATGATACCAGCGTCAGTATCAATGCTAGAAAAGCATCCGATGCACATTGCAGAAAACGTTCCGTTGGCAGGAGCGTGATTTCAAACGCAAAGTTGTTGGTTTCATTCAGCAGCGTAGCCAGAAATTAGCTGGTGGGTGGGCTTGCCTTAGAGGGGGTGGGCAGAAACTTTTGCCGATTGAAACACAGCTTATAGCAGGGGTCACCAACCTTTTTGCAACTGAGAGCTACTTCAAGGGTACTGAGTAGTACGGAGGCTACTTGTGTGGATTGTAATGTTTGGGGGGGGGGGCGGCTATCGATCGAAATATTTCGCGGACCTTAAATTGTTGACGGGGGGGGGGGGGGGGGGGGGGGGGGAAGGGGTCGGCGGGGGCGATTGAAATGAAATTGGGGGGGGGGGGGGGGGGGGGGGGGAAATAAATTTTATTTAATTTTTTTATTTTTTTTGTTTGTTGCGTGCCGTTGCGTTTTTGTGTGTAAAAATACGATAAAAACGTATACGTAAACTGCCTGGTGGGGGGGGTTTGAGTGGGGTGGGGGCCTGCCGCCCATCCACGCCCCACCGTGCCTACGCCGCTGGCCCCCTACGCGTGGTAAAGCTGCTGATCAAGCTTGCTGTGGTAGCACTGCAGTGCGAGACAGCCAACGCGATAAAGCTGCACTCCTAAAGCACAATAACCGTGAGTGCTACACAATTCAGAACGGGATGAACCAGATTCACAAAGAATTTAACTAATTCAATGGCTGTCAATGTAACGGAGACCAATACGAGAATGTGTCATTTCCCATCACTCAGCAAAAAGCTCAGCGTGGAGTATAAACCACTCTGATAGAGTTATTTTAACTCGGTTAAGAACTTAACTCTACATGCTGAGCTCAGGTAAATTAGCTAAACTCTCAGCTCTTACGTTCTTCCCTTCTTCCCTCAAAAATGGTGCGGCACCGTTGGGCCATATAACAGCGTGGTAACTCGTTTGCGTTTTGGTCTTTCCCACAAGACACGCGCGCGTTTATACCAAGCCTGACATGATCATTCGCTCACTCGCAGCTTAGCATTTCTGCAATTATGAGCACTTTCCACCGACTATATGACAAAGGCTCCGCTGTAGAACCGCTGACCTTAAACAACTGCAACTGAAATGATAAAATGTTCTAAAAATAATAATAAAACTAAAGTTAAAGCTATTTTAACAGCTGAACGCAACACCAGCCGCCATCAAGGACGGCAGCTTGACTGAGCTGGTAGAGTAACACTTGGGCCCGTTTCTGTAGTTATACTTTTATTTTCAAGGAAAGAAACATAAATATTCCACTGAGTAGTTACAGTACAAACAGACTGAGATCATCAAAATAAGGGTATATAGAAGATTAATATGACTCAATACATATTTTCTTAAGATAACTTGTATCTACTACCCTGGCCATATGTGACCCGCTCTACAAAAATGAGTGAAAAACATTTTCTCAGAAAAAAAATCTCAAATATTTCCCCCCCCCCACATCAGACTCATTTTTGTAGAGCGGGTCACATATGAGTTTTCATGAAATTATTATTATTATTATATATTTTTTGTACATCACTTTTCAGATATTTTCAGATATTTCTTAATATCAGTGCACTTTACAGAAGACAAGATGAAGTCTTCCTTTTCATGCGCTGTGTCTTATGGTCAATTTACTATAAAGTCAGTTCAGTATTAACTACAAATATATTTACTACAAAGTGCAAAACCCCAGGAAAGATTAAAATGCAAATACAGTTGTAACTTTCTGGATTACTGGATCTTCTATACACCTTTAAATCCACAGTCATTGCACAAGGGGCTGACACCCATGTGTTTTGTGTGTTTTCTTTTCTTCCCCCTTTTCCTGTTCCTGTTCTAGACAATGTGCGTGCTCTGCCTTGTTAGTCAGCCTGCATCAATACTGCATGCTAAAAATAATGATGATCTTTGGGAGCGGGCCCCATAGCGATATGTCGAAAACAAGCAATAATATTAAGGCGGCAAAATAAACAGAATAGAATCTTTGAATTAAAAAATAAAAAGTAAACCCTGTTTTTATTTCATTCAATCTGAAGCTCAACCCGATAGTCAACTATTCTTTGCTAAAAGGCCTCTTCACTTTCAAACTCGGGAGTCAATACTGATTCCAATGTCAAGAACCACAGTGGAGTCTCCACCAACCGTTATGGACAGTATGAGGAGCCATTTGCATTTGTTACACTAGTTGTGGGAAATGACCTCCGTAAGTATTGTTATTAGCAATGTACTTTTTGATCAATAAGAATGTGACTTTCCCTTGAAATCTGCCATAACAGTAAGAAGATCAGAGCATTGAGCTTGATAGACTGACATGCAGTCCACACACACAGCATCACCGTCTCTTACTGATAGCACAATAGTGTAAACAGAAAGGAATTAACAGTTCAGTTCAGAGTCCTACATCACATATGCACAACAGCAGCATAACAAACCAGCAGGACTTTTTAAATGAGTATTTATTTATTAACTTTTATTTTATACTATTTCAGTATTTTTCTTTCCTGAAATCCTACTGTGGGAGGCGAATATATGATGTCTAAAGGATTACGTGCAAACTTTAATAAGGGATGCGATTTAAAAAAAAAATGGTTAGTAACAAAATTACGAACGTAAAAAATGACAAAACATTACTGATATGAAAAACAATAACGCACTGAGCCTGAAAGCCACGTACGTACGTACATACGAACAAACACATGTGCGGATGCAATCTGCACATATCTCCAAACGCATGGTCCAGAGAGAAGTCAGTCCCACCTGGGCTGTTTATAAGAAAATAGGAGACAAACAAGTCAATTGCAAACTTTGTTAAAACAGTAAAAACTAATGAAAAATAAGCATACCACATACCATAATACCAACGAAGATAGCATAGCCACTAAGCAGCTCAACACACCCGCCATAGCCCCAGTAATAGCCTTGAATAGCCAATAAATTTTGCAATGCAAAACAATGGCTATAGGAAACGTGTCCCTGTATTCAGTATTGCAAACTTAAATTACAGTACCACATGACTGAGATAAAAATTCTCGTAAAACAGCGTTGACTTGACTTTATTAAACTACATTAAACACTGATGGTTTTTAAACCTATGCGTTAATTCAGGAAATGTTGCTGACAAAATGGAATATACTTTGTGTATAACTACCTAAATCTTTGCATCACTAAAATAAACATAGTATTTTTTGTTTTATAAAAATCTTTGATAAATGGTAATTTGAATTTATATTTAATTTCTAGTGTTCAATAAATAAGAGAACCTTAGGGTTAAAGGTTGTGTTTTTTTTCCTTCATTCAACACGATTCATTTTTGTTTCACACATCGCAGTGTCGGAATATTGTGCTGTGAACCCTATGGGGATACAAATCATATTGCGTGTTGTATGAGTGCACGGTCTCATGCCTAGTTTTCAATAATGTTCTTAAAATGTCAATTTTACTATAAGAATACACCTCAATGTCCGGTTGAAATAATATATAATATATTTTAACATTATTTCATGGCATTTTTAGAATGGATATGGTTATCAAAGTTAACAGCCCGTTAGGGTGAATCATACATGATGGCATATTATTATGTTATATTATTCAAAATGCCATTAATTGACAGACCAAAAGCACCCCCCCTTATTGTGCACACAATGGCATACGGTTCCTTTTAAATTTACATTCACTGGCCTTAACACTCATTAGTACCAAAAATATAGTCAAGTGTTGCAAGAAGGTCTTTATGAAGACTTTACCTGTTAACTATTTTAACGTCATGTCGTCACACTTCAGACGATCAGCGACTTCTCTGTCAATATGCATCTACATTCTTGTAGGTATGTACGCAGACAATATAGCTAATAAAATGTGTATGTGTACAACCATAAAACACAAAAAAAATATTTTTTTGAAAAATAAAATCTACAAACATGATCAAAAACCTCAATATTACGGTATTGATTCAAAGGAATAACTGGAAAGGGTATTACTACAGAGCAGTATTAAACAGCCTTTAGGGTCATTCTCACTGCATACAACCAATGGACCAGTTGAATTAGTCAGAAAAGTCAAAGGGTCAAAAGGTCAAAGGGCATATTGGTCTAAAGGTAAAGGACTCTGCAGAAACCTGCTTGGAGCAGCCGAGGGTGCACTTTGTACTGAAAAGCCCTTCTTCTGAAGAAAGGCGTGTTGCGCAGGAGGAGGAGGAGGATGGATAAGGGGTGGGCTTAGTTGCAGAGCGTGACGGCCTGCATCTTCTTGGCGATGTCGTACACGTAGGTGCTGTCGGGTCTCCTCTCCGGATCGGGGCTGATGCACATATCTACCAGCTTTCTCAGCTGAAAGAGAGGGGAACACAGCTCGCGTGAGAGGATATCTCTCTCTCCTCCTTTCCCGCTCACTGTCACTGTCTCTCTCCCTCCCTAACTGCTCGCCGCCTGACTCACGCTTGCAGTGGAGAGCCCACCAGATAACTGGTGCAGCCTCTAATTGTTGCTTTAGTTTCACTCTTTGCTGATGAGGAGAATGATGAAACCCCCGGGGCGGGACGGTTTTACTCAGCCGCCGAGAGCCGCGGGAGGCGAAAAGGGAGCCTGGGCCGTACCGCGGGTAACTTGGCAACCTTCCTGGCGATGCCATGGTAACCTGCCCCTTGGATCTGAGAAAAACCTGCGCTGATACCACCCCTGTGCTCCCCCCCCCCCCCTCCCCCCGCCCCTAGACCCCATGTCTGTTCACACCCTTACGAAATCCGAAAATTCACACTTAAAAGCAGCGGGGAGGGCGTCTGTTTCAGGCCCCGCAGGCAGACTGACTCCAGCCCGGGTACGAGGGGCAGAGAGGGTTTCATCGTTTAAAAAAATAAATAAATAAGAAATTAAAACACACACACACACACACACACACACACACACACACACACACACACACAAACAGCCGTGCTACCAGGTCACCATGGAAACGGCCTGCGAGCCTCCACCGCTGCCGCGCCTCCTAATCAGCTGGCATGGTGAAATGCAAATGCAGATGGTCTGAAAATTAGTCAGGAAGAATAGCGACTGAAGACATAGATATGTGAAATATTCATGCGCTTCGCGGAGGGGGGGGGGTTAGGTTGCGAGAGGTAGGGAGGAAACAGAGGGAGATGGATGGCAAATGACACAACAAAGAACAGCGTCTGACATTTTTCTTTTTTGCCATCTTTCCGAATCGCTGTCGTTGCCCGTGCTGCAGAAGCGGGCCTTTTGGGTCTGTTGGAGAGGACGCACGGAGAATCCAATTGCACCGCATGGGAACGGGAAAGTGCTTTGCTCAATTAAAATCGTTCATTCAACTGCTTTGCTAAGTAGATATTATTTTGTTGTTAAAAGAATGGTTGTTTTTTGTCATAAATAAACACAAAACAAGCCATGCAAACCTTTTTTGTTTCTCTAAATTGGAATATTGCTCTTAAAGTCACAATAAAAGGTAGCTTTTGTAACTGTGGTTAGACCTTTAAACATTCTTTTGGAGTCCTGATAGATGCCATTCATGTGGTCTCATTTAATGCACCGAGATCATCCAAAGAAAGTAGTCTGGAGCCACAGGAAGCTGGGTTTTCACTTTTAGTTTTGTTTTGTAACTTTACCTTGAAATAAAGAGTGTGTCTGTGTGTGTGTGTGTGTGTGTGTGTGTGTGTGTGTGTGTGTGGCAGACCCCCTGCTTCATTTTATATGGGCCGGTCCTGACCTGTGAAGCATATTTTCTGTTAAACTGGTGGCATTAAATTCTGTTCCAACGTGAAGGACACGTGTAGCCGCGCCCTTTTGCCAAAGAGACATGCTCTCTACCGTTTCAGCTTTTATCTGGGAACAGGCACTACACTACTGAGAAACACTTGAGGTAATGCATGCAAATGCCATACCAAGGATAACTGGTTCAGTGGAGCCTACTCAGACGCCATCTAACGGCTATGCACTTTTTGCCCTTAGCTTTGGGCGATGAATTAAAGGCAGCATTATGCTTTTTCCAGCACTTACACAACATGTAACCAGGGGTTGCTGATGGAACAAAAAATGTGAGTGAGCTTGTAAAAAAATAAAAAATAAAATAAAATAAAATAAAAGTTAACATGCTTAAATGTGTTACCTGGAGTTAAGGACAAAGCAGGTTGAGGGTAAACCATATCTGGCACTGAGATTTTCTTCCAGAGCTTTGTGGTGATGCAAAAAAAGACATTGTTCCCGCAGTTTCACAATAAAAACGGTGGTTAAATGCAGTCAGTACCGTAATTAGCTTGTCATACGTTTGGCAGTCTGTGAGAAAAGAAACCTCAGGAATGATATTCGGCTGGATGTTCCAAGCATTTATGAACCTACCTTCTATGAAGTCTCCTTGGTAGTTACAACAGAACAGTATTTGGGGTCATTTTACAAATGCTTATTGATTCTGTCCCCTACATGAGCGGTACTTAATCATCTACTGGGGAGTGTGGGCGGAGCTAAAATAAAGGTGGTTACCTCTTCAGAGTAGTGATCGGAGGGGAGAGGCGGGTAGTCACACTGCTCGATCTTCTTGCACAGCGAATACAGGTTCATCTTGTCCCCGTAGAAAGGGCTTTGAAGGGCAGCCATCTGAAGGGGGGGGGGGGAGATGGGGGGGGAGTCACAAAAATGGTCACCGCGCGCTCATTCGAGACGCTATCATCGCAACCAAAGCAGAATGATGTCAAAACATCTTCAAAAATGGCCACGAGTACAGTCTCGGTAAAGCCGCTTGGGATAGTTTTTTTGTTTTTTTTACCTGACACCGTTAACACTGAAGAGGAGTGACAAGATGTTTTTTATGTAGCAAAAGGGTCGTCCATCAACATATCTGCCGTCCTCTGACAAGCACCTCCAGTGTCATTCACAGTTGAAACAGCTGGCAGGAGGAGCTGAATAAGCCCTGCCTGGTGAACGGTTTCCCTGTTAAAATTCAGACAACCCTTGCAGAAGAGTGCCTTGGGTGGCCATTTGGGTAAGTTTTGGGGAAAATGGCTCCTTTTCAATATTGACCTCTCAGATCTTTCTGATATTTGACACTCATAATGTAACCTTGGAACAATGACTATTTGTATACTTTAGAGAGAAAAAACCACAAGCCACCAGGAGGATAATTAGGGACATCTCCACTTGTGGTTACAATGAGACCAATATATTTATTTGACCATTTACGGTTGTCAAACTGTAAGTCTGTAAAGTAGCGATGGGAAGACCAAAAGTTGAGTGAAAATAGACACTTTGGCCCTAATTTTGGTTTGTGTTTTTTTTTCTACAAAAGTAACATCAATGGTCATTGCTCCAAGGTTACATAATAGCTGTCAAATATCAGAAAGATCTGAAAGGTCAAGATTGAAAAGGAGCCATTTTCCCCCGGAATTACCAATCTGCCATTTATTGCGACGATGTACAGAAAATAAACACCTCATAAAATTAGATTGTGCCAGGTGGTTAGATATTACACATTAGGTATTATATATTCAGTGATCAAACAGAAAGTGGTATTTTTAAACTGAAAATACTGTTTTCCCAAAACACTTGGAAGTGGCAAAATATTTGTGCATTTTAACATTGCAATCAGAGGAGCCTAATAAATCAGACAAATACCATTTGATTTATTGGGCAAGAACAAGGCAGAAAGGGTACAATAAGGTACAATGAACAGATAATACAACCTATGTTTTATGTATCTATGTATGTATGTTTGAGTGTGTGTGTGTGTGTGTGTGTGTGTGTGTGTGTGTGTGTGTGTGTGTGTGTGTGATACGTAGCAGAAATGATAAACCCAGAGGTATCAGTCAGTCTCACTTTACATATTTGCTGCTCTGGCACCCCCATTACATAACACTGTATAATGTGCAGTTATAAAGGCTTAAAGCCCAAATGGTGGCGAAATAGGTTTGTTAGTTGCTCTGTGCTCCCCTGGGGTGATAATCCAGAATAGGGTATTTGTCGCTCTCCATTCACTTCTATAGGGCAGCTAAAATGGTCTCAAAATGACACTTCTAGCACATATACAAACGTGAACGAAGCGGATTCTGTCAATACGAACAATAACTAGTCCTCGTACGTATTTTTTAATTTTCATTAAATGGCCCTTTCCTGGCTTTTTCAGATTTTATTTGCAATGTAGAAACGATGTTATGCGCCGATGTGTCAGAAACCACTCATTGGTCCACATTTCCACGGAAGCAAGCGTTCCTGGGAGTATAAATCTACGGTAAATAAATCGACCTGCTGAAATTTTGCTAGCCTTTTCTGGTAGCTTGCTAACATTGAAGAAAACAGTACTTTTACACAAAAAAAAATATGTACAAGGACTGGTTATTGTTTGTATTGACAGAATCCTCTTAATTCGCGTAGAAGTGTCATTTTGAGACATTTTGCACAACAAAATAATAAACTCTCCTAAAAATGAGAGTAGCCGCGACCAAACTGAAAGCGACCCGTATTGGGCGAAAACACTAAAGCTAGAGCTTAGTACAATACAACAGAAAAAAAGGACTCGCTCACACGAATGAGAGCCGGAAAAACAAACAAAGAGGCAAACCGAAATGGCGAAGACAGAACTGTCTAGGACAGGAAGACAGCGAAGTCCCGACAGGGAAATAACAAAGGGCAGAGAGTAAACTGAGCTAAGATTCCTAGCTAACTCTAAAGACGCCTGAAACAAGTCCCAAGTTGAAGTGATACCGTAGATTACCGGCTTTTCTTGTCAAACAAATGGCAATATGGAAGCGTAGAACAAAGACGACGCGGAAATGCGACGCAGGTGCAAACACTGAGTAGCAGAACAAACCAAAACACGGGATGGATAATGAAAACCAAAAAAAGAGGACGCTACACGAGCGCTCCACAGAGAAGTGGCCAATAAAAAAAGAGCAGGCTGAGAAACCATGACAACGACAGAATGGAAGATAAGTATAAACGTAAATTGTCTGCTGAGAGTGGACAAGCCCACCCCTTCCATGGGAGATGTTGCAGTTGGCACCGCCACACCAAGGACGACTCTAGTCTGTATCAGTGCTCCAAAAGCAAAAGTATTTTCACCAGACACGCCATCCAGGAGGCCACCAATGAGGGCTTTGAGTCTATCCTCCAAAAGCTGGTGGTTCAGAAACTACACTGACAACAAGCACGTTGCAGGTTCGAATCCTGCTGGTGCACCGCTGGACCAAGAAATCTGAATCACTTCATTAAACTTCCAGCTGTATGAACCCTCAAATCTGGAAGTGAAATTCTAATTTAACCTGATAATAAAGAAGGTATCGGGAGCAGGTATCCCCACCGGGATATCGCGGTCCTTGGTGCCCGGCTCAGGATTCAGTCGCTTTCTCTGACATCAGTGTCTCTGTCACTAACGCTGCTGATGCTGAGGGGAGAGAGCGAAGGCAGAAACGGTACCGCTGTGTACTGCTGGCTGTCCCCGCCCACCGTGGGATAACATGAAACATCTCGTCTGTCAGTGACAGGCGCGCTGTTCAGCGTCGCAGCATCGCAGCGGACCGACATCGATAGCCCCCGTCCGCCCCCCTCCTCCTCTTCCTCCTGTCCTCCCCCATCCTGCTCACTCCTGAGTCTGAGTGCCTACGACACACAAGGCTTCAGCCAGAATTCCGGGGGTTTTCTTCGTTAAATTCAGAGCACACTGCAAACTCCAATTCTGCAACTCCGTTCCAATTCGAGCCACTTCCTCAAGTTAAACAACACACCACAGTAGTTTAATGAAAATAATCAAATCAAATATAAAAAGTACAGTCTCCCAAAAGGCCACCCCAGTAGTTGTTCACAGCCTGTAACGAAATGCCGAAATCTATGTGGGTGTAGATTGAGTTTAGAATATGAAAGCACTTGCCCTTCTATGCTCTGAAGATTTTTTTAAAGCAATCAAACTGATTAGAGATGGCAGAAACAACTGTCACATGAAAAAAAAAAAAAAAAACTACGGGCTCTTGATGTGAGCATCACAGAAAGTTCCTGCATGTTTTTCTTTCTCACGAAATCCAGGCCATTTCCCACATTCTACGATTCATTACTTGGCTGCCTCTGTGTGTATGCAACAGAAATTATCCGTGAAAAATTGTGTGTAAAAATTCATTAAAAAAATATGCTTCTGGCAGCACCAAAGACACATCAAGCAGAAACAAAATGTAAAAAAAACAAAAAACATTTTGGCTAGCAGAAATTCTTTTGTAAGAATATTTACGGTAAAATCAGACTAAACAAAACATGACTGGACATACTGGTTCAATAACTGCAGCACATATTCATACACGGACTGCAGAGACATGTAAATCATACTTGCCAACCCTCCCGATTTTCCCGGGAGACTCCCGATTTTCAATGTCCTCTCCCGATAATCTCCCGGAGTCAAACAAAATCTCCCCATCTTTTCCGAATTTCGGACATCGTGTTTTTTTTTTTTTTTTTTTTTTTTTTTTTTTTTTAATCTGACTTCTGTGGATCTACGGGGGGGGTTAACGGGATTTTTTAACAGACGCGCACGCACGCACCCACGGTACATACAATAATAAAACCGTTAATAGAGTTAAAAAAAAAAATGATAGCACCCCCCCCCCCCCCCCCCCCCCCCCCCCCCCCGCGAAAAACCGCGATAAACCCCCCCCCCCCCCCCCCCCCCCCCCGGGCCCCCCCCCCCCCCCCCCCCGCCCCCCCCACCCCCCCCCCCCCCCCCCCCCCCCCAACAACCCCCCAAAAAAAAATCAAAAAAAAAAAAAAAACCCCCCATTTCCCCCCTAGATGTAAATGCATTTGGTATGTGTGGGCCTTCACATTGATGGAGGTAGGTAGTAAACCACCTTATTTTAGGAAAGAAAGCCTTTCCAATGAAAGGGTTAAACAAAGACTGTTGTATTTCCCTGCGTCTCTCGCTTTGTCAGATAAAAAATGTCAACTGTCCTGTTTTTATTTTGAGAGTTTTTGCCCTATTCATCTGGTTCATTAGTGGCTGCTGCTTGTGCCCCTGACAGCTGCTCGCCCTCCTCTGCTCCCGGCAGCCGAATTTTTCAGGCTAATTTGATCCTCTACACCGGGACAAGGGGTGGGACGTGGGGGGAGGGCGCGGGATGATTGACTCGCTCCCTGACCTCTGGGGCCCGGCCGGCGCTCGTTAGTATTCCTTGGCCGTCCGTGCGGTGCGGGCCTGCTGTCTGTCTGCGGGGGGTCGTCGGCGGCGCCCGCCGCGCCGTACCGCGGAGCCTAGGTGCAAACGCACCCCCCGCCCGTGCCGGAGGGAGGGCGGGGAGAGGGGAGGGTGGCGATACCGCGACTCGCGCTGGTCTTTTCCGACCCCCTCTACCCCGCACACGCCAATTAAAAGCTCCTCGGCTCCGTTCCCCTTTAATCCTGAGCGAACGCAGATCCTATTCAAACCTGTCGGAAACCAAAACACTGATGTTTTAAAAAGAGGGAAAAGGAAATCATTTCATCCCACACCTCTGCTTGTTACACTTTAATGATGTATTAATCAAAGAGAAATTCCCCCCACTGGAAAAAAAAAAAAAAACACTCGGGAGAGGACAGCAATTAAAAATACACCGACAGTGACTTAACTTGTTTGAGGAAGAATGGAGAAAAAAAAAAGAAAAAAGAAAAAAAAAAGGAATACACTTTTAAGAACTGGGATTCATTATGAACTTCTCCTGTGCTCAGGAGAAAAAAAATGGGAATACTGGCAGAAGTGTGAAGGGAGAGACCAAGTCATAAACACGGGGGAGTACAATTTTCTGAGTTAGAAACTACCGGATCTTCGCACCCCTGCTGCTGGTTTAAACAGTTTAAAAGCAGATTCTCAAGACACTTCCGTCTCAGGTTAGCACTTCAGTCTCATGTTTGCTACTGCAGCTTTATTCAAAAACTGCACACACAAGGGTGTAAATGCCTAAATACCTTAACTCATTCAGTCCCGCGGGTGACATATGTCGAGAAAAATACGAACGGTCTCAAGTGCTGAAGGCGACTAACGTTGACCAGAGCTGTCTTTACACTGCTACACCGGTAAAAAAATCCGGATTTGTGTTGGAAAAAATTTAACGATGACCAATTTACACTGACGTTCTTTTACCGCCTTTTACCCGGATTTGTTATTTTATTAAATGGTTCTAGATGGCAATATTTGAAGTTATATTCAGCCTATGTTTTAAAATTAATCTTTAATAACAGACCACCTAAACAAACCACGTTACGTTTTGCCTCAGAATAACCGTTTTGTTGAACAGTTTCTTGTGAAACTGTTGATACAGTCACAGACTGCTCATTTTTACATTTCTATACAAATGACCAGTGCTTATTTTTATTGTTCATTTTTATCTATATCTATAGATATGCAGTAGCTGATTTTTATGGAAAACTGTTTCACTATTAAACATTACCAATGCAAGAGTCCGGTTAACTAAACTGAAAAGCAGTGAAAGGAAATAATTTATTTTTATGTTGCTCTAATATTGAACTGAACCAGCTGGTGTGCCATACAGTGCCATCTATCCTCATTAACAAATAATTATTTTTAATAGGTAAAATAATGTGGTTTATTAGTTTGCACATTGACAGGACCAATCTAAAAATTCTAAATGTCAGCAGCCATATTGGCTAGGCACTGCTGATGCTTAGTGTTCCAGAACACTCATTGCATTGAATGAGTTAATGATCCAAATCCAACAGTATGTCTTTCCCAAAAAAAATAAACCTTCACTGTTTGAATGTTTATTTAATAATAGCCAATATTTGGTCACAGCATGGGCTACTAACTATATTATCAACTTGGATATAAAAATTTGCAACTCAACTGATCAATCAATTCAAATTGTTAAAACAAAGAAAATTGTTACTGGCAGTGACTTCTTAACTACGTGCAGTTCGATTTTGAGTAAATAGACCGCTGAGACCATGGAAGCATGTGTTTGCATTGCCATACGAGTGTGTGTGTGCCAGAGTTTCATGCAGGGGTCAGGGAGAGAGCTTGCACGGGTGCACGGCTCGATTGTAGTGTACTACGAGTTGGAGACCAGCGTGGGTTTAAGACAACACTTTGCTTAATTCCCTGATGTAGAAGAACATCAAGATCAAATTGCCTTAACTGTGTGTCTGCTTTTGTTCACTTCTGAACGGAGCATCCAGCCAGTCCTCGGTCACATGTCTAAGCGCACAGCCGCACAGAGCAGAAACAGAACACTGATGTGTAACATAAGCACACGTTTTCCATTGCCTTACACATTTTAAAGCACATTGCAGTCTTCAAACCCAAAGCAAGCTCCAGCCTAGACACAGGGTTGTGTGCACTGCGCTAGAAACCTTCTCCAGTGGAAACATCCATCAGTACAGAGACTGGGTTTGTTCGTCTGAAAAGGCGCAATTGGTCGCACGGTGGGGATAAAGCAAAGAGACTTATTTCCAAGAATTCTGAAAATCAGCCTGGCATTTTTCCCCGGGGTTCATGTCCTAATACAATTTCTCTCCAAGCTCCAACTGAGCAAACATTATGGCAAGTATATGTTGAACTACTCAGAGTTCTTGAGTCCAGTCCTAGGTTTTCTTAAACTTTACAACTGGAGTCTTCTTACCGAACAATGGCTCGACTTTCAGAATTTAGGCACCTGCTACAAAACAGTCGGGGGGAAAAAAAAGTATTTATCCTGGAACCGTCATAAATGTGGATATAAAAAAAATGCAACAAGTTTATGATGCACAGAACAATAATGCTATCTCAAAATAAATTGGTAGCCTAGTAATTTACTTATTGGTCATGGTTATTAAGCGAATCGATTGTTTGATTGACAATCGGGCAAAGTAGACGAAAACATTGAGAGCGATCATCCGTTAAAGGTAAGATTACAGAAGTCCTGTTTTACAGCTGATGGTAGGCCACGGTTATGATTATGGCGGCAAAAATCGCGCGAGAAAATATAATCTACGCGTGGAAATCGAACAGCCCAAAACTCTGTGCATGCAAATTGTTTTGCCGTGTTTTTACAGAACTTGCGCGCAAGTAAAGTCCATATTTGAGTGCAATATTGTAGCCTTTGAGGAGAAATCCAGGCTTTGAGCGCGCACTTAACCTGAACGAGCGCGCAAAACTTATCAGAGCACAGCTACTGCTCGCGCTCGCGTTTCTCTTTCTTGCTTGCGGTTCTCTTTTCTGCTCGCACGACCATTTTTTTTCTTTTTGACAGTGGTGGGTGGGGCCATAGATTCAGTCTGTGTTTTGTCATAGTTGAGGGGCAGGGTCAGCGAGGGGGAAAACAATATAGCATCTGTCACTGTTCTGAGTAGGGACACATCGTAGATCAAGCTAACTATCAATTTTATGATAATGTCACAAAGTTACACTGACATGTTGTTTGCTAAAGATAGTTTGGCAAAATAAACAAAACAGTAAGCTACTTCAGTGCTGTCCTTATGCGGTTACAGTCAGTGGACAAATTATCCAACTCGGTGGCCTCTGGTATCATTCCCTGACCTCTTCTGTCTTATTGAATCCCCTGGTAAGAAACCATGCCAACTACATTATGATCAAGTGGCGTACTGTCGACTGTAAAATAGGCCGTCTGTAACCTTACCTTTATACGGATATTAATCCCAACCTGTTTCCATTTATAGTTCTTATAGATGAAGTAGTTCTGTGCTAGCATTTTTCTTTGTGTCATAAAATGTGTAGCACTGACTTATTATATATATATATATATATATTGATAGCTGGTCTGCTGGAAAAAGCGAGGTATATGGGCTACAGCATTAGGCTTGTTTCCGTTTATTTAGCTTGAGTAGCCGAAACAATTAATTCACTTAATAATCAAGACCAAAATGTAGCCTAGGATTAAGAAATGAAAACGACAAGGATTACCAATTTGAGATTATTTAACAAAGATTAGGCAATAATCTGAATGTGTTAAAAAATGTAATTCATTTTAAGACGGCACTCAAATTAGTCAAAGCAATTTAAACTTACGAAAGCCTATTTAAAGAGTACAGCCTCTGCTCTCAAACCGTTGAGCGCAATGCATAGCCTAATTAAGGCTAGAAAAATTTATTCACAATCTACAAAACAATGTGGAGCATTTAAAAGTCGAATCTTCGCATGATAACACATCAAGGTTATGATGCACATAACAATATTGCAATCTCAAAATAAATTGGTAGCCATAATTTATGTATTGGCCTTGGATATTAAGCGAATAAATTGTTTGATTGACAATCAGCCAAAGTAGATGTAAACGGATTGAGTGATCATCCGTTAAAGGTAAGATTAGGCTAAAGAAGGCCTATTTTACAGCCGACACGAGCCTACGACAGTGGCTCTCAACCTCCGCCCTGGAGTACCCCTGTGTATGCTGGTTTTCATTCCAACCACAATTGCAATCTCACAATAGTCTGTCTGTCAAAAAAAAAAAAAAGTTACACGAGCAGAAAACTGCAAGCAAGAGCAGTAGCTGTGCTCGGATAAGTTTTGCGCGCTCGTTCAGGTTAAGTGCGCGCTCAAAGCCTGGATTTCTTCTCAAAGGCTACAATATTGCATTCAAATACTGACTTTACTCGTGTGCAAGTTCTGTAAAAACACACGGCAAATCAATTTGCATGCACAGAGTTTCGGGCTGTGCACGCGGCTCCTCGATTTCCACGCGTATAGATTTTATTTTCTCTCGCGATTTTTGGCATTCATATGCCGCCATATATGATCCATGACCATGAAACATAGACTAATATTAGCTAGCTGTCCTAGATGTTCGGTGATAATTGAACGGTTTCACTTTGAACATTCGTTGGTAGAAGCAATGTTAATGATGCCATTTTCTGGGCTAGTGCCGTTGGCTGTGGTTAGCCACGGGTTTCTTGGCATTAAAAAAAGGTTAAAATCCGGGTTTTTAAATCTGTTTGCCATGCAGTAAGCCAAATATCAGCTTTTTGGCATTTCAAAAACTGCAATGCTTTTAATATATTACTAGATCTTAATTTAAAGACGTATAACTGGCCACTTCATTGATTTCCTATGGAAACTCCTGGGGGGGTTGGGCCTGATTTTTTTGTGGGCGTGCCCACTCTTGCCGACTGGATCTATGAGAATTGGGGGGTGGGACTAGATTAAGATGTAAATTGCACTGGAACAGTATGAAACGCATGGTTGGCTAAATGGCTGTAAGTCATAAAGGGTCTGAGGTTTCAAACCATCACTCGGCTGCCAGATATGCAGTAGATGTGGATGGATCGTTATCAACAAAAAAACTGCTGTGCTGCACATCCTGACGTAGTATAGTAAAAATAGTATAAAGGGAGGATGAATGTAAAATATGGGTAACGAATGTAAATATTTCTAAATTGAAAGACCAAGACAGAGCACATAGAAAGTCAAGAGTACTTCAAAGTGGTCTTTCCTCTCAAGAGCTGCATACACCAATGCGGTTGTATTCCTATATCGAACTGTTGCGCAGTGAGCAGTCAATAACTCTCGCCAAATATACGTGTGCAGTCAGCAGCTGTAGCTTGTGCCTTTATCAAAAATGTCACATTAAATTAATGAAAGCCGTTTTCTTGTGGGCAAAGATGGTTAGACAATGACCAATGTAAAGATAGACCACTTGGGTCCCACCATGCTAGCACAATAAGCAATTCTCAGGGAGCCAAAGTGCAGGGGCGTAGCACAAACTACATGGCCGCTACTAATTTAAAGCACCACTTTATCCTCCCTCTTCCCACCCGCCCCGCCCCAAAAAAAGCATCCCATTAGTAGCACGAGTCTGGGAGCAGCGAGCACCACAAGAGCTACTGGAAACCAGTGATGTGGAAACAGCAACCAATTACACTGGAGACATTTAAAGTAACATACCCATCTACTTTAGAGGAGGTCTTCAGGCAGGGCCTTCCTCCACATTACCAGTTTTAAACCGGATGTGCCCTGCGCCGCCGGCTTTCAGCTTGGTTACGGCCATGCCAAGTACAGATAGAGCTGTTTGAAGCCAACATGGCTCCCGGTATTGACAGCTCCTCCCGTTTTCCGAGAGGGAACGTGTCGATAATGCTAATCCAGCACGTGTTGCCGGGTCGGGCAGGTGAATTCCGGTGGAGTGGGTGCGTGTGCTAGCACGCCACGGGCTTCTTGTGGTATCGACCGAAAGTGCGAGCGGTGGGGGCGCGGGGGGGCCGGCGGGAACGTGCAGACGCACGCGCCGAGCCATTACCGAGCGGCAGACGACCGCAGGGGTCGGCTGAAGCAATTAGCTTTAACCGAGGGGCCTCCTTCAAACGGAATAAAACATGACGGGACGCAAGGGGCAGGAAGCACGGATACCTGCACGCGGCCTACGAACCCCCTCTCCAACGCCCCAGAAGGATCAAATGAAAAATTGATGCACTCCAGGTCTCAGAAAGAGTTAACTCCACACGCGTGCACATGTTCCACTGTTCCAGAGCAAAATCGATCCTGAATCGCAGTGCAAAGCACATTTTCCTGGCTCCAAGTGGGGAAAAAACCCACCAATAACAACAGCAGAAATGGCTTCCGCTTCACCTCCAGCTCCTTTTGCAGATGATCAGGTGCTTGGAATGTAACCGATACTCGGTCACCGCGGAAACAAAAAAACGTATCTACAGTACTGACATAAAAAACAACTTTCGACTTTCATTCTGGAACCTACAGGTGACTGTTTCTCTGTGACAACAGTCAGTTCATGATCCACAATATAGCAGCATTTCTATAGCAACAGTTCCACACAGTACAGCTGACCGCAATAGTAACACCATAGATCATAATAGCTAGAAAATTGCAGTACACACTGCGATGTCAGATCAGCACATAGCTTTAAACAGCTGCATACTATTGTGTTTCAGCATTATATTATTTGTATGCAACTTCTCAACTAGAAATGTAATGAAAAATAAGTTTAATGACAAGAACGTTACCATGCCGAAATCAAAAGAATTAATCTAAAAAAAAACGATCACATAGTTCAATTAAATACAGTTTTTTGTGCCAACAGAATCCAGTGGAGGCTACAGTAAAACAGTGTAGTGCAAGCCATTGATGTGAACTCATAGCACACAACATACACAAGCACTTACTTGAAGGGCGATTAAGTAATCATCTTAAAAAGAGCAAAAAACATGTGTTGTTATTTTGCTCTTTGTAAAAGGATTACTTAATCACCTCTACATTAAATGACTGTGTAAGTTGTGTGCTGTGACACCAATGGCTTGACCAACACTGTGTAGCCTCCAGTGGATTGTGCGGGCACAATCACTGTATTAAACTATGTGAAGGTTTTTTAGCTGCATTCTTTTGAATTTGACAGGGGGATGTTAGTTGCTCTCGTCACTAAACTTATTTTCCCTCACATTTCCTGCTGAACGTGGGTATGGTGGAGCGGGGTTTCCCCCTCCATACAGGTCATGTAACCAGAAACTAGACCGTTAGCAGTTGTAGTTTTGACTTAGGTCCTTGAACAAGGCTACTGAAACCTTCCCATCAGCCTTTCAGAACTAATGCCCGCTTTATGGAGAAAAACTCCAGGCCCACATTTCTTTAAAACAAAACAGGAATTTTGCCCAGATTTTCAATTTTCTTAGCACAGGAAAAAAAAGAAAATTGAAAATTAGGGCTAGATTCATGTTCTCTTTGAAAGAAATGTGGGCCTGGAGTTTTTCTCCATTAACGGACATTAGCGCTGAAACACACGGCAGCTGGCTGATGAGAAGGTTTCAATAGCCTTGTTCAAGGACTGCCAACGGTCTAGTTTCTGGTTACATGACCTGTATGGAGGGGGAAACCCCGCTCGACCATACCCATGTTCAGCAAGAGGTTGCCACTGCAGCCTCCTGCTATGTTAATAGAGTTATGTTAATTTCCACAGATATCAGGTATCGTAACTGGTGGCTCGCGGCCCGAGTGGTTAACCATGGGAAAACTAAATCAGCACCGTGAGCAACAGCCTTGTAGTGACCATCACACCCCGGTGCTTCAGCCCCAGGTCATTTTTCACATGTAGGTACTGGTCAGTGCACCCCCCAAAAAAGAAAAGCATTCAAGGGGATTTGAAAAGAAAGTGAGCACCAGCCTGGCTGTGCCCACTTCCCAGCATGCCTATCTCTATGCCCACCTCACTTTCTGATTCACCACATTTTCTGAAGGTTTGTTTTCACTGCTTAATTCTCCTTCACGTCCCTCGTCTGGGGAAAAAACAAAACAAAACACTAGAGTAAAATCCTGTCCTATTTGCTGAGAGTTAAATGTATGCATTTCCTTTTTATAATCCGAACAACCATCGGCACTGCGATTCACATACAAGAACGACGGCCCTACTGCGGGCGGAAACCTAAACTGAGAAACGGTTGCACTCATCTGAACAGGTGTTTACGAAAAACTGGTCAGCCCTTCCCAAGTTCAAATTCAACTTTGGCTTGAGACCCATTGAAAAGGTGCTCCCGTGGGCCAGCTGCTTTATTTCCACCCCTCTCTGGCATAGTGTACGCATTCTACGCAAGAAACCAGGGAGGATATTGTGTCTTTCCATCGAGGAAAATTTAATTTAATTACACTTGTTATCAGAAACATGTGTAAGAGTCATCTAAATTTCAAACGCAAACTACAAATGTGCTACAGGTGTCCCCAACAAAAGGCTTACCTCACAAAATCGGAAAGGGTATGCTCATCTCTTAATAAGTACCATAGCTCTGCTGGAATGGTGCTGCCTCTCGTAAAAACAAGCGATATCAGGAGGGTCGATGGCATTTGTGTCCCGGCTTTGTTGTTTACCTCATAGAGAAGGCAGCCGAGTGACCAGATGTCCGATTTGAAGTTGTACCCGTTCTCGTGAATCCTCTCCGGAGACATGTAGTAAGGGGTGCCCACTGGAACGGAAGAGAAAGTGCAAGTCAGACTAATTGCTCAAAGGGACCTTGAAAAGGCTCACACTCAAGGGGGCCTCATATGTCAGCCTTAGCCACAGGGTGCAGAAATAACGGAGGACGAGTAGAAGAGGCAGAGGACTGGCGGCATTTAGTGGGCTGTAATTTAATGAGAACGGGATAAGAAAGTGAAAGATGGGAAAAGCAGATCATCTCTGAGGCACGTTCGTAGGTGTATTTGTCTCACAGCAGGTTTTAGTCCCAGCGTTTCCCACGGCTGCTGCAGTCCCCTGCAGGTAAAAAACTGTTTCCCATCGCAGGGACAGTCTCACAGTACCTAATAACTCTACTGTTTCCTATTACTGCTAGTCTCACAGTACCCAATAACTCTACTGTTTCCTATTACTGCTAGTCTCACAGTACCCAATAACTCTACTGTTTCCTATTACTGCTACAGTTTCACAGTAGGTACTGACTTCACTGTTTCCCACTGCTAGTGCTCTCAGTCTCTCATAACTCCCCTGTTACCCACTGCTGCTATGACTCACGATAGCAACACATTCTCCTGCCCTCTAATGTAACTTTACTGAGAGCAGTACAAACCAACATTACAGTCATTATGTTAAAGGTGCCGTTTGCTCAAAAACGTCGGTGTCTGGGAGTATCAATAAAGTTCAGCTGGAGCTCAAGAGCACTTCATTGTCAAGTACAGAGGCTGAGGACCAACATGACCGCAAGCTGTTTTAGGTTTAACGTTTACCGGACATTACACGGGAAGAGAGACGCCGAGTAATTTGGCAACTACCCATCCTTTAAGACAACTAAATGCTGACCCCATTACAAGTAATGCATTTTTTTATTTTTATATGCCAGATCTTATCAAAATGACAGTGTCGAAAGCTGGACAGGTAGCCCTCTGTGCCATTGTCCCGTTTCATAAGGCTCTCCACAGGCCCAGGAAACGATCCGCAACGCCGCGCACAAAACAATGAAAGCCATCACTGCCCACAGCTTGTTTTGGCTTCAAAGTGTCTATCAGACATGCACGTCTAAGCTTCAGAAATTCAACAACTCCCCAATCTTACACGGTGCATGAAGTAGCTGTATGTTCCCTTGAGGAAACATGACTGCAGTAAGGCCATTGGAATAGAACAACTGGAGTGTTAACAAATAGAACACTGGTACAGAGGATATGTCAACTGACACCAAAATAATCCCCCTCAAAACTGGGGTAACCGAACAGGGCTCGGGTCCCCGAACAGGGCTCGGGTCCCCAGGTTTCCTTCCCGACACAGTAGCGCGCATCGGCCACCGGAAGGTGTAGTGAGATTGTCCTTACGCACTTAGCAATTACAAAAGGGTTGTCATTATTACAACTCTAAGGACTAAACGCACTGAGGACTTGCTCTTTGACATGGCGTGTCCTTGCAATTATCATACAGTGCCTTTCACTCATTCCCAATCAGCTACACTCACTAATTTAGAGTTTGAATTAAAACACCATAATTCAACAGGGAGAACTGTTCAAACAAAACTATAAACAAAAAAACAGATTATTTTTTAAAGACTAACACAACATGAAGAAATGTCATGTATGGTTGGTGTATGTTTCATATGGTTAGTGTACAGTGGTGCCTCTCATTCGGGATTTATAACCATTCCTCCAGGGAGAATATGTCTAGCTCCGCCAGATCTGTTGTTTGTCTGTTGTTACCTGCTTTCCTAAGTTAAAATGAAAAATGTTAATCAGAATAGTGGTCTGAAGATGTGATGGCCATCAAGACTGATTTAGTTGTTAACTCCTCCTCTGTGGAGTATTTTTGATGTGCACTTTGGATAATTCTGTTTTCATTGTTGTTGTGTTATGATTACACATTTTTACTTGTTATTTTCTGTTTTACATCTCTTCAGATTAATGCAGAGGGCATTTCTGTATATATCATTTAGACCAGAGGAATAGAGGCTTGATTTAAACTCAAGAGCCCAATTCTCCTGCTGGAATGTCACCATTTTTTTTTTTCAATCACCATTTTAGAAGGTGGAGCCATATCATTAATAAAGGACTCCAATCGCGGCCCAGCTCAAGAATAAGTCTGACCATGCTGCGATTTGTATAGAAATTAAAATTTAACTATTACATTTTTCCTTGTTGTTAACATTTTAATACTCAGTACATTATATGAAAATTATTAATATTTAAAGATTGCATTCAAGGCTCTGTAACTGCATATAGATAGGCTATTTTAAAATTATATAATAACAGAATTCTGGTCCAGGATCACATTTGGGCTTCCTACCCGTACTGTAAAGGTCCAAATTACCCTCCGAGTTTTTCCCCTATAATTGTACAGGCCCGGTGGGTCGCCAGGCTAACGAGAACCCTGCCAAGCCGGGTTTTTTTTTTTTTTTTAAGCCAAAAATAATGGCTAATACCTATTAAATGGAAATCAATAATCATGTGCCCTTGGGAGCATCTTCAACACACAGTTCAGAAATGTGAGTCAACCTATGTGTTTTTGCCTGTAAAACTTAGATGCGATGACAGTGCCACTGTTGTCAGTCCCTTTTTAGTGCGAGCGTATGAGATGCGGGTAATGAGGGAGTGGAGTAGACCGGAGACATGATGGCCTTTTTATTTTTATTGCTTCTTCTCCACGGCTTCTCTAAGTGAAAGTATGTTTCTGATATTTAGTAGTTTCCCCTTTCAATTAAGGGTGGTGGGGAGGGGAACCACAATGTCACTGTATGTCTTGATTGCACTGTCAATACTCCAACCTAACCTTAGCGCGTGGTCATGGTCATTGTATCGATATGGTTTATAATTCAACGTATTATTGTATCAACTATTTAAATAATTAACTAGCTAGGGTTACATGGACACTGCCTCTCATAGCTAGCTAGCGAACGTTAGGTAGCAATGTTGTGATTGATCAGTTTGAACGAGTTTGCGTGCCCGAAGATGATTTCCCCATAATGCCACTTACAGTTATTACTAGAATCAATAGCTAACATAAGCACGGAGTTGCCTAAAAAGAACAAAAGCTCTAACATGGGGGCCGGACAACCAAATATTGAGGTTTTTCTCCGATGATTTAGCTGTAAATTACTCTGGAACAGTATGAATCACATGGTTGGCTAAATGGCTGTAAGTCATCAAGGGTCTGATGTATCAAACAGGCCTCAAACCATCACTCTGCTGCCAGATGTTCAGTAGATATGGATGGATGACTTGAAAGGAGTAATAAACACCGACTTTTGTTCCGTCTCCAACGACTTTTTCAAAATTTCAAAAGACGCAAATTGGGCTCGAGTGAGAGAACACAGACGGGAGGGGGGAGGGGCGATAGATCCATTCGGTAACGCGTCATGAAAACTGTTCAAACGGAAACCCGTTTGAAATTAAAGGGCTAACGTTAATTTGCGCAGTTTGAATACCCATCAATCAAGAAGAGGGAGAGAGGGGGCGTTGACTTGATTGCGTAGAAAAAAGATTTTTTACCTTTTTTATCGTCACGAATGGGGCGTGGCTAAAACAAAACGTGTCAGATTGGATTTCAGCGAATGCCTCTTTTTTGACACAAAATGCAGTGGCACGGCTTAATTACATTTTAGTTTTTTTAAGCAATAGGATATATGTGATTTATGAAATGAAGATACTCTGCTTTATTTAACTCACAATATTTGATTTAGTGTTTATTACCCCTTTAAAGGTTGTCTCTCCGGACTAGTTTTCCTATTGAACTCTATGGAAAAATAAGTGAGGAGAAACAACCCTTAAAGTCATCCATCCATATCTACTGCATATCTGGCAGCAAAGTAACGGTTTGAGGCTTGTTTGATACCTCAGACCCTTGATGATTTATAGCCATTCATCAAACCACGTGATCCATACTGTTCCAGCATAATTTGCAACTTTATCTAGTCTCACACCCCCCCCCCCCCCCCCCCAAATTCCCATTGAGATCCATTCAAATGTAGACAGGTTATAGTATTGCTTGTAAGAGTACCAGAAAATAAAATATCAAGTCTTTTGAAGTTGTTGGGTCACAAACATCAAAAAGTCATGGCATGCAAAGGATATGCTACCAAATATTAAATATGATGACTTTATTTAAGTTTATGTTAATTTGTCCAATTACTTTTCGTCCCCTAAAATGGGGGGGGGGGGGGTGTATAAAAACGGCTACAATACAATTGCTACACAGTTCACCCGATATGGATGTACAAACCCTCAAATTAAAGCTGAAAGTCTGAACTTTAACCTCATAGTCACTGTTCCATTTCAAATCCAATGTTCTGGAGTACAGAGCCGAAACAACACAAATTGCGACACTGCCCGAATACTTTCCGTCCCCACTGTAAATTGCAGACTGCCTGTTGTGCCATCCGACCATGCCAATATTCCCCCTCCCCGCGTCTGGAAAGAGGTTTTTCGGTGCATACCACCAGGTCTCAGCAAATTCTAGAGCAACCACTGCCTTCAGACGTTCTCGAAACTTCGGGTGATCCCTCTGACCAAATCCCTGTTCACGTGCATATGAATGATTTATAAAGCTGTTATACTCTGGTAATTAACAAGTTATACACATTTTATGAAGGCTTTATCAATGTAGATTGTCTTTAATGTGCATCACAGCCTCTTAACTTTAGGTGGTGGTTAGTCAAAATGTAAAAAATGAACATTCAGGCAAACTAATTGCCAGGCACATTCTCTGTGGAATAAAATGATATCGAACTGCACATGTATTTATAAGAATATGTGCGTAAACTGAAAATGAGCCTTTTCTATTCACAGTACAAAAACATATCAACATGAATTCTTCAGAAAAAACTATCTGTGATATCCTGACTGTGAAATTATGATTCACTTGTTAACCGACTGTAGGGAGCTCTTATTAATTGGTCACAATTTCATTTCTGCAGTCTTCAGGGACTGTTTGAACAAAGGATCCCTACATTCATAATTTGGTAATTGTACAGAAAATGCGAAAAATTACACTACACACAAAAAGCAAAGCCACTGCAAAACACATCTTTACCATCCCAAAGGAAATTCATATATATAATATTCTTTGTCATGAGTTAAACTTATGACAAACCACTGAGCTATGGCTTTTAAAAAATACATTTCTCATGACAACAGTTCAAAAAAGAGAAGAGCACAACTTTCTTACAAACATTCCCTTCGATACTCATTATCATGTCAAAAATCCATTTGCTGTCCAGCTGTCTACTGACTATAAAAGGATTGTACAATGTGTACACATGAACTAACTATAGCAGTAAATGTATATTTGTGCATGTAAGGCCATCCTCCTGATTTTGGCTTCATCCTTTGTGCAGTTTTTCAAGCTGCCCTTTTAAGAAGTCATGTCTGACAGCTGATGTCAGCAAATCTGCACTGAATGAGTTCATAGTATGGACAAACCGTTTTCATAAAGCCCCCTTTATTCTTAAAGGTAGCTTTTCGTATGTAAATCCCAGATCACAGGGGCTTTTTATCTGCAATTTTCATGTTTTCAGCCATGTGCCTTTGTTCTCACTCTCGGCACCCCCCTCCCCACGACCCTTAATTGAAATGGGAAAAAGCCCTTGGTTTGTAAATGCAAAGATGAGTATGATTTTCCTGCTTCAATCTGCATGTGGTGGAGCAACTGGCTGCATTCCGATTGTCAAAAAGTTCCTTGCAACTTTTCCTTGACCGCGCCAGAAAATGTCACGGGGGTCAAGAAAAAGATGGAAGGAGAGATTTACAAAGGCTGCGTCCCGATATTGAAAAATTATGCACCCTCATTTTTTTTAACTTAAATAAAGTTGTATTGTCCCATAATGCATACGATAGTTTTCGACCATTTTATGCTAGCTTTGCTAAAAGTTTACTAGCGTAATGCCCTTCTTTACATTGCTGTAATGAAAAGTGAAGTTGCAGCAATGGATTTAAAAATTCCTTATTTGTAAATAGTTTTATAAGTCAAAAATAAATATGAAATAAATATCCAATCCTACCATTGGTTTTTCGCAGAGATGTCCCTTTCAAAATTCAGTGATAATTTATTGTCTGGGACAATCCGTTTGAGATATACACAGCACTTTATAAAGCTATTACACTATCTGGAATGTCGACGCGTAAAACCCCCCACGCTCTGCAAACCTGTCTAATGCATGCCAGTTCATCCTGGTTTCATTGACGATTAATTTATCCAATATCGGACATTATACCCTTAGCAACAGTGTTTGCAATGTCTTATTGGATGCACTTCACATACTGTAGTGTAAGCGTTCATTGGTGGCTCAGTCATGTTTTATGATTGATGTACCGATTTTGATTGAAGATAGAACATTTGGCAGCATTTTCTGATGGTTGAATATTTTATTGTCATGTTATTGTACATAACATAGGCAACGGAGTATATACTCGTCACTTAGGGCATGGAAAATACTCATTCCAATTTACCATGCGTTGATATGTGCTAGTTGAATGTAAAACTTTCCTTGGAGTCACTATTCTCTTTAAAAAAAAGAAATCTGGGTTTTCCCAGGGCATGCAAAAAAAATACTACTACTACACACAGAAGAAAAAAATGTTTTTGTACAAGAGTGAATGAGTGAATGATAGGGTAGTGTGTGTGTAGTAATGTAATATATTCATTTTTTCTTAAACATCACAGATGGGCAAATTATTTATTATTATTTATATTTATATTATTATTATTTTATTTTATTATTTTATTTATTGTTTTTTTTGGGATAGGTATTGGGAGATATATATATATACCCTATACTGATGAAAAAATAAAAAAAAAAAAAAAGAAAAAGTATTATGAGCCGAACAGTTGACAATTTAGCCATTTGGATAGATTTGGTGACACTAATGAATAACAGAATACACTGCCTATATTTTGCATCATAGATCTTTAGTAGTTCGGCATATCACCCTCAGATCTTGTACACTTGAGGACCCTCAATTTTTTTCTTTGCATTTGTGGCACTTTATTTTGACGTAAATTATGAAAGTAAACTAATCTAAGTTAGCATTGTAAATGGTATATGGTCTTGCTTCATTTAAGCCATGTTTCAAGTCTCTGTGATGGTCACACCTGGAGTTATAAACCCTTAAATAGAGCACCCCCTAAATAGGTGAGAATTGACCAAATTTACCATCTGCGCGAAGGGTCATTGGCTTGTTTTATTTGACTCTTGTTTGTCTGTTGTATGTGGTTGGCTCTGCGCCATCCCCCATGTGATTCTACCTGTTGCGCGAGGTTGGCTATATATGATTGATCACTGTGTTTTGTATGTCACTTAGGCGGGCTGAAGAAGGGAATCTTGCCAGAAACCTTTGTGCTAAATGAAATATTTTCAATGGGAGTGTCCTGGGTTTAATCGAGTCGACAAAGCTAAAAACAAACAGAAAAAAAAACATGTTTAAGTGCATCTGTCTTAGAATCCTGGGGAATCGATTTGCTAGAGCTGGCAAAACGACCAAAGCGGGCCAATTCCCTGTCCAACACCTCATTCTTAATGAATGGTGGGACATTTGAAATGACAACCTGTGTCGCTCGAGTGGAAAGCGGCGTTACCTGCGAAAGTTGCCCTTTCACTTTGACACCGCTTTCTATCGGGTGACTGACCAAAGCTTCCTTTTTAAGAGCAGCCACCGCCGCTTTGTTCATTTCCCCAGGCCGACAAAACATGTTCCTTTCCTACTACTTCTCCCACCGCAAGCAATGCTTTAAAGGTGTACGTTTTAAGCTGCTTTCCATTGAAAAAAATAGAAAAACAACTGTGCTTGTTCAAGTATGTCTACTTAAAAACGGATTACGGTAATAAATGTATAGCTTTACAGCATCTCTAAAAATGTGTAAAATGCATAAAAAATATTTACATGGGTGAAAAGTTTGACATAAATCAGATTTTAAATAAACAATTATTGTATATACGACACTTTAATTGTGGGTACAAGTGTTAGGATGCTTGAGAGAATCACCCAACTACAACCCCCCCCGACTCAAACTCCACAGCCCAAAATACTACTGCAGAGACTCGTCTCATTATAGCTCAGACTGTCAGCTTTAAACGCGCTCGCACCCTCGCTCGCTCGCACGCACGCACCACTGCAGAAAGAGGCTTTGGTTGGACTTGCTCGTCGGGAGAAGCAGGAGTCGGTTCTCTGTGTACACGGGCAAATTGCCCTCCCCACAATCACCATTCTCTTTCCACAATGACAGTTACAGCCACTGTCCAAAGAGGCCTGAGATTCTGAAACATCCTGGCCCATTTCAGCCACGCAGGCAGCGGCTATCTTTTGGGACTTCATTTGCTACCATCGATTTAATACATCACACATTCAAAAAAAGAAAAATGCAACTACACTAAAAATATGAAAAACTAAAAAAAATGTTTTTGTTTTTTTTAATCTTTGTGGTTGTTTCCTGGATGCAGAGCTCTACGTAAGTTTTTATTTACTGGTTGAACGTGGAAAATATTTTTTACATTTTTAATTTTTTCCCCCCATGTATTATATATCCTTCTTATCACATTACTCACATATTATCCATTACACATTTAAAATTTACTGTACCACCCACACACACACACACACTGTACATTTCTCATATCAACACTAGGGCCCAGTGTGTCCCTTTTTTATTGCAGTAAAATTAACAATTTGCCAAGACCACGCAACAATTAATTCGATCCATTAGCACTTTCTTCAAAATGTGGCCTAAATGAGTCTAAAGACGACAAAAAAGCATTACTGCATTTTCCACAAGGCAATAAACTGAACACTACATCTCCACCTGAACATTTCCTTATTTTATTAATACTTTTTAAAAAAATTCTACAAAAAATTACCCAAAAAAAGGGCTCTGTAAACTGATGGAATTACAAAAAATGCTTACATAATATTTTTTAATTAACTGAAGAAAAATAATGATCTATTCATGATTCTGTCATATATGACTGTGTAAATTCCCCTCAATTAAATTTTTTTCTTTTTTTGCAAGGCCAAACCATAAAGGAAGGAAGTGACAGGTTGTTAACCAATTGTAAACATCCCGACGGTGGGGTCATGCCAAATGTCGATGACCTAGGAACTGCACGTGTGCAAGGCCTCGCTTCTAGACCTCGCCCGCCGACGTTGCAGTGTGCCACTGCAGATTTGTGGTGAGGCTGACCTCTGACGAACCCAAGGCTGCTTTGACATATCGTTAAAAGTGCGAATCTAAATCATTCGGTTTCCTGCGAGCGTCTCGTTCACCCAGTAATGGGCAGGCAGCCGTGGACGGTGGCACGGGGCCAGACTCATTACACCCAGACGCCGTCTGCAGAGAGGTCGACGGTCAAGGCAACAGGAAAAAAACCCTAACCGCTGGGGTCAAATGCATATGCCTAGCGCCACGCTAGTGAAGGTCCACCGGGGAGAGAGAGGCTACGGAAGACTCATTTTTACACACAGCAGACACGGGTTTCAGATCTGACCGACGTAATGAAAGGCATCCCGGCCAGGGGTAATTAAGGGAGTATTGTGCCTACCTAGAGAATGGGCTGCCGTCGTCATGGAGCTGAAGAACCGCCCCAGTCCCAAGTCCCCCAGTTTCACCACTCCGGTGGCGGTAATGAACACGTTCGCTGGCTTTATATCTGTAGAGAGGGGAAAAATGTGCCTTTAATTGCTGGCTCAGCCACAGATACACCGGTGAACGAGCAAAAACTACATTACAGTCAGTGGTTATAGCCAATTATAAATTTACAATGGCTGCGCTAATGCGGGTGCATCTTAAATTTTTGTGTTAAAACGGGCATTTAAAAGGAAAATTACTTTTGAAGGCATCTGGCTAATGATATGCACTTTCCGGTCGCAGAAGTCTTAAATCTAATTTAACACGTCCATGGCAGACACCTTTATAAGCTACAAACAGAGTGCTGTGTTACTGAAAGCATTTGTTTCCAGGAAGAATGGGGGGCAAAACAGAGGACAATTAGGACTCCACTCAGTCGAACATTTCACATCAGACACAGATGCATGGCAACCACTGAAATGTTGAAATGTACTACGTGTGTGTGTGCGTGCGTGCGTTCATGTGTGAGAATGTGAGTATGTGTGTGACAGCGTGCTTGTGTGTGAGAGGTTGTGCATGTGTGTGTGTCTATGTTGGGAAGGGAGATTTTCCACACGGATTCACTGCATCCAGCTACACTTCCCAGCCAGAGCTCAGCTGCCTCTTTTCAACACAATATAACCTTCCTCAACGTGACATTTTCCTCCGCACGCAAGGTCGCCTTTACCATTATAGAAACTGCAATCGCATTGCACAAGTACTCGAAGTACCTGAGGTTTTCTTCACATAATTCTCATCCTGCAATCTAATGAATAATTTAATTTTGTCACTCAAAAAAAAAATCTATGCACTTACAATTAAAGAATACCATTTATTTGAAACGATTTCTGAGCATTTTCACACTACTCTGAGACATGCCCATGGAATGCGAGCAGAATTTTCTACCTCAGTGGAAAAGGAAAAAACACAAATTCACTTCTGGCATGAGTGCTTTCAAAGAAAACAAACCAAATGCATGAGGAAAGATTGTTTAGTGCGTGCAGAGGTGATAAAAATCTACCCTGCGCGTCGACCGCTGATTGGTTAACAATTACAGGAAGTGCTGATTGGATCAGCAGGGTTTTTCATGCTGTGGAGAAAATAAACAAATGTCCGACCCTTGAAAATCAGAGTTTATACAGTAGTCCAATGCATGCAACAAACATGCGATACACACTATACGCATGATACATTCTGACATATTGAACCGCAGCGTACGCATCTCCCTACACCATTGCTGCTGTCGTACGTGCCTGCGGGAGACAGCGCTGTGAGCTGGGTAAGGAAACGTGTGATAGAGATTAGAATAGATCTTGATGATGCAATCGCCCTCAGGAAAAAGGAAGAAAGGATCCGTCTTTGGAACCAACGCGGGACGCCCGTTCACGCAGCCGGGGGCGTGCGCGGCTTCTTTTTTTTAACGGGGTAGCGGGCTCTGTGAGGGGCGCGGTACCTCTGTGCATGACGCGTCGCAAGTGCATGTGTTCCAGGGCGCTGCACAGCTGAACAAAGTACTTCCACACTGTCCGCTCTGGGATCAGACGCCTCTGCTTCTTGAAGTGCTGTAGGGGGAGAAAGAGATCCCACAGTGTTAAGACACCCAAGTCGTAGTGGTAGAAGTAGCAGAAATATTAGATGGACCAGTAGTAGTCGTACTAGTAGTAGTCATAGTAGGAGTAGTAATATTGGTAGTAGTAGTTGCAGTATCGTTGTTATATTCATTTTCATGCATTACAATGTTTTATCATTATCTTATTCTCAGTATTACTACGATCATTTAAAACGATTTAAATATATTGTGAGGCACCAGCAATACACAACCATTTATAAAGGCAAGTCATAAAGCATACCTATTGTCATACAAACTATAGCTGACGGACAGAGAAACTTTTAATTGATTCTTTTTTTCTCTATATACACAATACTCAGCACTAGAATCAATTAACTGTATTGTAGCCGACATTCCACGGCATTATTAATCACAGCATTTTCAGGCATGATCAATCAAGATAGATAACAAAGGTAGCTCGATAAAACACCAAAATGACACTGACCATTATGTATAGTGCTAAGCTCCAGTTCTAAACAATCAAGTGAACTGTAAAGTACTACATACTCCCAACAGAATCCTCACCGACAACCCCTTCATCGGACACAGGAGTCACGCTTCCTGACCTTCTGACCGACTCCTTTTGCCGTGTTTTGGCTGAAGGCGGTGGATGAGCTTTGGAGTAGAGGTCTGCGCGGGACTGTTCTCTTAAATCCCGCTACCACAAGTTTTCACCCTGCTCCCACCCCCACTGAAAATGTTTAATCTCTCTCCCACCTGCAGTTTCACATCGTTATCCGCCCATGAGGTTTTCACACGGATAAATAACCGTTATATATAACCGATAAATAATTGCCGTTGGTTCCAACAATGTAGCTAGGCTTCGTTTTATTAGAGGGACAAGCACCTTTGGGGCGAGGCACCCTATTGTATAAAATGGTAGATCCTTGCACAGAATAGCGATGCAGTAAAACTGCCCCCAATTCATTGGTCATACGGCGGCGCTATAGCAGCCAGCCAATATATAAACAATGATGAAGGTTTGTCTTCCCCCCTAGATGGTTTGACCAATTGGAATAAAACTTGAAAAATGTACTCAGGATTATCTTTAAAAGTTACATAAAGAAAGTTTCTACAATTAAAATGGGACAAATTCACAAAAACTTTTTTTTTTAAATTGAACTTGCTACAATGACTATGCACCTCATTTGGAATTTGCACATGTATATTTCGTTGGCCGTCATTTCGGATTTTGTTTATATGCTACTTTTCCCACTTCCATCTGGTTGATTCATATGAAACTGGGCACACTGATAGAGGGTACATCCCAACCATCACTCACCAAATTTGGTGCAGATTTATGCCACATGGTGGCGCTGTACCAGTCTTTTGAATTTGATGTTGCTTCACTTGAACATTAGAATATTAGCATGAATTTTGCAGATGTTTACAGACCATGTATAGGTATGTAGTTTATTTTGACCTTAGCCGTTTAAAAAAAAAAAAAAAAAAAACACTAAGAACTGCATCTTGGTTAAGACGTTGGATAAAATTAACCATTCTATTACAAGTTAAATACACTGCTCAAAAAAATTAAGGGAAAACTTAATCAACACAGTATAGCACCAAGTCAATTAAACTTCTGGGATATCGATTTGCCCAGTTAGGAAGCGTAAACGATTGTGAATCAATTTCACCTGCTTTGGTGCAAATGAATGTGACAACAGATGGACAGGAGAGGCAACAGCAAGAAAACCCCCAAAAAGCAAATGGTTTTGCAGGTGGTGGCCACAGACCATTTTTCTCTAGTTTTGCATTTTGCTAGTGCCCTTGTCACTACTGGTAGCATGAGGCGGTACCTGCAGCCCATTCAGGTTGCACCAGCTCCTCCAGGATGGCACATTCATACCTGCCGTCGCAAGGAGGTTTGCTGTGTCTCCCAGCACAGTCTCAAGAGCTTGGAAGAGATACCGGGAGATGGGCCATTACACGAGAAGAGCTGGACAGAGCCGTAGAAAGGCAACAACCCAGTGGCAGGACCGGTATCTGCTCCTTTGTGAGAGAAGGAACAGGAGGAGCACTGCCAGAGCCCTACAAAATGACCTGCGGGCTATTTGTGTGCATGTTTCTGACCAAACTGTCAGAAACAGACTCCATGAGGGTGGCATGAAGGCCCGACGTCCTGTAGTGGAACCTGTGCTTACAACCCAGCATTGTGCAGCTCGATTGGCATTTGCTAGAGAACACCAGAATTGGCAGGTTCGCCATTGGCGCCCCGTTCTCTTCACAGATGAGAGCAGGTTCACACTGAGCACATGTGACAGACGTGAAACAGTCTGGAGACGCCGTGGCGAACGTTATGCTGCCTGCAACATCATCCAGCATGACCTATTTGTGACCTACCAGTTCCTGGATGACAAAGACATTGATGCCATTGACTGGCCCTCACGTTCCCCAGACCTGAATCCAATTGAGCACGTCTGGGACGTTGTGTATCGGTGCATCCGCCGCCGCCAAGTAGCGCCACAGACTGTCCAGGAGCTCACTGATGCCCCAGGATCCCCCAGGACACCATCCGCCGTGTCATCAGGAGCATGCCCAGACGTTGTTGAGAGTGCATACAGGCACGTGGGGGCCATACACACTACTGAGCCACATTATGAGTTGTCGTGATGAAATTCACACAAGTTGGATCAGCCTGTGATCTCAATTTTTCACTTTGATTTTCGGTGTGATTTTGAATCCAGCCCTCAATGGGTTAATGATTTTGGTTTCCATTGACCGTTCTTACGTCATTTTGTTCTCGACGAATTACACAATGTAATCAATAAAAAATTTCAACTTGAATATTTTGTTCATCGAGATCCGCAATGTGTGATTTAAGTGTTCCCTTAATTTCTTTGAGCAGTGTCGTCAAACACTTCATAAACATGCTCCTCTTCATCTTATTATTATTTTTTTCTCCAATTAGTGCCATTAATATCTCCTTCTGTAGTTTCAAAGCGGTGCGTGCATTAGTTGTGTTTTATGCTCTCACACAAAAACATCATTCTGCACTTAAGATTTTAGGATCAAAACTACCATAACAATCAATAACTCATTCACTCTTGATAAATTCCCATACACCTTCAACAAATGATTACGTGCAAAAAGTCCTTGAGTGCTTGGCCTGCTTACTTGCTGCTCGCAGCTATATTTTTAACAAATTAAATTCTATTCAATTCAACCTGTGTAAATTGAACTTGCTTGGCTGCAGTAGGGGAAGCTACAGCGATTTTAGCAAAGATTAGAGCCCTGTTTGGAGCAGCTCTGTTTTAAAGCATTTCATGATTACAACGCATGCCTGACAAAGTCAACAGTTGTATGATTAGTAGTTTAAGAAAAACCATAATTTTTTGTCCTGCAAATTTCTTCCTTGACTGCCAGTCAGATTTGTCCCATAAAGCTCTCTGGTCCTGAGGGATTTCTATGAGCATACGAATCTCCGAAAATCCACTCTGTGGTCATTTACAAGCGTAAACAGACCTTGTTCTGGAGTGCACAAACATTTCGTAAACATAACAAGAAAAGGATGCTAAATAATTTGATCTAACTACTATTAACCATGGCAGAAATCAAATCCCTTGAAGCAAACTGTGGTCTGCAAAAAATTGTCTCAATTTTGCAATGAATTGAGTTTAACTAGTTTAACTACTTAAATTTCTTTGGCTCATCACATTTTTCGACTCAAGTTACTACCTAAGTGCATTCAATATGAAGGTTTGCTTTGCATTTTGTCTTTACCACTTTGTCCCGTCCCCCCCCCCCCCGCCATTATGGATAATTCAAGCGATCCAGGATGTAATATCCAGTTTGAGTCTTTGGGTGTTTCTCAATGTCTGTACTTGTCTGGACTTGTGTGACATAATATTTAACGGCCAAGTTCCGTTCCAAGAACGCGAGGGTGCATCGGATACACCCTCTCCCAAAACAGGGTTACCAGACTGGGGGATTAACCCCCCCCCCCATTTTTTTTTAAATGTATTATTATTTTTTTTTTTAAATGGGCTCATTTATAAAGAATCAATGGTGGATTTTAAAAAGAGGAATGGGGGGTGAATTGTATGGAAGTCAATTGAAGATGGCGGGAATTTTCTGAATTTTTTTGGGGAGGGATTCAGGCTTCTGGCAACATTGACAAGAACGGACTGGGATATCCCATTGCATGATGGCAGATGAGACGGCACCATAGAGACATCGCTAACAACTAGGCTAGGCTATATTTTTAGTGATCTCATTTAATCAATAAATGAGACTGTAATCTTTCTATGACTGAAAATGAGGCGAGAAATATGTCTTACAATAGCTGGGTTTTTACCTCATTTTAAAACATATTTGTAGCACTCAGCAGCGTTCTGTCCTTCAGAGCAGGGGTGCACATTGTTTTTTAGCAATGGGCCAGGGATATCGATCCATACTTTTCGCGACCAAATTCATTAACTCATTGTTCAACATCAAAAAACTCTCGATAGTTTATTTTCAGGTACTGTTACAAGCGATACGATAACCTCTCTGCATTTGAATGGATCTCTATGGGAATTGGGGGGTGAGACAAGATTCTGCTGTAAATTACACTGGTACAGTACGGAACACATGACTGGCAAAATGGCTGTAAGTTACCAAAAGTCTGAGCTATCGAACGAGCCCCAAACCATCACTCTGTTTCCAGATATGGAGTAGATGCGGATGGATCACTGCAAGGGTTATTTCTCCTGACTCATTTTCCTATAGAACTCTATGGAGAAAAAAGTCAGGAGAAACAACCCTTAGAGTGATCCAATGACATCTACTCCATATCTGGCCGTAGAGTGATGGTTTGGAGCTTGTTTGATACCTTAGACCCTTGACGACTTACAGCCATTTCGCCAGGCATGTGTTCCATACTGTACCAGCATAATTTACAGCTGAATCTAGTCTCACCCCCCAATTCCCATAGAGATCCATTCAAATGCAGAGAGGTTATAGTATCGCTTGTACCAGTACCTGAAAATAAGATATCGAGAGTCTTTTGATGTTGTTGGGTCACAGACTTCAGGAAGTAACAGCATGCAAAGGATATGTGACCAAATATGAAATATGATACTTAAAGCAAAAGGTTTGAAATTTCAGTTTTTGATTTTGAATACATTTGCAAAAATTTCTAAAAACATGTTTTCACTTTGTCATTATGGGTTATTGAGTGTAGATTGATGGGCAAAAATGGCAATTTTATCCATTTAAAATGAAATCTACAACACAATAAAGTGTGCAAAAAGTGAAGGGGTTTAAATCATTTTGAGCACAACTGTATATATATTTCTTTTTTGCTGGGACTGACTTTCAGATTTTTGGAGAATGATTTAACAAAAGGATAAGATTTTTGTTTAACAAAAGAATTGACGAGACTGGTAGGCTTGGCATATATTTTTAGAGGTCTCCTTATTGAGTAGATAAGCAGGTGGCAGGGGTAGCTGTCCACAGACTGGCTTATTGAACTGTACATACATTCGCTACAGAACAAGGCCCGCAACAGGGAATTCACTACCCATCATTACTGCTTCTTAATGCGCTCTCTTCAAATGTACCATTCAGCCTTGGAGAAAAGCTCAAACCGCAGCACGATGCATCATTTATGTAACTTTTTCTTTCCGTTTTTTACACAGAGCTTAATCTAAAATTCAGGCTTTGACACCGAGCCCAACATTTTTTTTTTCCGCGGTTAAAAGGTTGCATATGTTTCATATGGATTATGCCTTGTGGTAGATTGGTCTCTAAAGAATTTACAGTTTGGCACAAAAAAATAAAAAAATGTATCCGAGGTTCTAGAATGTTCTCTAAGACAGTTTTCACTTTTTGACCTGCAGCAGGAAACTTTTCTTAGACGGTCTTTGTGCCTCATGCTATTACTCCAAAGAAACTGATATGTTTAGAGATCATTGTATATTAAATAAAAGAAGCCAAACCTGTGTAAGTGTAACTTTTTTTTGTCCCAACTAGCATAATTCACAGTGCTACCCCTTTCAATAGCTGCTGAATGACTTGAGGGAGAATGGCTCGTTCCTAAATTACAGAAAGTCTGATGTTCACTATAAAGGTGGCCTTCATCGTGAAATTCAGACTTTCTGCAATTTATGGAGTTATGAGGCAAAGTTGTCTTCCTGGAGAAAAGAAAGCCTATTAGCTCTCCTGTGCACCTTGGTATTCACACTAAGTGAGGTAACATTTTATACATCTATTATGTAGTACTGTAGCAGGCTTAAATTTCTGTCAGTGACATTGATGACACACCGATACTATAGTGGCATAGCCCTTCCCCGCACAATTATATAAATCAAACCTGCGCATACGTGACTCACCACAGTTAAGGCAATCCCTCCTACCTTTATCATCCGTGAGAGATCTCCTGCGTCCGCGAGCTCCAGGACTATATTTAGCTCATTGTCTTCGATGAAGGAGGCGTGGTACTTAATTACATTGGGGTGGTTCAATTGCTGTAAATGACAAAAGTGGAAGAAGTGTCACTAGCCGTTTAAACACCGACTTGGTTAAACAAAGCTCTGTTGGTACAGCTGCTGTTGGTGCACAATGTGGCATTCATGTTTTTTTTGTCAGATTGCCCAAAGCCTAAGATCATATCGAGCACAGTTAAAGCAGGCAAAGATTTGTGGTACGCATAAGGTCGTCCACATGCAACCCACATACCAAAGGAAAGGATTTTAATGCAGCTTCCGTTGCATTAAATAAATATTTAAAAAAACACATAAAAAGGTCAAGTAAGGCTTGAAAACAACCTTCTAATAAGGACTTTTGTAATGGAAACAGCCACTGTCTAACTGAAAGGGCTTAGCTTTTTTCCCCTCGGCTGGTCAGTGAGTGATAGCACCCAGCACGGCGTGCACAGAAACGGTGCATCGGGGGAAAATCTCCACGTCGGATGTCATACGCGGAGGAGCGGGAGGCCGCCCTTGCACTCGGCGCGACACGTTAGGAGGATTATTAAAGGAATTCTCAATGCTCAAATCTGATGTCAAGGGATGCATGTGCTACGCTCCCTTGAATTCGTTGAACGCACTGTTGGACCACGGCTCCAGTGCCATGAATTCCTGTTAACGCATCATCGTTTCTAGAGCTAAACAATGACGAGGAATGGCAATCGCATGTTCAAATGAATAATTAGATTATTAGTAATAATTACTATTTCAGTATATTAACCATGTGTCCGTATTGAAAAGTTCTTCAGGTGATTGAACATATATAAACACATACAATGAAAAAAAAAGATATTATAAAATAATAGTGATCGACAATGAGAAAGCTGGTTGGGTAACATTTAAACCTGGGTGATGCCATACTAGGGGGGTCGTTATTTAAGTTTACACAGTCCTTGTCTAGTTCAAAATATGAACGTCAGACTGTGTGCACAATGGTAACTTCTACAGAATATTACGTTTGCTATTTTCCCCCACAGCTAGTTCTCACTCAGCTCGACAGTGGAGGTAGCCCTGCTCTCAAATTCCACTTAAAAACAAAATGTCTGCCACCGATTCCACTGGTGATTCCCCAGTCACACAACAGCCAGGGCTGTTCATGTACTGCAGCGCTCATGCCGCCCTACACCCCTTTCTTCCCCCATTACATACACAGTACGCTACCTCCCGTTACATACAGCGCCCTCCATTTACCAAAGTACACAGATCCACTGCACTAATACACCGAACACTCCCGTGCAATTATTTTACACATTCTTTTTGCAATTTTGCTTTAGTTTGTACTTTTTTTCCTGTTAAGAGAACAGTTTAACAGTTGTTTTGTGGCGCGAGTTCGGCTGGTGCAGTCATGTCGATCTTAATCAGCAGTGAGGCCGTCGCTGCTAAAGACGCATTAAAAGGAAAGACAGAATGAGAAGAAAAATAAACAAGAAGCAAGGACATGGCAAGTGCTCGGACCCCCTGACCCCACGCAGGAACGCCTCCTCCTCGTTGAAAACATGTCTGGGGGGCACAGTGTTGCCAAAGAGTGCGAAACGGCGATCCGCACTCTGCCTGGCCTCTTCCAAAAGGTGTCCCCAGAGCCTTACAATCCTACTCTCCCGGTATGCTGCCAATATACTCCTATAAAAGAGCTCAAAGGCACAGATAAGGTCTTACTCAGGTGAGAGGAGACATCTGTTTTGTAATGGAGCAGGTATTCAAAGGCCCAGGAAGGTTCGAGCAACACCATGTTTTTCGAAGTGAACGACAACAGTCTGGGCAGACTTTGTACTGAGGAGAACGGCGAAGGTCTTTCCGACAGGCCGGACGACGCTGCAAAAATAACACCCTCGATTAAGGAGTGTTCTGCATTGAACCTGGACAGTTAACATTTGCGACTGTGTATGCGGAGGCGTTCGATACTTGAAAATGCTTCATACAAACAAGGATTCAATAAATGGAAGAAAAAAAAAAGAAAAAAAAACCCATCTAAAGGCACATGAGGGAGTCTCTCTAGATTTAAATTGTGGTGCCCTATGCCCCGCTTCTAAATATTGCTGAAAACGATAAAGAAAAAAAAACAAAATATATATATATATTTTTTTTTGGCATAAAAAGAGAGTCAATTTCAGCCTGGAGGGAAGTCACATTGGAGCGAGTGATCTGTACTTGCCTCAGAAGAAACGGTTCCTCTGGTATAGATCAATGCTTCTTTTTCCAGTATTACAGCGGGTCTCTACAGAGGCACCTTGGGAAAGCGTGGCGCAGCGAGCGATGACACCTCCCTCCTCTAGCACCTTACCTTTAGGAGATCTATTTCTTTGATGCAATCTTGCCGAGCTTTGTCGTCCATCAAGTCGAATACCTGTTGGAAGATCAAAGCAGAGGGGGGCTATCGACACTTCAGAGGACAGGGCTGCATGCACAAAAGCCGTCGCTTTACGCCGACGAGAATTCCTCGAACAAATTAGCGGTTGAATTATTTTCAAATGGCTTTCATAAAAGTATTTGAAATATGGAACAAACTGCCTGGCATTGTGTTGTTGTGTGCATTACATATATTCTGACATGTAAATATCTGCAATTACTGATCAATTTAGAAAAGTGTCTGAAATTAAAACACACAGGATCAAAATGGAAATATGGAATATCACATTGACTGAAGCTACTCGGTTTTGAATTTTATGGATAATAAACAATGCCTAATTGTCATTGACTAAAAACTGAATATGTACCCCTTGTACTATGTAAATTATTTTAATGAAAAATTACAAACACGAACATTATAAAGGTAATCCAATTTCCAACAATATATGTGCAGATAAAAAGTATGTGTTGCATGTAGGAGCCCAGGTGTAGAAGATACTCAATAAATCAAAAAAACATACAGTTAGATGCTTCTAGTTTAAAATATTCTATCTTTCTTTCTTTTCCTAAACAGAAAAGGCATGTCCATTACTGCTTATGTATCAAGGTACAGCAGCATAGCATATCACGAAAATATAAAATTGCATTCTGGGAAGACGGTCTTGTGTCGTTAAAAGCTCGTTATCTGCTCGTCATTAATACGCCTACCTGGCAGCGCTCTCGCCTTGTCAGAACCATCGTTAATGGTAATGATACCAAGGCAATGTCAAGCGCATGCTACGCTGAGCGACGGGCGTACGGCTAGAAAGAGAAAAGCGGCGGTAACTAGTTATTTTAATCTTACGCTTGCCTATTCCCCCCCCCCCCTCATAGTCACAGGGAATAAGACTGCTTTTCGGAGCGGGGCTGTGGGGTAGCAGTGTGGGTGGGGGGCCTGAAATATGCTGCCTTCACTGTCTTAAGAGGAGAGTAAAGATGCCAAACATTCAACACCAGCTCGGCATTGTAGGAAACAAGCAATGGATGTGCTTCTGCGTTTATGAGGTTGACTGAAATATCTGTGTTTTTAAGAACCAGAATTATTGGATTGCTCATGCATTTTTGAGTATGTAACAGCTCAACATTTAGACTTTATATTTATTGTGCAAGAAATAAAATAGTTATATATCCATAAATAAATATTCATCTATACTTCTGTATGTTTTGCAAATAAATACAAAAATCTGCTTACAGCAATGTTGTTGTTCTGGACATAATTCTGAAACAAATATTTTTTGTAACACCTGTCTTTGTACATTGTCTGGTCCTTTAAATTGTGGTTTTAAGTTGTATTTGTTATCATTTCAACAGTTTTTAAATTTTGCTGGTTGAATTAATCTTTTTAATACCATATGTACATATAATTTTCATATTGTGTCATAGTAATAAATCATCCAGCGTATTAATACATGAACACAAAAAGTGAATAAAACAAATAATCCCAACGCTGTTTCACAAGTGCTTTCCAGTTTCTCATATGTCTATACTTTTATCTTAGGTACTATCAAGTTCATTAAAAATTAAATGATGTCAAAAGAAATACTGCATTACACTTACAAGTACTTCATATTGGTACCATTGAAAACAAGTCAGAAAAGCCTATGTAGTTGCATTACGTGCTCATTGACAGATAATGAATTTAGTTTATGTGTTAAAGTCAATGCATTTCGTTTTTTTCACTCAGTCAGTGAGGTAACTTGCCAAATAACTATAGGTTGGCAAGTTGGTTTAGTTGACTTTAGTTTGTGCCTTTCACACACTGACAGCCAATTCAGAGGGTTAAACTATAGCTGTGGCGGTTAGCGGCCAATTTCGTATTACTGCAGCCTTGACTTGACATCGAGTCGGCAGCAGCATTTACGAATAAACCCCGTTTAGGTAGCAGCAGTTGCTAGATAGCTATAGTGGCTAAATTGGTTGACTTAACACAAGTTTACAGTTTAAGGTAAGGTAACATCTTTGAACATATGAGACATTGTTCCTACAAAACGTCACGCTCACGAGACCCAGCTTTCATAAGCATCCGCAGTTGACAGCGACACGCCTCTGGAAAGAAAGGCAGAAGCTGGTGTAGGGCAGCACAGCAGGAGATCAGCGACACCCGACAGACATTTAAAAATAAAGTCAATCTTTCAACCTCATTTGTGAGACCGGAAATAGCAACTTGACTATTTGAGTCACGGAGGCTATGCATTTAAAACGACGGAACAAGTCGTCGCCTTCCGTCGTTTCGCCGACACGGCCTCGGGGCACCGTTTGAAGATCCAAGAGATGTGAAAAGCTGAAAAACCCGGACTGGCACAAATACCCGGATTCTGGTAACGTTTTATTTTCTTCGACACTCATTTAGGAACAAACGCTAAGGCCTGCAGAGACAAATTGACCTCAGTACCCCACAGCCAGTAATCTGCATATGTAGAGGGAAAGCTTATGATTGACCGTAGTACCCTGGTATTCAAATCACGGTCATCGAGGTGTGAGAACTGCTGGTTTTACACCCTCCCTTTACCTGGGAGTCAGGAGTGAAGACAGTCTGACCAATCAGTAGCACTAATTGTTAAAGTTAATTACCAAGAAAATAAAGAAAGAAAACCTGGACCGGATTTGGATTCAAGATCCAGATTTGAATATCCATACCACAGACTCTTGCAATCCTCACAACCTTCCCGGAAAGACAGAAGTTTTCAGCCCTAATGTTTAGTCCATAGCAATCAGGCTACTTTATTAGAAACATTTTACCAACTTGTTTTTGGAATTGTCAGTTTATAATCAGGTGTAAAATAAACATTTTTTTTCATTTTTTATTATTTGATGTTCAGGACATGTAATGTAATGCTTGACTTTTGCATGTGTCCATACATACCTTAACTTTTTTCAAAGCCATTGATGTGTTGTCCAACAGGTACTTGACGTGGTACACCTCACTGAACTGTCCTCTCCCAATCTTCTTCAAAATGAGGAAATTGGCTAAAGAATTGTATCCCATTTCCGGTTGTAGAGGCCTCTGTATTTACAACAAAAAGAGAAACCACAAACTGTTGTAAAATGTTGCCTTCTGCTCATTCCATTGTCGAATTAACCTCACGTTGGAAGCGGCCAAATTCGCTAGCTCAGCTCCTGGCCAACGCGCAGTACAACCGCTTGCCCTTGGCCATCTGTGAGTGTAGAATCAGCAGGCCACGACGCTTTACGGTTCAACCAGATACGGCCTGCCGTTGGACCGTCGCTGGGTGAAGCGCTGTGCGCCGAGTGTAGGGAGAAAGCGGCTTTAATCATGCGGAGAGCATAAATATAATAACTGTTACTTTCATTCCCACTGTCTGCAGAGACCTCTCACAACGGCGCAACACCTCCTCCCTTTAAAGTGACTTATGTTGGACCAGTCGGTTAAAAACAAATCCCCCTAGGAGGGCTTTTCAGAAAAAGAAAAAGGGAAGAAAAAGAAAAATCACATGGCAAACTGGCAGCTGAGATCTAAAATTAAAAGCGAAGCAATATCCAGAATTAGCCCCTTGGATATGAAGGGGGTTGGGTGGGTGGGGGGGAAGGGGGGGGGGGGGGTTGAGGACAAAAAAATAATAATCATCCGACCTTTAAAGGCTTCTTGTGTTGACTTTCATCGCAAGAAAAAAGTGACAGATTTCAAAAGCCACATGTCAGAAATGATAGAGCAATGGGATAGCCTTAAGGGGAGCAAACTAGCAGTGAGGAGAGACGGAGCAGGGCCAGGATGAAGCGGGGCTGCGCTATTAGATCCATCCGGCTGCTGTTAGTCATGGTCAAACAAAGCCGGCATGAAAACACACCTGAGGGAGGCCGTACCTCCCACGGACAGGGCTGATACCATGTCGCTTCCAGGCACACACGCACGCCGCACGCCACACACACACGCAACATGCGATGAGCACAATAAATACCGCTCGGGATTGGTGGTATTTATTGGGGGGGGGTCAAAGGGCAGAAAGAGAGGTCTGGCAAAGGGCCGCATCCAGCTGACCCAGCTGAAAAGGTGCTGCCGCCAGGCATTCCAATCATCTACTCTCTATGCAAATGCAGGCCTGATCAACATCATTAGCTGTTCTAAAACGAGTGTATAGTTTTCACTGAATATTCACCTGGAACTGCAGTACATGCTTCAGAACAAATACAATACACAGTCATCGATACTGGTCTTATCAGTGCCATAATTATTATAATCATCATTTCCATTATTATTACTTCCATTGTTACTACTAATTTGCAGTTATTATTCTTTCCATATTATTTTTGAGATTTCAGTACTAAAATTATTTATAACAACACCATCGATGGCAAACATGCCAAAAGTTTTGTGGATACGTGGTCATTATGACTTTTAACAGTGGGGGGACCGGGGGCTGGCGTGGAGGTGCATGGTTGTCATGGTTGCCATGGCGGAATGGGAGTTCCGTGGAACGAAGCCGGTGGAGTTGCTTTCATTCGCCGGATGACAAACGTTAGCGCGAGCCTCCGAAGCAGCGTGACAGCCGCATGCTGGGAGCGGGGTCTCGCTAATGCGTTCTGGCGTGCTCGCTCGTAATCGCGCATTTACATATGCAATGACCTACATTTGCATGTCAGATCGCACGCTGTCTGGCTCCATTAAAGCCGGCCGCCTCCCTGCGCCGGGCCGGGCCTGGGTGGCGGGAGAGGACCGGGGGTGGCGGCTTTTTTGGCAGCCGAGGGGACGGCCTGCCAGCTAGGATTAGGAGTGGCGTGGCCTGAGCATTAGGCACTTCATTAAGGGTAATCTGTTTAACAGTGGGCAGCGCATGTAAACTTCACAGCCTGTTTGCGCCACCTTTTCGCCCTGTGGCCTCCCTTCCAAAGGGGGGGGGGGGGTGTGGTTGACTGGCTGCTCCTCGTCCGCTGCTTTGTCTTGTCACACAATGACAAGGGGGAGGGGGTGAAGGGGGTCTGTGCGCGTGTGAGTGGGTGGATGTGTGTGTGAAGGAGAGGTTTAAGCGCCACATCCCTGGCTAACGCTGGGTCACTTAGACACAAGACACAGGTGGAGGAGATTGTGGTTCAAGTGGTACTTTTGCTCAGTCTGTGTGGGAGAAATACCAGCAATACGTAGACACAGCTATCACAGGAGTGTGAGAGAGAGATTGAGGAAGGGAGGGAGAGAGAGAGGGTGGGAGAGAGAAAGAGAGCTAGAGAGGGGGAGAGAGAGCAAAACTTTAAAAAAATAATAAAAAATTTTTTAAAAAAAAACTGCAAATAACCACAATATAGAGTAAATCACTGGGTAAAAAAAGCGCATTAACGATGAAAAAACTGTTACTATTTGGTGGTGTTGTGATGCGTTTCAGTGCACGGCCTTCTGGGGAGTGCTAGAAGGGGACAGCGTGTCAGGAGAAGGGTCACAGGGAAAGGCAAGCCACCAGTGACAGAGGAGAAAATGGACATTCCAGAACCAGGGGCGGAATGAAACGTGACGAGGGTGCAGGATGAAAGAGAGAAAGATTAGGTGTGACATCACAGCTACCGGTGGCTGACGAGTAAAGGACAAACACGTACTGCAGTGCTAATGCTACATGACAGAAGCACATGTGCTAAGTTCTCACAGACGTCAAACTTGAGAAAGCAAGGCTCTTCCTCACAAAACCCATATGCAGTTCGCTCTTCCGTATGTCTAAGTATATTATTATACAAAACAACATAATTCCATCTAATGGGGCGGCTGTGGCTCAGGAGGTAGATCGCCCGCTGATCGTCCGCTGATGGCAGGGTTGGCGGTTCGATCCCCGGCTCCTCCTGTCCACATGTCGAAGTGTCCTTGGGCAAGACACTGAACCCCAAATTGCTCCCAATGAGCAGGCTAGCGCCTTGCATGGTGGCTGCCGCCATTGGTGTGTGAATGTGTGCGTGAACGGGTGAGTGAGAGGCCATTGTAAAGCGCTTTGGATAAAGGCGCTATATAAGTGCAGTCCATTTACCATTTACGGCCAAGTTATGTTCAGTGCTACCTGCTTGTTTTTTTGAGGATAGACTTGAACTACCATAAATGTAAGGTGGAAAGCTAAATTGATAAGCAAAAACATATAATTATGTGTCTTCAAAAGACACTAAACTAAAATTCAGATGTTACAGCATGTTGAAGAAGCAGCGGCTCATTGCGCCAGACAACCGTTTCCTGGACGAACCAGTCAGCTGGAGTTTCTCCTGGAGGCTCTGCTGTCGCCGGTACCGAACACCCCTGTGTGAATCACCGTCTAGCTATGCTTCTGCTTCCCTCGCTGGGCTGAATTTTTGAGTTGAGGACTTAACCTTTTCCACAGGCTGTGTCTACCTTTCCCTCAAAATAATAACATCAGTCGTTCTCTCTGCTCTTTGTTCGATGGCAAACAGGCTGCGCAGGCTTCTGTTTAATATGGACATTATGAGTCAAATGAGGTTACATATTGATATGGTAGAATTTGGGCTAGTTCCTTGACCATGATCCTACACTGCTACCTGCAGAAACAAAGCTGTGTAAAGTCATCTTTGCACTGCTATACCGGATTCAAGGCTGGAAAAAAGAAACGATGACCAATTTACATTGACGTAATTTTACTGTCTTTTAGCCGGTATTAGGTCTTTAGATTACACAGGAGGACCGGCAGGTGATTCCATAATTATCCTAACATATATATATATAGACAGTGCCCTCCACAATTATTGACACCCCAGGTAAAGATGAGTAAAAAGGGTTATAAATTAGAATTAGCTTAATCTCACACTGAAAAAAAGAGAAAATTCCCAAAGTAAATTTATTCTGAGAAAAAAACATCCCTCATCAAGAAATAACTATTTTTAACAAAATTAATGTTAAAATAATGTAATGTAGAATTTATAATGGATACAAGAGTATCTCAAGGATTTTTGAGATGTATGCCTCTGTGGTATGTGTGTGTGTGTGTGTGTGTGTGTGTGTGTGTGCAGGGGTGAAAATTCAGCGCAGGATTGCGGGAATTGCGCATATATGTCTGCAATAAAGCGGGAAAATCCCGTTGGTACATTTAGAATCAGGCTTTACTTTAGGCCATTTCCAAGTGATATAGTTGTGCGTGTCCCGGGTGCTTTAGTGAAAGGCGAGAACGATGAACGATGTATTTAAGCACTGAAATCAACCACTTGCCGGCCAGCGTAGGCTCCTTACTCCAAGAGCAAAGGCAAGTTGAATGCATGTGCAGCAATAGACTGGGCTAATAGCCTATAAAATTAATAACCAACGAGATAGATCGCAGGATTCTAAGGAAAGCTCCAGCTTCTAAATATGTGGTTGACACGGACAGGGAGCTAGCACAGGGAGCTAGCACAGGGAGCTAGCACAGGGAGCCAGCACAGGGAGCCAGCACAGGGAGCCAGCACAGGGAGCCAGCACAGGGAGCCAGAACAGGGAGCCAGAACAGGGAGCCAGAACAGGCAAGCGTGGGTGCGAATCACAATGAGACTAATGAGAAAGACGCAACTAGCAAGAAAGAAACGTTTCAATTGAAATGGCTAAGTCTAGGTACGTGGCTAGTTTTCAATGGCCAAGACATTCGTTGTTTCATGCGCCATGTAGGCCACTCTGAAGTTTGCGAGTTGACGCTTTAAAACGTCTACGCAAATCAGACGGTATACAGTCAAGAAGTGGACGGAGAGAAGTGGAAAATAAAGTCGAAGTGGGGAAGTAGCAAAGGAAGAGTCATCTTTCATTTTAAACAAAATGTGCTCAAAGTTATCCTATAAAGGGAATATGTTAGCCTCTTTTTTCAGACTTCTACATAAAATATAATGGCAATACAAAAGAAAATAGTTCATAAAAGCATATTGCATAATGTTGTCTGTCATGTCTGTTACACCACCTCTTCAGCCACCACGCATCCCTGACCCCCCGAACCTTTGAAATCCACCCCAAATGTTGTTCATAAGGGGGGAAATCCCCCTCAAACCAAAAACAGCCCTGGCGTGCGTTTCAGCCTATAGATACGTCCTGAAGTTCATATCAGAATCTAAAGGCCCTATAATAACTCAATCCATATGTATGGGCCCTCTGAAGAATATAGATTACTTCCTGTGTTACAAGTTTAATCAATGCATATGGAGCCAGACTTTTCCTTCCTAGTCGGAAATCAATAGCTACCTGTTGCACAACTCCAGTAAAGCCCAGCAGAGGTCCGCTTTAGAGATAGCGGACTGTGTTTTATCGAACCGCATAATCACAGCAAGTGCCTGAATCGATGCCGTCAATTCCACAGCATGCTGTGGCTTCTCCCATCGCAAGAGCAATGTTAAAACTAACTAACAAACGCAAAACTTCGGACGTTTTCTGGTGTATCCCTTGTTTATTTCACTAGGTTTCTTTCTGCTCTTTGAACTGTATGACATAAATTGATAAGCAAGACCAGAAAGCCTGTCTCTCCTGCTGTTGAACGCGTAAAAACATACGCTTAGATAGCCTATATAGAGAGGATGGGCTTCATATGAGGAATCAAGTTCAAAGACAGAAAAATTGGTGTTAGAATGCAAAGATATGCTGCAAATAGATAATTCATCAGACAGGGATCCGATTCCCCTCTTCCCTAACCTCCCTCCCTCCCTCCCTCGCTTCCTGGCACTACAAGCGAGCCAAAGTTGGGGTCGAAAATTCAGCATGAATACAGGATGAGCCTATGTGTACTGACTATTCAAATCATCTCACATTGCACATCAAGAAAGCATACTGGTGTGGAGAAATGTGGAGAAATGCAGCACAGTACTGGGCAAACTACAGTCTCTCTGGGTTGACTGAAAATGGAAGTGTTTAAGCTTGGAAAACCAGGGAAAGAGGCAAAACTATACGGTGGAGGAAAAGAACAGAAACCTGGAGAGTAAAACTCATGGTAGAACAATGAGCATTTGGCCTTTACTCACCCTAAATGTAAAGCTCTTCGCTGCTAACACATTGGTCACAAATTAGTTTTCCGTTCTTAGTTTTTCATTCTTTATCCTTTCATTACATTGGCTGCTAATAATGGATCATTTCTAAACAAGAATCAAAAACAAACAAGAAAACAAACTGATCAAATTTGTTAAAATCGCAAGCGGTGTTTTTCATTCTTACCTGCGGCTGGTAGACCTTCTGGCCTGTCGGCTGGATTTCCATGGCAACAGGAGCTTGATCCCTTTAACCTGTCAAAACAGAACAGAACCGCTTTCTCAATGAACCACATTTCCCATAGTGCAAAAACATGCTGAAAATCAATGGCCACGTGCTGACGTCTGGGTTAGGGTAAACAGGGTGCTTTTAAAATACTGCTTTCCTGGGAAACTGATTCTCTGTGCCAGGGGTTCCCAATCATGGTCCTGGGTAGCTCCACCACACCAAGGTCTCAATTCTAGAGGAAACACTGAGCTACAGGGTCTGCAGGTCTTCATTGTTATTCAGCACATAATTGATCAAACAAAGCAGTCGATCCACCTCGCCTGTGACTATAAAGCAGGGTAATTGAGTTAGCTGGATAACTGCACCGAGTAAAACCCGGAACCCTCCCAAATCTGGAATGCGGCTGAAGTAAAAAGGGCAGTTCTGGGTTCTACTGAGTGCAGTTATCCAGCTAACTCAGTAATCGTGCTTCGTAATATACCCCCCCGGTTGCCGATTTCAAAGTGTAAACAAAGGAACCTGTGGCTCTCTGAGACCGGGGTCGCAGACCCTGGCTCTACACCTTGGTGCTGGTACGGTGAACTGAAAAAACTATGCGTGCATTGTTTCTGTACTTCACTAATGAAGAAACCTCTTCAAACTGTACCCAAAGTCAGAAACCATGAAACAAAGAGAACAAAACCTCATAACAAACAAAAATCCCTGTATCTCCCAGTCAAGCGAACGCGGGAAGCCAAAAGTAATGTAAAACAAACATACTTCAATCTAAAAATAAGTACACACACACACACACACACACACACACACACACACACACACACACAACCAGTGGAAAATAAATGAGCCGACTACTATGACACTGTGAGGCAAAACGCAGGGCTGTGCTTTTAACAGCACGTGCAAGCATTAGCATTTTAAGGATTCTGTCTGCTGCGGTGTGGGTGCTGTCACAGCAATGTCACTGTTGAGCCGAAATGGCTTCCTCTGCTGTACGGAAGCATATGAAAATAAGAACTCATAAAAGGTTATTCAGATGCCATGCAGATACATAAATAAATACAAATTCTCAATTGCCTGTCTCCATTACCCTGCGAGGAGAGAATGCATTTGTCAAACTAATCAAAACCGCAGAACAGAATCCTGAATGAAGCCAACAATATAATGAGCTATGGCAAAACACCCTGCCTTAAAGTACGATATTTTGAATATATTACTGCGTACATTAGATACATTTCAGTGTATTTTTTTATTGTTACACTCCCCTAATATTATTCATAGATTACTGCATATATTAGCTAAATATACATATTTGTTTAAATCCTCCTTCCACCAATATCTTATTGTACTGTACACATAGTATATATCTTTGTCATCCCCACTTCGGTTTAGTCAGATTTTGGATTTGCTTTCTTAACAATGTTTTTCTCCCGACAATTGAGAAAAGGCATTAAATCTAAAAATCTATGAATTATTTCTTGCATTTTATTCTTCCCGTTTCGATCATAAATTCAGATAGCCTATAGATACAAACCTTGAGACAGTAGAGAATCACCTACATGTCTGTAACATTGATTCATTCAGACTAAAGTTAACTGAAAATGGGAAAATAGAAAAATCGGTGCTTCTGTGCATGAATACTAGGGATGTGCACGTTTAGTCGACTAGTCGAGTAAACGTTGCTACCCTCGCTAGTCGGCACCAGAAATACTAGTCGGTTAAACTTATTATTTTATTAATGTACACATTTAAATTACATATTTACATAATTTGCACTGAAATGTCATGTTTTCCTGGTCAAATGATGCTTCATAAAAAAACAAGCATCCATTACTAATGTTAACAACGCCGGATTAAAAATAATAATAAAAAAACGAAGGAAAAAACCAAAACGCATTAGCCTGTTCGCCCTGCAAGTTAAACCAGCGAGGTGGAAAGAGTAAGTATGCCTATCGCGTTGATGAATAGCCCAATAAAACTAATCTAATGTCATGTCGATCAGTAGGCCTAATTGTTATTTTTTGTGGGCCTATTATTGGTAGTTTTTCTGATGACCGATTATTATTTTTTACTGTATTTGCTATGCGATCACGTTCACCCAATGAAAATGCCGTTGTAATAATCAGGCACGTTTCCTAAAAATGTTTTGTTACATTGAATATTGTTTTCAATAAATGTTATTTGTTAACTTTTATTTAGCGTGTTGTTGTCATGTTTTGTAGGATAATGTGCAATGTTCATAATGCAAGGCGCAAAGTGCCACACATTTCAGCGGCATTTAAAATACGATTTGGTTATTGAAGAATGTGATTAACGGTTTCAAATGGCTCTAATCATATACGCAATATTTTTTCGGACAATGTTTAATCTTATAGATTAAATTGTGCTCAATTTTGACTGTTTTCTGAGTGTTTTCGTACTTTTAGACTAGTTGACTAGTCTAAGTTTAAACGTCAGGGAAATTAGTCGTTAGGAACAACCCTAATGAATAAATTTTTTTAATGGTCCATGTAACAAATCTGGCTACAGTTTCTGTAACTTTTTTTTTACAGTTAAAATAAAAAGGTAAGATAATCAATATTAAAAACAGTAATAAAACATTTAATATTTCGTAAAATTCTTTCAGTAAAAAACTGCTTGTCTGTCTGTAAAATAAAAATAAATTTAAAAAAAACAACAAGTAGTAATCTCATGCCGAGTCAACAGATGCCGTGTTAAAAAATGTTTCAAAACGTACTTAAAAAAAACGGGCTTTACACAAACTTTCAAGCTATAAATAGGGGTTTGATAGTGTTTAATATTGCAGAGTCGGGTCACAATGGCTCAGGACAGAGGGCCACTAAACTAAAAGACGGGAGACATGATGAAACGGACTTACACAATCCCTCATACAGTGTCGCACAGGGGGGTGTTGTCATGGCAACCACTGAACTCACCCCCCCCAATCCTAATTAGCACTTCTTCTTTTTTTCTCCTGCGGAAAAGGTCAAGTCTGTTCCCACTGGCTTCTGTTCCTTCATTTCTGTGCTGTGAAATTTCTTCAAAAGCCCAATAGCGTCCCAATCCTGACTTTACAGCAGAGACCTGGCCTGCTCCAGACCTGAGCTCTGAAAAGCCCCACCTAAAGTAAGACCTATTAGCATACAAACTATAAAGGGGACTATACTTAAGACAAGCCCGGCTCCAAAGAGGATGAACCAAAAAGATGTTTCAACAAAGCCTTATAACCAGTCTTCTGCTTTCATTACTTTCGAATTGGGTGATTAAAAAATAAATAAATAAAGATCTTATTGTAATCCAAAAGACAAGGCTTTTTAATGGTTCAGAACAGGCAGAGTAAAGTCATATTTTCATAGCATCACAAAAAACCAGGGCTTGGGAATGGCAAAAAATCAGCCACTTCATTACTGGCCTTAACCTTTTGATTCCGACACAAAGACCGGTCCGTTTCAGCTGCTTTTCAAAAATCTGAGGAATCAAACGCGTACCTTTGAGCCTTGATCCACGGAAGTGTGTTCATGATTACAAGAAAAGAAGCGGGGGACCTTCCTTCATGAAAGACCGGCCATCATCTGATCATTCCACGCTCTTCACGTTTGAACTGCAAAGTTCTAATGATATGCGGATGATAAATTACTAGAAGGTTTATAGGTCCAATTAATTTTAATCACTATTAAGAGTCCCTGGGTTTGCCATGGGCACCACCATGATCACAAGTGACTGAAAAAACGTAAACTTTGAGTTCCACTGCCTCGTATAAAATAATTAGAAAGGACCCATAATTTATAAGCTTAAAAGTACTTTGCCTCAAACAGTGTCATTGGTCTGCTAATACTAAGACGGCAAATTAAGATGAGACTAACAGCACTCACAACGAATGGCAGGGAAACTGATAGCTGACACACCTTGGTAAGGTGTTTTTAAAATAGACTGAAGCTGCCTGATATGACAAAATAGAATACATTTTCAATAAAATCTACAGCAATACAGCAGTACTGAGAAGTGTGCAAACTATAGATATTTTAAGAACTCAGTGGAATTTGGAGGTATTCTTTAGGCCATTTCCCACAACTACCACCTCCCAAACAGCCCACTAAACAGAGCTTTGGTGACTTAAACAATTTCACAAACGGTAAACGCATTTCAACAATGAATCTTATATTTCACAATACATTCCTAGACCAGCAAGAGTAAGTGCACCATTAATAAAGGCTAATACCAAACGAGAACCATACTATACGTTGTAATAGGCTACAATAATGCCCCATCCACATACGGTTGTGAAGGCTCTTTTCTACTCAACTGAGCAATCTGCTGATTAATAAATGCAACTGCTAACGTAATTAAAACATCGCTCCTTCACTCATCAACAAATACTGGCACCAGAATAACGTGGCCGGCCCGATGTGGCTGTAGAACCACAGCTAACTGGAAAGGGACGAAGCTGTCGACTGAAACCCGCCCGCCCTCGGAGATGACGTTACTGGGCGACAGGACGTTTCGTTACTCGGTGCCCTGCGGGGCTGTCGGCTATAGTTGGCCCTGAAACAGCCAGGGCTCGATAACAGACCGTGGGGCCAGAGCATGCAGCGCGTCGCTGAAGCCGAGCGGATTGAACGGTCCAGCCCCCAACATCCCAGCGTCAGTCTTTTAGCTCACCTGTGCATCATGCTGGTGTAGTCTTACCCCCGTAACTTCTGCCAGCCTTCATCTTAGAGCTGGCTGCCTTCAGAGGATGACAAACACGCCTCTCCCCGACACACAAGTTATTTTTGCCTCGTCACTCAAGCGCACTACGCGACTCCGCTAAGAAGCCAAAATTCCCTTGCGTGTGGACGTCTCTTTCTCTTCCCTCACGCTGCTGTCCTCTTATGGGGGGGGCTGCTGTCTCACACTGATAAAACGCAAGCCAGTTATCAGTAAACTATTATTGGAAATAATTACTGGGTCTTAAAATGACGAGCTATGCCACACCATTTTGTTTATCCTTAATATAATCCAATACCTTGTGATGAGGCATTTTTGAGTAGCAGATGCTTCACCAGTTCCAACCACACACTCCCCCATAACACTGGTGACTTAATTCTTTCATTGAGTCGTTTTTCTTTTTTCTTTGCTAAAAAGCTAACTTTCCTTGACCTTACTGGACGGACAGCTTTAATACTTAGAGACTGGCTTGATGGAACGCAGAGGATATGCATGAGTAGCCAGTGGCTCAGCACGTCACCTTTATTTTAATCTTTTTCCTCAGCAGAATGATTAGTGCAAAATCATTGGCAGCTGTCGCATTGCCATCACAGAAAACAAAATAAACTGTACAAACGTACCGTGAACGAGGGGATCCATTTTGTGTGCAGCTTTCATCGACACCAGCGCTAGCCAACATGTTCTAGCCCTCAGCTTTTCCAGTAAAATACAGGATGACGACATTCTTCAACAGAGCGGTGGTGAGACCTGCTCGTGATGAAGTTTTCCCGGCAGTGATTAAGTGCTTCTTGTTTGACTGGTAGCAGTTCAGTAGTGTCAACACAGTGTGGCAGAGTAAATTGTGTATGAGGCATACTGGGGGCTGCCACCCACTGCTATGAGGACACCTCTCAACTCTGGAAAGTGGATTCGCCCTTAAACTAACAGCCATATGCATAATATTAAGCAAAAAAGACCAAGACGAAGGAATTCAGCGCCTTAATTCTGCTTGAAAACCGGCTATACTATACTGGTTATTTTTTTTCCTCCACCGATACAGTGCCCAACAAACGCCACCAAATTATTGTCAACCCAGGAAAATATGAGCAAAAAGGGTGTAAAAATGTCTTTGATCAGCATGACCTGACCTTACACTCAAAATAAGAAAATAATTATTCAAAGAAAAGAAAATATTCCTAAAAAAATACATATTTTCTCAAAAGAAAAATTGTCAATTATTGGCAACGTGAGAAAGTTACAAACAAAAACTAATTGAAGTACATTTGTGCTGTTCAGGCTAGGAATGGGACGACCCCTTAGTCATCCATCAACATGATGATCAGAGAACACACAAATTAAATGAGATTTAATTGGGACCTTCATAAATCAGGCAATAGCAATAGGGAAATAGCTGTCATGTCTGGGTAAATGCATAAACAGGAAGAGCCGTGAGCGTGTGATTTGTCTGTGATGGAAGACGAGCTGGATGCCACGGTATGTGATTCTGTGCGATTGTGTATAATTATTAGTTTGTGCGTAGAGTTAGGCTTAATGCTGATGTATGTTTGTATTTTCTGTTCCAGGTTAAATAACCTGATCCATTTTTGATAAAACTACCAAAAGGATTTGAGTTGTCCGCGTCCAGTTTGTCCTTAATGCGCCAAACGGCTGCACAACATTCCCAGTCATATTTCATTCAACTATTATGTGGTCATTCTCAACTTCCTGTTTTACTGGAATATAAATATGATGAGGTGACACAGGCCAAAACCCCTTAGTCATCCATCAACATGATGATCAGAGAACACACAAATTAAATGAGAAATTGACCTTCATAAATCAGGCAGGCAATCATCCCATCAACATGATGATCAGAGAACACACAAATTAAATGAGAAATTGACCTTCATAAATCAGGCAATAGCAATAGAAAAATAGCTTCATGTCTGAAACTGCCCATTTCCACTATTACGGCAATAATTAAGAAGTTTAAAATAACTGTAGCTCTGACTGAACCTGCCTGGAACAGGACACAAGTGTAGTTTGCCCCCCTCACGCACAGTGAAAAGGAAGGCTCGAGAGGACCAAGGACGGATCGGGAGAGATTCTGTTTGAAAAACTAGTCTCTAATCCCTTGCTACAGTCGGGTCCATAAGTATTTGGACAGTGACACAATTTTTTTTTTTTTTTTTTTATTTTAAATTTGTTTTGTTTTTTTTTTTTTTTTTTTTCAATTTTTTAGCCAATTTTACCCCAATTCTATTTCAATTCCCCCCCCCAGCAACCGCTAGAGAACCACCCGAACCACCGCTACCCGTCGCCACGGGTAGTAAGCCCGGCGCCCGCGCGCAGGACGGGCGCACCAAGCCTCCCCTCAGGGTGACCTCCGTTCAAAAACTCGCGGGGCCCGTTTGCGCAGCAGCGCCTCTTCCGAGCCCTCCCCCCACCCGGAAGCAGCCGCCAATTGCTGCTCCCACAGGGCGCCGGCCATGCTCGGAAAATGGCAGGTCCGGGGCGCGAACCCCGATCCTCGGAGTACAACTGCTTACCGTTGTACTACCGCAGCGGCCTACAATTTTTGTTGTTTTGACTGTACTCCAGCACATTGGATTTGAAATGGAACAGTGACTATGAGGTTAAAGTGCAGACTTTCCACAGTAATTTGAGTGTTTTTACATCCATATCGGGTGAATAGTGTAGCAATTGAAGCCATTTTTATGCATAGTCCTCCCCATTTTAGGGGACCAAAAGTAATTGGACAAATTAACATAAACTTTAATAAAGTTATCATATTTTAATATTTGGTTGCATATTCTTTGCATGTCATGACTTCCTGATGTCTGTGACCCAACAACATTAAAAAAATCATATATATATTGATATATTATTTGCAGGTACTCTTACATGCGATACTACAATCTCTCTGCATTTGAATAGATCTCTATGGGAATTTGGGGGTGGGACTAGATTAAGATGGAAATAACACAGGAATAGTATGGAACACATGGTTGGGTAAAAGTCATCAAGAGTATGAGGTATCAAACGAGCCTCAAACCATCGCTATGCTACCAGATATGCAGTAGTTATGGATGGATTACTTTATGGGTTGTTTCTCCTGACCTATTTTCCTATTAAACTCTATGGAAAAATGAGTCAAGAGAAACAACCTGTAAAGTGATCCATCCATATCTACTGCATATCTGGCAGCAGAGTGATCGTTTGAGGCTCGTTTGATACCTCAGGCCCTTGGTGACTCACAGATATTTAACCAACCATGTGTTCCATACTGTTCCAGTGTAATTTACAGCTAAATCGAGTCCCACCCCCCAATTCCCATAGAGATCCATTCAAATGCAGAGAGGTTATAGTATTGCGTGTAAAAGTACCTGAAAATAAGATACCAAGAGTCTTTTGATGTTGTTGGGTCACAGACATCAGGAAGTTATGACATGGTCCCCTAAAATGGGGGAGCTATATATAAAAATGGCTACAATTGATACACTGTTCACTCAATATGGACATAAAAACCCTGAAATTAAAGCTGAAAGTCTGCACTATAATCTCATAGTTGCTGTTCCATTTCAAATCCAATGTGCTGGAGTACAGAGCCAAAACAACAAAAATTGTGTCACTGTCCAAATACTTATGGACCTGACTGTACGTGTTCTCCAACCTCATAAATCATTACAGCAGAAGATTCAGTGCGGTTAGTTATCTGGGAAAAGGGAGGGCACACAAAGTACTAAATACAGGGATGCCAGTAATTGTGACACACATCATCTTCAATATCCTCATATTGCTGAGCACAGAAGACATTTGATAAACAATAAACTGAATTTAATCCTGTACTTTTTGCTCAAATTAATTGAGGTTGCAAATAATTCCAGTGGGCACTATCTCAATTTTTTTTTAAACAAATTAGGTTGTTATGGATGACTGGAAATGATTCGGCAATTGATGATTGATGAGAGCAACACCATAAATGTGTTGTAAAAATGTCAGCTATAATTGTAAATGTGAATATAATTTTTACAGCAACTGAGCTTAGATTTAAAAACCATTCCATTTTCTTATTTTGTTATTGCCGGCCTGAGTTTGCCAGCCTCGTGAGCAGTAGGGAGGCTGTTAGTAGACTGGGCCCAAAAACGGAAGAATCCATCACTGTGCCAAACCGCCCTGAAAAGGGACGATCGGGGAAACGTTTACAGCGATCGACGCTAATACCACACTAAGAATAGCAGTCTTGGTTATTTTTAACACTAATTAGACCTGGAGTAAAAAGACCCAGTTCAGTCCAATCCCACCTATATTATTTTCTGGTTCGAGGCAGATGAAAGTCTTGTCCAGGGAGCAGGCGCACTGCGGGGAAACCAGGCTGAACCGGCGAGGTTGCTCACGATTGCGTAAACAAACTCGCTTAGGAATGTTCTGTTAGTCGTGCGTTTTGACTGCCAGTTCGCTTTAATGTCTTTCCCCACAATGGGATGTGACAATGCAAGGGCATAAGAGGCCGGGCGAAATTTGTTTCTCTTTATTGGTGGTAATAGCCACCCCAGAGGCATTGCTCTCGCTAACAAACTGGCTACAGACCACAAAAAGGCTTCTTCGCTGGGGATGTGAAGCAAACTGGCTACAGACCACAAAAAGGCTTCTTCGCTGGGGATGTGAAACAAACTGGCTACAGACCACAAAAAGGCTTCTTCGCTGGGGATGTGAAACAAACTGGCTACAGACCACAAAAAGGCTTCTTCGCTGGGGATGTGAAACAAACTGGCTACAGACCACAAAAAGGCTTCTTCGCTGGGGATGTGAAACAAACTGGCTACAGACCACAAAAAGGCTTCTTCGCTGGGGATGTGAAGCAAAAAAACACAATGAAAAATTTAAATCCAGCGATATCAGAGTACTAGCCATTCCTTTTGAACCAACGCGCCCGAATCATCTAAATACTTAAACATACACAGCTAGTTAATAGTGGAAAGGTCTACCTGGGACTGGCAGGATTTGTACACAGCATCCAACATTCTATGCATTCTCTTCTATTCTATACAGCCGTCTCTGGCAGGCACCAATAACCCTACATTTTTGACATTTCTTTCAGAGAATACAAGCTAGCCACATAGAGTGTGGTTCACTGGCAGACATCTGTGTCAGTGGAGTGCAGGTAATGCCACTCTTTTTTTCCACCAGGTATGCAAGAAAGATTAAAGCTGTGGGGCTGTTGGACGGCCTGTCCTGGTAAGACACTCTTATACGGTATACATAACTTGAAATCGAATCCTGATTATGTCAGAGAAGATTGTGGCTTGCGTCCCTGCAAGGTGGCTCACTAGTATCATTGTCCAGGGAAGAATGGTTTCATTCAGGAGGGCAGGGATTGTTATTCTCCGACACAATGACTATGGAGCGAAAACTAAAAGTGCCTTGTGTGCACTCTTTCAACTCAACGGAAAACGATGCAACGATAAAGCTTACCAATACAATTGCACATTCCATATCGGGTTAAAAAACGGGAATTAAACATTTACTTCACATTTATTTATTGCGTTTCCGGTTCATAAGTTAAGCACTGAAATGTTGACCCTGTTACTATACCCTTCTTATGAATCTGACCTTAAACAGCTTTTAAACCGTTTGAGCCAAGTGCTGCCAGTGCAATCTGAAGATTCCGTTTTGTTCCTGGAGAAATAACTTTCCCTTTAAGTGCAGATCTTGCGTGGACAATCTCTGTGCAGATGCAAGTCATTTGTTTCCGTTTCAGGTCGGAGACAAAGACGCAGCCTCAAGTTCCAGGGCTTCCTCCTCATATCCAGCAGGCCAGATTTTTCTCCGCAAACATTTTATCTGACGCATCCTCCTTGAATCCCAGGGTTCCTCGCAAAAAATTCACATCTGCACCAGCAGTTATTCCAAAGCTAGAATGAAAAGGTAGTCTCTAGCATCATAACAATTACCCCAGAGCTACAAGCCTAAAACCCCATAGAAACCCCCCATTTGAACCGCCAAAGCAGATAGAAATTCTATTTAAAATATTTATTGGTTCAGTCCGTGTTTTTCCAATTCCTCCGCATACCAAAATCTAAACTGCGGTGTCTACAATCCGTGAACATGTTTACTTACAACATCACATATTATGTTCTATTTTTGCGAGAGACAAAACATCCACTCAGAGACTGGAAACAAAAAGACAGAGAGTAAGGAACCACTGGAAACATTGAATAATGTGTTCTCTGGAGCTTGTGAAAGAACGTTCAGCCCTGAAGACAACAAATGCTTCCAGAGTGGTGCAGACACGCGAGTTGCGTAACCGCAGCAGACGTTAAACGGCAGCCTCCGGTTTCAGACCGCCCTCTGCGCGCGAAACACGTCCAGCCGCTCCGAGGAATGACCGCTGCAAAACGGCGGCACGAGCGCGCTCAAGGTCAGAGGGCGATAGGGAGTACAGTCGCGCGTCGCGTCCGCGCAACACGGACGGAGCCTTCAGCTCCCGCTCTACCTCCGTCGCCGCCCCGTCCCTGAGGCTTGAGCGTCGAGGTCCAGCGCGATCACAACGGCAAAATCACCACAGGCCGAAGCCCAACCGCGGACACAAAACTAAATTTCACTTACTTGAAGTTAGAAAAATAATAAATAAGGCGGGACAATTAAGGTGAACTGAAAAAGAAAAACACTGCCGGTTAATTAATGACTAAAACAACTATTAATTAGAAAAATGCCAAAGTGTAAGCTCGCTTGCAATGGAGAAAATGAATAATTCACATCCAGCTGCGGCCTATTGTTTTATTATCAATATTAATTAGGTTCCCATTACCTTTTTCCCTGTTTTCAACATAAATTAGCACATTAGCTTACCCTGAATGACTGTGCAGGAGACAAAAAAACAAAAAAAACAAAGGTAATGATATGACTGAGAACCCTGGTTTAAAGAAATGCGCCTCCTTTGATCTGGGGGTTTTATGGAGAATTGGGCCCCGCACCATCTGTCACGTCTGAACGTGTGACTTCAAGATGCACAATTTACAAGCTTCGCAAAATGCAATAAGCGGGACTTAGACGACTGACTCTGTTTACAGCGTGCGGCATTCCGGGAGAGCGCGTATCCTAAAGTATCTCCCGTTAAACTGTCAGCACATCTGGCGTGAGTCCAGCGGCCCTGTGGTAGCAGTGCACGACCGCCCCCCCGCCCCCCCCCACCGTGCTCTTCCGCGCAAGCCCGTCGAAAAGCCTGAAGGAACGGGGAGAGCTGGAGCTCCAAGACCTTCGCGCACAGCTAAAGACCCCACTGGCTTCCCGGCATTGCTTCAGACCTCAGCTGAAACGCTTTCATTTGCTGCCCACAGCCGCGCTGGCAAAGGTCGCCGAGTCTGTCTTGGCATGACTTCAGAAAAGAAAAAGAAAAAGGAGGAAGAAAAAGAAGAAAAAAAAACGGGTCTGCTTCCCACCGCATCCAACTGGCTGCTGTTTCCCAGGGACCGAGGGACCGAGAGCCTCAAACAGGCAGACCCGATGGCTGGGGATTTTTCACCACGCCAGGCCACAGGCCAAATGGGCTACGATTCCCATGAATGCTGCTGCATGAGTCTCGTAGACACATTACGGCCCGTGGCGGGATATTCAGGCAAAGCCTCAAAAAAAAAAGTCTAAATCCATGTTTTCTTTCCAGCTCCCCCACAAAGTAAGAAATGAACCGTGAGGGCCGAACCGTTACGCTTTAATCCCATGCCGCGGCCAGGGCCGCTGTGTTCCGTTTACGGTTTGAATTATAATTGTGCCACAAAAATTAAAAGGACACCCAGGATGATTTGAGGCTTGCCCATATACAAGAAAAAGAGGGCTAAATGACAAAGAATCTCGTTAAATTCATGCTTCTGAATTGTCAACACTAAGGCCAAGGCCTCTGACTAAAACTTTGAGCATCGAGAAGCAGATCCCGAGTACCGCAACACCTCAAGGTCCCTCAATATACATCAGCAAAACAAGTACATTTGCGTCATCTAGACTGAAGCCGAAGATGCAGTTCAGTATAAAGTAGCCAACCTGAGTCCTTGACTATTCATGCTTAGCAAAATAGTTTTTTTTTCTGTACATACTTTTTTCCCTCCATTTTTCTCCTGCATTTTTAGACCAATCGCATTGCTGCAACATCCTTCTTGCTTGGCTTATGCATACAGAAAGCACTGGAAAACCTGATGGCTTTGGCATGTCCAACTAAACAGTAACCCTGGGGCTCATAAACATACAGATAATTACTCAAGACTATACATTCCTGGAGCCAACGCTAATGTTGTAGCTATGCACAAACTATAGAAACATTTCGGTCTCCAGTTCCCTAAAATTGAATAAACCCCAGAGAGTCAACTGAATGCACTGGTAACATAAACAAAATAAACCAAACACACCACCCTTCTCAAAAAATAGAGAAAAAAATAAGAGTCAGGAACTTAAAAGTGCTAAGCACTACACTAGACGTTGTACAAAACGCTAGGTCTATAAATTACATTTATTTTCTGCTTGCATTTTTCTTTCCTCGGGCAAAGCAGACCTTTAGATTGCGGAAGAATCAATGAAAGTTGTTTTGCAAAACGCTGCACTTTGATGTGTAATAAAGTGCTGGAAGGCTTACTCCTGTGCCACTTGCGTTGCAGCAAAATAACGACCCCCGATAAATCCTGGAGTTTGCAGTGAAATTTTGGGACACAAACTCAAATTATCGCATTCCTCAAAAATACTTATATTCCTGCCTTCAAATTGTAGCGAGGCAGTTAAGTGAAATCAAAGAAATGTGCAGAGTAACATAGTAACATATGGCCAAAACAGGCCTCTTTCATGCTTGTATTACATATATCGAAGCCTAAAACCAGCTTGTTCTAAGGTACGGAATGAAATGTTGCTCTTCTATCCTCTTGAAAGCTCTGGGATAACTGAGGCAATCTACAATGTGATTCAAGAAAAGATTATAATGAATAACACTTCTGTAAACATTGTGGACCACAAATACTGCTATAATACCACATGTTTACAGATGAAGTATAGAAGAAGTATACAAGTAGTACAATACGACAAGTGCTTCAATCTGACCTTTTTTTAAATGGTGTCACGTGCACCTTGTGAGACAAAACACTATCCAAAATATGGACTGGACAGAGTGGTCTGCAGCTAAAGATGCTACTCTCGTCAAACAAAATCAAGTAAAGTCAACCACAAATTCTGGCTGGTTCTTCAAATGAACAAAACACGAGTAGTTGAGACATTTTAGATACCAAATACCATATATGGTTCTATACCAAAATGATAGAACCATATACAAAAATGCATATTTGACCTTTGGAAGCAAAATTGCTGTGAACATAATAATGTATTTCAAATGTTATCTCACGTTTTCCATAGCCGTGCAAGTTACTGCAAAGCAATTAGCATAATATTACATTACATTATAGGCATTTAGCAGACGCTCTTATCCAGAGCGACTTACACAGCATTTCTTTTTGCATTTATACATAGTATCCATTGATACAGCTGGATATATACTGAAGCAAGCATGCAGGTGAAGTACCTTGCTCAAGGGTACAACGGCAGTGTCCGACCTGGGAATCGAACCTGCAACCTTTCGGTTACAAACCCAGTTCCTTAACCATTATACCACACTGCCGCTCATAATATATGCCAATATAATAATTATTTTAACAACTCGTAAAAAAAATGTCTGTCCCAAACATTACTGAGGGATTGTAACATTTCTGTAATTCAAATTCAGATGTAAAAACCCAGTTTGCATTTTTTTCTCTAATTATTGTACGCACCTTATCTGACAATTTGAGAATTGAAATACAAATGCAGTTCACATCTTTCCTTTGCATTTTCATTTTCAAAGTAAAAAAACCTGTATAAGAGGGGACTCGAAGAAAGGGGCGTTACTGATGCCAGTAAGGCTGGCACTGGAAGCTCTGGGAACGAGGTGAATTAAAGAATGCAAACATGGAGTCTGACACTGCTACCCTTCTCAGTTAGCGCTACTGGGAAGTCTTGGGAACACCCTGGTCAGACGGCCACAATATTAAGATAAATTTATGCATGTTGAGAGCAAGTAGCAGGTCTTTCAAGAGAGAAAAGGCCTAAACATCCTTGTAAAAACATGCAGTGTTCACCAGATAGATAGATAAGATAGATTTATTCATCCCCATGGGGAAATTCAGGTGTCCAGTAGCTCACACAATCTGTATTAACATATAACTATAGATTACAGACAATACACAATAACTTCAAAAGCAGAAAGTCATATAAATAAATGAATAAAAGGTGCCAAAAGAAAGTACCACATAGCCCTTGAAGGATTATTGCAGAGTCCAGTATTATTATTATTTCACAGGGGCCAGCAGCCAAGGTCAAGGTCATGAGCCCCTGCCATTGAAGGGATTAGGCCTGCTGGTTATTTAAGTAATGTTCACCTGTAGCTACTTATTCAGTAGGGTTCTTAGGGCTGAAAGTGTGACTGCAGGCCGCAGAGGTCTTCCTCATGTTTTTCCATCCCTGGAGATGATCAATTTTTCAGAGCTGTCCAATTTTTTGCAGTGTACTTTGTCTGTTCAGTAGGCTGCAAAGATCACCGTCATCTTTTATTTTAGCAGAACGGTGAGTGTATAAATGGCAAAAAATAAATACGAGCGATGATTATGGTGGCAAGCACTCATAGCCACAATGACGTCAATGAATATGGCCTACAGCCAGTCTACAGTGCCCCGATGTGGCAAATCAGTCCAAATTCTTTGCTCATCCATTGGAATGTTAGGGAGTTTATAATACTGCAATACTGCATTTTGATTTAAATGCTCTTGATTATATATGCTCTTAATAAATTTGGTAGACATATGCAGAAATATTATGCATGTCAAGTTTTGCTATGTCATTTTGCTTCATGTGTCAAGCTGTAACAGTTTTTAATTATGTAAAATGGTAACCAATTCAAGATGGCTGCAACCCACAGGCACATATAGCCTATGGGTTCATTCCAGTCGCTTATTTTCACTCCTTGCATCCTTTCCCTCCCATCCTTTTCCTCACTCCTTAGCTCCCCCCCAACGGAGAACACAAGGAAAGGATGATATACAAGGACGGAGAAAGCAAGTCAAGATTCATTAGGCAAATGGAATGCCCTTGCTCAGTCAAGCGTCAGCGTAATATTATGCTTACTCGCTTAACTAAAATGCTTTTTAGCCTCTTTTTTCATAAATAAACGTGACTTTTGTTCATCATAAAGAATGAGTGTCATTATGGATTAAGGCGCTTTATAATAAATGGAAAGGAATGGTAAAATTGGATTTATGTAGGGGTGTACCTGCTATGTAGCAGATGTGGAGAGGTGGATAATTTATAGATGTGACGTTGCGCGTTCCGAGAAAAAACTTCCGTAAAGGCTACGCTTTATGTGTGTTTCCTCACTGAAGCATCATCTGGGAGCCTCATCTTTTCTTGCTCCTCGCTCCTCCGAGCACAGTGATCATAAGTTAATTGTTGAATATCTTTTTGTCCCCCACCACAACAAAGTTCACTCAAACTATCACGTTCTCTTCGTATTCAGAAGCAGTTGTCGTAACGTTACTGGTTTTCAGGGAAGCTGTCACTTGAAGTAAATTGACATAAAATAGCCATTTTGTTAATTCTGTGACATTTAATACAGTAGCCGGCTAATGACGCACGACCGGGTGTGCCATTAATAACGTTAAGGTTATACGTCAGGACACCGACTCAGTTACAGTTAGGCTATGTTAGCTAGCTAGCCAAGTTAGCTACTTTTTTATATTAGCTAGCTAATGTTATAACTTAACCAAGTTTCTCTGTTCCTTGTTCTCTTTTCTGTGCTGCAGTTATTTTAAGAGCTTGATGGCATCAACATATCCAGCCTAATAAACTTTTAACTTGAGTCTCTTCAGTTATATCCACACACAATTGTACCCATTTTTGGTGGTCAAACATATTGTTTTTCATTGTCTTCTCCTTATATTCCCATCGAATTTGATGTTTATTACATGTTCATTTGGTAAGTGAAATTTAATTGTCATGGATAGTGAAATATTTGCAGTCTAAAAGATTCGACCTAACGTTAAATGAATAAATGTTGTAAATTACTTAATAGAGGCTCATCTGTAACGTTAGCTACATCTATTCTCACACACATGTTAATGTGATTTGACAAAGATTTCCTGGTTTCCCTCGAATTGTCCACCATCAATATGCTAATGAATTAAATGGAGGTGGCCATCAGGTATACTGTGATACAAACGTTCAAGAGAAATGGTAATGACTAAGTTAGTTGTAAAAATGAAAAATACAAACATACTGGTTATACTAGCCAGCTCGTGTTCCCAAATAAACGTTAAGCTTGTTTGATTGCCGTTATTTGAGTGCCGAATAGAGTGGAGTGCTGAATGGGAGTAGTTATAATCATTATAATTCACAACATAGATCAGACGTCAACAACTGTAGGTTACATGATAACGACATGCACATGGGTGGGGGACGACAGGTTTACTGTGCACTTGTTATATTTTTAAATCAACAGTGTTACCATGCATTTTGATTGGGCCAGCGTTGTAGGGCTAGAGTCTTAATATTGCTGTTAATGACAATACCAAGTTAACCATCTGCAGTTATGGGCTGTAATGGAGATGCAGCATACAATTAGGCTAAAGCATGTTCATTAAAAAGACCTCAAAAGAAACAGGATCCACCTTTCAGACATCTTAATGCCCTCAGTTGTATCTTTGTGGAGTCACATTTTCTCTAATATCTAAATGCAAATTGCCAATTGTGCCTCTTGGTTCACACCCACCCACAGAAATAGCACTGCAACTTACCCAATCATTTTAATGATCAACTCATTTACTGTTCTCTGTGTGTGCATCATATTTACATGATGCCTAGCTTTTATTGTAAAGCATTCATTTCGCTGCAGAATCACTATGTTATTATCTCGAATAGCATAACTGTAATATATGTATCATCCTTAGCGATGCACCATTTCTCCCTCCGTGGCTGTCAATCACTATGTCATCAAAGAACAGAGCTCTAATACAGAATCTCTGCCTGAAGAAGCCTCAGAGTGCTTTTCATGTGCGCCACTATGATCGAATGCTCAGTCACCTGCACTCAGAGTGTAATTACTGAGCCATAATGTGAAGCCACAGCGGATTGGCATTCAAACTGTGGCCCCTGGAGAGGTGCACCTGCAAACTAGGCTAGTTCTGATGAGGCAGTTCTGCGGCCAACTCTAAACGGCACACAGAGTGGAAAGTTACATTTGTGGATTTCAATTTTTAAAAAACGCAGAACGTCGCAGGAAGACATTTGGGATGAAACTATGTCCTCACTAAGATACAGTCATCCAGATTGTTCACTTTCAGGTGCTCTAACATTCAGTTTGACAGTTTAATCGGTCAACAGGGATTGACATCACTAATTTCCTGGCACTGAAGCCTGCCTGCCTGCCTGCCATTTCAAATAGATAGTCATACATGATACATGATACATGCTCATATAATGACATTACTATCAACTAAGCTAAGCACAGCCTATGTCACGTTCTTACACTTTCCAAAGACTGCCTTCCCCCAGCCTCAGGTTGATTCAGTTTACATTCATTTGTTTCATCTATGACATCAGCATTAATTTTCATCTGCCCATTATCACCATTATCTGGGTTAGGCTACATGAAATGCCAGGGAATAAAAAGCCACCCAGCCTGGATATCAATTTACTTCTGTCATACCACCCTCAAACTTCAGTGTTAATAGTGAGCTTCAAAAAGAAATCAATTTGCGGGATATATGTCAAGTAGACTCACGAAGACAGGATCTTGACAGGATCAGTCGGATGTAAGGTTTGAAAGCCAAGGATCTCGCTTGCCAATACATGTATCCTAAAAAGACCTCCAGGCCCAAAAGCTTTAAATCATAGTTTGACGGCACTGCACAAGGAAATCGGGGAAACAGCCAGAGGCACTTCTTCAGAATCCACTGTCAAAGTGAGTAACACACATCCGGTTTCATTGCAACGGTAAAATAATGTTCAATATCCTAATCCTGTTGCTCAGGTATGAAGGTTCCCAAATTGTTTCATGGCTGCTTAGAGTTTGGAGTAACCCATCATAAATTACAGTAGTTTAAAACCTAGGATACGCAACATTTCAAGTGTTTAGCAAAACCAGAGGACCTCAGTCATGGCCAAAACAATGCTCTTCCATTCCTTTTTAAAAGTGGCCTAATCATCATTGGTAGCGCTCAGTGCAGCCTATGTTTGCATTGGTCAGCTTTCCAATGTAAAACAGCTATTTTTGACCCTCAGTCGTTTCAAAATCAGTCTCAATGCCATTTCACAGGTGGACTACGATCACCATGGGCTCACTAAATACCGATTTTGGTATAGCTACGTTACACCTTTACTATGTTGTGGACACCTCCTAAAAACGTGCATAAAATTTGACTTATTTTGTGCAGAGCTAATTCAATTTAAATCAAACGGATCCAGACACAAGACCCCTCATTCGGTTGGTCATTTTGAGACATGCATGCTTTTTATACTTGCATGGCTGTAGTAGTCATTAAATTTGAATGAGACTTCAAAATGAGAAATTTTTTTGATGATGAATTGTCCATAGATTTAACATGGGAGAAACAAAATGCTAAATAAATTAATCAGGCTAGCTTCTCAACGTCAGAATAATTACATCGTTCTAAAGTTCTAAACGAACACGAGAACAATGACAACTGAGCGCGGTAGAGAGAGCGTTATGTCCGGTAGGCACTGCAGCAGATAGGCACGCTGACATTCAAACGTTAGCTAGCCTGTGGTAAAGGGGCTGTAACAACATTACCAAGCGAATGAGTGTAAAAATGACTGACTGATGTTTAAATGCTGTTCATTTCGGTGAGGTTGTTTTTTTGCCTATAGACTGACAAAATCACTGATTAGGTCACATCATTAGATAACATAAAGCTGGAGTATGCAACTTTTTCAACAGTCGCCTTCGTTGTCAAAACATTTCAAGGTCATAAGTAACACCCCTTGGCCCTGCCCACATAGACACGCCCTTCACCCCACTGCTTCCACAGAGCTCACTGTGACCATGCAAGTTTTCTAGATACAATTGCAGGATTACCAAATGGTATAGCTAATGTTACAGTAAAAATGTCAGCTACAAGACTCCATGTAAAACAACTGTTTGTTGCAGAGTTGTTGCATCACACTGAGTTTGTGTGAACCAGGCATTATCTGGCTACAGCATGGTTATAGCCGAGTAATCGGTTCTAGCTAACCCGATCTATATGACATACGATCAAACATTTCCTTCTTCCAAAAACTTGCTGCCAAATAAAGTGACGTTATCAATAATAGCAACCTAGCTACTAGTCATTATAGGTGCTTACAATTGACTGGAAAGCAGAAAGTGCAGGTACATTATTGTGTAAACTTTTGAACTACCTCTCCAGGAGAAATAATAGGAGCTCCATGGACTGTTAAACCAATCCGCTCCCAAACATCTCACCACCTTCTAAAATGAGCACCTATGTTTACTCCAGTTTTCGAGCGAGCTGTATACAATTCCCTATTCTTTGTCGTTGCGTGAAATAGCATCGTTGTAACGGGTCGCTTAATTTCTAGTTGGTGAAGTCGCAAGGTCAATCTCATTGTTGATTGGTTTGCAACGAGAACTAGCCTAACTAGACTTCTTCAACTGGTTTATGTCATAAGCCACTTTGTTTTGAAAACAAAAATTTGGGCAGAATCTCTGGTTTAGAATGCAGAATTTGAGGGTATAAACACATTGTATGGTGCTGGATTTCGCTCACAACAGTTCTTTCCATAAATTCTAACAACCAAGCATGACCGTTCCCTGATATTTTTCTTATAAAAAGTTGCGTACTTCAGTTGATGTTTCTCCTGACTTTTTCCCCCATAGAGTTCTATAGGAAAATGAGTCAGGAGGAATAACCCTTGAAGTGATCCATCCACATCTACTCCATATCTGGCAACAGAGTGATGGTTTGGGGCTTGTTTGATAGCTCAGACCCTTGATAACATACAGCCATTTAGCCAGCCATGTGTTCCATACTGTTCCAGTGTAATTTACAGCTGAATCTAGTCTCACCCCCAAATTTTCATAGAGATCAATTGAAATGCAGAGAGGTTATTGTCTCGCTTGTAACAGTACATTACATTACATTATAGGCATTTAGCAGACGCTCTTATCCAGAGCGACTTACACAGCATTTTTTTTTTTTTTTTATACATTACATATATCCATTGATACAGATATATACTACTGAAAGCAATGGTGTGAAGTACCTCAAGGGTAGGTACAACGGCAGTGTCGACCTGGGAATGAACAACCAACCCTTTTCGTTTTACAAACCCAGTTACCTTACATTACACACACTGCCGCCCTACCTGAAAATAAGATAGTCTTTTGATGTTGATGGGTCACATACTTCAGTTTTAGATTTTTTAAAAATGTGCAAAAATTTCTAAAAACATGTTTTCACTTTGTCCTTATGGGTTATTGAGTGTAGATTTATGAGAAAAAAATGAATTGAATCCATTTTACGATGAGTCCGAAACATAAAAACTTTCTGAAAACTTTCCGTATGCACTGTAGTCTGCTTCAAACAACATGTAGATTTGGAGTATCGTGAGTACCATATAAATGTCTGCACTACGAAGAATTAATACTTTTGTTAATAGTGTTAAAGATTCCCAAAATGGTCATGATGGGATTTGAAATGGCCTTACACAGTACAGGGAATTTACAAATGTTAAAAGAGTTTATATTTAGTTTGGGCAGAACAAGACTATTGTCAATTATACCCAGTTATTTGCATGGCATTAAGATGGGAGCTTATTATTGGATATTACATACATCACATTATAATATTTTCATGTATGGTGTAGTAAGTATAGTTATGATTTGAAAATTATATTCATAAGAGATCATAGCAATATACAATTTACACTCTTAATAAACTGTAGGATCCATCAATCACGCTAGGTTAAAAATGTTATGCCTACCGTCCTAGTTAATAGACAAGCTCTACTGAAAGTGATAGAATATATGTGCTCCCAAATAGGACACATGGTCATGTTGGAAATAAAGCATGCTATATAAAAGAGCTAAATCTAAGTCTATTGCCTCCAGCCAATATCAACAATTGCTAATACAGTGTACAGAGCACCCACGTAACTGTAGCTTCCGAGAAAGGGGGGGTTCAGGCAAGTAATGTAGACTTATGATTATTAAAACAAAAGCTGAAGGATCAGGGAACGACTACAGAACGTTCCTCTTTATTTTTCCATACCTCTCTTTTTTCTCCGTCGTGCACACGTCACTCCCTTGTGTGCCAGGCATTACTAATCAAACTGGCATTCCACAAAAGGCATTAACAATCAACCGTTTGCACTGCTACACTACTGTAAGAGTAACGAGGCTCTTGAGAGAAGGTCTGAATAAGCAATCTGCCCGGTGGTGAGTAAAGTAGGCTACAGTAGACATACAGGGCTGCAGCAGATGTCAAAGCTCTGTGCTGATAGGTAGTGTTAGGTACACCTCGATGGAAAGCAGGGTGTTGTTAGCGTTCGAGCCGATCAATTTAATTTTAATTTTAATTTTTGAGGCTTTTGTCAAACGCAAACACTGACTTAAAAATTACAAAATGTTTTGTGATTAATTAAATATCAATACCGTCACTCAACATTTGTAACAGAATAGGTCAACTTAATTTCCTTCTCAAACCAAAAAATATGGTGTGATCGGAATGATATGATTTCTCAGAATAAATGAACGGGACCCCTAGTTATTTAATAAAGTATATTTCTAGCTAAACTAGTCAATAACCCATCATTTCCCAGAGTAGGTTTACAGTAGGCTATCTATTAGCTAGGCTACAATAGCGAAACCCAGGAATCCGCTACACTGTTTTCAATTATGTACACTTTAAAAAGGTTTAAATTATGTCCCAAACATCTCTTAGCTAACAATGGACATCTTATCTAGGTAGCTATAACGTTAACGTTATTCTCCCAATGAAACAAAACATATTTAACTATAATTAAAGACCGTTTTAAATGAACACATCCATGACTATCGAACCGTTTTTTTGTGATTTTGGTGTTGGATGTAACTTAGCTAACGTTAGCATTGGCTAATAGCCGCATATTGCGTGCTATGTAGTTAACTAGCTGGCAAGAAAACCAACAACTAGCTAACGTTATAGTGTTCGTTTCGTCCTGTATTTGGAAAATCCAGGTAGGCCTATGTATTATAATGACAAAACGATGGGTTGTGTTGTCAGAACCAATTAACGTTACTAAGTTAGCTTACGTTTCATTCGTTACAAATGTAGCCTAGCTAGTTACGTTAGCTAGCTAACTACCTAATGTAATGGTAAATTACGCAATTAACGTCACAGTATTAAGATTAGAGAAATTCGTTAAGTTAGCCAAAGTAACTTAGAAAACAAATGTCAAACAAGATTTACCAGTGTATTTTAAAGCAAATCAGGAGTAACGCTTATGGCAGTCAGAAATGTGTGATTTAAGCTGTGAACAGTTCATTATCCTATGTTAACAAGCCATGTTGCGGTAACGCGAACTTCAAACTTAAGTTCCTGCTCGTCACTTTCACTTGAGATGCAGGTAGCTTGCTAGTAAACTAGATAACGTTGGCTACGACTAACGTTATAGCCGACAATATGTACAGTAATGGTCACTTAAAGCCGTTCTAATGTTTTGAAAAAAACACCAACTGAAACACTCATATGAATGTGTAAAACCAAGATTAAACTATAAAGTGGCAGCTACATAGGTGTGCAGCAGTGTAAGCTAGCTAAGCCAGACAGTTTCTCACCAGGAAGTCAATCGTATCCTTTCACTGAAGCCTTAGGATTTCTGATACGATGGTGGCAAACTTTCGCTTGTAACAGTTACCTTTTCTCCGCAAGGATGAAATGGAGTTCGTCGGTTGTTTTGGACAAGGTTGCGTTAAGGTCGGCCAAATGTTATTACCTTGAATAGTTATCAAAGAAAACTGCTACATACAGACTAGTTTGAAAAGTGATTTTTTTGTTTTACCACGCCTTACCCCCGACTTGCCTGTTGCTCAGTAGCTGTAGCTGCAATGTGTACACGACCTATCATTCCCAGTGGAAAGGGGCGGTGCGCAGCTCTGAATCTGGACTGTCGGCAATGGCATTGGCATTGAGCAGGGCCCCGTTTCCCAAAAGCATATAGTGAAGATCATCTTAAGAGTGTTTTGTGTTTGTGCTGTCTGCATTTTATGATTCAAATCATTCAAATTTACTGATATTACATAAAGCAAATATTAAAAATAGAGGGAGATAGACAAAAAACAAATAAACAATGAAACTGTAATATAAAACCGAAATGGCCTAAGATTATCTTTATCTAAGATCATCTTTATCTAAGATCCTTTTGGGAAACGGGGCTCAGAGCAGTTGGTACTGAGAACGAACGCTGGGTTTGTTTGTATAAGTTTGTCCCATATTCAATCCAAACGCAGTAGCCTCGTATTATAAAGTAATATTATTATCTTAGGCCTACACCTTAACAACATTACTACAACATATTATTTTTGTAAATAACAAGAGAAACACCTGTTTAAATGCCCTGTTCACACAGGGACACTGCTGATTTACGTAGCCTACTTGAATATGCCGTCAGCTGAGAAAACCACAATGGCAATTTAAAAAAAAAAAGACGGCTGGTTTGAAAGAGAGACAAAATCCAACGAATAGAACAGAATAACAGTCTACGAACCCACCCAAGGCAAAATATGTTTTGTTGGGTTGATGAGAAAAGGTTTGGACATTATAGGCCAACCTTATCATGGCCTACTTTAGGACACTTATATTATGCTAACTATATTTGTATTTTTGTCAACAGATTCCAGTTAAACAATCTTTCCCACAATGGCCCTGTGATGCCTCTGAATGTATGTGGCTAACAGACATTTGATTGAAGGAATGGTGCTCTAAAACATTTTTGTATCCTAAATGTTTTTACTCTTCCACATCTCTGCAAAGTAAACAGCAGTGTTGGGGAAGCTACTTTGAAAGCATAGCTTTGCAAGCTACCAATTATTTCACACTGGAAGAAGTTGAACTACAGCAAAGCTACCCTAGGGAGAAATCTAGTTTGGTTAACTAAAGCTACATAGAAAAAGTAGTTCAAACTACTGATCAAATTGACAATGTACATGTGATATGAAATTATAACAAAATATAATACAAAGAAAGTCACATGCCAGCTAAAAATGCCACTCAATTGAGTTTATTGCAAAAAGTGCCCACTTGTGCACAGGTCATACATAAGCCCAAAAAAATAAAATACCCCACTATTCATGGGAAAGTACAAGGAATGTCAGCTTTGGTTTTGTATACAATGTCCATCAGTCAGACACCTGCCTTCCAGAAACTAGAGTCCAGCTGGGGGTATTGCACCAAGCAGGATTACTCCGTTAGCCAGGTAACTTCTAAAATAGCATGCAACAACTTATCTGAATATTTGGTAATAAATAGCAAGAATCAATGACTAATTGACACCTAATATATTCAAGTTTAGTTTTACAAATTCAGATTCAAAACATTAAAAACTATAGCCAAATATTTTTCACAGGTGAGCTGACAATCCAGCCTCCTGGAATACCCCTGTGACCTAAACCTGTCCTAAACAAAACAATTTAATCTGGGCTTTTCACAAGGACAAAATTGCAAGTTATAGTTTCAGTGGTTAACTACACAAAAAATGTAAAAAAAGTAATTTAACTACTTGAATCACTATGCAAACATGAATGTAGTTGAACTACCAGCAAGCTACTGCTAAATGTAGTTAAACTACTAGTTTAATTACATGTAGTTCACTACTCCCCAACACTGGTAAACGGCATGATGTGCGTACAACTGTACCTGGCTTTGCATGTTATGTTAAAAAGCATTTGTAAGTCATGTAAAAAAAAGTATAAGGTAATGGCGAATTAGCCCTATACAAGTAATACTGTCCTCATTCATGTTTCTGAAAACCACACACCTTTCCAGTTTCCATAGATTGTCATATTTTTCTTCTACAGTCAAGATATTCTATCCAGGTTCAAGATAATCTCTAAACTTTGTCAGTCCTGTGTATGTACCCTGCCTTGATCTGGAGTCAACTTCCTCTTGCTGGTGTCTATCACTCAAGTCTATATAGCAGAGACTTGTTCACGATCAGTCTCACTGACCTGCAAACTTAACAAAATGGATAAAGATGGGTTAAAGAAGAAAAATGGAGTAAGCCATTTGTATAAAGCAAATTCTCTTTAGTGTCTTATTTCAATATACACATAACACATACCATAAATTCTATTAATGAATACACAATATTGACAATATTTTACTTATTATTTCATACCTAAAAGCACAATATCCACTCATTTATTGTAATCAAAATAATTTAATATAAGATTACATTGTAAAAAATTGTGTAATTTGAAATGCACAGAGGTAATGCAATTTATAAAATCTACTGTTGATCCTTGTTAAAATATGCAAGGGAATTATCAGAGATTCATTTTTGGTTGTCAGTTGTTTTTTTATTTGATTTTGTGCCAATATTGGGTGTGGCTGGGGATGCCTGGCTACACTCTCAGAAATAAAGATAGGCCTACAGTGGAGGTAAAAAAAAATTCTTTCAGGAAAGAAATTCCCAAAAAGTACACTGAAATTAAAACAATGTTCTATTTTTTATTTGCAAAAATGGTACAAATAAATTATGTATTGCTGGCTAGGGGTACAATTTTAGATACGTATAGGGTACCACCACAGTGACAAACATTTGTAACTGAGGGTGTATAAAGTTAACAGATATAAAACAAGTGTGCACAGATCTCAAAGGCACATGCAATATTTGGGCTGAATGTGAGGTGAACGAATGCATGCTGTGAAGGGTTATTGAGCAGTGTGGTAAAGACGCTGACCATACAACAGGCATGGTCTTTGGCCAACAAAAATTTATACACATTTAGACCTATATGACCAATATGGTCTATGACCAATAGTGTCCCAAATGTGAGCAAAATACGGAAATAAAACCAGGTGCAGGCAAAAATAAACAGAGTAAAAAAGAAACAAATAGGCATTCAGTCAGTCTGAGTTGAAAGCAAATGAAGACAAGTTGAAACAAGTATTGTATCTTCCTCCAACTGAATTCTACTTGTGTCTGAAAGGTGAATAACATTGCAGGAAAAGAAGGGCTAGTGAACATTGTAGGTAATGCAGAGTAGGTGTGAATGTGCTGAAAGTGTGCAGGGTCGTCAGACTATTGAAATAACCCTGGGAGTGGGATGGAAGTGAGGCATGATGGGTTGGGGTGAGAAATTCTAGCCTACTATAAGATTCACTGCACACACATGCAATCTGAACATCAATATCGAAATGAACTAGATCAACATCCAAACATTACTGAGCAGTCACATAGAAACTTTATCCTAGAACGTAATCTTTTCTAGTTTAAAAACTATTACAGCTCAAACCACAGTTGCCATAGTTACAAAAAGACAAAGCTGAATAATGCTTTCCCCCCGTGTCTTAATGTAATATGTCAGATAATTTGTGTGAGCCTACAGAAGCAGGCTATGTAGTTAAGTCAAATTAGCATTTACACGCAACTAAAGGTGGTCATGAATTTCATTAGTTCGCAACAAAATCTGTAAATTCTGGTGAAGAATGCTCAGGGTGTGCTCCAATAAACCTTCAAATTATATCGGTGAATGAAGGCGTATGGGTGTAACTTTTGCTACCTAATGAAAAGAACGACAGGCGAAGATTAAAAGAAACGTCTCTCAGAAACTGATTTTGGATAACGATGCCTGGAATTTAATGGCTTGCGTTATATTGGGTTTACTTCACGCTTGCCTTTTCTTAAAGTCAGCTCGACGAAAGGATGGAGGGCGGTGTTTGTAAACGTCTTCAAAACATCTGGTTTCTGAGGGAATAATTATTAGGGAAGATGAAAACAATCACAAAGCAGCGAAGTATTTCCAAGAGATAGCTAGATGCATGCCTGTCACACAAATCCTTTCTGTTGAATTCTGTTTAATGATGCACTGGTAACTACTTTGTTCTAAAATTAACTTCCCGCCTACGGTGATACAGTGATGCAAAACTTTTAACAATACGTCCATTATACGGACTGAGAAAGAGCCAATAAAAAGCATCAGTAGTGTTTGCTTGTGTAATAGTAGCGCTGGTGTCTTTTTTTTATCTGTGCTTCCCAGCCTTAATTGGAAGAGAAAATTATTGAGTTCCCAAACTTTATCTTATTTTTAAATTCAGAGTCCCGGGGGTCCTTGGATAAATGTATTGAATATTTCCCTCTTTAAAGCATATTTTGTTCATGTTTATATAGATAATATATTTTGGTACCCCTGGTCTAATTATCTAATAAGTAGGGTTTGAGAAACTTTTTGAAGGTATTTCCATATGATACACTGTGTGAATATATGGTGAGGTATATAGTCCAAAATATAAGATTTTCATACAGAATTTAACAGCTTCCCACCCCACGGATTAAAAAATTATGAACTTGGAACTCTAAATCCCAGAAGCATATAAAGATATGAGAATCTGTCATCAACATAGTTTTGCAGCAGTGGAGGTCTGGACCACAGAAAGACCATAACAGCCTATTTACTCATCCACTCAATGCACTGTTGAATTGAAACCAGTTGAAAGGTCAGAGTTTAAAGATATCCAATGGCTAATACCATTAGCAGACAAACACTTGCTATATTTGTAGACTGTTCCACCTTTAAGTGCTTGAATGGTCATCAATCCATTTTTCTAAAATATCTTTCAAGAGGGTAGTTCATATTACAGCAATAATGCAATAATATAGTGCCCAAAAACAGTTACAAACATGTAACTGCTTTCCTCCACATTGATCATTTTTGTGCAGTGTGGTATGATGTGTTGCGTAAACCTACAGTAGCACTTGCAGTGGAGGAGTCTGCATGAGGCCTTCATAAGCATGTCTTGAATGTTTATTAAAACGTATGGCAAGTGATATAGGCTATAATAGGTTGTACTATGCCACTTTAGATATCAGAAGCTATATGATGTGAGGGTGGATTACTCTGTGATAATTGTGTCAGTTGTCATAGCATTTATGGATACCTATTTAGTGTTGTTCTATCTTTATGAAAGCACCATGTAGTTGTTTTTATGGATGACCCCCCTGCATAGAAGGTGCTACTATTCAGAAATTATGGTATTTTGATATTGAGCACAGTCTTTGTCTCACACTCATTCAATTGAATGACATTTATTTTTCATCTTGGTTCACTGCTGAAACTATTGGGTTTGTGCTATTTTAAACACCCATGCAAGCTTGTCTCAACGGCTTAGTTCACACTCTTGGGGCTAATATCACAACAGCGCAGAGCAGCAAGGTGCCTCAGGATGTTTTCTTAGTATAGTTTGATATGCCGTAAATGACAAAACATTTTCATAACATTGCTGGATGTTCTTTTTGGTTATATGTGATATTTTATTATAGGTGGTATTAGGTGTACCCTTTTTGTTTACACAAGTTTAGATAACTTACACCTTAGTTCACCACCATCCATCCATCTATCCATTATCTAACCCGCAGGAGCCTATCCCAACATGCATTGGGCGAGAGGCAGGAATACACCCTGAACAGGTGGGCAATCCATCGCAGGGCACACACACCATTCACTCACACACTCACTCATGCCTATGGGCAATTTAGACTCCAATTAACCTAAACTGCATGTCTTAGGACTGTGGGAGGAAACCCACACGGACACGGGAAGAACATGTAAACTCCACTTGCTGTGAGGCAACAGTGCTATCCACTGCACCACCATGCCGCCCAATTATTCATCTTGATAATAAATGTTACTCTCTCATTCAAAGACACTTTGAGGTCTTCTTCTTTTTTTTTCTCTTTTCTTCTTTTTCTTCTTCTTCCATTTTGTCTATTTGGGAGGCCACTTGGATGGGGTACCTCATGGATGAAATTTACAGGCTGCTGGTGGAAGTGGTTTTGTTAAGACAGGATAACAGTGCTGTGGTCAGTGATGTATTGACATTCAAATTTAAAAATGCCATATTTGATACTTTTTCAAGGTGGGTATTACAAAACCCATTTGTAAATTATCTTTTACATATATTTAATTGAAAACAGTACAAAGAAAATATATTTAATATTTTACCTAAACCACTTTATTGATTAATATAAATATACCCTAATTCTGAATTTGATGCCTGCAACACGTTCCAAAAAAGTTAGTACAGGGGCAAAAAAAAAAGACACTTGTTTGGAACATTCCACAGGTAAACAGGTGATGCTATCATTACTGGGTATAAAAAGATATTGGAAAGAGTTTTTATTTTTTATTTTCAGGTACTCTTACAAGCGATACTATAACCCCTTGTTCCCATAGAGATCCATTAAAATGCAGAGAGGTTATAGTATATAGTATAGTTTTTTTTACTTCCCAGTCTCTTTTTTTTGTTACCCCTGTCCCAACTTTTTTGGAACATGTTCCAGGCATCAAATTCGCAATTAGCGTATATACAGGTGCAGCTCAAAGAATTAGAATATCGTGAAAAAGTTCAATATTTTTTGTCACTCATTTCAGAAAGTGAAATTCGTATATTATATAGATTCATTACACATAGAGTGAAATATTTCAAGTCTTTATTTCTTGTAATTTTGATGATTATGGCTTACAGCTAATGAAACCCAATATAAATTTTTTTTGAGCTGCACCTGTATATATTTGCGAAAACATGTCGAACGCGGAAGAGCAAGCACCTAAAATCCAAAGAAGAATATTACCGTGTCGGACAAAATTGTCTCTAGGCAGCCTGCTTTCTCCAAAATACGGCGCCGTTCAATTATTTTTTAAGGAAATTAAACACTCGATGTGCTTCTAATGCTCCATGACCAAGCACACCATGCTCCTTTGTTTGAGTTTGTAACTTAGTTTTGAATGGTACTCTTGGATTTGGAGTATGAAAATGAAATGTCACCAGTCACCAAGTCCACCAAAATTGAAAAATGACAGATTACAGCTTTAACTGCTATATTGTGAAAACTTGTGTCACAATTAACATTGGATTCAGAACAACACAATTATGCATAACAAATGCAATGCACAACAATCATTACTGATGGTTTACTGTTTTTACAACTTGTGTATGTCTTATTTCAGAATCACTGAGTGGTAATCAGTACTAGCCTAATGCAAATGTCTTCTAACAGTTTGCAGCTCTGAGGTTGTTGGTTTGACTCACAGGCACTGCACTGCTGTTGGACCCTTGAGCAAAGTAATTAACCAGAATTGTGTCAATAAAGCTGTATAAACAAATTGTATATAAAAGACTGTAAGCTGTTTAAATTTCTCTGGAAAAGAGTGTCGTTAAATTCCTAAAATGTAAATGTATCGTACTGTAGTGATTTGCTCCTGAGGCGGCCTAGCTCCTCCGCTAAAGGCAAATTCATCTTTAGCACAGTGGTTAGCGCAACAGCCTCTCCCCTGGAAGATCTGTGTTCGAGCCCAGCCAAGAACCTTGCTGTTACATTGGTGGCAGGAGTGAAGGCGGGGCCTCCATGGCCTGGGCGGCAGCCAGTGAGCTTGCATGCGAGCATGAGCAGAAACACGCTTTTTGGAAAGTGGGGGATAATGTAATGGCTCCTGAGGCGGCCTAACTCCTCCTGAGGCTGCCTAGCTCCTCTGCTAAAGGTGAATTCATCTTTACCGCGGTGGATAGCGCAACGGCCTCTCCCCCGGGAGACCCACGTTCGAGCCCAGCCAGAACCTTGGCGTTATAATACTTTGTGGGTAGTTATCGTTACCAAAAGCTAAAACTTTTTCAGCAGTGATGAGTCATCATGGCCAAATCATAACTTTAGCCGGCATTAGCAGAGGATAATGAACACAACCTCAAGGGAAGTTATTTAGTTTTTTTAAAGTATTTGTTTGATCCACTTATTGGCTATAGTTTTGTGGTAGACTGCCTCTGAGTTATTTGAACATGACTCAATAACAGCCTACTCACCAACAAAAAACTATCTGCTGTGCCATGTATATAAAAATGAAAGGCAAAATAGTACTTGGTCAACCCATCACAGGTGCGTTGATATTGTGCCAAGTGGGAGAGTGCTTACTGAAAGATGATAAGCTACAGGTGATGAAACATGTGTGTTTTGGAAAGCATTTGACCTTGTGTAGGAGGGAGCATCTGAAGATAGACATCGAGATGGACAAGACAGGGAGGGCACCGAAGTGGTGGGCTAAAAACAAAATGGCAGCTGAGGTACGACACCTGCGAAACTCATGTGCTGCTGGACATTGATTTATACAATTTATATGATCAAACAATCCGGACGGTTTACTGTTGATCAAAATACTTACATTATATATGTGTGTGATAACATGTATCTACACACACACACACACACATGTATATTAATGAATATATACATATACTGTATGTATTAGATATGACATTTCCATAGTATCATACGTTTGAGCATAAACACAAGGCAATTTAAATGGTTTGAAGTAAACTGTTAGCCTTCTTGTTCCCTCTAAATAGCTCATTTGTGAAGTTCTGAATCAATAGATATGAATCATTGTATATTTACAATTTGCTGCAATATTACAGTAGATCCACATTGCTCATATGCAGATTTGGCAGTCAGTTATTGTACGGCGGGAATCCACAATACGTTCTGATACCTACAACCTACAAGCCACACGCATAAATCCTGACAATAGCTATGTCTACATCTGAGATGAGAATGTAAAGCAATACATGACTTTTACAAAGTGTCGATCCGTTTCTGTTCTTTTGTACTTCAATGCCGTTTGATTTCATAGGAAGAACCTGATTTTTGTATATGAGAAGTCAGATAACTGCACGATATGCTCATGTATAGTTGGAGTATAGATTGGGGTTGCTTATGCAGTCACCCAACGTGCAGTAATCAGACTTTCAATTTCCAAAAATCAGGCTCTCCTATAAAATAAAATAATATTTAAAATGAAATGACACACAAATCACAAGAGATCACAGAAGTATATATAAGTTATATATTGCTTTAAATTTCCATGTCCTAGTCACATAACCATAGCGATAATCAGAACTTGCACAAGGGGCTTCTAGGCTTCTGCAAATATAACTTGGGTGATATTATTAATTGTTAAGTGTTTATGTTATTTTCTTGATGTTCTAAGCGAACGTAATTAATGTATTGGCTACGTATTGGACGACTGTTTTTTTATGTGATGTTAAGGCAAATTATGTGCTTTCATTTCTGTGGTCATGCTTCTAAGCATAGGCTTAGATCCATTCCATTATACACTAAAGTTATTTTACCATCCATTATACTCTATATTTGTGGCTGTGTGGCTAGTTAATTCAGTACTGTGAATCCATAAATTGAGCTAATCAATCAGGCTCAGAACTGCAATCTACAGTCCTAATGATGTTTGCAGGGATATAAACATAGTACATATAGTATTTCATCAGACACAATTCTGGACTTCCATTAAGGAGTCACATCGTTTTCAACATGCAATAAATTATGATTTTGAAAAATCCATTTTTTCTTTGCATTGGGTTTAACAGAGCACCGTGCCATTATTATATGAGATTCTCCGCGTTTAATCTCTGCAATCCACTATCATCAAAAAGCACATTTAAGGAGAATGTTTATTTTTTTTTTGTATAATTGACAACCATGAAGAGTGCATCAAACAGAAAACATTTACTGTACATATTAGGAAAAACATGAACAAAATGGGAAAGTGCATGCAGAAAATCGGAATATTCTTCTTTTTTTCCAGTGTAGCCAGATGGCAATCATTGACTCTGTGGTCTTCTTGCCCAGTTCTCTTCCGACGGGCATTCTGCCACTCAAATTCAAGGAGGCCATGTGTTTACCAAAATAACATAAGTGACAAAGAGACTTTTTTTCCCCCCAAAAGCAGGCAGATGGGAGTATTGTATGTGTGTCTTTTTACAAGTGTTTATGTGAGAACGGTATAGTGGGTTACAGAACTGGAAGCATTACCCTGAGGGTTTTTAGTTTGAATCCCAGGGGGTGCCGTTGTTCCCGTAGGCAAGGTACTTAACCTGAATTGCTTAAGTAAAGTATCCAGTTTAAATTAATGGTATATAAAAATGCTCGCTGTGACTAAGGGTGCCCATTAAGGACAAATATTTTAATATCAACATAACCGTGTGCTGTTTTTACCATAGAGTTGTCCCTGTTGCTTGCTGTCAGGTCACTTTGATGCACATATGTGAAAATCCGAGCATCTTTTTTCAACTGCATCAACTTCAGTCACTCCAATCCAATATATAGAGTGAAAACAAGCCTTGTTTCAAGGTGATATCAGTTCTGGTACATTGTTTGTTCTCCTCCGTGGGTGGGTGTGAACATTCAGAAAACTTTTATATGAGTTTTTTTTTTTTTTTAAACATTTTTGGCTTAAAAAAAAAGAAGAATTTTATCATGTTTATCTTATCTCCTAATATCGTCTTTGTCTTCGATGGTGAGGAAATCCGATCAAAGTTTTCCCCCCTTCTTTTAATACTTTAGGGGATTTTCAAACGCCGGGAAGTGTGGCTGTAATGCCCCAAGAATTGTTCACCCTGAAAGAAATCATAGAGTAACAATTTATTAACTACAGAGCAATTTGGCTTTACGCGGTCTGCATTTAGTTTGAATGAGTCTTTATACTACTGTATGCTTTTCAGCACTCATTAGAGATCGTTCAATAAATTTAGTCATATTCATGCATTAAAAAGCAACCTCTTTATTTCAATATATAAGCTGCAGGGTTGATCAACAAATCTATGGGGCATTACTTTGGAATACTAAGCTAAAATATGTAACTGAATTAAGCAAAAAATGTTGCAAAAAAACTTCTATCACTAAAAATGTGTTTAAAAAGTACCTTGTGCTCTCAGATACTCAGCAACACAACACACATTGCTCATATTATATGAAATAAAACTCATTTAAAGCAAAGTACTTTATTCACACAAATTTAATAAGATATGTAACAACCGTTTGGTCCATAAATATTTAAGGGGGTAATAGTTTCTGTACATCAGCTGTAGCGTGAAACAAAGATACATGGACAGTTTTGATTGGACACACTGTACTATAAACACAAAAATCATTAAGATTCTTGAATGAACAACTATCTTCAGAGAGTGTGAGACTCTTCTGTGTTGCTGTCCCCTTTAGAGAGCACGTACCATAAAAAGATCTTCAGAAATGAGATATAACAGTACAAAACGGACGAGGCATTAGAAGAGCGTGAGTCAGGTAGCATACAACAAATATCCTGAATTTCACAAACTTTCTTCCGAGTTATATCATAAGGCACATAATTAAACTGAGTTAGTTATCTACTTGATAAAGCAGATCTATAGTACCACATTGATCTTCAAAAGAAAACATTTTGATGTTCACTAAATGTTTCTTAACCCAAACAATGACCATAAGAGACAAAATTTGTCCGTTCAGTGGCAAGTGTCCATAAAAATGTAATGAAATACAATTAAAATAGCTGAAATACTGAAATGTTTTTTTTCTTTGTAACTGACTATTCAAATGTCCTCAGTTCTGTGGTCTACAAACAAACAGCTTCTCCATAATGTTTTTGTTTTTACACTATCACCCTGAGCAACATGATAATAATGCACTTTCAACTAGGCAGTGTACTGTCCACAAGCAATTTAAGACTTCTCTCTACATTTGTGTTAGCTAATGGGGCTTAAAATCTCAAAAAGTGCAATATTGTTGGATCAATCATGTTAAGATGTGTCTTATAAGACCCCAAATGGATTCAATTCCTGTATAAAAATTTGCTTTGTAGTTCTACCAAACAAGATCTGGTATAAAAAAAAGTTTGATGCTTGCTGAATTGTTACCATTGTACAGAGCTGTATTATTTTGGCTTTATATTATAGCTGAGCTGTGTACCAAAAGAGAAAGAGATATTGAGGTTTAACATTAGGATTGAGGGATATTTTGGTTACTACATTTCATTTGAAAAACGTAACTACTGGGGAAATTAATCTGAATGCCAATTCAATTACATTTTCAATAGTTTACATAGAGATATGGACAATACTTTGAATTTAACAGTCCAACAGAAAGTCTATCTGAAAATACAATCAAATCCAGTCCATTCAAGAAAGAGACTATTTACTGAAAGGCTTCACTGAGTTCTAGTTTACAAATCTATATGTTACATATTTTCCCTTTCGAAATATTAAAATACGTTTAAAATGACGGGTCTGATATAGTGCATATAAAGATCTCATTTGTGGGTACAATATAAATATATACTAATAAAGAAATATTATAATAATTTCAGGATGTCTAGTAGACACAGTCACTGATTAACATTAAATAAAAAAGAATCCTTCAAATATTGTTTTTTGATTTATTTTTTTAAGATATCTAGGTTTTTTTTAAAACATTTTGTCTTTCAAAAGCCAGATTGGAAGTCACAATCTCTCAGCAAGTGTCAAACCTCTAAGATTTCTGAGTACAAGTAGTACAAGTAGTTACAATCTCCTCAGGTGAACCTTTGCAAGTGCTATTAATCAGGTTTGGGTTTTGATGGCATTATCTGCTCTTCCAAGAATTTGTCTGTTTATTTAGAAAAGGTGATGGGAGGAGGTGTGTGTATGTATGGGGGGGGGGGGTGGGGGGGGGGTTGTTAGAAAAGGTTTGTTAAGGTAGTTTGCGGTGAGCTCCCAGATTCGTGACTGTCCAGACTAGAGGTCACGGATGCCGCTACTGCAATAGAGGGATTGGTCAGGTCTGATAGTGTGGTGGCGGTGCTGGGCGGGGTGAGTGGCCCGCTGTCTGATGAAGGAGGCGGGAGCGACGTGCCGTCGGCCTTATCAATGCCCCCGTTCTCCTGTCGCAAAACGTTCCTTCTGAATTTGGCTCTTGCATTTTGGAACCAAACCTGCAAACCAATCCCAATGTCTTTACTTTCATAAGTCTGACTCTGCTGTTTTATTTTTGTTATTATTGTTATGACTATAATTACTTGTTTTGTATGCAGTTGACACCACAGTTTGACTGAGCACAATGGACAAATGATGCATAAATAATCCTGATTTGTCTCGACGATAAAGAAAAAATTTACCTGGCACTATTTGTCTGTAATTTTGGCAAGTAACTAAATGGGAGACCAACTTGGAAGAGAATGTGACATCCTCCAAAAATATGCAAACTAAATCTGGTCTTTATTAAATAATGAATCATGATGCATATCAATGTGAGGAAAGTAATGCTTACTTTCCATACTTTTTGGGGACACCACCCCCCCCCCCCCCCCTTCCCCTTTAATATGAAGGCTTACTGCACCTTTCACTCTTGTGATATAATAGTGACATTCTGGAGACAACACAGTGGATGAAACTAGAGCCACCCACGCACTAAGGGCTGTTTCTCAACCAAAACTATAGACTCTCACTTGAAAATGCATTGGAATAACCCCTAATATTAAATAATAAGAAAAGGAAAAGATGAAAGCGAACAGTAGAAAATCATAGGGGACATAAGTCGTGGAAGGAAATGGAAGGATATTTAAAAGTATGCTCACCTGCAGAACTCTCTTGGTGAGGCCAGTTTTCTGGGCCAGCTGTTTGAGGTCCTTGGCATCAGGGTTGTGGTTGATGGCAAAGTAGGACTTCATGGTGCGAAGCTGGTTGTGCTTGAAGGATGTGCGCATGCGCTTGGACTTTTGGGAGGATGTATAAGGCTGCTGGTCACGGTCCAGATGATCGGCCTCATTTTCATTACAGCCTGAGAGCAGAAAGGGATGATTACAATGAATTTAAAAAATTAATTGGCAAAGACAATTAGTGCTTAATGACAGGTGAAAGGATGGGCTGGGGTCCTTGACAAAATTCTGGCTTGGATTAATTCAAATGTTGTCCTTAACTTTGGCCAGGATTCAGTCAACACATGTCCTTAGGTTTGGCTAGGATTCAATCAACAGGTTTGGCCTAGAAATAAGCTATTTTGTTTTTGTTATTCACAAACATAGTTTGGTGCGTTAACTTACCACATTTTGTTTGTAAAGCAAAACAAACACTTGCATTTATTTTTTAGGGACAAGAAGTTAAATAATGAAACAATTTTGTTAAACAATTTTGGATTTAATCCAGGCCAGTAAATCCTCCGTGAGAATTGGATATTTCAGTGTGCACATTGTTTTTTCTTTGCTGAAGTAATAAAACCATCCAGGAAATGTGTTCTCTAATACCATCAACATGGATATGTTACTGTCACTACAGTGCGCTCTGTCCATAGATTCGAGTAATCTAGCATATTATTTCAATAAAGAAATTATTTAGCAAATAAATCTCTTGATTCAATTTGTCACTGAATGTTAAGTCAAAGACAAAGAGCTCTGTTTTTAAATTGAACGGAGCTAACAGGCCTTTGCTTGACAAGAGCCAAGCCCAGGTTCAAACTATGTAACTGCAGTGTGTTTTTTTTACCTTTTACCCATTCAAGTAAATTACTCAAAATTGTTTTATTTGATTGTTGATATATTTTGTTTTCAAAACTGACATTTTGTTCCTACTCAAAATAAAATAAACACTATTTTCTGCAGTGTAGTTAAAGTCCCTTATATGCAAATTATTGACATACAAAAGGCCAAAAAAATCTATTAGTTCACTGTACTTGTCTGATCAAGAGTTGAGGTCCCAAACTAATTTGATTAACAATATGCCATAATTAGCCTGCTACACATTGTCATTACTCAATTGGGAACTATCAATTTAAAATGCCGTTCTCAACATAATTTGTTGTTGCTGTTGTCTAAAATGCAACAAATCATAGAAATGTACCTAATAATACCAATGTGAGAGCTGAAAAGTTCCTGGTAAAACATAACATAATGCAATGCTTTTTTTCTCGTCAAAGTAAAGTTTGTATTACTAATACTAATGCTAATAAAAATGTATATTCAGAAATAAAAAGTCAATGATAAATAATTTAGTTTCGCCTATCTATGCACTTTGGTTTTAAAAAATGTCCTGCTCGAATGGTTAAGGCAATGGATTTTCTCAAACTTTCTTTTGTTCACACACACGCACACACACTATGCTTTTTTAGTTAATAATCCTATGCTTTGGTTAAATGCCTAAACTGTACATTTCCACATTTCCACTGCAGATGCAATATGGCTTTGCTCTACACTGCTGTTTCAGATGTTTGACATGCATAGTTTTGACTGTTTTCGGTTGTTAACGTAGATAATATAGACACAATAATAGAGATTCTGCTAGGATGTATCTCTGTTTCATTCAACCGTGCTGCACACATGAATGAAAGCTATTCATTTATCCGGTGATCACCACTCTTGAGATTAAGTATTTTGAGGCTAAATGCACTCTAATATTGTTGTGTTTTTTTCCATTTCCTCCCACATAATAATTACAAACAAGCTCTGGTTAAAGCATGCACTAAAATCTTACTGGGTAGATTGCAGCGTGCTTAGCTGGAGATGAGGCTGAGGTTTAAACCCTAGTCCACAGAACTGCATTATAACTGGAACAGCTATCCTAATCTGTGAAATAAGGATAAGGTGTACCAGTTGTAATGCAGTTGTATGAGGTTTAAACTCCAGCTAAGCACACTACAATTGACCCTCGAAATTCTGAAAAAAAATATGCATGTACATTTCATAAAGTATGTTGTGCAACATGGTTTCAGCAACAATTATATCAGGTTCTCTTTTAAAGAAAGTTTGAGTTCCTTCCGTGTCGGCCGTGTCCACCAGGGGTCTCTACGACGTTGATAATTCATTTTCCCGACGGGTAAGGCCTAATGCTTTAAGGGATTTTGTATTGGCTATGTTGTATTGTGCAAAACAAAGGACATGCCGAATGTACTTGTGCAAAGAGAGAAAACGTTCACACGTCGAAATAGAGATTCCTTATGAAAAAGCGAAACCAACATAGGCCTTATTTATTAGGCTACTCCAAGAAATCGTGCACATGCATAGTTCACAATGGGCATTTTACTGGATATACTCGTTTATTTAAATTAAATGTTATGTACAGATGATTTATTCTTTCTGTAGTGTAAAATAGGCTACTGTACTTCACAATACTGTAAAAATAATAGCATTATGCCTTATATCCTAAATAATAGGAATAGACTTATTTCATGTTATATTTTTGAAAGACTGTTCAAATGTACCAAATAACTAAGTAAATAAACACATTTTTAAAAATTATATATATATATATTTATTTATTTATTATATACGATCTAATATATATATATATATTAGATCGTATATGTGTTAAATAAAAATGTTTAACCAACTATTTTGACTTCCTGAAGATGATCATTTGAATTACACTCGATTGCAGACAATTACACTCGACGTTGATATAGCGTAGAATGCATGCGTGTCGTATTATTTTTCGTGACCATTTTGTAGCCTATATTCCATATGACAAATTGATGATCCCATGCAAGTTGGTAAGGCAATGTCATAAAGAACCCGACGTTAACTAACGGGGATGTTCTAATATGATACACTGCTTTAGAGCTTTCACGTAATTAATGAATGCGTTTGGTGAAGTCTGCCTAAGCATAAAAATATATGACCTTTGGGGGTTGATTAAAAAACGGGTCGCCAGCCAGGGATTCTACGTCACATTCAATTAAAACTGGACCGTTAACGCGCATACTTTTCACTACTCACGTGAAAAGCAGAAAATTGGCTCAGAAAGCCACTTTTTGCAGCCAAAAAGATACATTAAAATCATTAAAAAATAACATGTCAGCATACTAGCTTGGCAATTATTAATGCTGAAGGAAGGCAGCATCAAACACCAAATAAACAAGCTGAATAATTTCTGTTGTGTTTAGGAGTATAAAATTATCAATGGACCAATTATTGATCTATTAACACGTTTCCATTTTGATGAAGCTAAAGGACTGTATGCTATGTCCACACGTTTTTGTATAATATATCCCGCTCGTATTAACTAATGTAGGCCTAATAATTTATATGAAATAAATAATAAACACAAAATACTGTTTAATGGTTCTTCGGAAAAATCACTGACTTTGTTACACGCTTCCATTTTTGGATGCGTTGCACTGTTTGAACGCGTGATTCTAGGATTTCACATTTCCGTTTGTTTATCACGCACTTAGCTACTGAAGCTGGATGAAGCCTTTAGGCCTATGTTATAATGCAATGACACTGTGAAAACGCAAACATTCGAGGCTATATTTTGCTGATAAAATGCTACTGACCTACTAATGATTAGAGATAGGATAGAGAATGTATTTGTCTGCAATATTTTAATGGTTGTGTGTGCATGTTTTTTTTGTTGTTTTTACTCAAAACAAGCAAACGACACTCAGTTAGTTTTACTCACCTGAGTTGTAACTGGCAATGTCAACGGCCGGACTCTTTCTCTTTCGCGGCCTTCCTTTCTGAACCGTTCCTGTGCCGTTGAAAAACGGCAGCGCCAATCCTCCGCCTTTCGCAGCCAATTCTGTGTAGTTTAACTGGGGGTGGTACTCCCCTTGTAGAAGGGTTTCAAAGTGGACCCTACAGTACACCAGGTTGTCTTTCATGCCGAAGTGGTCGCCAGTGGTCAGGGTCTTGCTGCACGAAGTGCACGTGAAGCAGCTCAGGTGGTACACAGAGTCCTTGGCGCGCATGACCATTTCCGAGGCCGAGATTCCGAGGTGACAGCGCGCGCATCTCTGCACGGAGAACCTTCTGGAACAAAAAAATATTTTAAATGGGGCATAGGTAGGTGTCTCTTGTTTCAGTTAATTATTGTTGGAAAAAAACAAACCAAAAAAAAAGGCATATGGGACGTGTGCTTTGTTAGATTTCATATACAAAGTAGGCCTATATAGCCTATATATAGCTATAATTAAGCACTGTTAATATAGGAATCATATGAAAAAACATGCTTAAAAATCGATGTAATCTTGTACAGTCAAGAAGGCATAGCCTAAGACGCGTAGGCTTGTATGCGTAATGCGTATTAATTAAATGGCATAGGTGAAGTTAAAAGGTTAAAAAGGTGAAGCATCGTAAAATCCATGGTTTCTAAAATGAATCAATTTATTCCTTTAAAAAAATATATGTTCTTGTACGTAATTTTTTCTTGTAAAGGCCTTTTTTCTTGTAGGCCTATGTATTTTTCTGTCGCCAGTTTAATAAGAACCCCTAATAATAATAATAATAATAATAATCCATCAAAACCTTTTTCTATATGTACAATCTGACTAATAACATGTTAGGTGTCTTGTTTTACGGTCAGTAAGTCAATACGTGTGTGCATATGTGCTTGCGTACGCTGTAGGCTATAGTCTGGACATATGTAGGCTATAAAATATCGGGATCACTGAACATCTCGGGACAGCGGGGGTTACTTTTAATCATGGCTGTATTCCACTTAAATTCACTTAATTAGTTTGATTAATGCAATGCTTTTATTGAATGTCTTTATTTGATATGTTTGTTTGTGTGTTGTGGGTCTGCCCCACGGTCTATGTATGTTTTGTTGTTGCTGGGGCTACAACTGAAGTTCCCTACAATACAAGTTATTCTATTATATTCTAAATTAACGTCTTTTACAGCACTTTTAACTGGGTTATTGCATTTGTAGTCTAAAATGTACACGGTCTTACCTGTAGTAATCATCTTTGCAGTAAATGCTACCATCCTTGGCAAAACAGGTGAGCTCTGATTCTAGGGCCAGTTTGCACTCGCAGCACTTCAAACACCGTAGGTGCCACTGTTTATCCACGGCCAGCAAATAATATCGGTCCGAGATTTTTCCACCACAGCCTGCGCACAATGCCGGCTTTTCCTGGTTCACAGATGGCATACTCTGGAGCTAAAGAAAAAAAGAACAAACATGAATTTATATATAATGAAATGTAGGACATCCGTTGCCAACTCTACGAGCAGCTAACAATTATCTTCATTCAAAAGTGTGCTAAAATGTTGGTTTATCTTATAGCCTCTTTCATATTGAAGGGTGGTCTAATGAGACAAATTATAAAAAGAGTCAAAAGTGCACGGACATGCGAGGATCAGAAACTAACAAATTAAAAGTATTATCATAAGTAGACCTTATCTTCACAATTTTGACATTAAACCAATAAACAAGATGCAATATAATTCGTTGCGTCATTACACTTTCTGATAATATTTCAAACTTGAAACAAATCCAAAATTGTGAGGATTAAAAAGATTACGTTTTTATGAAGTATCAAATAATTAAAATATCGTTTTATTTTTGCATTGTATTAAGTACACGGTACAATATTCAGTATTAATTCAATTCTGACAGAGAATATTGGCGTACAATGTACCAGAATTTATTATTTTCTGTAGCAATTCCTTCATTTTATTAATTGACCAGCATTTTATGAAGTCACGCAGTCATTCTGAACCACATATTAAGTAAACAACCCCCAATTATATATATATATATATATATATATATATATATATATATATATATATATATATATATATATATAATTATTATTAATGTCTGTAAGCTTATTTAATTGGAAATCTAACTTTTAGGCGATTATAGCTGTTGATATAATAGAGGCCCAATCTTTTGCAATAAATACATAAATAAATAAATAATTGGAAGGCTTGAAATTTAATATTGTCGTCTTTTGAGTTTACTTGCACGGTCACATTATGAAATATAGACTGTTAGAGTTAGCTATAGCTTGGTACGTTTTTTTTATTCTTACCATTTCTCTTCCGTTGATGTGCATGCCTTTGACCAGACGAGAATCTGTTTTAGATCTCCTCTCCATCTCCTCCATGATCCCTTGAATATGATCCCCGGAGATCCCATGGAAAAGCATGGCTGCTGGACGCAATGTGCCAGTGATTTCCTTTACCTTGCGCCTCACAACTTCCATACACTACCGCCCGACGTCTAGATCATCCAAAGGGACCTGAAGCGGGAGAGTCTCACAGCGCAACTTATTTAGTGGCGCAAGTAGCTTGGTATAACACTGGATAGGCGCAAAAGCGACGGCTTTCCACTTTAGGCTATGTAGTCGTCAAGGTGACGAGCGTGCAATGGCTAGATATAATCGCTGAGGATGGTATTTTGCGTTTTATATAAGGTCTCCGGCGTTCAGGATTCCATGCAAGCGCTGAAGGGTCAGGTCGGGACTGCTTGAGTTTGAGCGTAGTGTCTTACTTGTAAAGCGAGCCAAAAGCCAGCCCCGTTTGGATAATTTGGTAGGAGGAGTTCTTCATCGCCGAGTTGCCACTGATTTTTGTTCACCAACAAAGACCTGTCATTCTACTCCCAAACCCCAGCAACGGGCAGTACGAACAGTGATTAAACTATCATACTTTAAAAATATTTTAAACATTTGTGTCTTCACTATTTGAGATTCGACATTATCGGTTACAGTGCCAATGGAAAGATAATTTGCCAGAGGAAATAATAATGATCTCCAGTCCAATAGATGTTCTAAATCATTTACATTTACGGTTTTTAAAAACATTTAAAGACAAAATAACCATGTCGTTTTGGTCTGCTGTTTAACAGGCACCAGGTAGCCTACAATTCATTCTTAAATTTATGTTTTGAACAATTCTCCTGGGCAAACTTGTGTCGCTACAGTCTTCAAGTGTGACTGTCATATCCAAGTTGAAAACCCCTGGCCGTTTTGATTAAACTATGTTGAGAGTGTAGGCCCTGGGAATACAGATACAATAACGCTACAAACACACACACACACACACACACACACACACAATGATGTAGCCTATTTTTATATATCCTATTACTGTAATCTTCAAAGTTTATGGGTTGTGGCTCAGATATCCACTATAGGCTACCAATCATCCATACGAATACGTAATTTTAATTTGCCTTTATTTAACTAATTTAATAATGATAAAAAATATATAAATAATCAATACTTGTCATCTCATAGAAAATTAAAACAGCATTGGCCTATATCTTGAACACCTATGCTAAAGTGTACATTATTGATCCTAATCAGGGAGAAGAAAAGAGGATTTGCTAGATGTGTTTCCAGGCTGCAATCTGACAACATTAACTGTTATCTATTGAGTCAAGTGATTGATTTTCTATTTAGTTCTCTGTTACACCAAATAAAAGCAAGCACGCCAAACACTATAAACACGACACAGCTAAATAGTTATATAGGCTAAACATAATAGCCTACTCTATGTGCGCCATTATTGTGTGTGTCTGTGTGCATGTACATCAGTCTTATTAGTATTCCAATTATTTTTTATGAAATTTGTTTTTGGACCCATTTTTTTCTATGTAAGACTCATTTTTATTGGTTTACAATAATGAATTTAAGAAACTCTTTCCGCTTATTAAAATGTTTCGATTGGTTGGTTTGAAATATAACCATAGCGTTAGTAACTTTTAAAATAAAGTATGCCGTTTATACTAGCTTTTGATTATATCGTTTCATCTTTTACGCTTTAAGGTTAAACGAATCCTTTTCGTTGGCATTCTGCCCTTAAAATAATTCAATTCCAACAAGCTGAAGCATTGCTTTCAATGTCACCAGCCTTAGATGCCGTTATTTTTGGTGTAACCTAGTTATGTTCTGACGAGAAATTAATTAGTCAAGAAATTGAAAATCAACATGTTGCACTAACAGCTAAATATGGCTGATATCACGTAATATAAAAACCAATCATCTTGTACTGAAGGTACACTTTGCACAGAATAGCCGATATTTTCTTCACACGCGTCCACTCACGCGGGCGCGCGCGTGCACACACACTATCATGTGCAGATACAGGAAGGCCTTACTTTGAAGATGTACGCTAAATACGACTAATTAAATGGGCAGTCGCCCGTACAGCTTCACACCAAGTGAGTCAGTATCTAGTCATGAACTCTCAATCAATATATGTTTAATTAAACCACACGGTATTGAATACAAAGAAGCATCAGTCTTGAAATCAGTCTTGGTATTCTTCTTTTGGTATTTGTATGTCTGTGCCTGCTATAATCTCTAATTGGCCTAATAATAGACTTACCCGTGTTAAATAGAGATTTGCAGAGAACGTGCCCCCTAAACATCAATAGTTTTAAGAAGTGTTAAATTAACATTTCTTCAGTTACGCAGCTCAACAGCAGTTCCTCTTTACAAACGTGAATTTAGGCTCAGTGTTAATTATCGTGCTTGTGCTTTACACTCTGTGATTCCTTTAACCACCCACTGAGTGATGGAAAGGCACCGACGATTTTACACGCACGCACGCACGTACGCGCGCACACACACACGCCGTGTCATGTTGTGTTTTCTTTTTGAATTATAACTTCACTCCAGTAATACATATTTTGTTTTTTGTCACAACTAAAATAAACAATAGGCCTACAATAAAAAAAATATGTCATATGCTATAGGCCTACCCAAAATCTAGGCGCGTGCTCATATAGTCATTTGGCTAAGTAAACTATTTTTAATCAACGCAGACTCTTCTTTTTATGAAGTCTCAAACTAGCGTGTATAGCTTGTCAACCTTAATTCTATTTCCCCATCAACAAATGAAAAATATTCTCCAACGTGTGAAAAAGCTTGTTTAACAACAATTATCCTCGCTGTTAAAAATCAAGTTTAATTTACCCTAGGCTCGGGAAAAATACATCTTTAAGGCCATTTTTAGGCCTTGTTTATAATACACGTGTTTGTTTCTCTTTCTAAATTGGAGAGACACCCGTTTACAGGGGAATTTCACCACTTTAAAAGTGAATATTAGTTTTAATATTTCAGTTTTCAATCACCGCCTTTGTGCTGTATAACCTCTTTTGTCTTAATTTAATGAAACGTGTAGATGAGTGCGACAAAATACTTTCCATAACCACTCCGATGCTCTCATGATGTGACATACACACGTTTTTCTCATAAATATAGGCCTACACCTTTGGTAACTTGGTGAATATTTGTGAGGACTATGCAGCCTCGAGGCCAGTTTCCGCATAGATGCTGGCAGTGTGTAGAATCGTGCATTATTTGAACGTTAATTGGACAGGTATTTTGACAAGCCACGTTCATGTGCTGCATATTGCATTAAACTTCATTTCTACACCTAATGACGCATTTTATTGAATATCTGAATGATAATCTACACAGATATAGCGGCCATTAAAATGAATAGGCCTACTCCAATCGCTTTTCACAAGCTCCAGACAGATTTTCTCGGCTTATAAAGAAAAAAAAAACATAATAGTATTGCGGAAATTTGGAAATTTAATACAATATTGCATGTCGGTATTTTAGCTTGGGCGTTAAGGCGATTTTTAGTGTTTTCTTTTTTGACAGCGATGAGCCCGGTAGGCTATACTAATATGAAGAGGAGACGAGGCAGACTCTGCCAGTAGATGGGGGTTGTTCCTTGCGTCTTGTCGACACCATGTTAATTAAAATAAACCAGATGCTTGGCGAACAGACACCTCCCTTTACCCCCCCGCCCCCCTTAAAAAAAAACAAAAATACAACAACAACAACGAAAAACATATCCAAGGGCTTCTGTACCAACACTGAACGACGCATACACGACACATTGCATTTCACTCATGGGCACGTCAGCTCTATATATTAATATGTAACACGAGTTTCTAATGCAATGCACTATAAATTAACCTATATTTGATATTTTTAAACAGAGAAAACATATGGCACACTACGTGTCTGGAATAGCCTATTGCAATTTATTTCAAATATTACTGTTGGGTTTGATTACTGTGAGTAGCTTATAGTCAAATATTTTCGTAGGATAATATGATCAGAAACACCATCTTCTATGATTCTCACATAATATACTGCTAGCTACATAAAATAACAAAGTAACATAAAACCAAAACAAATGCAATCTATGCGCAATGTGCGTAAATGAATACAAAATCAAAGAAGAATTGCTAGCTGGGGGCACGTTCGAAACTAAAATAGGCCTACCTCGAAATTGTATTGTATTGGTGTATTTAGGAAAAACTGGTCTACTGGTCTAAATACGTTTACCCCAAATCATGATGAAATACTCTTTGCGCTGAAAACTAAGTTTTATAACTCACAGTTGTTTAAATGTTATTTAAGTTTTATTTATTTTTAGAAGAAAATTGGTAACCTACCAGTATTTTAGAACTGCGTGTTATTTTTTTATGTTTGGATGCATCATCTTGAGGCCCCGAAATAAAATGTCACGATCACTTGGAACATTTTCGCTTACTTTGCCAATAACTTTCTACAAGCAAGTAACCGCACACAGTCCTCTGTACTTGTATCAGATAATATTTGCAATTATGCACCATCACTGCATCCAACGCGCGGTTCTTTTAGAAAGATAATATTCTGTAATACTTGAAGTAGCAATACAACATTCTGTATAATTAATCGATTTCATTAGGTCATGTCAGAACAATGTATTGGACGACAGGAAGCTGCCACGTTTAATACATTAGCCAATGTACATACCCTGGTGACGATGGCCATCTTTTTTCTGGCTCATGAACTTCATTAAATGACACAGAAGCAGCTAGAGATACGTGAATGCAGAGTGCAGTGGTTAGTCTATTCTATCCTGTGAAAAAGGATAAAACAGTAACACATGCAATGTGTCGTATTTTATGATTTCGGCTATATTGCATTCCATACCCAGGATAGGCTATACAACTACAAAAATATAATACAAATATGAAATACCCTGATTCCATCCCGGGGTATAAAACATCAATTACATGTATACTGACGTGATTGGTTCTATGCTTACACTTTAAATGACTGCATACACAATGTACGGGGATTTTCTGTGGTAACAACGTCAAATAAAACAAAACCGCGTTATGTAAGCTTTGACTGAATATTATATAGACTTGCATGGGTAGCTGCTTAAAAAATAAAATAACATTATTAAATAAAAAATAATTAAATAAAAATGTTACATACAGATCAGACACATTCTACTATTATAAGCTATGTTTGTATGCTAATGTTTATTTATTTTTGCTCTATTCTGTAAGATTTTGAAGACAAATTAAAAATTTACCCGAATCAACAATCCCGTATAAAGCTGAGTGAGTGATTGCTCCTGATTAATGTATCGCTTTCTGACAAGCTATTTCTAGTGGTCTTAATTTTTTACAGGAGTATAGCTGTAATTGCATAGCTGTAATTGCAGTAGCCTAATGTTCCCAATCAGTATGCCTAGAAAGCACTAAAGAGAAAAAAGACACGAAACTTAGAAAGCCCAATTGAGCACAACACACACACACACACACACACACACACACACACACACACACACTTATTTTATTTTAAAAAAATGTTGTTTTTTTGGCGGGGGGTCCATTTGGACTCAAGATTTAAAATTACACTTAAGTTATTGAGCTAATTTCAGAAGATTTAAGCAGTAAGCAACACAACTGAAAACTTCTTCCAGACACTATACATGTATACAAACGTGTGCCTTAGGTTTTTATTTTTTTAGCTGGAACTGCCTTCCGCGACGTATGTAAATGTTCAGGAAGGAGGGGATGGGGAATTAATCTATCAAATGCCAGGCTTCTTATATTACGCCAAAACGCAACAAAAAGTAATTGTAAACAATGCAATATACGTTTCATCTGCCATAACTAAACAATGAAGACTAGTTCTTCTTTACAACTACTGTAGGCTGCACCGGTCCCAAATAACTTATGGATGCTTATCGACTGTAGCGTGAAATCTTGATGTGATATTACGGCGATGTCCGACCGCGATTTAACTCCAGCAGGAGTGCGGGCTCTCAGCCCCTGAACCTTTGACCCACCTCCTGGCCTTCCCTTGTCCTCCCCACAGGGGCTGAGCACAGGGCTCACCACTCCCTGTCTGCCAGATGAAAGCCTCAACCCTCTGCCACTGCTCTTCTGGTCTCTGGGGCTCTGGTATTCACTACCACTCCTACACCCTCTGGGTGTAGCACCGGGAATCAGCTGGCTTGCATGCTATGCAGCTGGTGCATGGATATAACACCACCCTCCCCCCCCCCCCTGTTTTTGATTCCTTAGGGCTGGCGTGGGTGTGTCTAAGGGGGCCTTTCTCTTACCCCTTGCTCTCCCACTACCCTTTTCAAAAAACGGCACAGTACCTGGACTTTAGCGATCATATGGGTGACTTCAATTCGACTACCGGTATTACCCTCCCCCGCGTACCGGAAATATACCAGCGGTTGTGCCACAATCCTGCCATTTCACTCGCCTGGCAATTTATTGACCATTTTGACAGGGGGTCTTGGATATACACTGTCCTTCGCTGCCCTGTCCAAAGTCATCGGGCTGTCTGACTGTCATTCAGTTGCTCTTTGAGACGTTGAGATGTTTTTGTCCAGCTGAGCCGCTGGAGCAGGAAGCTCATCTGCCCTTCGCCTGTGCCCCGTTCTAAGACCCCGCCCCCGGGCCCAGCCGCCAGTTGCTCCACTCCAGACGTTCAAGCTGCTCAGGCTCTACACAAGGACGGGGTCTTGTGACATGTGAAGTCTTGCCTCACTCCCGGGGCCTGCGTCACTCTTTGAGCCGTCATTCTGCCCGCACGCTTGGAGTGGGTGTCACTCCCTCCTCTCCGTGGGAGCCCATGGCTCCGTCGCCAGTTCCTGGCTCCAGCCTATGCCCACTTCCTGGCCGCAGCTGGAGAGGGCAGCTGGTCTGGACCGCGACTGGAGACGCAGCTCCAATACGGTGCGATTTTCCCACCACTCCGGGACCTGAGGGCTTTCCTTTCCCCACACTGCTTATGTTTCAGCTGAAGTTCAGCGCTCAGATGCACTGCAACTAATGACATACATCCGCATGACGTCAACCATGGGCAAACTCCATTTGGTTAGTCCACCAGGGCATTCCCTGAAACCCGTGCTCTCGCACGTGACATGTCTTAAAACTTTACTCATGAGGAATTGGCTTCATTAACACTTCACTTGTACAGGAGTTAGGCTTAAATAATTCACATTTATGTTTATTATGTATTTATTTGCAGAGGCGGATTCATTTCAATGAATCACTCTAACAGAGTTAATTCATCTCTTAGAGTTTGTTGGAGTCCAGGTGGGTTACAATGTAGTCGAAAAGTTTATTTATCACTTAAATTCTGGAATGGTGTAGCATATCCGAGGTTTCTTACACAGCATACATACAGTACAGATTTATGTATGCTGTGTTGTATTAATCAAGTTGAATCATTTTTGTTCAATGCTAGATAAATTGTTCTTAGATGACTCAACAACAGTTCAAGGTAGACACAGCTTTAACAATTCTATCTCATAAACTGTTCAATTTATGCTCGCTTATACTGATAGTCAGGCTTGATGGAGTCTGTGACTGTCGCTCAGTCAGTGAGCATTGCACAGCAAAATGTTCGTTTCAGTCCCTTACCTCTGAAACACTCAAGACTGTCAAAGACATCGACATGAATGTTAGAATATTTCATGGTTTTCTGTTGGGTTTTGGGAGGCCGTGAGGTAACTTAAGATGACAGTTAAGTCCCCAGACAAATTTCACAGACCCACAACAGGCAGACCAGGTAGGCGCTTGTTGAGCGTGACGCCTTTGGCCGTCCCATTTGAACGTCATCGCCACGCGTCGCTGCTTAGCTTCAGAATTTTCAGGAACGAATTTGCCTTTCATCTCTACTGACTGTGAAATCCCACCTCTTCAGGCGCGGTTGTGATCACGACTCTCCATGTAGATGCTCACAAGGGTTTGCTCGTGATCAGTAAGCAGTTTCCTTGGGGACAACCTACTGTAGAATTGTGACCAAGCCGATCGCTAGCTCAGCATTATTCTGCCTGCGCTGCGCCTGGACCGTTTGTATGCAAACTTGGAGGAGCCATATTTATCATTCTATTAGTATTGTTATTAGTACTAGGCCTACTACCAACATTTAATATTGCTAACATATTACTACTAGAGAATGCAACTACAATCAGTCATTGTTCTTTCTTATGATGAAGATGAGGAGGAGTTTGGCGATGATGAAGATGATGATGAGGAGGAGTTTGGCGATGATGATGATGAGGAGGAGGATTTGGTGGTGGTGATGATGATGATGATGATTATGATGAACATAATTACTATTATTAGGAGACCCTAATACCTTCATGTTGGTCTGATATTGGGATGGTTTTACCTTATCCACAAAAATCAATGCAACTCTGGAATGTTACCCTCTGTTGCGCATGGATCCCAGACAAATTTGTGCCAACTTCGGCATGGCCATGAAATACATTCAAATGTCCTATTATGTAGGAAGACACTGATGTGGAGCGAGGCAACATGCTTCCCAGGGTTTGACTAATCAACGGTCCTTCACTGCACCAGAGGAGGCCGGAATTGTGTGTTCCCGGGATGTTAAGGGAACAGAGACTTTTGACTGACTGAATGAATGAATGAATGAATGAACGAACGAATGAACGAATGATGAATTAATTTATTTATTTTTGTGCCCAGTCATGCTCAGCATGATCCGTCCCGCAAGAGATCATTTTGATTGGAAGAAAATTGGAAGAAAAAAAAGAAAAGATTGAAAAAACAAACCAACACATAATGGTGTATGAGTATATTTCTGAAAAAAACAAAAACATTCAGAAACATGCCCATAAATATCTACTCTCTCATAAATGATACATTATGTACTTGCACCTTCTTTGAAACATCAAAATAAATTTAAATAAAACATTTGACAGTCTAGCTAGGGCATACAGCATGTCTGGCAGCTGTCTGACAACGTAGAGTATGGAATGGTGGATGGTCACCCAGGGCGAGAATTCAGTATCAATGAGAGTCGTGAAGGGCCCTACATGTCAGAAAGATAGGGGTAGTGAAAGATTTAATTGTCATCTGCCTGGCAGTGGTATGGAAGCTAGTGAGAGGCCCTGAGGAGACGCGGCGATCGAAAGTTGAGAGAGGACAACACGAGCACAGAACATACGTCGATTCAACGTCTAATGCACACCGATATCCACAGGTAAAATAAGATTGTCAGAGCTTATTTTACATCGCTCATCAAGTGCCTATCTTGTTCGTGTAGACTAGTGTACACACATTGTGCTGAACTCTCATCATTTTTGTAACTTCTTTCCTCTCTGGTGATGTTGAGAACTGACAGCTTTTTAATTAGCAAGACCGCCGCATTCGTAGCAGCCAAAAGCAGGCTTCGCGTGCTTACAGCTCTCCTCTGCCCCCAGCCACGGATCCGTCTGCTTGCCATTTGTCAGTGTTCGTGGAGCGCGCGACTGTGTCCTACACAGACAGAAGGCTTTATTGGACATTAACAGTTTGTTTTGCTATATTTATCTCCAACAGTTTTACTGTATGTTTATGCATGTATGCACACAAGTATAGGCTATTTACACCGTAGAAGCATTGGCACCGGTTGTTCAGCTAGGGGTGATCCACGACTAATTTACGGAATTAGCAACTGTACCGTATATCAATTACGTACCATGTAACAGTTTTTCCAAGTCACATTATACCAACTGTAAATGTGCAAGTACTGTATGTCAGTGTAGGCACATTATTTAGATTGGACTATTTCTTAAATAAGGATCAGTAGTACAGGAATAGGACCTGTTAGTTATCTATGCATTGCCAAACAACCATTAGTATGCTTTGCTACAAGCACTACAGATAGGAATAGCTTAAAATACTTGGATTGATGCTAGATGCTCAATTGAAAATGTGAATAGTTGAATTCACTTTTCAGATTTGTTCATCGTTCAAGCTTTGTTGGTGGTAATGTATGTTGGTAACAGGCATTTAAAAATAATTTGACATCAAAGAGATACAGCACGATTTTACAAGGCAATCTGTGCCACTGTGGAAACTATGTAGGTATTGAACTGCTTAGTTTACATTGAAAAGGGTTTGCAGTATTACTGTAACTCACAGTTAATGACATTTTCAACAGCAACAGGAAAAAATGTTTTAGCCCAACAAGGAAGACAGGATATCTATGTACTGATTAGCAGCTTCTAGAATTTTCCTGGGAAAGTTTATTGCTCACCACTACTGATTTACATAAATCCACTGCACATCATCCATCTCAAATATAATCTCAATCTAATTTAAATAATTTTTTATCTGAATTTGCTTAAATGGTTTATTTCTGTTACCTTAACTTACATAACATGATTGGGGTGGTCACTCTGTGATATATCGTGCAGTGTTCAATATACTGATGTCCAGTATGAAAGGCAAATTAAAGGCACTTCTCCCTTACTTCCTTGGTAGTGGTCAACAGGTATTTTATATGAAAATATGCCTCCAAGCCTTGTGGATGTTTGTTGCTGTATTCGACACACCTGTGGTGTAACTGGCTATATTTAAAGAGATGAGAATGACAGGCCCTGTCAGGCAATACTGGAAACTGTGATAATGATCCAAATATCCAGTCGAAGGAATCACTCAGAAAGAGAGTCACAAACTTCAAAGCTAATTATTTATTTAAAATCTAAAAATCTGTGAGACTTTATTCACAAGCTAATCTCTCTGACATGCTCTGTATGGATAATTTGCTTAACTTAGTTAAGGATATTAAGATGTTCTTTTTGAAAAACCTTTGGGTACCTCCATGTTTATATCCTAACTTAGAATCTACTATAGATTTGTAGGCTGTTATATGTAATCATTTAATCATTTATCATTCCCCAGGTGAGAAAAGTATGCTTAAGTTGCATTTATATTCCATGTACTTATTATACTTTAGGTATCATGTGTTAAGTGCTCTATATAATTGAATGCATAGTTTATTGCATTTAACTACATACCTTCAATACAATTTCAATACTTCACAATATACTTGTAAGAACAGTTCTACAGAAAACCGCTGGTCCCATTATTGGAACATGTTTAACACTTAACTTTCATGAAGAGCAAATTTGAACCTACAGAACGACATTGGAAACAAACATGATCAAAATTTTTAATCATGTTTGTTTCCAATACTGTTAACACTGCATATACCAAACTATAGTTTGACATCAAGTACAAAGTAAAAATTCCCGGCACACATATAATGGGAGTGTCGGGTTTGGAGGACCAGACGCGATAGAGGGGAATCTACAAGTATATCCAAGTATGTGGAATAACCACAAGAGCGGAAATGCTTCCGCGAATAGAGAAAGAAAAAATGAAAAAGAAAAAGAATAAATAAAAGAGAATAAAAAATGTAATAAAGAAAAATGAATAAAAACTCCCGGCGTAGCGCCAAAAGAAAATCAACCCAAAGAAAGTGGGCAAAGGCTCGAGGTTGAGCAGAGAAAAGTCAAAGAGGAAAATACCTCTCACTCTCAATACGAGAAAGCACAGTTGGAGGTAACGAAAACAGAGGAAAAATAATAGCGAGCCAGATAATTGGGCGAAATAAACTAGTAGGCTCGAGTGGTAGACAGAAAAGAGGAGAATACTTCTCGTTCTCAATACGAGAGAACCCTAAAAGAGTATGAGGGATCTCTATGTCAGAGACACGGAGGAAATATTGGAGGTCCAGATGCGATAGCTGTGGGATCATAAAGTGTTCCTAAGAACACCACTGAGATTGACAATGATCCGTAGTGGAATAGGAGAAAATGAAAAGAACACAAATAACCTCACGATAAGAACGAGGAACTCGATCTCCAAGCAAAACAAAGAAATAAGCAGTAATGCTTATCTAACTCCCGTTTGTGGAGCGAAACAAAAGAAAGAACAAAGAACTCAAAAGACCCCAAAGACTTTGGGTGAGAGCACTCGTAGGTATGAGTAGAAAACAAAAGAAACGAAAAACCTCTGCTCTGAAATAAGAGCGTAAAGAGAACTTGCTTTCTTTCTAAATTGTACTGCTAACAAGTCCCGCGTTGATAAGCAAAGCGGTCGATAGCAGTACAACTTCCTATACCCTTTTTACCGGCTGAAATGTTACGTGAAACAACATGGAAGCAACGAGAGAGGCAGGAAGCGGGGTATAAATAGTGAGCGGAAATAAATGACAGGTGAACTCACTAATGACGAGGCGAAAGCAAAACCCGTAGCGGAACACAGGAAAATCCGATAGATTACCGGTAAACGACAAAAAAGAATAAAGAGACGCGGAGATAAGGGAAGAAAGGCAAGATCCATGACAAGAGAAGTAAAGAAAATAGGTCATAAAGGTGCGAAACAAACTCCGCTGAGAGGAATGGCAATCCTGCGAAACCGTGACAACACATTTAGCCAGCAATGGGGTTTAAACCTGTTTTGAGTAACTCTCATTGTTACACATTTTCAGCATATGTGCACTCTTATGTTATACAGAGTTGCCATTGGGAATTGCTTCAAAACTGTGTCTGTGGAAGGAAGGAGAAGGTAAATGATATGAACAAAGCACGTAAATATGTTAATAAGCCTATCCACTGTAAGTATTCCATCATTGAGGCTCGGTGACTGAGTTTGAGTAGAGGGACCAGCTGGATGCACACCTAGAGTAGAGGTTGTCAGATTATGTAATGCGGGTTTCACTGTGATTTATCAAGAAGCAAGTTGACAAAACTTTTTTCCAAACAAATTAATGAATTAACATTTTTTTGTAGGCGTACTTCAGATCCAAAAACCAAGAAAGAAATGAGAATTTATTTTAATTAAGGATGACATTATTATATTTTACATTATTGTACTTAATTGCAACTGAAAATACAATGCATTTTCATATACTTTTGAAAAGTCTACTGAAGTACTATTTTACTGAAGTTTAAAAAACTATATATTTTTATATTACACTATACACTTTCTAAGGTATTGAACAAAATACACTTCTATAAAGTATATTTCTACACACATTAAAACATTACATTAAAGTATATTTAATGGAAATATATTTCAGTGTACTTTTACAAGTGTGGTTTAAGTATGTGCTTATGAGAAGTGTACTGCAATGCAATTCTATTTTAATTAAGGATGAAATTATCATACATTATTGTGCATCTGAAAATATATTGCATTTGAATATACTTCTGAAAAAATATAATGAAGTACAACTTAATTGGCCATGTATTTATAGCACAGTTTCATCAAGTATACTGAAGAACAAAAAAGTACACTTAAATGCACTTAAAAATGCTTGAAAAAAAAAAAAGTGCTTGAAATGTACATGTAAGGGGTTATTTGATGGTTCGGAGATTCAAATGCAAAGGTGGGGAGATCAGAACAAGTCAGCTCACAACAGTGAGGACCAATGATTAGGGGGAGAAAATAATAAAAGAAGAAAGAAAAGGCAGGAACCTAATTCCTTAAGGCTAACAGCCAAAACGAAAATCAACCCACAAAACGGGCGCACTACTAAAACTAGTAGAATACAACTAAATCTCCCGAGCTCACGTAATTAGCAAATAATGGGAAACTTAATAAAACAAAAGAACACTCTCAGCTACAATAACTCAAAGCCGGAAGAGTGCAAAACCAAAATGAAAGAACAAAGCAAAACTGTCTCAGAGAGAACAGCAAAGAAACAAAATAGATAGCACCAAACGCTACCATGTGGAAAACAATCCTATACCCGATTAAGTAGCTATAGCAAGTCCCCCCTGAACATAAACAGAGTTTAATCTCAGGAGGTCGCTAGTTCCTGGCTATACCTGGCTCGAATGCAATGTCGTTAGACAAACAAGCACCGGAGAAGTGGAAGTGAGGAACTTAAATACCCCGCAGGCAGAAGCACAGGTGAAAACAATAATGAGGGCTGCAAACAACAAAACGGAATGTGGAAAAAATCTGATTGATTCCCAAACGGGAAGGCAGGACGAGAGCCACAAAAGAAAAGAAAACAAACAGCCACAAACCACTACAGTAAATGCATTTTTTTAAATACTATTTGTACTTTGAGTATATTTTTAAAATACTTAATTGGCACTTTTTTGCTTTGGTCATTTGCGTATAATGTATACTAAAGACATGTAAATAAGTAAACACATTTTATTATGATGAGTTCATATTTTCAATTCCAGGTCTAATTTTATGTCAAGATAAAATTTGATACTCAGTCATGGTGTAATTAAGTAAAGAGTTGCTGTCTCATTTCAATGATCAGCGTGTTTCAGACCAGACACAAGTTTCATGTTGCTCACATTTCACAGGAACCATGCTGGGGAGCGGATAGGGGACTGTGGAGTCAAAATGCTTTGCAGGCTTGCATGAATTTTACAAGTACCTTCACTAGCTAGAAAGCGGCTAATACCTTTCATATGTTTCAAGACACAGCAATAGACTTTAAGGAGTTCAGTAAATGTAGTTCATTTTAGGGCCTTTTGTCTCAGTGTAAGCCCATCAGATCTAGACCACAGAAGCCAGAGTGCAGGACAGACTGAGGCTCCATTTATTCCATTTAGAAAATGTAAGTCTTTCAGAGAATTTGTTCTTTTTTTTTCTACATATGAACTTGCAACATAAGAGGCCTTGTAATATTCTGCAGGGTAGAGGGTTACATCTGCTGGCATTGTAGAGTTTGGGCGGTTTGAAACATACACATTCCACTAAATGCAAACAGTACCAAGGAAGTAGTAGAAGACAGATGTCACCTGTGTGCCATGTTCTGTCTGACCAGATAGACCAGTTATAAAACAATAGACTTATACATTATAATGTTTTTATTTATGACCGTACAAGTTCTACTGTTGATTGGAGGCGTGGCAGAGCTCTTTCATTCACTGCCCTGTAGTCTAGTACCAAGAACTTAAACTTGATTCGAGCAATAACTTAACAGTCAGCCAATTAAATACGTTGGGGAGGGATGTGACATGAGCATGCTGTGGACGATGGTGGACTACGTGTGCTGCTGCATTCTCTATCAGCTGCAATTCTGTCAGGACAACTCAGGTATTCAAATTAACATGTTTTAATGAATGTGCTGTACAATTATTTTGGTTTGCCGCTGAATGGATCTGATTTAGGTACGACTGTGGAGCACAGGCATCTCCCCCCGCTAAACAGGAGATGACCAGAACCCCCACAAGCCCGTACCAAAAGCAGAACCAAACAACAGTTGGAAGCTGGGGTGGTGGAGGGTGATCTAAAAATTTTAACGCAGAGCAGCAAAGCAAACAAAGGGCAGCACACACATTCATTGAAATGGACATAAAATTATTACATATGACTAATGTCATGGATCTTACCTTTCTTCCCTTATCTCCGCGTCGCTTTATTCGTTTTTATCGTTTACCGGTAATCTAACGGATTTTCCTGTGTTCCGCCACGGGTTTTGCTTTCGCCTCGTCATTAGTGAGTTCACCTGGCATTTATTTCCGCTCACTATTTATACCCCGCTTCCGGCCTCTCTGCTTCCATGTTATTTCACATAACATTCGAGCCGGTAAAAAAGGGTATAGGAAGTTGTATTGCTATCGACCGCTTTGATTAGCAACGCGGGACTTGTTAGCAGTACAACCTTAGAAAGAAAGCAGTTCTCTTTAATACGCTCTTATTTCAGAGCAGAGGTTTACGTTTTCTTTTGTTTTCTACTCTAACCTACGAGTGTCTCACCCAAAGTTTTTGGGGTCTTTTCAGTTCTCTGTTTCTTTTGTTTCACTCCACAAACGGGAGTTAGATAAGCGTTATTGCTTATTTCTTTGTTTTGCTCGATTATCGAGCTCCTCGTTTTTATTGCGAGGTTTGTGTTCTTTTATTTTATTTGTTTCTCCACTACGGATCATTGTCCGTTCCAGTGGTGTTCTTAGGAACACTAAGATTTCCCAGCTATCGCATCTGGATCTCCAATATTCCCTCCGTGTCTCTGACAGAGATCCCTTACAACTAACATAAAAACATTGAATTATCGCATTTTTGCTGAAGTACCATATTGAAGTTCATTGATGATGTTGAGTCGAAGTCCCTCTGCTTATATTTGATAATGCTGCTTTGCAATGTATCAGCCTCCCTCTAGTCTACTCCAGGCTACAGAATGTAAGTCGGGCTAAAGCGTTTGCCTACTGTACGGGCTTAGCTTTGATATTTGTCTCTGCTGAGCACATGATCTTTGAGATGTTCTTACACACACATCTGTTGTTCTTTGCATCAGCCCCCCCTCAACCCCCCCCCCCCCCCCCCCCCCATTTGATTGGCCCTCCCCACTGCACTGATACAGTTAGTGTCAGACAGAATTAGTGTACTTCCCCATTGTTTAAATCCAATAATACCCCCTGCCCCCCAAAATCTCCATAGGGGTGTTCTCCACTGAAAGTATAAGATAAAGAAGAAAGGGCATGCACAGACACATCACATCCCCACACACACAAGTGCCCCCTCCGGTCTCCAATCACAATCCGCACTCCACCCCCCCCAAGTTGTTGGTTACATAAAATGTCCTGGCAAAGTCCTGGAAAATGTCATGAAAATAATTGAAAAGAATGGTAACCCTGACTCAACACAAATTGCAAAGTAAAATCTTTTGTGTTCACTGGGAAAATATGCCTTTTATGTGACAGTATAATAATCACCAACTGACCTCATTCACACCTCAACTGTATAAACTCTAATTGTGTAACTTTTCAGTTATCTGTCTGAGATTGGAGAGCAATGGAACAGCATGCAGGAGACAGGGATAAAAATAACAAGTCAGAGCAACAAGCGAAAACATTTCTAATGAAGTTTGTGTAACAATTATTGATTGACCATGGGGCTGAGCTGCCTGAGTGGAGAGAGGGAGGCTGGGCGGCAGGTGTGGCCCCACCTTCACCGCTGTTTGAGGATTGCCCCCAAGTACTATATTATGAAAACTGTGTGAAATGTGCAGGTGTTTTTTGAGGGGATGATTCGGAATTGCGTTTTGAGTGAAGATTAAAGTGAAAACGGTTTGTAGTTTTTGCAGATATCCCATTTTGAAACTTGAGCTTTTGCTGTCAAACTTTGTGTCAGTTAAAGTTACGGTGTGTAAACAGCTGAGAACTAATTTCCCACGTACAATGTAGTGAAGGATCTTTTCTTTGGTACTCTGGGATTCAATTTGCTTTGCCTGAACAAAAACATAATAGAACAAAGTGAACATGTGCTTGATATGTTACAGATATGTAGAAGTGTTTTTAGTTGATCACGCCAGTGTAAAATGTATTCATATATAAGAATTATTTGCATAATTGCATGTATATTACTTTAATGCAATTTTGTGATTTTGAGAAGTGTTAACTTGATTTTGAATGCAATGTTTTGCAAGAGATTTGTAAAGCTCCAAACAAGGAGTATTTTTAAATAAATCCTTTGAGGACATAAGATAGCGTGTGTTAATCTGAAACATAATGAATATACGTTGCTATTAGCTGTCAGGCGTAGTTAAAAACCAAAGCCATTGACACAAATGAGGAGAATATGGGGAATAATAAAGTGGGTGTGCTTGTGAGAACAAACTCTTGTCTGTATGCTCAGGTTGCAGATTAATCCAATTTTTCTGATCTCCATGCAAGCTAATTGTGAATTGTGATCAGCGCCCCCAATATTAATGATATAATTTTTTTAAGCAAGCCTTTTTTATATAACTGAATTGATAAGAAACTGTGTGCAACTGCAACCAACAAAAAAACAAAAAACACATTTCTTATTAGCATAGTGAGCGCTTTCCTTTTCATTGATCTAAAAAGACGGCTCATTGTCGCCCTACCCTTGGAGCCAGGGATAACCCACCAATCTGGAAGTAATGGAACGGCCGTACTTATTCTGCGCCTCCAGCACTCAAATCCTCTCTCTTTACCGCCTTCGGGGCGCAAAAGAAAAGCTTGGTGCTCCAACAATAGAAATTTCTGCCATATGTTCATCTGACATCTTATTCGAGTTCACAGTGGGTCGCGTTGGTTAACTTTCACTCGACTGCTTGCTTGATAGGATTTTCTCCCGCCTCTCCGCTCTCGAAACGTCTGGATGTCAGGAAGGCGACCTTGCGCCACGAGCACACAATGTCATTGTTAAGGGTGTTAACTAGCCGTGTGGCCGTCTCTCAGAGGCTGATTATGCAACCCGATGGTTCATAGCAACATTGTCCGGAGAAATTTGGCTAATTGATATCCCTGCACACTGCGAAACAAATCTTTTAATAGCTAAGGAAATAAAAGCATTACCAGTGAGGTTAGCAATCAGTGGTTTAAACTTTGACCGCAAATACAAAGAGTGGTCTTAGAAGGTAGCCCATGCATTCAGCCCGGAGATGCTAACAGAGTGAACGGAGAACATGGTCATTGGAGCTTTCATTGGACACATTTATTTATTTTATGTAAACTCATATTTTCACATCAAATATGTATTTTAGCGTTCAGCTGTAATAAAAGCAATTTTCTCCATCACGGGTCAGAGAAAAAACTATAAAACAATAATGATATATTTTACCTTATTTATTAATTTTATCTTGCGGGAAAATAAATAAATGCTCTGATTCAAGTTCATGTTAGCTAAAACTTATCAAATATGTTGGGTATAAGACAAAAAATAATGAACAGTTGTACAATTTATTTTCAGAAATTTAAGGATTTGACTGTGTCTGTGGCCCAAATAATCATATATCCCATTCTGTCTGATTATGATGATTTCTTATTATAACAAGTACAGACACCTTTGCAAGACCACCATCTCAAGATGAACAACCTACACCTCATCTACTCTAAACCTACTCTATAATATATCTACACTGGCTGGCTGTAACACTTTGACTGGGGAACTGCGTGTTGTGTATCCATCAGTCAAGGTACTGGTGTGTGTGTATTTGTGTGTATATTCACTTGTGTGTGTGTGTGTACAGGTGTGCGTTTGCGTGTATGTATTCCTTTGTGTGAGTGTATATGTGTGTGCATGCGTGTGTTTCTGTGAGTCCTGGTATGTACTTCTGTTTGTGCCTGTGTGTTTGTGCGTCTGACTGTGAGTGTATAGGTGTGTGTATGCGTGTGTTTCTGTGAGTCCTGGTATGTACTTCTTTTTGTGCCTGTGTGTTTGTGCGTCTGCCTGTGAGTGTATAGGTGTGTGTATGTTTTTTATTCGGGCCGGGATCATTTGCAGACCTGCTGGGGGCAGGCTTTGGCTCAGCAGGTGACTCTCCCAGAGGGGGCGTGGCCTGCAATTGAGCTCAGCAGTGGAGGCGGGGCCTGAGCGCCAGCGCAGCAGAGGGGATTATCCAGAACCCGGGTCTGTCACTGTCACAATACCCTCCTCTGATTCAACGGCAGGGGCTGAGTTTACCCTCGTAACCTTCAGCTCCCGGGCCCAGCCCACTAATCCCCTTTGTGTCTGAGGGTTCCACATGCCGTCTTTATAGCACTGTGTTGATCTTTAAAAATGTATATTTTCTTAGGCTTGTGCATAAGCCAGCATTTATTTGCATCAGGATATTAATGTAGAAAGTTCAGATAATCATGTGGTAATAGCTATAACATCATGCAGCACAGCCCTTACTTGCTGTATGTCCAACACTGGGTCGTAATTGTTGAATATTTAATACTTGGTCGGTTTGAGTAGTTATTGTGGTTATACATTGTTGTCCATTCCTGTAATGTTGACTGTGCACCAGTCTGTTCTTGACCTAATTGCAGTAGCTGCACACAGTGACAGGCAAAGAAGATTCATGGAATCAAAAATGGGCGTAACTCTCATGGTCTATCAGTGACAGTGATTTGAACCAATCATCTTGTTTTGCTGTGGTGTGCAAAACAAGAGCTCCTCCTATTATAGCTCCGAAAACCTCATTCTCACATCAGCACTCCAAACACCCATATGAAAAACTTTGTACCGGAACCCATTGACAGTTTAAAGTGAACTGACAGGGACTCGTTCGGTTCCCCTCTGTCCTGCGTTAAGGTTACACTGCTTAACATTTACACCTCAAACTTGAACACAAGTATTGCATGGAAGCGCTTTTTTTTCTGTGCCTTGCAGATAAAATGTGGTAAAAAAAGAAGAGCCACAGGGATTGTTATTTTTGATTTCTCCTTCTTCTTAAGTGTAAGCATGTGTCCCTGAGGTAATTTATTGTGACTCAGCTTTTCATACTGAAGTAGCAGTGGGAGAGTGCTCTAGGTTGTTTGTGTGGTGCAGTGAGACTCATATCGCCCATAAAATGGGGCATAAAATTGTCTCAAGCCTGTCAGATCACGAAGAGGGGGGGGTGGTATGTGAAGAAAATGCCCACAGGAAAGAAACATCAGTTCCTGTACATTTTTCAAGATACAGACCATGACATTATTAAACTGGATTTTTATAATGCGGTGATTATGTACAATCTTTAGGTTGGCATTCCCCACTCCAAACATTGAACTTCACCTCATTTGTAAAAAGGTTCATTCAAGTTTTGTTGAAATAAACATTGAGTCTTTATGTTAACAATAGCCTACTTAGCCCTAAATTAAAAACAAGAATATTATTAACCTTCATGCATTTCTCAGGGCCTTAGGAATAAAATATTTTTTTTGGCTTAATCTTTTTAAAATTATGAATAAACATCATGAGTGGTATGATGCATTTGTTTAATTATTAGACTAATTTGTTATCTGTGTATTAATTAATGGCTAATTATTGGGGCCGTAATATAAAGTCTTATAAAATCAATAATAATGTGCATACAACACAAACTTACTAGTGAGAGTTCTTGAAAAATAATTGAATAATTGCTGCTAATTGTGTTTGCATTTCCTTGGTGTGGAAATGCAATCTAACCTTGTGGCCTTAGAAGAATAGCACAAGCACTGAGTTACAGACGTCCACCAGCACAGTGGTAATTTGACATAACAAGCCAACAGTATGTTCTTGATGTCATGTAAAAACATTTTCCCAGTTGATATTTTCTTGCTATGTTTTTTGTTGTTGTTCTTGTTGTTGTTAAGTTTCTTACAGTGATAGCAGCTTCTTAGTGATAGCAAAGAAAATATTGTGCACTGTGTTTATACTGAATCTGGATTTGAAAAACATATTAATTTACAGGGTTGCTCACCACAGCTTATCAGATGACTGTTGCAGAATAAGGGATTCTCTGTATGCCTCTGCAAATAGGATCTTATGACTGCCTTTCCTTCTGCTGCTTTTATTATTTCATTATTTACCCTGTATTTATTAAGAGGAAGAAAACCCATTGAGATCGACATCCTTTTTCAGAGGGAACCAGGAATGTTAATGTTATTTATATCTACCTAGTATATTTTTTAAATAAGTACAAATATTTAAACATAACATAATGTATATTTTTATATGCTGTCAGGTACACAGTCAGAGGATATGTCTCGAAAAAGAAGACCTGATAAATGTTAAATATCACACATACTGAAAGGTTTCATTAAAATTAGGTGGACATATTGTATCGTGTTCAATATGCTCTAATATCTCAATATATATATATTTTATATATATATATATATATACTGTACATATATATTCCACACAAATCACTACCCTGGCCACCATGTTTCCGGAAAGCAGTATTTTTATTTAGGCCCACAGATGCCAATGGACTCAAGGACTGGCATTGGTAACTATGACGTCTGTAACTATGGCGACTCTTCTATCCACAGCGTGTGTGTGTCTGTCCTCTGGGACGGTGGCACACAGAGGGATCTTGCCGAGACTTGCTGGAAAGTATATGTGGGCAGAATTCCCTCTGTGCCTTGGGATGGGATGCTTTACCTGTATGCACTTGCTCAGCCTGATTCCCAATTGATTCTGAAATTCCCTCCATTTCATGACGCTCGCTAGAGCACAGCCGTTTGTGCCATTTCTGGTCTGACCAGCAAAATGTTAGCATACCATCAAGGGGCAGTTTCCACTCAATACACTCTAGCCAACTTCAGGGTGTGTGTGTGTGTGTGTGGTGGTGGTGGGGGGGTGGGAGGGTGTTTGGGGGCTGATTGTTATGCCCCCACATTGTGCTGGCAAAAAAAACATAAAAATTACACATGTACACATCCTATTGATGTACCCTCTACAAACAAAAAACATTGAGTAACTTTCTGGAGTTTGTGCCAGCTTGCAGAACTAAAATGGCGTTTTCCCCCATCCCCATCGCCCCTTTATTCATTCTTAAATACCTCAGATCTCGGCTACCTTGTGAAGCTGCTGATTTACGTTGTCTGTCGGTTACTCCCAGATTCAGCAGCATCGGATAATTTCCTGTCTGGGAGAAATCGTTACTTTCATGTTAAAATAAACCTCTTCCTGCAGCCAGCAGTACTGAAAACGGTGAGCAGGAACTCTAAAGCGAATGTACCAGCACTTATCTTGTATCAATGAAAGCGAAGCACACCTGCTTCCAGTAAGTCTAGAAGCTTCTGAAAGGGGCCGGGGCATATGCTTTTTGAAAGGCAGCATCTCAGGCCGCAACCCAATCAGACCGAGGTCTGCTTTGCCTTCAACCATGAGAAGCTTTACTAGTGCTGTCCTTTTCCTTTTTAAAGTTTCTAAAAACTGTTATGAGAACCGATCGGAACCACTCACAGACACCAAAAGATAATGGGAATAAAGCGTTATTCAAGGTCGACAGAAACAGGGTCAGAGTCCAGTAAACAGTGCAATGAAGGCAAGGCAGAATCGTAGTCAGTTCCAGATCCGTCAGAGGCTGGAGAACAGAAGGGCTGGAGCAGGGCTAGGATGGGGAACGGCAGGTGGGCAGTAGGACAGGAACAGGGCTGGACAGGAACAGGAAAGACAGGCAGGAAAACAGGAACTGGATGGGTAGACACAGGACTGGAAACAAACTCGGAACAGGCAGGAGAAAGCGCTGGAAAGTTTGACACACAAGCGCACACAAAGGCGCAAGCGCACACAAGCGCAAGCGCACACAAGTGTACACAAGCGCACACAAGCATACACAAGCGCAAGCACACACAAGCGCACACAAGCGCAAGCACACACAAGTTTTCACACACAAAATAAAAGTTATTCTATTCTATTAAGTCTATTAAGTCTTTTTTATATGTACAGTATATAAAATGAGTAGCCTAATAATGAACATACTATAATTCTGTTTTACAGAAGGTCACAAAGATAATTTACAGAAGTCATAATAAGATTGTTGTTCATATCTATGAAATTACAAGAATACACAATCCATCTAATTTCTTCTCAAGGAGATATTGCATGCTATGTGTAACTGCACCATATTGCGACTTGACTCCTTATTTCTTGTTGAAAGACCCGTAAATGGTACAGCTGTAGGTCTTAAACATCCACTGCAGGTAGGCTGCTGATCACACGCAAAAGTCATACACACAGAGATGTGCGTAGGATATTCTGTGTTTCTTGCGATTTAAAAACGCCTTCCTTGTTCGACTCGCGGGTGAGGTTTCTGGAATTTAAAAAAAAATACAAAAAAGCCACAAGGCTTTGACTCGCGCCCGGGAAGAACGATATTTAGAGACGAATCTAACGCCTGCGTGTTCGCAGAAACAGCGTCTCTGATCCGGGCGGTGTAGCGAGAACGTCTCAGCTCTCCGATGAGATTATCAGAGGATGAGACGTTCCTTTTGCTTAGCGGGCATATAGATGGGAAGGCCTTTCACACGTGTATAAAGAGCTCATTCAATCCCTCGTATCCTTATTCGGATTATACTTCTTTTCATATTTGCTGCACACTAACTCTATAGCAGGATTTTTTTTTTAAGTTAGCAGGCATATGGCAGCAACAAAACTCAGCAGAGTCCTTTGTTTATCTGGTTATTGTTGCTGAACGTAATGACAGTTGTAGGCCGCAGACCAGGAGTGGAGGGGTAAATCCACCCAGGGGAGGAGAGAGAGAGAGAGAGAGAGAGAGAGAGAGAGAGAGTGAGAGTGAGCGAGAGAGAGAATGAGAGAGAGAGATGGAGAGAGGATTATGGAAATATGAATTGATTTTTCTTTCTCTCTCTCTCTTTTAATATAAACTGTGCTGCCTGCGCCAGGAGAATAAGACTCAGTGGAGAACAGACTGGAAAGCTGGCATGGGGGGGGGGGGGGGTGGGGGTGGAGGGAGGGAGGCTGCAGTGGGGGAGAACTTTGAAATATGAAGTGAAAATGACCGGCCAAAGACTCTGATGTCTTCCCGGTCATCCCCAGCTGTTGCCCGGCATACATTTGAATGGTAAAAAAGGGAACTGTTTGGAAGCGAACAGGGGACAGATGGATATCCCCCCCCCAAATCCCTTCCCAAACTTCTGAAAAAACCAAAAGAATACGGGAAATGAATTTGTCTTGGCCCGCACCCAATAAAGTCTGAACCACACATTTATTCATTTATTTATTTGGTTGTTTCACAATTTTTTTTCTTAGTTTTTTTTTTTTAACGTATTTTCAAATCTATATTGGCAGTTTAAAAAAACAAACATATTTGTAAGATAATTATATTTAATAGACTAAACCATAGGATATTCAATCAGCAATATAGTGCAGCACAGTAGCAACATATCTGGTCTGATCTGACTATATCAATATGAAAGACGTTGCACTAGTTACAGTGAATCCAACATTGAGGATTTAATATTACTATTCAGAACCTATTGAAATATGTTTATGCACCTGATGCTGTTTGTCACTCATTCCATGTGCTGCTCAACAAAAACGGCAATCTAAATCTGCTGGTGTACATTTAACACCCTAGGGTGTTTATATGAGACCACCATTTTTGCTGTGTGGGATGACATTTACACCCTCTTTTGGTTGCACGTGTCACATAGATATCCGTAGATACCTGCTGGTTATTGAACCCCCAATCAGTGCTTCTTGCAAGACTCATAAATGTATTTCGTTTCACATCTTATTGTCCCCCAGATCTCTGGAGGGCTGCACTACTTATGCACCAGGCGCGGTCGGATCGTGGGCACTCGATCGGCCAGCAGGTCTGCTCTTGCACATCGATACAGAAAGTACCGAGCTGATCGAAAACCCCCCCTTCCTGGTCAGCGCTGCAGCCAATTATGCACTGTCCTATGGGGCTACTGGCGGCAGCAAGCACTAGGAGTCATACCCGGTCTGACCATCACCGCGGGTATACGCGGTCATAACCTATCAACACGAAGGGCATGAGAACACGGGCTTGTTTCAAAAGGCTATACAGGTGAGCTTTTGCATTCTTAAGAAATAATTGCATACAAGCAGTGAAATGCTTTTAGATATTGGCTCACAGTGAAATAGGTCTTTTTCTTTCTCCATCTTTATAAGCGTAATTCGTTTTTCAAGATGAGTTGGTGGAACAAATTGAAATCTTGCTGCGAAACGCTCCAAAAACAGAAACAAAATGATCACATCTTGGCTCGCATGTCGCAACCTTTACGAACGCTTACAAAGCAGGCCCGGGGGAGACCACGCATTTTTTTTGTTTGCCTTTAAGGGTAGACCCTGGGATATGGCGTCAGACACATGTAAACGAAGCACAGATTGTGTAGTGAGCAACTGCAAAGGGTCTACTTTTAATACATTTATAAATATTCACAATTTCAATTATATTTATTATTAGTCAATCATATAGGTCTCAAATTTTGTTTGCCTTTAAGGGTAGACCCTGGGATATGATGTCAGACACATGTAAACGGAGCACAGATTGTGTAGTGAGCAACTGCAAAGGGTCTACCTTTAATACATTCATAAATATTCACACATTAAATCATATTCATTATTAGTCAATCATATAGGCTTAGAAAGTCTAGCATACTGGAAGACTATGTGATGACATTTGAGGAATAGTGCCTTTTTTTCCCAATACGTGACCTTACGGAAGGTCACAGACGGCCCTGCCTGACTGTACAACCTGGTCAAATGCCCTTGGCCTGGATAAATTGTGATGTGAAAGACATTGCGAGCTAAATGATATACTCAACGCTGAGTTTAAAGCAGTAGTGGATTGGGTCGACAAGAATAAACTAGTGCTGAACGTTGATAAAACGAAATGCATGGTGTTTGGATCTAGACATATGTTAGAAAGTGATCCTCAACTGAGCTTATCACTTGCCGGGAATACAGTGGAACAAGTAAAAGAGGCTAAGTTGCTGGGCATTATACTGGATTCTAAACTAAAGTGGACTAAATACATTGATAATATAGTAACTAAAATGGGAAGAAGCATTTCTGTAACAAGGAAATGTTCCAAGTATATAACATCAAACATCCTGAAAGAAGTGATCCAAGCGCTAGTCTTGTCACACCTTGAGTACTGCCCAGTCATTTGGTCATCTGCTACAAAGAAAGATGTGCAGAAATTGCAAACAGCGCAAAACAAGGCTGCCAGACTGGCTCTACATTGTTCGAGGTACACAAGTGTTGTAGAAATGCATAGAAATCTTTCATGGCTTCCTGTTGAGAACAGATTACATTCCCGTCTGCTTATTTTTTTCAGAAATGTTTTAATTGACAAAAAACCACAGTATTTCTCTGACCAGGTAGTATATATAAGAAATGAACATAACCACATGACTAGACAAGCCAGTTCAGGATATCTCGCTGTACACAGACACAGAACAAATCTCCTCAAATCTTCTGTAATCTATAGAGCTATCACAGGATGGAACTCACTGCCTAATAATATCACTAATATAAACACAAAACCCACTTTCAAGAAGAAATTAAAAGAACACTTAATGCAAACAAGCCTGCACTGACCCTTAGAGGCTCAAAGTATTATTTGGATAGTATGTAAGGTAACTTATATATATACTTCTTTTTACTACTTCTTTTGTTTTTGTTTGTTTGTTTGTTTGTTAGTTTTTTGTTGTTGTTGTTGATTTTAATTTTATTTTATTATGTTAGAATGACAATGTCTGTATTGTGAATGCAATTATAAGAACTATGTTCTATGAATGTAACCACAAAACTGTTTTGTTGATATGTCTTTTTCTGTCGGACCCCAGGAAGACTAGCTTTTGTCATAGCAAAAGCTAATGGGGATCCTAAAAACAATAAACAATAAACAATAAACAATACCACGGGGGTACATTACCGCCCTAAAAGCACAGGAGGTGTAAAGCATAGGTGACAAGCACGTCCGCTGGATTTGTAACTCCTCAACCGAAATACGGCTCATTAATAAAAACCTGGAACATCCAACCAAACATGTTCCCTGTTTATTTTGTTGCCAATTTAAATGCAGCAGCCATTTTGTGAGGACAGTCACAGGTTGAGAGGTGGAATAAGAGTCGAGACCCCGGGACACGCTTCACTGCTTGCGGAAGGCCAGGGAAAGTGATCCGAACAACAAGGAGCTCCAGCGATGTGACGGCCGCGATTTTGCAGTTTTAACACGGGGTGAACTCTGCGGTTCAACGAGGACTCATCTCTCTCCTCGCTGCACACCGACGGCAGTCTGGCACCTGGGATTGTCTCTGGGTTATTTGTACAGTGTTTACCAAGCAGTCTGGGGGGGGGTGTCAAGTCTCCGGGAAATGGATGCTTCCACCCTGATCTGCTGGTGTTTTAACCTCAGAGAGCATAGAGTCTTCTCTGTAGTCTGTTGCAATTTGCATAACAAATTCAAGAGGAAATGGAACAGAAACACGCTCTCACTTCTTGTACTTAATTCATCTGCTTTAAAGATGTCCACAAATCAGATATCTGCACCAGATTGCACAGTAGTTATCGGACTTGTTATCTGGCACAACAAAGACATGTTTGCTTATTTCTGTGAGATTTTTTTAATACGATGGAGAGCTGGGTAATGGCAGTTGAGCATATCTTGAAAAATGTATCCAGACAGACTGTTTATTCTGTGTACTTTTCTTCAAAACAAGCTCATAATGTTCACTTCAATGGAAGCAGCACGGCAGTGTTTATCAGCTTTAATCAGTGTATACCAGTGTGTACATATGTATTTGAAGTACTTTAACAGATTAGATGCTGGCAAAATTGCAGATTCCTATGAATTTCCACTGAAAAACCCGAAAAACATGAAAAACCAACTTAGAATAAAAGAGGACCACACAAGTCTGCAGCACACACTTTGGACTGAAGTACGGCTGTACCTAGGGTTGGAGGAATTGTGATTGCTGAGGTAATGCAGCTGAGATACTATCTGACCTAGGCTAGTCTAGCTAGCTAGCTCCAATCCAGTGGGTCATTTCAACTCTGTTAGTGTAAGCTTTATGCCTGTCAGTTTGATTCACCTTGTTCATGTATTTTTGGCTTTAGTCTAGTAGCTAGTGAAGACCTGTTGATGAACTGTCAATGTAGTGAACAACTCAACCAACACACAACATTGGAGCAATAACTGTGCACAGTTATCTATGAAAGTCATGTATATGCTAAATTAGCTTTTAAGTGGTGGAAAACCATATTTAGAAGGCATTTTAAGGCTTGTTTGCATGAACCCATTATAATGTATTTCAAAGCAGAGAGGAGCAGTTCTCTGGGTCACCAAAGCTCTGTGAAAAACAAATGTGACAAAATGATTATCTATACTGATCAGCATTGTGGAAATACCTCAGAAAAATAGGTTCAAGTAAAAAAAATGGAGGGATTTGTTCTCCTCTGCTGGACCATGGTGTGCAATGCATGCTGCGGATCCATGCGACGACGGCATGCGGCGGCGATGCAGGCCGGAGTCAAGCGGGACACCGACTCTTAAACGGGTGGAAACCCCAGTGGCCTCTTAACGCTCGGTTAATGATGTCTCTGGCTTACTGTTCCAGATCCACACAGCCTGACCTTCCTCCCTGCCCAAAGGAATACCAGTTTGCCTTCCTAAGAACAACAACTGTTCTCCATGACAGTCTTGTGAGTTCAGCTCAGACACCCTGTCTTCTTTAAGGCGGTGCATTCTCCCGCAGAGTGTACTTGTGAGCTTGCGCTTGCGAGAAATCCAACAGGGACGGATATGCAAGATGGGACCACGATTTGGATCACATTTTCACATGCATGCACGCATGTTCATGGACAGACATGCACGGGGGTCCTTTTAGGTGGCAGTTAACCTTGACATCATATCGTGCGTGTAAAATTTATCCGTGAATCTAAACAGGATGAATTTGCACATACGATTGCTTAGTGAGGCTTATAAGGTGAAAGAATAGACCATTAATAAGGTGACAGCCAGTAGTGATTTAGATGGAGAGATAGGAGCCAGACCCCACAAACACACAGAGACCCCACAAACACACAGAGACCCCACAAACACACAGAGACCCCACAAACACACAGAGACCCCACAAACACACAGAGACCCCACAAACACACAGAGACCCCACAAACACACAGAGATCCCACAAACACACAGAGACCCCACAAACACACAGATATCCCACAAACACACAGAGACCCCACAAACACACAGAGACCTCACAAACACACAGAGACCCCACAAACACACAGAGACCTCACAAACACACAAAGCCCTCACAAACACACAGAGACCTAACAAACACACAGAGACCCCACAAACACACAGAGACCCCACAAACACACAGAGACCCCACAAACACACAGAGACCCCACAAACACACAGAGACCCCACAAACACACAGAGACCTCACAAACACACAGAGACCCCACAAACACACAGAGACCTCACAAACACACAGAGACCCCACAAACACACAGAGACCCCACAAACACACAGAGACCCCACAAACACACAGAGACCCCACAAACACACAGAGACCCCACAAACACACAGAGACCCCACAAACACACAGAGACCCCACAAACACACAGAGACCCCACAAACACACAGAGACCCCACAAACACACAGAGACCCCACAAACACACAGAGACCCCACAAACACACAGAGACCTCACAAACACACAGAGACCCCACAAACACACAGAGACCTCACAAACACACAGAGACCCCACAAACACACAGAGACCCCACAAACACACAGAGACCCCACAAACACACAGAGACCCCACAAACACACAGAGACCCCACAAACACACAGAGACCTCACAAACACACAGAGACCCCACAAACACACAGAGACCCCACAAACTCCAAACAGACTTATGGAGAAGATACAAAGAGAAGATACAAACTCGTAACAGACAGAACTAAACCCAGACCATGGAGACTGTGCGGGAGTAATTATACCCACCGCTGTGCTGCCACACTATCAGAGTTCATACTCTGCTGGAGTTTTGTATGAGACTAAAAGCCTGGATTTGCCAATCCACTTTATTTTTGCCAAGATTTCCCCCCATGAAACTCAGCACTACACTGACATTGTGGAAACTGATGATTTGAAATCTACTCTACTGCAGATCTTTAGCTTTTTGTTGTTAATTCAATGGCCAGAAATGTAATCACTTTCTTACTCTCAAATTGCATTTATCTTTATTGTATAAATACTCAGTATTGATTAAGTCTGTCCACTTTGACTCTGGACACAAATATGGTTATCCTACTATATTAAAAAAATCTAATTAAGAAGGTCTCTTGGAGGAAAATAGTGTTTGACATTACTGTGTTAAAAAAAAATTTTTTGACAGAGCCGGGAGGGACCCACAATGTTCATTGTAAAATTTGATAAAATACTTTTAATCTTGGACTCATATCAACTCTGTTAGAGTAGATTTAACACTGAGAATTGTACTGTGTACCATGCTAAAAATATGCGTGGGACAACAGATGGCATGTTTATTTTTTTCTTCAAATCATCTTCTCATACTGGGCCTTAAGTCCAAAGCATCTTCGCTTCCATCAGCTCCAACGGAGGTTATGTATCGCCAGGTTACTCTAGCGGAGTGGGGAATCATCACGGGTGATTTATTGATCCTTTGTCCTCTGTGCAGGGCCAATCGAGAAAGGAGTCCATGCAGCGCAGACAGAGGAAATCTCCAAACCGGTGACAGAAACATTCGTACGTTCGAGTTCACGGTCAAGCTAACAACCTGCCGCAGTCCCATTTTTACGAGCTGTCCACCCATGTACTGTGCTTCTATTTATTTAGATAGTAAACATATGCATTGTGCAATTTCTTTTTTTAGATACACAAAGTGTGATTTTTCTTTTCCCTCTCCACGCTGTATTTGAACACATCCCCCTTTTCTAATGTGCTGCTGCATTGTCATTGTCATGCAAACTAGAGAGCCTTGAATAAATGCATATGGAATCTGCAGCATCACTGGGGTGGCTGTGCTGAGAGGAAGCCTAATTGGGCTCCGCTGCTCATCTGCAGGTTGCCAGTCCGCTCTGTCTGGGGAGCTGTTGCTATCGACTGTGGCTTTGCCACTGTAACGGGGGCCCGGGAAGCCCCCACACCCCCCTGAAAAATCTCTTTATACAGCAGTCTGTACGCCGGCTGGCTGGGTGAATTTTAAAGGGAGCAGAGGTTTAAAGACAGGGCCTCGGGGAGACTGCTGTCAGCAGGGAGAAAGGGATAAGAACACTGGTGATTGTGTTTTTTTCTTTTTTCTTCAACAGAATGAAAAATGGCACATACTGTTTTAAAAATATATTTTAGTCGTAAACCAAGGGGTTAAAACGAAAGCTAAAATGAAAAGGATGCTTTGTTTTAGTGGGGCAAATGTAACAACAACAACAACAAAATTTTGAAAATAAAATAATAATAATAATAATGAAGAGCTGCTAAAAAAAGGGTTGTTTCCACCTTGAAGCCAAAAGTTGAAAAATTATATAATTTTTTACTGTGCTTTTACAATAAAGAAACATTTTTTGGGGGGTCTGTTTATGGAGTTGTGTATTTGGTCTCTTATTGTCCAGGGAGCTCCGATCTGCTATGAACATGCTTTCCAGATAATAAATGATCCTACTGGCCATTCTCCAGACGGCTCGTGAAAGAGAGCGTGGAGTCCCTCTGGGATTTTCTGACCAAACATGGAAATATATATATATATATATATATATATATATATATAAAATGGAGGGGCTGCGATTGCGGGTCCCGGAAGAATGAAACTGCTGTCCCATTGAGTGATATCCCGGTCTCAGCGGTAAATAAATAATGCAAACTTGGTACTCACCCACAGTCCCTCAGTACTGGCCACTCTATTCCTTTGTCTTGGGAAAAAGCATTATTATTATTATTATTAATACTATTATTACTATTAATATTATCATTATTATCATTATTATTATTATTATTACTATTATCATTACTATTATTATATATTATATTTATATTGTTATTATTCATATTATTATAATATTTATAACAATAATAATAATAATAATTATTATTAGTATTATTATTAATATTATTATTACATTTTAGTATTATTATTATTATTATTGCTATTATTATTACTATTATTATCAGCCATGATAAGAACAACAAATTGTCTTCCAATTGACAATTGTCATCTTTCACTTTAGGAAAATGCCTGGGTAAAGGTTGATTTATGCTCTGTGTGTATAGCTAATTGAAGACTACTGTTCACAGTAGAGGAGACCAGGACATTTAGCCACTCAGCTAAGACTGCAATGCAAGGGGTACCGTACCACTCCAGCTTTAAGCAGAAGCAGATTGGACCATATTTAGCAGGACACAAACCATAACCTTCAGCAGCAGCCATTTAAGTCATTTGCTTTACTAAAAACTTTTAGATCTTTTTTTTTTACTCCATGAAAAAGGTTCAGTTTAAATTAAAACTTTAATAACATTTACTTTTTTTTTTTTTTCCGCTTTTACACTCAAATAACTTTTAGCTGATGTGAACCAATCCTAACAAACTTGTTATGCTTACTTGGAAGGCTGTAGATAAAAGATCCTGCAGATTGGCCACCTGGTGATGCACATGACAAAATCTGACATTTACCAGTCCAGCACCCGTGCTCCATTTGATTGAGAGATGCGAAAAATTTGAGGAACAGATTTGGCCCAAGAACCCATGAAATCAGCTCCATTATATATTTTTTGCCATTTAGAATGATCTGGAAAACACAAAAATGCGCCTTCTCCTAGATTAAGTCTAGAGGACGCGGCTAACCACATAAATTCTTAAAATGCTTGGTTTGACCTATGGTGATGAAATTTATATGTTTGAAATATTCAGAAATGGTAGAAGAATTTGAATCAAAGTCAATAAGTTAATACAACAGTTTGATTCTTAAAAATAAATAAAATGGCTCAACATCTAGGTTATAAAATTCTAAATAGGCAGTATTATTGTTTAAATTAATCTCACATTAATTTCAGATAGTTTATTACATACTCTCATTAAATGTATATAGTGAATGTCATGAAATACTGGTTTTAGCTATGTGCATTTTTTATAAATATTTTAAATATATAAAAATTAAATAAATATACTAATATTTACATAAATGCCATTTTTTTTGTTTGTTTTGTTTAGTAATCCTGTGAGAGAAATTTCTATTTTCACGCACGCACATATGAATGTCCTATAGGGGGCAATGTAGAGTAATAATGTTAGAGCATGCTGTTATGAATGTGACAAACATCTACAAAATATTCTAATAGAATACAAAGTAATGGCTAAAATGTTTTCTAATATACTGTAATATACTTGAATAAATTGAAATGGTACAACAAAATTTATATTTACTCGTTCCTCAGCAGTGCCCAACATACAAATAATGGAGCTCAGACATGTTTTTAGCTACTAACTGACGCATGCAGATACGTAACCATAATCACACCATTAAATTACTGTTGTCAATCATGTTTATTTGATTACTTTTTGATATGTGAATGTAGTTACTTAATTTGTTTTAGGATTACATAGTAAAACAGACCTAAAATGCTAATTGTAATTGAAAGTCAGTATAGGATACCTGGACTCCAAAGTTAACAATTGGCTTCCCATACACACGGCAACCTCATCCAACCTGTTAAAAGTGTGCATAATTACTCCTATACTTAAAAACATATGTTATTCATATTTATGCATGTGGGAGGCATGTGTGACCTTAATCCTTACAATTGCATCTTGTTTTTTTTATGTAAAGAACCTTGCATGCTTGTGTTAGTAATATCAAAGAGAACTACATTTTGGATCCAGAGCTCCACAGACAAATTAGCCTGACTGAAGGCTAATGATATGATATGCTAATGATATGCTGCTTACCTTTTGGCTTACCCATTGACATAAGATAAACCTCTGGTGTTAGGAAACTTTAAGTTTTGGAATTGTAAATATATATGACTGCATCCCATAAAGATAAAGCTGGCCTTATAAAATTTGAGACACTGAAGAGCTCTTGAATAGGAACTCTCCCTGACCTAAAATTTGTCACACTGGTATGTAATGGTTCTTTGTATCTAATGTCACAACAACATCTGCAGACAACAAATGTCAGCGTCCACCATTTTAAACAAAATCTGTCATGCAGCCCATTTGAAGGTTCACTTTTTGGATGCTTCAGAGTGTGAAATGGAAACTGATATAAAAACCACAATTAAAATGATCCAGAAATGAGTGTCAGGAGTTTGGAGGAAGTTCCAGACCCAACATATTGCAATGGTCCTCTTTTCTGGTCCGCACCAACATATTTTTAGCGTACTTGAAAAGCTGACAAAATGCTTTTTATTATTCTACTGGTGATTTAACCACACACACACATGCATGCACGTACGCACACACATACACACACACACACACACACACACACACGCATGCACGTACACGCACACACACACACACACATATACACATTTTATACAAATATATATGTTCATTTGACACAAAGTGTGTAATTAAATTACTGACGAAAGATAGAAATGTGTAACAACAGCTAAAATTGATAACGATAAAAGGCACAGTGGTATTATAATTATGAGTGACAGAGTGAAAAAACAATGACAAGCCAAGCTAATTAGACAAGAAAAACAATATGGACGGATATCATTAGCACAATCACAACTGTTTTCTGTGTCTGTCATTTGCGCTTCTCCCCAACTTTTTTCGGTGTGTGTCATTTCTGCAGTTATTTTAGCAGAAATGAGTCTTGGATCTCCAGGCCTGGTTATGGCACAGGCACCGGCAGATATGGCTCACCCATATGGTGTGACGCCACTTGTAAAATCCCATATGCTGCTCATGGCTGGGATCTCAGCAGGGAGGTGTCGGGAGGTGATATGCTTGAGGTCAGTCCCCTTACCTCTGGTGCTGCTTAGCCATTGTCACAGCAATCTGCCAACGTGTTCGTCTCACTGTGCTCTGACGGTCCATGAACCCAATCGCGGCTAATGATTTCAGAGGCAAATCGACACTAATGTTGACTCGGGACTGGAGCCAATGGGCCATTGCAACAAGAAGGGTTAAACCTTTTAAAGACAACTTTCGGACATCTGTATATCTGCTAAATCATACATAACATATACCAAATCATAACTGGGGATAATTAACCATAAACCAGTTACAAAAAAAGATCATTGACCATTTGTGTTTAGGCTTAACACATACACTACATTCCACAACGCAGTCCAAGGCCAGTCTTTAAAAAGATATCTTTCATATGGGAAGTTCTCTTATATTTAAGATTTATTTGTCTCCTGATAGAAAATAGCCATAAATAGCCCCCATTCTTATTTATTTTTTTGAAGAAACTTAGAATTTCATGGCTGAAGTTGCTGCTGCCATCTAGTGGTAAGAAATCTAGGGATTCATTCAGGGCCATTTGAATGTCCTATTTTAGCAAATAATTCAATTTATTTTATCCTACTCAAATAATAAATGAGTATGATTTTATATTTATACTCATAAAAAGTCAAAAATAATCTTATTGATGATGATATTGATGAAGACAATGATGCTGATGATCATGAGAGAGAAATACAACCGTTAACATGAATACTGATGAAAAGCAACAAATAAATACTACGTTGGTTATGAAAAAGATTTCTTGTTTTGGCTATTTTATTGTATGCGATTCAAAGCATGTTGTACTAGCTTATGTTGCAAAGGTAATAACTGTATTTTAGATGAGACAGGTGTTAATATAAACTACAATGATTTTGAAACAACATGACATACTGTTGGCTTACTAAAGAGTTACTTCCTGAAGTTGGGTTTGCTATAGATAGTACTCCATAATGGAAATAAATGTAAAGCAGATGTAACCTTTGGAAGAACACCCTAGAAACTATCTTTTTTCGAGTCTTCTTACTCCTTTTCAATATATAGCCTATAAGTCCTGTTGTATGTTTACATATACAGTAGTATATACACATATGTATGTACATATTATGTGTACCCTGTGCTGCTTTTCCATTTATTCATTGATTGATTAATAAAACAGCAGTTTAGAGATGAATTGAACTGCAGGTAAACTCCAGATTATACAGCTTTACAAGGTGGCCATACATTTGTCTCTCTGCTTGCAGAAATCCAGATCATGTTGACGGCTGGGTTCTGGGGACTAACGTCATCAGTAGAAACGTGAAATCTTAGCCATTTTTAATTGTCGTTTTTTTCTTCTTTTCTCTACAAATGGCAGTTTTATAAATTATCCCATCTCATTCCTCAACCTCTTTGGAATTTGGAAGAATCCCTTCATCAGGGGAGTAGACTTCAAGTGCAGGAGTAACCTTTATGTGATGAGACTGGGACAAACTAGCCCACCTGCCTGGGATATCCCCTACATCTTTGCTAGCCTCGGTTTGTACCAAATAGGGTTTGATACCTGGCCATGGGATGTGCTATTATATGGAAACACACTGTTTGAGCAGATCTGGCAACCTGACTGAGCCAATGATTCTTTAATGAATATGTTACTTTTGTTTGAAGCTCATTTTATAATTTCAGTTTTTATGTCACTCATGGTGACAACAATTTCTGACGTGACATGACGGATTTTGGAAAACCTAACCTTTTGAGTCTTTGGCTCCCAGGCCAAGAAGAGGCCTGAAAATATGGTAAATATAGCAAAAGAATGTGAATAAAGTAGGGTCATAAGTAACATAAAACTGAATGTTAGTGCAGACCTACATTATGATAATCACCCTTATCATGTTTATAATGGCAGAACTTTAAAGGGTAACAAGCAAATTACATGACAAAATTCTGATGTTTGAGAAATGAAAGAAAAACATCAAAAAATATATTTTATAAAAGTTGTAGAAATGGCATGGTAAATATAAAAAATGTTTAGAAAATGTCCCAGGAAGTGCTTTCTTGAAAAGAGCAGGATATATGTGAAAATGATGATACAAGATGCTGAAATGTAGAAATGAGAAGTAAAGTATCTGTCAGACCACATATTGCGTTGTATTTAATGAAATATCTATAGTAAGAACATCACAAAAATAGATTCATCCATTGCTCCATCTCCAATCAAAATGCCCACTGAGCAGTTTAAAAAAAAGAAATGTAAAAAAGACTAGATTTCTTTTAAAGACTACGCTGTTCATTTAGAAATTATGAAGACTAGGAATTCTGGGAAATTTACAGTGGCCTATCAGTGGACATGTGGGCTTTGCCACTCACATGATGGATTGCTGTCAAGATTCTGTCTCTTAGTCTAGCCAAGACTGCCTTTGTTTCATCTAGTTATACAGATACTGGCACATAGGAAGGGCTAATTATGCACTGCCTCTGATGCCAATTAGCAACTCCCCCTCCTCCCTGACCCACCCTTCCCCCCTCATTGAGCACTGCATTCTAATTCATTTGACATATGATGTGTAAAATACATTATGCATTTTGAGTAGTTTGCATGGCTTGCTTCGGTCATAATGAGAAATGCGTTGACTACAGAAAGGGTTTTAAGACCTCTCCCCAAAGTTCATTGTCTATTTATTCAAATATTCTGTAAATACAACATAAAAATACATAATTTAGCTTTTGTACATGCCGAACACGTGGTCCCTATTGGACTCATATTAACTCCGCTAGAACCGACTTAACGCCGAACTTTTCACTACATAACCTAATAAATTTTTAAGCATCTATATTAGTTTTTCAGATCAATTAAAAATAATGTAATATTCACCACCTAGTTTTAAAAGCTCTGTTGTCCTTTTGTGAAGGTGTTGCAATGCTTTCTATCAGATACAACTAACATACTTACATCACATTTTCTCTGTTACATGGTAAATACTATTTTGCCCCTTTTTGACTGATCACATTCAGAATTTTGGGCAGTTATTGTGGGGAATGATGTTATCATACTGCCACAGACATTTAAAATATTGACAATACATAGCTTTCTTGATTCCTTCTAGAAAGGCATTCTCCTCTAAGACTGAATAGGGTCACGAAGAGTTAATTATTAGCATTGGTATAATGTGTGCTATACACTGATAATACTGCTTCACCTCCATGAAATATGACTATCACACAGGGAGATGTTTGACATCAGTTAATTAATGAAACATTTTTATTTTATACAGTGCCATTTGCAATCTGTATTTTATAGCATACATTTTGCATGAATTTGCTGTTTTACCAAATTGCTTACACAAACAATTCCTCAATTCTCAAAGCAATTAACACAAAACTCAAGTCACAAAACCCTCACGAATCAATTGCAAAAACAAACTCGGGATTAAAAATGAATCAAACAATCTCAAAACAAAACATTGGGTTCAAAAAGAAGTCAGTCCTTCTCAAAATCCAATATTTACATCAAAATAATAAACATGTATCATATAAATAGCTCTGACAGAGCACCAATTTCTCACAGCTGAGATTATTTAAAAATGTCACCATCAGAATGTGCATGGGTTGTTATGGATGACTGTTATATATGAAAATATAAAAAACAAGTAATACACAAATATAACCACAACATATTTATTTTGTTTATTTATTTTTAGACACAAATGAAAAGGCATACACAATCCAGAACAAAATTCCACTGCTCAGGAAAATAAATATAGTACAGTGAATTACTTGAAAAATAAAATAGCAAAAGAAAATAGATACAGCAATCTGAATCAGTCTGCTATCTCTGCATCTTGCCGCTGATTCCTGTCAGGCCACAGGTTTTCATTGACATTACATGCAATGTTCTCCCTGGCCAAGGAACAGGCGTAGAAGCATCTGCTATCCTGGATTCACGCCTGACATGCATCTGCATCAATGTCTCCACTCTCCACACACCTACCCCACCGCCTGAAGAAGTCTCACTTCCTGGTGGGAATTTCCATCATACACCTTCCAACAGCGTGTAGAATATGGTGGCAAACAAATGACCGAAAAGTTTGGGTCGTCCATGAACCAATTGTGGAGCACAGCAGCCTGACGGAAATTTACCCAAATTAACAACACGCACTCTCACTGTCGTGGTGGGATGAGGAGATTGTAAAACATGTTCAGAAAAACTAGCAGATGGCATTACGGACCAAGTATGGCGTGGTGATGTAGAACCCATCGTGGCTAATGGCCGTGCACGGTGATTTCCCCCCCTCCTGTTGGCCAAGGACGTCAACATAGACACAGTAACCGATGACGTTCCCATCAACATAGACACAGAAACCGATGACGGTCCCGTCAACATACACACAGTAACCGATGATGGTCCCGTCAACATAGACACAGTAACCGATGACGGTCCTGTCAACATAGACACAGGAACCGATGACGGTCCCGTCAACATAGACACAGTAACCGATGACGTTCCCGTCAACATAGACACAGTAACCGATGATGGTCCCGTCAACATAGACACAGTAACCGATGATGATCCTCCAATATCGCCATCTCTTAGTCAGGTCAAGCCCTGCCTTATCAATGAATGAATATATACCCATTGTGTATGTTAGATACCATTTCCTTGTTAGCCAATCCAATACCATGTCAACAATGGCAGTCTCTTGCCGATGTGTCAACAAGCACTGTCTGCCACCAGCTGAAGACCTTTTTCAGTTCTCTATATCTGTATAGTTAACTGTAATCACATTGAGTACCATATTGCATACTGTATGTTACAATGCATTACTATAGAGAGCAGAAAAGTGTATTTGAGTCGTAGTTATTTATCTATTTTAATCTCGGAGAGTCTGAACAATTGAGGGTATCGTAAAACAACTCAAATTTGCCTGCACTTACCTGGTCAATCCATAGTTTAAAACTTGATAAAATCCATCTTGTATTTCATTTGATGTCATTTGTCTGGTCCAACCTCTTCCTCTTTTTCTCCCTCCACTTCTTCCTCTTCGCCTCTCTCTCTTTTTCCTCTTTTTATCTTCCCTGTGAAAACATTAGAAATTCAAGAGTTCAAGTAAAAAACTGAATTCAAGAGATCTGTGTGAAGAGTGTGAATTGCAAATTGAGTCAATACATGCAAAAATGTGCTTGTTTTGCAGGAATATTCTAAGTGTTGACACATGCTTCGCCTTCTTACAATTGTGTTCATGTTACCAGTTACAGTGTGTAAACAACTGAGAAAAAATCTAATACAACAAATACCATCTCTGAAATGACTGATTTTATTTTTAAACTAATTTCAAGTGTTCTCATTGGCACAGAAACAATTTTTTTTCAAAACAGCCCAGGATTCATGAATTTGCTTTAACTTTAATTTGTTGATGGACTAGACCATACAATTGTCACCTAAGCTTATTTGAGTAGAACCCTTAATAAGCCATATAACCTTATGCATTCATCACTTAGGCAAGACTTGTTTTGAAGGAGTTACATCTTAGGCCCCTTCATAAACAATGCATATGTTTTGCAAAAATAATAAACTCACAATACTGTATTGTAAGGGGTGAATTTTATTTTAAATATTTGTGGTGAACCAATCCATGCTTCAAACTGCAGAAATGAGGTGTGCAGTTATTTCAAATAGGGATGTTAACAATTAATCGACTATCGATTAATTGCTAATAAGAATTTAATCGATAAGATTTCAAATGAAACAATTAACTGAACAATCTGCGGTCTTGTTTCAACGGGAGTTTTTGTGTGAAATGTAATCATGGCTTAAGGTCTCCACGCGGGGGCGCCAAATTCAGCCTAGTGTAACGCTGCGTTCTCACAGCGAGCAACTGGTCGCTGAGTCGGTCAATTCTACTAGGCTGGGGGCGGGGCAAGAGCTTCCCGTTGTGTCATCCAAGTCAGCTACAATTTTTTGATAAAGAGAAACAACGGAAATAGCCTACGTATAACAAAGACATATTTGCGATGCATCCTATTCTTTATAGTTATGTCATGACACTGATAATGATGTGTTCTCGCTAGCTAGCGATAGGCTAGCCTATATCTATCTTCGTCGCGAGCTACCGATCTTTATCTATCTACGCTAGATACATAGATAGATGTATGTATAAAACTCAACATGTATTTTTTGGCTCAATGTGATATTGGTAGAACAGCTACACATATCCTTTAAGGTTATGTTATACATTGAACAGGACGTGGTAGGCTTGGACCATTATTATTAGCTGCTACTCCATTGCTGCAATTTGAGTTAAATCGGGCGGAACAATTATTCACGAAATGGTTTCGTGTCGGTTGGGGAAATATAAAGTGTGGAACTCTGATTGGCTGTTAAGGCCGATGGTCACTCAAAAGTTAAGTTGCGGGCAACATTTATAGGCCGATTTTGGTCGCTCAGTTTCCTAGTCGCTCAGGTCGCTGACCGTCGCTCAACTTCATAGAGAACGAATGGACTTCCGGCGACTGGGCGACCGAAGTTGCTGGATGTGAGAACGCAGGGTAAGCCGTGAAGTTGAGCCTACACAAGAAGATAATGAAGCGGGCAAACCTATGATGCCCATTGCAATACCTGTGGTGCTGTTTTGAAGTATAACTACTTCGTTAATGTAGCCTACCACCTGAAAAGCGTACATCCAACCGTGCTGTCAGGGCAAAGTGGATCGCAACCTACCATCACCTCAGTGTTGGCAAAGAGGGTATGTGACGATAGACGAGCGGAGGGTATTACTCAGAGCAGTGGCGGGCCGTGCATTTCACACCTAGGCCTTCAGTGATGTCCTACCAGGGGTGGCCAATTCCAGGCCTCGCGGGCCGGTGTGTATGCAGGTTTTTACTGCCACCAGTTACCACGGTTCAATCAGCTAATTAGTCATACACACAATCACCGATTCACTTGTAAATTACAGAACGATAAAATGCTACAATACACGCATTGACGCATACCGGCACAAGAACATTCATCAGCTGCTTTTCATATCGCGGATATGTAGATTAAAATATCAGATCGTGTAAACGATTGGGCTAATTCAATAATTGTTAACTGGCGGCAGCAAAAACCTGCATACACACCGGCCCGCGAGGCCTGGAATTGGCCACCTACACAGTCCTACCTGAATTATTCCACCTCTTAATACCATCATTATGACGCCATGGCTCTAGAAACTATACATTTAGACAGAAACGCAGTATAACCGGGCGTTGCATCACCTTAACATAGTCAAGTACAACAGTTATATTAATATTTCCGAAGCATTTATAATCAATAAATCCGCGTTTACAATTAAGAGTGTTAAACTACCAGCTTTAAGATCGCTTGGATACTGTCAAAACTTTAAAATAAAAGGCGCTTTTAAAGGATTAGTCGACAAAGTTTTATTAAGTCCACCAAAAGCATGTGAGCTTTAACAAGTCTGTTCGCTAAACAGCGCATTGTCGCACCCAAAGCAGTTTCATTTAAGAAACGTGACGATAAAGACACAAACTATTCATTGAAAATAAAAGAAAACAAACAAATAATTTGCATTTGTTCATAAGGATATATTTGCGACAGTGGTGAAAGTGTATTCCTAGCCTTGAATGTCCACTTTGACTCGCTAGCGTCGGGGTTGGCCGTTCTCTTCTGAGGATGTCTAGTTTTTCTTGAAAAGTTCGTCTTGAAAATGGCGTTGTAATTATATCTGCAACCAAATCGATCGCTTCTCCTCCTTCAGCCATTGTGGGTTGAAAAAAAAACAGCTTGTAGAAATCTCGTTCAAATTCAGTTTGCTAGAAGCATAGCTCTGCCTATAATAGTGCGTATCCAATCAAAAGACGTGCACGTGCTGACGTTATCGTACGCCTGCTAGCTGGCCCCGGTATCGCCAAGTCGAAATCTGATTGGTTAACACCACAGGTTTGTTTCGGTTCACTTTAAGCTACAGGCGCCCGCAATCTCGATTCTGAAGGCCTAAGGGCAGATTTCTTGGACCCTGGCAACACATTATGGCTGAAATATGATTGGATAAAAGCTCTAACATAAAGGCCAGCCCTCCAAATCTCGATCTGAGGCTGGAAGCAGCGCAACCAAGAGGAAAGCTATGAAATGAAGAGAATAGACTATGGGGAATAATTTAATACATATTTGTGGAAAAAATATATCAAAATTAAATTTATATTCTGATGATGTTTAGGCCAGCAGAGAAGGCCTTGCTGGCCCTGACGGCCCGCCACTGACTCAGAGGTTGATGGTTGAAAAGGACATGATGCCAATAAGCACCATTGACGGTGAGGGATTTCGAGAGCTAATAAACGGGCTGCGCACACGACTCGCTCCCGACCACGTAGCTTAAATGTTCTTGAATAAAAATACGTAGATCTATCTAGTATGCATATGAGGAGCCTATTCAAAACATAATAGCCTATGATTTAAGTTGACTGTTCTAGGCTACTAGTTTAACTGTCGCCTTTCCATTTCAAGAGAGATTATGTTAATGCTGCTAGCGGCTAGCGGAGCAACGGTTTCGCTTGCAACAGATGAGACGGAGCGCAATTTCTTTTCTGTTGTAGTAGCCTATACACGCCTTCATATTCTATTTTTGTTACACTAAAATAATGCCTGTTTCTCAAATGTTACAATACATTTTTGATTGAGGAATATAACATGCATTTTGTATTCTGTATATCATAAGCTATATTTAGCTTTTATGTTATCAATTAATCGACTATTGTTTGTTAAGGTTAACAACTATCGATTAAGGAAATTCCTTTAAATTTGCATCCCTAATTTCAAACATTCATTTTAAAATGCAACTATATTCACCCACAAACAGACATATGATATGAATGAAACATACACGTTAATGTTACGAGAACTGATCGGAACCAATCGCAGACACCAGAAGTAATAGGAATAGGCTTTATTCGTGGTCGACAAACACAGGTCAATGTCCAGCAAAGGGCAGGCAGAAACGTAGTCAAATCCAGGCAGGGTTCAATGTCCAGTGAACAGGACAACGCAGGATGAGTAAAAGCGAAGTTCAGGAACAGGCATTTGTCAGAACCGGAGAATATGTCAGGAGGGTGAAGGAGGGTGAAGGGTAAGAGCAGGGCTAGGACGGGGAGGGGCAGGTGGGCAAGAGGGCTGGACAGGAACAGGCAGGACAGGAGCAGAATGGACAGGCAGGAGAACAGGAACTGGATGAGTACACAGAAACTCGGAACAGGAAAGGAGCAGGCAAGAATCAAACGCTGAAAAGACTGAGACAAGCACGAATGCAGGGCACAAGGCGATCTGGCAGAAGTATCGGAGGGCTGAAATGAGAGGTGGTGACAGGTTTAACACGGGAAACATGAAACACGAGTGGATGCGATGTAGGAGAGGTGGAAGGAGAAGACAAACTACAGAGGGTCTGATTACATGGGAAATAGGGAAGGGGCAATAAATCGGGGGGTAAGCTTTTTACAGGTGGTCTGAAGGGGGAAAGCCAAACTTTTTGGACGATCATGTACTTAGGGGCAGGGCGTCGATGACGTTAGGCCTGGGATTTCATCCCGGAGACGTGTTTGAGGAGAACGGACGAGCAGCTCAGCGGTCTCCTTGGCGGAGGACAGTTTAATCAGCGCCACAAAGTGTTGGAAAAACAGTCCACAATGGTAAGGACCACGGTGTTCCCATCAGAAGCCGGCAGACCAGTGACAAAATCCACAGCGATGTGGGACCAAGGGCGATGGGGCACAGCAAGGGGTTGCAGGAGCCCACTGGGGCGAAGATTGTCCGACTTGGACCGGGCACAGGAACTGCATCCTGCCAGAAATTCGACCATCTTTTTTTTCATTTCAGGCCACCAGAACCGACGGGACAGGAGGGCCAGAGTACGGGCAGTGCCGGGGTGGCATGCCAGCTTGAAGGTGTGAGAATAGCGACCACTGGCCTTGCAAGGGTTGAGTCTTCGGGCGGAACAAAGATACTCCAGATTACGATGATCAGTCCATACAAAAAATGGGATGGAAGCCCCCTCTAGCCAGTGCCGCCACTCCTCAAAGGCCATTTTGATGGCTAATAACTCTCTGTCTCCGATGCTGTAGTTTCTCTCAGCACCCAAGAGATGATGGGAAAAGAAGGTGCAGGGGTGCATTTTATTATCCTACGCACACTGAGACTGGCTCTCACACCAGTATTAGAGGCGTCCACTTCAACCACAAACTGCCAGCTGAGGTCAGGGAGTGACAAGACAGGAGCCGAAAAAAACGTTGTTTTAACTTGAGGAAGGCTGAGCTGGCCTCCTTGGTCCAGCTGAAGAGCGTTTTGGTGGACAGGGGGCAGCCACAAAGCTGTAGTTGCGGATGAAGCGTCTGTAGAAGTTTGAAAATCCAAGGAAGCGTTGTAGTTGTTTGCGGTTGTTGAGTTCCGGCCATTCCTGGACCGCCCTCACTTTCACCGTATCCATCTCTCCTTGGCAACGACGAATCCCAGGAACTGAACTGTTGACTGATGGAACTCACACTTCTCCTCCTTGATGAATAACTTATTTCAAGAAGGCATTGAATCACTTGGCGCACATGATGAATATGTTCTTCAGGAGTGTGAGAGAATAAAAGAATGTCGTCGAGGTAAACATACAAACCGAGAGATCATGTCCCGGAGCACATTATTAACCATCGCCTGGAACACAGCTGGGGTGTTAGAGAACCCAAAAGACATAGCCAGGTATTCATAGTGCTGTTGTTGAAGGCATACTGGGTGTTGAAGGCCGTCTTCCACTCATCGCCCTCTCGGATCAGCACCAGGTGGTAGGCGTTGCGGAGGTCGAGCTTGGTAAATATGCTGCAGCCTTGCAGAGTGGAGAAAGCAGATGAAATAAAGGGTAAGGGATAACGGTTCTTGACCGTGATGTCGTTAAGTCCACGGTAGTCAATACAAGAACGTAGTGAACTGTCCTTCTTGCCCACGAAGAAGAACCCGGCTCCAGCTGAAGACGAGGAGGGGCGAATGATACCTGAAGCCAGTGACTCAGTGATGTACTTCTCCATGGCCTCTGTCTCAGGAACAGAAAGAGAATACAGGCGGCCTTTAGGTGGCAAAATTTCTGGTAGCAGGTCGATGGGGCAGTCGTAGGAGAGGTGAGGAGAAAGAGAGCTGGCTCGGGAGGGACTGAACGCCTGGTGGAGGTCGTGATATTCACTGGCCACTTTGGAGAGATTGATAACTTCCTCTTTAAAAGGGGGTCGGGCCCCCATGAAACTGGCAGCAGACCTGAGGCAGGTGAGGTGACACTTGGGGTTCCAGCCAGTAATTATTTCCCGGGACCAGTCAATTTGGGGATTGTGCTTGGTGGGCCAGTGCTAGAGTACAGAACCAAAATAACAAAAAATGTCACTGTCCAATGAATTATGGTGCTCACTGTATACACACACACATACAGTTTATGTTGAAGTGTTATTTATTGAATGTTTTTAGATGGCTGGGAGCCTTTTCAATCTTCTTCAAATGGACAAAGTAAAGTTTGTTGGAACATTTGCACAAGCAAACAAACAAATAAATTAATTCATTAATAAAGATAATATCAAAAGTGTTACATTTTAAGCATTAAAATCAGAGTCAATTACTTGGCTGTAAAACTTTCTTACTCACGTGACCAACTTAAATATGTCAGAATAATTTTGACTTATTTTTTATATACACTGTTTACTGTATGTAGGCAAGTGTGCTAGACATATATATAATATCAATGTGAGAAGTCCTTTTAATGCACATATTTGAACCTGCACGGTTATGTGAATTTTTATGCTTTTTTTTTTTTGCATGCAAAATAATTGATTGGTTATTATGGTTATTGGTGGCTCAGAGGCTTTCATACATGGTCGCACTTCTTCTCGAGTGACATGCTGTCGGCCCCCGTATCCTTTGCAATGTGAAATTTGTCATTATGTCCATTATTGTTTCTTATATGTTAATTCCAGTCTGCAGGATGCCCGTTGACCCATGTCGTAACAAAGACTCCACAATCATGTCCACTGTCAACGTCCCAGTGAAAAAAGAGATGAGTGCTTTGTGCACAATCATAATTTTTCTATCCTCATTAACAATGGTATTTTAACATTTGATAAGGTTGGTTTACTGCATATTTAGACTATTTAATAATGATTCATCTTTTTTTAAATATATTTTGACACAATTTTTGTTGTTTTGCCTCTGTACTGAAATTAATTCTGTAATATAAAATTAAACAATGAATACAAGGTTAAAGTGTAGACTATCAGCTTTAATTTAAGGGTATTATCATCCATATTGGGTGAACCATGTAGGAATTGCAGCCATTTGTATATCCTTTTGGAGGATCAAAAGTAATTGGACAGTTGGCAGCTCAGCTGTTTCTTAGCCAGCTGTGTTTTTGTGCATCATTAATTAATGCACAAGAGAGCAAACCATAGGTCTAGAGTTGATTCTAGGTGTGGAAATTGCTTTCGAAGTCTATTGCTGTTGATTACAATCATAAAGCCCAACGAAGTGTGAATGCCAGTAAAGCAGTCCATCATCGGTTGGAAATTCAGACTCAATCGATCCGAGACATAGCCAAAACATCGGGTGTGTCAAAATCAACTGTTTGATACATTGTTAAGAAGCAAGAATGCACTGGTGAACTTAGCAATAGCAAACAACCTGGTAGACCACGGAAGACCACTGCAGTGAATGACCGAAGAATACTTTCAATTGTGAAAGAAAATCAAGAACACTCTCCAGGATGTAGGCGTAGATGTGTCAAAGAGGGAAATAAAGAGAATACTGCATCAGCATGACATCAGGGTTCACTGTAAGATGTAAACCACTGGAAAGCCTCAAGAACAGAATGGCCAGGTTAGTGTCCGAAACAAACTCTTATGGACAGAGGAGATGAGTATTACCCTGTACCAAAGTGATGGACAGAGAAAAGTGTGGAGAAAGAAAGGGCCCCCTCTCATCTGTGAAGCATGGCAGAGGTGGTGTTATGGCTTGGGCATGTATGGCTGCTACTGGAACTGGCCTACTTGTCTTTATTGACGATGTGACTGCTGAGTTTTTCAGGGCCAAAAAGTGTAATGTCCTTGACTGACTAAGTCAATCACCCAACCTGAATTCAATTGCACATGCATTTCACCTTCCGAAGACACGACTGAAGGCAAAATCCCCCCAAAAGAGGAACTGCAGATTGCTGCAGTACAGACCCGGCAGAGCATCAACAGGGAAGATACCCAGCATCTGGAGATGTTTAGGGGTCACTTCAGGCAGTCATCAAATGCAAAGGATTTACAACCAAGTATTAAACATGACAAATTTATTTAAGTTTATGTTCATTTGTCCAATTACTTTTGGTCCCCCAATGTATAAAAAAGGGCTGTGAGTCCTACATGGATCACTGCTTATGGATGTGAGTACCCTTAAATTAAAGCTGACAGTCTCATATCCATAGTTTCATTTAAAATCCAATGTGCTGGAAACAACAGAAATTGTGTCACTGTCAAAATCCAAATACTTACGGAGTGTACTGTATATGTTAGCTACCATCCCATCAATAAAATACAAAAAAAAACGATGTAATCTGATAGGACCCAACATTACTCAAATGAAATGAAGGGGTAGCATGCTCATATTTTCAGTGGTTTTAATATGGTTGACATGTGTAGCTGAGAGTTTAATCTCTCATAGGGGCTTTTTATAGACTCTTTTTTATAAAATTGTAACCTCTTGGTTCCTTTTTGTTTTTAGATATCAAAAACACCCAAAAGGGAAAAGTGTTACATCAATACACGTGATTGGTGACAAAATAACTGCAGTGCAAAGCTGTAACCGGCTCTATTCTCTCAGCTCTTAGATATGAGAACATTGCTGGGAACTGTAAGATAGCTTTTGATGGAGGGCTTTAGCCTGAGAGGACACTTTCCTGCTTGCTTTCTAGTGACCGAGTGCGTGTGCATGGGGGTCTGGTCAGATGACCGTGGTTCCTGTCACAACAATCATTTTCCACTTTTTCTCTCTCTAGTTTGGAATCACAAACTGAGCTTCTTGAGTCGCTGCTGTGCTGCCCATGCACTGCGTCTGAAGAGCGTAGCGTGAACGCGCATTCATGTATTTAACATGGGCCACGCTGTAGAGACGAGTTAAAGGAGTTGGGAGTAGTAAGAATTTAATGCAGTGGTAGCTCTAGGAACGTTGCGTAGTGATAATCTGCTAACCAAGCCCACGCTCAAAACCAGCAATCCCAACAGACAGGAAAAGTGAGCTCTCAGTCTTTATTTTCATCTTTCTCCTAGACCAAAAAGAGTTCAGTAGTCAAGCCAGACCCGTCGCTATGAGCAGGCCTCGTATGGTTGGGGCCGCCGACTAAGAATGCTGTGCTCCCCCAGAAATATATCTGATCATTTTCAAATAAACCTTACCCCCCTCCCCCAACAGGGGCAGGATTTGTTAAGGTCAGCCAGGGCTTTATAGAGTTACTACTGCATCGCAATCACTGTATAGTATAAATGTACTATACTGTATACTGAATAGACTATGTTGAAATATAGAAAAATATCATCTTTCTCTGGCTTTTCCTCCAGATAATTGAAATAATTGAAACGATTCTTTTAAGATTCTTGTATGATCCATGAATGCGACTTCTCAGGTTTTCTCCTGAGAAAGAAGTGATACAACGCTGTGAAAAGAACCTTTCTTCTGGGATGTCTCGCTACAGGCACCCAGCCTGTACTTCAGAGGAAAGCCTTTACTGACAGAGCTACCTGGGCAGCTGGAGGTTAAACTTCCAACAAAGTCCCTGTGTTTCTCATTTGTTTTCTAGTACTGAAATTCATGTTCTAGTAGGTAAAACACTAAAGATTTATAAAAGGAGTGTACTATCTTGCTATGGTTAGATCATGTATTTAATTGTACTTTTTTTAGACTTAGCAGATATTCATATATATTCACTTTATCGAGTCTTCCCTGATAAATTCCCTGAAAAAAACAGACGTATTTTAAATCATCTCATAAAGAATACATGTGGATCAATTAACTGGAAACGTGATGTTCCATACTGGGTCCCTCGCCAAACGTCTGTCAAAAAGAGATTTGTTTTCTTGCCGTTTGTGGAAGAATTCTCCAGAAGTTAAGTATTTGGAATTCGGGAGGTTGAGCGGTCATGCGTTGGCGCATTGTTTTTCGCCCTTCCCGCAGGAAAACGACTTTGAATAATGCGTTGAACTCCTCGCGCTGCCGCCCGGTGCCTTAGCCAAACAGCCCTGTCAATCTTCAGCTTAGCTTGCGTCGCGAGAGCGGGCGAAAGCCTCCGTTTTGTTTGGAAGCAGAAGTGGCTGTGGCAGCTCTGGTGTCAGATAAGCCTTAGCAGGACATTGTTCACCGAATGGACACGATCACAACACACGGTTCATTGTGACGGATGGCTGGAATGTTTTCAGAGGTGCCTGTCCATCGCTGAGTCGAGGTTTCATATTTCAGTAGTTTGACCTTTTACTCAGCAGCAACAGCATTTGGGGGAAAATTGTTTAGTGGAAAGAAAAATACATTTTAAGCACAAATATTAACACGAAACACAAAAACCTAACATATGTGTGGACCCAGATTGGACCTAACCCCATTGTGCTTTGTGGGTATGTGCGAAGATAAGTAAAAAGAGAATTGTCTACAGTTGTAGAGAACAGATCTATTCCATTACATTCTGTTTCATTCCACTCCATTACACACTGCACTATTCTATCCTTACTAAGATCAAAAAATATATATTTTATTTATTTTTATTTAAGCTTTATTGAACCAGGAAGGTCAACTGAGATCTCAGTTCTGTTTTGTAGTAACGACATGGGGAATCAAAGTCATAGTCTTATTTTCATTCCAAAAGTGGGACAAAATGTGAGATCAAATAACCCCTCATAATACCATATCACATACAGCGAGCACTTTGAGTTTGAAAGCAGTGCAGACTGTCAGCTTTACTTTGAAAGTATTTTCATCCATATCGAACGAACCGTTTCAAAATTATAGAACCTTTTGTACATAGTCCCCCCCCCATCTTTGGGCATCAGAAATATTGGACAGTTTAACATAATGTTGAATAAAGTAATCAATTTTAATATTCGGTCGCATCTTTTGCATGCCAAAAGGTTCTACAACGTATCATTCCAAAAAGGTTCATCCGATATGGATGAAAATATCCTCAAATTAAAGCTGACAGTCTGGAATGCAACCTCATTGTCATTGTATCCTTTTAAACTCAAAGTGCTCGAGTACAGAACCAAAATAACAAAAAATGTGTCACTGTCCAATGAATTATGGTGCTCACTGTATGTGATATGGTATTATGAGGGGTTCTTTGATCTCACATTTTGCCCCACTTTTGGAATGAAAATAGGACTATGACTTATGGTGCTCACTGTATACTTACTACTAAACGGTGACAGAGGTAGTACATATCACAAGTTCTTTGCAGTGCATAATAGAGATAGTATTAGTATACAGTGGTACAGCTACATTAGGAGCTGTATGCATGTTTTCTGCATATACTGGTTAATGAAGTGGTACAGCAGATAGATAGCTGTAGTCTGGGGTTCATACATAGCAGCACCAATGCCATGCTGCCCTTTACACTCCTCAGTCTCTTGCCACTGGTAAAATAGCAATAATCCATCTGGACTTTCGGTTCCGAATATAGATGTTTTTAATTGTGTAGGGTCTGTGCACAGTATTACTGTTGAAATGGGCCCTTAATGTGCTTGCTTATTTTTGAAAAGATCGATATTATCTCATTTGCTATGTTATCAAGCATTAACAAATCTGCCCTATATGGCAGAGAGAGAGAGAGAGAGACAGACAGAGAGAGAGAGGTGTTAGTTAAAGAAAAGCTAGTGTGTTTTTAAAAGAGCATTACGACTGGTAACAGACTGCGCTCTTCTCGTGATGAAAAGGAGGGCATTCCAGAACCTGGGGTCCTCACAGAGAAATACCTGTCACCCTTAGTTTTTATTCAGGCGCTTGAAACACTTAGAGGAGATCTCTCTGTAGAACTAGAGCGCTCTCTCTGAGCCGTGAGCCAGGGAAAAGGCGGCAGAAGCTCAGAGACAGAGGCACGGGCGAGGTCATGCATCGATTTTTAAATCAATTCTCAAAGCAACAGGAAGCCAGTGGAGTGAGACGAGGGTTGAGGTAACGTGTGTTATCTTACCGCTCTTAGTTAACGCTCTTGCCGGTGAATTGTGAAGAGGCCGGAGCCGAGGCAGGGCGGTGACAGACAAAGCTGCTGGACGGCCTGCGATTCTGACCTTCGCTCAACCGATTTCCGCCATGATCCCAGCCATAAATCAAACCGCTTAAAAAGGTGTTGTTCTCTGGCCCTGTCGGTAGAGACTTTACCCCATAGCACAGGCTAATAAGTTAATATATCACATACACAGGGATTTCCTAGTTCCGCCTTGTAGTTTGTCAGAATTAATGTTTGTATTAATTTGCAGTGTGTATGTGGCCAGTTCCAGACCTTAAGGAACTGTTAATTAATCACAAGTTTCAGAACAAAAATAATTAAGCTTTTTTCCCCCTTTTTGATTGACATCTCAAGTTGATCTGCTTTCTTTCTAAAGTTTTCAACCCTCAGACTTCATATCATCTGAAAGTGATGCATTTCCCAAATGTCCGAAGTGTATGCTGAATTATGTTTTTTTTTTAAATGCAGAGCACAGTAAGAAAGAAAAAAAAAACACTCCCCCATGCCATCAAGTGTAATAATACTTGTTATAAAAGTAGACTTTGTAGACTAACAGGGTGATGCAATCTACTGCAAGGCTTTAAGCTGCAGCACTAACTTCAAATAAGTGGCATACTTACAGGGAATAGGCTGTCTCATTTTCTTAACTTTAGATTTTTCAGCATGGCTATGGCAGAGTGATTTGGATAGACAGAATCATTCCATAAGCAATTTTCTTTTGGGGGGGTGGGGGGTCTATGAATTCTGCTTTCGTGCAGGGACTTGAAAATTGTGATTTGCAAAATAAAATATTTATAATTCATATACCCTATAAAATCTGATGCAACAGTCAAACGCAACCAAAAATTAGCTGTCTTGCTTCATATCAATATTAGAGACAGCCCTGATCAGGTGTTCCAGTAATTTCACCAAGTTCCTGTAAATAAATGAATGGCAATGCATTAAGGTGCTCAAAACCTCCAAACCTTAACAGATGAATTGATGTTTGTATCACAGAGTAAGAAATTCTTGTTAACAGGATTAAATATTAAAAATGTAACTTTGCGCAGTGAGAAAAAGTTCATTTTTCCTGTGGTCTGTCCGGAAAATGAATGCTAGTTTCAGTAGCCTATTCTTCTCCCATTCCAATGTGTGTGCGTGAATGAGTGAGTGAGTGAGTGTGTGTGTGTGTGAGTGTGTGTGCGTGTGAGTGAGTGAGTGTGTGTGAGTGAGTGAATGTGTGAGTGAGTGAGTGAGTGAGTGAGTATGTACTTGCGCCAGCAGCTGTTGGAATAATGGTGAGTATTGTGTACATGCTGTACACCATCTGAATCTTTGGCCATAATGAACTCTTGGTGCCCATCCTCCACATCATGGCCCATCTTTGCATTAAAACCAAAGGAATTGTATACTGGTGCTTCAGCAGATTGCAGTACCATTTGTTGTGAATGGAGGAAAGGAGGGGATAAAAGCTGTGTGTTTGGAATCATGGCTCATTCTGACAGGAACCGCCTCACCGTTGCTGTCAGTTGTACACTAACAAGAGCTGATCCTTTGTTGCCCGTAGTGGCAGCCATTAGAGGATGCAGATACTTTTGTCAGTAAAGAATCCCAACCCAGTGTGTCCCAATATATTACACCGCTGGACTAATGTAAATGTCAGCCCACACCACCTTGTTTGTGTTAAAGGGATCGCAAACCCTGCTGAAAAAGTGCTTCTCTTTATTTGACATTACTCCTCGTTATTAAAATAATTATACACAAAGATTGCAGCCTTTAAAAACGTCTACAGCTTTTTAAAAAATTAAGATTAAATAGTGTCACTTTCTGCCGACTATGCAGTTCTCAGGAATGGGTGGGCGTTAAAGCTAGTTTAATATTCAGGCCACGCCCAAGAGCCTCTAGGCAAGTTCTGTGCAGACTCGGAAATGCAAACACCATTTAGCAAAACAAACGATAGCTAAATAGCCTAAAAGTTAAAGTGCGTGGTGCAAGTTGCAACCGTACCATATGTTTGAGCCACTGAACTAAAGAAGATCCGTTCACGTTCACATAATAATACTAACGTTAAGCTCAGAGACCACGACTTTCAAATAGTAACGTTGCGTAAGAAAGTTGTTTACTGTTGTTGCCTGCTGCAACCATAGATATATACAGTATATATACGTAGATGCCGCATTCTCCGCTGTGGCATGTTGCAGCGATACGTCTGCACGGCCAACATATTGAGGCAGGCAAGATCCGCTTCTAAATGTACGGGCGTTTATGGAGAGATGCAGACTTCCTCTGATACAATCTACTAGAACTCGCTTAATTCTTAACCAATTTTTGTGAGGTTTGGCTTGTTATAAACGTGAGCAATTCCTACATAACATTTGATTTCTAAGAACAGCTATTTGTAAAATGTCCTTTTAGCTATTGTACATCAGTTGTCAAAATGTTGTCAGAGCTGATTGTTATTGCTTGTAGCTGCTAATAAAACAATTTGAGACCGCGCGGTTCTTATAAACTTATTCGGTTGATAGCTCTGATTATTATAACCTTATTAGGTTATAGCTGCACATCTTGGACATTGTAGCTACTAGTTTTAATACATTGAGATATAATACACCACTTATTAAAAACACTCATTTACATTGCCAGCTGTGGTAACCGCATCATATTCATCATGATATTGTACACTATGCTGTGTACTGCACACAGTTAATCTTGTTCGCTAGCTTGGGATGCAGATGCAAAAGTGTCCTCTGATATTTACTGCGAGTGCAAAACTTTGTGACGTATCCTACATTGCATGTTATTTAATCACGTTATGATATTTTCAGTTCTTCCGGACCATTATTAAAATTCAATAACATAAATCTGAAAGCACCCATATGACATAAATTGTATTCTTTCTTTTATTTTTTTCAAATAATTTCATTCACCACTTAATCCCAATATTCAAATACATGAATACAATGTTCCCACATACAGTGCAGTCCGTATTTGTACAGTGACTCATTTTATGTTGCTTTGGCTCTGTAACGTTACTCCAAAATCATTTCGCCTGGCATATTACCTAGGTTCTTCTGTCTGGATCCTAGAGAAACCTGTGACAAAAACGACGGCAAAGCACCGTTCTTAGAAATATCAAAATTGATTGTGGAATGTTTGCAACCTTTATAAGAATCCGCTTCATGATTCCACTTTGTGATGTTTTTACACACAATTCACATTTGAATGTCGCAATTTAAACAGTGTGCCATAGGCCCTGAAGGGTTTGGAGAGGGCCAACAGATATCTTGCATACATGAACATTATCACTAATAATTGCCCCACAGCAATTGTACCATGCAACAAGAGAGCCTGCACATGTGACGCAAGGCACCAATTAATGTTAATTAATGCTTAACAGTTGTGATGCCGGAGCCATTAACCTCAATGCTGGTAAAAATCCAAACCCACGTCTTGCGCTAAACAAAATAAGACGCATAAAAAAGCGAGCTGCAGCGACGAGGTAGGCAGACAGATGTATGCCCTGGTGTTCAGTCGGGGATTTGCGGGGCTTTCTGTTAAACTCGTCCAGCTCGCCGGTCAATTGTGACATCCCGCGTGTCAGTGAGCCGGGTCTCTCGGCGGTTGGAGCCGCGGTTTCACACATTACAGAGGCTCCGATTGTCGAACATGTGGGTCCCCTGGCGTCACCTCGGCTCGCTGTCTCGTGTTTCATTCCTTGGCAATCTTCCCTAATGATATCCCAGAGGAATCCTCGAGCCTCTGTTCTTTTTCCATATTTAATCACGTTATTTTAATCTGCGCGATGGGTGCACACGGGAGCACGCGGGCCCATACGGCTGTTTGGGGATGAGGAGGTAGCACCAACGAATATATTTATGTAACAGCGAATATGCTTTTGTCCCATTAGGGAGACTGGGACTGGTTGTAACACTTTTTATTAGGCCTATATGCAATATTAAGGAAACTGACCACTTTATACTTTTTAACCCTCTGTTCTTCCTTAAAGGAAAGGGTTACATGAAGTAAAAATAATGAATGTTTATATACAGATTTTAAGTGAGTGAAAGGACAGCGACCCATGCGCATGAATAAGTTACTACTACTGTAGTTGGTTTTACAATGGAAATGCATACATCGTATACAGCTAGTGCAGTACTGTATAAACATACTATTTTAATCACAAATCAGATTAAATATATAGTATTACCCATATTTAAAGTCTTAAATAATAAGTGTAATAAACTGCCAAATGACAAACATTTGAATTGTAGAAAAAAAGAACAGGCTCTTCCAAACAGTATAAAATAGGCCCAAATATGTAAACAACAAACACAAAACCTTTGATTTCATATGGCAAGCTGTCTCAAATAGTTTTGATATAGCAGTTAAAAAAACACTGCAGTGGCAAACAGCCTGAACAATTATACAACTTTTATCAGCTTTAAAATCCTGTCATCCTGTTATTTCTATTTAATCCAGTTTTTTCTCCTCATAAAGCTTTTGAAATTATCAGCAGGTTTTTACACTGATTTAGCAGACTCATTGGTCATAGCTCATAAATTGGCATGAAGCACTTTGCCCTAGGCCATAGACTACGCCCAGTATGAGTTTCCATGGCGATCCTCCACCACGCACACATCATACATGTGCCTTTTCTTCAGTAGTGGGAGTCAGCGTGAGCCTAAGCTGCTTGCCATGGCTTCGCTGTAGGTTGCTGGCCATGCCTACTCTGTTGTTTAATTTTAATTTTACCACATGTAACCCCTTTTTAAGGCCCATTTTTGTCTAGGCAGATAGGGCGTTACTCTTAAAATGTCATTAAGCCTGGTGCCTCCACTCAGGAAGTAACATACTATTATTTCAAGCAGTATGACAGTGCACTCACCATGAAATATCATAAAAGAAGATCTTCTGTAACTGTCATGTGCTTATTTCAACAAATACTACTCGGTATTAAAAGTGTAAAAGTGGCTTTTACTCATGGACGGTGCTACACCGGGGCAAGGGTGGGCTATAGCCCCGTCACAAATCTGCTTAGCCCCGGTTTAGCCCCCCCAGACATTTTAATACAATTTGTATAATTATAATAAAGAGCTATATAATAGTGAGCTCACGCAAATGACAAAATAACATAAACTGATTTCTAACGTTAGCGAACCAATGTTTCCCATAGCATACAATGCATCAGGCCTATAGTGTCAGGGGTAGTGTGGGAACGAAGGACCAGACGCGACAGTAGGGGTTCAAAAAGTGCTCGACTGAACACCAAAAAGCGGAGGGGAAAACCCGCAAACAGGGAATGATAATAGTACAATAAACTAATAACTCTCTTCACAAAGAGAGATACCACTACCAACTCAAAGCGACCCGAATAGGGCGAAAAACTCTTAACTAGATATTAATACAAACAACAAAGAAAAACCCTATAGCTCACAACGAGGGAGCCGAAAAACATAAACAAGAGGTAACAGAGACGGCGAAGACAATCTGTCATAGACAGGGGACAGAGGTGAAAAAAAGAGACAGGATAGAAACGAATAACCTAATCTAAGTTTCTAACAAACTCTAAAACACACGCAACAAGTCCCGTGGAACCACAACAAGTTGAGGTGATACGGTCGAAGCAAAATGTTCGGAACCACACCGTAAGTTACCGGCTTTCCTTCTCAAAAAGATTGGCAATATGGAAGCGTCTAACAACGGTGACGCGAGGTATAAATAATGACAGGAAACATGGAACAGGTGAACACACTGAGCGAAAACCCAAATACACGAAACGGACAAGGAAAACCAAGAGAAGAGACGCTCCCCAGGGAAGTGGTCAATGAGAGAAGAGCAGGCTGAGAAACCATAACATATAGAGTTTGCCGCCCCCTCAAAAAATATAAAATGGAAACGTCGTAATTGTTTGAAAAGTAATTTAGGCTACTATCATTTAAAAATCAATAGAAAATTGTGTTTGAGTAAGCTCTCCATTTTGTGATTCGTTTTCGGAAATGATCAACTAGCCTATTCAACAGATTTGTGGAGTGTGTGAACTTCCCTAGTCTATGATAACCAAATCCAAGTGTAAAAATACAGTGTTTTTATTGGCGGTAGACTAATATTACAGTTGGCTGCATGCTTGGCCACGCACTGGTGAGGAGTAGATTTGGAAAGCGAATACCTACCTACATTAGCTAAATCTAATAATCTTCCATCTTCGTATTATTCAGCTAATAAGAGGAGCTCCAAAAAATGATCAGGTAACAGATCTCATCTTTCTTCCATGTAAATGTATAAGCTAAATGAGATGGGGAAGAATGGTGACCGTGGAAGCTGTTCTGATAATACAGAAACCAACGCAAACGTTACGGTGCAGTTTTATGAAACACGCCTAGAAGCGTAACTAGTAAGTAAAGTTTGCGATAGAAAATTTAACTCGTAAATATCCCAATCACAGATTAACAACAATATTTTAGCCTTTTTTTTTTGACATAACGTTCAACTTTAAACGGATAATTTATCCTCTCTTCTCACATCCTTTTTCATAATTTTCCGGTGTCTTATTTTCTTTGATGTCTGATATTTTTAACCACTCATATTGATGAAAGTTACATTTCAATTTACAGAATTATACAATTCTGACTGTTGTATGGATGCCCTGCCACGCGTGCATGCAGCACGCAGGCAGTGAAGAGAGGCAGGGCAGGAAGGTAACTGCTAACTGTAGAACCCCCTATTATTGACCTAGCCCGCCCTTAGCCCAGGGAGAGACCAGCCCGCCCTTAGCCCAGGGAGAGACCAGCCCGCCCTTAGCCCAGGGAGAGACCAGCCCGCCCTTAGCCCAGGGAGAGACCAGCCCGCCCTTAGCCCGCCCTTAGCCCAGGGAGAGAAAAGTTCCTGGAGCCGTCACTGCTTTTACTCGATTATTAAGAGACTGCTTGCATAACAATGATAATATTTTTTACTGAATATCTTATATTTCTCCATCAACTATTTACTGGGGCGGATTTATGCACAGACTTTGCTGGGCTATAGCTGCTAGGGGGCCCAGAAAATATTGGGGGAAAACTTATTAATATGACTTTTATTTAATATAAGTGAGCCTCCTAACATGAGTTAACACATAAAATCAATCGAGGGGTGAGCAGCCGTCTGCCTCCTGGGCGTATGTGTTTATATGGTCGAGTGCCATGTCGCTTTTATAAAACGGTGTCTATATCCCAGCTAGCCTATGGATCTGGGTCGATTCCAGCTGAGTGTCGACAGCGACAGTTTTCTGGGCTGATTTCGGCCAACCTTCGGCAAAGTTACCTGATTCTAAACTGCGGCCAGGCTGTGGCTAGCTGTACTTGGGCCAATTCTGGTTTGCGGTGTTTGGTTCAGATCTGGCAAACGTGAATCTGGTCATTTCTGGTTACTGTTCGGCACTTTGTGAAAACTGGCAACAATTAAACATTTTCCTATTAAACATTTGTGTTGGCCTATGAGCTTTCTTATGTTTGATCCATCTTTTCATCAATCAGCAGCCAAGTGATCTTAAAGTTATATAGCTAATTTGTATTTATTCAAAAAAATCAAAGATTGCCTTGCCTCTAAACAGCCGTATTTTTAAGCACTTATTTTGTTCTTTTGGAGCAATATTGATTCAAAGTTTCAAAGGGATTGAATATGTGCACTCCTGCTAAGAGGGTTCATTTCACGCCAGAGGTGCATCCTACAGCACAACTCCAGCAGTCACACTTGGTCATTAGGTAAACAAATAACTAAATGACAGTTATAACAGTGTCATTCTGAGCAGATCAGTGACCGATCGCAAGGCTAACTAATAAACTGCACGTGAAACAGTCTGTCAGTTGGGTAAGTATTGGCTAAGATCATATTATTTAATGTGAAGTTGCCACTCAAAGGCTGTGTCTTTAATAGTCATAATCGTTTCCAAACAATTAGCCAGTATTAGGCACCAGCTTTTTTCCTAGTTAATAAACAGAAAAATAATCTAAATAAAGGTTGCCTGTGAAGAGAGCCACGCTCAGGACTTTGAAGTTTTACCATCCCCTATATTTTTGTTGCCTTGGGGCAACTGCTAGTGCCCTGAATTAGTTATGATGCTTGCAGTGGTGTTTCTAATTTTCACAGTGACCCTATATCATAACTGTTTGGGTTTCCGCTTGGTTTATGAGAGGTTTATAATCAATTAAGATTTTACACCAGCCAATCACAATTTGGCACTGATCCATTGTGTTGTAATGCGCTGTTCCTTAATCTCACTCAGTTCTAGATAGCTTTTTTTCCGATACATTTTTGGTGTAGAATACACATAATGGACATTAATTTTATACTTGGAGCCTGCAGGATGGAAAAGAAAGTTTTCAAGCCTCATTGCAGCAGTGTGACGGCTTGGCCCGGTGCTGTGGATGCACATCTGAATTCAATCTCCCTGACAGCAGTGGCACTAATTGTATTTATCATGAATAACATTAGTGACAGAACCACTATCTGGGTGCATGCAATTAGATAGACTCTCAGCATGTGAATCTCCACAGTTTCAACTGTCACTCCATGACATTCTAGACTCTTCCTCAAGCCTCCACTCCTCCAACACATCACAGAAAATAACTGTTGATTGAATGACATGGGCAATGCATTCTTAAAGTTTGACAATGGGTGATGGGTCATGCAGTCAATTATTATCTAAAGCAAATTATTGTCTGGTTGAATATCTTTACATATTATTGCCCTGAATCATTCATTCCGGTGGCAGTGTAGTATAATGGTTAAGGAGCTGGACTTGTAACTGAAAGGTTGCAGGTTCGATTCCCAGGAAGGACACTGCGGTTGTACCCTTGAGCTAGGTACTTGACCTGAATTGCTTCAGTATATATCCAGCTGTATGAATGGATAAATGAAATAAGAAGTTGTGTAAGTCGCTCTGCATAGGAGCGCCTGCTAAATGCCTGTAATGTAATGTAATTCCTGTAGTGAATTTAATAGTAATTCCACCCTTACTTTAAAACGGGCTGGCCAGCGGAGGTTGGGCTCTCTAGCCAGGTTCCTCTCAAAATTTCTTCCCTTTTGGCACCGTTCGAGTGTTTTTCTTCCGACTATGGATTTTTACCTTGTTTGCTCTTTGGCGGTTCAGGCCTAGTTCTTGTCCAGTTTTCCTTCTGTTTCTCTGTAAATCATCTTCGGGACAGTTTTCTGCAAAAAGCGCGATACAAATAAAAAATTATTGTTAATAAAAATAAAAATAATAAAAGGTCTATGAAAATGTATGATTATAAACAAATTTAGCATTTTGCCATTCTGCTATTTTGCTTAGGCAGTATATGGATAAGGTGGTTGAAAATGCAATGACTACTGAACTATTTACACAAACAAATCCACACCTTAAGTAAGAACCACAGTAAAAGACTAACAAGAAGCTTTTGTTATCTCCAAAATGACATAAATATTATTTTAAAAATCCACGTTGATGTCGAACGCTCCGTGCCTTTAGAAGGGATGAAGATGAATTATTGAACAAAGAACTACTCCCATATCCACTCTCTTCTGCTATCTGGTGTAATTTAGGGACATGCAACGGTGTCATGAAGGAAACTGATGGGGTGGTCCGGTCCAATGTCACCAAGGAATCAATCTGACAGGGGTTCCAAACCTTTTCATCTCAAGGAGACATAGAATCAGCCTGCTCTGGATGAGGACCCCCATCTCAATGAAATTAATGAATTCATCCAATGGTCACTACAGTTTGTCATGCAGTGTTAACTTAACACATTAGTATGGAAGGATATGGCAAATGATAAGCCATATTCTATGGATCCATATCAGACATGTTTAGTGCAATATAAATATGTTATACATTGCAATAATCATAATGTTAAATACAGTGCAAATAAAGTGTTAGGACAGTGACACATTTTTTGTTGTTTTGGCTCTGTACTCCAGCACATTATATTTGAAATGGAACAGTGACTATGAGGTTAAAGCGCAGACTTTCAGCTTTAAATTAAGGTTTTTTACATCCATATCAGGTGAACCGTGTAGCAATTGTAGCCATTTTTACACATACCCCCCCCCCCCCCCCCCCCATTTTAGTGCACCAAAAGTAATTGCACAAATTAACATAAACTTAAATAAGTCATTCATTTTTGGTTGCATATCCTTTGCATGCCATGACTTCCTGATGTTTGTGACCCAACAACATAAAAAGACTCTTGATATCTTATTTTCAGGTACTCTGACAAGTGATACTATAACCTTCTGCATTTGAATGGAACTCTATGGGAATTGGGGGGGGTGGGACTAGATTAAGCTGTAAATAACACATGGTTGGAGAAATGGCTCTAAGTCATCAAGGGTCTGAGGTTTCAAACGAGCCTCAAACCATGACTGCTGCCAGATATGCAATAGATATGGATGGATCATTTTACGGGTTGTTTCTCCTGACTGATTTTTCTATGAGTTCAATAGGAAAATGAATCAGGAGAAACAACCCTTAAAGTGATCCATCCACATCGACTTCATTTAAGTTTATGTTTATTTGTCCAATTCTGTTTGGTGTCTTAAAATGCGGGGACTATGTGTAAAATGGCTACAATTGCTACACGGTTCACCCAGTATAGATTTAAAATAACCCCAAATTAAAGCTGAAAGTTTGAACTTTAACCTCCTAGTCACTGCTCCATTTCAAATCCAATGTGCTGGAGTACAGAGCCAAAACAACAAAAAATGTGTCACTGTTCTAATACTTTTGGAGTGCACCGTACGTATGTATAGGCCTGTTCACACTGTCCTTAGCCCCGGGCTAAGAGCTTCCTTAGCCACAGGCTAAGAGAGATTTTAGCCCAGGGCTAAGCAAGTGTTCACACTTGCACATTCTAAAGTAGGCTAGCACCAACCTTAGCCTTGGGCTATCTGACCATGCTTCGGAGCAGGGTTTTTTCGGGGTTAGCCCCAGAAATCTCCCCAAACACAGTGCCAAAATAGCCAGTGTGAAACAGGGTCAGTGGCAACAATTGTGGCAATGCATAGAATTCTCACTGTCCAACCCAATAGTGTGGAACGGATGTTAGTGGAACCGTGAGAATCCTTAACCCAGGGCTAACGCTTAGCCCAGGGCTAACTACAGTGCAGTGTGAAAAGGCCTTATGTGTTAACTAGTTTTTTTGTTATCATGGTTTGTTTTATAAGAAAGTTTAAAATGTAATTTATGAAATAGAGAAATGTATACAAATTGTTAGAGGAAGTGTACTTTTTGCCATTTTAATGAGGACCCATTGGGACTCCTTTGCGGACACCCAGGAGCCCCTTGGCCGCTGTTTAGGAGCTCTTGCTGTAAACAAGGTGGGTGGTGGAGGTGGTGACTCAAACTCAAACCAGCAATTTGCATAACTGCCACTGAGGAGACTTTGAGACTCACTCCTCATATGTATTTCCAAACAACATTATTCTATAGCACAGTGCCCACATCCCTGATTGTTTTGTTTGGAAGATTACCCCCTACTGGCCCAACAACAGCACTGCAGAGCAGTGAAAAAAGTGCCTTGCAGTAAAAATAAATCGCAGCTGGCTGCAGTCGTTTGGGAGAAGAGTGTTTTCCGTATTGACAGAGGATGCTTCCACGACGGGACAGGTCAAGGGAAATAATTGGGCATACAAAAATGGAAGAAATAAAAAATATGAAATAAGAAAAAAGGGTCAGAGCAATTAGAGTAAGTGAAGGCTTCCTTATCTGGAATTTTAGCTGGGAGATAATTTTTAAAAAATGAAGCACAAAAGCACATACTGGTGGGTCTCCCTGTAGGAATGTAGCAGACTTTACATTGAGGCAAGTACATAGAAGGAAGAAGAACGGGGCCAATTATCGTCTCTGGCTCCCCTGCCACCTGCCAACACCCCCCCCCATCCCCCCAATAATTAACGGCCTGACGATGACGGTCAGCGGAACGGCAGAAAGCAGTCCTGCTGTCGGGGTCAGAAATATCTGTCTTTTTCATCTCCTCTTTAAAAATTCAGGAGTTTATTCATTTATGTTTTAATTGGCTCTGTCTGTCTCAGTGTGGACCCCTGGTACGTATTTGTTTTCGCTCGCTCTACCATTTGGACACAAGACCACAATGCCAGCTCCTCCCAAGCAGAAAAGAGAGAGAGAGAGAGAGAAAGACAAAGAGTGAGATAAAGAGAGAGAGAGAGATGGCATAAATGCTAATGAAATTGAAATTAATTGTTTTTTGTTGATCGAGTGCCATTAATTATGATGCACTGTTAGGGATTTAATTCATACTTACCTCACATACACTATGATGGAACACACACACACACACACACACACAGTACTGACACACTTTATGGCCTGAAACCCTCATACCTCACATGCACTATGATGGAACACACACACACACAGTACTGACACACTTTACGACATGAAACCCTCATACCTCACATACACTATGGTGGAACACACACACACAGTACTGACACACACAAACACAGTACTGACACACTTTATGGCCTGAAACCCCCCATCACTCTGCTGCCAGAAATACAGTAGATATGGATGGATAACCTGAAGGGTTTCTTCTCCTGACTTATTTTTCCATGGAGTTCAATAGGAAAATCTGTCAGGAGAAACAACCCTTAAAGTGATCCTTCCATATCTACTGTATTTCTGGCAGCAGAGTGATGGTTAAAGGCTTGTTTAATACATCAGACCCTTGATGACTTAGCCACTTAGCCAACCATGTGTTCTATACTGTTCCAGTGTAATTTACAGCTAAATCTTGTCTCACCCCCCAATTCCCATAGAGATCCATTCAAATGCAGAGCTGTTATAGTATCGCTTGTAAGAGTACCAGCAAATAAGATATCAAGAGCCTTTTGATGTTGTTGGGTCACAGACATCATAAAGTCATGGCATGCAAAGGATATGCAACCAAATATAAAAAATATGGCTTTTCTACCAAATATTAAATACATTTAATTTAGCGTGTTCAATACTTTTTTCCTGTGTCATTTCACATAACTTTTTTAAATAATTGGAACGTTACAATTTCTTTAGCTGTGTAGTTTTATTGAGTTAATACCAATGTCTGGTCAAAATCTCATGTGAATAGCTACATTGGAAATATGTTTGATAATAAAATTGTTGACGTGTCCAATACTTATTTCCCCCATTGTATATATATACACACAGTGCACTCCACTATTATTAGCACCCCTGGTAAAGATGAGTAAAAAAGGGTTATAAAAAAATTCACCGTTTGGTGAATTAGCTTAATCTCACACTGAAAAAAATCCAACCGTTAATTGAGGTAAATTTATTCTGAGAAAAAAAAATCCCTCATCAAGAAATAATTATTTTTAACAAAACCATGTGTGCCACAATTATTTTGATTTAGATTTGCACTAGACCACTAGTGGTAGTAGATTATGCATTTAATCCCTAGTGACACCTCATGCTAGTCTTATTACCCAATAAACTATGCCAAAAAAAATCATAATCAATAATTTACAATAAGTACATTTTTGGCTGGCCTCTCAATGGATTTTAATTGATAAAAGTTGACTAATTTAAGGCGAAGACAATTCCAAGTTACCTGCTAGCGCCCCATAAACAGAGATACAAATATTTTTTAAATAAATTATTTTGGAATATTAGAATTTTTCCAGTAAAGTAAACTCACTTAACAGACAAAATTGTGTTAGAAATTAAAAAAGGTAACATTAATTTATATTATTTTATTATAGAAACCATACTGTTGTAATTGGAAAACAGGGTCGTCATTGGTTTGTGCATATTAGTGTGCAATGGATCCCAAGGGAATGAATAAAGGAGGATTTCCTTGTTAAGCAAATTCAGCAATTTCCTGGCAGACCTGAAGTAGTTTCCTTAAGAGAGTTCACATGTTGACTGGAGCTAAAGCTCTGTGATTGGTGTAATTGTTCATTTGGGAAGCTTTGGTTCCATGTGGTCTATATTACTGAGACAGTTTGGCCACTGGGTATTGTGTTTAAAAGGGTGAGGGGTCACAGTTGTCCTGAATTATCTGTCCCTTTTTTATAGCAGGATCCAATGCCTTGTTTTGCATTGTCCCCCACTTAATGGCCATTTTTGCAAAAGTCACACATAATTATTTAGATTTATTGACTGTTAGCCGTGCTACTGCAAGAGTTGTGATTACTGGCATAAGCATGAAATTAAGTTGCAAAATTTGAAAGCCATTAGGAAGTTTGTTTTATTGGAATGCTCTCCATTGCTCTCTGATGATTGTGAATTTCCTAAGAACACGTATCTATTAATCACTGGGATGCATTACAACACGTGTAAACAGTGTGATGGCATTAATTATTGCTTGACAGAAATATTGCATTTTGTAAAGCCATTCATAATGTTTACTGAACAAACTGATTAAGGGTTCCATTCGACATTTTCATAGCACACTGTATTATCACCTTTGATGAAATAACTTTGGAAAGCAGGTAGAACCACAGCGTAAATCCTAGTGCAATACGGACGGCTCTCCTTCACGCTGAAAAGAAGGGGTCACCAAAGGTCATTGTACACGTGAGCTAACAAGCCTGCAGCTCATCAAAAGAATTCTTTAGATTCTCAAAGATCTAACTTTAATTCAGTTTAATTCTTTGTAGTTTTTTAAATTATGTCCCAATGGCCTTTCCCCTGAATGAAATTTGACCGAAACTACAATTGCACGCAAGTAGTAAGGACTATTATTCGAGGGGTTCATACACACTGCTATACTCCACTGAAATATGACTGACAACATGAGTCATTTTGATGAAACAGTCGCTGCCAGTGAATACATTTATTTGAATGATGGCTGTAGCATGGTGAGGTACACCGTGTGTATCTGCCACACCACTGTGCAGCTTTATCACCATTTGTTTTCCGTGAGAAAGATAATTTCTGAATTTTGGTAATTTATTGTGCGCAGCAATGTACAGCATCATTCAGAACATCTTTGCAGTAACTGTTGTGCTCTGGAGCTGCCACCAGCATACAATGTCCTTCATTCGTTGCCAGTTTACAGAATGGTATTATAGGACAAGTATTGCCATTTTAAGGGCCGACCGTGGTGCACCTGCTAATTATCTCTGGCTGGCGAGCTAAATGGGGATCTGTTTTTCAGTGTGACCTTTGACCCCGGACACACTTCGAGACTCGTCTGTGAGTTAATGGCAAGGACATTTATCGAGGCACCGTCTTTGACCTCTGCAGTCCCAACAAAAGGGATGGTGGCCTTTTTTTTTATTTTTTAAAACAACAACTCTGAAGTCTTCTCCACTTGACACAGAAAAGATCAGAGCTGTGGGGTGAATGCCCTTAGCGATATGGCTTTCACTGCGGAGATTAGAGTTCTGAGCATAGCGCGGGTCTAATTGGACCCAGTGGGGGGGGTAAGACACTTTGTTCTTGATCAGATCATCGTGGCTGTGTCACGCGAAAAAATGCCACCACCAACTAGATCCATCACCCGTAGAGCCAAGCATCTCTCCCTGATACACATTGTTGAAAGCATAGCAGTTAATTAGCTTGACGGTTGCAGTTATGTACATGCCATTAAAAACATCAACAAACACCCCACCCCCCCGCAATAATTATTAATTTTATGTTAATCTGCATTACTTTTCATTTTGTGATCGCCAACTCGTCTGATAAACTGAAACAATACAGCCTTTTTTTGATCACATTGGACAGTCATGCATTTCCTTATATAAAACTGCATTTACATTTAAATTAGTTTATTTCTGATTTGCTGCCAAAGCGTTTTCGCATAAGCATGAAATATTCATATGCTGATATGTTACAGAAACATAGAAGTCTAGAGTAGTGATTAGTGAATATGTAGATGATGTGATTTAATACTGCTAAACTGCTCTGTGATTCTTAGGATAGTGTGGCATACTGCCATGGGGATTCATAAAACACAGGGAACAAATGAGTCAAGTGCAGGATAAATATGTCATGAGCGCCACACACATTGAGTGTTTTCTAGATGAGATGCATTATGACTGCTTCGTCTTGAGTTACAACGTATACATGTACCGTGATACCGCTAACTTGCATGAAAATTTAGCTAGCTAAACTTTTTTCATGGTGGAAGTCGACTAGTTAAAGGTGGTTGCTTCCTCCGCTGTTTAAATGGTTTCATAATTCAATAAGCCATTTGTTTCCAGCAGTCAAAAAGTGTGATTTTTTTGTAATTCCGATTTTGGTACTCCGAAAGATGGAATTGGACATTCTCACTGTGTGCACTATGCACACACCTGCATTGCTATCTATTATTAGTAAAGTGCACTTGGATTGGCCGATTCAGATAATGAAAACAGTTATCTGTTGTCTAATTACGGGTCATTGAATAGCCCTTTTTATTGTGAACTGTAAAGCAGATACCATATTGGGGTGTTGTTTAACATCAGGTAGCCAGGTTAGGTTTGGCCCCGCAGTTCAGGATTTGGTCTTGCGCTGCCCACAGCTGCTGCTGTGAGGTAGTGTACAGTCAGGTTGAGATTTCCTTCTCTGTCTTTAAGTAACAGAAAGTACTGGACTAAGTGAGCGAGAGGGAGTAGGAGTGACAGTATGCCAAAGAAACCTGGGAAACAAAGAGAAAATAAAAGTCACCAACAATGTAGGTCCCAGGGTAACAAGACTCTTATGGCAGCAGTAGACACTGTAAGATAAAGTTCTGCCCCCCCCACTCCCACCCCCTTTCTGCCCACTCGAGTCTCCACCCCAATTAAGGACCAGCAGGTGCTCGCCTCCCCCTGTGACACAAAGGCAAACCACCACAAATGAGGGCTGTTTTTTTGTTGAACCTGCATCATGTGACACTTCACACCCCAATCAGGCCTGTGTCACCTCAGAGGTGTTGATTTAGCTTTCCTCTCACTCTCTCTGCCATATAGGGCAAATTTTGTAATGCCTGATAAAGTAGATAATATCTATATTTCCAGCTGATACCAGAAATAATTAAGGGCTTATCTCTCTATCACTCTCTCTTTGGGCATGTTCCCGCCTTAAGGGTACACACATACCCGATCAGAGACCAAAACCTGCTATATTTTGGTTATAAGTCCAATTACAGTTCCAATCCAAGTCCAGAGGGGATAGATAATAATAATTTTTAAGTTTTAAATAATTTTTAAGTTGTCTGTGATGTAGGCATTAAAGACATTTAGCAATAAAATTGGAACAAATATTTGATTAACTTTAAAGACGTGTCAGTTTAAAAAAAAATACAAAATGATGATTCAATTCACTGCCTTCTCCTACACAGAAACTGAGCCAGAAGAAACTTCTGATTACAAGTCAAAATCAAACTCCAGAAGAGGAAAAACAAACAGAGTAGCTTTATTTTTGGCCAGGTTCCATTACAGAATGATTATTTTACTTTACCAAATGGCACATGTTCATATTATTTCTATTAACTCAGGCCCAGTAATCTACAAATTTTCTCATTTTTGGCATAAGATGCTTATACTTTCATTGATGTGGGTAATTGTAATTGTGCAGATTTTTTAAAAGATGTGAAATTATGGTCAGGTTTTCGACTCTAAATTGCCAATAGGTATTAATGTGGGAGTGAATGGTGTGTGTGCCCTGCGATGGATTGGCAATGGTCCAGGAAGTATTCCTGCCTCTCCTGATGGTCAGATTTTCTGTTATATATTCCCTGCGAAACCATTGTCACATGATATAAAATTGACATATAACCATTTTACAAATTTTTAATGAAAAACTTTTACTTTTAAAATGTGTCACAATTATTGGCATCCCTGTATTTAGTACTTTGTGCATCCTCCCTTTGCCAAGATAACAGCCCTGAGTCTTCTCCTGTAATATTTGATGAGGTTGGAAAACATATAAAAAAGGATTTTAGACCATGCCTCCCTACAGAATCTCTCCAGTCCTTGGTCATCACTTGTGGACTCTCCTCTTCAGACCACCCCACAGGTTTTCAATGGGGTTTTCAGGGGATTGGGGTGGCCATTGCAAAACCTTGATTCATTTTTGTATCTTTTTTTTTTGGTACACTTTGGATCCTTGTCCTGCTAGAAGATCCAACTATGACTCACTTTTAGCCTTCTGGCGGAGGCAGCCATATTTTTGTCAAAAATCTCCTAGTATTTGATGGAGTCCATGATGCCATGTAGCCTAACAAGATTCCCAGGGCCTTCGGAGTAAAAACAGCCCCACAACATCACAGATCCACCACCATACTTCGCAGTGGGGATAAGTCTCTTTTCTGCATAACTATGCCTCTTATAACTCCACCTTCGGTATTTATTGCCAAAAAGCTCAGTTTCCGTCTCGTCTAACCATAGCAGTCGGTTCCACCCCAGCCTCCACCATAAATAACGGCCAGCAGGTGCTCCTCTCACCCTGTGACACAAAGGCAAACCACCACAAATGAGGGCTGCTTTTTTGTTGAACCTGCATCATGTGACACTTCACACCCCAATCAGGCCGGTGCCACCTCAGATGTATTGATATTGCTTTCCTATCTCTCTCTCAATCTCTGGGCATGTTCCCCCCTTAAGAGTCCCAGTAACATTTAGCAGACTCCAGGTCTTTATGTTTGTGGTACGATGACAGCCTTATAAATAGCTTGTTGTCATAGAGGTGGCATCTAATTGTACATTTATAGACTTGGCGACCAACTTCTGCAAAAACTGTGATCCTTGGAGAAATCTTTGCCTCTCAAACCGTCTTCCTCACTCTGCATGGGGGAAAATGACACTTGTGTCCTCTTCCAGACAGGCTCATCACAGCTCCAGTTGCTTTAAACTTCTTAATTATTGCCTTAATGGTGGAAATAGGCAGTTTCAGAGATTAAGCAATTTTTCTACAGCCAATGCCTGATTTTTGAGGGTCAACAACCTGTTGTGTCCAGTGTTTCCCCAACCATAGATATTAGTTGGCGGGTGCACCTTGACTCCAGGTAATTTGATAATGTGAAGAAGACAAGAGTATTGGGGTGTTGATGTCATTTTAGGCAATTATGGGATTAACTGGAACAGACAGATGCAATGCCTCAGTCATACAGTATAAGGTTTTACTTTAAAGGTTGAATTATGTAGTTCTTTTCACCAGCCAAAATAAAATAAATAAAAATAGATATTATTATTATTATACAAATGTATTACTTCCCAAAATACAAAATAATTATAATATTTAACTTTAATGGGGCTCAGTTGTAGTTTAAGTACCGCCAATTGTTTTTGTCCATGTTGCCTTTCTGTATTTAAAATGACAAAGTCAGATCTAATGTGCTATTTATTGGATGTCTTGAGTTCACTACAAGGGCGGAAATTGCATTTCCGATCCTGACGTACAACTGCCTGTCTTTGACGCTAATCCCGCATCTGTTGTGAATTCTTACTGCTTTTGAAATGTAATTTGATGAGATGTCTGGGTCAGGTAAAGTAAGAAATGAAAGTGCTTTCCCCCTCATTTAATCACCCGCTTTGTGATTTACTGCTGTAGTTCCCCGGTGGCAGACTGGCAAAGTTAGAAACTGGAAAAAAGCTTCACAGCCATCTTTGGGAGGAGATCACATTAGGGGATTTCTGTGGAAACGAACGGTCAGGACACAGTTCTCTTCAAGCACACCTGCAGATTGACATGCATGCATAAAACTGGCAGCAAAATCATGTTGTTATGAAACTTTGTATTATATTCTATATGACTGTATTTTAGCACCTTAAATGAAACATTCAGGGCTTGATTTACTAAGTCCTTCAGCATGTGCAAAACAGCACATGCAAAACCAATAACATTACCAATTATTGGTTGTGTTATTAGTTTTGCGTCTGCTAAAAGGCTTTGCACACGCTAAAGACCCTTAATAAATGAGGCCGTAAATGTATTAAAGCACATTTCTAATGTTTCAGATTTTTACATTTTGCCATACCCCAATACTGACATAGGCTATATTGAATTTCTCTACCGACAATTTGATCACTTGGAATACACCTAGCTATAACAAACACAGCATAACTGTGACACATTAGCAGGCTCATATTTAAATAAGGAGAAGGACCAGTCTTAGAACAAGAAGAGACAGACATCAATGGCCCACCTCCAGCACTCACATCTTGCAGAACACCTTCTGTAATTGCACAATAAAGAATTGAAAAAAACTTACATCATGTGACAGCCAAGTGATCATCACATAAACTGCAGAGAGCTTAATAGCTTTACATCATTGATCAATGCAGTACAAAAAAAAGGTTTGATTGTAGCTAAAAGTATTTTGAATTAGACTGATAGATTTGATACACAAATCTTGTTTTTTATTTTCTTCTCTATCGAAAAGAATATGCCTTACTGAGCACTATTGGCCAAATTGGTAGATTTAGCCTATTGATCTAAGTCTGTTTTTGAACTCGTAATGTCCTCTTTTTACTGAAAACCACTGTACCACATATATCAGTGTGACAGCTGCTCTGTTTCTCCTAAGAACATAGTTTGTGTACTTTGGGTGACAGAAAATTACTCTTGGAATGGCAACAGCATGCACCACAACAAACCTCATCTTCCACATAATCCTTTCGTTGTTATTATGAAAACCATGTCGATTAAAAAAAAAAAATATATATATATTTAAATGTATTTCAAAGGGCATGCTACGTATATGCTATTATATAAAAACAAAAGGCAAATGGAAAATAGCATGATTAATACTAATCAATCTTCTCCAAAAGGTTGTCATCATGCCTCTATATTTTCATTTGAAATCTGTGAATCTCTACAAAATAAAGACGGGTTTCAATTTACTTTAGAAACCTGTGAAGAGCTTTGTTCAGGGGTATACATTTTTAACAAGCCCGCCTCAGGCTATGGTCTGTCATATCACACCGATTGCGAAAGGCCCCCTTTATTGTGTGCATATCTTATCCACAAGCCCCCTGATTTCTTCAAAGCGACCGTAACAAGGTGCATGTTTTCATGAGGGCAGCTGCTATGATGTGAAGCATAGAAGATTTGGCTTTCGCGTTTCGCCGTGACGTATTTAGCTGTAGGCGCCTTTGCTCATTTACTGCGGAGGACGCTGTGAAAGCAGTGTGGTGCGCGCCATTGTTGGAAAGGAGCGTGAGCATGTTCGCCTATCCCTGCATGCACACAAACACTGAACGAGTTGCTTCTCACCCGTGAGACTTCATAACGAGAATACAAGTGAATCTCAACGAAATGGAGAGGCCGTGCACACTATTTGTAGACGTACAGAGCTAACCCCTACCTGCTGTGTATACCTGGATTTTTACAGATTTTTAAGGCCTTTTTTAAACTCTCGGACCCTGCATCTGGTAGGCCCCAATTTATATTTTCAACTTTTTCAACTATCAGGTCTCTTATCAAAAATAGGGGCAGGAATGGAATCGCTTTATCCTGGATTACACTTGGGAGGGGGCTGAAGTGTTGGTTTGATGAACCTGATGCCGCCAGAGATATTCAACAGAAAACTACCTTTAAAATGATATTTTAAATAATTACTATTACAAATTGTACTCGTAATTTAGTTTCTTTTGAAAAAATTTGGCTCCATTATCATTTCATCCCCAACTTCCAAGTGTCAAACTGCCCCATCGCTAATATGCAAATCCTGCAAAAAATATGTAGCCAGAGCTTTTTTTCACTTTGCTATCCATTAGCTGAGCTGTGCGGTTATTGCGCTGGATAACAACTTGCAGGTGGCCACAACGGCAAAAAAACCTTGGAATATGCTGCCTAAAACCCTCGCTCACTGGCCAGTGCGAGGAGTCACAACCATGGAGAGCCTTTCATCTATTTTAATTTCTACATTTAACCACAATAGTTTTTACAATAGCATAATAATGATAGTTTTACAGTGAGCAACTGACTACTACTAATGCTAGTTCTGGTGGCTAACAATACGATTGATTTTGCAAGTAGTGGTCACTTTTTTATTATCAAGTTAGTCAGTTACAAAATTGTAATGTGTGGAAGCTATTGTTAGCCATTCAGTGCACACTCTCCCAGAGTGGCATGTACTGTGATGTCTGAGATGCCAAAACACCCATTTCTCCTGAGCAGTGAGAGTCAGGGACTTACTAGCAGTTCGTGTGTCAGGCTTTGGCATTAGTTGGCATCGTCCCATCTGGGAAAGGGTGGGTTTAACTTAAGTTCTTTACTGGCACATTATTCTTTCTTCCCAAGGAAATGCCAAGTGCCCACTGGCTACTCTCCTCCTGTTGTTCTCCATTACTGGCATATAAGGTATGAAACAGTGTCCGGCTAACAGGCCAGTGGATGAGAGCGCGCGCATTTCAGCTGAAGTTTGCAAGTGGGAGTGGCAGGACAAGCACAGTTGCTGATGGGGGGAAATGCATTTGACTGAGTCAGATAGCCAATGCACGTCAAACATTTTTTAGTTCACCCTCCCCACCCCCGCTCGGCTGTGTCCTGGCAGCCACCAGCTCTCCATAAATGTTCACGAGTTTCGCCGGACAGTTCTGCTTGCCTGCGAGAATGCACTGCTGGTTGCCCCTTTACCTGCGTTGTGCTACATTCACTTTCATGCATATATACAGGTGTTGTTCTGACCTTACTGTATTCACAGTAGGCTTCCTGACAAGACCATCGGCTGAATAAATGAAGGTAAAAATGGGAATTGACTTGTGCTGAACCGTGCTCCCAGAGTTTGTGACACGTGGCTGTGGCCTTGCAGATAGAGCATTAGATGCATCCTACACCTGAGGTCCACTGCCTGAATGTTTACAGTCTCCCCGCTTGGACCTGTATGCCGCGTATTCTCTCGGCTGGCTCAACGCGTCGCGTTTACTATGGAGACAAAGTGTACAGCCCTGTGACCAATCAGAGAAGACCAAAGGACTGCTTCATTTCAGGAACTGGCAGGGCCTTCTTGTGCAGATAGGTATATTGCCCTCATCATTGGGAACCACTGCATTCTGCATTCATTATTTCTCCACAGTCCAATGGGGGGAGAGACTGACACTGATCTACGACTGTGTTCAACCTCCAACAGCAATGTGCTTTGTTCTTTGCAAATTGAATACAGAAATCTGTTTTCATGTCATTTCATGGAATTTCATCATTTTATTTACACAGCGTGAGTTTGCTCCTCATTGAACTAAAATTAGTTATTAAATTTTTTTCCCATTCTTTGATTTAGAACAGAGCCCCTAGCCTGTATGTTGGGGAGCACAGAGGTTTGTACATGTGTGCATACATGTGTGTGTGTGTGTGTGTGTGTGATGTGTGCCCCATCTTACAGGTGCAAATCCCATGCAAAACATCAGCATTGCAATGAATGCAAGTTAATTCTGTGGGGAAGCTTGGTTGAAGATTTTTTTTCCATTTTCCTAATGAATTCCTGACTGGCTGATACATGCTACATTGTGTTTATGGGCCCAACAGACAAAAGATTCTCTGGCAAAAACAACATTTTTGTGAGGGAGAACATTTTTTTTAGGTACAACAATAGGCACAATTGGCATAAGAACAGCATGGTATGCTGCTGAAATGCAGACATTACTAAAATGCTATCTACATCTCTGGCAGGCATACGGTGGGAATAGAGTGCAATTAATAATGCAATTCACCCTCTCTGTGAAATATTATAAACAGCAGTAGTTACATCAAAGTTTACTGTGAATCTCTGTGGTTTCTGCATTTTTATTTATTCCTTTATTTATTAAATTAGCCTTTTTTTTTTTGCTTTTCTGCTGTTCAGGTAACCCTAAACAGCGTCGATCGTGTTGAACCGAGTCCTCTTACCGTAGCGTGTTTACGCTCCAGTTCCGTTCTGGTGCTTCCCAGTACGGTGGCAGACAGGGTTCAAAGCGGCTCATTTTCTCGTACAGTAGAGCTGTCTTAGGAGGAGCTGCTTCTCTCCCATCGCCGGCGCCGAACGCTCGCCTGACTGTTTTCCCTCTTAATTAGTCTCGTTATTTCACGTGCTGCTGATGAGGCTTGAAAATAAATGCCAAAAGAGGTGTAGCGGGAGAGGTCTCCCAATTACGCTTTTCAGATGGTGGCTCGGCCCCCTCCCTGGCCCGAGCGGGCGCGGATGATCCCTGTTCTGAGGCGCGGTAACAGGGCCCCTGGGATTCGGGGCGAAGAGAGTGCCGGGGCTTTGTTTCGGATGGAGGGTTCCGCTTTGGCTCCTCTGGGAGGAGGCCTTCCTCTCACAATGGCAACCCAGTGCTAATCAATCGCTGAGTCACACCTACCTGCCCGCCAAAGGCACCTGCAGTTACACATATTTACTAAAATGTGCCGTCCATCCAAATCTTTTTTCTCCCCCCAAGAAGAGCGCGATTATGTGTACAAAACCACAAGGGCACACACAGACGTGCTTTGTGCGCACTGAAGACTGATTTATAAGAAGCTCTCTTGGTGGTTTCTGTGAGACAATGATAAAATGTTTAGTCAGCCTTATCCAGTGAATCTCAGCATTGTTCCATTCAGTGGCAATTGCGCGGATGATCAGTTTGGTGCTTGCTAACATAGTGACTAACATTTTCCAAACAGACTTCCATTAAAAAATTTTGAAGTTCACAATGCAGGTGTAAATGTGAGCTATCAACATCAATATGTTGCTGTCAGTATATTACAGATATAATGCAGTTTGAGGCCCAAGTTTAAAGCCATTATATTTTAACTGTATACCTGTCAGGAAGTAACTCCGCCCTCTATCAACAACAAAGCTTTTACTTGTTCTCGTGATAATGGGGGGTTTGTTATAATTTCAACAAATTCCCCGACAACAAAGTTTTTTTCTCTCTCTTTTATGGCATTCTGAAATTGGTTGTGAGATATGTTGTGAGTTTTGTGGTTCTCTTCAGAAAGAAAACTGGCATTTCTTACTGAGAAGAAGAGAGTGAATTTGTTGACGGTGATGAAAAGGGCCCTGACTGGCTCCTTGATGTCCGCTGTGGTCCCCTGGGGAAAAGCAACATGTGAGAGGGGCCACGGCGGGCCACTCCCCCCCTTTAGTGAAGACGGCGTGTGAAGGAACACAACAGATGGATCGCCCAGAGCCAAGAGCATCTCACTATCTCTGCCTATTAAAGATGGCTCTGCATCAAACACACACAAACACGCACACATAAATCCACTCGCGCACAAACACGACGAAACACACATGCACATGAATTCATTCACTCAAATACGCACCCACACACACACTAATTTACTCTTACCCACACACACACACACACACACACATATCCACACACACTCACTCCAGAGACTGATTCAAATTCATTGAAATTAAATCTAATCCTGTGTAGCGCTCCGTATCCAAAGCACAGCAGCAATGCATCAGTCAGATATTTATCATTCAAATACAATCAGTAAAACTAAAAAGTAACATCTACAATAAATTAATACTTATTATTATTATTATTATTATTATACTAAACGGTACACTTAATTTCATAAATCCCAAAGCCTAAAATCTAAAATTAATGAATATTTGTTAAGTTAATATTATTATTATTATTATTAATAAAAACAACAACAATGATGATAATAATAATAATAATAGACACCATAACATTTTTCTGGTTTCTGGTTTGAAAAGCACATTGTGGGTTTTTACTTTTAATGATGTGTTCAATTTGCATTGAGGAGAGGCCTGTCACAGTGATGGGAGCTATGACCTATGTGAGCCTTGTGCATTAACGGGAGAGGAAGTGGGTTGAGACGGAAGCGCCGTGACGCGCTGTTAAAGGTGCGTCTCGCAGCCCCGGCCTGTTTTTACCTCACCAGCCGCATAAACCCTGCGCCCGAAATAACGACACGGGCAAACGCGCACCCGTGAACCGTACACATCACATGATTGTTTATTGTCTTTGAATTATGGGGCCATTTTATATGTCAGCGAAGGGGTCGGCTGCCTTCCTCTAGAACAACAGTGCCACCTCCTTGTAGACGTGAAGACCTGCAGGTCGTAACTGGTATTGTAAATACATACGCATTGCTACTTCCTAAATTTGATTTAATTTATCATTTTTGAAAGAAAAGCCTGAATTTGATAAGAAACCAGTAAAATACAGTAAAAAAACAGATGAAAAATAAAAAAATAAATAAACTAGACTCTATAGTTTGCCAGAAATTAATTTGGCTTTGTTACTCAAAAGATTGTTTTCACATTCCAAACATATCTTATTATTTGGTGCCAAATGCTGAGATAAATGACAGAATGTGTTCAGAAATACCATATGTATGAATGATATGCAAATCTTGATTTGTTATAGACTTCACAAGCATAAATAAATATGGGTTTGGTTGAGCAGACTGTTCAGAAGACGAAGGTACAATTCTTGAAAACGTCTGCACAAAAAATCCACATAGTACAGTGTATTTTCTCCTGGAGTACGTGTGGACTGTGTGTGAACATGTGAGTCTGTGTGTCTGCTACATGTGTGTGTGTGAGAGAGAGAGTTATCTGTGAGAATCGAGAGTCCACATCTGTGAATAAGCACCTGGAGACACATCAGTATGTTTATGCACAATTGAGTGTACATTACCATGTGGACTAGAATACCACCATTTTCAGACAAACCAATAAACCTCTCTGGTAGATTAGGACAGGGTAAACGTTATTTTTAACATATTGTTAAGAATACATTTTACATTGAAGCATAAAGTGAAATTATTGAATACAAATTATGGAGTGTCTATGTGGTAGTGTCTTGCTACTTTGTTAATCAACAAATCCAAATATTAAATATTACAAGCAAATTAATGCACTGCCTAACTGAACAAAAAGTGACAGACATCAGGGAGAGTTTGAAAGAACCTTGTGAAGTAATAATATTATGGCAGAAAGAATGGCTCCTTCTTTGAGAATTGACCATGCATCTTTAACACAGTGCAAAGCCAGGCTTAACTCAGATCTTGAAAGCAGATTGAAGTAAGCGCAGAGGGTTTACTGTGACCTTAATACTTCACATAGTTCACCTAAATTGATTTGAGGTACGATTGCATCAGACCCTTATTCCCTGGGCCACAGTCCAAGTTTGTGTTTTTTTGCTATGCATGTTCTGCCCTCTAGTGGACAGTGTTAACTTGCACTTGTAATTTTTTTATGTGTTCTGAAATTAACTGTTTGTTCTGAAAACCAGGGGCTTGTGTCACAAAGCAGGATTACTGAGTTAGCTGGATAACTGCACTGAGTAAAACCCGAAACCCTCCCAAATCTTAAACATGAAGTGAGATAAAAAGACCTGTACCGGGTTTTACCAGCTAACTCAGTAATCCTGTTCTTGTAGGTGGGCAACTCAGATAAACTGAGACTATTTGAGCACATACATGTGTACCACCACAGGGGCAATGCACTTGTCATTAAAAAATTTTAATAAGCTTTCAAAATACACAGGGCAAAAATGTTGGCGTACATGTAACACTGCTGGTGTACATTTAACACCCTCGGGTGTTTATATGAGACACCAGCATTTTTGCCGGGCAGTACCAGATTACAAGTATGTATTGTTGATTAAACAATATGGAATATATAGTCAGCTTGTTCTGTGGGCTTTGTTGTAGAGGGAATAAATCATTACAGCACCTTTGCCTGTTAAAGAGAGGCGTGGCTCCCTCCTCTCACAAAGAGGATCTGAGTTCATAAAACAGTTAACAGTTTATGTGTAATGTGGGGGGGGGGCAGGACTCACAGAAAGCATCTATAACCCTCCGCGAACCTTTCACCGCAGATAGACAATCTGCACAAACCAGAGAACTGTAAGGCTTACGAACAGGTTGAAACATCAGGCTTACTGGAGCAGAGCGTACAGGTGTGACACAGTTTGACTCCCAGCCTAAAACACAACATTAGCCTTTCTAAAGGAGGACATTGGTTAATGTAAGTCATGCTACTAACATAGAAAACGTGCAGGGTAATCGCCGGTATGTGATGATGTGATTGCAGAGAGCGCATTAGGCACGCTGTAAATGCATGCGTAGTGTTGTGATCTTGTTCTGTGTGAAGTCAGGTTTGTGGGAATGATGGCTGTGCCACAGTGTGAACTAATCTAATCAGTGCCAATGACTCAACTGCATTTGAGTATTAGCTGATGTTTAAAGAAAAGCTCGTCCATTTTAAAGCAGTGTGGGAGTGTAACAAAGCCGCTGCTGATACTGCTCTGGTGTCACATAATGGCTCCACACCTTGAAATAACTTGTGCTGTGTGTTGACTCGGTGGATGCAAATTAGCAAGGTCAGCTGGGTGCGGTCTCTCAGCCAATCAGAACTGCTGTATGTGGTTGTGATGAAGTTTGGAATGACTGGGGGGGGCTGTCCTCCTGCATGAGTAATAACACAGCATTGGGGTCAGGGCCTGTGTTCATAAAGCACATCAGAGTATGAATGCTCATCTAGGATCAGCTTTCGCCTGTCAATATCCTGACTATTTGCATTATGAGCCAAAAGTCAAAACTGATCCGAGATCAGTGCACCTACTCTGGATACTTTATGATTACAGGGCTAAATCCTGAAAAAGTAAAAAATTCTATGGCTATATAGAAGCTTATTCTGTGTGGCAGTCAAAATAAAATCTGTTTATTTTGTGCTGAATGAACACATAACCTGCCCTTTTTTAAAATTATACAGCTGCTATCTACTTTCTGGCAAGAAAGTACATATGACACAAATTTATGAAATTCTCAATTCTGGTAAAAAGAAAAAAAACATTCATATAATCTGTAATGTTCAGTTCAGTTGCAGGCAAAAAACAGAGACACGTGTGAAGCTTATACCCTTTATGTAAGATAAAAAACAGTGTTGGCAGGGTAGCATAATGGTTTGGGTAGTGGGCTTTTGGGAAGCAGTGTAAGTCACTCTGGATGTGAGCATCTGCCAAATGCCTAAAATCTAATGTTATGTTATAGACTGGATAGACTAGAGTCTGGACAAATAATCTGTGAAATGCACTATATACTATAATATTTAATTTACTGACTGATTGAATCATTTCACTATGAAGCTGAATTCAATATACATTTAAACAGTACACGGGATGTATTCCTTGTCATAAAGTGAAACTTTAACCAGCATTTCATATCTACATAAACACATACCACAAACTCAAAAGACACCACATAAATGTAAACAACAGTGTATATCAATGTATTATAAAATAAGTTTCAGGAAGATAAAGAGCGATATTTGATTTGACATGGGCTTTCTATTGCCCTATTCACTTAAATCAAAAGGTCTGAGTAATTGAAAATTGCCAGTTTGCAATGCTGACCTCGGGGTTAGTTTCTAGAGACAGGAAATGGTTTGGAATGCTCCGTCGTGCATGCACATATAACAACTCACGTCAGATTTAGATTTTGGAACTGGGACACATCCAGAGGTGTGGAGCCTGTTAGTTTAAATGTTTAGCTTTAACTAAACAGATGGTTCAAAACATTTATTTGCATTAATCACAATCAGAGAACAAACTGTTTCTATGTAAGAATGTGTCCTATTAGCTAAGGGCAGTTCATACATATAACCACAGGTGCTACAGACTAACCAGATGGTCTGCTCACTGCTCGTGCATTCCCTTTGTCCTCTCTATTTCCCCAATACAGGGTGCCATGCCCAAAATTCTAAATATGCACACAATTGGAACATTTAAGCTTCGATGGTGGAGATACAGAACTTTGAGTGCTAACAGGGTTGTCGACCTGCTTTGTCTACAGACTGTGAATCTACAAATTGAAGTATTTATCTCTACTGCAACTGAGTGTTACACAAAACCTGCACAGACAGAACCATGCTGCCTTTTCAATCAATTGTTTCTTTTTTTAGGGCTTTTTTCCACTTTATCGGACAACACAGTATAGAGACAGGAAGAATGGGGAGCGAGAGAGAGAGACCCGCGACAAAGGTCGAGCGGTCGGATTCGACCCGCCGACATCGCGGCTCACAATGAGCATGTGGATAGAGCTCTTCAGGTTACGCCACGAGACACCCCTTCAATCAATTGTTTCTAACTTCAACCTTGGGAGTAGTTCAAGTGAGATCATTGAAAAGATACATTGTTTTTCAGAATTACTTAAAAACTATTCCTAAAATGTGGTCCATTACATGACTGTAGCCCGTTTACCCGTAAAGGTCACCGTTTACCTCTGGCCTGTATTTGAGTAGGTGGGTGGGGTGTTGCGCTGTGATGCATTCTCCTGGTTTCTGCCCTCTCCAGGTTGACCCAGCTGGATGTCAACATCACAGATTCTCAGGGCTGCCACTACCGCTGCAAAAGTCACAGTAATGAAGCCAGATGACCATCAGAGAAACCACTCCCTCCACACATATTGCTACTGCAATTTTGCAAGGATAACATGTAAACCCATTTGACTATTTTGGTTTTCTTCGAGGCAGATAACCTGACACACTTGCTCCATGAACTTTGGAGAAGACCAAGGACCACATTGGACATAAGTGTTTTTTAAATGCTTTTATGTGCTATCCTCTGGGCAGAACTAGCATCTTATGATGTATGTATTCTCTTATCCCAAAATAAAAATCAATCAATCAAGCCAATGCTTTTAAATAAATAATCACATTTCATACATGATTTCACATGACATTCCATTGCAATCAATTTTATAATTGCATTGTACATTACAATAAAATCACATGCTATACAACAATGTATTTTGCCTCAGTCAGCAATATAAACTAACTTAGACTAAACCTAAGATAAACTCACCTTGGCACATCAGACAGATCGGCTGCAGTTGGTGGTAGTCATATGAGTCTCTCTGCGGGCGGAGTTTGTGGCATGTACCACATCTCCACTCTCGGGCTTATCTTCTCCTGTCTGGAAGGGCTGTAGGTGCCATAGATGGCCCGGCGTTTCATGGTCGTGATGAGGGCGGCCGTTGCCAGCGAGAGCGGCAGGAGCAGAGCCACGGACGCCAGAGTCACGGACAGGAGCACCTTAGAGCTCAGGCTGTCTGCATGCAGCTGGAAGCCATCAAAAACCAAGCATGTGTCAGCAATTTTGCATTGCACGAGAGCACTATGCAACTGGAAGTTTCCATGTTTAATCAGGTAACATGGAAAGGGAAACATTGATGTCATTCAATTTTCAATGGTGATTAAGAATAATTTTTCTTCAAACAAAAACAAAAACATTGTTAAATCCATGTCTGCCTGTTAACTCGATTTATGTAAAAACTGTGGTTAATTGAACATCTTTCAGAAACACGTTTTAGGTCCTAGTCGGCTAGAAAACTTTCACTTTTCTACGAAATGTAGCCAGGTTTTCACCTCAATGCCAAGATGGCGTTTCACCAACTTTTCACCACAAAAGTGTTCACTGGGTATCCTCCCTTTTTTTTATCGACAGCAGGCTAACTGCGCTTGAACGATTCAACTCTTCATTCAAAGTGCAGACAGCAGATGTGTGTGCTGTCCGGTCCTCTCACTCCTCGCACCTGCCATTCCGCTCCTCAGACACACCTGCTAGCGGAGGCTGAAACGCACTTTCCATCTGCCGCGGCTCGCTGAGTGGCGAACCCGAACGCCGGCGCGAGCGCCATTACCGCGGAGCGAGAACAGCTGCTAATGCGCGATTAGAGTGAAGCGCTTTCACTCACCAGAAAATCACACACGAGCAAGCATGAGCAAACTCATATCAGTCTATCCAACCTGCAACTTTGTATTGTTATTTGCTTTTCACAATTAATAGCTATGAGGCCTGTCTCAATTTACTGTCGTAATTATCAATATATTAAACACTGTATTTGTATTTAATGTTTAAAGTAATACATTGTGTTCCTATAACTTACAGAAATTCACACTGTAGAAAATGTGCTGTTCAATTTCTATTTCTCACATTGTCGTTATTCAAATTTGTTTGTTTAGAAATATGAACGGAAGTACAATAAATGAAATATGACTTGGAAAGAAACATTTTCTGGTGCTTATAAGTGTCCAAAATGAGAATCGGTGTGACTGATTTGTGAGACATGCTGTAACACATGAACGCCGAAGTGTGAGGTAAACAATCATTCTGCCACAATGTTTTGAACATGGAGCTGAGAGAAACTAGTGGTTGCGTAGAACGAGGTTCCTCACAGTTTGCAATCAAATGCTGACTATGCCGATCACAGCGTCAACTTTGGCTGGGAATCTTCAGGATGTTGCATAATTGACCACAGCGCAGCCTAGGGAGGGCAGTGTTTCAGTACAGGATATTCCCAACATCACTGTGCATAAGCATTACCCGCAGACTGCAGGACGCATGCAGTCCTCTAGCACAATGGCTGCGTAGCTCAGCCTGTGGATTTCAGGGTCAAAAGGAGTAGTATCTGGCTGGTGGCTGCATTTGTAATGGACAACACATGTGCTTGTTTGGGCACTCCTGAATTGACTGAAGGTTCTGATGCAATTGAGATGGCCTTACAATAGTGACTGGGCATACATAAATTAATTTGTTTGTTCATTTCTAATATATCATGTAAGGACCTGTAACAACACCTCTGCTCTCATCCACATCAGTTAATGTTAATGGCAATGTGATCGGTGCCTGACTATGATGATTCATGTCTTTCCTGGGAGTACATTTGTTCAATGCATTATCTTCAAAGGCACCCAAATGTCAGCCTATTTGCTGAGTAGCAATTCAGAAAGAGTGCCTGCTTTTCGCTGGCCAAGCACTGCTTTTCATACTTGCTGATGAGAAATGAGGGAAAATTTACATCACACCAACACACGCAAACACATGCACACACACACACTCTCTCTTACACACACACATACTCTCTCTCTCACACACACTCTCTCTCTCTCTCTCTCTCTCATAGACACACACACACCACACACTCTCTCTCTCATAGACACACACACACACACAGACACATGCAGTCTTTCCCTCTCTCTCACACATACACACACACACACACACACCTGGCACGTAATGGTGTAGTCAACACAGGCCATATGACTATCTCTTTAAATCAAGCTATTTGTTTTGTCTAGGTGGTTTGCTTATGTAAATTTCCTGTGTGCAAACTGCACATTGCTTAACATTCACCAAAGCCAAATGTAAATTACAAATTGTCAGAACTGCACAGCATGTTCCCTGGAGCTAATTTTAATCAAAGAAACCTGCCCACTTTATTTAAAAACAAAACGGGATAACCCAGAGTGGCTTGTTATGCCATGTATGACACAGTGGTGGCACTAGGAGGTGAGACCTAAAACAGACAGAGACGACAACACAGCCAGCACGAATCTATGATCTCAAATGCTTTACCGTGCAATGCGGTTTTGTTCGGAGAAAATTAAATATCACCCTGTCAAACGAGATAAGCTAGCTCCCGTCAATGTCCCACTCAACCAGTACAGAATGCCTGCAGACAGGACTGTCAGAGGGCTCATAAACACGGTTGGGGGTTATGGCAAAGGTCTGTGGGGATGACTGTTTATGCTTCACCCAGTCCCTCCTTATTAACATGCATTCTGAAGTATTTGTGGTGACACAAGACATAAACCTAAATTGTAAGGACAATTGACATGGTATGTTATTTTCCCCCAATAAACCATTTTTCTTTCTATGGGAAGACTTCATAGTCATTTCAAAATAATATAACTGCAACCCATAAGTTAACTTGCAATTGTAATGTAAACACTAGATGGCTTTTCTTCCTTTAACTTTATTTTTTTTAATTTTTAAAAATTATTTCAGTTTTAGTGTATATTTTAGATTTACTCAGTTTTTGTGTACATTGAAGGGTATTGAATAATAAGGGCATACATGCAATGACAGGTTTGTGGTTTAAAACGAGAAAATACACTTCAAGTATGTAACTCCAAAGCAGCTTGAACACTGATATTTTGGAATTGCTTGACAGAACATGAAGACAGTTGACAAATGGAACAAAGATTGACAAGGACGAAAGAAAGGAAAGCCATTTATTCAATGACAAACACTGAAAACAGTACAAAGATAAGAAGAAAAGACAAGACAGAAACTAGGCCCGAAAACCGAGAAACAGATAAAATGCATGCAGACAGGACAGTGGAACTGAAGAGGGTAACGAAATGACCGACTGAACTAACCTGTGAGTCTGTGCACAGTGCCAAGATTGTAAAAGAAAAATCCTTTAATCTGCAAACGCCAGGCATTGCCGATCAAATGATTACCAGCTTTCCACCTGATGTTCAACGCAGCTTTTGGGGTGGTTTAAAATTATATTCCTTACAAAAACACACTATTCTCGCAAACTTGAAAAGTAAAAACTAGATTGCACCCTTGCCCCGCCTTATATACAAATAATCACAGCGAGTGTAAGTCCATGTTTTCATGTATAAAGTACATTGGCATATTCAACCAAGCCTAGCCCAGATTACTGTTGAACACTTGAATCGCTGGCATCCTCAAGTTTTATGTGGTACAAACAGACCTCAATGAAGCACCATGTGTATTATTTTTCACTTCCTAGTGCAAAAGTGTAGTCACTTCCAAAAGAAGCAAAATACACGCAAATATAAAAACAAAAATGCTAGGAATATTTTTTAAATATGCCATCTACAGCATCTGTTATAAAAAGTGTCTTTGTGCAATATGTGTGCATTTATCTTACTAACAAGTAAAATATTATTCTGACTGCTTATTGGAATTGAGAAGAGTGAGAACCATTAATAACTTTTTTCAAAGTCAACAGCTAAATATAAGTTACACAAAGCTACAGCTGTCTTGTTTAACAGGCCACCCTTATGTTTTTATCATGGTTAAGTGACACACTCACCCACACAGGGTCATTATTGCTATACTGCTTTATATCCTGTGTAAGAAAACCAGCTCTAGACCAGGGGTAGGCAACTCTGGTCCTGGAGTGCCGTGATGTTTTTGGTTTTCTGAACCTTAAATCTGAATGGTGAAATCGTGAGTGTTTCCAGGACATTGTCACCTGCGTTCATTAAACCTGATTAATTTAAATTAATCCAGATACGTAGGTTAGGATAGAGCAAAAACCAGGACCATGCTTGCCTATCCCTGGTCTAGACTCTGAATGTTTGTTTTTTTCACAGAAGGTGCCGTCATGTGGCCATGAAGCCGCATTCTCTGAAGTGCAATTCCTTTAGGAAGAAAAATGGTAAAGCTTTTAAAATCACCCAACCATGAGCTGCACTGTGTGTGTTCGCTGAGGCCATGTTTGACATCAAGACACTGCACGCCTCCACCGGACACACAGACCTGCCCTCCTCTCCTCTCTCCGAGCCAATTCGGAGGTCAGAGGTCAGCGCTCGGGGGGTTGGAGGTCAAGCGTCAGTCCTCGCCGTACCCCCAGTCGATCTCGGGCTCGTCGTCCATCCGCAGGATCATGTAGGACATCAGCTGGAAGAGATTCTGCCAGAACAGCAGGGAGATGTAAAGGTGCAGGTCGCTTACTGGGAGCTCGCAGAACTCGCCGATGAAGTACGCTTCGCAGACGCAGTGGAACCCGCTGAGCATGTTGATGCAGTAGCCTCTATTGAGGCAGGGGTCTGACGAGCACTCGTCTATGTCCGTCTCACACCTGAAACGCACAGCAGAGGTCAGCTCTGTCTGGGGTACACACACACAATTGTTAACATTTCTATGCCCCCGCCCCCGCCCCCTTTCTATCTTCCCCAGTTTGTAATGTCCAGCTGTATTTGTGGTCCGTCACACCGCTGGGTGTCCCCTGAATCGTGCACAGCCTTCCCCTGATGCTGGTTCATCTGCGGCGCACCAGTTCAGCAGCACAGTTACTATTCCAGGACCCTAGTTAATAGGCCCCTTGTGTAGAAGAACAGCTGGCTGGCCAAAGGAAGGCTCTTACCAGTGGCCAGTGAAACCTGGCCTGCAGTCGCAGGCCCACTGCGAGCCGGTCTGGGTGCAGTTACCGCCGTTGCAGCAGGTGTAGTTCCACCGCTCGCCGCCGCACACGGACACTGGGAGAATTGGCTTCCTGGACAGGCACACAAACAAGAATGGCAAAATAGAAAATGTTGAAATGTTACCGTATTATAATACCGAATGTTGATTAATACACAATACTGTCAGTATTTGTTGTTCAGTATACAGTGACTGGAGCCATTTCAATATATGGAAATATGTGTGTGTTATTTCACACTATATTTTTTTTTGTTTTTTTTTTTTTTAAAAAAAAAGATAAAACGTAATCTAAACTGTCTATGTTTTAGATGAACAAGGCAAGAAAGTTACACCCTTGTCTATGCGTCAGCCATATTGAGTAGTTAAGCTAGTTTCCGGAGTCATGGAAGAGTCATTACAAAAGTTACATTGGAACTGTCTTGTAATATAACAGCCACCTGAAAAAAAGAGAAAATTCGATAGAAGGCAAAAAAATTATTCCAATTAAATGACAAAATTACTTACGGATAATTTTCCTTGTACCAAAGAACCTGTTCAAATTTCGCACTAGCAAAAAAAGAAAAAAAACATGAACAAATGGTTATTATGCATTTAAAAACATGTTCCAAAAACATGCTGAATGTTAACAGCATGCAATAAAAAGGAGCAGGACTACATTTGTTGCATTAAAATGTGTGTTAACTAAATATTTAAATGTTTAAGTTAATATCAGTCCCTTATCAGTATATTTTAAATAAATATCAGTCCCTTAAGTGTGATGTTGTAGGTGATGTTAAGTATGATGTTGTAGGTGATGTTAAGTATGATGTTGTAGGTGATGTTAAGTATGATGTAGGTTCGCAGAAATGCTTTAAACTGTGATTATTAACAGCACACTGAGAAATTGTGGAGTAAATATTTAAATATTCAGGGAATATCATTTATGGAATAGCATACATCTCATTGCAGAACCATAACACATCAACATAAAACACTTGGTACAGAACCCACTAGTAAGAGACATTGGAACGTACGTGGATGTTTTAATTTTTTCATATTTTCTTATAGGAAAACAGATATACTATATTTTCTATTATTATTTTTCACTGGGATCAGTAACTATAAATAAAGTAGTCCTCCTGAGTAAGTTTGACCCAAAACATTTTCTAAATGTTGCCATGTCATTAGGCAGTGGGGGAATGCTACAGACATGTATAATTATTTGTAGCGACGGACAGCAGATTGAAGCTTAATGAACCTCAAACTGGGTGGAGCTTATATATGTCATTTGCAACTTGTTAATCAGTGGACTAAATCCCAGTGTGGCAGTGCCTGTGGCTTTGAGCCCCATGGGGGGCAATGCATAATTGGCCATAGTGATGCCAAAAAAAGGCGGGATTTAGTGGGCATGGAATTCCCAGCTCCAGCAGAAGGACAGGGATTCAAAATCAGAGGAACAGAAAATAAAAAAAAGGAAGCAAAAATGTTTTATAAAAAAACAATAGATAACCGGGTCACTGATGGACACCTGGCTATAGCTCCACCCGTTATGAGGCTGATGAAGCCTCGCTGGCCCCGAGGTCGTGGTGGTGATGTCGAGGTCCTCACTCGCAGAGCTCCCCTGTCTTTTCGTGCGGGCAGAGGCAGGAGTAGGTGGAGTAGCCCCTCAGGCAGGTGGCCCCCCAGGCGCAGAGGTGGGACTCGCAGGGGTCCTCCTCCTTGGTGCTTGCGCAGTCGGTACCAGGGTACTCCAGGGTACGGCCGCTACAGTTGCCGTGGACGCAGGGTCCGGAGGCGCAGGCGTCGGAGCTGAGCTCGCAGAGATGCCCCTCCCAGCCGGGGCCGCAGACGCAGCGGGAGAGGTCGAAGAGGTCCTCGCAGTGGCCGCCGTTTAGGCAGGGGTCAGGGTCACACACGGGGGAACCCCAGCAGCCGAGGAGGGCAGGACCAGTAGACGTCCGGATGAACCGGTCGTCCTGGGGCCGGGGGAGGCGGAGCTCGTCGTCCCCGTGGTACGGCAGTGCGATCCCGCCGATTTCCACCGTGCTCAGGCACCCGGCTAGACCGAGGCCCCCCAGGAGAAGCTCCACCCCTTCCTTGAGGAAGTCCAGGTTGCCAGTGGCAACCCCAGAGACTGAGGGCTCCCCCTGGTCGTCCACCCCTACGGTCCATCGAGAGGTCTCCGAGTGGGGGCTTACCATAGAGAGCGTGACTGAGTGCCACTGTCCGTCGTTAACAGCAAACTGGCTCCGCACGCTCAGGCCCAGGGAGCGGACGCCGCTCCGTAGCTCCAGGTGCAGGTGGGAGTCCCACACAGAAACTGCCAGAAAGTCCTGTCCCTTTTCAGCCTGGAGAACGTTAGCATTGCGGCTCCTCGTGCGGATGCGGAAAGAGACACTGGTGAGGCTGCGCAAGATCTTCCCATTGCCTTCGTAAGAAACGGCATTATTGTCCTTGTGAAAAGTGGCATTGGAAACACCTGTGAGGGAACAGCACAGAAATTATGTCAAGAGAGTCACACAACTACTGAAGAGAATTGCTTCTTTAGCAACCATGCGTCTTAGCCCACAACAGTCATCTTATTGATCTACCTGAATCATCTCAATCTCAAATCTAATTTATAATCACCTGCAATTCCCCAGATTAATGGAGCAGTGCTCATGAATTCTGATGCATATATATCTATATATATTCCACAGTAGTCACGCTAATGTGACAATGATGTTTCTGCCAGTTTAGTTTGTTGGTTATTTTCAAGAAAGAATAAATACCAACATTCATATACATAATTGACAGTGATGGAATGTGTACACTGAGGTGATTGCTATTGGACACCACACAGGGGACAGCAATTCTGCTGTCTTAATTAAACTGAATTCACGTCATATGAGGCTGCAAGATGGCAACATGCCAGCCATAGATAATCTTAAAAAGGATAATCTGGCTCAACAAAATCCTAAACTGCTCCAGAAGACCTTGTGTACGTAAATCAACACTAATATCTAACCCTCATGTACGTAAATCAACACTAATATCTAACCCTCATGTACGTAAATCAACACTAATATCTAACCCTCATGTACGTAAATCAACACTAATATCCAACATGCCACTTCTTCCTCTGTCATCATACAGTGCATTCCACTCCAACAAAAGTTCTAAATAAAAATTTATTATTTTATCTTAACAAAAAAAATGGTTTAGGAGAAAAAACGAATCATCTCTGTGTGGCACAAATCATTTTCTTTGTCATGTTGTTCTCAACTCGTAGCTAGTTAATGATATTACAGTAGCACTTCTGTTTAATTTTGACTCTTTTCAATGGGAACACCAACCACCACATTCTTGGTTAAGTTCCAGGAACTGCATATTAATACTACAACAGTAACATGAATGAAGTGCAACCTGCCAGGAAACCACACATCACCATGGAGAAACAACACTCGCCATTAAGGGAGTCCGCTCGACGGAGTACTCACACTCAAAACCCTGTACGAGGGGCTGGCAAACACTGGATGGTGGGCATGGCGACAGCTCGCACCACATCACCTCTTCACAGCGCCGCCCTGCTGTGCTGGGGGGGCAAGTGCAGATGAAGTCATCCCGCACGGAGTAGCACACCCCTCCATTCAGGCACGGGTTTGACTGGATGAGATAGAGCGTGCTCGGTAAGAGAAATGTCACTGCGGGATACACGTTAGTCCAGGTGTTGCCAAAAATTTTAATCACAATGACAAAAATTGTGTCCCTCACCAGATTTTCCTGCTATCTGGAAATTTTCTACTGTGATACCAGTCCTAAGAAACCTAATAACTTTAGTCCAGTCGCCCTGACATCATTAATAATGAAAAACTTTGAGAAAATTGTTAAAAACCTGGTTCTGTCAACTGTGGATGGATTCACTGCAATTTGCTTACCAGGCAGAGAGAGGTGTGGAGAATACAAAGCTTTTAATACTTAATAACCTATATAAACATTTAGAAAAGTCACAAGCACATGCTAGGCTTTTGTTTGCTGACTTTTCATTGGCATTCAACACGATGCAGCCGCATCTTTTAATAAAAAGGTTGCTATGTGACTTCAATTTGCCTCACTAGCTTGTATTAGGATCTTGGACTTCTTGACTGACAGAGAGCAGAGGGTCTCTGTTAATGGCCGTTTCTCAGACTCTGTAGCTATGTCCACAGGCTCGCCACAAGGGTGCGTCCTTTCGCCCTTACTCTTTAGTATGTACACTGCCGGACGTAGGAGCTCTCGGAGGGCAGCTATTTGCTCAAATTTTCTGATACTGCGTTGCTGTCCCTTCTCCGAGGTTCAGAATTAGACCACGGGAATGCTCCTACTGATTTTATTTCTTGGTGTGATAACAACTTCTTGGACTTAAATGTGTCTAAAACCAATAAACTGATTATTGATTTTAGACATAACAGACATGCAGCCAAAGAGTGCATCGTACACAATGAAAGTGTAAGAATTGTCATATCATACAAATATTTGGGTACTATTTTTGATGACCATCATACATTTGATGTGAACACTGAGGCTATTGTGAAGCGGGGGGCAGCAGAGAAGTCACCTTCTCCACAAACTAAACTCCTTTTCTGTCAGGCCCGTCATCCTCTGTCGTTTTTATCAATCTTTTATTGAGTCTTCTGAGCCCTCTGAGTCTTTTATCTGCTGGTTTCACAGCCTCACCGTATGCTCCTGAACAGCATTGTGTAAGATCATCGGTGTGAAACAAAGAGGCCTGAATTCTTTCTGCAAACAACAAATCCTCCGGAAAGTAGCCAGTATTTTGGCTTCTTCTGGACATGTTCTTGCAAGTGAATTTTCTCTGTTGCCATCAGGGCATTGTTATGTTTTACCTGTTTGTAAAACTAACCGCCATTCAAAATCCCGTCTGCAATTCGACTTTTAAATGCTCCGTAGGTTTTCTTTTTTACCATTGCTATTGTTGGGAATGTTTTTTTTATCAGATTTTTTATTGTTTATCAGGGTAATTTATCAATATTTATAGATTTTATTCCACATTTTAGCTCCTTGGTGTATTTGTTTGTTTGAATGTTGTTGTATGTTACTGTGTTTCTCTGTGTACAAGCTGCTCGTAACTAATTGCCCCTAGTGGGATTAATAAAGTTGTTTTCGAATTTTTAATTTAAAATGATGACCCTGTGGCTAAGAAACCCCACTTAAAGAAAACGACAACTTTATTTAACTCCCAACTACAGTCTGACATGCAGCCAACACTATTTTAATCCACATGTAAAATTTTCTACGTGAAAAAACATATGGGGCAGTTTAATCAAACAAGGAAAGACAAATGAATGGATAAAATTGAATACAGATCTGAATCTGAAACAGTCACCAATACTGAACAGGGATTATATGGGCTTTGCATGTCAGTAAATTGGATGGGTGGATAATCTGAGCCGTGGTTTATGTGGCTTGCATAGGCTCAGTTGAGCAGGTTTGTGATAGCAGGGAACTGCCCTCCTGCTGGGTTACTTACCCGGCAGGCTTCATCCCCAGCACAGCCGCGCGTGACATTGACCAGCTGTGCCAGTCTGTACGAGCTCACCGCCATTGCGCCCAGCGGGTAGAACTGCAACCGGTGGGCACCCACCCTCAGGTCCTGCAAGCACCCTTTCAGGTAGCCCCCGAAAGGGGCGGAGCCACGGGCGTCTGGCAGGCCTCCCACGTAGACCAGGTCCCCCGGCTGCACCCGGACGCTCCGAACGGGGGCGGTGACCTGCGCGCGGGCCGACTGGGACAGGGTCATCCGGTCGCCGCGGATGCTGAGGCTCAGCAGGTGGAAGCGGCCATCGCTGACCGTGGCCCCGCCCCTCAGGGTCTTGAGGTCGTGGGCCCGGGCGGTCGGCCTGCCCTCTTCCAGCCACAGCCGGAGGTACTGGCCGGTGCCGTTGGCCAGGGCCAGGAGCAGCCCCCCCTGGCTGCCCGTGCGCACAAACATGCTGATGTCCACGCCCTCCGCGGGGGCCTTGCCCACGGTGAACACGGCGAAGCTCTCTGAGTTCTCGCTGCCAAACCTGGCGGTGACATGCTCTGCAGGAGGGACACACGTAGGGAGATGAGAATGTGATGTCACACAGCAGCAGTCCAGCAAGGCCTCAAGTTGATTTCTATGTACTCTGTAAGAGTTAATTTAACACTTTGAACATTTTGCTGTGTATGACGTATGGCTGTGTATAAAATATGGCTGTAGGTGCTGCATGCTGCACATTCTTCATTTTATTTGGGGAAAGAATTTATCTTGAAAAAGCAAATCAAGGAAACTAAAAAGGTAAAATAAAAAAGCTTCTTTCTGGAAAGGCTTCTCCATGCCATGACATACAGCATAATGCTACATTAATGTTTATGACACCTCAGGCGCAACTGTTTCATCCAAATCTGGATTTCAAATCTTAATGAAGTCCCTCAAAGCAGTATAGTGCTAAATGCAAATAAAAGTTCAGGAGCTGCTCTCATGTGGTAAATTGAGAGCCGATAGCAAGCGGCTTTAATAGCATATGAGGGACTTTTACTGTGGATAACAATCTCAATTTCTTATAAAGGCTTGACACATATTTTAGAGGAGGATCATTTAGAGATATGTTCCTGAAATATTGAATGCAATGATTATTTATATGCCAGTGTAATGATGCCAAAGAAATGTTCAAAAAAATGTTCAGAGTTCAACCTCCATTGCCTGTCATGTCCAACAAGTCATTTCACAGTAAAAAGCATAATTTAAAAAAAAGCCCTGCACAGTGCCATAATGGCCAATTCTGCATAACCTCTGAGCAGAGACATAAGTAATAATATAATAAAAAGGAAACAAGCTTATCTACCACCTTCCACAGTACATTTCATGTTACACAATGCACAGTCATTCCGCCCCTTCTCTTCTTCACTGAGACTGCAGGCTTAAGTGCATATGGTGAACAATGAAATAAAAATGAATGGCACATGGTCTCCCTGACACTTTTTACATGCCCTTTTCCGCATTGATACAAGATTGTGTACACTTTGTCACAAGTCATTGACAGAAAATAAATGATAAGTAATATGGAAAATAAAAAACTCTGAATTAATGAATAGCCTTCATAAGGGTACATAGTACTTTCACAAGCGCTGCATGTCAGTAACAGCAAGTAGGCACATACTATGTTGCCATTGATGCAGCAAATGACTCTAACACGACATTGCAAGTAACATACAACATATGCCTATATGTGTTATTGAAGCATTTATTAATGTCTATGTAGTGTGTATGAAGTAGTTATTTACCTCTTATAAATGACCAATCGTAGAAAGTGTTGCTAAAAATATTCATACACGTATAAATGGACATATTGGGCTGAAATAAACTTCAAAAGGATGTGCTGTTTGAGTTGAGTTAGCCTGAAGCCAAAGGGCCATGCAGTTGGACTGGTTCACCCTCTTAATCTTCGGCCCTTAATCCATATATCAGGTGTTGTTCATTCCCTCTGCTGTGCGCTCTTCCATAATCTGCTTTAATGGGCTAATTTTGACCTTCAGGGAGACACCCAGGATTAATTATGTAAAATACATTAGTTAAGAACTCACTGGCATTTTTAAGCAGTCATTTTAATGTTATAAAGTTTGAATGCTAGAAAATGGCCAACAGTAGGCCAGAGTTAGTTATCTGGTCGAATAATTTATGCTTGTGCATGCATTGTTTTTTATGCTAAGCTTGCGCTTGGCCATTTGTTTAACTAGATGGAAACGTTGTCAAGTCACTGTAACAGATGCTAAATATACTATGGAGATGAGATCAGCAGGTTGTAAATCATGTACTTAGAAACTGAATGTAACCCAGAACACGATATGTAATTTGCCATTATGCAGCATAGGAAATTGGGGGAAATGGCAAAAATATATTTTCCTTATAGAGGTGGGTGATGCGTTGGTTGTACATCATCACAGAGACAATTTCAGCCATGATATGCCATTTCAAATAAATCATGGAGATTGTCATTCAATCTTTACTGAAAAGCTACTCCAGGTATGATTGTTACTCAGCTCACATGCTAACTGGTGTCGCTTGCTTTACAAAGCCTTGATTAGCTGTAATAACATTCCCTCCAGTGGTAACAAATCTTGTCACTACACTGAAGCGGGACTGCAGTAAAACAATAGCATTTTCATTACGTTTTTTTGGCACCTATTCTCGCTCGCTGCTAGGCACGTGATATGATTTTCTGGCCATAATGAGTACCAATAACGGGAACTCTTGTGACTTTGTGTTTGTGAAGCAGCAGATGTGGCAGTCTTATAATGTCTCAATCTTGGCCAGTGTGGCTTATGGTTAATGGACTGTTTTGTTTGGCAGTGAGGTCTAGAAGCCATTAGAAGCTGTCAGAAAATGAGAAAACTCTGCAGATGATGTGAAAGCTGCTCCGGTTTTGTCCCGCCTCCAACACACTGATCTCAGCACTGTGCTGTTCTCTTAATAGGCGGGATGTAGTGACTCCACTCTGCACTTTCGTTTTCCTGTCTCATCCACAGACCTGACTCCATATGGGTTAAACAAATCATCGCCTACCCCTAACAACACACACCTGTTGACTGATTTACTGCTGATGCAACAGCCGATCATTTGAGTGCGTGATGGTAAGCTGTGATAGATAAACCAAACTAACCAAATACAATGTTTTATTTAAATCATATGTACAGTCAAGCCGGAAAGTCTGCCCCCCCTTTCACCTTCTCCATGTTTTATTACATTACAGACATATTCTACAATAGATTGAGTTCATTTTTTGTCGCAAAATTCTACACAAAATAGCCCATAATGACAAAGTGAAAACATGTTTTTAGAAATTTTTGGAAATGTATTAAAAATCGAAAACTGAAATCTCTCATTTACATAAGGATTAAGCCCTTTGCTTTAACATATTTTTAAAGTATCATATTTAATATTTGGTCGCATATCCTTTGCATGCTGTTACTTCCTGAAGTCTGTGACCAATCAACATCAAAAGACTCTCGATATCTTATTTTCAGGTACCGTTACAAGCAAAACTATAACCTCTCTGCATGGTTTAGGGCTCCTTCGATAGCCCAGACCCTTGATGACTTACAGCCATTTAGCCAGCCATGTGTTCCATACTGTACCAGTGTAATTTACAGCTGAATCTAGTCTCACCCCCCAATTCCCATAGAGATCCATTCAAATGCAGAGAACTTATAGCTTATGGTAGAAATAGTAGTCTAGTTGTCAAGTTCTGTCAGAGAGAAAACAAGGCTGGAGGAGCCAAGCGTGATCTAGACTCGATGTTCATGTCTATGGATAGCTGTTACTTTATGAGAGAACTGTACTCTATCTGACCTGTTTGTAGTTGTCTCAATGACATTCGGTATGCTCTTATTGTATGACGCTTTGGATAAAAGCGTCTGCCAAATGAATGTAATGTATATGCGGGACTGGAATCAGTCAACATCTGTCCTTAACTTTGACCCACAATTAAATAAGTGTTACTTTGTTTGTTTCTGGCATGTTTTTATTTGTATTGTGCTGGCAGTGTAATATAATGATTAGGGAACTTGTATTGTAACTGAAAGGCTGTGGGTTTGATTCCCACTTCTGTGTAAAATGTTAATGGAAACCAGGCTATAGTGTGAATTTATTAAATGTGTTTGTCTGTATTCATAGATAGCAGCAGATCTGGGATATAAAGACTGAGGTACGTTGGTGAACAGGCTAGGTTTGTTTGCCGTTTACCTTGGGGTGGGGTCTTACCTTCCAAGCAGTCCGGCCCTTCGAAGGGCCTGTTGCACTCGCACTGGTAGCTCATCCATTGGCTGACACATCGGCCCCTGTTCTGACATGGGCTGTCCTCGCACCTGTCCCTGACGCTGCACCCGGGGGTGACGTTAACTGGCGTGCCGCTCAGCCAATCCCCGGGCACCACCAGCCGGGAGTCCACGCGCACGTCCCGCAGACATCCGACAAATAGAGGGAGGGGGCCGTCCGTCCATCGCGTTTCGTTCACCTCTTCCCTGACCCCACCGATGAGGATGGTGTGGAAGGTGGGTGGTGGCCCCGCCCCCAGCCCTGACCCTTCCCTCGGCGACCCCCTCTCCACCGCGACCGTCCTCTCGCCCTCCTCACCGCAGGAATCGTCCAGGAGCCTAAGCCCCAGGGCCCCGCCCCTGAATGCCATCTCCATGGTGTGCCATTCGCCGTCGCTGACGTTGCACGGGACTTCCGGGCGGGGACTCGGCCCGCCCTCTGCGAGCACACGGAGGCGCGGCCGCCCGCCCACCAGCTCCAGCCAGACGACGAACTGTCCGGCCCTCCGGAGGAGGAGCGTGGAGTCGGCCATCGCGGTCCTGAAGCTGAGGGTCACATTCCAAAAATATTCTGGACCTGTGGCTGGGATCTGTATGAGCAAGTGGCCTCCCATCTCAAAGGAAAAGGTGGTGGATGTCTGGCAGTCAGAGCCCGCAAAGCCAGGGGTACAGGCGCAGTCGTGGCTGTGCTCCCCGTCGGTGAGCAAGGGCAAGCATACGGCTCCATTCCGACACACGTGACCCTCACAGCCCCGCAGGGCCACTGTGCAGTTCCGCCCTCCGTACGGGCGTCCATCTTGGCTCTGCCGCAAACAGTGGCATGTGTATCCTCCTGGATAATTCTCGCACAAGGCTCCATTCTGGCACGGGTTCAAGTCACATTCATTAACATCCTCCTCGCAGAAAGCACCTACAGAGAAACATGCAGGCCACACATTGGGTGCAGAGTTACAGTAATATAGATTATGGCTCATGTAAGATAAGTACTCATTGAAGTAGACAGGACACAAACAGCGACGTTAGAGAGCATGCCAGCAGCCTAGATGATGCTTTAAAAAGAGACAGCTATGAGCAGAATAATGAATATCCATATGAAATAGGTTTTATGTTACAGTGAAGTGAACACATGTACAGATAAACAGATTGCACATCTATTCAACAGCTAGAGAAACTGATCATGGCATGAACACCACTTTTCAAAACAAAAATGTCAAGTTATGCACATACACACACACAGGCATAATATACACACACGTGTGTGTACTATATGTAGCAGAGAAAAACACAGCTTTTTATAAAAAGCACACCATGTGCAATGCATTAAAAAACACAACAATCTCATGCATATTTCACCTTGCACTGGCCTTTTCCCTCTAAAAGAACTAAAGCACAGGTACATAAACAATGCATCCAACAAACAGTTTCACAAACCAACTCAGTAAGGTATGTTACCTGCACTGAGCAAAAGAACAATCCAAACACAGGCGACAAGCCTCCCCATTGTTCCAGTGAGTTGTCCCGATCAAAAGGCATGTACTCTTTTATGTTTTCCTGTACAGGGCCATTGCCACAGGCAGCTTTCACCATGTTCCCTTGCTCACTTGTGCAGGACCAACTGACTCACACCAGGAATCACTTTAAGCCAGATCTGTGGGATTAGGTTAATGCACTTAAAATGTCTTACAGGCTGAACTTGTCCCAGGAGCCACTTGTAAACAAAATCTGAGCTACCTCAACTACCTTTACCTGAAATGTTCCGTGGCTTTTGGGGAAATTGACACTACAAGAGAGCTTAAATGTGCCACGTGGGATGAGGAGTTAACAAAAGGCAGAAATGCTACCTGAAATACCCAATTGGTATAACACAATCTGTTTCTTGCACATACTGCCCCAAGCCACTGGCATCTTCTGCCACACACAGAGGCAGTGTAACTGAAGAAAAATAGATCGCTCAATTAGTCTAAACCGAAAACCGTTTGTGCCTAATTCTGTCAACAACAAAAAAACAAAAACAAAGATCTTCCCTAGTGATACACACTGCAGAAAATGAACACAACTGGATGTAGCAGACCTCAGCACACTCGATTTTTGCATTCCCAAACAAAAAACACACAATTCATATGGCTATCTCAGGTGACTGACACCCATTGACGACTGGTTGGCACCTTCAATCACAGCCAGAAAAAAACAATTATACTCCGCTTACCTGTACTGATGAGTTAGCGCGGGCACAAATGTGCGCCCTTATGAATTAAAATAATGCCCATTTCTGCTATTATTGTTCGTGTTTGAATATGCTGCATGTGTTACAAAACTTTTATCAAGATGCTGCCAGTCGACCCGTGTATGATTCTTCAGAACAAAACTATGTGAAATTGCAAGTGTCAACCTGTGGTGGATCAGGTTATGCTCCCATTGAGCACATCCTTTCATGCAAATGACTGCACGTCCATCACTACTGGGTTCATAAAATATCGGCACCCGATGTTTATCAATAAAGATGAGTATAAAGATTCAAATGATTTGGCATATTGGCTTCAGTGAAATGGAGGTAATTTGTTGGTAACCCTTACATATAATCATTGAAACATCATTATGGGCACCATGAAAACATGGGTACCAACTAGACATTCTTCTATTCTAATAAAGTTAAAGCCTGTAAATTAAACTTAAGCCTATAGGCCTGGTTTTGCATCATTTCTTTTGGCTTGTCCTCAAATGAGTACCAGCAGATGAGGTTAAAAAAAAATTCAAAATTAAATGTCGTCCACCTCGTTCTCTAGTTCAGTGTCTTCCTCGGCTCGATCAATTTGCTTGAGTTGATGTGCTTCCAGCACTTTGATTGAGCCTGTGGCCTGCTGTTTTTGCATCCACAATTCAATTGCAGGTTTCATCAAGGGGGTCACTGGAACTCTCTGGAGTTATGTTTGCATAGCATGCCATTTGCACTAGCAATAGCCCCAACAGCTCAGGTATGCTCCGGATGACTTGGTAAAGCGAGGGTCCCGCACATCCGACAGTCACATATGCTTAAGTACGTCAATGATGTATGGTGATAGATCTATACTGAATCCAGGTGTGCCATTTTATCTCTCTTTGCTCAATGCATTTGTGAAAGCTTGTCTGATGTCTCATTGAACTGCTCTGGTGAAGGGGGACTCGCTGAAAGCTTATTAGAAAGCACTATATTCAAAGAGACATTATATAGAAAGCACTATTCAAAGAGACATTATATAGAAAGCACTATTCAAAGAGACATTATATAGAAAGCACTATTCAAAGAGACATTATATAGAAAGCACTATTCAAAGAGACATTATATAGAAAGCACTATTCAAAGAGACATTATATAGAAAGCACTATTCAAAGCGACTTCAGTTTCATCCCGGTGTGCTATTTTATTCTTTGTTTAAAAACTGGACATTATTATACTGGACACTATTTTTATTTTAGCTATGTAGTAAAGGCTTCTTGTATGAGCAAAGTATGGGTATGCGCGACACAATTTTACACCACATTTGTGTGTGTTTCTCTGTGCCTTGCAAGGTGGCTAGCACCTAGTAATAAAATTGTTATTCTAGCCTAAATAAGTGTTGCACTGTCAAAATATAAATAGCTAACCTGTATGAAATGGAGAGAAAGGCTAAAACTGAGTATAATATGCTGTTTAATTAAAAAAAGGAGCGCCAGCATTGTTCCCGCATTTTAGGACAGCAAATTCTGCAGTGTGTGTACCTATGTTGCACCCTGGCTATAGGCTCAAATGAGGTCACAATCTATTTCTGGTAAAAATGCATTTCATTTATTCTACACTTGCCATAAAAAAGCCATTTCAGTTTTATCCTGCAGTGTTTTGTTGTCTTTTTATTATTGTTTCCCGCATTTGGATTTGTGTTTCAAAAATGAGTTTATGGTCCTATCTGATCTACACTATCTGCGATCTTCAGCCCATGTACATGAAATATATTTCATTATTCATGCAGTATCTGGCATGCTTTGCCTGTTTTCTGGTAAAAACTTGTGTTTTCAATAACCCTGGCAGAAGGCTTCTGCTCAGGAGAAACCATGGGCACTGCAGCTGAGCATTATAGGTTCAGGGGGAAATCACAGAAGCACTTTATGCATATTCTCCATTACCTAACCAATCAGGAATCTGGCCCTGAATGCACAGGTAGGCCTCACCTCAGGACCGACAGTCGGAAGACTTACCCTACCTCTGATCTGATCATCTCAGTTACCCATTCATCAGTTTACCTTCAAAGCCTGGATGGCATGTGCACATGAACCCCACGGCATTCTGGGAGTCATGGTGTGCAGGGAGGAGTTGCTCTGTGCCGTGTAGGGCCTTCCAGGAGAGCTCAATGCATGTCCCTCCGGAGAGACAGGGGCTGCTGCTGCACTCGTTAGTGTCGACCTCACAGTTCCTCCCCTCGAACCCTGTTCCAAGACATGCCACACCCACAGTCACAACTCGTCACATTAAGGCTACTGAATTACAGGATGTGCATGCAGGCTTTTCACCAATTAACCTGCTTCCATTAGCTTATTGGCTATATACACCAACACCAGTTAATTTTAGACAATTTATTTTTATTTAACCTTTATTTATACAAGGTAGGTTGACTAAGCATGTATGCTCTTTTACAGCAAGATGCTTAAAGTTGCTGTCAGTAGGCTACCTGGCCAGCAGTTGCAGGTGTAGTTCCCTAGGTTTTCCCGGCAGGAGGCGCCATTGAGACAGGGCTGGGACATGCAGGCCGGGATGGGAATGTCACAGTTTGGGCCCATGAAGCCCAAACCGGCGCAATCGCAGCTGTAACTGCAAATCAGGGTTCAGGACTGATCGGTAACCTCTTGAAGAGCAAAACACTGCGTACTGGCAGAGTAAATACCTCTCTTGTAACTTGTAACTCTTAACAATTCAGTTAGATGTCTAGAGATGTTTAGAGCATGATTCCCCTAATCTACATTTCAGCATTTCCCCTGCACTTGTTAACATTACATTACAGGCATTTAGCAGATGCTCTTCAGAGCGACTTACACAACTTTTTAGCATTCTTTACATATTATCCATAAATACAGCTGGATATACACAGAAGCGATTCAGGTTAAGTAGTGTCCTACCTGGGAATCGAACCTGAAACCTTTCAGTTACAAGACCTGTCTCTTAACCATTATACTACACTGCTGCCTGTGTAACTGGAGGCTACCTGGAGTCTTTTAAAATAATGCAAAATCGCATGTGTGCAGTCTCTTACCCGTTAACCCTGTCAGTGCATAGAGCTCTGTTCTGGCATGGATCACTTTCACATTCGTTCAAGTCCACTTCACAGAAACTGCCCAGGAAGCCAGGCTGGCATGTGCAGGAAAAACCATTCACGTAGTCATGGCAACTGCCGCCGTTGAGGCAAGGGTCTGATTGGCACTCGTTGACTTGCAGCTCGCATCTAGTTCCTGGAAGATCAAAGGAAAACACGAGCTCCACCGGTGAGTCCCTTCATCTCTGTAAGCCACAGCTGAAATACGGCCCGGGGCCATCTGGATCAGAGAGAATGCCATACAAAGCGCTTCTTTTTCAAAACATTCCTCAAGTGCAATATAATGGACGGCTTTCTCTGTTTTGACAGACTTTAGCAGATGTTTAGCTGCTGTTTCAGTGATTGAGTCACTTGAGATTTGAATGTGCAACTGAGTGTGATTAACACTGCGTCGCATGTAGCTTCTTATGTGTCATTGGCATGGTGATAGTCTCGCTTGTGATGAGAAAACTGTTTTTATAATGCCTATGTCCCCGATGTCATACATAAATCAACTGTTGTAACTGGCAGTGTCTCCAAGTGGGACAAAATGCAATACGTAAGAATCATAAAAAAGCCTTAAAATTGGTTCTGACATGATATGATCTGATTCTCAACGGGTTTGGAATTATGGGAGGAGACAAGAACAGAAAACTCGAGGACAGAGTAATAGAATCGGTGTGGAAGCCAAGGAAGTAGTTTGGTTTTCTGTGCTCTTAAGAGTAAGCTTAAGATATGCAGGCTAAGAAGACAGGTACAATAGTGAGCAACACAAACACAAAGTTTTTCTGTATATTTTGGAAATTCCATAAGCCTGCCCCAAAATTAATTTTTCCTTTGAATTTTGGATATACAGCGCAGTCTGTAAATATTTAGACAAAATATTTGCAGGTATTTACATCCATATCGGGTGAACCATGTAGGAATTTCAGCCCCTTCTATACACCAATGGCACACACACACCAGTTTCAGCGGCAGGAGCAGACCTTTTTCCAGCCAAGTTTCCAGTCAATGCAGGACATTTTATCTAATACTGCTCATAGTACAATAGCAACTGTTGTATCTCAAATACTCTATTGTAAATAAAATTTACGCAAAATATAATTTTACAGCTTTATTCATTTTTAACCTGTCAAATGCTTTAGATACAGTAGATCAATCCCTGCTGATCAAAAGACTGTCACAAACTGGGATTGGGAATGCAGCTGTGACTGGTTCAGAAACTGTCAGTCAGAAAGATCTCTCACAAAAGGTGTTCCTCAAGGTTCCATTTTGAAGCCTGTCCTGTTCACTGTTTGTATAAAAACATTGGGCGTGCTGTACAAAACTGTAATACTTATCTCTATGCAGACAACACAGTTGTTTACTCCTGTTCATTAAGTCATTAAGTTCCCTTTCATTAAGTCAGGCAGTCAGTGAGCTTCCGGCTGAATTTAATTCAGTTCAAGGTTTTCTTCCTAATATTAAATGCTTTTTTCCCCTCTGTTAATTTGTACCAATGCTTTCACACAACGTAACTTTACTGTTTTTAAAAACCTGTAATGGTAATGAGTGCAGGACTGCTCCCTCTTGAGAGTCTCTCTTGTAAAAGGAATTTTGATTTCAGTGAGAAATGAAAAAGAAGAATTAAAAAAAAATACAATATGGTGCAGGGCGACTTGCACTTCCCTCCCTCCGTGTCAACGGCACTCGCTCGTCCCGACTGCGGAGCTTCTCCACTCTAGCTCCCCAGTGGTGGAATGAACTCCCCACTCCGTTGCGCTCTGCTGAAACGCTGTCTGTTTTCCGTCGTGGTCTGAAAACACACTTTTTCAGACTCCACCTTGATTAACTACATATATAAGGCCAAATATATAGTATGTTCTTTCTGTTTATTTTCGATTTGGTTTTGCTATTTCATAGCTTAGAATGTATAGCCGACTGTATTCTGTATTCTGTTGACTACTAGCGATAGCTCCTACGTTGTGAGAAAGTTGTGCTTTGTTGGATTTGCTTTGTAGATTGTGTCTATGACCTTCAATATGCACTAATTGTACGTCGCTTTGGATAAAAGCGTCTGCCAAATAAATGTAATGTAATATGGTGACCCTAATCTACAAAAGGTTTTGCTCAACTGAGAAACTGTATGACTTCTAACTCCAGTATAATTTCCTCTTCTAATGAAGAAGACAGGACTTTACCTCTCCAGGCTCAGTATGCAGCTCAGTGGTGTTCTTTGGACCAAATCAGCATTTTCCCATGCGAGGGGCCAAGGTGAACAAACATACTGTTGCCACTAGATGGTGCCCTCTAACAAATATTCAATATTATAACAGAAAAAAAGATCAGCGATGCTTTTTAAAAACCATCATTTTTCAGCTTCCAAAACATTACAACTGTTGTGTAATGTTCACTAAATTTATATCCAAAAATGATGGGTGAACTATACTACCATGGGTTTTGTGCTTCTTGATGTGAATACATACATTTTGAACCAGTTTGTGTTTTCTTTTCATCCACAATTTTAATAGAGCACACCTTTATTAGCCAAGCCACTCAAGAGCCTAATGTGTACATGTGTTCTGTTAAAGTTACTTATCGAAGAGACACATGAAGTGCACTGTAGAGGTGAACACTTTATATTTTTTTATATTGAGATATTGTAATATTTCTTTTACTACAGTGGCTGCCTATTCAAAAGGTTCTTTTTTACTTTGGTTCCGTTTTAGCCAGCCCAATTGTTAACTTGCCATGTGTTTCAAATATACAGCAATTTTATGGGCATCTATTAAAGTAGAAACCCATATCCTATTATGATATCCTCATAAATGTGAGATCTTTTACCCACCACAATGCCCTGAGGATAACCAAAAAAAAGCATGAATAAAAGAGCAAAATTAATAAAACCATGTATTTGATGCGGAGATTAAATCACTGATGCCTAATGAATATTTTCAACGACCGTGTCTCATTTGTTTTACCTGTAAATTGGATGAGGCTGTTAGCTTTGCACCAAATATCTATCGTATTACTTTCTACTGTGTTTCTGAGCGTTTTATTAGCTCCCTGCATGGCAGAGTGGTGCTGTTTTGAGATATCCATTAAGATGATGGTAATGAGGTGAGGTCTGTGGAGACTCGTGTACCCGTGTATCCTGCTTTGCAGAGGCAGGAGAACCTCCCGACTCTGTTTAGGCAGGTGGCTCCATTACGGCACGGCCGGGAGGCGCACTCGTTCACATCGATCTCACAGCGTCTGCCCTGGAAACAGATGCGGGCCGTATGAATTCAAAATCATGCAACAATATTTCTATCCACTTAGGATTATAAATATACAGTAAACTGCCAAATAATTGGCCTCAATGGGACCAGAGGGGAGACGGATACATGAAAGGTCAGATAAACTAAAATAAGCATGGCATGCAAATTCAAACTGTCAATGTGCAAAAATTAATTCATTTTGGAAAATTCATTGTTTTGGACAAGGCTTACTTATGACAACAATATTTAATTTAACTAGTTACATTATGAAATATGATTTTTCTATATGAAATTTGCAACATTGAGCAAGAAAATATTTTACTCATTAATGCCAATGTTTCAGAATAAGCATACGGGAAACGCAATGACATGCTGTACATATTGTAAGCTGTCACAGTATAGTTACAGTATATGAGGAGAATTAGAGTACAGTTTGAAATGTGGGCACACTGACGTTCTGTAATTAATATGCATGTGTCGTTCATGTACAGCGCTCGCATAAAGGTTGGCAGTTCGCCAGGCTGTCAATCTCAATTAGAAATTGACATGTACATTTACATGAGGGCGTTGGATAATCCAGTAGGTTGATATGCAGGAGGCAGTTATGTGAGAGAGTTCACATATATCTATATATCTAAATCATGTACAGTATATCTAATAATAATAATAATAATACATTTATTTTATATAGCGCTTTTCAATAACCCAAAGACGCATTACATAGGTACAAAGAGAAAATAAATAAATAAAAGAAACAAAACAAAACACATAATGAACACAGATCACGTAATAACACTTAGCAAGACAGATAACATAGCAAACAACATATGGGCAGTAGCAGTGGGGGACTGGAACATAACAAAACATGAAAACAGATCGTAGCAGCATCAAAGGTAGGGGGGGGACAACAGTAGAGGCAGGTGACAACAGTACAACAATAGCAGCAGTAGTGAGTGGATGCAAGAGATGACAAATGGGGAGGGGGGGTCAGGGGATGAAGTGCATGGTTAGGGGTAGGGGAGGTTGTATGATTTATTTATTTATCTATTTATTATATGTGCGTGTGCAATAAGATAAATTGGAGTGATGCAGACATAATGCATTAATAAATAAATATCTTTATTTTGCATTGTGTCACGCTGCACACGCATGAGCACATAAAAAAATGCAGGACAACTACACACGATAAAAAGGCAGACTGGCGAGAAGAAAACGCTAATGCTAATGCTAACGCTAATTCAGATGCACGCCACAGCATGGAAGGCACACTTAAAAACTTAAATGGCGTACTTCCATTAAAGTGGTACATTTAGTATAACGGACACACATTCCCAAGCCCTACCTGGAAGCCTGGTATGCAGAAGCAGGAGTACCCGTTAGGCTCGTCCCGGCAGAAAGCCCGGTTCCGGCACGGATTTGATGCGCATTCGTTCACCTCCATTTCACAGTGGGCGCCCAGGTAACCAGCCATGCACTGGCAAGAGTAGCCGGGCCCCATCCCTGCAGGCGAACCGGAGAGTGGCCGGCACAGTGCCATCGCCCCACAGAGGCTGTCGGCACATCGCTGAACACCAGCGGCACAGGAACCGCCAGCGAGACCGTTCTGGCACTGGCAGGCCAGGCCCAGGGGGTCCATGGGAGTGGGGTGGCAGGTGGTGTTGTGGAGGCATGGCACAGTGTGGCACAGCGTGTTGGAGCCCTCACACTGGGCCGTGGCAGAGGGGCCAAGCAGAGGGGTGGGGCACTGGCACAGGAAGTCGGTAGGAATGTCTTGGCACACGCCACCATTTTGGCAGGGGTCACTAAGGCAGAGGGACAAAGCTTCCAGTGGAGCTGCACCTAGAATTGAGACAGATAACACTGATAGACAGATGGACAGATTTTACCGCATTTATTCTTCCCAGTTTGGAATGGCTAATTGTGCTTCTCGAGTCACTGCTGTGCCACCTGCACCCAAGCCAGGGGCACAACAGCAGAAGCTGCTTCACTCCTCTGATGCACTTGCATGCAAGCCAATGACTACTGTACACACTACAGTGACAGAATACTAAAAGAGAGTTGATCACAGTTGATATGGATCTCTCACTAACAAGCTATAGCCTGTGGAAACAGTATCAGTAACACAATTAAACCTACAGTAACCCCCACCCAACCACACCATTGCTGTTCTCTCCGCTGAGAGCTCCCTGGTCATATTTAGCTAATGACACAGCCTGCATTTGCTGTGAGCTCCATTACTGACTGAGTCACTCATGACCTGGAATAACCCTGTTGGTTCCTAATAAGGGTAAGAACGACTAAAGTCAAGATAATGTTATGGAAACGTTCAGCCAACAAATACATAGACGTAGATGACGTGGATTAGAAGTGTTTTTGAGCCTAAGAAGATGATATTTCTTCAATAAAAAACTTCACAAAATATTTTAAAATGGCAGAAAGAGGCATGGCTGCTTTTCACGTTAAATAAAATGAATGCGTTTGGAAGGGTTAGTTTATTATGCCCATAATAATTAAATGATTAAAAAGCTGCCTGTTTTTTCCCTGTGCTTTGCACATTAAATTGAGTACCGTTCAGAATGTACACTCTGGCACTGTTTTCTGAGCACTTGATCAGTGCCTTCTGAAGTGCCTTATTGTGCTCTAACCTGGTGTAAAATTGTAAAAAATAAATATTAATAGACTGACACACTGCTGCCACCATGCATATATTTACACCACTATTTATCAATCAAATATAGCAGTGGTGTACAGTATTATAACATGAGAAACAGAGGCAGATTTAACAAAAAAACATCCCTCTAGCCTCCTGCTTCTGGCACAGAGCATCTCGTAGCGCTGCCATGGCAACAGATTGCACGGTCCCATTCTGAATGGGCCCTGTTGCCATGGTAATGGGCTTATGGACAGACATCACTCCAGGCATTTGTCACATCCTATAGACTGCTCCTGATTTTCAACAATAAAAAAACAATGCGCCCACTTGTTTCCATGACAGTGTTTCCAACACATATCAATCCTTTAATTAAAGCCGTGGGAGTATTTGAATGTTATTTTTGCTCACTTGTCATTTTCTGACACACAGCAGCTGCACTCAAGGTCTTCTTCATTACACCATGTTCTTCAAAAACAGGACCTTACATTTACACTGCTTCAGAAAAACATTCTAGGAACTCAAATAAATGTTGCTCACCTATTGGTAAATAGGTAATAATAATACATGTATATTCAATAGTAACATAGTTATGTACACATGTAAAAAATTATAATTACAGAATACAGAATATTTGCATTTCTGTCTGTTTTTGCCCATCACCATCCCCCCTTCTTCCGGGGACCTTTATTTTCATGCTGAAATGAACAAATTAAGAATGTAATAGTTCCAATAAAATATATCATAAACAAAACTGTTTCATACTACATTCAAAGTAAACATATATGCTTATAGGCTAGTATTACAAATATTTTCAAATCATGATAAAGCAACATAGGTTATACAAAATCAAGATATCCGTATGCGTGTGAATATTTTAATCAATGTATACATTCTTTTTTGTAAATACTGCTATTGGATGATGCATCTTAATGACATATTCAAAAAAATACAATTGAAGCACTCATTAGACTCACCAAACGTAAACCTATAAACATGGAGGAGATGGTAGGCCACATATTAGTCTCAACCTTGGACTATTGGAATAACTGGTCAATTAGAGCCGCGGCACACTAGTGTGCCGTGAGAGATCGTCAGGTGTGCCGTGGGAAATGATCCAACATCACTTAATTAGTAACACTTTTGGTTGGTGGTGTGACTCAGGATTTTTTTTAATGTAAAAAATGTGCCTTGGCTCAAAAAAGGTTGAAAAACACTGAATTAGAAAACCAGTTAAAAAAAATTAAATAAACAATAGGTTAAGTGGCAACTTAAGTGTGGGCCCTGTTTGATCAGTATTGATACAATTTTGGTAGGCCAACAAAATAACTATCCCATAATTATGCAGGGGGAAAATTAAGAGTTAGCATTGAGTTGTAAGGTCACGCACCTTGTCCAGACATACCTTCAATCCACTGTTGAGTGCTACAAAAAGGCCCTCTCTTGGTGCCTGACAATGAGCAATAAACCTGTGTGCTCTGATCTTAATCCCAACACGTTCCGCCACAGAGCGCTGTTAAATCCCGCCGAAGCGCTTCTGTGAATGTGTTATCTCCAGCCCCTTTCACCTTTGCCCTCAAACATCAGAATAAATATTCAACATGGAATCAACATCAGTTTCAGTGTGCAACAGACTGCTCGCATGCTAATGTCTGAAATACGCTACACTCAGTACCATACTTGAAATACAAAACATCAAGGGCATAGGCTAACATGGTTCATATTATTCCAATCTACGATTACAGATTAAAATCTGTAAAATAATGCAATTAAAATTTAAGACATAATTCAATGGAAGGCTGTAGTAAAATTTCAGGATAATTTTCTCTCCTTTAAAGACCACCTGACCGTATCCAGCAGCCATTCTCTACAGCCAATGTGGGAGATAGTAGGCAAGTATGTACTCTGCTCCAAAGCACGTACTGTCACCAGCTGCTTCTTTTCACACTGCGGCCCACTTGCACAGACATGACTTGGAGGAGAACACTTCATGTGCAGCTTTAGTGAGCAGGCCCCGGGCACCCATTCGACCAGTGGAGGCCGCTACAGAGCAAAGCCATCCCTGCCAACTGAAGCCTCCCTAACCCAATCACCAATTACGCATCGACTTGCCATCAACCACAGTCATCACTGGTACAGACAGGATTCGATCCCGAACCATCGGGCCTGTCCATGGACTAGAACAGTAGGAGCAGCCACCCAGCTGTTTTTTTGTTGCCTTTATTCGCTCATCTTAGTCACTATATTGACATTCATCTAAGATAGAATTTTTCTTGAACCATTAATAACCTCCTTGAGCAACTAATCAACCAGTTTGACATTGGTTTTTGAAGATTTTCACAAGAGCAGATTAGGATTGTCTAGACCAGTTTGCAGGGTAACCTTGGGTTAAGGGTTGGGGGCTGGGTTGGGGAGTTATAAGACCCTGTCAAATACCCTTACTCAAGGGTTTAAGGCCAACCTTATTGTCACTGATAGATTTGTCATTGATAGATATGGGCAGACTGGTTTAGTTTTAGGTAGGAACATTTTAAATGTTTTTTATTATTATTTGAAAAGAAGGGCACTATTTTTATTAAATATTTGTCACACACAAACAATCTGCTATCATCTTGTAGTGACAGGCTGCCACGCCAGCTTTATCTCCAGGTCAAAAGAAATACTTTAGCCTCCATGATAATATATTTTTTTTTTCTGTGATCAACAACCTGGAAGTTATGAAGTAAAAAAGACATCAAGTTGACACTTAAGGGTTGGAAGCCCCTGTGTGCATTTGTACGGGTTTTTGACAGGAGCACATTTGAAGAAGCTACTGAAAAATCTAGTCTGGCATATCATGTGACCTGCATATGTCATCTTAATTTGACCGCTTTATTTCACACACTACAAAACCACACCTTTGTCACATTTTGGGAGTCACTTTATCCTATGTAAACATGCAATGCAAAATTCCATCAAGCTGTAGTTTGTTTAGTTCATGGCAACTATGTCATTTGATATTGTAGTGTTTAGTATAGGGCAATACCAAGACCACATGTATTACGGTTAACTTTTAATACAATATTGTAACCAATGCCGCATCATTTAACCAGTTGGCTAACATTTGTTAACTTTTGACTTGTGAAGTTATTTATTTTATGAATTGTTTTATTTCGTAAGTCAATTTGTGTGTAATTTTGCAAATCATTCAGTTTATATAATTAACCTAGGGTTTTCTAAGACAAGCACTTTGAAAAGCCAGGAAAAAGAACAAATTAGCAACTGGACAATTTGATTGTAATTGCATCTTCTGTAACCCAATTAATACATTGGTTTCCTGTTTCCCCGGTTTCATGAAAAATACAATATTTAAAACAATTATTTTATAAAAAACAAACCTAAAGTAATGTATTTTATTGCAGAGCTTTGCTATTTTTTGACAATTCCCAAATAGGCCTATAGCAACAAATACGTTCATTTACGTTACTAACGTTAGCTACATCTCCAAGAGCATAGTGCTATGACATATTAGACAGGCATGACACCTTATAGTTGTGAAGAGAAACACTCAGGTAAACAAACACAATTTTCACTTACTTTGTGTCCAGATGGGAATAGATAAAATGGAAACCAAGCCGGGTAAATTCAATATAAAAAACCGAGAGAGAGCCATTTTCAGTTAGTAATCATCCTATTCGCGGTACATTTCTTCGTCTGAAAGGCGCTGCACGTGCCTCCAGATCAACAGGTCCGAGCTACCGCTACTGCCGCGCGCCTCTCGGCCCCATTCGAGTGGCCAATGAATGCGCTGCTATTCGGCCCTTGAGAAGGTTCACGGCCACATGCACCACGGACCAGGAGATGAATATTTAAAAAATAAACGGTGGACCGGGGTGGTAAATAGTTCAGGTGACAAACTACTGAAAAAACCTGTTAAGAAAACCACACCGTGTGCCCGGCAGATGGCATTGGAGATTCGTGAGTTTAATACAATAAGCTCCTTAAAGTAGGGGGCAGACAAAATGTGCTAACATTATTCCTACCATACGATAGCTTATGTGATGCCATTAGGCTATGTATTTCGTCACGCAATATTTGTTTCAGTTAAATTGGTGCCTCAGGCGACCTTCATATGAGCATCTTCATCATAGCAAATCGGACTTCGTAAAAAAATAATAATAAAAACGAAATAATAATGACGTTATTTTGTTTTTATTAATAATAATAATAATAATAATAATAATTATTATTATTATTATTAATTGCAATTATTATTATTAGCAGTAGTAGTAATTCCAATTGTATCATTTTGCGATTTACAAAAAGGAAAGTACGAATTTTCAAGCTTTTCACGTCAAATGACTGGAACCCCAATTCTCCAAATTGAAAAAAAAAAACAGACTTTATTTGAAATAGCAAACTCAGGCACTACTGGTAAATTGTATTAAAATCAATTTCAAAGTAGAGGGTAAACCTCTACTATTGAAGACCCATTAGGCTATAGCTAACGTACGTTTAATCAAATGATTCACACGTGGCACAATAATTCACACCAGAAAGGAATAATAATAATAGGTTATTGTTATAATATAGGTTAGCTAATAACCTAATATTGTTCCTGTTGTTGCAAGGGTATTTAATGTCAAATAATGTAATAAACTAACGCAATACTATTAATGTATTATTATTAGCCTATTATTGTAGGGCTGTACCAACAAGGGCGAGGAAATAATGCTAAATATGAATGCAATACTCCCTCTGGCGGCGCAGTGCCACACAATTATGAATTCCATTTTGAATAGCCTACCTACGACAAACCAATGGAGTTGGCTTGGCTAGGCCTATACATTTGTAGTCTGCGATAAAAAAGCAAGTTTCGTTTCAGTACGATTGTAAAAGCAGAACATATCACGAACGAGTGCCAACGCCTGTATAGTCTCATTAGTCTAACGTAGCCTATGTTTAAAACTAACTTTTTTGAGGGCTATTTTGCAAAACCGTAAAGCGTGAACATTTCCATAGCAACAAACGTATGAGGGGCGTTGGGAAATCCAATCCAAAACGTCTTCCTGGATGGTCATAAGGAAAATGGAACATAGGTTTTGATCCAATTAGATAACGTTAATTATTTCAAAATGGAAAGTGTTCGACGTGATCCACTAATATTTTATTTGATGCATGAAATGCCAAATTGCCAATAGCTGCTGTAGTATGCTAAGTAAATTATCTATTGATAGGACTACATGTTTTACTGTAAATCATTCCAGCCATAGGCTAGCTAGCCTTTGCTTTATCTAGTCCGTGTCTTTACACTTATGTTTTTGTCAATGAATTATGATTTGTTTTAAAACAAGCAAATTAATAAAATACGAAAAGGGTTATAGTCATTGAGTAGCCTAATACCTTTTTACTGTTGCAAAATATGCCTAATAATATCAATCCTTAAGTATACCAAAGACTTAACTAAACATTTTAAAAAGTAAGCCCGCAATAACACTGTTAGCCTACAAGCCTTCGTCGTGCTCAAATAGAATATTGTAGTGACTACATTATGGGTGCGTGTTCCCCTCTTTACTATGTTGCCTAGGGGGAGGGAACTAGAGATCTGGTGGGTGGTGCCAGGGGGACGAGTATTGCGGTTGCAACGAGAGTTCCGGTTTAGCTTTGCTAGGGAAAACCATGCTGGTCTTTCACCTAGAGTGATGATGGTTTAAAGTGATTAAAACAAGTAAGTTACGTTGCCTACGTCTCTCTGTTTTCTTCGGCACTACACTGGTGACCCCGACGTTAGTTTTTGTTAGAATTGTTTACAAAAACCAAACAAACGAACACTGCAAAATGGCCGGAAAAGGAAGACGTTCAAACCAGCGGCAGCCATCACTATCCCCTGTCAGCCCACTCCCACACTCAAACTACCGGAGTTCTGGGACGCGACGCCTGCTGCATGGTTTGCTATTGTAGAGGCACATTTCAACAAAAGCAACATCACAGATGATGACGACCGGTACAACCATGCCGTGGCGATGTTGGGCAGCTCCACTGCGGCTCGAGTGGTGGGTTTTTTGTCCGCCCCCCCGACGACGAACAAATATGAGTGCCTCAAAGCCCTGCTCCTAGAGACGTTCGAACTGTCCACTGCAGAGAAGGTGCGTCGCCTATTTGACATGTCGGACTTGGGGGACGAGAGGCCCTCTGCGCGTATGGAGAGGATGCTAAACCTGCTCGGGACAGAAGACCCCATGATCCTCTTCACAGAGCTGTTTATGCGCACACTGCCAGCTCAGGTCAGGTTGGCGCTGGCTAACACCGCCATTGTCGATCCCCGCGCCCTGGCCAGGGAGGCGGACCGTTTCGTCTCGGCCATGCCTCAACGGTCCCCTGACCTGCTCGCTCCCGCAGCTACCCCGCTACCAGATCGGCGCAGAAGGGGGAGGGATGACGCCGGACCCTCCAGCAAGCAGGGTAACGCTGCGGGCCATTGCTTTTACCATGCCACTTTTGGCGCCAAGGCCAAACGGTGCCGCTCACCCTGCACTTTCGGACCGAAGCCGACGGGAAACGGCGGGGCCAGCGCTCGGTAGTGGCCCTGAGTGCTGGCGCCACCAACAGGCTGCTGTTCATACACGACGCCGTCTCCAATCGCAAGTTCCTTTGTGACACCGGCGCTCAGTGGAGCATCATTCCGGCAGGGAAGTCGGATGTGGCAAAGGGGGAGCAAGCTCCGAAGTTGGCGGGCGCAGACGGCACGCCTATCCGTTCCTACGGCACCAGGGCGGCGGACGTGTGCTTTGGAGGCCAACGCTTTACATGGGACTTTGTCGTCGCGGCCGTCACGTTTCCCCTCCTTGGTGTAGATTTTCTGTGTGCCCATAACCTGTTAGTGGACGTGGGGAACAGGCGCCTGGTCAACTCACAGACTTTCGCTTCCTTCGCCTGTACCCAGGGGGAAGCGGTCTACAACGGGTTGTCCAACACGCTCGCCGAAAGCGACCAATACCTTCGGTTGCTCGCCGAATTCCCCGACCTCACCAAGCCGACCTTCTCCGCGCCCACGGTGAAACATGGTGTGGAGCATCACATCGAGACCACTGGACCTCCCCTCCACGCCAGAGCCAGGCGCCTCAACCCGGAGAAGCTGGCCGTCGCCAGGGCGGAGTTTGCGCACATGGAGCAGGTTGGCATCGTTCGACGTTCGAACAGCCCCTGGGCGTCTCCCCTGCACATCGTCCCTAAGCCTGACGGTGGGTGGCGCCCGTGTGGGGATTACCGCCGCCTTAACGACGCGTCAAAGCCCGACCGCTACCCCGTCCCGCATGTTCAGGATTTTTCAGCGCACCTGGCAGGCAAGCTTTTCTTTTCCAAAGTGGACCTGGTACGGGGATACCATCAGGTCCCGGTGCACCCCGAGGATGTACCTAAGACCGCCGTTGTCACACCCTTTGGGCTATTTGAGTTTCTGCGGATGCCTTTCGGCCTGAGGAACGCGGCGCAGACTTTCCAACGCCTCATGCACTCAGTGCTCCAGAATCTCCCTTTCCTTTTCGTCTACTTGGACGACATCCTCGTCGCGAGCACCACCGAGGAGGAACACCTGTCCCACCTCCGGTCCCTGTTCACGCGGCTCAGTCAGCACGGGCTGATTGTCAACCCTGCGAAGTGCGTGTTTGGACGGGGAGCTATCGACTTTCTCGGGCACCGGGTCTCCGCGGAGGGTGCGACCCCCCTCCCCTCGAAGGTGGACGCAGTTCTGGCCTTCCCGCGCCCCCACACGGTCAGCGAGCTCAAAGGGTTCATCGGGATGGTGACCTTCTACTTTCGCTTCATCCGCCAGGCCGCCCACATTCTGCGCCCGCTTTACGATGCCCAGAAGGGCAAGACTTTGAAGCAACAGGTCGACTGGACGGCGGAACGTGTCAAGGCCTTTCAGGACACCAAGGCGGCCCTGGCCCATGCTGCCATGTTGGCTCACCCCTTGCCCTCCGCGCCCACTGCTCTCACCACGGACGCGTCTGACTTTGCTGTGGGAGCAGTGTACGAGCAGTGGGTGGGGGACGCCTGGCAGCCACTCGCATTCTTCAGCCGCCAGCTGTCTCCCAGGGAACGCAAGTACAGCACCTTCGACAGGGAGCTCCTTGGGCTGTGGCTCGCGGTCAGACACTTCCGTTTTTTACTGGAAGGCCGCGAGTTTACCGCCTACGTGGACCACAAGCCGCTCACCCACGCCATGTCCAAGACAACGGAGCCGTGGTCGGACCGCCAGCAGCGCCAGCTGTCATACATTTCGGAGTTCACCACCGACATCCGGCACGTGGCTGGGAAGTTCAACCAGGTGGCGGATTGTCTCTCCAGGGCGGTGGTCGGTGCAGTCCAGCTGAACTTGGACTACTCACGTATGGCTGCGGACCAGGACACCGATCCCGCCGTCCAAGCTCTCAAGTTGTCTGACACGGGCTTGCGCCTAGAGGAGGTGGTTTTCGGTGACGCGGGGGCCACTCTCCTGTGTGACGTCTCCATGGGTCAGCCACGACCGATAGTCCCCGGCAACTGGAGACGCCCTGTCTTTGAGGCGATACACGGCTTGTCCCACCCTGGTAGGAAACCGTCCTCACGGCTGGTGTCAGAGAAGTTCGTCTGGCACGGGCTCAAGAGGGATGTGAGGGCCTGGGTCGACACTTGCACTGCCTGCCAGCGCGCCAAGGTGCATCGCCACATCAAAGCCCCGTTGGAGCACTTCTCTGTGCCCGAGCGGAGGTTCGACCATGTACACGTGGACCTGGTAGGGCCCCTGCCCCCCTCGCACGGGTTCACCTACCTCTTTACCATGGTGGACAGGACAACTCGCTGGCCGGAGGCAGTCCCGCTTTCCTCAACGACGGCCCCCGACCTGGCCCGGGCGTTCATCGCGGGGTGGGTCTCCCGCTACGGAACCCCTGCTGATCTCTCCTCTGACCGGGGCCCGCAGTTTACTTCAGAGCTGTGGGCGGCGGTGGCGGAGAATCTGGGGGTCAAGCTCCACCGCACTACGGCCTACCACCCGCAGGCCAACGGGCTGGTTGAGCGCTTTCATCGCTCCATGAAGGCCGCCCTCCGAGCCAGCCTCGCAGATGGTAACTGGCTCGACAAACTGCCGTGGGTCATGCTGGGTCTCAGGACGGCGCCTAAGGAGGACCTCCAGGTGTCCTCGGCCGAGCTGGTGTTCGGACAGCCGCTGCGGGTCCCCGGTGATTTCATTCCTAAGTCGACGGAGCCCTGGTCCGCCTCCGCTCAGCGTGCCTCCCTGCTGGACAGCGCCAGGGCCTTCGCCCCGGTCCCGACTACGCAGCATGGCGTCCCTGCTTCGCGGGTGCCCCCGGAGCTGCACTCGGCGGGTTACGTTTTCATCCGCCACGACGGCCACAGGACTCCGCTACGACCTCCCTATGACGGACCTTTCCGTGTCATCGAGAAAGGGGCCAAGAACTTCATGATTGACATGGGAGGGAGGCCCGAGTGTGTGTCTGTTGATCGCCTCAAATCGGCCCACTTGGACCTTGAACTGCCCCCAGACGTGGCCCTGCCACCGCGCAGGGGCCGCCCCCCCATCCTGCCCAACCTGCCGCGCCGTGGCCGTCCTCCCCTCCAGCCCCAACAAACCCCCACGACTCGGGACCCCCCGTTCATCGCGGCCCCCCACCCCGCCCAACGTGAGGTTCGAATGGACAATGTCACGCCTCGTCCTGCACCTCCTGATTTTGCCTGCAGTCGTGGGGGCCGGGTCATACGACCTCCGCGCCTCGAGGATTTTGAATACTGAGGTGAACACTGGGGGGGCTGGTGTAGTGACTACATTATGGGTGCGTGTTCCCCTCTTTACTATGTTGCCTAGGGGGAGGGAACTAGAGATCTGGTGGGTGGTGCCAGGGGGACGAGTATTGCGGTTGCAACGAGAGTTCCGGTTTAGCTTTGCTAGGGAAAACCATGCTGGTCTTTCACCTAGAGTGATGATGGTTTAAAGTGATTAAAACAAGTAAGTTACGTTGCCTACGTCTCTCTGTTTTCTTCGGCACTACAATATCTTGTATAGCCTACACATCCTTCTGACGTTTGAATGTTGGTGGTTTAGAATGGTTTATTAGGCTATATTTATATTTTTAAAAAAAATAGTTAGGTTATCGGAATTGGTAAGCTATTTATATATTTACCGTGTATTTACCACTCTGACCCCAACAAGTTTGCAGACAACTGATGTGAGGGACTCATACTGCTAAAACACGCACACTGATCCGTATGCCTGGAATGGATCATAGACCGTAGAAAAATTATCTTTGAATCGGCTGGATAATACAGCGATTTGAACCAACCTTTGCGGTTACTTACAAATCAGGGAATCTGCGCAGAAATGTTGCGCAGCACAATGCCCTAGCTACTTCATAGATATGAGTAGCCTATCTTGCCTTGTAAAAGTAGCCTAATGTGGGGTTTTGCAACTTTCTCAGAAACATTGTCAACTGTTCATATCCTTTTGCTTGTAGCCTGCGAATTTTCCTTAATCGACATAGTTTTTGCAAACACACAAAATCTTTTCCCCAAGCTTTGAATGCAATTTAATTCTATTTTTTAAAGCCTGTTTAGCCCATACAAACAAGTCGAGGAAGCAGTAGGTTAACCGTGCAGCCAATGGCAACGCAGCTTATTCGGAAGTGGCCTATTTCTCAGAAAATAGGGAGGAGGGCGTTTTTGATATTCTGAAAATATTTTTAGTAGGCCTATTTACGTGCATCTATGTTCCATTGGATCTATTCATGCTTAGCTGATCTGCGTTTATAAGGTAGGGAATATTTACAGCTTTACCGAGCAAGCGTAAGCTATTTTTCCCATGGGGCATAAAAGGGTCGGTTGTCACTGTTCTCCTCTTACGGGGGGCCGGTGGGATAGAAATGGGGGTCCGCAAGGAGGCTAGCGAATTCGAACCTGCATCATTATAGCCGACTGTCAAAAACGGTGAAGGTATTAGATGTGTCACGCACTATCAATCAATGCAGAGTAGCCTACAACATTTGTTAGCTAGTTACAAATATGAACAAAACCGGAACGAATGTAGCTAGCTCGATAGCTTAGCTATAGCAAGCTAATTTGCAAGATTGCTTTGTTGCCGTATTACTGATATAGGCTATCCAAATAGTTAAATCGTCGCACTTCTTACTGTTTGACGTGCGTGTCATTTCAACTAAAAACAACATGACACCTTGCGTTTAACAATTCATGCCAGCTAAATAAGTGGACGTGGCATCTGAAAACTAGAAGAGGAGGCCATTTCAGTATTAACTTCACTAGCTTTCCAGGTAGCCACTTAAATTGCGTAATACGCGTCTTAAAGCCAAATTGTGTGTAGCCTACAAATGTAGGCAGTATATATATATATTCATAGGCATAGCTAAATGTGTGTGTGTGTGTGTGTGTGTGTGTAGGGTGGCTATTGATACAGTGCCCTCCATTATGTTTGGGACAAATACAACTTTTTTTGATTTGCCTCTGTCCTCTGCAATTTTAGATTTGTAATCAAATAATTTACATGTGGTTAAAGTGCAGATTCTCATCTTATTAAAGGGTATTTTTATACACCATGTAGAAATTACAGCACTTTTTATACATAGCCCCCCCCCCATTTCATGCTACTATAATGTTTGGGACATATTAATGTTACGTAAATGGAAGTAGTCATGACTACAAGTCTGTGACCCATAGGCATCACCAGGTACTGAGTATCTTCTCTGGTGATGCTATGCCAGGCTTGCTGCAGCATTCTTCATTTCCTGCTTGTTTTGGGGGCTAGTTACCTTAGTTTTATCTTCAGCATATGATATGCATGTTCAATTCAGATTGGGTGCCTGACTTGGTCAGTCAATCATTTTCCAGTTTATGGCTTTGAAAACCTAATTTGTTGGGATCGTTGTCTTGCTGTCAGATGAAGCACTGTTCAATTAGTTTGGAGGCATTTGCTTGAACTTGAGCAGATGAGATCTGTATACTTCAGAATTCATTCTGCTGCCGCTATCAGCAATTCAATCATCAAAGAAGACAAGTGAGCTAGTACATATGGCAGCCATAGATACCCAAACCATAACATTCCCATCACCATGTTTCACAGATGATGTGGTATGCTTTGGGTCTTGGGAGTTTCTTTTTGCCTCCAAACTTTGCTCTTACCATCTAATACAAGTAAATCTTGGTCTCATCTGTCCATAGGACCTTTTTTCCAGAACTCTGCAGGCTCTTTTAAGTACTTCTAGGCCCCTGGCCATCCTGTTTTTGCTGCTAAGTAGTTATTTTCATCTTGCAGTGTAAGTATCTGTCGTTCTGTTTGTGAAGTATTCTGCAAATAGTAGTCACTGAAACATCCATGCCTGCCTCCTGAAGAGTGTTTCTCATCTGTCGGACAGGACTTTGGGGTTTTTTCTACATTATGTTTAGAATTATTAGGTCATCAACAGTTGAGGTCTTTCTTGGCCTACTAGGCACTGAGCTGACCAGTGCTCTTTTTTGTTTTAATTATGTTATTAACAGTTGATTTTGGTAAGCCTAGGGTTTGGCCTATGTCTCTGACTATTTCGTTTTTCTTATTTCTCAGCCTCATAAAGACTTCCTTGACTTTTTTTTGGCACAACTCTGGTCCTCCTGTTGAGAAACACCAATAACAGACATCAAAGGAAATCAAAAGCCTAGAATCAAGACTGGGATGGGGGGGCAGGCTATGTATAAAAAAAATACCCTATAATAAAAACTTACAATTTGCACTTTTACCACATGTTAATTGTTTTATTGCAAATCTAAAATTGTGGAGTACAGGGCCAAATCAAGAGAAAATATGTCTGCATACAATGGGGGAAATAAGTATTGGACACGTCAACAATTTTATTATCAAACATATTTCCAATGTAGCTATTCACATGAGATTTTGACCAGACATTGGTATTAACTCAATAAAACTACACAGCTAAATAAATTGTAACGTTCCAATTCTGAAAAAAAGTTATGTGCAATAAAGTGAAATGACACAGGAAAAAAGTATTGAACACGCTAAATTAAATGTTGTAGAAAAGCCATATTTTTTATATTTGGTTGCATATCCTTTGCATGCCATGACTTTATGATGTCTGTGACCCAACAACATCAAAAGGCTCTTGATATCTTATTTGCTGGTACTCTGACAAGCGATACTATAACAGCTCTGCATTTGAATGGATCTCTATGGGAATTGGGGGGTGAGACAAGATTTAGCTGTAAATTACACTGGAACAATATAGAACACATGGTTGGCTAAGTGGCTCTAAGTCATCAAGGGTCTGATGTATTAAACAAGCCTTTAACCATCACTCTGCTGCCAGAAATACAGTAGATATGGAAGAATCACTTTAAGGGTTGTTTCTCCTGACAGATTTTCCTATTGAACTCTATGGAAAAATAAGTCAGGAGAAGAAACCCTTCAAGTTATCCATCCATATCTACTGTATTTCTGTCAGCAGAGTGATGGTTAAAGGCTTGTTTAATACATCAGACCCTTGATGACTTAGAGCCACTTAGCCAACCATGTGTTCTATACTGTTCCAGTGTAATTTACAGCTAAATCTTGTCTCACCCCCCAATTCCCATAGAGATCCATTCAAATGCAGAGCTGTTAGAGTATCGCTTGTAAGAGTACCAGCAAATAGGATATCAAGAGCCTTTTGATGTTGTTGGGTCAAAGACATCATAAAGTCATGGCATGCAAAGGATATGCAACCAAATATAAAAAATATGGCTTTTCTACAACATTTAATTTAGCGTGTTTTACTTTTTTCCTGTGTCATTTCACTTTATTGCACATAACTTTTTTTCAGAATTGGAACGTTACAATTTCTTTAGCTGTGTAGTTTTATTGAGTTAATACCAATGTCTGGTCAAAATCTCATGTGAATAGCTACATTGGAAATATGTTTGATAATAAAATTGTTGACGTGTCCAATACTTATTTCCCCCATTGTATGTCAGCTGGATGTGTAGATTTCTATGCCCTTGCTCATTCCCTATGAAGCACTGTTAAAGCTGGAGTACGCAACTTAAACGGTCATACTTAGTTGGTAGAAATTCGCAGTGTAGAGGGCTAAGGCGCAGACTTCGGGGGTTCGATCCCCGGTCCAGCCAGATCCGAGGACGTGGCGCCGAGGATGTGGCGCCCTCCTTCCTATTACCGGGGTTGTATAGTGGTGATTTTCTAGCGGTTACTACATGGGGGGAATTGATTTAGAATAGGGGTTCAATTGGCTACCAAATTGGGAGAAAATGGGAAAAAATCTGAAACAAGCAACCCGTTACACTGCCTCTATTTCACACAAGAACAGGAAAAGAGAATTGGATAAAGCTCACTCAAAAACTCGAGTAACCTAAGCATAGGTGCCCATTTTAGAAGGCGGCGAGATGTTCCGGAGCAGATGGGTTTAAAGACAGACGTGGAGCTCCCATTCCGTTGTTTCTCTTGTAGCTGACATTTTTACTGTAACATTAGCTATACCAGTCCATGATCCTGCAATCATATCTAGAATATAATATCTTGGAAGCACGTTCACAATGAGGTCTGTCGAAGAAGTAGGGGGGTTGTCTCTTTTTCTGTGTGCAGGGCCAAGGGGTGTTATGACTTTTGAAATATTTCGACAACAAATGTGACCATTGAGAGAGAGTGGGTTTGATTTAGTGAACCGGTGCATCGTTTCGCCCACATTGGTGACGCTCTCTGATGAAGGAGGGGCTTTCTTGTTTATTTAAATCTAACAGGAACCGGCGCAAAAATGGCTCAATAAGCCGACCCAGCTGTAATCACTGTGAGGACGTCATCATCATAACGTTATGCCGGGTTAACCCGGTCCATGCCCAGTCTCGAACCCTCTCAAAGTTGTGTACTCCAGCTTTAACTCCACCCTCCTATGGTATTGTAGTAGCATTTTGTGATTTGTTTCTTCTTTGTAGAGCTACCGATTTAAAATGAAAGGGAAGCTCAGTCTGTCCCGGCACTCCAAGCAGAGGACTGACACCAGCTCTTGCTCAGAGAGAGAAGCGCAGCCGGATTCCTTGGCCCATAGCGGTAGCTCTGTGTCCTCAGATGATGGCTTGAAACATTCCAGCGACCTGCAGGCTGTTGCTTCCCATCAAAGAAGGCACTTTAGTTTCACGCAGCACAATAACAATTTCCTCAAGTTTTTGAATGAGGACAGACAGCGACCGTCGTCGTTCTGTGATGTGGACATCGTTGTCAACGGAAAACGGTACAGTGCGCATAAAGTGGTTGTGGCTTTTGGAAGCAGGTACTTTTATGGCCAACTGACTGCCAACCCTGAAACAAGTCACATGACGGTCGATCGGGTTGACGACTCTGTGTTCCAGCACTTGCTGCGGTTTTTGTACACATCAGAGTTTTTTGTTTCTGATGGCGAGATCCCTTCCCTGGTGGAAGCGGCTAGGCTCCTGGACATGATTGATGCTGTGAGATTGCTGACCGCTGGGGAAATTTCAGCAGATCCAGTCGAGATACAGGAATCAACGGTGGAACCGTCTTGCTCTGACATCCCGCAGAGCCCAGCGGAGAACATTGCCCGTGTGCCCGGTGGTAGCCAGTGCACCCTCTGCAGCCGGACTTTCTGCTACAGAAAATCCTTGGAGAATCACTTGGCTCGGAGCCACTTCCGGGAATTTCGCTCAGAGGAGCGGCGGAAGGATCCAGAATGTATCACTACCGCCTTCCTGCCGGCCGCCAGGAGGTCTGCCCGGAAGAGGAAGTGTCCTGCCAAGTTTGACAGGGGAGGAGGAGGTAGCGCCGCCGACATGCCGGACAAGAGCATCCCCAGCAAAACCACTGCCGAGGAGATGCCTACAGAAGAGGAAGAGGAGGAAAAAGACAAGGATGAGGAGGAAGAGACCCTAGGGCAGGGTGATGGTGGCGACAAGCTGTATGAAGAGAATTCAGACGAGGCGGAGCAGAACAATGATGTTGACGGGGATGAGCACAGCGCTGGCGCTGAAGGCCTTGAGCAGTCCTACCCTGAGGGGTTGGCTCCCGTCATCGTCCAGAGCTCCGGCAGGAAAATCCTCAAGTGCCCTAAATGTGACAAGACATTTGACCGAGCAGGTGAGCGCCGCGCTGCAGAAAGTGGCCTTTTTTTAAATTTTGTTACTGCCACAGAATAATAATAAAATTATTATTAATAATAATAAACAATGATACAAAAATGTGTCAAAAACTGAGGCCAACTCTCATGTTCACCAAGTCTGTAGATTTGGGGTCCACAGTAATTTGTAGGCTGTTTTGCCCATTTCTAGTGATTCGGCAGGAATTGGGAGTTTACAGGAACTGGATGTCGCTTTTTAATTATTTTTCCCTCCCTCTCACTCTGTAGGGAAGTACGAGAGTCACACCCGCGTCCACACAGGAGAGAAACCGTTCCAGTGTGACATTTGCAACCAGTGTTACTCCACAAAGTCCAACCTCACTGTGCACAGGAAGAAGCACAATAGCGAGACACCCTTTCAGAAGAAGGAGCACAAATGCCCGTTTTGCAATAAACTGCACGCCAGCAAGAAGACCTTAGCAAAGCATGTCAGAAGGTAGCACGGTCTGCCTTAAGCTGCGTGGCATAGTGATTAGGGAAAAAACTAAAGCCTTTCACTATTTACAAAGCTTTGGCATTTTCACTATATCTGAAGGTGTTTTTTTTTGGCCTGATGAATTGGTTACAGTGTGGTTAGAATGATAGTTTTTTCAGTCAAAAAAGTAAATCGCAAAATGATTAATTTACAAATAAGGTCCTTGAAAACTTTGAAAAGGTTCCTTGGGGTTTCTTGAAGAGTCCTTGCATTAGAAATGCTGTAGAACCCTTATTGACTGTTGTTTTGCCTCCCAAAAGAAGCCGCTAGGAGGCAAATCTATAAATGGATAAAAGTTATACCCACCCCCATATCCACCATTAGTGTGGGTAAGGGGGTCTTTCAGGCAAATGAATAAATAAATGCAAAAATTTGCCTTTTTCTCCGCTTCAAAAGTAGCAATTTGAGCCAGTGACAGTAAATCAATAAATATTGATGAGTTTGCCTTTTTCTCTCATTTGAAGCAATGATGAAAAGTTAAGGACAAATGTTGTTCCAGCGACAGCGTTCATTTGCTTGCGTACCGAAGCCAAAGCTTGCCTTTGTAGTGAGATTAGTGTTGGTGAAACACGCCTCAATAAACATAAATATCTGACTGGTATTTTCAGGTTCCATCCTGACCACATTCAAGAGTTCCTTTCCATCAAGAAGAGGAAGAGTGAAGGATGGAAATGTGATGCAAGTTGTTTTAATTTTCCCCCCATCATATATGCCTATAATACACAGCATTGTATTTGCCTGCTTGTAACCACATTCCATCTATCTTGTATAACTATTCATTTGGAAGCTTGCTAGATAGAGCGATGGACAGATACAGCTCTCCTTAGAGGATATTTTTCACAGCTGGTACAGAACAAAGATTCACATTTTAACAAATACACATATGTGACAGTTTGCCAATTAAATGAATTGTCTTTTCTTCAGTAAGACAGGTCTGCACAACTGTAGTCACGTGCTACCACAGTGCCTGCCATTTTCCCAGCCAAGTGGTCGATCGCCTCAGTTCAACTAATCGTTTTCTTGATTGAACCAGTGTGGCTTCTCCCATTTCAGACACGTAATTGGCATAGAGAATGCTACAAAACCTGTCGGATTGAGCCTTTATGGCCAAAGTGGAGCCGCTCCAAAATGCGGATCTATCCCGGAGGTCCTAAATAATGCGAAATATGCAGACCCTCGCCTGTTGTACACGGTGGTAGCTTTATATTTTCTTTGGTCTCTCGATATAGATCTGCCACAAGTCCTTTACGCGGCGGCCACACTTAGAAGAGCACATGATCCTTCACTCGCAGGACCGGCCCTTCAAGTGTGCTTACTGTGACGACTACTTCAAGTCCAGATTTGCAAGGCTTAAGCACCATGAGAAGTACCACTTAGGTAATGTAGCCAACTCATTGCTTTATTTCACTGTGTTCAAAAAAAGCCAGGGAGATGCCACATTTAACCATTCTATTATGTTGACATTTTATGATACCTTTTATGTTTGGGGTCAAATTGACCCCCACCAGTTTAAACCAACACAATTATTTTAATAAAAAAATGTTGACACTTTGTGTGTCGCCTTCGTAATATCTCCCAGTTGAATAGCCTATTTATCCCTAAATTATTAAAAAACATTATCTGTGATAAACTTCTCATATTAGAGCTTGAGGTAAGTGAATGTTTGTGAAGTTTAAAACCTGTATGGGAAAGTACCCAGAATCACGTACAAAAAAATCTGAAATAAAAATATATTTTTTATATTTTATACAGCTACAGAGCCTGGGGGTTAAAATGACGGCCCATAACACCTTTGTATACAGCATTGTGTTTATTGCATGTTTTTCTGTTTAATCCTACCAAATTAGGAAAAGTCATACAAGATGAAAAACTATGGTTAACTGGTTTTTAAGAGACATAAAACACTGTATGGGGTCAAATTGCCCCAAACATAATAGGAGGGTTAAATAGTAAATTGTGTGCTTTTTGACTTGGAACTTGATAATTTACTGTGTTATTGCAAATGTCTTTGTACCTACAGTTCAATGCAAAAGCATTGGGACAGTGACACAATTTTTGTTGTTTTGGCTCTGTACTCCAGCACATTGGTTTTTTAAATAAAACGATTAATGTGAGGTTAAAGTGCAGACTGACAGGTTTAATTGGAGGGTATTTACATCGATATCGGGTGATCCGTGTAGGAATTACAGCCCTTTTTACACATAGTCCCCCCCCCTCCCCCATTTTAGGGATCAACGTATTGAGACAATTGGCTGCTCGGTTGTTTTTTGGCCAACTGTGTGTCTTTGCATTATTATTTCATGCACAAGAAAGCGGAATTGTGAAATTTGCATTTAGAGTCTGTCGCCGTTGGTTCTCACCATGAGCACCGAATACGTGTCAATGCCAGTAAAGCAGGCCATCACGAGGCTGAAAAATCAGGAAAAAAAAAATAGATCAGAGACATAGCCAAAATATTGGGTGTGTCAAAACCAACCGTTTGATACATTGCTAAGAAGCAAGAACGCACTGAGCTCAGCAATAGCAAACAGCATGGTAGACTATGGAAGATCGCTGTAGTGGGGGGGTAACAAATGGTCTACGCGTAACGTTCGTAACATTGATTTCACAGTACAACCTACAAAGACGGCGCTGTTTGTCAGAACTTGGTTTCTGAAAGAAAAGCTCCGAAGCCTGTGCACTTGGGAACGCCTCTGGTGCTGATCCATTCAACAGTATTAACAGACATGCAGCCAGGTGCTCCCCTGGAGGATGGGATAATCAGTTACAAATTCTACACATAGAGGCTTTAACTGACACGCGTAATTACCGAGGCCTCTATTTATGCATCTATTTATTCAGTTATTTTTTATTTAGCAACTCTGGTGCTGCGTACAAAATATGCTCATTGCCTTGTCAAATGCTAGCTTAAGCTTAGCCACCTGGGGTGCTGTTTTTTCTCTCCTCACGGAAGGCATAATGAACAGGGACGGGAGAGGGTAGAGCGAGGGGACATTATCCGCTAGTTAATCGATCGAGGATGGCATCGTTTTCTCAGACAGATTTTTTAAAAGTCAATTCGTAAAAATGGGTCTCCAAATAAACTTTGGCGGCTGTTAATTTACTTAGACAGCCCGCCCAATAAAGCCTATGTGTACGCTGATCGTATCTATCTGCTCGGATCCAACCATGGAATGTTCTTGACTGGCCAAGGCGATCACCCTCCTGAATCGAATTGAACATGCATTTCGCTTGCTGAAGACGGGACTGAAGGCAAAAGTCCCCAGAAGCAAAACAGGAAGTGAAGATGGCTGCAGTACAGGCCTGGCAGAGCATCTCCAGGGAAGATACCCAGCATCTGGTAATGTCTATGGGTCACAGACTTAAGGCAGTCATCGATTGCAAAGGACTTGCAACCAAGTACTAAATATATTGGCTTTATTTCAGATTATGTTAAAATTGTCAGATTACTTTTGCTCCACTAAAATTGGGGGATTATGTATAAAAACGGCTGTAATTCTGACATGGATCACCTGCTACAGATGTGAATCCCCTCCGATTAAAGCTGGCAGTCTGCACTTTAATCTCACATGCGTTGTTTTATTCCAAATCCAATATGCTGGAGTACAGAGCCAAAACAAAAATTGTCACTGCCTTTTGCATTTAACTATATGTCCTGTCTGAATTTGAGATTCATTTGAACATTGTATGTGGGCTTTATTTTATAAAAGAACTCACGACAATGTCGGACTCTGGCTGAAGGTTTGAGTCTGGACTATGTGATTAGCAGACTGGAAGTAGGAATATTTTGTCCCGGGATAATGTCATTCACGTTCTACTAGAGACAGGCTGGGTTTCAGTTAGTCAAGGTTCCTCGCGGTATCGCTAAATTTGCTCCTCCGATGTGTCAGGCACACAAGGGCTATCTTGTTTGTGAGATATACCTCATTATTGATTGACACTAGATCTCCAATAGTATTGTGTGGCTCACATGTTTAAGAAAAAAAACAGTTTATCTCTTGTCTGTCATTATGACAAGCACTGTAAGTGTCAGGGATGTGCAAAAACCTTAATTCAACGCAATGTAATACTGATTTAAAAGTATTCCATTTACCAACCCGTTATGACTTAATTACATGGGGTTTTACTGTATTACATTTCATTGTATAAGATATTTAAAATATATATTATATATAATATATTATTTAAATTTTAAAGTATAAAATTTATAGTGTAATCTTGTTTTATTGCTGTCCATTTTCCAAGAAACAATCTTGCAAAACTATAAGCATTAATATTTAATATTAGATCCCCAGTATTAATATTTAATAGAACCCTGAGCCTTGCTAAATTAGAGCTGTGGGATGTACTGAGGGAATTCTTAATCACGTTTGACTTTTAATTCGCTCTTTTCATTGCGCAGCAATATTTCAACATTCCCCATGGAATTCGAACAATACCAGCGATAGCCAGACTGTAACAAAGTTTGGCCTCATCCTTGCATAGGGAATTTGTGCAACTTACTTTTTTAATTAAGCACTCAGCATTTTGTTTAATTTCATTAGACCATGGGTGAGAAATGAAAAGAGGAACACCTACTAAGAGCGTGTTATGCTCAGTGAGAAACATACCACAGTTAATTTGGAATAGAGGCCTTTGTATTTTTCTTTTTTGACCTATAAATATTGATGTACAGTCCGCTCAAAAATGAACGTCCTTGATAAAGATGAGCCGAGACTGCATGAAACAAAAAATACAGGTATTGAGCTACATTACATGCTGAATTACATGCTTTCCCGTTTTAATGCTTTAAAAGTGTTATCTTGGTTGATTCAGTTGAATCGTTCAAAAATTCTCATCATTTTTAAATACCGTATGTTTCGTAATGAAAGTATATTTTTATACAGTCTTTTGTTGGTCTTTAACAAGGGTGTAAATATGTTTTGATGATGCTTCTGCATACTTTGCCCTACATTGGTAATGGAGTTGGGTGAAGAGTGCGCAGTAGAGCTGTGACATATGGCTCCATTATTTGCTAAAGCGCCGTGTGCTCATTGTTTTTAGGCCCGTTTCCCTGTTACATATGCGGCAGGCAGTTTAATGACACCGGGAACAGGAAGCGCCACATCGAGTGCACCCATGGCGGGAAGCGGAAATGGACCTGTTTCATCTGTGGGAAATCTGTGCGTGAAAGGTAGTACTGTGCTCTCTTAACTTGAAATTAAACCTGAGTTTAGGCTTACGCTTAATTAAAGGGCAATCAAAGTACAACAGACAATGTTCTCTTAACTGTCAGTAATCTTTAATCTTGCGATTATGATTCATGATGTATGGATCTGGTTGGTAGTTGGAGGTTCACTTGGATTGTTATATCAATGCAAGTGGAATTCATTGGAGGTGGAGTTAAGAGTTTGCCCTTAAAGCATCAAAATATCTACCTATCTGTCTACCTGTCTGTCTGTCGTATACATGTTTTTACATGGAAATCAAGCTACGAGAGCACATTTACAGTGACATTTACTTTTCTTATTATAATTGCGGCTCATATCATTATTAGCTTTTCTGTGTCTTACATAGTGAGAATGTCCCTCACACATCGCCACTGATAGGTTGTCGGGATGGTGTTTCCAAAAAAGATCTGTGCCAGGCATAAACATAATGGCAATATTACATCACTGACAACTGGAACTAGGGGTGCAACGGATCACAAAACTCACGGTTCGGATCGTATCACGGTTTTGAGTCACGGATCGGATCATTTTTCGGATCAGCAAAAAAAAAAAAAGGGAGACAAGTATATCTTTGCTTTCCATTTATTCTGTAAAACACTTAAAGCAAGGAACTTTTGCCCATGGTCTTAAATGAAAACAACATTCAAGATGTCCAATGTTTAAGTAAAATCTTAAAATATATAAAATATTCAATACTCAATTGTTAAATCAAAGTGCAATATGAGGCATGATACCTTCTTCCTTTAAACATGGTAGTGAATGAAAAAATAGCCTGTGTAAACGTTGACGTTAATATTATACTTTAGGTGAGTCTGGCTTGGTTAACATTAGCCATAGCCTTGGATCAAGACGGTCAGGCTTGTACCAACAAGGCTAGTTAGCCATATATATAACGTTATAATTAATAATTAGAACAGTGGTGTTAACATCACTAGCCTTGCCTTATCCATATGAATAACAAAATTAAATACCCCGGGCTCCATTACATATTGTTTGACGAGGCGAAGCACAGACTGGAAAGTAACATAGCGTTAAGGAGACGCTCCTTCTAACGCTATGGACCAGAGCTAAGTTGTAATCATAAAACTCCGTTTTTTTAAAAATAGTCATGCACACATTTTTACAGTGCATACGGCAGGCCTTGTTGACGGATTTGGAAGAGATTTCGTAGCTCTGGTTCCAAAAATGAACGAGTATTTAATGTGTTAAATCCGTGAAAATTACATTACAGTGGGTGAGCTGGCTCTCAAACTGTCTCCCCCTGCGAAGAGGGGCGGGGCTTAGCGATAGGTCCAATGCGCTTCAGAGTAAAACACAGCACGCATCTGTCTTTTCACTGCAACTCTGCATCGAGATTTAGGGAATTATTACTTTAAAAAGTACTAGCGGCAGTAAAACTGTAATTCACTATGATGGTTAAATTTTGCAATTAATCCGCGGTTCACATGCGTGCCGAACCGTGGGGGGCAATCCGTACGGATCACGGATCAACTACGATCCGTTACACCACTAACTGGAACCCTCCACCTTTTAAACCCAAGATACATTCCTTTAGCAACTCTCACAGCTGATATTCTTTAATACTTAGTGCTTAGTATGTGAAAATCACACCGTAACCACAACATACCATAAATATATTTGCAGTACTGCCTGTACGTCATTAGAACGAGACTTCAGGGGAATGTGTTTTTTTAAGTATCGGTGTAATGAATCCATTATGAATAGTTTGTGGTGCATTCATGAATATTTCCCGGAGTCTATATATAGTAGTCTCGGCACACATTTTTTGAACTTAACCATAATCATAAGTACTTAGTGTAATTATTATGTACGCTTTTTGAATGCTTCTTATGAATGTTTTATGAGTGTATTATGGTAGCAGAATTCGAGGGTCTGAGATCCTCAGGTAAGATTTATCCCAGGTGGTGGCATAGTGCATACACACTTTTTTATAGCTCTAATTAATGTGCTATGGAGTGCTCAATTTGTATTCATGAAAGTGCTCTGTATTCCACAACATAATAGCCTTGTAACATGATAAGTAAAACATATTATACAGCATTCAAAATGCTTTGTGCAATGTTTTTTTAATGCGCGTGAATGCACCATGAATGCTTTATGAAGATCGTTAATGGAGACATTACCCTCAATTATTAAAGGAATATCAGCGGTTGTTTTTCCTCTAAGTTTACAGTAAAAATGCACACTTTAAATCTTGATTATGTGGATGTGCGACACCATATTATCCACTCAGACCGTGTCAGAAACTGCAAGGGAGGCATATGGTTGTCCAGACCCAATCCATAAATATCAGGCCAGAATATCAGATGTACTTTTTAAATGACGCTTTTTATGGTTTCTATTTTTCCCCAGAACAACTCTGAAAGAACATTTGAGAATACACAGTGGGGAAAAGCCTCACCTTTGCAGCATCTGTGGTCAGAGTTTCAGACACGGGAGCTCTTACAGGTGAGTACAGCAACAGCTCCCAAGCTGGGGATAAAACATTATCTACTTTACATATTTTGGCAATGTTTTGATCATTGAAATGATTAAATAGCTACAGTTCCTCCGTAGATACGTGATAAAACATGTTTCCCTGTACTAGAGTTGGAGAGAACCACAGAATTACAGCCTAATGTGGGTGTTGGAAAAGGTTTCCACAGTTGACCATTTCATTGGGGCTCCACAACCACAGAGTGGTTATTGAGGGGACCTTGAGATGGAAAATGGTTTTGGCAAAAGGGTTTGGGAATCGTCATCATACAGTAGCCTATATCATTTAGTAGCATATACTGCAATGCAATATTTTTTATAGTATATGGCGAAATTAGGTTTTTATAAAGAATACAACAAAGAAATTGCACACTGTCAATGTGTATATGACTCTTTTTCAATGTGTATATGACTCTTTTTCAATGTGTATATGACTTCTTTTCTACTTCCGCTTTCATTGAACATGCCTGTCCAAGTCGCCTGCTTATTAACGTTTCTGGATGTGTAACGCAATGTTTTTCCTCTGTTGATAGACTTCATCTCCGAGTCCATCATGATGACAAGCGTTACGAGTGTGAGGAATGTGGAAAAACCTTCATTCGACATGATCACCTGACCAAACACAAGAAAATACACTCCGGTACGCAAGCCTTCCTTCATACGTCTGAATTGTGTATAGGTCCTGCAAACACCTTGTAATGTTGTTTCAACATAGCAACGCAAAAAAATTTGGTTTAATCACATGGTATTTTAAACAGACTTTATTGGTCGTTGAGTTATACGACATTTACATAGCTAGAGCTGGATAGAATTGGAAAACTTCTGGTGTAATAATAAATTGCAATGAAAAAGTGTATGTACAAGGTTTTAGCAGGATACAAAAGATATATAAATAATTTACATGGTTCTGAATTGAATGGCTGATGTCAAAAAATGTTTTAATTTACTTTGATGACAGTTTTCTCAAATGTTTAAGCTGAATCAAGCTAATCTGAGGGACTCTGTGTTTTTGGCCAAATGACCCCTATCCTCCAATCATGAAATAGTTAAAAAGCCTAATATTTCACCTAAATTTAAGCTGTGCGTGCAGTACCGTTTTATTGATGACGACCTCATGAGTTTTTGTAACCTAATGATTAGAGCTGTGTTTCACTCAGGAGAGAAAGCTCATCAGTGTGAGGAATGTGGCAAATGCTTCAGGCGCCATGACCACCTGACGGTTCATTATAGAAGCGTTCACCTAGGAGAGAAAGTGTGGCAAAAGTGAGTAGAACTGGAACTTTGGTTAAATTCGCCCTCTTACCTTTTGGTTTTTTAGCTAAAAAAACACTCTACAAACTTTTTAATTGGCGGATATATGCCATAATGTCTGTATTTGTCTGAAATGATTGCAGACATGAACCACTACTGACTCTTATCATATTATAGGTACAAAGCAGCTGTACATCAGTGCGAAGTATGCAAGAAGGAATTCAAAGGAAAGTCAAGTTTGGAGATGCACTTCAGGACGCATTCAGGTAAAATAAAATAAAAAATGAGTTTCTGTAAATAATACAAATCTTTGCATGCTGTGAATTCCATGACCCAGTTCTAACGCCTCGTTCACACCGTCTACTCGCGATAGAGACAAAGCTACAAGATTCCATTCAAAGTCATGGTTAACGGCGATAAACAGTGGGAGGGGTGGAGTCAGTACACAGCGACAAATAACCCGTATGTTTGTCGCACTACCAACCAATCAGAAGCGATGTCGCTCTAGACGGTTTAAATAAAAAGTGTCCGACGAGCTCCCGTTCTTTTAGGTATTTCTGAAAAGCAGCTCATCGTCGCGGTCTTAAACCACCCAATTCTATACGATAACAGTCTGTACGGCTATAGGGATGTTAGAAAACTTGAGGCTTTGAGCGGAATTTCCGAGACTGTCGGCTTGTCTAGTGACTGTATTGTACTTTGCAATCAAGTGTTTACAATCGGTAAGTTTCTGGTGTCGCACCAAATGCGCTTAGAACGCCCCCTTGTCGCTGCACGTGACCAAGTACAGCGTTTTTGGCTCTGTCGCGAGTAGATGGTGTGAACGAGGTGAAAAAGAAGTAACTGCTTTCTGTTTCGAAGGGGAGAAACCGTATAGATGCCACATCTGCAACCAGACGTTCCGGATCAAGAAGACGCTAACAAAGCATATGGTGATACACTCGGATGCCCGACCGTTCAACTGCCCGCATTGCAGTGCTACCTTCAAGAGGAAGGACAAGCTGAAGTACCACATGGACCACGTCCACGTGACGAGGCTTGGAGAAGACCCCCCCACTGCTCCCGCCCATGACAAAATGGTCCCAGTTCCCATTTCCTTTGATGGCAAGGTGTACCAGTCCGAGCCCAAGACCATCCTCCAGAACGTGTCGGCAGATGTGTGCGTGCCCGTCACGCTGGTACCCGTCCAGATGCCGGAGGTTTCCAGCCGAGTGGAGCTGGTGAGGCAGGCCACGCCCCTGTCGTCCCAGCCGCAGGGGATGATTTCACCGCAGTCCCAGGGGCCACAGGGGGGAGACTACCAGCCTGCCGCAGACCTGGTGTTTTTGGAGAAGTACACCCTCAACCCTCAGCCGGCCAACATAGTGCATCCTGTTCGGCCTGACCAGATGCTGGACCCCAGGGATCAGTCGTACCTGGGAACTTTGCTTGGGCTGGACACCGCTGCCCCCGTACAAAATATTTCCGATCCAGACCATGCTCACTGACCGCCGCATTTATTTGCACTGTATGCCTTTTTATTTTTTTATTTTTTTTACATTTTCTAAAAGGTTTTTCTCACCTTGTAGCAGCTGCATAAAACTGGGTTTGGGTAGTGGTTGTCTGGGGGTGGGGGGGTTGTCTCTTTCATCCTAGGATTGCCTAATCATAGGAATTCAACACAGGAAATTACTATGCACTCTTTGTCTGATTGGCAACATAGACGTACATGGGAACTGGGTAGGACGGGCTAGGCGGTGAAGCCTAGGTAACAGGAAGCCTCTACTGCGCAAAGAGGTTGCTGCCCATTGAATTCAATGTAGAAAACCTAGGTGATTTAATGACTAAAGGAAACGTCAGTGGTCAATTATTTTGTGATTATAAATGCCATTATGTATGCCAGTTTGAGACGATGATTGTTTTGGTCCAGAGGTTTTGGGACAGTGTTTATACAAATTTATTTACTGTAAAACATTTGACATTTTCAGAATCTGCTTTTTATATAAAACATTACGATCGGTAATCAAGTTTGGCGAAGTACATTTTCACCCTCAAAGGTCTGATATTCCCCATTCACATTCATGGAAGCTCCAATGTTTTGCACTCAACGGGCCTCAATCATGAAACGTTCCTAAATATGCACATACATTTATGTACGATACAAGTCGTTACGAAAAATTTACGCCGGATTAATAAAACCGTGTGGGAAAGGCAGATTTGTTGGTGTTCCATGCATGTTCATGGATTCCGATTGACCGTAAATGACAAGCGTGTTCATGTTATTTTACTATTAGCATAAATCCATGCCCATGAATTGCCATATATGGAAGTTGCGAATTCTATTTAAAGGGGCATACGAAGTCAAAGTGGCCCAGAAAAAGCTAAAGAAAGAATTATTCCGGCACTCAAATCTTAAATTTTATTAGTAGATGTTCAGTCAAGGATTCAAGGGGGAAAAAAGATTTAGTATTGTCAGTACCGGTGTCATATGAACTGGTAAAGTAAAGGCCTAACATGTCGCCAACTGTCAATGCAGGATCATCCGTCACACGAACTGTAAAGTAATAAAATAAAAAAATGGACTGACGTTAAATTATAGGCGAAGAAATGCATAACAGCGCTTCATTTCGTAATTTTGTTGGTGCTCTGTGCATGTGAGTTGTGGTTTGACATACCTTATTTTAGAATCTTTCTGAATTGCGGTCACATTGTCGGGTTCGAGTGGTGGTCCATCTGACAACATCCCTAGTTCAGGTGGAATGGGGACGTCTGGTATAGGAAGGCTGTTTTTCATGGCAATGTGGTGCAGAGCACAGCAGCCAATATCATTTTGCACACCTTCTCAGGTTTGTAGAAAAGTCGGGCAACATTTTGCATCGCATGAGCTGCTGGAGGGATAGCCCGTTCTATTCATAACCCATACGCAAACGCCTCATCGGATGGAGCCTTGCTTACTTGTGTGCAGTCCGGCACCGATAATATTGGACAGGAAAAATCAACAAGTTCATAGCCTACAATTAATTAGGCATCATCTAAAGTGTTATTGCTTTTTACAATCGTAATATATTAGCTATGTTTGCATTGTGCATTTCAGAGGCTACATTTTGTCATGAATTTAACAGAAAGTAGAAATAAATTCATGTTCAAAAAGCTACATTTAGTGGCAGAATTTACATATGGGGGAAGTTTGTTTGTACGAACAAATCTCAGATACGAAAATGTTGATGAATGCCAAAATACGGACACAATTTCTAATACGAATGATTTGCGTACAAATGAGTTCTGCTCACGTTTCATGAATGAGGCCCAACATGTGCAGTACAGGCATACTCCCGGGGCTTCACAGCTTCGGTTAGCTGAGGGCGTGCCTCCCTGTCTAGTTAATTATGCATGTCTATGGTTAGCAAGAACAAGTGGTAGTGTTTGGGGGACGGGCTTGAAAGTTAAAGGTTAGATACCTCTTGCAAGGAAGAATTGTACTTGGATACATGGCCAAATAACTTGTGTATTGCTGCAATGAGTTACCTAAAGTGTGCTTATTGTTTTTGTGTGGACAGCGGCCTGTGAGTAGTAACCAATAAACTCATGAAATTACTGTTTCATTTGTCCATATCCTAGATTTGTAAAATATTTGTTATGTTAATATGTTAATAAGTAAAAAAACAAAAAAAACAGGGTCTAATTCATTTTTGGGAATATACAGTGGTGCTAGAAATTATTCATACCCCTTCACTTTTTGCACATTTTATTGTGATTCAATTTTAAATGGATAAAATTGCCATTTTTGCCCATCAATCTACAGTCAATAACCCATAATGTCAAAGTGAAAATGTGTTTTTAGAAATGTTTGCAAATGTATTAAAAAATCAAAAACTGAAATCTCTCATGTACATAAGCATTCATGCCTTTTGCTTTCATTTATTTTAAAAGTATATTTAATATTTGGTGGCACATCCTTTGCATGCCATGACTTCCGGATGTCTGTGACCCAACAACATCAAAAGACTCTTGATATCTTATTTTATGGTACTCTTACAAGCGATACTATAACGTCTCTGCATTTGAATGGATCTCCATGGGAATTGGGTGGGACTAGATTTGGATGGATAAATAAGTCAGGAGAAGAAACCCTTCAAGTTATCCATCCATATCTACTGTATTTCTAGCAGCAGAGTGATGGTTTAAGGCTTGTTTGATACGTCAGACCCTTGATGACTTAGAGCCATTTAGCCAACCATGTGTTCCATACTGTTCCAGTGTAATTTACAGATAAATTTAGTCCCACCCCCCAATTCCCATAGAGATCCATTCAAATGCACAGAGGTTATAGTATTGCATGTATGAGTACCAGAAAATAAGATATCAAGAGTTTTTTATGTTTGGTCACAGACATTAGGCCGTCATGGCATGCAAAGGAAAAAAAAAATTATTACTTTATTCTACATTATGGTAAACTGTCCAATATTTTTTGATGCCCAGAAATGGGGGGGGGGGACTATGTACAAAAGGTTCTATAATTTCTAAACGGTTCATCCGATATGGATGAAAATACCCTCAAATTAAAGCTGACAGTATGCACTTCAACCTCATTGTCAATCTCATTTTATTTTTTCAAACTCAAAGTACAGAACCAAAATAACAACGAGACAACTGATCATTTTGTAGTGGTCTCTTAATTTTTTCCAGAGCAATAAAGTGAGCACCATAATTCATTGGACAGTGACACATTTTTTTTAAATTTTGGTTCTGTACTCTAGCATTTTGACTATAGTTACTGTTCAGTGTTGCACATGTATAATTTGACTGGTAATGTGCTGTGTGTAGAATTAAAAACTCAGTCATCTTAAAGGGTCATGCTTAAACTATGTGAAATGTAAAGGTAGGCCTATTTTTTTTAAAATTCCAAAATCATTTATTGCAGTTAAAACGGCTAGATATTTAAAAGTGATATTCTTTTAGCCCAACATTCATTAAATGATTAACTGCAGTAAACATGAGCCAACGTATAATATGATAAATGACAAGTTGCACGAGGGATAGGTACAGCAAGGGATTTATGAAGCGTTGTGTTTGCCTTCTGTAATGTAAGGCTATGGGTTGAAATTATGTAGGCACAATTAACAGCACAACAGTTTTCACGGTTTTCTTGTAACTGGTTTCTAACATTCGATCGAAAATCTCGTTGTTTCCTTAAAGTTCCGACACAAATTTGTTCATAAGCATGTTCAATTTTGTGTTCAACAGTGCCTTCTATAGACACTTTATGGTTAGCGCAGCTATTTATTTACTTACTTTAGACTAAAATAATTATGACCGCAAACTTCCTCATCTAGCTACCTGGAATTTCACCTGACTGCAGTTAGGCTAATATTAAAGGGGCAGTTCACCCAAAAATGTACTTATGTGTTTCTATATACCCGGAGTGCTATCGATCAATCCAGATAGTTTCACTGAGATGTCATGAGCTTATATCACTGCAGCTCACCATGAAAGAACGGGCCTCGATGGGACCAAATTGTGGCTCTCGATAGCACTCTGGGTATATAAACATATCTTACTTTCATTTTTGGGTGAACTGCCCCTTTAAGAATCAGACAATAAGTTTGGATAAATTGTGGTTGGCTATACAAATAGTGGTAACACCCTACTGTTATGTAGGCTACACATGATGTCACAATTTCAACTAAGCATTAGGCCAAGGCTATAGGATACATCTATGAGTTGGGGTTAACTGCATACAATGTAGGCTAGTATGCATTGACAGTCGAATCAAGTTGTAATTATACCGATAAAGTGCTTAGTTACAAACCTATATGTAGACTAATGTCAATTGAACTGGAACCGAAAACCGTATAGCCTATAGGACTCACCACAGAAGTTCGGTTTGAGTCCCAAGCGAAACGATTTTTTTCCAGCTTTTGCATGATGAAACTAATATTAGCCTATTATTATTATTAATAATAATAATAATAATTATTATTATTATAATAAACAGACATAATCTAAATTAAAGCAAACTCGCTATTGCAAAGTTTGATTTTATTAGTCTTAATCGGAGTCGACCGACCTCGTTGCATGTATCCTGATAAATAAACTGAACAGTTAACGTGAAGATAATATTAATCCTAACAAAGATGATAGCTGTCGACGGCTGTTGGCTATTTGACAGTAGCCTAGGCTGTCTAACGCTACCTGCCTTTTAGGCTAGCAGAACTGCTTAAATTGTTTTACTGACAACATACGAATGACAGGATAGTCGCCTACTAGATATTCCGTTTAGTGAACTGAATGTGAAGAAACCACAATTTTACTTGAAATGATGGGTAACCTACTAGCATAGCCTACTTATAATGATCTAAATTTTCAAATAATTCATAAAGCGTAGGCTATAGGCTATACTTTGTGCATGGCATTTAGCTCTGCAACTAAATTAGATTTATGGTTGCAATCAATATAGGCAGTAGGAGAATGCAGGATTATGTCCACATGATGTCACCAAAGTTAAAAAGAACATAGGCTATTGAACAGAATGAGTATACCGGCGTAACAACCCTTACATTTTTAATCCCAAAATTTTCGTTAAAATAAAATGTGTTGGTCATAAAACAAATACACAGTCGTTAGCAAAAATGAAAACATTTTCCACATTATTCCTGTTCGTAACATGGAGAAGAGCCTAAAGTAGCCTAAAGACTGGCTTCGCCTAATCAGAAACTTTGACGCACCCACCATTTCAAACATAGCCCATTTGGGCAAAACAGGAGATACATAGCAATCAATTAAATGTCAATCAATCAAGGCATCCACGTACATTACATACAACTAGTCATCGACAAATAATGAGACATAGGCTACACAATTAAGGACCCTCGTAGATAGCAAGGCTACATTGTTACATTAAAAGTGCAAAAACCACTAAGTAGCCTACAATATACAAAGATACATACGTAGGACAATATGCAAATAATAAAATGTATTCGACATGAAGCTCGCGAATGGTACAATAATTCACAAACCTTGATACAATAATACGGTTAGGCATTTCTATAAAGTTGTGGTATTCAAGAACAGGACGTAGCGTGTGTGTATGTGTTTGTATATGCGTGCGCGTGTCGTTGACGCTTCTGTGGATGATACTTGTCTTTCGTAGACGCGAATGATGTAATTCGATTGGTCACTGGGCGTGTGAAGCACGTTCCAAGGATGCACATCCACTATAGGCTAGTAGGTGTCTGGCACAGACAGCGATTTTCAGTGAGGCGATGTACGGACCAACAGCCTAGTACGTTTGAACAGCAACAGATGAAGAAGCGTTGGCCCATATGATGATTTCAGTTGTATCCGTTTATGTTACCTGCATAAGGCAATAGGCTCCAGCACAGAGCATTGGCTGCTGAATTAAGCATTCGTCTGCCGGTTTCTTGCGTAGAAAGATGCACCGATCTATTCGGTTGCAACAATTGTCAGAGAGTAATTTGGTGTTATTAATCAAGATTTTTTGAATTTAAGTTTGGAATTTGCGACTGTTTAATTCTCCACGTAATCGGAGCACACTTTTGTGGAAGATGGTTGATCTAGAAAGTGAAGTGCCCCCTCTCCCACCCCGCTACAGATTTAGGGATTTGCTACTTGGTGACCAGGGATGGCAAAACGACGACAGGTAAGTTTGATACACCTGTGGCATTACTGCACCAATAGCATAACTGCATCAGGTGAAGGTATTCTGAGTGTATTCAATGATTTTGCATTAATTTGCTGCCTAGCTGTGAAATGATTTGGTTAATTTTGTTTAATGGAAAGCACATTTTTCAAGTAGGCTTCATGAATACGACTAAATGGACAGGTGTTTTGCTAAAATGTATTTCTACTAGTTTTGGGCGTATTTTTTAAATACGATTTCCAGAATTTAACTTAATGTACGACTGCTTAAATAACGTTATATAAATACATATAAGTACGTCTACAAATGCACAACGCATGCATAATAAATCATAAAATGCAAAAGTAGTAGCCTACAGTCCTAGACAACAAACAGATCTCCAAACGAGCATACAACAAGTCCAACACCTGTCGCCATGTCGGCATGTGCCCAGTAATTTATTTTTCATTATAACATCGTCATTTTAAAAAAATTGAAAACAAGACTAGAAATGATGCCGGTTGTTTCTAACAGGTCAATGTCAAATATTGCTTACTAATAAATAAAAAACCTCTGCAAGACCTTTTTTTTTTCTGGCACATAAATTTATTTTTGAAATGTGTGTAATGCAGTAATGACAGTGTCAGTAGTAGCTGGCAAATGATTAAGAGACGTACGTCTTATCATGGGCCAAGGTCACTATCCTGTTGTCATTCTAGTGTATTCTGTATCTTTACTACACACAAACACACTTGCACACAAACACACCCGAGGGGCATTGCATATAAATTATCAAGTAAAGATACAGATGAAACAGACTTGAAAGCCTCAAAGCACAAGGTAATCTTCAACTTCTTGAGTGATCTGGTATAGCACCCGTCCATTGGAGGTTTTGGGTTGAGTGTTATACCAGTGACTTTATAAAGGTACTCAGTGTGCAAAGAAATGGATTGTGGGTATGGGAGCCCCATCCAGTGAATGCATTTTCATTTTGGCTCTTTCCTCTGACAGTAGTTGGGCAATGCTCCAACCCTATGAGCCATCTGGTTTGGATGTGACCTCATGTTTACTTACTGCGCTTAAGTACATATGAATGCATGAAGTTAATGTTAAATAATGTCAATTTGAATTTAAGGGCATAAAGGCCATAAAGCAGAGATTTAGCAAGCTTTTGCAAATTCCTAGGATACTGAATGTGATGTCTAGTACTTCTCTTCAAAGTCTTTGTAAACTAATATATTCTAATGTGAATAATATAAAATTCTTTCATATGTTATTATTTTTTATAAAATAATAAAATTCTATACAATAAAATACTATTCCCAACTCAATATTCTCCAAGAAGAATTCCTTCAATTCCACTCCCAATTCATTATTCACTCACATCAATTTCACCACGTCCACTCTAGAGCCACTCACGTCTTTCTGTGTGTGTTCATTTATTGACATGTTAATTGTTATTAATTATTGTTTACAAAACCTGTATTCATGAAACTGTAGTTGTGTTTGTACTATACTGTAGTTTATGAATATTCACAAAGGGATGAAAGGAACACTGCTATTGTTTTGTTATTGGCCATGCTCCCTCATGAATATTAATTTAAGCTCGATCAAATCAGAGCACTTCAGCTTAAACATTAGAAACAGTCCCTTAAATGTTAAGAATATTGAACTAAGAGCATTTAGCACATTGTCTAGCCTGGTATCGAATACCCCAAGGCTCTCCGCTTTTCTCATTTTGTCTTTGTAATTTGTTCTTGCTGTGCTGACAGAACTACACCCGAAATTGGAAGGGTGCTGATGAGTCAGTTTTGAAGAATATGGAGCTGAGGATGTGGGTAGTGTGGTGAATCTGTGGCTTGATGAATTTCCTGCTTGGTGCTAGGAGGGCGATGGCGACACTCTGACAGGCCATCCGGGAAGTAAAGTGCGGGGCGGGGTCGGGGAGGTGTGTGGAAGACCGCATCCTGACTCCAGAGGTGGTGGGAAGTGATGCAGGTGCATATGGGGGCCTTCTGATGTGCCAAAGGCCTTTTTCTTTAAGAAAAGGTAGTGCAGTGGACAGCAAATGCCGGCAGCCAATGAAAATTCAGCAACATGACTCATCTGCCAGTGAACATCCATCATTTCCAAGCATCTTAATTTCTCTCAATTTAGGATTTCCCAAAAACATCAACAGTAGATACAATTTATACATATTACCATCTTGTCACTGGTTAGAAAATCACACACAATCAAAGTGGAGAGATTAACGATGTTTACACAGTGCAATTACACACGCACACACAATTAAACAGTTACTGTGTCTTCGATGTAAAAACACTCACCCCGTGATCTCATCACTTTTCTTACCATTCAGATCGGCATGCTTGGTCACCCCAACTTTTAACCCCCCTACCCATTACTATGTCTTGGTGTGTGTGTGTGTGTGTGTGTGTGTGTGTGCGAGTGTGTGTTTTGACTGATTGATTTCAATCATGCACAATGCACAAACTAAATGTGATTAAGTTCCCAGGGGCAGAAATCCCTCTGTGCCCATACAATGTGTTTGTGTGGAGGGACTGATAATGTGCACTCAGCTGGGTGAGTTGCTTCCAGACTCTACCCTGGATTAACAAAAGGAGCTGATGCGCTCATCCAGCTCGCAATCAGCCCTCTAGTACATGCTACCACAGTGAATCAGTCTGACTGCACACATACAAAAATGCTGTTATGGCTTTTTTGAGTACAAGCCTCGATGACAATGTCTTGCCAGTCAATCCAATGCCACTTGATTTATTCTTGTTGGATATTTGCCTGTCAATCACATTTGCATGGAAAGCACTTTGAATTACATTTACTTGTATGAAAGGTGTTATATAAATTAAGTTTGATTGATTTATTGATTGAATCCTTCATCGTCAGTATCAGGATAGTGGTTTTATAGCTAAAACTAAAAGCAGGTGTGGTTAATCACCCATTTTCTGGCTTGCTGACTGCTTTTTAAAAATTATTATTATTATTATTATTATTAGTATTGTTAATTCATTAATTATAATTTTTTTAAAAACATTTTCTTGCTTCATTTTTGTTAGCTGCTATTTTGTTAGGTACGATTGGCTTTGTGGTTTTTCTGATGTGCCAACATCTGACTTTCTCCTGTCTAATGGCTGAAGTTTTTATTTGGATGGGAGACATCCTAGCAGTAATACATTGCTGCTGGATATGGTGTTGGTGGGCAAGTAGGGGGAGGGGGGAGGGGGGGGGGGGCAATCTTTCTTCTCTTCCAAGCTGAAAACCAATGCCCACATGCAGATATGGAGACTGTTGTAGGTAAAACTGTCATTAAAGCTCCCTTATTCCCTTAAAGCACTTATTGGAAAAAGTAGAAGGTTCCATGGTTTTCTGTTACATCACATTATAGTCACTTAGCGGATGCTCTCATCCAGAGTGACATGCAAAAGACATTTTCTGGTCAAATTCCCAACCAGACACTCAGTCAGGTCATCTTATCTTCCCCCCTGTGCACCCGGGTGAAAATACCACCCCCTCCCTCCACTTCATCCGATGTGTGGTGAGCATTATGTTGCAGAAGTGATGCAGTGGTTGCATACATTAGTGGTATTTGAGGTGAATTATTCCCCTCACTGTAAAGTATATCTGTGTCCTTAAATGTGTGATATAATTCAATGCATTATCATTATACTAAATCTCAAGTTTGATATACATTTTTGTGTAAAACTGCTGCCACTGGTTATAAAAGTAAAATAAAGTGTAGGCTAAAAATGTATTTTGTTTGCTTGAATATATGATTCAAAACCTCTCGCACTCTTCCCATAAAATATTAGCGAAGATTTTCTCCCGGCAAACGACAGTCTGCTTTAGATTTCTTTTCATCGTGGCTAAGGTTTATATTACAGATAAACTGACTCTGAATTAGAACCAAATAAAGCAATACTAATAAAAAAAAACAAATAAAGCAAATGTTTCACTAAATGGACTTGTTATATGACTTCAATGTATTTATTTATATAATATTTTTCATACATGTCTGTAACAGAAATTAAACAATATAATAAAAAGGAAATGAAACCAGACTACATAAATAAAACAGGATGCCTTACATCATACATGTAATGCACCGTAAAACAGTAAAGCAATTAAAATAGGATGAAAAAAACGGTAATAAAGCAAAACAAAACTTAATTAAACACCTTCTTCAAATAATAATCATATTAATAATAACATGTATTAAGTTCTGATTTAAGATTGGGACTGTTGGAAAATCTCTGATATCCGGGGTCCGGACCGAACCCCAGGTTTAAAAAAAAAAAAACTTTGGACATTGAGTTGTCTAGCACTATATGACCTTAGCGCTCTCTGTGGTTCATTATGTATGGGCATGACTTGTATACTGTATATTCAGGTGACATCCCATATTTTAGGTTAGAAACCAATAATACAATTTAAAATCAATTCTAATACTAACTGGAAGCCAGTGATTTTGGTACCGGGGTGATTTTTGTCCTTGTCAACACCCTGACTGCGGCAATTTAGTATAAACTGCATTTGTATGACAGAACTACAAAGACCTGAAAAGAGGCAGTTGCAGTAGTCAAGTCAAGCAAGGGTACTTTCTCTACATCTGGCAGTGATAAAGCAATCTTATCTTTGTCATATATTTTAAATGATAAAATGAGACTTCGCTAACGTTTTCGACATGTGACGTCGTATTTTGATTTCTAACCTTAAACTTTAAAAAGTTGATCATTTTAGTAATCTGATTCATGCAAAACTATTCTGTCTTCTATCTATTACAAGAACCCCTGTTTTCTTTGGTTCAGTTAACGTTTAATATCAAACATTGGGTTAGGTCCCCAGTTTCAGTATCACAGGAAGTACAGTATACAGTAAAAAAAAAAAAATTAGAAAAAAGGTTGTATTTTTTCTGCAATATGCCACGATTGTACAGACAGCACATACGTATTGTTTGCAGAAACATCATTCATAAATAGAGGCTCATGATGATGGGTATTTCAACAACACAGGGCTTGACTGCCTTGTTACTTTCTGCTGGCCACAGCATAGTTAAGCTACACTAGATAAGGTTGGGGTCCCAGGATTATTTAAATGAAAGAGGCCCAAAACATGACCATCTGACCTCAAACTCAATAAAATCGCTAATCCAAGGATTACCCTTTTAATCCAAGGATACACCTTTATCCAACACCCACAACAGGACTACAGGCTGTGGCTATTTAAAAAATGTTTGTAAAGTGTAAAATATTATATAGGACAATTTGATATAACTATAATAGAGCAATCTGTATTTTATCTGAACCTTTAAAATATGTAATGTATGAATTTTTGTTGAGGATCTCCTCGGACTCCATCAGGAGATGCACTAAAATACACTAGATTGAGCCTTATTTTATGGGGCGAAAGAATGTCACAAAGGCAAGTTAGATTTAGCAAAATTAGCAGTTCCGTGGTGAGTGTGTCAGCATGCAGTCAATGCTTCAGCGCAGTCAAAACCCTGGAAACCATTTTGTTTATGATGAAACAGATCACAGCAGGAACAAACAACCATGATTGAGTGCAAACATGATATTCATGTCATGTAATTAGCCGTCATTTACACTATTATCCAACTTACATTTTGCTTAAATTAATTCTGCAACAGCTTGTTAAAAAGGACGGCCAAATTTAATTTGCTCCTTTGATCTCATTTGATTGTGCCGCACACTGAGCTCTTGTTTAGTGCATCCAAGAATCCTACAGTGATAACAAGCATGTACACAAAAACATCAATGTAATTGACAAATAAATTGTTACTAATTTACTAAGTTACTAAGTTATCTCTCCACTCATTGTATTATGCTCACTGGCATCAAAATGAGCAACCGTTTTCTGCACCGTAAAAAAAAAAAGTTTAGGTGAAAGCATGATGAATATGATTAATGCTTTTGCCTTTTGTATTTCATGTATCCTTAAGGTAATGCAGAATATGACATGAAGGCATGTGCATGCATTTGATCAGTTCCCTGTCATTTTTGACTCCAGTAATAGTGTTATAATGAGCTGTGCTTATGTATGCAAACAAATGCATGTCTAGGGGGCTTTTAATCCAAGGAAACTACACTCCTCAAAAAAAGTTCGGAAACGTTATTTCGGTCGATTATTCCTCCCCTTTAATAATACCAATTGGTATTGTATTTTATATCGTGGGAAAGCTGATTATAACCTTTACAAACGAGGTACAAAACAACTTGTAAGGCATTCGTGGAATGAGCAACACAGCTAACCGTGTGGGGGGTAGCGCCCAAAAAAAATTTCTCTGTGTGTAATCACTTTCTCGTTTTTTTGCTGGGTGGGATGGATGATTGATTGCACCCACCCCACAGTAAAAAAAACAACACATATTGGCCAATTTTTATTTTACATTTTTTCATTTTACACACCACTGTCAGTAGCGTTTTGTGTGGAAGAACCATTCACAAAAAGCCAACAGCTTGGCTCCTCCTCCCTCATGCTGTCACACCACTGGTCACACACTGCTGTGGGATGGCATCCCCATCCTCGTGGCCCATCACAGTGCCACACACACACACCTGTGACTTGGCTGGCCTGCCTCAAAACGACTTGAAAGCCTGAAGAGTGAACAACAGAAGAATATTGCAGGGGATTTTTTTTTTTTTTTTTTTTGCCGCTACCACACGGTTAGCTGTGTTCGCTGTTCCACGAAATGCCACATCTTGAAGTTGTACCTCGGTGTATGTGGCTTGTTTTTAATATTAATTTACAATACTAATAATATTGTACATTACCAATTGGTATTAATCGGAGGAATAATCGACGATAATAACTTTTTTCATATAATCAGGTGACATGATTGTCCTAGAAGGGTGCTTTTCCTTTATGCATGATGAAGTACGTGGGTGTGTCCCAATAATCGAAAAATGCACCCTCCCTTCCTCCACTACCACGTCCTCTACTCCGTGCCACGGAAACAGAACGTTTTGTTTTAATATAATGTTGCTGATTTAGAGATCTTAATTTCGTATTAATGGTTACATATTATTTAATGTCTCGACACAAACCGCAATGTCAGGTACACTGTATACTGTACATGCAAATACTTGTGCTCGAAACGTTCAGGCAGTTTGGCATATTACCGGGTAGGAGAGGAGTGGTAGTGGGGGAGTCGAGAAAAGGAGGTGGGGAGTGAAGAATATTGGGACGCACTCCTTGTGTATTTGTCGAGCGGTAACGTGATGGCTTAAAGGTACAGTTCACTTTCTGGATATTTGTTTGGTTTGGTATTATTGTGGTTTTAGCGTATGTTTTTGATTGACATTACAATAGGAAGTGTTGAGCATTCAGGGGATTGTGGTCTAAGGCAAGACAATACACTTCAGGTAACTCCAAACAGAACTGAAATCCCCAAAAGTGAACACATTAATAGCGGAATGAATACCGCTGAAAGATGTACAATGCTTTCTTATTTTGGAAAACGAATTACAATATGTCAGTACAGGTACTGATAGTTTTGGTATACAGTGATATTTAAGGCCTATATTCAATCTCATGTCAGAGTTGTATGTCCTTATCCATCAGAAATAAATCCCAGCAAGTGATACATTAGGTTTATAGGTTCAGAAACCTCTGTTGCTTTTTTTTGTGTTGATCAACGGGTCAGATTCAGTCTAAGTGATACCTAGAGTGGGCTCCACTCACTCTTTGATGCATTGAAGCAATAAATAAATAAATACAAGTAACCTGATTCGAACCTATTCGAAATAATGTATCACTTAATTTATTATAGGTAAGGACATGGAACTCTGCCAGAAGACTGAATGTCGGCCTAAAATGTCATAAAAGCACGTCTCTCCTCTGGGCATTTCAGTCTGATTATGCATTGCAACAGCCTGGATGCAGTCAACATTCTGATGAATCCATTTTTGGATTGTTTGACCGGGCAGTGTCTGCCCGGGCAGTGTTTGACCGGGCAGTGTCTGCCCGAGCCAATTGCCCATGAAATCTGCTCTGATGCAATTACTGTGCGGCTCAGCTGGCGCATCGCAGAGTTAAAAGGAGTGGTGACTGGCAGACTGTATTTTAGATGAAAACACATGCTTATCTGTACCTCATTAGCAGATGGAATGCATTGTGCCGATGAGACAGGCTTACAAATACAATTGGCCATTCCAGATTCTAATATAACAAAAAAAATGGGGAGTAAAAGTTTGTTGAAAAAAGTTTTTAGATGCGAGTGTTGGCTATATAGCACGTTCAGGAAATCACCTAAATAGATCATGATGAATGGATCTGGTAGGGTAAACATTGAATTGTCGTTTTAACAGTTAATGTTTCCTATCATCTTCCATATTTATCAGTCAATAAAAAAATACGGAAAACATAGAAACATAGAAATAACTCAATCTCAGCCAACCACATTTCTGCTTGTGTCAACCCCGTTTATTATATGCAGTTTGTTCTGATTTATGTAACTGCAACCCCTTGGATTTGTGCTTACGGATCTGTATACAATGGGACTGATTGCTGTAAAATGCCAATAATGAGGCAAAGAAGGACTCCGTGCTCTGAATTCTAAATATTAAAATGATACGATATGAAAGAATGGCAGTTTGCATAGTAATGATTCTGTAGCTGTACACTGTATGACACTTACTGTACACTACATGAATATCACACCAGCAAGTCAGTCAGAAACATTGAAAAATAATATTGTAATTGAGGTGTAATATATATTACTAATGGAGGAATAAAACATTATTTTTACTTTGAGGTGGAGTTTTTCAGCCATTTGGCTAGCAATGACTTATAGCCCCCATTGTTGTGTTAGCAAGGGAGAGATACTGTATATAGCTCAACGCTGTCGAACGGCTATTGCAACTTGTTCATGTTGGGCGATTACTGTCTGAAACACTGAAATTAAATAACATAAATCAGGAAAAAATCAATTGTACATATCCAAAGACATTGGAAAAGGTGGCTTTGTGGTTAGAACAAATAACCGTAAAGATAATTTAGATTAGGAACTTAAATGAAATAGCCTTTTATATAAGATTTTCTATGAATTTATGTAGCCTGTGAAGTAAGTTTAATATTTATTGTGAAGTGTATCCAATGTTTTGACCTGAACACTACACATTATGCTGTATGCATTACGCTGTATATAATTTGCATTAATGATTCCAGTTGATAAATGAAAAATTGTCACATAAAACCATTTAATTAATTTTTTTTATTGAAGAACTTACAATTCAAGTCATGTTTGTTTCTAAAGCACGTTTAAAATGAGTACCATCAACCAAAGTGTTGTACACTTAATAAATACGTACATGTGTATACAATGACAGAGGCTAAAAGTAATTTGATAAATTGATAAATTATTTGATAAATAAAAAATAAAAATAGTTAACGTGAATTTTCTTTTTCATTTATTTTCTGTACAACACATTAAACCAGTGTTTTTCAACCTTTTTTGAGCGAAGGTACATTTTTTACATTAAAAAAATCCTGAGTCACACCACCAACCAAAAGTGTTACTAATTAAGTGAAGTTAATAGGATAAGATAATTTCCCACGGCACACCTGACGATCTCTCACGGCACACTAGTGTGCCGCGGCACAGTGGTTGAAAATCACTGCATTAAACCAATGAAATTGCTATTTAAAAATATTAAACCTAACATGCATGCAGTGCAAAACTGCTTTGATATAGGACTTCATATTTAAACATTGATGATAAATATGATTAAACACATGATATTTAGAAGTATACTATCTGCAGATAAGACCCTATACTGCAATTCTAAGCTCTCAATGTATGTAAGTATGTATGAATGGAGATGTAGATTAGTCTTTAAAAATATCACTTTCATTTTCTCTTAGGGTGCAAGTTGAATTCTATGTCAATGAAAATACTTTCAAAGAGAGGCTCAAACTGTTTTTCATCAAAAACCAAAGATCAAGTAAGTACACTTGCTGGGCCTAATTTCACAATGTGGTAATTAAATATAATTTTCTCCACCCAGGGGTTTCTTAGGTTTAATGCGATTCCAAATGTTTGGTGCACAAGTGCAGCGTTAAGTCATAAATGTGTTTTATGCCAATGTTCAGTTCTAAATGAGCCATGGTGCAGTATGCTAATGGGCCATCTCTCTCTCCCCCCCCCCCCTCCTAGGTCTTAGAATTCGTGTCTTTCACTTTTCTCTCAAGATATTAAGCTGCCTTCTGTACATTGTCCGGGTATACAGTGATGACCATGAAGCAGGACAAAGTAGATGGTAAATTAATTTCTTACATATATGTATACAGATACTCCTAAGCCGATAAAGTGGGTTCTCATTGCTGCCTATTCAAAATAATGCATGCTTACTCCATATGTGAAAAGGTGTGTGTGTCACATTTATCAAACGTAGTTGAATACAGTGTTTGGTTTCGATTTCTGAAAACGACGACAATGGCGTCACTTCGGGAGACCTGGAGTCAGTTCTGCTGGTGGAGTAAAACATGCAGATGGCAATAAGCGGATGATGTTTTGCAGAAGACAAAAGCCAGCTGTTCTCATTTAAATGCAACAAACATTTCACAGAGTAGCCTACGAATTCACTGCACACAAACATCCTCGCTATGGGACAGGGACATAAAGGAGTGGTGAAGCGTAGTCGCTTCCTTTTTTGCTTTATAATACCACGTATTAGGCCACTGTGTTTTTGAACTGGGGAATGATGCGATTCTCGCAGTTGCAGTGTGTCACAGTGCCAGTCAACTCCTGCATTAAATCACAGCGCTGTCGAGTTAAAACTAGGACGACAGGTAGTATTGAAATAGACATCAGAAGATGTAAGTGGCAGTGCCTCAGTGTGTGTGGGTGGAATAGTGGAGTACCCAGCAGCATACAGGGAAATTTGTTCTGCTTTTGTGCATTTCTCCACTTGAAATTTATTGGAACATAAATTTTGGCACTTACATAAGATTGTCATTCTCTCCCGGCGTTCAGTTTTTCTCATGAGGTTCTAATTGTATCACTTCTGAAAGGCATGGGCAAGATACAAGATATCACAGTCACAAGCTTGCTGTGCTATGTTAAACAGAGGAAACGCTCATACTGGTTTGTCTGCCAATAATTAAGCTAATGTTGTTCGATTTTTCAATATTTCCTAAAGCCATATCAGTGGTTGTGACGGTTGTGGACAGCGTTCATGATTTATAACTGACAATGGTCTGGGTTACACCACTGAACTCACTGAAAGTAGGGGAGACTGATATTTTGTGGCGCAAATATATCAATTTCTGCTCAAATATATCAATTTCTGCTTTGGTAAATCAGATGACCTCTATGTGTTATCCGCACACACAAAATTATGAATGTTTTAAATTCAGTCTGCCGTCGCTGCTCATGTTAATATACATCCTTTTTTTCTTTTTTTCACATATTTTCAAGCTGGGGATGTGAACCTCAGAACTATACATTATTTAACATTGACTGGTGAGTATAAAAAGCATTGTCATTTTAAAATGCTGTTTTTGTTTGTGTTCTCCTATAGACTCATGGACGTAGGATGGCATTTAAACAAAAGGTCATATATGAGAAAGAGTCATGATTTTTGTTGTGTTTTTACTATTTTGCGGGCAACACCATCGTTTGCCATCGTAATTTTTTCCGAAAGAATTATGTATGATATCCCGCAATATTATTAAGAAATATTTAAGGGATATGCTCAATCTGTTCATTGTCATTCTATTTGCCACCGTATAACAATCATTCTGTTTACAGCTCTTACTGAAAATGTTTTATTTTGTGCCACCAGGTCTCCAATAATCTGGGTTGATAGAACCCCTGCCATATGGATATTGCAGGTAAATTGACGTAATGTTCAGAACATCAGGCAGCTTTCACCACCAGTAAAAGATAAACCAGGAGTTTATGGTTGTTTTACCGTGTAAAGATAAATGTAATATTTTATCGATCAGTTTAGTTCCATTTTGGCAGTTCCATTTTAACTGCTCTTCTCTTGTTGGCCACTTCCCTGGGGAGCGCTCGTGCAGCATCTCTTCCTTTTGTTTTCATTGTCCGCTTCATGTTTTGGTTTTTCTTTCTGCTCAGTGTGTTCACCTGTTCCGTATTTCCTTTCATTATTTAAACCTTGCGCCGTCTTTGTTTGACGCTTCCATATTGCCATTGATTTGACAAGGGAAGCCGGTATTCACGGTATAGGACTGACAGTTTGTTACGACCGTATATCTTCAACTTGTTATCGCTACACGAGACTTGTTTCGGGTGTCAAAGAGTTTATTAGAAACTTAGAATTGATTATTCTTCACCCTTTGTTTTGTCCCTTTGAGGAACCTCTGTCTCCCTGTCCTAGACAGATTGTCTTTGCCGTCTTCTTTTCTTCTTGTTTGTGTTTTTTTTTCCGGCTCCCTCATTGTGAGCTATAGGACTTTCTTTGTTTGTTGTGTCTTAATCTCTAGTGTTAAGAGTTTTTTGCCCAATACGGGTTGCTTTCAGTTTGGTAGCGGAATCTCTCGGTTTAAGAAGAGTTTATTGTTTTCTTTATTTTTGTAACTGATTCCCTGTCTGCAGGTTTCCCCCCCCCCCGCTTTGTGGTGTTCATTAGAGCCCCCTTTTGTCGTGCTTGGTCCTTTGTTCCGTACGCTACCCCTGGCAGAATATGGAAGCCATTAGGGAGGCACCAGCGACAGTCGCTAATCTGGGGCAAATCCTCACAGCGCACGAGGCAGCTATCTCTGGCCATGAGGAGGGCATTAGGGCTCTTCAAGCCTCCGTTCAAGCCCTACACACCCAGCAGGCGCAGTTCTCTAGCCAGCTACGTTATCAGGGAGACGGGCTGCGCGAATTAGCACACAGCATTCGTTCGTTGACTATCACCATTACATCCCCTCCTGTTACATTACCTTCAGCGCCTGTAGCACCAGCACCCAGTTCGGCTGCACAGGCTGCTCCTGATCCCGCAGTGATTCGCGTACCACTCGAGGCCAAGGAGCCCAAACTACAGCTTTCGCTTCGCTATAGAGGGGAGACTGGGAGTTGTAGGGGGTTTTTGACTCAGTGTTAAAAAAAATTTAAATCACAACCTTCTCGTGTTTCCACCCAGGAGGCTCGGGTTTCATTTATTCTCTCTCTTTTAACAGGTACGGCTCTCGCTTGGGCGGACCCCTTAATTAGAGCAAATTATCCCGTGATGTCCAATATGGAGGGGTTTGTAGAGGAGACGGTGTCGGTCTTCGACCATGATGTCTCCAGTCAGGAGGCGGCTATGCGACTGACCTATCTTCGTCAGGGCTCCGACACGGTGGCGACATTCTCTATTACTTTTCGAGCACTCGCAGGGGAGACTGGGTGGCCTTTTTCTGAAAGCACTCTCCGATCCCATTAGAGATGCCCTTTCTGTGCTTGAACCGCCCGCTTCGTTCGGTGCGTTAGTGTCTACGGCTACCAGGATTGACAACCGCATTAGAGAGAGAGAGAGAGAGAGAGAGAAAGAGATTGACTGAGCCACGCAGTAGTCGGCCCTCAACTTGTGCACCTCATCCTGTGGTTACTCCGTTCTCCTCGTTTTCAGAGGAGCCCATGCAGGTTGATGGGACGGCAGTACGGGATTTCAAACCCACCAGGTCGAGAGATGCGTGGTGCTGTTATTGTAAGCGCGCGGATCATTACAGAGACCAGTGTCCCAAGCTAGCGGGAAAAGAGGAGTCTCGCTAGGGGGATCGAGGCCCTTAGTGAATCATTTTAACACTTCCCCTCAAACTCAATTGTCTGTCCAGCTGAGTTGGGTTAAGCATTCCACCAGCTGTATCGCGTTTATTGATTCCGGATCAGTCGAGTCCCTTATGGACATTAAGTGGGCTAGGGAGCAGGGCATTCCTTCAGTTTCTCTTTCCGTTCCACGGTTAGTAACGGCTCTTGACGGCCGCCATTTGGGTATGGGTTCTATCCGGTGGGTTACCAGCCCCCCAACACTGACTGTTTCGTTCTATGATCATACAGAGCGTATCAGTTTTTTTTAAAGTGGATTCTTCCACATACCCACTTGTGCTGGGGCACTCATGACTGGTTCAGCACAAGCCCCATATTAACTGGGGGACGGAGGGTTCGGTTATTCTCTGCTGGAGATCCCAGTACCGACACCACTGCTCTAAAAATAAACCGCTTAAATCTGGAGGTTCACTTTTCTCGATTCAAGTTCTGACAACGAACAGCAGGAGGAGAGTGTTCTCCTAGGTGCTCACGAGGCAGTAGCATCATCTCGTGACACCAGGAGGAGTTTTTCTTGGGACTCGTTAGCTGACGGGCTCAGTGTGTCTCCTTCTGAGATCGATTGGGACATCGAGTACCCAGGTGGGCGGGGCATTTCATTTTTTGTTGCCGGCTAATGTTCCTCAGCAGTATACAGATCTTGCTGAGGTCTTTAGTAAGCAGTGCGCCACTTCTCTTCCCCCTCATAGGCTATATGATTGTGCCATCGACCGATACCCAGGTTCGATTCCTCCCAGGGGGGCACTGTATTCCTTATCGGCTCCAGAGAGTGCTGCTATGAGATTACACATTGAAGAATCTCATGCCAACGGCTTCATCAGACATCACCGGCGGGGTCCGGATTCTTTTTTTGTTAAGAAGAAGGACGGTAGTCTTAGGCCACGTATTGACTACAGGGGACTTAATGCAATAACAATCAAGAATCGTTATCTTCTCCCTCTGATGTATTTGGCATTTGAATGCCTCCAGGGGGCGTCTATTTTTACTAAACTCGACTTACGCAGCGTTTACAACCTCGTTCGCATTCGTGAGGGGGATCAATAGAAAACAGCATTTAACACCCACTCGGGACACTACCCCGAGTATCAGGTGATGCCGATCGGGCTCACTAGCGCCCTCTCAGTTTTCCAGGCGTTAGTGAACAATGTTTTTAGGGAGATGCTCGAGAAATCGGTTTTTGTTTATATTGATGACATTTAAATTTTTTCTCCCGATCTTCCCACTGACATTCTCCATGTCAGGCAGGTTCTTAACGCTCTGCTCAAGGCTCAGCTTTTTGTAAAGACAGAGAAGTGTGTTTTTCACACTAAATCTGTTTCTTTCCTGAGATTCATTGTGGCAGCCGGCAAAGTTCAAATGGATCCAGAGAAAGTCTCGGCCATTAAGAACTGGCCCACGCCGTCTTCTCTGAAGCAGGTACAATGCTTTTTAGGTTTTGCTAATTTTTATAGGAGGTTTATTCATAATTTCAGCGCATTAGCCACTCCTATTACTGCGCTCACTAAAAAGACCTCCTCCTCCCGGTTCCTATGGAACTCGAGGGCCGAAGCGGCGTTTTCTGAGCTTAAAAAGCATTTAATGTCCGAGCCTATTCTTGTCACGCCTAATCCTTCCCTTCCCTTCCCTTCGTAGTAGAGGTAGACGCTTCTGAGTTGGGGGTGGCAGCCATTCTCTCCCAGCTATCTCCTATTGACCACAAGATGCATCACCTGCCGAGATAAATTATAATGTGGGGGACCGGAAGCTCTTGGCAGTTAAAATGGCTTTTGAGGAGTGGCGTCATTGGCTTGAGGGGGCGGAGCATCCATTCACGGTGTGGACGGACTATAAAAATTTAGAATACGTGCAGCTAGCCAAGAAGCGTAATTCTCGCCAAGCCCGGTGGGCGTTATTTTTCTTGCGCTTCAATTTCTTGCTCACGTATCGCCCCGGCTCCAAGAACGTGAAGCCAGACGCATTTTCTTGAGTCTTTGGCCGTTCGGACAGGGATCCTGTTCCTGAACCTATTATCCCTGCTGACCACATAGTGGCTCCGGTTATGTGGCCTATTGAAACACTGCAGTGCAGAAGGCGCTGCGCTCCGACCCAGGGCCAGGGGGAGGCCCACCTCACTGTTTGTTCGTCCCGCTGAGGCTTAGGTCCCGAGTATTGCAATTGGGACCCGTTGGATGTGGTTTCGGATCGCGAGCCTCAGTTCGCGGCCAAGTTCTGGTGCACATTCTGTTTTCTGCTTGGTGCCTTGGTCAGTTTGTCTTCTGGTTTCCATCCTGAGACGAATGGACAGACCGAGCGCACTAACCAGACACTGGAGAACACTCTGCATTGCCTGGCTGCCTCTAATCCTGCGTCTTGTCCTGCCTCTAATCCTACGTCCTGGAGTGTACACCTGGCCTGGGCTGAGTATGCTCATAATACTTTGCGCAACGCGTCCACAGGGCTCTCGCCTTTCGAGGCTCAACTGGGGTATCAGCCCCCATTATTCCCTGAGCTTGAGAGGAATTTAGAGGTTCCCTCAGTGGCATCATTTATTTGGAGGTGTCGCTCTTTTTGGAGGCGGGTGCGTACTGCTCTTCGCCGTCTTCTTTTCTTCTTGTTTGTGTTTTTCGGCTCCCTCGTTGTGAGCTATAGGACTTTCTTTGTTTGTTGTGTCTTAATCTCTAGTGTTAGAGTTTTTCGCTTTGAGTTTGGTAGCGGAATTTCTCGTTTTAAGGAGAGTTCATTGTTTTCTTTATTTTTGTAACTAATTCCCTGTATGCATGTTTTCCCCCGCTTTGTGGTGTTCATTAGAGCACTTTCTGAACCCCCCTTGGTCGCGCTTGGTCTTTCGTTCCTTACGCTACCCCTGACACATACTTGTGTACAACATGGATTGCAAGACCAATAAGACCAACAACACCAAGTGCAAAATAACAAGGGTGACTAAATTTAGCACTATATAAATGCCATAACAGCCACATAAAGTATTCAAAGGGAATTATTACAGGCTTAACAACCTGTATGACAAATCATAAATGATGATTGAGAAACCTCAAATTTTAAACCAAACTCAAGATTGATCATGAACACTTTTAAACAGACTGCGACAGTGGTTAAAAGGTACCTGAGGTTACAGGTTTTTTTTTGTTAACTCAGTGTTGTCTAAATAATCTAATACATCTTTCAATGATAATTTATGACCTGTCCTGTGAGGGTTGCAATAGTGCATGGTGAATCCTTTTTGTTTCTGTCATATGATTCCTGTGTAGCACTTATCCATATGTTTTTGTTTTCATTATGAAACTGCACAGTGTTACCCTGAGGCTTGCCACAGTTTATTGAAATATTTGGACATGAGTCCCTGTCGTTTGTATTGTCTGAGTTTTATTACACTGTTGAGTTATATAAAGAAAACATGATAATACAATGAACACTGTGGTTCTCTTTAAAAAACATGATAAATTATTAATCTGGAAAGTAATGGAATAAACAGGCAAACGTTCCCAGTGCATTCATCTGTTCAGTTTCCTGGATTATCCTTGAATAGTATTTAAATAACAAAAAACATTGCAGGGGAAATTACATTGCAGCCTTTACATGTAATTAATGTTCAGGAAAATTGCTGGCGTGTTTGAAATAAAACGTTCTGCATGCTGATAAATTGTGTGACCTCAAAATAATTGGTGGTAGTGCAGAAGAGACGGGGGGGGGCTTGAAACAGATACTGTTTATCAATATTTGACAAATAAAATAAAATAATTAGCCTAATAAACTATTATTTAACCTTAGCTTAGGGTCAGTTTGCAGTCTGTGTTTCACATCTTGAATTTGCCAGGTCAAAGCTTTCAAGGGGAAAAGTTGCCAAATAAAGGCAAGTTTCAGGACATGGCAGGCCCCAAACCACGCTGAGTGAATCTTTAGAACAATATGATATAGAAAAGCTGTGAGAATGATATGACTGGCAGTTATGGTCAATAAAACCTTAATACAATACCGTGACCCAGAAAGCCCTCCATCTAATATTAAAACAGTAAACGTAAGTAGGCCTGTTGGATCCTGTCTGTTGAAGCTCCTCTCTTACTCACAGAGATTTTTTACCCTGGTGTGATCGAGTTTCATTTTCCCAAGTTATATACATCTTATAAGTGTACTTATATAAGTATAAGTATAAGAATGATGTGTCATGACTGTGATTTTCAATTTTTAAGTAACATAGGGCGGAGGTGTTTTAAATACACAATACAGAGTGCACAAAGAAGGCAATGCATGTACGTTTAATTTATTAGACACGCCATTTTCTGCTACTGTTGTAGCCTTTTAGCTGATGCCTCAGATTTGTCTATAGAATAGCATTTTATTTGAAGCATGTCTTAACATAACCTTTTACCAGCTCGATATAATGGCCATAGCCCTCATTGGAAGCACACATTAACGTTATGAACAGCTTATAATTGGTGACTTAAGGTTATTCAGAATGATGATATAATTAACAACTGAACTGATATTACATAATACCAATTGCAGTAACCTGGTCATAATGTTTATGTATGCATATGACAGTGGTTATGCAATATGTAGCACTATTTCAGGAGCTATGAAAGACCACTTTACGTGTAGTGCGACCTTTTATACTGTGCCAATATCATCACAGCATTGGTTCACATTGGCACTAAATTGTCTTTAACTGGTTTTATATTTACTATTCATTTTATGCAAATCTTGGCACAATGATGAATTAAATGTGATTTAATGGAAATAACATAATCTGATTAGCTGGCCAAATATGTAGAAATTTTAAAAGAATACTCAATTATCAAAGTACAACAGTTACATGTTACAAGTGTGATATTTAACAGGTAAAGGAGAACCCTGTAGGCCCCAATGTCAATCCATACCCATGTGTATGACAGTATAAAGGCCTGAAAATGCAGTTTAATATAAAGACAACAATATGTAAGTGGTCAGAGGGGATGGTGAGAAAAATGTTGTTTTCAAATTGTTCTTGTATAACATTGTAATTGTAAGACTGTCAAATTGCAATATTCTAAGTAAAAGATTTAGAACAACTGGATCTCTGGTTGCTCAGCATGCTAAAGCAACTGAGCTGTTTGCCTTTGTGATCTTTTAAGAAGCGGCTTTGTGTTCATCTCAGGTTTCTGTGGCGCTGATCAGCCTTTCTGAGTCCATCCTGCTGACTTACCTGAGTTACAAGGTTAGTCATTGTGCCCCATGCGTTACCGTGGAAACCCAGTCCCTCCATGAACTTTGTTAATGTGCAGGATGAACGCTACACTCATCTCCCAATTCGACAGGAAGAAGGAAGGGCAGGCTGTGTCAAAATGACTGAATGAGCCTTTTTTCACTGCTGTCTGCTACATGTGTGCATTAATATCCCCCACTGGCTTTGCATACTAATTTACCTCAGCTCTACTGTTCAAGCAGATGGTCTGGGTATTTTTGGCAGGTGTAAACACTGTAGTATCAACTCTGCTTCTCTCAAAATAGGAAAACAACAGCAGTTTCTTCTTCTTATAATAATAATTATTACTACTACTACTTCTGCTGCTGCTCCTACTTCTACTAATACTAATGACAAGAAGAAGAAGAGTAATTATTATTATTATTATTATTATTTTACAACTGTGTGCTAATAAAATAGTGCTTTTCATGTGCTCACAGTGAAGGTAAAAAACTCACTTCAACCATAGTGTGTACCATCCACCTCGGGTATGCATGGCAATATTTTTTCTCCACAATGCTGACCACATATTAGCTTTGGGCTAGGGTTATTGTTATGTTTAGGGTTTGAATGTGTCAGTGCATGTTGCACCTCAAGTGCTTGCTGCCAAGAGAAGCAATTGGCAATTCCCATGAAATCAGTTGTGTTCTTAATTTTTAATAAATCAAGTATATTCATCTGCGATTTGGACTTTATTGAGGTGCTAACAAATTGCTATTTAGGAACCGCATCTGTGTCCGGCAGCCTGGCTACTGTTTTAAATGACTTTTGAGAGGGTCATAAGCAACCTAAAGAAGGTGAAATATCCAGATTGCTGTTTGCTCAGATAATAAAGTAGTTTTTACGTTGCACTGTGCCATTTTTCTATGATTTATATTGCCTTATTAACCTTAAAAATGGGATGTAATGCACTTGGATTTCGCCGTTTGGAATTAGATTGAGGAGGTGACTCTCTAAGTTCATGTAATTTATTTGACACTGTTGCCATTGATTTAAAAAGTAATTTAACTTCACATTTTTTGGCCCCCGCTCATTACTTACCAGGGAAACATTTGGGACCAGGTGCTTCGTGTGCCATTCTTTCTGGAGATGATCAACTCTGTGCCCTTTCTGTTGGCGGTAAGAATAACTGTGCATTAAAGCAGAGATCGCGTCTTTACAACACAGGTATCAGAATCCAGTCCTGGAGGACTGAAGTGCCTGCTGGCTTCAGTGAGTTTCAGCACCTGTGATTGATTCATTTGAGTCGCTGATTGACTAACAAATCCACACAACTTGTTCTGCACGGCTTTCCGGGATTTGTGTTTGACAACGTTGCTTTACAAAATACAATTTTTTTTTCTTTCATCTTATTGATCTCGGGTGACTCCAGCAGCTCATTTCTTTTGGTAACAGTGAAAGAGGGAGGCTTTGTGAAGGCCATAAAGGGTGACTTTTATGGACCAATCAAAATGCTTTGATCTCATTACATCATATATTACATTAATGTAGCAGACGCTCTTATCCAGAGCCACTGAATGAGATGGGCATTCATCTCAGTTATGTGAACAGTGCCAGACCTGGCTAACAAAATTCCTAGACCAGCATGTATGTGTGCCACATAATTAAATCACTAAATATAAGTTAACTTAGGCTAACCTAAAACCATAATACAAATAATATATTTGTAATGATAACATCTGTATAAAATAAAGAGGCATGCTTTAACGGTCCTAAAGTAATTATACTGTATTAAAAAAGAACGCTAGGGGGTGGTAACTGGGAATACGAAGGAAACCAAGATGCATTCTGAAGAGGTCGGTCTGCATTGGAAGATAGTCAGTGATGCTGCTGTCTTGACCTCCATGGGAAGTTTATTCCACCACTGTGGGGCCAATACAGGCAGGCTCAAGTGACTATGCAAAGAGAGGATTGCCAGATGTCCCGATGTTGTGTATTATGTGTATTAAAGTTATCTGATCTGTGTGTAAGGATCGAAAGGCTTAGACAAGTTGCGTGGCTGCATTCTGGATTAGCTGGAGCAGTTTGAGAAGAGGGAACTGCAGTAATCTAGACATGAGAGAACCACGGACAGAACTAGGGGCTGAGTAGAGCAGGTGGTGAGTAAGGGGCAAATTCTTTAAGATGTTGTAAAGAAATAATCTACAGGCCTGACTCACTGGAAGGAGAAAGATAGTTATTTTTATCTACCCGTACAGGATTCTAGAGTTTTTGCAGTGCTCTGTGTGGGCTCTCCTGTGGCAAGACTTCTCACTCCAGATTGAGTGAGAGGTCTTGCAATGGGAAGGTCTTGGAGGAATTACAGAGCATCTTTGTCAACCAGGTTAATCTTTTGGAGAGGGTCAGCCATATAACTGGAGCTGTGCTTCAGACACGCTGAAAAGTGTAGTGAGATCTGTGAGAGAGAGCGGAAAGGAGAGGGGAAACACAGAGTCATCAGTCTAGAAATGGCATGGAAACCCATGAGAGAAGATTGCAGAACTAAGATTAAATGGAAATGGAGAAGAGAAGGGGGCTAAGTATGGAACCTTGGGGGACACCTGTGGGAAGGCCGTGGGATCACAACAAACCACCATCCCAGGATACCATAACAAAGTGTCCAGAGAGGGAAAGGATTCACCCCACTTTAAAGCTGTGCCTGAGATCCCCAATGTGGTCGGGGTGGGGAGGGGAGCATGTTTTCAAAGCTGCAGAGGTCCAGTGGGATTAGGGCAGAAGAGAGTGAAGATGCTCTATTTGACTGAAGTGCTTCAGTGATGGAGAGGCAGGCTGTCTCCTTGGAGTGGCCAGCCCTAAAGACAGACCGCAAGGGGTCAATAAGGTTTTTCTTTTAGAGTTGCAAGGAAACATTGATTGGTTCAATCATTGGTGGTACATGATGTCTCCAACTGTGCTGGGGTTCATAAAGCATCACAGTCTTGCAAATAATTCTTATTCATACCTTTTACTTAAATTAAATACAATTTAGCCTCATACTGCATTTAATCGTGCAACCTGGTTTCCAAGACCAGTTTCCTGACAACAATGCCATTCTTCTGCCTACAGTAGGAATTACCCATAGTTACAGATACAACCCCTACTTCAGCAAATAACTATAAATATAACTTCCAGCCGTAGCCTGCATCGTATTGAGGCTATACAGAAGACTCACATGTGGCCATTTGTATGCAATGTAATGTGTAGAGACTGAAACTGAAAACATTGAAGTAATTTGCAGTTGAATATATAGCTTGGTTTCGACAAGTAGGCTGTGAATGGGCTAATACTGGTCTCTATCTTTCCAGATTGCGTGGATTCCATTACGAAACCTCTTCATCCCTGTATTTCTTAACTGCTGGCTGGCCAAACATGCCTTCGAGAATATGATAGTGAGTATCTGAATCCACTTTACATTTCAACCAGACGGTCAAACAATTTTTGGAAATACTTCAGACGGTAATGTTTTTTCAACCCCCACTGTGGAACGTATTATTATTTCATGTCATTACAGTTTTGTGGAAAAGATTTAGGGTCTGCGGGAGGTATATTACCCTGGTTTATATACAGGGTACCTACACCTCTTATGCTTTTAAAATAATAACAGTTTTTATGTTCTCATTTTTATGACTTCTTTCCTATAGGAAGACAGATCCCAGGATTATCCATGGCTGAATATCTATATAAATGCACAATAATCAACAGACCAAACATCCCTATATAATGGGTCTTTAATGTGTCGGAGATTCAAACGCGAAGGTGGGGGAATCAAAAACAAGTCAGCTCACAACCGTGAGGACCAATACATGAGGGAAAAAAATATAAAAGAAAAGAAAGAAAAAACAGGAACTTGTATTCCCTAAGGCTAAACAGCCTAAAGCAAAAAACAACCCACTAAAATGGGCGAACTAGAAAACTAGTGAAATACCAACTAAATCTCCCGAGCTCACTTAATGAGCTAGAACGGGAAATCTAGCAAACAAAATAACACATTCGGCTACCTTAGCTCAGAGTAGCAAAACAAATGCACAACAAATGCCTTGAGCTCTCTAACAGGAGGAAACAATCCTATACCTGAAATAAATAGCGAATAGCAAGTACCTTGTGAACATAAACAGAGTTTAATATCAGGAGGTCGCTAGTACCTTGCTATACCTGGCTCGATGTAATGTTGAAAAACAAACAAGCACCGGAGAAGCGGAAGTGAGAAACTTAAATACCCTGCAGGTAGAAGCACAGGTGAAAACAATAATGAGGACGGCAAACCCCGAAACGGAAAAATCCGATTGATTCACAATCGTGAAACATCCACAAACCACTACACCCTATTCTTGATGAAATGCTCATTTTACTTCCCAGGACATCTAGAAAATGGCTTTTAAAACTCTCAAGGATATTAGATTAACATTATTACCTATATTTGGGCTAATGGATGCAATGATGATTCAAAATTATTTTAAGGTACAATAAAAAATTCATTATATATTTAATATTGTTTTACTGCAGAGCACAGTTCAAGGACAAAACAAGAACAATTGGCATATTATCACTAATTTATCACATATACGTTAGTAATAGGCTATATGATCTGTGATAACAGACAGCAGTACATTCCAGTCAAACTTTATTTAGAGTGCATTTATGCAGAAAAAATGAATGAAATTAAATTAAATATAAAAGTAGAGACAAAAATAGGGAAGTGGGAGGCTGGGAAAATAGTGAAGGTGTTAGTCATAGCTCAGGTTAGACGAGGTGAGTTTTTATTCTAGATCTGAAGTAATAGAGTAAAATCCATGAGGTGTAGTAAAATCAATACCTGACTGAATTATGTACAGAATACTATTTATTTCTTCATGAATATACAAAACAATTGGTCACTTTTCTGTAGCACATTCTGGCAATATTTTCATCCGACATTCATCAAGCATTTCAAAGTGTTTCAAATGGGTTTTTTAATGAGTCAATGTGTGAATTAGCACTTTTTAATGAAAACAGAACTGACGCCTGTCTCTTCCCCCAGAACGACCTTCACCGAGCCATTCAGCGGACACAGTCTGCAATGTTCAATCAGGTCCTAATTTTGATCTCCACTATGCTCTGTCTGATATTCACCGGGTGAGTTTTTATCTTAAAATATTTCCGCAGTTAAACCCTACAAACCAACAGAGACCGACTGCTGCGACTTTAACGACGGGCTTGTACTGTACGAACAAAGGGAGGCCTAATGGAAATTTTAATGAACCACAATGCATTGCAATAATTTGCTGGTCCTTTGTGGGCTAATGTGAGTGATGGAGGCCCTTTAAAGGAGGTTTTTTTAATGTCCTTAACACGAGTCCAACATGAGGCTGTATTGGGTTATTGACAGTGTGAATTGCCACTAATTGTCTCTGGGTTCCTCTTCTGAGCGCAAAGCACTTAGTGGCATTTGCCACAAAATGTACTCTGCTGGTTGTAACCCTGTACACCCAAGCAATATGTAAGGCAAGGTTTCTGTTTCCTCAAATGCAATTTGTGTGCAAATGCTATGAAGACCATTACGTCTTAACCATTACGTGGACGTTTAAAATCCTGTTTACTGGCAAAAAAAAATTGGCATTTATTTGCATAAGGCAATTTCTCTAATTATTCATTACGTGAGACTAACGCATAAAGGCGATCCCTGATGTAAACGGGTTTCAGAATATGGCGACGAGAAGCTTTCCAAAAGTAACAAATGGGGCATTGTCGGGAAAGTATGAAAATGTCGGGGGCTCTATGACTATGTGGGGAGTGGGGACATCACCATTGCTGCTACTGCCCAAACCACATCTCAGTATATTTATAGACACGGCTCCTCTTCATGATTCTCTGCTAGGGAACTGGGCCCGTAGCTTAGCGATTGCCTCTACATCATCAGCACCGCGATTGCCTATGCTAATAAGCTTTCTGAGTTATACACATCGTCTACAGAGTGTCATTGTGTGTTTGGAGGACAAGCCATTTTTCATATTCTACATTTAAGGCATTCTAATTTCTCCTTTTTTTTTTTTTTTTTACATCATCTCTCGATGCAAGACTCAGAAAATATGCTGACCAATGTTGTATATATAATAATAATACTAATATTACTACTACTACTACCATCACTGCCACCACTACTACTACAACTACTACTACTAATAATAATAATAATAGTAATAATAATAATAATGGAACTGGTACTGGAAAATGTGGAAAAATGAAGAAATATGCCTGTGTGTGACTGTATCTGTGTGTGCGTGTGTATGTGTTTTGATTTTGTGTGTGCATGCACGTACAGTATACATGTAGTTTTCTGTTTATATGTGTGAATTTGACGGCGGGTATTCTCTCAATATATTTATAGACACAGTCTTAAATACACAATCCAGCAAGACGATCCCAAGCACCTAACGCACAGCACCGCTGACTGAATACTGGTCAACATGACCTGGCTTCCCAGAGCCATTTGGCTTGCATTTACGGAGTCTTTAATCGCAGAGCTTTCAGCATTCACCGGGCCCACAGGCTGTGCCACTGCCATTTTAATCCAGTGCCGGCACCAGGCCTGGCACAAATGGAACCTCGCACCACACAAAAACAGGCGACAAGGTGGGCCAGATTCACGACAGGCTGGCAATAATCCCCCCGCTCAAACCTCGGGGTCCCGATCGTTATTAGCGCCGCCGCAACTCCGAGCACGAGCGCATTCGCGGCTCAGGTTCCCCTGATTGTAATCAGGATATCGCCTGCTAATCTGTTCCCTTCCCTTGCTGCCCCGACAAAGACCAACCCCCCTTGTCTGAGTCCGTGTCTTCCATTATGTGGCCTGGTGGCATTGACGTGTTGGGTTTGCTGCTCTGTAAAACAATCCCCACTGTCAATATTTACCAGCTGGTCATGAATATGTATCTGCCATTGTCAAAGTGCATCTCACCGTACTTTGGTTCAGTCTGTATTCAGAGCAAGAACAGGAAAAGTCTTTATGCAGTCACACTATTGCAGGCCTGGAGTGTTGTCAACAGTACACCGGGGTATGTGACATCAGCGCAAATTAATTAAAGGCCCCATGAAGTAACGTCTGGTAAACAAGTCCAAATGCATTTATGTGCATATGTTTGTGGTTCTGAGGAAAAGCAGACCTCCCGAGGGGACAGATGTCACTAAAGAACCAGGACACACACAAATGTCATCACTGATGCTGTGAAACAGGAGGTGTTATGAAGCTGAAGTAAAATTGATGAGGAATGATGATCTTAATCAACACGCTCATATGTTTTACAGTTTTCACTATAAAGTGAATATGCTACTAAGATGAAAAAAAATGTCATCGTACTAAAAGAGGTCTAAGGGATATGTCGCTTATACCCTCATGCATGTTTAATAATATTTTCATAAAATCTAACTACTTAAGTAATATATAATGTAATTATTTTTAATTACTACTCTCCCCTGTTGTATCAGTGTTTTTATGGTCTGTGAAGAGCATTTTTATTTGTGGGATAGATTAATCATACAGAATTGCATTTAAGTTAATGTGGAGCTGAACTAATGTACGTATGTTAGTCTTACATCCCCTGAATCAATATATTTACTTAAACACTGAACACTGTTCCCCATCCAAAGTCTAATGATTATTAGTTTAAAAAATGGGTGTAACTGCCTCTCCTCTTTGTTTTGATTTCATATTAAATGTAGTGTATTATAAGCTGCCAAATGAGTGCATATTCACAATCTTGCAATACAACCAGTCCATTTATGATGTTTTATTCTGCATTTTTAAGGTAGCATTCAGATTTAAACAGCAGGATCAGACGGTGATGTTTTTATAAATACTAAATAATAAATGTAATATAATATTCCTGAATTTCCCGTAAACAAGATCCGTCATCCTGGCAGAGATATTAAGGGCCAGCAAAGGTTTTGTTTTGATAACCATTGAACTGAAATCCATTAACCAAACAAAGCATGGCTCACCTCGCACAAGGCCACTTAATCTAACCAATCTTGCACTGAGGTCAAAGATCATTTCAAACCATTGTTGAAGGTCAGGATGGTGCGGTTATTGTGGTTAGATCTGAAAGTCAATATTGTTCAGAGGAAGTAATCTGATAAGAGGCCAGAACACCATATACTGGACTGTCCTCGAGTGACATTGCTTCTTCATTTGATGGAAGTGATGATATGATGTTATCGCTGGATGTATGTGATTGACCGTGATCGGTTATGTAGTAATATGCAATAACTGGTGAATTTAATTAGGAAAAGCCCCTCTGATGCATTTGATTATATGCCAGACTCATTTGAAGGAATGCTCCGACAGTCTGGGTTTCTGTATCATTGTCACGTCCCAAATTGATTTGCGGTCAGGATGAAAGATGCACCTGCTCAGAAGGTCATCTTGACTGTTGATCACTGCTCAATTAGATCCACAAAAACTCTTGGCACCGTTTGATCATTAAGCCCATTTTTCTTATTCAGACAGAAACACGTGCATTTGTTTTAGGCCTAATGCACCCTGGGGGTCAGGCTGCATGCATCTAAGCATTTGAATTAACAGGTATTTACTAACATAGAATTCTGCTATATGACAGTTTCGCGGACCTATACAGGGTTGTTAGTTTAGGCAGACCTATACAGTCTGAATGTGCATGTGTAAGTGAACATGCTTTGTCGCCACATGGACTGCAGATTGCGTAGATTATTAGAAGTGTTCTCACAATGGTACAACAGAAAAGAAGAAGCTTTGGCCTGGATTCAATCAAGATTTATCCTGAACTTAGATTTTGAGAAATGAGGTGTCACTTTTTTTTTTTTCCCCTCACAAGCAGTTTGCCATTTCATAATGCACATTACAGCCACTCTACTGCTTGAGGAAGGCGACTGGCACTGCGGGACACAATAGGGTGTGAAGGTCAAGCTGCCCTCAGTGGGTTGTCAGAAAGCTAACGAGAATGTGCGGAAGTAGTAGAAATTTTAAATCCTAAAATGGGAAAAATAATATCCCGGTCATTTTAAACGTGTTAAAATGTATTCTAATTTTAAATCGCCGTGTGAGCATTCTACTAACTGTTTTTGTGACCGCGTAGCATCTGCGGGATTCAGCACTTGGAGCGGGCGGGAAACAAGCTGAGCCTGTTCGACTCTCTGTACTTCTGCATCGTGACCTTCTCCACGGTGGGCTTTGGCGATGTCACACCTAACATCTGGCCCTCCAAGCTGCTGGTTGTCATCATGATCTGCGTTGCCCTCGTCGCGCTGCCAATCCAAGTAAGCGTTCCCACGTGTGAGTGAATACTATAGTTAACACCAGCTCCAACAGATAATCAATACAAGCTAATTACCTTCGTTTAAGGGTTTTGACACAGCTACTGCAGTAGTGCTCGATCTGTTTAGTGGTATGCTGCTTTATGCAGATTAAGAAAAAAAAGAAAAAACTAGCATTGGATATTAAAATATAAAATAGAATTTCTTGGTTGCCAACATCATCTTCAGAAAACAATGACAAATGGAAATATTAGTGAAGTTTTATAAAGGCCATCATTTGTGAAGCTACAATGAGCTGTCAGTCATTGAATGACATTTTTAAAAATGTTTTTTTGCTCTCCACAGCAACGCCCAGTGATTGGTTCAAATCGATGAGTCGCTGATAGCATGCCATTTTTCTAATGAAACCTCACACTGCCGTGGTGATTATTTATGTCCAAATTTAGGATGAATTTGCATCTCATTGACAGTTTGAGCAGTTGGCTTACATTTGGATGGAGCGACAGAAGTCCGGAGGGAACTACAGTCGACACAGAGCACAGACAGAGAGACACGTGGTCTTGTGTGTGAGCTCCCTGAAGATCGACCTCCTCATGGACTTCCTCAATGAATTCTACGCTCACCCTAGACTACAGGTGATAGACAGCAGATTTAGTCTAAAAAAAGATATGATATGCATGCTATTCCTTTGTCACGGTTCATGGTAATGGATAAATACCCAGTGAGAATAATAAGCTACCTATAGACTGATCTAAAGTGATCAATAATAAGTGATTTATTTAGTAATGGTTTCTCACCAAAAAAATTAAATGCAAAATATACTTCATAAAAGGTCTCTGTATGAGCAGGGCAGAGATATCCCTACACTCTGGGAAATGGCCCCCTTTACTATAGTAATGTGATATATTGAACTGTCGTTCCAATGACTTCAAAATTTACACAAAAAAGCATAAAGCATGAACATTATTTTCAAGTTTGGTTTTTAATGATAATTAATATTTCTGAAAGCATATTTCTGCACCAGGAGCATTTAAAAAATAATAATAATAATAATAATCAGTGTAAAAACCCCAAGTTGCCCACATGTGTTAAAAGCAGCCTGCTGTCAACAGAATGTTAACAATGGGTGTCTCTGTGGGTGTGGAGGGGAAGCAGCTAGCAGTATATAGCTCTGTCTAACTGGAAAACTAGCCGATGCACTTTTGTCACTGAAAATCATGAAGTGTTGTGTTAACCAGCAGCTAGCTTCCGGCTAAGGCTAAGGCTAATGATGCTGTATTGTATGTGTTACTGTATAGATAGATACACTTTAGCATCTGATGTGAATATCAGCTAGCAAGCTAGCTAGACATCATTCTGTCTGATTACAGCAACATACTTTTAAATGTTGATGTAGCTTCCACATAGAACAAATATGACAGCCATTAAGTTGAATGACATTCACATATGTCCAAAAGAATAATATGCTATACCATCCCAGAAAAATGGCGTATAGATGTGGGGTATTATCTGCAAAGATGTGCAAATTGCCTACCTGTCATCCCAGCAACTTTTGATAGATTCACTGAGTGTAGTTGTCCAATGTGTATTTTTAATTGGATGTCAAAATTGATTTTAATTGTTCTAGTCAGACGGCATTAGATACATATTCAGCAGGGAAATTATTCAAGTTTTGGGCATACCCCACAGCATACACACCAAGTTATTTGCAAGCCTGAAAAGCTTGATTAATGAGTTTTTAGAACCAAACAATTCCCCTAGTTGAAATTGCTAATATAAACATCCCAGGTGCCCTTTAAAAATGGCGATAGTTAAAAAAAACAAAAACAGTGGATAGTTAACTAAAGAGCAGTATATTATTTATGTATGTTTAAAGGGTATGCCTCTCTCTCTTTCTGTCTTTCTCTTGCTCTCTCTATCTGTGTGTGTGCGTGTGCGTGTGCGTTTGCGTGTGTGCAGATGCACTCTGAAAGCTGCTACTTATACAACAAATTCAAGAACCTAGCCTCGTGATATTTGCCCAGGAGTATATACTGTAGGACTGCAGACCTTTCTTTTCCAATTCCCACCCTTTCTTAAGATGAAGGGACATCGTAGCAGAACAAACAGTTGATGAAACAGAGAGGAAAGATGTAGCCTACCAGATGTGTGTGTGTGTATATATATATATATATATGGCAAGCCAAACAGGAAATATATATTGAACTTTGATATATATACATTTGAACTGATCTCTATGGGAATTGGGGGGTGAGACTAGATTCAGCTGTAAATTACACTGGTACAGTATGGAACACATGGCTGGCTAAATGGCTGTAAGTCATCAAGGGTCTGAGCTATCGAACGAGCCCCAAACCATCACTCTGTTGCCAGATATGGAGTAGATGTGGATGGATCACTGCAAGGGTTATTTCTCCTGACTCATTTTCCTATAGAACTCTATGGGGGAAAAAGTCAGGAGAAACAACCCTTAAAGGGATCCATCCACATCTACTCCATATCTGGCCGCAGAGTGATGGTTTTGGGCTCGTTTGATACCTTAGACCCTTGATGACATACAGCCATTTCGCCAGTCATGTGTTCCATACTGTACCAGCGTAATTTACAGCTGAATCTAGTCTTACCCCCCAATTCTCATAGAGATCAGTTCAAATGCAGAGAGGTTATAGTATCGCTTGTAACAGTACCTGAAAATAAGATATTGAGAGTCTTTTGATGTTGATTGGCCACAGACTTCAGGAAGTAACAGCATGCAAAGGATATGCGACCAAATATTAAATATGATACTTTAAAAATATGTTAAAGCAAAATATTCTAATTTTCTGAGACACTGAATTTTGGGTTTCATTCGCTGTAAGTCATCCAAATTACAAGAAATAAAGACTTGAAATATTTCACTCTATGTGTAATAAATCTATATAATATATGAGTTTCACTTTCTGAAATGAGTGACAAAAAATATTGAACTTTTTCACGATATTCAAATTTTTTGAGCTGCACCTGTATATATAATGAACTTTGATATATATACAATGAACTTTGATATATATACAACAAACTTTTATATATATAAAATGAACATTGATATATATACAATGAATGTCCATATATATATACAATGAACTTCGATATATATACAATGAACATTGATATAACGAACTTTGATATATATAAAATGAACTGTGATATATATACAATGGACATTGATATATATACAACAAACTTTGATATATATAAAATGAACTTTGATATATATATATATATATATATATATACAATGAACATTGATATACAGTGCCCTCCACTATTATTGGCACCCCTGGTAAAGATGAGTAAAAAAGGTTATAAAAAAATTCACCTTTTGGTGAATTAGCTTAATCTCACAGTGAAAAAATTTGAAAAATCCACCCTTTAATTCTAGTTAAAAAATAGTTTGTTTATAATTCTGAGAAAAATAAATTTCTTATCAAGAAATAATTATTTTTAACAAAACAATGTGTGCCAAAATTATTGGCACCCCTGCATTTATATATAGAATAAACTAATCATTTTTAATATTTGGTTGCATAAGACTCTTGATATCTTATTTTTTGGTACTCTTACAAGCGATACTACCACGTCTCTGCATTTGAATGGATCTCTATGGGAATTGGGGGGTGGGACTAGATTTAGCTGGAAATTACACTGGAACAGGATGGAACTCATGGTTGGCTAAATAGCTCTAAGTCATCAAGGGTCTGGCGTATCAAACAAGCGTTAAATCATCACTGCAGTAGATATGGATGGATAACTTGAATGGTTTCTTCTCCTGACTTATTTTTCCATAGAGTTCAATAGGAAAAAAAGAGTCTTTTGATGTTGTTGGGTCACAGACATCAGGAAGTCATGACATGCAAAGGATATGCGACCAAATATTAAAAATTTATACTTTATTCTATATATAAATGCAAGGGTGCCAATAATTGTGCCCAACGTGGTTTTGTTAAAAAAAAATAAAAAAAATTCTCATAATAAATTAACGTCAATTAAAGGTAAGATTTTTCCTCATTTTTTCAGTGTGAGATTAAGCTAATTCACCAAACGGTGAATTTTATATAACCCTTTTTACTCATCTTTACCAGGGGTGCCAATAATAGTGGAGGGCACTGTATATATATTATACAGTATATATGGAATACTGAAGATGCTGGTAGTGCTTCATGGATCAACCCGGACCAGAGTGGCAGATGATGAATGGCTGAAGCACCATGCACAGCTCCCAGACCCTTGAGTGAAGTGCAGCTTTAGTTTTTCTTTAGAGCGTGCCAATAAACAGGTCATAAATCACTGGGCAGACCTTGGGTTGGGAGTAGGAAGCTTGTTTGGCCTAATAAGATCTGCACTGTAACCATTTCCCAAACGGCTCATTCAGTCGCGTTTGCTTGGTGCCGCCCGCCCTGTAGGACTACTACGTCATAATCCTGTGTCCGACCGAAATTGATGCCCAGGTGCGGAGGGTCCTGCAGATCCCACTGTGGTCCCAGAGGGTCATTTATCTCCAAGGTTCGGCACTAAAGGACCAGGACCTGCTCAGGGCCAAGTGAGTGTTTTCTTACTCCATCAGGTCAAGTCCTGTCTTTATATCATGCTACAAATCACACCAAACATTGTGGCTGCAGGCTGGGCCCTATAGTTGCAGAATCTAGTCTGGGCTTTGTTGATAGCTGACTACGAGTGGGGGGTCCACAAAGTGGTTGGGCACTGTTTGCCTTGTCACGGATTTAACTATGACTGGGGGGTTTTTGCAATATTGGGGCAAAGTTTGCTTCATGCGAACAGGCATGCTAGGGCCAGGCATTAGCGAGCTACTAGCAGGCATCAGTGAGAGATAAGCCTCTCCTCCGATTGGAACTGCCCCTCTCCTGTAGCACTGGGTGGACTGTAGTGTGAAAAATAGAAGGCAGAAAGTACATGAAATTATCCCATCCACATGCCGCACATCATAAAACATACAAGGTTAGCTCACCAATAAACCAATTAAGCTCACACAAATATCGAACTGGTGGGGCGCACTTCATAAGCAGCTTATATAGACTGTAGACTTCCTGATTGATTAGAAGGGGGTCTCTGGTGTGCAATGTGGCATGAACATCCTGCCAGCTGAAGTCCCTCTCTACCTGGGTGATGCTGTAGCCAATTTTGCACTCCCTCCTGCCCTGCCTAGCACAGTCCCGATCTCATGGCAGGAAATGACAATGCTTTTAACAGCGTTCCACATGCCTCCAAGCCACTGGCCTTTGGGAGAGCTTGTTTTGGAGGTGTCCAAAAGCTTGCAGTCCTTTGTGTGCAGGTGTGGAGGGCACAGAGAGGGGGGGGGGGTTATTTCTTTAACACACACATACACAGGAACATACACACACACACACACACACACACACACGTTGGCTGTCATTATTTAGTAAGAAGTGAGAACCAATCACTTTTAACCCATTACAGTATAGAATCACACACTGCGTGACTGTAATGGGCAAAGCTGCCTGTGCTTCACTACCATCTTCTGGTCAATCTGAAGATTGCAACACATTGCAACAAAAATATATATTAAAACAATATTAATTTTATTTTTACTCGATGTTCCTTGTAGTGTTGGTTTCCGCATAGTGGAATATATGGTTTTGATGTTCACAGACTCATATCCCCCCTAGAGGGGACAAAATTGATGTTATAAAAGCCCAATTAAATGCATTGGACATAAATCAGTCACTCGGCTTCAAAATCAATAATGTGGGCTACTTTTAAAATATGTATAGATAGTTGTACATGTCGATAAAGATTTTAAAGCCGTGATTTTTATGATCATTATTTCTTCCCAAAGAGCACTTCTCTAAGTTATTTTTCTAGTATTGATAAGATATTTCATATTTCCATAACAAACTTGTAGAGCTTATCGATTTTCGATATTCCAACCCATATTTATTGAAATGCGCTTAATACGCTTAATGCTTGTTTATTGAAACATGTGTGTCCCTGTTGCCATAAAGCATACTGCTCATACGTGTTTGAGCCAATGTGGCATTTGCAATATGTTTTGAGCATAATCTCCACAGTATATTTAACTTGTTTACATAATTTTTCTTCTAGACTGGACAATGCTGAAGGCTGCTTCATCTTAAGCAGTCGTTACGAAGCGGATCGCACAGCTGCGGTACGTTGCTTGGGGTCGTGCCCCTCTAGATTTAATTAGCAGGATCTGTGTCAGTAAATATCGGTATGACTGATGGCAGCTGTGCCGCATTCCTTTTCCCGACGAAGAAATAAGGCACGCTCGTCCGCCTTTTCGAGAGAAATCCAAATAATATGTGTCAGTGTTAAATTGTGCAACTAGTCCTCAGTGCCGTCTGTCTGCAGTGTGATTCTCTTCTGCTGTGCATTTAAGCTCTTCTCGGCTTTTCACGGGCTCAGAGGGGAGCGTTTTAAACATCAGATATATAATTCACCTCCATTATAAATAGCGATTGATAATAGCGAAGGCAACGCAGGAAGCTCGACCCTTCTGTTTCGCTGCTAGCGTATTGCAAGCTGAGCCATTTTCATTTTGGTCCCAGCCTATACCAGCAGGCACTCATTTGCGCCCTCGTTAGTGTTTACTCATACAGGGGAATTAGCCACAGGAGTCTCATCCCAGATCACCATTACACTCAATTAACTCCTACTGTTGCTGTTGCTTCCCTTTTCCTTTGCCTCCATATCCCACCCCCTGTCCATCAAAACCGCATCATACTCATACTCCGAGGGGGGCTTTCAGCACTAGAGCAGTAATCATGAACACTGTACAGCGATAGTCTGTCAAAAGCCCCATTTGCCACTTCGAACCAATTAAAATAGGGACATTAAACAGACTGTGGAATTGGTGGAGCTAATTTGACAGAGACACAAACAGACGGGAAATCAAAACAAACACGTAAAATGGACTGAAACATTTTAGGAGGTGAAAAATTATTCATTTTCCACCAAGATTAAGAAATATATATATATATTTTTATAATTTCAATAGTAAAGTGTTAAAACTTTTTCTATCGTATTCAAAATTGATTTAGCTTGGTATGAGAATTTTCTCTCGGTATGTGGAGAGTCTTCATTTTTTAATTACTGTACGGAAGATTCAAAGCACTGAGATTATATTATATATTTTTTTCATTAGTGCTAACTATATTATGTGTGAGTTTATGCGTGCGCGTGCGTTTATGCAAGTGTGTGTGTGTGTGTGTGTGAATATTTATATATTTCAGGATCATCAGACAATTTTAAGAGCTTGGGCGGTGAAGGACTTTGCTCCTAATTGCCCCCTGTACGTCCAGATTCTCAAGCCAGAGAACAAATTTCATGTGAAGTTTGCAGGTAAGTAACAGAACAGAACAGTGGCACAATACAGTTCAGGTTACACTTGATAAATGAGTAATGACAAAAGTAATCACACACATCCAGGTGTACATGAAGCAACTCGCCTGAAACGATAATTACACAGCGAACGTCAGACGTTTCAGGGTAAACACAGGATACACAAGTAAACAAAAATATTGGCCCGAATCCCAGATGGCAATTAATTTCATTCTGTTGTTTTTTTTTTTTTTACCAGATCACGTTGTGTGCGAAGAGGAGTTCAAGTATGCCATGCTGGCCCTGAACTGTGTGTGCCCGGCCACGTCCACACTCATCACCCTCTTGGTGCACACCTCCCAGGGACTGTGAGTTCCCACAATGCACCTGCATGTGTGTTCTTTGAATTGTTGCGCAGTAGTTAGAATGCAAAACGCTGCGCTGGTAGGTCACATGCTTGAACCGCTTGGGGTGGGTTCTGTCTGCACCCTGAGGGAAATACCAATGACCAAGCAGTTGATGAATTGTGTATTTCACAAAATGGCTCTTGTCTTGGGGGAGGACACGCTAATGAGTGATGTAACAGGGGGAGCTATTACTCACAATTACGACTTAACATATTTATTTTTATATTTAGATTATTAGATTAAATAACCTATTACGTATCATTATGCATAATTAATAGCATTTTTCAAAGCTGCATGAAAACCCATCTCCTCTCTAATGTCTACTCCCATTTGCTCTGCCCCACTTTATTATGCTTTTTTATTTATTTTAGGAAGTTGATTTCCTCTTCTGGTCTTTTTTCCTCTTCTAATTTTATCGATGCATTCTGTTTGACTTTCATATTTTTTTTTTTGTCATTTAGTTAATTATTTTTTTGCTTTAAGGATATTGTAAAATAAATGTATTATTATTGCTGTTTTTTTTTTATTTGTGTTGTTATTGTTGTATTACAGTTATCGTTATTATAATGTCTATGAAGGAGAATACAGAATACATATATTAGCGTGACAAGGTGACGGGTTTTTCCAGGGAAGGGCAGCAATCTCCAGAACTGTGGCAGCGAATGAGCGGGAAATGTTCCGGAAACGAGGTGTACACCATTCTCCTGGAGCAGAGCATCTTCTTTTCTCATTATGAGGGGAAGAGCTTCACATATGCATCCTTCCATGCCCACAAGAAGTGAGTAGCAAGGCTTGCATTCTAGTTTGGCCATAGGATTTTCTATTATTTATTATGTATCTGTATTGACTTTCTGACGCATGCTGTCACTCACTCGGTGAGTGAACACATGTTCCGCATCACAACGGAGCCTGACGTGTTCGGTTGTTGAATTGCGAAATGTTAAATGTTTCATGACATTCGCTGTGTCCCAAACCGCATACTTCCATGCTCCGAGCACGCATAGCGAGCACGCGCATCCATGTGAGTCCATAGCGAAGTACGATAGTGCGGAGCATGGAAGTATGCGATTTGGGACACAGCCATAGTCAAAACAACTGCATGCACACTGTAATTAATGCAGGTGGTTGGAACAGGTGCAGTGTTTAATTTGACTGTTTGGAAGTAAACGTATTTGCCACATGGCATCTTGAAACCTTTCCTCCTACCCACTGGATTATCTCCCAATCCTCATTGGCTGTATTGTTAACATTGTACTTATGTGGTCCGTGGACGCTCAGTAGCATGGGCAGGCATTTGTTTAGAGAAGCAAAGGCTGTACAGAACCGTACAGTCTGCTCAGGGAATTAAGGTGTTTGAGTGATTGGTGGTTGTTTCCATCCGCAGGTATGGGGTGTGCTTAATTGGTGCGCGCAGAGAGGACAACAAGAACATCTGCCTGAACCCTGGACCCCAGTACATCATGAGTGCCTCAGACACCTGCTTCTACATCAACATCACTAAGGAGGAAAACTCCACCGTCAAATCAAATCAAGAGAAAGGGAAAAAGAGGTCACCGTTGGCCGGCTACCACGGCCCCACTGGACTTCCTATGCACAGCATCATTGCTAGTGTGGGTAAGGGCAATGCCGTAGACTCCTTAGACTGCACTTCCTGTGCAGAGAATCATCATTAGTGTGGGTAAGGGCAATGGAGTGGACTTCCTGATGTGTACATATTCAAAAGTGAGTTGTGTTGGCAGGGGAAATGCTCTCTGCTCACTAGAATATTCTTCCTGTGCAAGTAACTGCAAGATAGATAAAAGTGAATGCACACTAGAACCGTTTGCTTTGTCTCGCTTGGGAAAAATACCATTAGCTGTTAAATATGTTTTGAATTTAGAGCATCTCAATTTATTCCAGACAAAATTTTAAAGCTTTCCTTTGTTTTTTTTTGTTTTTTTTTGTCCCACATTGAGTTGTTTTTTCTTGGCAAAGGACTGTTTATTAATGCAAAAAATTTGATGGCACAGCACCAAATAAAACACTTAAGTACTATTTGTTGCCTACTGATCTAGACAATGAAGCATACTATGGCATGTAATGTTTGGCAGAGACTGAATGTAGCATGACTGCTTTACTTGGCAATAGCATCCAGTGAATATTACAACAAAAGTAGTATTGACTATCTTGCACCACCAGCTAATACATGCCAACACACAGCATGTGTAATTTCCACTAAAAGGCCTAACTGGTGTATATGTACATTTTCTTTCAGGCACCGTAGCAATAGACCTGCAGGACACAAGCTGCAGGTCTGACTGTAGGCCCACCCTGATGCTGCCGACCGACGATGTCAAGACAGGGAGCAGGAGGCCTAGCATAGCGACTGTACTGGAAGTGGCTGACCCCTCCTGCCTTCAGACATGTGACCTATTCACTGACCAATCAGAGGATGAAACTTCGCCCTCAGAAAATGAATCGGCTGATGGGTCAGTGCATTAATGCAACAAACGATATGATGGCTTTACGTCTGCCCTGCCCTTATTGTGAACCACCACATCAATGTGACTGTGCCATCTTGCATGTTCACAGGATTCAGGTTATAAAAGTAGTTGGTGTCAGAACAAGCTGACACTTTTTCTTTTTTGTTGCAAGCTATGTCAAAGGATATCCTCCAAATTTGCCTTATATCGGAAGCTCTCAGATGTTCTGCCATTTACTGAAGGAAAAAGCACCGTTCTGTTGCCTCTGTCTGGAAAAGGTAAACTTTTATTACTTTTCATATTGGAGAATCTTTTAACTCAGTGACATTACAGGGGTTTCCCCAGGATTTTCAAAAAAGATGGTGCTTAGTTGCATAGCAGGGTGCATACACACTCAACAATGGAGGACAGTCAGCCACACATGTAACGTTAGCTAGCTAGCTAACTAGCCAGCTAGTTAACTTTATAAACAACAATCATGCATGTGACACATTGTTGGTCAAAATTGATGGTATAGGTAACGTTGGCTAGCTAGCTAGTATTTAATTACACACCCGCGTGCTAAAGCTAATGACTTCCAGTTATTCGACACAAAAGACGCAAAAGTTGAAAAATTCCAATGCATTGCCGGATGATGGCAGACCTCAACGGAACGCGTTGAATACGTTGCCGCATCATCCCATTGAAATGAATGGCTTCCGCCCGAACGCATCGCACTAGTGTGCACAAGGTTTTTAGACAATGATACTTCTGTTTTCATGCTGGATCCCAACCTACCCTGTGCTTGTTAGAGCTACAAATAAAATAAAAATATATAGTTTCAATTGAAAATGTTGGAAAATTTAATAAAATTATATCTGACATGGTAAAAAAAAAAGTTTACTAACCAGGGCTATACAAAAGTCCAATACAGTAAAAGACAACCTATTGAACATAGGGAACTCCACTAGTTGCTTGCTTTGGACCGGTGGGGCTGCCACTTCGTTTACTTTTGCTCAATATTATCTATCGACAGTAGCCTACAGTAGTGATGTGCGAGTTTGAACAAATCGTTCGAAACTAACTACTCTTTTTACTGACTCAGGAGTGACAAGTCCTCTCCTCCACTAACTCATTCACTGACTCTGACATACCTGCTACTTGCTAATGCAAACTGGGAAGACGATGAGAGACAACTCTTATATTAACTGTATTTGTGGAAATGCATCAAGTAAATCACTGTATTAACCTAGCCCTGTTAGAAAGCAACCACTTTTTGGCGCTTGTTTCAACTCCGTACTCGCTCTCCCTGCCCTGAGCTGAAGGTCTGGCTGCACGAATCACACACTCACTTGCTCTCCCAGCCCACCCGGAGCTGTCTGACTCAGGTTGCACGAAATAGCGACTCACTCGGTCACCCAGTACTCGCTCCCCCAGCCCCGGAACCCGCCCCCTGCCCTGAGCTCGTTAACTTGTGAGTGAGAGTACAGAACAGCGCCGGGCTTTGAAAACTATTTTATTTAGTGGTCAAACTGTGTAATTACAACTTCCATGTCCGAAAAGCAGTGTTCTTGCACACAAACATGGGGGAAAAAGCGGCTATAAAACGATGGATAATTTTTTTGAGCGTCACAACCCCCGCAAAATAATTCGTTTCACTATCAGAATTTGATTAATTCATTCCGATAACATTTGGAAAGTCTCAAAGTCGCCGCACTATTAAATTACTTTATCCCATTCAAGAGGGCTAAACCGGAAGTTAGACTGACTTGATGACTCGAGTGACTCCAAAACCCGACTCTCTTTGGTGAGTGACTCATACAAACTCGAGTTATTAAAAAGAGTCGAACCTCCCATCACTAGCCTACAGTCATTCGCTAATTAGCTGAGGATAATCTTTGATAATGTCTTTGCGGGATTCTCAGACAGCTATGCAAATTAGGTAGCTGCATCTTATCTAATCAGCAGTGTCAATACCATCAACGAAGGGGGGGAAAAAACATAGGCCATATTCACAGTTGCTGTCTGATGAAGAGCCTCATTCGAAACGTCACTTTTATCGTGTGGTGTTAATACATTTACACCGTGGGAGCTGTAATCAGTGTTGCGAACTTTATTCCTTTACATGTTATTTACTCAGTTCAGCACTTGAGTTTATTTGGATGTGTATGTCTTTCCACTTTCTACGTATTCACAGTTGCGGCAAGAATGGTGTGGGAAAAAAATGTAAATAAATAAACACATGGTGGCGCTGCGCCCCTATACCATTGTTTAGGGAAAGCCCTGCATTATTAAGCCTGGCGGCCGATCAGTATTTTGTGTTGGATAAATAATTTTTTTTCATATTAGGGTTGCAGGCATAACAATTACCAAGATGCCAAAGGATACCACTTCAAAAACAAGGTGATCATAGTCTCTGCCGAAACTGCAGGGAATGGCTTGTACAACTTCATTGTCCCGCTGAGAGCTTACTTCAGGCCAAAGAAAGAGCTGAACCCCATAGTGCTGCTCTTAGACAATCCGTAAGTATGCTGTGCTATTCTATTGAATTATGTTCTAGCTGTCTATAATAACAACCACAACAATAATAAGAATTCTACTACTAATACTACTACCACTACCACTACTACTACTACTACTAATAATAATAATAATAAAGTGACTAATCTTTGAGTTGCAGAAAAAAGAATACAATTTAGACTGAAGTTGCCAGAAACACATTAACACACACAAAAAATCTATTTTCATCCATCATTCTTTTATGTTCTATGATAGGCCAACCTTACGTGCAAAAGAAGCATTTGTATTCATTACTCATTACACAGTTTATTCCTGTCCTTTATTTTTAAAACGCATCACATTGAGGGTGACTGAACTGCCGCTGCTCATTTTCCAGGCCAGATACGCAGTTTCTGGAGGCCATCTGTTGGTTTCCCATGGTTTACTACATGGTTGGCTCCATTGACAAGTATGTGAGAAGTCTTTGTGTGGGTGGACAATTCTGTGGTACTTTCTACTTGGATAATATTACTCAAGTGTTTTAAATATATATATATATATATATATATATATATATATATGTGGCTCATTGATGTATGTCAGTGTTTTGTGTGTTTATTGCCTGCATTATTGTGTTATTTTTGTGAGAAAATATTTCTTGTACAGTCAAAATGTATTATTTTGCGCATACTATTTGGTTGATAAAGAACTACATGGCCATAGCCTAAAGTATCCGGACACCCCTTGATCTGGGGCTGTTTTTCATGGTTCGGGCTAGGCCCGTTAGTTCCAGTGAAGGCAAATCTTAACGCTACTGCATGCAATGGTATTCTAGACAATTCTGTGCTTCCAACTTTGTGTCAACAGTTTGGGGAAGGCCTTTTCTTTTTCAGCATGACAATGCCCCCCTGCACAAATTGAGGTCCATCCATATATAGTCACTCAAAAATGATCGACACCCTTCATGAAAATTAGCAAAAATGGCTGTAAAGAATTAACAACACATACAATTAAGTCATATTTTGGGCTCAAACATATGTGGGAGCCATATACTTTTATTTTAACACAATACTTTTTCAAACACAAAAAGTTGTATTGAGCAGTAAAAATGTATTTCTGCAAAACATAGGTTTCAGAATCATTGTCACCCCTATGATTAATGTTTGATGAAGCCTCACCTAGAGTGGTATCAGGTGGAGTGTAAGATTCGGAGAATCAAACGCGACAGCTATGGGTTCTAAAAGCACACACCGTAGTGTGCACCAAAAAGACGGACAGGTCCGTACTATGAGAGGGGATGTATCTATATGAATAACCAAGGAATGGAGAATAGAAAACACTCCAGGCCCTAAGCCAAAATAAAACAAACCCCAAATAACGGCATGCTCGAGAACCGAGTGAAAAGAAAATACCTTTCGCTTACAATATGAGCAAGTAAATAACAGAGGTACGATAAGTAAAACAGGGAAAGAAAATAATTCTCTCACTCTCAATGCGGGAGAGTGCAGAAGAACATTTTTTTAAAACAAGCAATCTGCCTCAACGAGAACAGAATGCTAACCAAAGCGAGGGCCAGACAGCAACTATGAGAAAAACAATTCCACTTAGGAATAACTCTAGATGCTAAAGCAAGTCCCTTGTATCTCTTAAGCAAAGCTTAAAGGAGAAAAGGTCGCTTGTAAACCTGTACTGTACCGATTTCGTTGTCAAATAGCAAAGACAATCTCAAAGTGCCAGAAGGCGGAAGTCTTGGGCTATTTATAACCGGCAGGAAACCCAAAACAGGTGTAAGGTATAATATCTGGGTGAAATCCAAACACTGAAACGGAGGTGTAAAAAATCTGATAGAGTGCCCTGGCGACACCAAAACGAATAACGACCGCAGAACAGCCGAGGCTGCCAATAACCATGACAGAGAGAATAACGGCACTGAGCCTCTTCCTCTAATATTTAATAAAGCCTCACCTGGAGAAGATAACAGCACTGAGCCTCTTCCTATAATGTCTGGCCAGGTTGGAGAACACATTTTGAAGGACCTTGGACCACTCAAACATTGTCAAGATCCTTATATTCTTAGGTTTGCGGTTGTGGACTGCACTCTTCAATTCAGACCACAGCAAAACAGCCCCAAAGCATCAATGATCTGCCATATTTTACTGTGGGTATCAGGTGCTTTTCCTTGTATGCAGTGCTTTATTGTTGCCAAACATGGTGTGCATGGCCAAATTGTAGTTCCAATGATGCTTGGCAATGTTCAGGCGCTTACATTTATGGGTTGCTCTCAGTAAGCGCTTCTTTCGTGCAACCCTTCCAAAGAGCTTGTTTACATGGAGGTGGCGTCTAACAGTTGATTTTGAAAATCGATAACGCCAAGACCCCACTAAACTGTGCAGTTCTGAGACTGTGATCCTTGGGTTCGTCTTTGCCTCCCTCACCATCTTCCTCACTGTGCGTCGGGGCAATATGCACATACGTCCTCTTCCTGGAGAATTTGCTACTGTTCCAGAACATTACCTGATTTGTATAGATCAACAACCATCTATCTCTTCTGAGTTTAAAGCTAATTGGTTTTCCCCATGACGATGGAAAACAAAGAGAATTAAGATGTGTGCAACTTCATATTTATACCCCAGTGAAACAGAAAATGGAGATCAATGTAAAAAAAAAAACAGACGCTACTTTGTTTGGTTTTAATTTAAATATTCTTTAGGGTTGCCAATCCTTTTGACCCCTATGTTTTTGAGAAAAATACTATACTCAAGGTTTTTATTAGAGTGAAAGTAAGACATTTGAGCAATACATTTGAAAATACATTTTGTGTATAGTTTATTTTATACAATCATTTTTGCTCATTTTTATGAAGGGTGCCAATAATTCTTGAGTTGACTTTATATATATATACAGTGCCCTTCACTATTATTGGCACCCCTGGTAAAGATGAGTACAAAAGGTTATAAAAGATTCACCGTTTGGTGAATTAGCTTAATGTCACACTGAAAAAATTAGAAAAATCCAACCTTTAATTGAAATAGATTTACTATGAGAAGAAAAAATCCCTCATCAAGAAATAATTATTTTTAACAAAACCACGTGTGCCACAATTAGTGTCAGCCCTGCATTTATATATAGAATAAAGTAATAAAGCATATCCTTTGCATGCCATGACTCCCTGGCGTCTGTGACCCAATAACATCAAAAGACTCTTGATATCTTATTTTCTGGTTCTCTTACAAGCGATACTTTAACGTCTCTGCATTTGAATGGATCTCTATGGGAATTGGGGGTGGAACTAAAGCTGTAAATTATACTGGAACAGTATGGAATACATGGTTGGTAAAATGGCTGTAAGTCATCAAGGGTCTGAGGTATCAAACGAGCCTCAAACCATCACTCTGCTGCCAAATATGCAGTAGATATGGATGGATCACTTTAAGGGTTGTTTTTCCTGACAAATTTTTCTATTGAACTCTATGGAAAAATAAGTCAGGAGAAGAAACGCTTCAAGTTATCCATCCATATCTACTGTATTTCTGGCAGCAGAGTGATGGTTTAAAGCTTGTTTCATACGTCAGACCCTAGATGACTTATAGCCATTTAGCCAACCATGTGTTCCATACTCTTCCAGTGTAATTTACAGCTAAATCTAGTCCGACCCCCCATAGAAATCCATTAAATTGCACAGACGTTATAGTATCGCTTGTAAGAGTACCAGAAAATAAGATATCAAGAGTATTTTGATGTTATTGGCTCACAGACATAAGGATGTCTTGGCATGCAAAGGATATGTGACCAAATATGATTACTTTATTCTATATATAAATGCAGGTGTGCCAATAATTGTGGCACACATGGTTTTGTTAAAAATAATGATTTCTTCATGAGGGATTTTTTTCTCACTATAAATTTACTTCAATTAAAGGTTGGATTTTTCTAATTTCTTCAGTGCGTCATTAAACTAATTCACCAAACGGTGAATTTTTTGTAACCCTGTTTACTCATCTTTACCAGGGGTGCCAATAATAGTGGAGGGCACTGTATATACAGTATATATATATATATATATATATATACAAACTGCTGTTTGATTGCAGTCAGGTTATATCAACTGAGGGGCTCCCTCAAACGGAGTGAGATTATAGAACCCATTTGTCCACTAGATGGCAGAAAGGGGCATAGGGGCATAATTTGCTTATATTTCCACACATTTTCACAAAATTCTTGTTTTGTTTTTTCTGCACCAACTATACGGAATATCAGGTAAGTGTGGCTACACATTCTATGTGCAATCATACATCATAAAGTATGGAAATATGAATGCAATCTTTTCTTGTACATTAGTAGATACTCTCAACAGATACATTTATACAGTGTATGTTATTGGGGGAAAAAGGCCCATCAGTAGCCTAGTATTATATATTTAAACGCACTATAACCACTCTGCAGATAGGTCAAGATACACAGGAGTACATTTACAGTAGCCTTGGGTGTGTTTTATTGGTGGGCAGATTAGATTCTTCCAGTCATGTCTCAGTCTGCTCTCCTCACTATGGCAACCTGCAGTGAGGGTCCAATCAGATCCACATGTGGTATGCTCAGCTGAACACCATAGCCTTTGCACACAGTGACCATGTCACTATGACAGGCAAATAAAATCACCAGAGAGAGATACAGCTCCTGCAGAGGACTAGTGTGTTTACTGCCCACCAAATCCCTGAAATGTGGTGTACAGTTATCTTTGTGGTAAATGTATTTTTATGTTGAATGTGCAGTACGTCTGGGTTTTTTTTTTAGCTCATATTGAAAGTCCTCGTCCAGCTCTACACACTGTATTTGTCTCATAATTCAACAATTGTACTTGAAGGGTCCATGTCACTAAAACAAATGTTATGCTAGTAAATGGTAAAATCTGTTCCTGAATAAATTTTTTGGATATGGGGGTACACATGCTCTGAATGTGCATCAAAGAGGTTCCTGTGTTTTGGCTTTGAAGCAGTTAAATGTGCGGGTGTAGGGGTCTCTGGTTCAATCCCACTATAAAGCAACAGCTTTATTTCATGCCAGATACACCAATTCTGATTGGATGCTCAGAATCAGCCTCGCTGCAATGGTGTTTGTTCTGACCTTTGTCTGACAACCCGAGCAGATTTACTGTGAAAGGGTGCAGTTTAACCACGCGCTTCTCCTGTCTCCCCCCACCGAAGCCTGGATGACCTGCTACGCTGTGGTGTGTCCTTTGCTGCCAATGTGGTGGTGGTGGACAAAGAGAGCACCATGAGCGCCGAGGAGGACTATATGGCGGATGCCAAAACCATCGTCAACGTCCAGACACTTTTCAGGTAGGATAGTACTGAGATACAGGATCCAGACACTTTTCAGGTATGGGAGTTCTGAGATACAGGATCCAGACACTTTTCAGTTAGAAGAGTACTGAGATACAGGATCCAGACACGTTTCAGGTAGGAGAGTTCTGAGATACAGGATCCAGGCACTTTTCAGGTAGGAGAGTACTGAGATACAGGATCCAGACACTTTTCAGGTATGGGAGTTCTGAGATACAGGATCCAGACACTTTTCAGGTAGGAAAGTACTGAGATACAGGATCCAGACACTTTTCAGGTAGAAGAGTTCTGAGATACAGGATCCAGACACTTTTCAGGTAGGAAAGTACTGAGATACAGGATCCAGACACTTTTCAGGTAGAAGAGTTCTGAGATACAGGATCCAGACACTTTTCATGTAGGAAAGTACTGAGATACTGGATCCAGACACTTTTCAGGTCGGAAAGTACTGAAATACAGGATCCAGACACTTTTCAGGTAGGAGAGTACTGAGATACAGGATCCAGACACTTTTCAGGTAGAAGAGTTCTGAGATACAGGATACAGACACTTTTTATGTAGGAAAGTACTGAGATACAGGATCCAGACACTTTTCAGGTAGGGGAGTTCTGAGATACAGGATACAGACACTTTTCAGGTAGGAGAGTACTGAGATACAGGATCCAGACACTTTTCAGGTAGGAGAGTACTGAGATACAGGATCCAGACACTTTTCAGCTAGGGGAGTTCTGAGATACAGGATCCAGACACTTTTCAGGTAGGAAAGTACTGAGATACAGGATCCAGACACTTTTCAGGTAGACGAGTTCTGAGATACAGGATACAGACACTTTTTATGTAGGAAAGTACTGAGATACAGGATCCAGACACTTTTCAGGTAGGGGAGTTCTGAGATACAGGATCCAGACACTTTTCAGGTAGGAAAGTACTGAGATACAGGATCCAGACACTTTTCAGGTAGGAGAGTACTGAGATACAGGATCCAGACACTTTTCAGGTAGGAGAGTACTGAGATACAGGATCCAGACACTTTTCAGCTAGGGGAGTTCTGAGATACAGGATCCAGACACTTTTCAGGTAGAAGAGTTCTGAGATACAGGATCCAGACACTTTTCAGGTAGAAGAGTTCTGAGATACAGGATCCAGACACTTTTCTAGTAGGAGAGTACTGAGATACAGGATCCAGACACTTTTCAGGTAGGATAGTACTGAGATACAGGATCCAGACACTTTTCAGGTAGAAGAGTTCTGAGATACAGGATCCAGACACTTTTCAGGTAGGGGAGTTCTGAGATACAGGATCCAGACACTTTTCAGGTAGGAAAGTACTGAGATACAGGATCCAGACGTTTTTCAGGTAGGAAAGTACTGAGATACAGGATCCAGACACTTTTCAGGAAGGAGAGTACTGAGATACAGGATCCAGACACTTTTCAAGTAGGAGAGTACTGAGATACAGGATCCAGACACTTTTCAGGAAGGAAAGTACTGAGATACAGGATCCAGACACTTTTCAGGTAGGAGAGTACTGAGATACAGGATCCAGACACTTTTCAGGTAGGAAAGTACTGAGATACAGGATCCAGACATTTTTCAGGTAGGAGAGTACTGAGATACAGGATCCAGACACTTTTCAGGTAGGAGAGTCCTGAGATACAGGATCCAGACGCTTTTCAGGTAGGAGAGTACTGAGATACAGGATCCAGACGCTTTTCAGGTAGAAGAGTACTGAGATACAGGATCCAGACACTTTTCAGGTAGGGGAACCACAGGATCAACCTCCAGATATTGCTCAGGTAGGGGAATCCAAAAGGATCCTGCAATGCAATAAGTATCACTAATAAGGCCTGGGAGTAAACAGAAATACATCAAATGTACAATTTCTGACGGAAAGACTTAATAATGTATAATGAAAATAAATGAATGAAATAAATGTAATTCCATAAAGTTTCCGGCTGCAGATGTTTATCTAGCAGGGAGCAGTGTTCTTGCTTTTTGGGTCATCCCCTTTGTTTTGCTTTTGTTTTAAAATGTGTACTTCCTGCTGGGAAAACATTAATGACACCACAATTTGTCAGCAGGGCCAAGTGCATTGTGGGTAGTCTGAACAGAGATCCTTGTCAAAGAAAAATTGTACGATCTGTTCTCACATAAAATGTTTTCTGTTGGACTTCTGTTGTTCCTGTTGTTCTGTTGTAGATGTTACATTGATAAACTAGTGAATACAGAGAATATAAGTAGATACACAAATAGAGATTGCGTGTGCACGTGTGTGTTTGTGTGTGTGCATGCGCGTGTGTGTTTATATGTGTGTATGTTACCCTAGATGAACTGTGCAGTGGTTTAAAAAGGGAAAGACAGATCATCTTTGCTACCAGCTGCTGGCCAGAGGGATAAAAACAAAATCAATGGGGGAGGGAGCCTCAGTGATGGAAAAGTGAAAGAGAAAAAGGCTGTGCCTGTTGCCTTGGCAACCTTGTCATAGCGCGAGAGGAAAATTTGATACCAGAGACGGCAAATTGCCCAATGTAATGACTTGTGGAAAGCAGTGTTCTGTGGGAAAGGCCAAACTGAATTCGGTGACTGTTTTCTACATGACGGACGCTCCTGGAACATTGGGGGACATTATACTGATTCATTTGAATTGACTGGAAAGCATTGAGTTCATTACGGCTTCATAAAAATATTACAGAAAAGAAAAAAATGTAGTCTGAATGATTCTTGCTGAACTAAACCCCTTTTGTCAGTGCCTTTCCTATTACATGGAGAAAATCGCCATCACCATCACCATCTCACCACCAAATATCACTGAATCTATAGGATATCGTTTACCGTGGCCGATAGATGGCAATGTTGGTTTTCGATGGTAAACAAGAGGTGGCATCAAACTCATTATACAGTACATGTATATTTTTAGGACCCTGGCAGAATGTATTTGCTGAAGCGTCCAATGAGCACGCAGAAGAGACAAAGAGGCATGTCGTCTCACTCGTTTGACCTCCTTATTTCTTTATTTTGTCTTAAGTGACATCATTTGTCATTTTCCCATGTACATGCCATTGGAAAGCCCTCAGGGCTTTTTCTGCTCCAGTAATATGGAGTGTGGTTTGCTCACAGATCCTGAGGGAAAGACTCACATACCGATAAGGTACAGCCTTGTGCCTTGTAACAGCCGAAAGCCTTCGCTCGCACGCTGTGTATTTGCACACGGTCAATAATGGAAGTGAGCGATAATGTTTTGTTGCAATACCCTCAACAATACTTTTGTGGGTTGTTTTTTAGACTGTAGAATTTTAGTATAATTGACAAAGTCATATCGCACAGGAAATGGCAATTTTGTTTTTGACGATCTTGATTTTGTTTGCTTTTGCCCTCAGGTTGTTTTCCAGTCTCAGCATCATCACGGAGCTCACCCACCCTGCCAATATGAGGTTTATGCAGTTCAGAGCTAAAGACTGTTACTCCTTGGCCCTTTCCAAACTGGAGAAGGTACGAGACAATTATTCTATTTTTAGCTGGGGAGGGCAATTGCAATGTGTTTGCAATTGTGTTTTTACAAAATCACAAACAAAAACTAAAAAATAACTTTCAATCCAAGGTTTATACTCAGTTTTCTTTTTGGAAGTTGTGTTGTCATGGAACAGCTGTGCTTTAATTAAATAATTAACTTAATTAAATAAGGTAATTAAATATTTTTTTTTGCACAATGGCATATGGTGTTCTTGGACCAAAGTCTTACTGCACTGACATCAAACATAGTATTTACTGTAAGGAGGTTAAGTTGAATGTCCTGTGTTCTAAAGTAACATTTAACAATTGATATTGGCAGGCATAAGAAGACTGCTGAACTAATAGCACTCAGCCACTATATATTATAGTTTACATTATAGTAGGTATCACAGTATCATTTCCTGCTGGTTTGAAACATCATCACTGAAACTTCTCCCACACTCCACCACCACCCACTAGAGATACCTATCAATCTCCCCACCCCAAATGCTATCTTGTAATTCTAAAAGCTTTTTGATGTCATGTGACTGTGAGATACAGTATATGGACCGTTAATTCCAATAACGTCGACAGCGATGAAGAAAAACTTGCACTGTCTCGTCTGGAAGGGCAAATTGTCCCCCCGGTAAGTGTCTGAGATGGGCGATTGAACCGCGGTGAGATCTTAGCCCTCTGTTTGCACTCTGTCTGGGGGACCAGGCTGGATCACCTCAGACATGACCACATTCCACTGCCTCTTTTGCACTCCCATCTGGCATAGAGCATTTTCTTACATTATATATCCACATTTTAGGCATTTATCCTGATTCTATAACAGTCATTACAGCTGGCTTTTTTGAACATACTGTTGCATAGTTCATCCTTAGACTTAACAGCTTACAGTCTGTTTATCCGTTTATATTATATGTATATATACTGAAGCAGTCTAGGGACCTTGCCCAAGTGTTACAAAAGCAATGTCATATTGCACCTGGAACCGCTGAGTTTCTAATACCAGTGCCTTAACTACAGCGACTCTGTGAACATCCCTGTTTGTGTTCGATGCTATTGTAACATTTTTCTCAGAATTCAAGGGGTCTGGTTAGCTCTACTGTGTGCTTTATTTTACTTCTTATGCAATTCACATTTATATAAGTAAAAAAAATAACGTGATTAAACAGATGGCTTTGCATATTCAAAGATTGTCATTGACAGCTGAAATTTCATGAGAAGAAACTGTCAAAACCTGACAGTGTGGATTGTCTTCCATGTTTCACAGCATATACCATCTGGGGACTTTTATCCTCATGAAAATGTAAAAAAAAATTCTAACCCCTCATGATTGTGTAAAATATCTGAGAGAATCAGTCAGTTATTCCAGCTTTGTGCAGACATTCTGAGCGCTGTAATATATTGTGCACTGTGGTACAGTGGCCAGTAGAGGGCAGTGTTGCTTCTCCTCTCATTGCCCTGATAGGTTTCTGTTATTTTTCCCTGTGTCCCCTGAGCAGAAGGAACGTGAGAAAGGTTCCAATTTGGCCTTCATGTTCCGGCTGCCGTTCGCCGCTGGAAAGGTGTTCAGCGTTAGCATGCTCGACACACTCCTCTACCAGGTAACATATTCTCAGTTTACAAATGTTGTGTCACCCACGGCTGTTAACACCTGTAAAGGCCTGCACTTCGCCCCACGCGGTCTCTCCAGACGTCTGCCACTCCCACAATGCTGGGCATTCTCATTAATCACCTTTGAACCAATTGGATGCTGCTTCACAACAAAGCTGCCAATCACGGGCAGTACCTTCCGCAGCAGCTGTTTTGCACTTCATGCAATCCCCGACTAAGCCTGAAGACAAGAATTCATCCTCTGGCTTATCGATGTTACATCTGTGAATTTGAAAATCGATAATACTATAAACCTCACCTTTTTCCTGTCAAAGGGTTGCAGTAGACTGTTACAGCATGCTTAGCTGTGTATACATTTATATGACAGGAAGAATAGCTTAAAATGTAAATTTTTAAGCCATCACAGGCACACACACGCATGCACGCATACACATGCACACGTGCACACACACACACACACACACACACACACACACAGAGACTACACTCGTCGCAAAATTCGATTCTAGGGTGGAAATCAGGAATAAAAACAAGAAAAGTACATACAACAAGGGGCTAAAGCTTATCAACCCACATGCCTGCGTCTTTAACACAAAGCCGCAACACACCGGCTCGCACCACACATGGCGTAGCAGGTGCCCTCTTCCTACCCACTCTGACTTAACACATGACAACGTGTGTGACATGACAACATGTCCCAGTAATACCGCTCTTATCTCTGGGCCCTCTAGGATTCTATAAGCCCGCAGCTGCAAGATGCGATAGGCCAGTTAATTTGCTGCCAGACTCCGCCTCATGAGTGATGCACGTTTCCAGGATTGCACGGTCTAAATTGAGGAAAGAGCGAACAGCAGGCCTATAACTGCCACCTGTGTGGTCCGGGACATCTTTTCCATTCCCAAGCCTCCCTGTACGGCATAGATTCAGTCAACGTTTGTCCTTACATTTTACTTGCATCATAAAGTGTAAAATTCCATTCCATTATAAAAGAAGAATTTATAAAATAAACAATGAGCTGTATTTTACTCTCAAAAAATGGGAAAATTATATTATTTCATATAAATACAGTTGTTCAGAGAAAATTATTTTATTTCACAAGTAATAATTTATCCCTCAGAAAGATCTTTCACAGTTATGTCATGATTCTTAACAAGAACCCCAGGATGAGCAGAGGCAAAACAATCGCTTAATAGCAAAGATCCACCACCATGTTTCACCATAGGTATGACGTCATTCTTCCCACGCTGAAGCCACCACTTGTGTGTGTAGCCAGAAAGCTTAAAATTTCTCATCTTGGTATGACTCATGAACTTCAGCAAGTTCCAAGACATTTAAGCCTAAAACCTGGCACCCCTCAGTCAGGAAGCTCAAATTTGGCTTGCTGAAAAGGGTCTTTCCCAAGCATACCTCCCAAGCAAAACAAGAAATTAACTTTCATCAGAATTACTGTTTTGAACCTGATTGGAAACTGCAAGTGCAGACTGATGCATCTGAAGGGCCTTGAAGGATCCTGTGTGGATTAATGATCAAAGATCCTGCCGATATGTTCATGGCTGTGTTCACATACTTTAAAAAAACGTCCTCTATCTTGTCCCCTCTTCTCTAAGTGATCTGGAATTTGGCTACTAGATTTTGAGGTATGCTTTGGATCATTGTTTCTGGAAGATGCAATAATGACCCACCTTTAGCATCCTGACAGAGGCAGACAGATTTTGGTCTAAAATACCCCGGTATTTGATGGAGTCCATGATGCCATGTATCCTAACAAGGGTCCCAGGGCCTTTCGAGGAATAATCCACCACCATAATTCACAGTGGGGATAAGTCTCTTTTCTGCATAACTATGCCTCTTATTACTCCAAACCCTCTTTATTGTTAAAAAGCTCAATGTTTGGCTCATCTGACCATAGGACCCAGTTCCAATCTAAATTCCGGTAACATTTATCAAACTCCAGTATGTGGTATGATGACAGCAGAGGCTTTCTTCTGACAAGCCTTTTAAATATCTTGCTGGCACAGAGGTGGTGTCTAATTGTACTTTTGGAGACTTGGTGACCCCAGGATGCAACCAACTTAATTTGGGGGCAAACTACACTTGTGTCCTGTTCCAGGCAGGTTCATCACAGTTCTGGTTACATTAACCCTCATATTATCTTGATATTTTATGAAGGCTGTTATGTTTGGGGTCAAATTTACCCCCAAAAGTTTAAACTGACACAAAACTAATGTAATAGGAATATTTTGACACTTTCTGTGTCAACTTTTGTGTGTCTCTCAATTGACTAGCCTTTTATCCATACATATAAAAAATCTGTGATGAAACATCTCATTTTGCAGCCTGAGGTACGTAAGTGAAAGTTTGTGAAGTTTAAAACCTGTATGAGAAAGTGCCACCAGAATCACCCACAAAATATCAGAGGTAAAAAATAAAAAGGATGTGTATTTTAAAATGAGGAATCAAGGAATGGAAACACATTAAGGAAGTGAGGAAGCAAGGGAACACTTTAAGAGTTTGAACGCACCTACAATAACAGATGACTCTGAGTAGTGTTGTCTTTTCAAACGGATGATGCACAAAGTACTAAAAACGGGTGTGAATAATTGTAAACTTATATTTTTGGATAAAATAAAACTTGCTAAACAATTGTATTAGTATGAAAAAATATATAATTCCCCATTGACTGCATATATTATAAGACATTATCTGTATTTTTTGTTTTATACAGCTTTCTTTGCTCATCTTTATCAAGGTTCTGAATCATGTTGGAGGGTACTGTAAAAAAAAAAAAAAAATTATATTTTGATATTTTTCAGTGTTTGTCTCACAGTTATTGACCTCACAGAATAACAGTAACACCAGCAGTTCCCTGCAGTGTCATCACAGTATTTGAAGTGAGTCTGTTAACGTGGTGCTTCTGTTATTTGATCTTTGTCTTATTGCAGTCGTTTGTCAAGGACTATATGATTTCCATAACCAGGCTTCTCCTTGGGCTCGACACAACTCCCGGGTCTGGCTTCCTGTGTGCTGTAAGTGTCTTGTCTATTCGTTTTATTGGGATCTTGTTAACCTTTAAGAGAGAGAGAAACTCAGTTCCTCATCTAAAACCTAGTTAACAGCATACAAAGTTTTAGCTTCTCTCATGGTCAGTGCTCAGTGACTATATTGCGTCCAAGCCATTCTACATCATCACATAGAGACCAGTATGGTGTAGCTAAGTGATAGTGCAGTTATTGGGGTGATAACATGCACGTTTTTTCGGCAGGGGGCTGGTGGGGGCTATGTGAGAATTTTGAGTTTTCACAGTTACCGATTACGTTATTAGTCAGAATATCTAATAATTCAAAACAGGATAGCACCTTGTAAAAATGCATCGGTCACTATTAGTCATCTAAACATTATTCATATTTTGTAGCCCATTGATTTGAACACCATCGTATAGCTGACTTAAGACATTTTTAGATACAGATGGGTTGTAGAAGTACATATTTTTCTCACCAGTCTTTGATGTAAAAATGTTATGTGATCATTTCTGGTTATTGGCATTGGATGGAGAGACTTGATGAGGCATTGTTATTTTTATTTGAACGGCACAAGCCTTGAGTTTCTGTCATCTGTTTTTCAGTGTTGTATTAACTTATTTTGTAGTCTGGTTTTCAAAGGAAAATGATCACTGCAATAGATGTAGGCACATAGGATGGTGTATCTTTGTGTGCGAACCATTTTTTATTTGTCTGTGACAGTTATGATAACACTCCTTTTCCTTATTGTTCACTGTAGATGATGATCACAGAAGATGACCTCTGGATTAGGACTTATGGACGGCTCTACCAAAAGTACTGTTCTTCTAGTGGAGATATTCCCATTGGGATATACCGGACAGAATCCCAAAATTCTCCAAAGTCAGAGGTACAGCGCTGTCACATTGTTCTCACCACAGTTTATTATCAACTTTTCAATAACCCAAGCTAAAGTCAAAGGGTACACGTCAGGAAACTGACAATATTTGTTTTATATGCTGCAAGCACTGCATGTAGAGGAATATATCCTCCTGACACCTGGCAGAAAAAAGTTGAAGTATTAAATTTTTTTTTTACATAATACAAGTGTCTTGGATGACAAATAATGTTGCAGTAAAATATTTCAAAAATATTTATTTAATTTTTCTTGAATGTCCATTGTAGTGTAGGTTTCAGCATAGTCAAATATATGGTTCTTGAGATAAGGACCAGATACTCATGTCCCCTACAGGGGACAGACATGAATTGCCGGGTCTTAGGAGGACATAGAGGTATATTTACTTACCTATTTTTCTTTGTATTGTATTATTGTTTTCTTCAACAATACACAGGGATCTGACCTCACAAGTGTCTTTAAGCTCAGAGGCTATTCAATTCATACTGTTTTGCGATTTTGACGATATATTGCTTCAAAGAATTACATTTAAAATGATTTTAACAGTTAAATTCACAAAACAAAATTCACAGACTGCTTTCTGAATTCACCAAACTGTACATGTATAGGGAAAAAATACAAACAAAAATAAAAACGTATTGTGTTGTGTGTTAGGTTTAACACTCACATTTAATTCTGAGCCAAAAGTTAGCCTCTTTGTTTTTACTTTGGTTTCTTCACTGGAGTTCTACCTTCATAGAATGCTGATTTGCAGGCTCTCTGATATATATTGAAATAAATTCCCAACTAAACAATATTTATTATCAGAGCATGATGGAGGTGGATGAGTCAGTGTTGGAGTGGATCAGCTGTCTTTATTGATCGCATCTGCCTATTGCATTTTCAATATTAATTAAGCAGATCCAAAAGCACATTTATTTCCCCCCACAAGTAAATCTTCTTGCAGTGTAATTTCGGGCCGTGCTCCATAAATTTCTGCATAAACTAATTAAGTTGGATTTACAAGTCTGAGGTATTTAGCTCAGAGTTTAAGTTGGTATTCTGCTTGATAGACCATACAAGCAGCTGCCACTATTGATAATGTCTCTAAAGAATCCATTTAATTCAGCAGTGTCAGAGGATACAGCAATTTGCAGCCTCAAGGAAAACGGTTTGTGTTGTACGACTGACTATTGTTTTGGATTTGAAAATGCCAGTGAATATATTTTGTAGTGAAAAGCACTTTTCTTTCCGAAATGTTTGTTTACTGCACAAATGCTTGGTTGAAGATGAACTTGTGTACGCGTTTCTTTTTAAGTAAGATGTGGTTTGCTCATGTACATTGATTGATTTTTGCCGACATTCTTATCCAGAGTGGCTTGCAACACTTATACTGCTTAGAGATTTTTGAATGAATACAAGATGTGACAATCTGGGCAACGGGTGAATGTACTGTAAAAAGGTAATTACAATTCCGCAATTGAAATGCCATGTTACAATTAGATTATAAAGAGACATAAGTGTGACAAGGTGACAGAAGATCATTGAGAGATAAAAAAATTTTTACGTTCTCTCCCAAAATTGCAGTCCCAAATCTCAGTGAGCGTGGACGACTTTGACGACACAAAAGAAACAAAAGAGTTCTGCGGGGGTCGCGTGAGCCACCGCAGCTCGATGTCAAGTGACCAATCGGACAAGCCGCTTCTGAGGAAGAAAAGCATGCAGTGGGCACGACGGCTCAGCCGCAGAGTACCACGAAACCTCAACAAGAGCGGCGAGAAGATCAACCAGCAGCGCATGAGCCTGTACCGCCGCTCCGAGAGGCAGGAGCTGGCGGAGCTGGTGAAGAACAGGATGAAGAACATTGGACTTTCCACTGCTGGGTATGGTAAGTACTGATGGGAGATTGAGGCTTTGGGTATGGCACATCCTTATGGGAGATTGAGGCTTTGGGTATGGCACATCCTTATGGGAGATTGAGGCTTTGGGTATGGAAAGTCCTGATGGGAGATTGAGGCTTTGGGTATGGAAAGTCCTGATATGAGATTGAGGCTTTGGGTATGGAAAGTCCTGATGGGAGATTGAGGCTTTGGGTATGGAAAGTCCTGATGGGAGATTGAGGCTTTGGGTATACTAAGTGCTTATGATAAAGTGAGGATTTTGATGTGGTAGATACTGATGGGATGGTAACAGTTTGGACAATTATGTACTGATCAGAGAGTAAGGCTTTGAGTGTAGTACCCTTTGGATAGGGTCATTATTGAGGGTTTGATATGGTTAAAAACAAATTAGAGAGACAACTTTGTATAGGGGATGGTAAGTGAAAGTGGCAAGTACTAATTAGAGTGAGTTTTTGGTATGGCTTAATTGGAGAGGGATGTTTTGAGAGGATTGGATATGACAAGTAAAGATTATGGAAAGATGCTGAGATGTCTCATGCTTCAATAATAAAAAGGACATGCAGCCATAAACTTTCAAAAATATATATTTTAAACAGCCCATAAGAATAGGAATTATATGCTTACATGAATGTTCTTCTTTTCAGTTCAAATGCATTTCTTATTCTGCACCCTACAATATGTTTTGTTGGTGTGCATTCATTATTTGTACTTTTAAACATCCCAAAAACCATAAATGTTGTAATAGAACCTCCAAAAAAATTAACACATTATTGTTGAGCTAAATATTTCATTTTGCAACCTATGTCCCAGTCTTCCATAGTGGGATGACATATTATAGATTTAGTCACAACTACCTTCTACCTTTTCTCAACTGAATATTATTAAGGCCTATGTGACCTGGAAAACATTTTAAACCGTATTTATCTCCAGGTTTTTTCCAGATTTCATATCCTCAAGGCATCACCGTAGAATGTCCAATGGCAGTGATCAACGATAAACCATTAAAGTGATGCAACTAATTGTATAATTAAGGATCAACTTGGCAAAAGGGTTGTCTCTACAGCAGGGGTGTCCATTCTTATCAGGCAAGGGCCGGTGTGGGGGCAGGTTTTTGCTCTAGCCAAACACTAATACATCTGTGGTAACTGAATTATTAAGTGAGATGATTAAGTACTACATTATTATTGATTTTGAGTGGTTTCAAAAAGTCCTGTATCAACCTCTTGGTGCAAGATGATGGAACTACAACCCTTGTTGGTTTGAATGAGGGATTTGATCTCTCACCCTATCTTTAATTAATTTCCCTTTGTGCACATACGCACAATTAAACACTGTTAACTCCATTGCAGAAGGTTGGTATGCATTCTGCGCTAGATGCATGGCTTTCCGCTTGATGGTTTGCACGGTCCGCATTCCAATTTTTCACTATTGTAATTGACCATTTTAATTCATGTGGAAGTGATTGCACTTTTGTGTCATCAAATTGTTTTATGAACCTGATATCAATTATCCTTGAATGATTAACACGTGTTACTAGCTGCACTAAGAAGAGTCTTCACATACTGAAGAAGGCCTTTTGCCGACATGTTTGTGTGCTTTGTTCCCCTACTGCTATATGACATTAAATAGGTGTATAAGCTATTTTACACTTGTGGTATTGTGTGCAAACCATTTATTTTGCATTTGTCATTTAAGTAGGATAGGAAAGTATGTGATATGACCCCCTCCCTCCCCCCTTGGCAGAAATATCTTGGGTTGCTGAAACCTTTGTCACGCACTGCTAAAATTAGTTGAAAAAAACTGACAAAAAATGTTCATCAACGACATTTTTTCTCTGATGTAAACAAGACGATAACTAAATAAAGACCCACCTTCGTTAACCAAAACTATGAAAAAATGTACTTAAACATGATGATCAATGAATACAAATGAGACAAAAAAATCATCAAGAGAAGATTGGACAGAAGTGGTGTGAAATGCTGTGCACAACACTTTCCAAATTCTGTACAATGCATCATAGCTAAATGTAAAGTTCTGCTCGTGGGAAATAAAAACATAAGTCTAAGTCATAAGACTACTTTATAGGAGGAACACGATTGGAATGTGTTCAATTTAAAAAAGACTTAATAAACTCCTCAAAAAAAGTTTGGAAACGTTATTTCGGTCGATTATTCCTCCCCTTTAATAATAATATTGGTTGTGTATTTTTATTATATCGTTGGAAAGATTAGTCACCCTTTACAACGAGGTACAACTTGTAAGGATCGTGGCATTCGTGCAAGCAGCAACACAGCACACCGTGGGCGTGGCCCAAAAAAAAAAAAAAAAAAAAAAAAAAATCCCCAATCTGTTTCTATTCACTCTCTCGTTTCTTTTTGCTTGGTGTGGGGGGGATGATTGCATTGCACTCTCCCACAGTAAAAAAAAAAAAACAAACATTTTTTTTTTTTTTTTTTTTTTTTTTTTTTTACACTGTCAGGTCAGTAGCGTGTGGAAGAACCATACCACAACCACAACACACCAGCCTCCTCCCTCCTCTCATCACTGCTTGGTCAACACACACACACTGCTGTGGGATGGCATCCCATCCCTCAACCCAGGATTTCGCAAGTCAGCAACAAGGGTGGTTTGGTGGTCACTCTGGCACGCACGCCACACACCAACAAGAATCCACAAAAGTGTCAATTGGGGTGAGGTCTGGAACTCACAGGCCATTCCATCCATCCCACCCACTCCTCAGGCTCCTGGGTCTCTGATGGGATTCTGGGTGGGGAGGGGCGAGCGTTGTCCTGGAGGAGAGAGGGGAGATGGAGTTTGATGATGGGGGGATGGATGGGATCGCCACTCCAGATTTCCATTCCTCCACTCACATTCTTGAGATTGCCTTCAATGATGACAATGTTTTGCTTTTGCTGAGAGAGTCCACCCACCACACCACACCACCCCCCCCCCCACAAAGGTGTCCCCCACGCGATGCAGCAATGTGCATAGCATTCTCGTTCATACCGTTTAGTACCACAATACGAACAGAAGAATTTTGCAGGGTTTTTTTTTTTTTTTTTTTTTTTTTTTTTTTTTTTGCTTGCCACACTCATGCCACGATCCTTCAAGTCCTTACAAGTGTACCTCGTTAACAAAATACCTCTAAATACAAAAAGGATAAAATAATATAATATAATTATATAAAATAAAAAAGGAATAATCGATAATAAAGAGGAATAAATTTTTTTTTTTTTTTTTTTTTTTTTAGTTAATCAAAGCCGTTCAGATTCTAGGCATTGTGCTGTTGCAGTAAAAAAAAAAAAAAGGCCAACAGGATTCTGGGATATATTGACAAAAGCATTGAGTATAAATCCAAAGAAGTTATACTTATGTTATACAATAACTTTGTTAGCCCACACTTAGGGCTTGATTTACTAACACCTTTAGCATGTGCAAAACCTTTTAGCACATGCAAAACTAATAACACAACCAATGGTTGGTGCAAAACAAATACATTGGTTATGTTATTGGTTTTGTGTGTGCTAATAGGTTTTGCACGTGCTAAAGGTCTTAGTAAATCAAGCCTGTAGAGTACTGTGTGAAGTTCTGGGCACCGTTACTACAAGAAATATATAGAGGCTCTGGAAAACGTTCAAAGAAGGGCAACTAAATTGGTTCATGGTATGAAAGATAAAAGTTATGAGGAAAGACTTAAGATACATAATCTCTTTAAGCTTAATAAAAGGAAAATTAGGGGCGATTTGATTGAGGCTTTTAAATTCATAAAAGGGATTAACAAAGGGAAGTACAAGCGATTCTTTAGGTTGAGTTATGTCAGTAGAATGAGGGGGCATAGATGGAAATTAGCAAAAGGTAAATTCCGCACAGGGTGTATTTCATCACACAGAGAGTAGTCACTGTGTGGAATAGCTTGCCTGGTCACATAGTAGAGGCAGAAACTGTGGGGGTTTTAAAGACCAGGCATGATATGTTGCTAGATACTATCTAGTTTGTAGGTAAATGGTGAAGTAAGTACACTAAGTACTCTTTAGTGGCAGGGAAATGGTATTTCATTGCAAACTAAAGAAAAACAAACTTGTCATTATGTTATGTTATAAAGATATGACAGAGGATCCAGTCAGAAAGTGTGGAGGTGAAGCTTAGCTCACCATATTGGTTCTTTCATCCAATCTTAAAAAAGTAAACTTTTTTTTGTTTTGTTGTAAGAGAAGATAGACCAAGGACATTATAGTTACAGTTAGACATTTCTGTGATGGTCGAGCTTGACATCTACTGGTTGAAACATGTAACAGGCCTAATGTTATGCGTCCTGTGACGCCTATGTCTGGCACAAGACTAAGATGATTTGAAGGTGCTTGTTGTTCGTTTAAAGCATTGGATATTTATGTCTATTAATTTGTCTTTTTATTTTTTATATTATTCTCTATTATTTATCTATTATCTATAAGATACTATAACATGACATACAGTACGTAGCTAGCTAAACATATTGGTAGTACATTTTAAAAATATTGTAATGGCAAGGATCAGGCAAGGCTCAAACTCCAGCAGGATAGGCAGTTGTTCTAACCACTGCACTAAAGACGAATTCACCTTTAGCGGAGTGGTTAGGCGATGCTACACTACTCTCCGCTTTCCACAGTGTGTGCCCTCACATGCCACTCACAGGCTGCTGTGCCCACAGAGGGCGCTGCCCTGAACCCCGTCACCTCCCCCTGCTGACACCAATGTAACAGCAGAATCTGTCGAGGCTAAAACTCAGGTTTCCAGGGGGAGTCATAGACTAAAACTACTTTAGTTTAAAAAAAACAACAACTTGCAATATTTAGATGACTAAAATGTGACTAAAACTAAAATGCAATTTAGTCAGAGGATTTTGACTAAAAGTAAATCAAAATTTGTTGTCAAAATGACCACTGTTGTCATGTTTGCCTTTTTCAATACAGATGAAATGAATGACAACCAGAGCACGCACTCATATGTTTTAATCAACCCAACTCCGGACACAAGACTCGAGTTAAATGACATTGTGTAAGTATGCTGAAGCCCCGATGCAAGAGGCTGATCATAAACGCCACAATCATATTTGTAGTACAGCACCGATATTAAGAGGTACTTTATGTCAACATATTTCTAACTTATAGTTATACATGTTTGTGTAACTTATGAGCCGTTGATAAATGGAATTTGTTTCAGAAAAGAGGACAGAGTAGATGCATGGATGTAGTTTGGGAAACAAGTCATCCACTTTATAGCACTGATGTCCTGTTCCATCTCAATCAGCTGATAACTGGACCAATCTTGAGGATGACTGAGCCAAACTGGGATGTTTCTAATGATTTTAAATGGGCTAAAGTGGAAACACTGTTTGGCTAAGAGCTATGTTTTTGTTTTGTACACCTAATGATGATTTGGCAGCAGCTGGAATTATGAGAAATGTTTTGAGTTTGGCATAGAAAATATGGAGCTTGCTCTAATTACTTATCCAAAGGTATAAACAAAGAGCATTTAATTAGAGTCCTCTGTGCAATGTGCACAGGGGAATGGAACACACTAGAGAATGACTTATCAACCCAAGCTTTTCTGTGTGTTTGTGTGTGTTTGTGTGTGTGTGTGTGTGTGTGTGTGTGTGTGTGTGTGTGTGTTTCAGGTACATAATACGTGCGGACCCTTTGTCGTATGACCCTGCAGACTCAGGGAGCAGGAAAAGCAGCATGGGAAACTACACGGAGATTAGTCTGGAGACTAAACATGAGACTGAACTATAACTGTAACACAACATTGAAGAGCGTATGCCACAAAGGTTATTTATTTATTTAGTTATTTTTTATTGGAACAATTTGATCACAATTGTATCTTAAAATAATGCAGGCCCCACTGAAAGAGAGAGAGCGAGAGAGAGGGAGAGAGAGAGACCGTCTCTTACTTTAACAATATAAAACGTGTTTCAAGTCGATTTCTTTATGTATTCAAAAAGATGTCAACTTAAGGTGGTGCACAGACACTTGGAGTCCAAGACAGGAACATACTTCAATAAAAGAGTATTTAACTCTGCACAAGACCTTCATTCTTCCAACTATTTTAATCTTAACAAAATAAATGCTTTAACAACCATATCATATTTGAAATTCATATGGTGTATTTTTGGTCTGTTTTGGTTTTTGATTATCACATACTTTTTCTTGCAGGTTCCATTCACCAGGTTGTAAATACTGTAATATTTCTTACTTTAAATAATATATGAAATATCATACAGTAGCGGGAGTAGTGATCATACAGTGAGGGGTTAAATTATAGACTGAGCTTTAATGTGAGGGTATTTACATCCATACCAGGTGATTCTTGTAGGAATTACAGCACTTTTTAGTACAGTATAGTACAAAACTGGACAAATAAACATAATCAAATCCTAAAGGTATTCAGGCCCATTGAAAGACATCAAGTTATAATTTTTTTCTAGATACTTTCAGTATTTAAGTTTGTTTCCAGTCAGTATTTTCTTGTAATCTTCTATGCTGTAACAGTACATTTTCAAAGCCACAATTAGTTATTTGTCTGCAAATATTTCAAAGAGACGGAAATGCTGCTTGCATAAGTAATCAAACCCCACACCTTTTTCTTCAATAACAGTTTTAAGTCTATTGGCGTAATTATCTACCAGCTTTGCACGCTGTTCGGGACAGATTTTTGCCCATTCTTCTTGGTAGATGTGCTCCAAGTGGTTGGTTGGATGACACAATTTTCAACCGATGTCACATATTCTCAATGGGATTGAGATCAAAACTGGGCCACTGCAGAACATTCACCTTGTTATTCTCGTGCCACTCCGCTGTTGCTGTCGCAGTTGGCCCTGTGCTTGGGATCATTGCAGACTGAAGCAGGTTCTCTTGCAGCATTTCCATGGGTTTTGCTCCCTCCACTCTCCCTTACATTTTAGCAAGATGCCCAGTGCCTGCTGATGAAAAGCATCCATACAGCATGTTGCTGCCAGCACCATACTTCACTGTTAGGGATGGTGTTTCTTGTGGAAAGGGCAGCGCATGTATAGCACTTAGAATCTTTGGCCAAAAACTATCTTGGTCTCATCTGGCCACAACACCTTTTTCCACATCTTAGCTGGGTCACGACCATGCTTTCTGGCAAATGTCAGATGTACTTTAAGATGGTTATTTTTCAGTAATGGCTACTTTCTTGGCATTGCCTCATGCAGATGTAGTCAGAGCTCTTTATATTATTGACTGGGGCACCTTTACTCCACTTTCAGCCACTGAACTAAGTGCTTTTTGGCCTGTCCATGTCTTCCCTCACAAGTCTCCTGCTTGCTCGGATGCTGAGTTTTTAAGGGCGGCCTGTTCTATGCAGCTCCTGGGATGCTGTGATGCAGCTTCCACTTCCTGTCTCTTGACCCAACAGTGCTCACTGGGATATATCCGAACCTAGTATATTATTTTGCACTCTTTTCTTAATTTATGCATGCAAATTAATCTCTAACTTCCATAGATGCTCTTTGGTCTTGATTTTCGCACCCTTCCCATTGATTCACAGCCTGAATTATAATCCTGAAACAGTATGCCATTTTTATCCAGAACATGTGACAGTAAAGCAATGGTAATTTGGCCATCTGTGCCCTTGTTAGGGCATTTATTTTCATCTTTCTAGACTTGGAGCTACCAAAAATTCTGAATTTTTCAAGAAATATTCAAATAAAACCTCACCTTAAAATAATACATAGAACAAAATTTCAATGTATCATTTGTAATTCGGTAAAATGTGAGAATTGGTCATTTCACCTTCTCCACGTTTTATTACATTACAGACATATTCTACAATAGATTGAGTTCATTTTTTGTCTCAAAATTCTACACAAAATAGCCCATAATGACAAAGTGAAAACATGTTTTTAGAAATTTTAGCAAATGTATTAAAAATCAAAAACTGAAATCTCTCATTTACATAAGTATTCATACCCTTTGCTTTAACATTTTTAAAGTATCATATTTAATATTTGGTCGCATATCCTTTGCATGCTGTTACTTCCTGAAGTCTGTGACCAATCAACATCAAAAGACTCTCGATATCTTATTTCAGGTACTGTTACAAGCGATACTATAACCTCTCTGCATTTGAACTGATCTCTATGAGAATTGGGGGGTGAGATCATTAGCTGTAAGCCATAATCATAAAAATTACAAGAAATAAAGGCTTGAAATATTTCACTCTATGTGTAATGAATCTATATAATATATGAGTTTCACTTTCTGAAATGAGTGACAAAAACAAATATTGAACTTTTTCACGATATTCAAATTACACAGACTGGCAAAGACAGTTTACTTTTGGCCAACAGCCAGTGGGCCTTTTAAGAAAACAACAACCAGTATAGCCTTTATCAATGTCTGTGGGGTATCAGAAATAATTTTTAAAACGATAAAAATAATATGGAATTCTTTGTTTAAGAATCCTCGTCTTCATTTTACACACAGATGATGATGATGATATATTGGTCCACATAGACTGAAATGTACAGTGTAATTTAATTAATGTTTAGTGCATAAGAGGTAATAGCCCCTGACCAAAACATGTGATCCCTTGCAGTGCATTTTCTCTCATTATAAAACTGGTTGCAAGCGCTGCAATTTCTTGGAGCAAGCCCTCATAATGTTTGCATACTAAATATTCCCACATCTTAGTAAGCACATGGACACAGTAGAGAGACACAATATATTTTCCCAGTCAGTTTTTTTATGGATAACATTAATATTAAATAAAATATGTCCAGTAATTGAATTTATTTGAGGCTAGATATTTATCCAGTTAAGTTTGGGGTGGTAGTGGAGCTTGCAACTCCAAAGTTGTGGGTTTGATTCCAAGGTGGGTGCTGCCATTGTACTATTGAGGAAGGTAATTAAGCAGAATTGCTTTGGTATAGTTCCGGCTGTATAAGTGGATTTTATATAGAAAATGTATCTACTGGATACGAGCATATGGTAATTGTTTATAATGTAATATAATGTTCAGTGCCAAATGCTTGTACAAACCCCAATTCCAAAAAAATTGGGACAGTATGTAAAATGCACATAAAAGCAGAAAGCAGTGATTTGTAAATTATCTTACATATAGTTAATTGAAAACCGTACAGAAAGATATATATCTTATAGATATATCTATAAAAAAAGATATTTAATATTGCCTTATCAACTTTATTGATTTTTGTAAATATACGCTAATTCCGACTTTGATGCCTGCAACACTTTCAAAAAACCTGTTTGGAACATTCCACAGGTAAACAGGTGATGCTATCATGATTGAGTATAGAAGGATATCAAAAGACTCTGGATATCTTATTTTCAGTTACTCTTACAAGAAATACTATAACATTTCTGCATGGATCTCCATGGGAATTGAGGGGTGGGACTAGACTAAGCTGTACATTCCACGGTGATAATATGGAACCCATGGTTGGCTAAATGGCTTTAAGTTATCAAGGGTCTGAGGTATCAAATGAGACTCAAACCATTACTCTGCTGCCAGATATTCAATAGATATGGATGGATCACTTGAAGGGTTGTTTCTCCTGACTTATGTATCCATAGAGTTCAATAGGAAAACTGCTTTCTGCTTTTATGTGCATTTTACATACTGTCCCATCTTTTTTGGAGTTGGGGTGTGTATGTAACATAGTAATGATCTGTAATTAAATTAACCAGCTTAAATTAGCTATTGAAATGGATTATTGCCATGCTTGTGCACAGTCATGGTGGCATCTAACTGGCATAACCTTGGGTCAAACACAGATAAATGGATTTGCTCACAGAAAAACATTTATCGGGGGAACCTGCAGTAGTGACACAAAGTACCAATGTGCCATATAAGTGGGTTTTTAAAATCCCATTGCCAGAACCAAAAAACAACCCAAAGGACCAGGGATAAAGTCAACCCCATGACAAGCTAAAAGTACCAGGAAAGCTGGAGATAATCTAGGTCCCTAAGGCAATCATTTGAGTGCTACAGACATGTGTTTGGCTAAGCTAACGATGTTACAACATGGGTAATAATCAGTGGCGGGCCGTGCATTTCACACCTAGGCCTTCAGTGATGTCCTACAGTCCTACCTGAATTTTCCACTTCTTATACATCATTTATGATGCCGCCATGGGAAAAACTATACATTATAGACAGACGCAGTAGCGCCGGGCGTCGTATGTTTAATTAATCAGTAACAGTACAACAGAAATATATTAATATTTATATTTTTATTTATATTTAATATCAATAATCCAATTATTACAAATAAAAACTTTAAGACTACCAGCTTAATAATGTCAAAAAAAACAAAAAAAAAAAAAAAAAAAAAGGGAATTTAAAGGAAAAGTTTATTAAGTCCACCAAAAGTATAAAAAAATTAAAAACTTTTGTAAGTTTGTTGTTTAAACAGCGCATAAAGCGCACCAGCAGCAGTTTCAAAAAGAAAAAAAACACAAAACAAACACATAAACAAATAAAAAAAAAAAAAAAAAAAAAAAAAAATTTGTTTTGCATTTGTTTTTTTTTTATATTTGTGTGGTGAATGTAAGTTCCTAGCCTTGAACTTCCTCTGACTGACACTCGTAGCGCTCGCTCGGCGTTGGGGCGGCTTTTTCGTTTCTTCTCTCTTCTTTCTTTTCTTTTCTTGAAAAGTTCGTCTTGAAAATGTAATTATGTTATATCTGCGATCAATCCTCTTTCTTCTCCTCTCTTGTCTCAAAAAAAAAAAAAAACAAAAAAACAAAAAAAAAAAGTCAAGTTCACAAGTTCAGTTCAGTTGCTATCTCCTGCTCTGCTCTCTCTCTTCTGCAATGCATCCACGAAAAAAAAACGTGTGCGTGCTCGTGCTGTGTACGCCTGCCCGCCTGCCCGCCCCCCCGTCGTCGCTACTCTACAAATCAGTTTGGTTTGTTTACGTTCTTTTTTTTCCACTCTTTAAAATAAACCACTTTTTGTTTTAAATGGCAGATTCTGCAAGGCCTGGCAACCTGCTTGACTCTTGCAATGCTTGGATTTAATTTGATATTATAGGAAAAATAACTAGCCTAAATCTGAGGGCCAGCCCTCCAAATCTCTGAGGCTGGAAAGCAGCGCAAAGCAAAATGAAGAGAATAAAAGAAATAAAAATTTAAGATTATAATAAAATAATAAAAATATATATAAAAATTATATTATAATTACAATGTTATCTGATGATGAATGATAGGGCAGCTGAGAGCCCCTTCTGGTAATAATGTAATGGTTAATTTTTACTAATCATCCTGAAATCCCACAGGGAAGACAAAAGACTTGACTTGCCGCTGTCTTAAATTATTAATGACTAAAGTACAATTGTAACAAATTAATTCCCAGTATCAGTATTAGTCAATCCTTTGAGGTTTACATGGGTATAACGGTCTAACATTCTTTCCCCTCTCTCTCTACAGTTGGTGTCAGCATCAGGTTGGAAGTTATATGTTGGCAATTATGCTGCGATTTGTAGCGTGCTACACCTCTCAACCATTTTTTTAAGGGGTTTTTTCTCATGTCCTGAGAGCCCAATGTACTGTACCTTTCTGCTGCATACTGAAGCCATTACTGTTGTTTATAGTGAGGAGAAAACCCTTTGCTTTTCTAAAAGCAGTCACTTAATGGATGGTATCATTCATTGACTTTGTCACGTCAGTATGAGCCCGAGGCTAGGATTTTTCCTTTATATTTTTCTCCAAAGCTACCGGTGTGGCAACAGCAATGAGAGGCAGAACACTGCTTTTTAGACAGTTCTTAATGTACAGTGCATTCCACAAAGATACTGTCAGACTCGTAAATCAACGTAAAGCTTTTTATTTCAAGTAATTTATTTTAGTCACAGCATACAGAGCCACTTATACTGCGTGCAACCTTAAAATCATATTATCAATTTATCCATCTGCATGGTTTGCTATGGTAATTTGATTAAATTACTCTTGCTCAAGGGTACCATGACAGTTTGAACCTGCAAACTTTGAGTTGGCAGCCCAAGTTTAACTTTAACAATTATGCCACATTAATGCTAATTAGCCTTATGTCAAGAGAGACCATCCGATGACCTATAAAATTGTGGGGTGGGGGGCAGAGGTAAGTATAGGGAACAAGGATGGCTGGTTGTGTTGTTTGTCTGTTTAATAAAACTGGCACACTAACCGTTCTACTGCGCTTCGTTCGAGAGAAACCCAGCTGGAAGGCCTTTGACTGGCTGCCAGCCCTCAGAATCCAAGTGGACACACATGGTGGCAAGTGCTCAAGGGATGAGATCAGTTGGTACATCACAATGGGCACTTTGTAGCAGTTCTGAATACACACACTGGGGATTCCTCCTCATGAGGGGTTTATCCATTTCGAAATGGGTAAACACCCACCATCACGATGCAAATCAGCCGCAGACACGTGCCTCTTTCCACTAGACACAAAAGCACACACTCCTGCAATGGAAAATACCACTTGCCTGCAAGTTAGGTTCAAGCCTGCTGTCACCTCAGCCTATTTTATGTCCTCCTTGGTCTCATTTTCATTTAATAACCAGGATTCACAGCATGAATTCTTTACCGTGTCATAGAATGAAGGCTAACCTAAAAAAATGTTTGCATTTTCTGTGGTTCTAGTACCTTCTACGTCCTCATTCTGTGAGCTTCGAAGTGATGAATGTGTGGTAGCTTACCCGTAACTGTACGGACAGTAAAAACATCATTGTCACAACTGTGATCACAGAAAATATTTTGTTCAATCAAAGAGTAACTGAATTAAAGTTTAAGCAAGTTCAACTTTTGCAAAAAATGCAGCAAAGCTTGTTCCCTGTTGCATTTTCTTTTTCAATTTTAACACACCTGGTTGTGGAGATGAATTAAAATGTAATACGTAGTCCCATTCACAAACTAAGCTACTACAGGAGTTGGACAACATAACAGAAATACCACATGAAAAAAAGACTTTAACTTTGGAGGAAGTAAATCACAATTACAAAGGCAACAACACAGATTAATCATATTTAGTTGAATGCCAACCAGCAGTATGTTTCAGCCTTAAAAGAGGTCTTACAATCGACACTTTGATACGTGAATTTTCAAAAAAACATGAGTCAAGTGAGTTCCAATGAGCCAAATACTCCATGCCTGAATTGCAGGTGCATCAGTCACAAAAATCGCAATTATTTTAATGTGGCAAGAGGCCGCAAGTCAAAGCTCACTGACAGGAACAGACAGCGACTTAAGAGGACAGTTACGACAAAACTACGGCCTCAAAAATAACCACAGAATTTAATTAAACACTTCTGCGACCCAGTCTCAACAAAATCTGTGCGTTCTAAACTTCGCAAAGCTGGTATTTATGGTAGGGTCACCATTCAGAAACAACTTGTATCCAAGGATAATGCACAAAGTCACATTAGCTGGTGTAAGGAGCACAAAACCTGGACCGCTGAGATGTGGAAAAACTAATATAGTCTGATGAGTTTTATCCTGCAAAGAGTATTACTCTTTATCCTGCATCTGAACAGGTGTAGGCCTACATTTGGAGAGAGCCACAATGTCTCTTGCCTACTGTTAACATTGTGGTGGGTCCTGTAATGGTATGGGCAACCATCTCATGGGAGCCATTGGGTACTCTGCATGGTCATATAACAGCCAATGAATATGAACCCGCTTTTCCAGACCAGGTGCATCCTATAGTATAAATGTGGTTCCCTCATGATGTCCCCATATTCCAGGATGATAAATTCAATAGTGGTTTCATGAGCACCAGGATGAAGTCAAATGCCTTCCATGGCCTCCGCAATCACCAGGACTAAACTTCATTGCGCCTTTATAGAAATGTCCGGAGCGCAGAGTGCAAAGTAAATTTCTCTTCTTCATGGAGGCTTTCCTTGTCAAAGAATCCAATATCCCACTACTCTACTCTTTATTAGTTACTGGATATTCATAAGTTGTTAGTTGTTTTCATTATTTTGCCCAACGCCTGTTTATTCCAGTACACACTTCATGCTGCATTCACATTACAGTTTTGAGTGATTCCAAAACACCAATACGCACCCACTTGCCTCCACGGCGCAAGCAAGTGAAAATGGTCGCGGGTCAGTCCCCTGCTTGACGATGTCAGGCGAAGACAAATCACATTTCGTATTTTGGGTGTTGGTTATCTAGTGCAAGAGAGACTGGGAGAGAAATGCTGTGAAACAGGACACCAGACTAATGTAAACATAATGTAAAACAGTACATTGGCCCAGATTCAGCCAACGTTTCCTTAACCTTGGCCTGGATTCTACGTGAATGTAACATGATTTATTTACTTAAAAATAACATAATACTTGAAAATAAAGATCACATCAGTGCGTTCAAGCTAAGACTCCCCTCAGTGTGCTCATTTCCATTCCTGCTCCCTATTGGAATTGCCACGTAGCTTGCTTTAAACAGTATGCCAAATTTATATTAATTTTCCCCCATTCATTCTAACTTTTCAACTAAATTTAAAAAAATCTATTCTGTATTCTTGGAATAAAAAAATTAAGTGCATACGATTCACAGACAAGAAAGGGCAACAACCCTGAACCAGGTGTGCTTTTCATAAAACTGGCTGTCATGTAATCGGTACATTGTCAACAGGAGGAAGTCTGTATAAAATGGGTTATGTAACAGCCATTACACTGCAATTATGGAACATAATTCAATACTGTGTTCCTGCTGTGTGAAGGGTTATGTCAAGCTTAGGGTTAATGAGGTGACGTACTGTAATCCCATAAGACCCATGCCTGGGTTTTACATTAGCTGCTCTGACAATTTGCAATTACAATAAAGTTACGCACTCTTTGTGTTATTATGGTTTAATTACTTTGGAATACTACTCAATTAATTCAGAATCGGTCCATTTTTCAGGGCTATTAGCATTTCCGATTTATACACAACTTCTGTTCCCGCCACGCTGAAGAACTACTGGGTTCTTCTGATTTCTAGAGAAGGATTTTATTTGAAAAAAATTGGACTGACTGCACTCCTCAGCAGCTATTCTTCTGCTAAACTTCATGTTTTGGGATCTTAAGATGGCCGACGGCCTGCAGGAAGTCCCACAGGAGTCTTTGTTCTAGCTGGGTTTAGCCCAAGGGGTTCATTATTAAATCCAGAACAGACTGCTTGGCAGATGGCTCAATATCAGTGGTTTTCCTCTAATATGTGTGGCTCCTCTGTGAGAATGGAGATGCTGATGTCCACTGGCGCTTAAGGTTTCATTGTTTGGAAATTGAGTGAAAAGTCAGGAACTTATTTTTTTTCTTTCTCAATTTGGAACTCCCAGCTGCATTTGTAGACCTGTCCCAGTGCAACAACATCCTTCCGTCAATGTCTTTCACAGTCTGTGTGTGCGTGTGTGCGTGTGTGTGTGTGTGTGTGTGTGTGCTGCCCAATGCTGCTGCTCCTTCTCACTCTGCAGTCCACCAGCGGAGCTTTGTAGTCACCGTGTCGGGGGGGGGGATACGCTGAATGTGCAGTTGGCACAGGCAGATGCAGGTGCTCGATCAACCAGAGGGGTCACTCTTGGATGCAGAAATGGCGACAATCCCTACAGCTGACACCCCTCCTTTCACTGCCCTTCCCAGGTTAGTGATACCGCAGACAATTATGAACTGCCAGTGACAGTGAGCACCGCTATTGATCAGAGTTCAATACCAGATCACGGAGCACTACACTGACACCATATTTCTCTAGAAGGATGAGCCACCAAGCAGCACCAATCTAGTCTCTTCTTTTTCTTTTTTTTTACCAATTCTTGTTTGTTTTTAGCAAACAGGGTCATTCTTGTTTATTTTTTTAAAAAACTGTGGCAGATAATAAGGTTTGCTTGAGCCATCAATTAACTATAAAAGGGGCATCAAGCTTTAGACCTCAATCAGGATTTATACAAGAAAAAAACAGATATTGCAACACAGAAAAAGGAGAAACGTTTTAACAGTAGGACAACCACATTTGATTTTTTTAATCACTAAATTATCAGCTTTTCACATTTTTTTTCTCCACAAATACGTCCCTAAAATATGTGCAAATGACTATTTCCTTATCGATCAACAGCTTTGTCTGAATGTGTACAATACATAAAACAGAGGGCCATGACATTTTCAATTCAATTTGTGGTAGAACTTATCCAAAAAACAACAACAACGCAGGAAACATTGCTTTGAATTAAATAAAAGCAATCAAATATACAAGACCCTAATCAGATTGAATTCGCACAATGTGCAATACATTTGTTAATACATCTTATAGACTTCGTTAGCTGCCTTTTTCCATCTGATTTCTGAGGCCATTAAAGTCTGGAAAGTAAAATATGGTAGAGACCCATTTTGTTAGACTACCTGCTGTGTCCGCTGCCTCCCTTTCAGTCCACTTCCCTATTGTTCTCTGTGTTTTCATGTCACGTTGTTACGTTTTCCTGTTTGTCTTCTGTGTTGTGCAGGCTGACACTTAGCTCTTCTTTTTCTTGTTAATACATCTTATTTTCCATCTGATTTCTGAGGCCATTAAAGTCTGGAAAGTAAATATTTGTTATTGGAATTGTTTTTTGTCATGTCACGTTGTTACGTTTTCCTGTTTGTCTTCTGTGTTGTGCAGGCTGGGCGTGGTTCTCCTTCTTGTTTCCTCATTTCCCTTCTCATTATCCCTCAGCCTCTCTTTCGTGTGTCAAGCTTCAAGCTGAGTCCAGATCTGGAGTAGCGTACAGCCAAAACTCCCAGTTTAGAAGATTGTAGCACTACATCGAAGATTATTGCATGATATTGTATTGGTTTATACAGGGGACAGGTCATTGCATTTGATTTTATTTGCTGTTCCCCCTCCACAAACGACAATGTTGCCACATCACCAGAAGACCAGGTCTCTTCACGTGGAGAAATATACTGCAATGCTTCACCTGTCCATCTTCCTCATTCACACAGATGCACTCAGCTCTAAAAAAAGATGGTTTCTGTAATATGATACAGATTTTCCACGCATATACTGTATCAGTAACATAATAGTGTGTGAAGAGCGACTCCGTCTGTGGCTAAAAAGGTGAAGCATTAGGCCTTTATCATTATATATTTATATATGTTTAAGAGAGAGTACAATTGCAGTGATTGCCCTACAGTACATTTGACCACAGAATTATAAGCTATCCTGCTTGTTTAGAAACCCCAAGTCAAATCCTCCGTTTCAGTGCAAAATCCGTTCTGCCTCGTGAGCACTGAGCTCTCACCTGAGTGAAAATAATACTTATTTTTCTCAGGCACCCAAATAACGCAAACTGGTCGCCTGTCTTTGGTAAATAGCCTTTCAGTTTTGCAAACGCTTCAATAAATCCCCCCCGACAAACATGCAAATGTGAGAGATCAAATCTAAGAGGGGGAACAGTGCTTATGGATTTTTCAATTTTCGATACAGCTAGCCAATCCACTTGGGCCGAGATTTGTAGTCATCATATTTAAGGCTACACAAGTGCTTGGCTTATAGTTGTTGAATATATTTTCATGCGAGCACAACCAGTTTTTATATCTACCACAGCAGTGGCTGGATGAGATGCTACCAGAAGCAACCTAGGTTTGTTGCAGTTAATTGCCTTTAATTTAATCACATTAAAGTCCAACCAGAATTCTGAATTGCAAGTATTCAATCAACATTTTAACTGACCTGTGATTATGCCGCAATTACCCTGCCAAACTTGTGTTTGAGAAGAAGAAAAAAAATACCATTTACATTTACTTTTGAGTCAAAGCTAAGGGCGAATGTTGACTGAATTCAGAGCAAACTCTGCTCCCTAGTTATTAGAGTAATGCCGAGAGACTTCTACTCGTATGTGCCACTTAAGCTTTCTAAGTATTGTACTGGTACATTAATCATGAAAAATGACTAAAATAGAAATAATTTTAACTTGTTCTGAAGTAGTCTTAATATTGAATTCTAGTCGGGATCGGCTCAGCAGAAATGCGCTACCACACGTAGCCTACATTGAAGATTGAACTACATTGAATGCTACTTCCAGCATGCCTACTGATTTGAATTAAGAGCAGTGTAGAAATTCAGTAAACAGTTAAATTAATTGTATTTCAAGTCACTTTGTATCAGATTGACATAGGAGACTTTGCATGAACTGAATCCTGTCTAACATATTTGCCATTGTGAAAAACATAGCAAGAAGGGAATTGAATAATAAGTAACTTTCAATAAATAAGAGAGCCTTTCAATCAATCCGATCAATTTCTAGATAATTTCCAAATATATAAAAACAAAGGGGAAAATTACATTTAAAAAATTATTATCTATGTTATGCTTTGCAATAGTGCACATTGATATTTCCACGGCACAGTTGTTTAAGTAGGCTTATTAGTTTGGGTACACCAAAACCCATTGGTGCAGTAAAGCTACATTGTTTTATTTTTTGTATGAAATAAAAGCAGTTAGTTGCAGTTTTGCACCAGAACCCATGAATTGAGAAACACAAAAATACTATTGAATATTTGACAGTACTGTAAAATCTGCATTTAAAAATCAGTACGAATATCACAATTTAATTAATAAAAAATACATTATGAGTTGGAATTTAAAGAATCTAATCAAACTCAACAGATTTTTTCTTATATTAATGATCAAATGAAGTATTTAAATGATTTTCTACCTTCATAGGCATAAATATTAGTTTAAATTGTGATTGGTAAAAGACAAGATCTCATCCAAACACCTTCTTTTGGAAAACGGACTGATTCGAGGCTGATTTAGACTGGTCTGAAAGTAAACTGATTTACTGTGTTTATCACTATGAACTTGTATCCTGAGCCAGCCAGAAGAGTATAGGCCCCTTGTTCCTCTCAAGGTTTCACCATATTTTTTCCGCCAAATGAGTTTATCCTTGTGACTGTCACCCTAGGCGTGTATCGAAGTGGTTTCAGGCCACAGTCTGCTGCAGAGCATATTGTGACAAATGATTTGTGAAACCTACTCGACAAATAGATTTGATTTGACTACAGTGAGAGTACTGTGATCTTTGATTTTTTTTAAAAATCTTACTGTTCAGTTAATTTTCGCCTCACCGCAACATCATTTCAACATATCACGACATTGGGCAGAAAAAGATGATCATGTTTCTTGATTGTGACAGAGAGGATAACAGTTAATTTAAAAAGCCTTAATTTCTGTGCAATGTTTTTCAATGATCTCTTTTGTAAATTTATATCAAAGAAAAACCAATAGCTAACTCCACGGAACTGTATCAAAAGTATATCCCTTTTTTGTCAAAACAAATGATTGATTACTGCATCCTTTATATTTTTTAATTATTTGATTGTCAGAAACACTACTCAAAATATTTTCAAAAAGATAATGTTTAGTTTGTGGGCTCACTATAATATAGCATTTCCCTGTCCTTTCCTAGTATGCATCTTCATTTAATAGCTGAGAAAGAAAGTGCCAGAGCATTTTGGTAATGCAAGCTTGAGTTTAAAGCTACAGTCTAGTCTTGCACTTTATATTAAATTATTTTGTGCCCGTCAGATGCAGGCCTAATCCCTTGTATAGTCAATTAACTTAAATGCGGGAGAAACAGAGACTGTGATAAGACATTTAAGTTGAGTAACTCCCATTTTAAGTCTTAATTTATTCAGAGCGGGCCGGGATCTAAAGTATTTCTGTGTCTGCTTACCCCTATAGTGCTGAATAATTTCACAGATGAATAAAAATAGCCCTGCTTTTTAACCTAGCAGAAGGATTTCACGTATCTGGATAACCACCGGACAAACAAAAATGTTTGTAAAACATATTCATGAGTTCTGTGTGGCATGATGTGGTATGTGCGTGCCATGTGGTGCCTTATGGTGAGGACCTGTTATATTGGACACAATGACGCCCTACCACTTCTTCAGATTGTATTATTGTTACTAGGCTAAATCCAAAGACCAGTGATCAATATCAGTCCTGTTATATGCCTACTGTATACACCCTGATTGTAGAAAGTCTGCTGGTTTTCAATGAGTTTCTTCATTGTGTAACTAAAGCAGCTCAGTACAAAGTTAACTGACCTCATCTGGTTTCTTGGGTATAAATTTGGTGCTGATTTTAAGTTGAAAACAAAATCCAGCAAATCCCGTGGCTCTCCAGGACTGGGATTGGTCACCCCTGATAAATATCTGTGCAGCAGTATATTCTCTCCGGAATTAGCACAGTAAAGGTCTTCACTATTGTTCAAGAAGCAGTATGATATATGGATGTAATAACCCTGTAAGTGCTCCTGTTCTATCCCCTGGGCATTTTGTGACTACAGTATAAAGAAAGCTACATTTTTAGCATGGTGTTCTATTGAACAGGGCCTGTGTATTACAGTATTTCTGGGTTTTTGGCAAAAACACACGGCAACACCGGTGAACAAATCCTGCGAGTCGAAACTACGATATTTAAGAGGCGGATATTTTGAAGCATTTCATTGACAATCTTTTGTAATTGTAAATCTATGAAATAAAAAAATAAATGAATGGATAAACTTTCACTTTTTATGAAATCATGAAACTGTCTCAGGATCATCATGTTGTCATTTCCTAAGAGGAGTGTGCATTCTTTAGTCACATGTGACATGGATTAAGTCAAGAGGCACTTTTGGAAGCAAAATAAAATGGGGGACAGGGGGAGGCGTGGGTGGGACAACTTTTGTAAGTGTTCCCCATCAGTGCTGACAGCGGTATCAGCCTTTATAGCGTCACACTGCTGTGTACAATAAACCCGCTGCTGTGAGAATGAAACCGCTTAATGACGGGGGACATTCCTTTGATTGTGAGCCTCACATTCTCTTCACAGTAACGATACTGATCTCTACAATGGAGAGGCATTGCGTGTTGAGCATGTGGTTCTGATAAGAAAATAAATAGTTAATTTGTGGTTCTGATAGAAATTTTTTATTTTTTATTTTAGATATATCAATTTAGACCTGCAATGGTTAAATTTCACCCTCCAATATTCTGCTACAGTATAATTGAAAATCTAGCTCCCTTTTAACAAATAGAGAGCTACAGCGTTAGGCTACAATATTGTCATTCTGTTTTCCTCATTCAGGGAAAAATCTAACTTTGTTGTTTTCAGTTTTTAAGAGGGTAGTCTATAATTTAAAATGACATATTTGAGTTACAGTCGCAGCAGGAGCCGACATCTCAAAAATTATCATGCTGAAATATAATTACATCTTGAGTACAAATGACTCTCAATTCGGCACGGCTCTCATATGAACCCAGAGAAGATGAGGCGATGCGGTTGAAAGTTTCATCGTACGTAGAGTCCCATGTTTCATACATCACACGGACGTACCTTTCTTCACTGCTTGTCACGATTACTGGATTTATATACTGCAGAAATGCAGCGTCTGTGAGGTTTTTCTTGCGGAACAAAACTAGTCGCAATGCAATGGGTATTCGGACGTAAAAAAAAAACAAGTAAATAAATAAATAAGTGATTGACCTTGACTCTGTCCTGACATAGACAGACCCTGACCCTGACCCGGACTCTTACTGGACCTAGACTCATATTTTTCTGCACCCTTCCATACTACAGACATTGAGAACAAGTACATATTGATACAGATACATTGAAAATGCGGCTGCCAATGATGTGAGGGTGGATGGAACTTTAGAACTAGTTTTTGTTACCAACAACTAATGAAGACGTATTTCCAAATGTAAATAAAAGTTACGTACCCAAACTTTGTGTGATGCACTGACAACTTTATGATGATGTACAATACTGCTACCCTACCACAGCATATTTTGGTTTAAGGTGTATCAGATCATACGACAGATAAATCACCTTCTCAATCTTTGTGCTCTGTTGTATTATTTACATCTGACAGTGTCAGATGTGCTCTATAGATACATTGCCTGGTACTACAGAATCTTACTCTAATCCATGGCAATAAAACAGCTATCGTTTGGACAGCAAGTAAATCACTGGGAAACTAAACAGACATTTTTAAACTGTTAGCTATATTTAAACAGAATAGTGTGAATGGCCTAATAGTTATGTTGCCTTTTTATGTTCAAATCAATGTTTGGCTAACGCAATATCCTTAGGTAAACAAAATATATTATTTACACAAATGATAAAGACTGTATAAAATAAAACTAGTATACCAAAATAATACTTTTCTTAAATTATTAATTCATATACAAGTATCACAAATGATCACACCCCTGTCTTCAGTTTTGTGTGCCCCATTCCTTTGGAAGGATAACACTACTAGGCCATCTTTATGTTTTTATGAGACTGGTGACCATACTTGGCCATTTCTCCAAATAGAATCTTTACATCCTTCAGTCTACATTTGTGTACTATAATAAATAATGTGCCTCATGAATGAAAGGTTTGGAGTGTTTCTCCAAACCAGTCCAGTTTTTTTACATGCTCTGGTGGCTAGCTCGCAAGCTCAATCCATTAATAATCATATACTGCAGCCTAGGCACTGATCTGAATGGACCTACCTAGCTAGCTATATAGCCAGCTATGCTGGATACAGCTGAGTAGCTCGCTGAGATAATACAATTGGGACACGGCACATGGGATGTAGCCTAGATAGCCACCCACACAGATAGAGGAGGGATGAAAAAGCTAGAGAATGATTATATTCAATATCATATTGCATTTTTTTTGCAGTTTTTCTATAAATGTACATGGAAATATAGTTGGCTTATCTGTATTGGCTTTATTCTATAGTTTCACAGATGAAAAAAAAATGGTGGATTTTTGTTCCAGTTCGTATTGATTCGGAGAAAATCGTCATTCATTGGATAAGTACAAATATTAAGGTGCTGGAAATTCAGTGAATAGATATGAATGGGTTGTGAGACCAGGTTGAATTACTAGTTACTATACAAAAGACTATGATGTTCCCTTTTTTGTGGGCATAAAATATAGCTTATTGCATGTATTGTTTATTTTAAACAGCCTTTCTAATATTTATTAAGGGTGTGAGCAATTTTGAAGGGAATTGCAAATTTACAACTTACACAATGTACTTTCAATTAAAATAGTGTCAATTTTTACAGCTGGATATTTACTGAAGCAATTTTGGATAAGGACCCTGCTCAAGGTTACAAAGGCAGAATGCCGCCATTTTGACATGCAACAACATCTAACCCATCTGCTTTTTCACAACTACACAACACAAAATTAGTGATGTGGCAGACACTCCACTGGATGAGTAAAACTAACATCAAGGGGGCAAAGGCATTGTATATTTATTGATATGCTAAATTAATTGACATGTTTACCATTTATCAGGAATACAGCTTTGCCTCGCTCCCCTGGGTTGCAAATTCCGCCCTGTCAGTCCTTAGAAGTGATGAATGTTTTATAGCTTCATCCGATTTGAGCTGTGTGTGCTGAGAGATGAAATCAGTCAACGGTTAGAAATAACACTGTGAGGTGTTAACTCTCTCTTTGTCTCTCATCTTGTAGTTTGCTCCATCTCTTCCACCTTCTCCATCAGTACCCTGCTGCTCCGAAGCCCTTGTTCTTGTGCACCACAGTTTCAACCTCTCGATTCCTCCAGATATTCAGTCCACAGTTTGTTCTAATGATGTGTCCGCTCCCTGGAGATTGACAGTTTCGTCTCTTCAGTGCTAAAATGCGAGCTTCCTTTTCTGTAGCTCTTCGATGGCAGTATGGACCGCTCACCAGCATCATAGATGTTTCTCGTTATCTTTCAACAACCGTGCTAATGATACACTTCTACAAACATCATCTCCTTATATGTACTCTACGGTATTGTAAGATGCCTTTTAAAAATATGTATTTTCCAGTATGTCCTTATGTGGTTTTGTTTTACAATTTACAGAAAATAAGTATTTACCCCCTCTCCCATTAGAAATCAGTAGTTGTCCCTCTGACCACTGTGCCACCCACAAAAGGGACATTTCAGCTGAAGTGCTGTGCACTTACTAACAAATCCATACTACAGGCCACACAATACTACAGGAGACTTTAGAGAAACCTGAAAAAGGAGAGGCATATCTCTCACTGATGAAAATTGGTAGCCTGGGAGCACCTGGAATGCAGTTGAAAGGAGCTAAGGTTGTGGTATAACCTTAAAAACCTTGACTTGACCAAGTGATGTCTAGACTACAGACAGAAATTCAAGATACAGATTTGGTAGATGCTTCCATGTGTAATTGCAGTAGTTGGGTCCTTATATACAGTATGAGGATAAAATGAATACAATTCAAATCGGTGAAGTCAAAATGAGGTTATTATTATTATTGTTATTGCCCATGATGTGCACTGTGTTTTCAGGCAAGCTGGTCACATTAACAACTATATTATTCACCTGTGCTTCCCAACACATGCATCAATTCCCTTGAAGCTATCTTTTCGAAAAGGCATTAAATTGACAGATAAATGCTTTCTGTTTCATTCTGGTTTTCCCAGCTGCTGGTTATCATCCTCATTCAGTGGCTTATCTCCGCTGTATGAATGTAATTCCCCAAACCTTCTCCCTTTTGATTCAAAAGAACCTTTGAAGTCTCCTTGTGCATGCCAAACACTGGAAACAAAAATAACTGATTTTGCATTCCGAGTGTAACTTAAAAGTGCGGCGCTGCAATTATCCCGAGGCGGAACGGGACGTCATTGAAGAGCCGGGACGCAACGTCCCTCTTCTCCACTTCATTGGAAGAAAATGTTCCTTGCCTATTAAAATATGTTATGTCCAAGTTATGTCTCAAGCTAATAATCAGTCTAAATAATTTACCAATGTTTCAGTTTAATTTTCTTTTAATTGGAAAGTTGCCTTTAATGCAAATCCATTATTTATCATGCTGCAGGGATTTATATAACCCAATCACCTTAGTGTAGTTCTTCTGTTCTCTTGCGAACGTCTCTTGAGTCCCGTGATCCAAATAAATGGGGCCCAAATGGAGATGCATTCTGCAAGTTTTTGAAGCCGAACATTCCCCCTTCCAAGACTTCCTACTCCGATTTCCGCATGTAAATGTCAACGTCGGCTGGGAAAATATATATATTTCTACTTTATTTGCTTTTCAGCGCACCAAGAAAGCTCTCCCATAAATACAGATGTGCCAAAAAAAACTTAATAAAAACATCCCCTTGTCTGACTAAGGAGGTATTATGGCTTTGTTTGCAGTGCTTCTGACAGTGGCTGTGAGATTTTGGTGTGTGTACTGCCAGAGTGAATTGGGGAATTTAATTAATATGAAGGACTTCAAGTTGGAAGTGCAACTTCCAGCTTTCAAATGCAGAAAAGTTTATCATGAAGAAAAGATAAGTTCTTATAAGAGTAGATTTTTCCATAGAGCTAATTCAGCTACAAAGTGAGTAAGATCAGTCTTAGTTACTGAAAAAATAAAAATAAATAAAACTTGCCCTTACAGGCAATTACAGTCGTCACTAAGAAACACAACTTTTCACTTTTTTCACAATAAGCAATATGACTCAGACTTTATTATAATCCCACAGGGAAATGGACGTGCAGCATTAAACTCAATAAAATACAAAAACTTCAAGGAATCACATGACAATATGAAGCACACAGAGAACACACACCCATACCTGATGTGTAAAAGTGCTTAGTGCCTAACATGACTTCCTCATTGCATTAAACCGATGGCTGAAAAAACTGATGAGGTAACAACATAATATGTATCTGTTAGTCTTCATCTTTGGCAGCCTAAAGTGCTGACCTGTAGGTAGAGGGAAAACGTCAGAGTACAATGGATGGCCTGAGCCTTTCACATGGTCTGTCTGTCGAACAGCTCATAAAAACGTGTCCATTTTACCCGTTATCTTGCTGCACTGGTCACAACAGTTGACTGAATTACTTTGTTTGACATTAAAATGAGCAAGCCAACACATAACTACATTTTAAACTGACTGCATTGGGTGTTGAGTCACTTGAGTTGGGTGTGCACATAAAACACAACAGTTGCACTTGCACATACACCCTGGACACGGCACTAATGATGGGCTGAGCATCGATGATCTCTACGCAATGTAGAAAATGACTCCGTGTCGTTTCTGCTTGTTTAAATGCTAGGCAGGTTGAAACAGATGTTTAAATCACAACTTTGTCATTCGACGCCTTTCAAATCTGACTTGCATGTGCGCATTAGCCAGCTGCAGAAACTTCCTTTGAAATTCGCTGCTGTACACCTTCACGTTTTCGCAAGGCTGGAAAACCTGACACCAAGTAACACATTTACATTTTTTATATTCGTGCGCATGCTGCTCTGCTGCTGTTTGGTGTGTCATAGGGGAGCTATGACATTAAGGTGATGAAAGATAAAACATAATGTGCCAGAGGAGAAAATAAGTTCTTCTCCTTATGCTCGAAAAAAGAAAACATTTGTCTACAATTCTCTCTTTTTCTTTATAAAAACAACCTACCTTCCTCTGTTTTTTTTTTTTCTCCGGAGGAAAGTCAGTTGATGGCATTGTTTTTTCCACTAGGAAGGTAAATATGCATTTTTTTCAGAGCTTTTCTCGCGACCTAGCAATGCCTTAACAACAAGGTTACTTAAAAAATCTGTTCTCAGACTGTGTGGTGCGCTGGGCCCTCAAGAGCTCTGCGGGAGCTCTGAATTGAAAGGAGGAATATGCTGCAGTTTGTCACAGGTTTTTATTACCAGAATGTGTGGGAAAGGACCGTGTTTCCTAAAGCACCTGTGGGGTAAACACATTTGAAACATTTTTTTTTGCAAATTCTCACTTGCAAGATTGTTAAACTTACAATGTGTTCAGAGAAACACAAGAGAAATTGTTCATGCAAAAGAAATCATCAGCTGTTAATTATTGTTTTAACATTATTTTCTTTGTTCCTTCGATTTGGAGTGCTCAGTGACAATTGTAAGCCCTTGTATTGCTGTGGCATCGTCCATCAGGCTGGGAGATTGCAGTCCACCAACTCAATCATGCAGCCATTGTACTGCGGACACTTGTACAACTGGTGAAGGCCAAATGTTACATTTATCACAATCTGGGCAACACCCTCCTGGATGATGCTATGGCCAAATTTTGTCAGCCAATGGGACACCAAGCCAGAAGACACTGCACTGGCGTAGTCAGGTTTCCATTCAGGTCTGAGGGGAGAATCATTACATCAAAAACCACAGTTTAGTAGGACAGGCCATTCAAGAGCCCCCATCTTATATGCAATCAATAAATGTCCTTTCAATTTTAGCCTGCCAAGATGTGCTTTAAAGTTTCAGCTTTTTGGAGGATGATATGACACTCATTCAGAGCGAAGTTAATCTACCAGTAGCTGGCTAACGTCACTTACTCTAACATTAAGTGGTGTGTCTCATTCTGACTGTCACTACTCCAGATGAGGCCCTTATAAATGCTCAAAGCTGGAGTAGGCAACTTCTTTTTAAAAACATATTGGGGAACTGTCATGGTTAGCTGGTAGCAATCATAGAAAGAACTGCTGTGAGCGAAATCCAGCACCATACCCTGTGTTCATACCCTCATATTATGCATACTAAAACCAGGGATTTGGCCCAAATTCTTGTTTTCAAAACAAACTGGCTCATGACGTCAACCAATCAAAGAGAAAGGCCTGTTCACATTGTGAACCAGTCAATAGTGAGAGTGACCTCACGTTCACATAACACAAGAGTATGCATAGCTATCTAATACCGAAAAGAAGAAAAGAAAATTGGATAGAGCTTGCTCGAAAGCTAGAACAAACATCAACGCACAAGGTGGTGAGAGCTTTAGGAGCGGGTGTAGATAAAAATAGATGCTTCAGTGTGTTATGGAAAGAGAGCCTGAATCTGTTGGGAGGCTGCAAGCTGCTGCAGTGGAGGTAGGCTCCTAGCTAGCGGCTATTGTGTTTCCTCATTCGATGTGGAAGCTTCACTGCCTCCTACCGGTCAGAATATTAATATTAATAGAATTCATATTTTTTAGTATTTTACCTTTAGCTTGTTCAAATAATGTTTTCTGGACACCACTGGGAGACTTTTTGAAAGAAAGAATCATCTTGAGAAATAATCCATGTAATTGTAACATGTTCACGGTCTCTCTCAGTGAGAGAGGAAATGTGCGGGGTTCCTGCGGTGGTTGATGAAATAATTGCGGAGCCAGATTGATTTATTGGAGGGATGGAGGATTGGATGAATGGATGGTACTCATTGGGCAATTGGGTGATTGTAAGGGGAACGCAGGGGCTGGGTTCCCTGAAGAAATATATTGAGCGCACTTGGGTTGAACGGGAGATCTGACGAGAAGCGAGTGTCAGAGTGCGGATTGCCTCTGAGCTCCTGAGTGTTTGGCGGTGGAAATATATATATTTTTTGTTTGTTTGGTTAAGTTTTATTCTTTTGTGTGAGTGCGCAGTAGTTGTGTTTGTGTACGGCGGAACTTACCTGAGTGTGGCAAACAGCACGAAGTGAGCTGAAACGGCCAGAAACTGTGGAGAAAGAAACAAATCAACCAACGACGTTATACCCGGAACTGACGGCCAGCAACGACGGTGGACTGCAGAGCTGATCCAGTGGAGCTCCAGTTGGAGCCAGTGTACCGGGAAAATTTTGTGATGAGCTGTGACCCTAAGGAACGTGTTCGCGCCGTATGTAAACACGCTGCAGCGTGTGTGTGAGTCTCAGACTGGGGCAAGTGGGGAACTGAGCGGCAGCGCGTGTGTCCAGTCAGAGCCGGTGTCCCGCATCTAACCCGGCGAGTGTGACGAGGGCGACGGTCCGCAGCGAAGGCCTGTGTCCCGTGATTCGCCCGAGGGGTGGACAGTCTGAATCCTCGTTGGCGACCACCAAGGACGGCAAAGCTGTCGTGTTGTGTGTTTGTGTGTGTGATTATTTTTGGCTGGACTGCTTGTGTTTATTTATTTATTTAAAAAAAATTGTGGTTCCCAGGGTTGCGGTGTGGGTAGGACTCCACAACACTTATTCTTTGCATGTTTAATGTTGCTTGTTTGTGGCGTGGAATGATAGTTAGTTTGGTTATTGTATGAATGTGAATACCGCCGTATTTGTCTGTGTGTGGGCTTTCTCCCCATGAGCATTGTGGGTCTGGATGGCCGGCAGCCCCCGAGGTTGGCTATTGAAGGGGTGATCACGAGTGTGTATGTGTAGCCTAAGCAAGTAGCCTTGTAGTAGCCTAAGTAAGCCTAACGAGCACAGTGTGTCTACGTGTGGGGTGAGTGATAGTGTGTATTGCGTGTGGTGTGTGGAGAGGCACGCATACCTGTGGAAGGGCTCGGCAGGATTGGAGAGAGAGAGACGGGGAGGAAAAAGGGACCCACAGACAGGCATAGCCTCTGTCAGATTGTGCTTGTGTGACCAATTTTTAAATACATTTTTGTAAACAATAAAACATAATTTTTATCTCTTACTTCTGTCTGGTGTACTGTTTAGATAGTGGTGGATCCCGGAAAAGCCTGGTCCGGATTCGGGTACGGGATTTGCCCCTTTTAAATTGTGACATACTCACTCTCTGACTTGATTTAGCAGTGACCAAAGTGATGAAATTTTCGGTAACGTTAGCATAGTTTTGTTCAGCTCCGCATTTTGTTTAAGACTCGTCTTTTTTGAGCACTGCTCAGATATTTTCTCTTAATTTTAGACTTGCAAACTAGGCCTAGCTGGTTAACAAATGCAATAACAAGCCTTAGCCACTATATGTTTTGAACGTTATACCCACCCATTCACATTGGTCAGCCCCAGAAGGGTAGGTTCTCCCTGCTTCTCTATTAACACTACAGTCAAATTTCGCCTTGTTCAGTAAAAAAAAAAGCAGAATATTTGTATATATATATATATATTTAATTACACTATGGTGTCTGTGTTATGCCAGTGGGTAGCTATTATTGTTAACATTGCAGAGAAGCTATAAACATTGATGTTCGTGCACAATGGGGTGTGGGGAGATGGGAGATGAAGGGGGGGGGGGGGGTAGGGTGGGGGGGTGTCTCTTTCTCTGCGGGCAGGGTGTTATGGTTTTCTAAATGTCTTTACAACATTGCGACCATTGAGAAAGTTGCCTCCTGCAGCTTTAAAACTGAACACGTATGCATCTGGCAACGAATGCGCTCTCTCTCTCTCTCTCTCTCTCTCTCTCTCTCTCTGTCTCTCTCTCTCTCTCTCTCTCTTTCTCTCTCCTTTTCATCCACACAAAGCTCAAAAGCTACATGTGAGCAAAGAGAGAACCGCTGTTCTGGAGAGCCTGGGGTTTGCTTGTTGCCTGGGAAAGGTCATCGCCAAGGAAACGCCAAAGCAAGCTGTGTCACTCTCTTAAGGCTGTGCTGAAACCTTGAGTATTTTTCTCCTACCAGCCTCTGCTCCATTGCTTTTTTTCTGAACCATTGTTTTTAGCGCACTGCTGTGGGTCCGAAATGTTATGGTCATCAAGCAAACAATTTTGTGTTGCTCTTTTATCTCTAGAAATGAACAACAACAATAATAAGAAGAAGAAGGTGACATATTTCACAATGTCCTTTCAGAAATAAACACATAATGACATTATATTCAAAAAATATTGTAAACACAATGTATAATACAGCAAATAGAATTACAGAGAAATAAAATAAATAAAAGTATATCTAAAATTAATTCTATCCCACGAGCCTAAATTGGAGCTTATATAACCTGCACTTAATAAGCGCTCATAATAAGCAAACAGGTTATCTAAATCTTAAGATGGAAACAGAAGAGAAATAAATAATACATTTAAATTTTATTACAAGCTAGGAGGCGACCCCAGGAGATGTCCCTATAATAGCTGATTTACACATCAGTAGAGATGTTCTGTGCAGCGTGATTAAGAAGAAGAAGAAGAAAACAAAGGCTCCGGTACAAAAACAACCAGGGAGACACCCACCGCATCTCCAAAAGTTTTAATTTAATGAATTATGCAACACTTAGTTTACTGTTAAAATAATGAGTGTTTAATAAAAGCATCGGTAACTATATTGTCTCAACAAAAAACTTTATACACCTGCAAAAAAAAAAAAAACTGTTTGAATCTTTGTGTGCCAGTTTATTGATATCAACATTCAGTGCAAAGTGCATTCAGTGCAAAGTGAACTTCCGCCGACATGTTTCACACAAACGACACTAAAGCGAAGACATTTTCACAGAAAAAAAACACTGAACTCCAAAGCAATGCTGCCCTGTTCATACACTGATTAATATACATCGGTTAGGTGTGTTGTGATTCGTTTTTTTTAGCACAGGAGAAAATATGAGGTCAAATAATGACCATGAGATGATCAGAAGATTTTGACGAACAGGTCTAATGTGGCTGACATGTGAAATGATATTAAATTAATTATATAAAAGTAATAATATTCATATTTGATTATTATTTAGCAAGCAAGCATGGCTTGAGAAAAGAAGGCATCCATCAAGCTTTTTTAACACATTCTATTGACCAAAATAGTATGTTGTGCACACGAACACACACACACACACACACACACACACACACACACACACACACACACACACACACACATAAATACAGTGGGCTCTAGAATTATTGGCACCCCTGACTGGCAACGCACAAAAAATATTAATATATGGAGCCCACTGTATATCACCAATTAATCACCATATTGTTTTTTACTCTTCATGTATGCTGGGAAAATATATTTTGATCAAAGTCTTGGCTATTAAACCTGTAAAGAGGCCACCTCCCAGTGATAATCTTTTTTTCTTAAATAGCACTTAAATAGCACTTTTTGTATTAAACACTAGTCGAATCAAAAAGTGTAATATCTTTTTACTCAAGAAAGAAATACAATTTTAATGTTGTCCATTTACAATGTCTGTTATAAAGTACAATAATGTACTTTGTCTTTGTGATAAAGGTCACATAATATCATCTATAACACAAATTAGGTGTACCATAGCAACTTTCTTATTAACATAAACACATTTTTTAAATCATTATGACATATTATTTATAAAAAAATAACAGAAAATATCCATCTGACGGAGTTGACAGCCAACTGACGGATTTAGTACACATAAACACACTTAATTCCCCCAGCAATACCAAAAAATCTAAGAAATGATATGCATGCTATTGAAAACCTGCCCTGTTTAAAAATTTGTGATAGCGCCATTCTCAGTGATATATGATGTATATACAGGTTTACAAAGTTAAAGTTTCAGATTTTTACCTGCAGCTTTTTATAATTAATATAGCTGCTCAGTCAGTAAAGCCGGGCGAGACCCTATGGCAGAGACACGGAATGCAGGTTTGAGCCATGGACAGGCTATTAGTTTACTGACTGGGAGTCCACAGTAATAGGACTCAGTTGGTATGCCAGGGGCAGGGTTGATTTAAGACAGGTTTGCTTATGCTACCTGGATTCCCTCCTTCCAAAAAATAATTCAGGTACCCAAAGAGTACCAGTTGTCATCAGGGAGAGACATGCCTCTCAACGTATTGCCACTAGCTCTCTTGTTATAATGTCCGGTTATAGATAATGACTGGCTGGTGGCCAGTGGGCCAGTGCTTTTCAGCTGCCAGTGGGCCTTATGCAGGTGCAGATGTCACAACTCCGGAGGCACAATGGGCAGTGCCAGTTTGGGGAGAACCAAACGGGCGAATAAATTCTTCAAAAAAACATTTAAAAAAGAACTACAACTTTTAGCAGAAAGTTATACTAGATGATACTGTCATACACAATACACATTGCTGGTAACAATTGGTGCTAAGCGCAAGCATACTCACCTTTCTACCCTGTTTAATTCATGAAATGTGTAAAATAACAAACTGACTAAACACACAAAAAGCAAAAGAAACACTTTCATGCCTATCTATCACAGCAGGTACCCCAGGGAATTGTGTTGCTAACAAGAATGAAGAAGAGTGAAAACGGAAAACTCAAGAAAGAAAATCATATACTTAATTTAACACGTGAACTCTCTAATGAATATCAGTTTGGCAACAAACAAACAAAAAATCCGTCTTTCCACTTCGCTGGAACTGATTAAGCAGACAGTGTTACATTGAGGAGTCACGTCGGTGGAGGAATTTTGCCCATCCCTATTCGGTATGCACTCTGTCGCTGCTACGAGCATGTCTGGCTGTGCCCTATGCTCACTCCTGCAGTCTGTGTGGTTCTCCTTAACCTTAGAGAAGGCTAGCTCGCAGTCTGCGCCTGCCTCTCTCCGCTTCTGTCGGCATGGAAACCTCTGCCCTCCCACAGCTGTTTTTCATCTCTTCAACTTCAGCTGGAAGGACACCCCACCACCGCCACCCACAAGGCTAATCGCAAAGGTCTTATCCTCACAACCACAATGGCTTTGATTAATAATATTAATAATAATAAGAATAATAAGAATAATATTATTTTGCCCTTTGCCCCTCAGGGTAAGACCTCATCCTTTAAAACTACAGCTGCAATCACAACCATAATATTGTACCCTAAGCACGGCCTGAGACAATTACTTTACAGTGAATGTAAAAAAAATAAAAATAAAATAAACTACTCATTGGTACTCCAAACTCCCACTGCACAGCCCATAACCTTACATCCGTAAACGGTGTGACAGTTGAGATGGTGGAAAGCTTGAAATGCCTCGGACTCACACTGAATAATAAACTTACCTTCCACCACAATATCACCGACACCCATAAACGCTGTCAGCGAAGGCTCTCCGCCATCCGCGAACGAAAGGCACTTTCCATTGCAGCTCAACATCTCCTCCTGCTCTACGAGAGCATCATCCAGACCGTTTTACCTTATTGCTCCCCCTGTTTCTACACTATGCTGACAGTCACAAACAAGAACAAACTCCTCCGTATCACATACACTGCCTCCAAGGTTATTGGTCCTCCCACCCTCAACCTTTCAGACTTCCATGATAAAGCCGTCACACGCAAAGCACTCAGTATGACTCATGACCTGGATCACCCCCTCAACTCATGTTTTTCTCTTCTCTCCCCTCAGGTCGTAGGTGCAGAACTCTAAAGTGGAAAAGGACATGCTTCGGTAACGGTTTTGTTCCCATGGCCATATCAGCACTGAACAAGCTCCCACGCTGATTGTCCAACCTATATGGCATCTCTGCATTAATCTATCATTTCAGATGTGTATTGCTAGCTAGCTATATGTAAATATAACATTACATATATGTTGTAAGACATTTTTGATGTCTTATAAGAACAGTGTGTTTGGGTTGGATATTTCTCACACTATGGTGATATACTCAATGTGCATATGTAGTGCAGTGTTATTGAAAATAGGATTTAAACATTTCATACACTACCATATGATCTAAATACTTGGTAATAATTTCAAGTGAAGTTTACATGCATAATTCTACCCAGTATAAATCAAACCTCCTGGTCTAAAAATTAAGGAAATTAATCACAAAAATCTATGTTTTAATTGAAAATTCATCAGCCCTAACACTAACATGAGCCTACTCTCTTATCAAAGTTTATCAGCACAGAACATCTGGAATTATGAGTTGAAAATTTGATGAATATCGTAGCAATACAGTCTAAACTCTATATACTCTAATGCAAGACCTATTGATTAACCACACTAGTTTAAACATTGTATGCTACATACAAACACAGTTTGTGGACAAGCTCTACTGAAAAGTTATACAAGATATGTGCTCCCAAATATGACACATGTTGGATATCAAGCATGCTCTATAAAAGTGCATAAAAGGTTTGACAAGTGGTGGTTACATGTTGTGTGAAGTACAGTAGACCAGTGACGTGCGGTCAGGATAGGCAAGGTAGGCACTGCCTACCCTGTGATAATGAAACAGAAATTTTGTCTTTTTAAGAAATGGAACTTTAAAAAATGTTGCATATCCACTTTCATTTTAGTGTTTTTTGGTACACATCAAGTGGCTGCATAAAGGTTCATGTGAATTATGCACAATACTGACATGCATTAGTGTGCAGTGTTGGGGAAGAGCGGAACTAACAGAGCTACTAAGTTAGCTTTATAGGCTACACTTCCAAGTAGCGTTAGCGCAGGGTAATGTTATCTAAACGAGATGTCACCTAATTAATGTTTTTTTTCTTAACGAACTAGCTTCAATGTAGGCCTAGTTAACTTTTTACAAGTAGATTTAGTTGCATGTAGTTCTGGCTAGAACTCCAAAGATTCTAAATATGTAACTATTCTTAAACGTCCTTAAAAAATTTTCACGTCGAAATGCATTAACTAACATAAAGTGGGATGTGTTGTAAATACCCAAGCTATGCATCCTTTGGGGCTTGGTATCTTGTGTAGCTAAATACAAAATTTGTTTGGTGTAGAATTATGGTGCAAAATGGGTTCTGTTATTAAAAGTAAATTTGGCTTTCTTAATAGCAGATGCCTACACAGCCACAAACCTCACTGCACGTCGCTGCAGTAAACATATACAGGGCTGTGTCAGTTGTCAACGCTCTGTGCTGCTACACCTTGATAGAGAACAGGGTTAGTGTTAGGGCCCGTGAATTTAATTATGAGGGTTTTGGCAAACACAAACATTTCACTTCAGACAGTTTGTTTGTCATTAATTGTATTTCTCATTTCAGAAATTCTATGAAGTATGTATAACAAGCTTCCACTCAAAGTGATGACATCACTTGCCAGGTTCACAACTGGGAAACCATTTACCTTCCAAATGTCCTGTGGTGTGAATCTTGGCTGTTACCAACAACAGCCAGTAATTTACAACAAAATGAAAGATACCCTTTAGATGTAGCTTGTACAGCAGAGTATATCAACTCATGTCTCCTTAAGGCACATTGGATGACAGGGTAATTTAACACTTTGTTCTTAAAGGGGAAGCTCAGTTACATCCTGCCTACTAAAATACAGTACACGGCTTTCATTTCCCTGTGAGACCCAATAAAAGGAAAATGAACATAGCCACGACTGCGAGGCAAGGGATAGAAGTGCGTGGTTAATGGATGATGTGAAATATTACCAAATAAACTCCTTTAGTACCGTTCTGAGTAGAAAATAAGCACGCACAGGCCGAAGCCTTTCCTTCAATGTTTCAAAAGGATGTTTTAATACAGCTTAGAAACAAGTGGGCCTTCTGCCATTCTACTGAGAAGAGAAAGCCCCAGACTATAGAAACACGTTGTGATTTATGCCCCTGGAATCAAGCTACATAAACAAGATAGTGAATAATAAGACAACCCTGAAGAGCTGAGTGGAAGCCAATGTTCATTTAAAACCAGTTGGGTGATTTATTTGTTTTTGACAGGTCAAAGGAGGGTTGAAAATGGGTGGGTCTGCAAAAGGCCTGATGGATGCCATTTGTGCACTCACTTTCATGTCTAAAGGACAGCTAGATGAAGGTCAAATCACCTGATACGTTCGTTCTAGAACTGAGCTTACAACAGAAACCTTATTCAATGCCTTACTTTTCTATGTTATATAATCCCTCCCTCTCTACCTCCGATGTGCAGACAGTATACTGTGGAACAAACTGTGGGTTCGCTGCGAGCAGAGGGATTGTAGGGGTGTAGGAAAGACATCAGGCTAAATTCACTGGTGTGACCCTGACACCCCCCCCCCCCCCTCTCTCCCCCAGAAGGCATCAGCACTCGTCGTTGAGACCTGAACTCTATGCAGAGTCAGGTTTCAGAAATGCAGAAAGCAGACAAAGGAATTAAGACGTAATTTCCCCTTCTCCCCTGATCCCCTCGCTCCGTGACAGATCCGCTTCTGACCTGTCAGCCGGGTTGACAGAATCTTGATGAAGCTCATTCAGGAAACTGTTTTAACAGAGAAGAAAGTTGGATTCAGGAGGAAAGCGCATATGCTTGGCGTATAAAAATCACGAATGCCAGACAGACTCCGACCGGCAATTAACTGTGATTATGCAGCACGCACTGTGTAATAATAGATGTGCCTATCATATAATGGGGGCGGGGGGGGGGGGGGATTAGCATTGTGCTTAATTCAAATGGCTCATCAGTAAATATACCGATCTCGCAGAACAAAAACAAACCTCGGTGAGTGCTGTAAACCAATAGAAGAGTAAAATGGGCACTTTGAGAGAGAAGGAATTCGGCAGCACTTTGAAATAACTACACACGGCGAAGGGAAATGCGTCTGGAAATACCAAGCCCCCGCCCCAAACCCAGGCGCATTTCAAAATACATAAAGAAGCCGGTAATTTATTCTGCTGTTACTCTTCACCAGTGGAGTGTCAACGCCGAGCTGCCAGTTTTTCTGAGCATTAGCCTCCTGTGAGTCGCACTGTTTATTCCCACCAGACCCTCTGATCTCCCAAAACTCATTATTGTGGATAATTCAGACCTTAACAGAGACCTGACACACGGAAATGCAAATGTGACAATTAATTCCAACCGGGGGCATAGTCTCCGCGAGGACGTCTTGTAAACAGAAAAGAAATACTGACAGCAGCGGAGCGGAGCGCCGGGATCTCGGCTGCAGTCGCGTCTCCTCGCGGGTGTCCGTCAGCAGGGCGCAGAAACCCCGCCCGTCCGCCGCGGCTTGTTTCCATGGGGGGCAGCATTCGAGAGCTTTCTGCGAGGAGAGGTCGAGGCTTTGCGCGTGAATTTTCAAGTCCTGATGGGAGAAAACTATTGGCCCATCCCTTTTATTTCACTCTTTGTTTATGGGTTGGGCATTTATTCACTGCAACAAAAAAAAGCTAAAAATAAGTCAATCTTAACAAGCATTTTAGTCTTATAGTTAGACATTAACTCTTATTTCTCCTACTTTTTTTGCTAAATAAGACATTTAAGATTTTATGTGTGAAGCAAACAAAAAAAACAAGCTAATATTTTCTACTTGAGGAAAAATAAATAAGATTTGAAGACTCATTTGACATTTTTGCAATGTTTCTATGAGGAGCAGTCTCAGTGTGGGCAGAATAATCCGTTTAGAGCCATTTTGTTAGCCTATGCCCACGGTGGTGCTGGTATTGCCTGGGGGCCACATAGAAGCAACACAGCCATGGTGAGTTTCCATAGGACACACATAAGGACAAGTTTCTCATAAGGCATCCTGGGAAGCAGACATGCTTTTTGCCAGCATTCCTGCGGCAAATCAAAGCATTCTGCATTTCTCATTTAATGTAGAGGTCACGTGTAACTGGAAAACTGCCCCATGCTCCCTATTGCCATGGCGACTGAGCAAAGCCCTTTTTGTTGCCTGCATTTGCTTAAATGGGCTCTCTTCTTTCACTTTGGAGCTTCAACTAGTTCAGGAAAAAATAAGATATAATTTGGTTTGGGTGACTGAAAGGCCAAAAATGCAATTAGGACTAATGAGATGTTTGCTGGAGTCAGAAAATGATCACTTCACATTATTCACATTATTACAAAGTTAAACTGGAAAGATTGTGAATCTCCTGCTGTTCCTTTTACTTTAGAGTTCAAGATTACAGCTGTTATCGCAGACGAGTGCAATTTCTGTCAAGTGTAGATGCAACCCTGCCCACCTCGGCTCAGCGAAACAATTTTAGTCTAACACCGATTTCCCTCCTGAAAAATGACATGACGTTCAATTATCAAACAACTGCGTTGCATAGTTAAACAATACTTTAATCGCTGATCTGGACTTCTAGGCCCGAGGACATTTTTCAATAAAAATAGCCATAAATAGTCTGCATTATTTATTTAAAAATGTGTGTGAATGTTCTTTATAGCAAGCCGTGTGAACATATTGCTCCAGTTTGCTCTTGAAAGTAACGTTATTACAGGGCCCAAAATTGGTATTGATTTATGGAAATGCATCTTCTTTAGTGCATATAATTCAGGCAAACAGATATTCGGGGGGATTATTCGTCTCCAAGTCATTTTGCAATTATCTGGCACGTTGCTTACGTCTAGCGATGCGGGTCAAAGCAAATCAGCTAACATTTAAATCACTTTGTGAATTCACAGTTCCCAATTGTACAGATAACTTTGACGGGACAATATTTACAATGCCTTCCCATTATGCTTTCCGCATCCAATGATCTAAATTAATATGTATGCAATCAACAGGAAAGGAGCTGCAAGCTAATTATTTCAGTTACCTCCTTAGGGTGATTGGATAACATGTAAGTATTCAAATGAATCTCATCCGGCTTGGAATTTGATATGACTTCCTCCCTTTGAGGTCACACAGCTGTGGTGAGCTTCAATGCATAATATGGGGAACAACATAAATTCAGTCTTGTGCATGTGTGTGTGTGATAATATATTGTGTGCTAATGAGTGATCTGTTGATTTCAGCTGCAGTTCTGAAGATTGGTTACCCACTGCAGGCTCCTTATATTTTTTGCTCAAAGATCTATCTAGCTAGTTATAGTTTTACAATTTGATATTATGCAACTTGCTAACTACTCACTACTTCTCACCATTTGTTACTTAACTAGCAATAAGCTTGCTTGTGATAAAATCTGACAACATGTCGGGTGGACTCATTTTGACCATCTCAGGCTATCCCGCGTCACGTGGCAGGTGAGGAAGGAGCTCGCTGCTGGAATCGAGTATAAACGAGCGCCCTAATTAGCAGCGTGCATCGTAAAAAAATCTAAAAGATCCAAAAACCAGCATGACCCATTTATAACCACTCGTTGGCATTTTACGTCATTCACAATTCACAATGCACAAAGACTTTTGCTGAATTACCTGAATTAGCGGGCAAAGCAGCGACGCCCGTTTTTGTGCAAAACAAGTGCAGGACAACTCCATTCTGTCATGGTCGGGAGGCCTCCCGTTGCAAAATGAGTCCGCCCACCATTTGTCAGCTAGTTTGGTGCCAAAGATAACAATCAAATTTTTTCTTTAACTTTGATTCACAATTAAATGCAAGCCTTTTTCTTTCTTCTTCACAAAAAACATTGGCTAGTCCTTTTTGTAACATGAATATTTGTGCAAGTTGCATAATTGTTTTGAGAAAGCATGTATGATCGCACACACAGTCACTGTGTTCCTGACCTTCCTCATGGTCATGCATTTGAAGCACATACTGTACATACGCACACAATGGGCCCGATTTACTAAGACCTTTAGTGGGTGCAAAAACTTTTAGCACACCCAAAACTAATAAAACAACCAATGATTGGTGCAAAACAAATACCATGACCAATCATTTGTAATTAAATGTGCTAAACCTTAATTACATTTATATATCTTTTGGTCCATTACATTGTAGTGGTTCTCTTAATTGACAATTATTAGTATGCCTATATACGTACATTCCTTCTCTTCTCCTTCCATGTATTTTTGTCTTTCTTTGGTCAGTGGGCGGGCGGGCGGGCGGGCGGGCGGGAACGTGTGGTGTGCTAAGGGAACACGCTGTCCTAGGTTGGGAGTCAGATAGGCCTCCTGAGACCCGAAGATCGCATACTGTATAATGAACAACTGGCTCTTGCTCCGTCTTCCAGAGTGAGATACGAGGACCAGAGTTAAGAATGAATGCAGCCGCACCGTCCCTAAGGTGCTATATAAGGAGCTTATGGGACCGTGGGCTCTCTGAACAATATTTCTGTCTCCCTGCTGGTCAGTTTGTATTAAGTCTGCAGGTGTCTCTCTATTCCTTTCCAAAAACAATATAGGAATACCATCCAATGTAAACTCATATACATAATCACATGTCTGATTTCAGTGGAGAGGGCTGCCATACCGCTTGTGGCAGACGGAGATAACAAAGCGCTGCATTACAGAAAACCCCCGCCAATAACCTCTCTCAGGTGACCGGCACATGGAAAAAGCTGTTTGAGTTTAACAGGGAGCACAGCGGGGGGCTTTCGGGGTCCCAGGCCCCAGTTCTCCGTCTCTGCGGGTCGGAACCTCCGCGAGTGTGAGGAGAGGCAGCTGCTGTTGCCATGGAAACACCCTAAAAAGAGGGATTTTTGTAAGTGACATCACCGCCGTTTGACTGGCTGGAAATAGGTGTCGGGAACTCTGTTAGAGCGAGAGTAAAATTACAGAAAAGAGACGGCGTGGATTAAAAAAGCGACTGGCTATTTTGTGAAACAGCAGCGTGTGCACAACACAATTTCATTCTGGTGATCTGAGTTTCACAGGCTGTACAAAACACACCTAATTGTCAAATTTTGGTATGATAATTAAATCGAAATAGGAGTTGGAGCTGATGGTGTGGAATCTAGAGATAGTACAACCAATTATACGCCGCCCTGTGGGGCTGCTAGCCAATGGCATGGTAAGGATTTTGGGCCCCTCCACGGGCTGGATTACAGCTGAAATACAGAATTTGTCAGATAATAATTACGGAGGTAACAGTAATAATCCACCGTCATTAAACATCAGCATGGGACTGTACCTATTGAGTCGGGCTGTTCCCTGTGTTTCATACCAATGTCCTCATCATCCTTTCCCCCCCTAATTTGTGTGGTTTATAAATCCCCCCGAGCTGCTCACTGCGAAATAGGTGGAACGCATCACCCACGTGTGACACATTGGTCGTGCTCGAGACGATGCCAAAACCACACTGTTAAGTGTTGGCAGATTCATCAAGGACACCGCATGAAAGCAATTAATTAAATGAGTATAAGAGAAGACTTATACAGAAGGTGAGGAGTAGATTAAAGCTCATTAAATAAAATTATGTGTCAATACTCAACTATTTGTTACAGTAGAAATTCCCCTGCTTTAAATCAGGTGGATGTGTTGGAAATGTTGGCTCCTTGGAAATATATTTATACGCACTGAACCTTTCCAGGTAATGGTTCTTTTTAAATTGTTACGATAATATTACACCGTTGCAGTGATAACACTGCTACTGTTATCTACAGTGTAATTGAATCACATAAACTCAGAGTTATGATACGCTAAGAGCTATTGGACAGCTTACGAGCCCTTGGATATCAGGACTGTGCAGCATTTTCCCCATACGGAGCGACTGCTTTATTGCATTGTGATGTTTTATGTTAGGGTTTCTTTGAATTCATACAATCTAACATGCTCCTTATTAAGGTTGCACGGGTCATATTGCTTCAGATTGCCATTTCCTCTAGTGTGTCAAGTGGCCTATGCTGGTGACTCAGGAACCAGTGCATTTACTTACACGTGATAAACTAGGCGATGCAACAGTGCGTACGTTGTTTTATTTTTAAAGTATACAAACAACTTATTTGAAATTAGAGTCAATGGAAAAGGTGGTAAAGACATGCGCATGGGCATCATTACGACGGACATTTTCTTTTTCTGCTGGTGATACCAGTGTCCGCACTGTGTTTTGTTTTTTGTTTTTTTCCGGAGCATTCATTATACCTGAGGCGAGACGCAGGAGATGGATTTAGCTACGGAGAAGAAGCCTAATGAGACACCAGGAGAGGCTATGCTTAATGCATGAGAGGGGCGCGTTTAAGACTAATGGGCGAGGAATTAATGGGGTCCGCGGCTTTCCCGTCACAATCCCGCGGGGTACGCCCCCATCCGGAGGGTTTTCGGGGGCACTTGAGGGAGAGGCCGCCGATATAAACAAAGAGCGCTTCCCCTTGTGAAAGGTCCCTGGGAGCAAAGACACCGAGGAAATATCCAGGAGTCACACTTAAAGAGTTTAATAAACACCCTGAGACTTCAACTCCTGAGACTGCGGGGACGGGAGTGCAGACGTGAAGACGGGGAGATACTTCCCAGCATGCATGACGATCGCTTCGCCACCCTCGGCCCAAATGTTTTTCCTCTCGCTGCGGTGACATACAAACAAAATGATATCATTTAGAGATTTCTCCACCAACAGGATGTCAAAGGACTGCACTCCTTTAGCCATTTTTGAAAATCTACCTCGAATGCACCTGTCAGACTACACAAAATGAGCGCAGCACAATCACCGGAGTCCAGGAGATCAATTCCACTGTTATTATGTTGTCCATTTCCTTTCTAGGCAACACAGAAATTTTATTTAGGTACGGAGCACAACTCCGAGACACACAAAACCACCTACTGTCTCCTGGCATTCTCTTTCTGCTTTACTTGCTTCTTAACTTTGTTTGTCACAGTACTGTAGCTGATCCGTGTTCCCACACTGGTGGGTTGTATTCTTGTCGTTATTTCACAGGAAAATGAGAATCCACAGTGATCTGTCGCCTTATTGAAATGTTTTTGTTTTGTGTTAGCTGGAATTGTGTCTTTCTACAAACCCCAATTCCAAAAAATGTTGGGACAGTATGTAAAATGCACATAAAAGCAGAAAGCAGTGATTTGTAAATTATTTTTTATGTACATTTAATTGAAAACAGTACAACGAAAAGATATTTAATATTTTACCTTATCAACCTTATTTACATAGATTTTTGTAAATATATGCTAATTCCGAATTTGATGCCTGCAGCACGTTCCAAAAAAGTTGGGACAGGGGCAAAAAAAAAGGGAAAAACACCTGTTTGCCATTCTACAGGTAGACAGGTGATACTATCATGACTGGGTATAAAAGGATATCAAAAATCTCTTATCTTATTTTCAGGTAATCTTACAAGTGATACTATAACCTCTCTGCATTTGAATGAATCTCTATGGGAATTTGGGGGTGGGACTAGATTAACATGTAAATTACATGGGAACAGTATGAACCCCATCGTTGGCTAAATGGCCAAGTCCTCAAGGCTCTGAGGTATCAAACAAGCCTCAAACCATCACTCTGCTGCCATATATGCAGTAGATGTAGATGGATCACTTTAAGGGTTGTTTCTCCTGACTCATTTTCCTATTGAACTCTATGGAAAAATAAGTCAGGAGAAACATCCCTTAAAGTGTTCTATCCATATCTACTGCATATCTGGCAGCAGAGTGATGAGGCTCGTTTGATACCGCAGACGCTTGACTTACAGCCATTTAGCCAACCATGGGTTCCATACTATCCTTTCTGCTTTTATGTGCATTTTACATATTGTCCCAACTGTTTTGAAATTGGGGTTGGTACTTCCACCGTATTGAAACAGATGTCGCTATGGCAATGGTACACCGTCGAGGGTGAGCACATTTCAGTGGTGAACAAATTTTGGCTGAAATTAAGCTATATACCAAAAGCAGTGTGGGTTGAAAAATTCCGTCATTAAATAGTGCTGGTGCTTATTTGAATTCCCTTGCTGTTTTGGCATACTTGTCTGAACAAAATCAAACAGTTGAAAAGATGTCATTGAAAAAATAAAATAATTAATGTTCTACTGAGATCCCAATTACCCTTACATTGATCATTTTTAATTTAAACTAAGGTTTTTAACAACTAAAATGAGACAAGCCCATTAAAAAATTATGGCTATCAGGGTGCCAGCCAATGTGTCCAGGGAGAATTCTGGACAAATTAGAAGAATTCTGAATGATAGGCAGGCTATATTAAAAAAATGACATCAAAAGCAAGTAGGTTTATAAAAATAAATTTTGAATGAAAAGTACTATAGCGTACTCACGTGCATAATGGTATTTTTAAAAAAAAGACAATAGCCTATGTTCATTGAGGCAAACTGTCAACACAAAGAATTTCCTCTCACTGGGATTATATATTCTCAATGGACATAAATTAGAATAAAAACTCTTTGCAAACAAAAAAAGAACATATTGCTGGCTCATGGCATTGTATTTACGCGTGTTGCCGCCAACTTGATATCAAAGGTCTCTCCGCAACATCCAATGCGCATAAGCCTTGTGACCTTTTCTTTCTGAAGGCGACTCTGCACAGCTGTTTTAATTAGTATGTACTTTTTCAGAATGGAGAAAGAATAGAACAAATAAAATTTTTGTTCATTGCACCTTGGCCTACATATTCATATAAAATAATTTTTTTCTTATAACAAGAAAGAAATTTTTTTTTCTTCATAAAATTCTAAATTAGGGTGAATGTTTTTTACCGGACATTATGCCCTGCAAGATTTTAATCTGTCGGATCTTTCTGGATCTCTGACAGTTTTTAACGGTAAAAACAAAAAACGGTAATTACGAGCTAACAGAAACCCTGATGGCTACGATAATGGGAATAATAATTCCAATCAATAACAGATTCACATTCATAAAACTGTTTGATTTTGATGTCATTTAAAAAGCTGCAGACTTTCTTGATACATTCCACTGTATTGAATCCCCCCCCACAATATAAGGAGACCAAAGAAACTGGACAGCAGTGTGATCGGTCACCTTAAAGAGCACCTAAGTGGATATTGCTGTGTATGTGAATGCCAGTGACCTGAGTACATCGTATATATCTCAAATACTATATATCATCCAAGGGATCTCTAGAGCTTTAACCCTGCCGTATTGATTTCTCTCCTATCTGTTTCACCAAGAGCAATTTGTTGCAATCTGCACTTTGTCTATGACTGATGAGGTCAGCTTGCGGGTTCCATTTTGGCTCTGATCTTGCCAGTTCTTCCTCTCCCCTTCTACGTTTCCAAAGCCGTCCCTTTGTTCCCTTTTTATGCCCGATGACAACGTGACATGTCAGCGTGCCGTTTCCAAGTCAACGACTTCAAAAATAAACACGGAGGTGAAGCCACAGCACTCACAATATGCAGAACCATTTAGGAAAATGAATTCACCAGATGATGTCATTTGTCTTTATTAGCAGCAGTAGTTACTGTTATGTTTTTGCATCCCCCAGTGCGTCACGGCGAATCAATTTATTAGACCAATCACTCCAAAATGTAATTAGGAGCCCATTATTCTTTCAGAATGTTTTTCTCGTGACGGATGTGTATCATTATCTTCAACTGAGATGTAATTAATTTCTCAACATCAAACCTGGAACATTTCTGACCTGTCCAGCTTTGACTGAACCAAAGCAGACGAGGGAAAGCACTGACTGAACTAATTAGAATCACTTGACTGAGAAATCCTCAGAGCAGAAAGCTCCAATTACCTGGATTCAATCAAAATGTGTCCTTAAATTTTACTCATCATTATATACAAATTTTTGATTCCTAAATGAAAGGTTGTGGAATTTGGTTGGTTGGACGACAAAATAAGCTCGTTAAAATAAAACAAAACACTTACATTAATTTGCAAGTCAAAATAAAGCACATCTTTTTTTATGAAACCCTGGCCGATTAGGAAAGGCTGGAAAAGAGTATTATACTGAGAAGTCTTCATGAGTCAGGCTAGTGTGCAAGGTGAGCTTGTTTTATCAATAACAGAATTAAATTTTTTTACATATTTTAGATAAAAAATCAGTGTATGGCCTTGTTTCAATCAACATTTCTTGTTTAACTTTAACATTACCTCCAGCTAACGTTACCTTTTTCCAATGAAATTTTCTGTGATTGTTAAAAGAAACGAGAAGTAGAAAGAATAGCATTAAGATTCACATATGGATAGTTGGCCATCGCTCACCATGATACTTAACCATGAGAGCCTAAATGGTAGTATGCGCTTAACAAGCCGCCATCAGCTTCATTGGCGTCGTAGTCCAAGCCATGAGTGTCAGCTAAGCTCCGAATGAACAGAACAAACTTAATTTGAAACGCTAACACTTTAATAGCATCGTTTTCGAACACACGGTCTCCGCGGATTTTTCTTAGTTCAGCCAATCGCAATTTATTTATTTTTTGTTCTAAAAAAAGGCCAATTGGATCATATGTTTCTCTCAAGTTTAATTTTAAACTTGCCCGTGTACACAAGTCAATGGTTAACACAAATTTAATTCAATACTTTTTTTTGTTGATTTTTATTGGCGTCTTTCATTATCAGAATCTCATGAGACTGTGCGCATAATTTTTTTCTTTTTCAGTTAATATTTTATTTTGGAAAGATGCCTAAGAGTGTGTTCTACGCACTTTGTTCACGTGGATTGCGGCACGGGAGGAGACAGCCCGGTGGGCTTTACAGCTCCCACACTGATGCAGTACCACTGTCCAACTGCAGGGGTGACGGAAAGGGGGACCAGGGTACCTTTCAACCCCCTCACTTCTGTTTTCCCTCATTTTAGTGCTAATAATTCAATGTTATAAATAAAATGTTTCTGAGTAAATTGTGTCATCTTAACCGCTGTCCCCCGGTCAACAGTTTGTTTGTTACCCTATTTCCCGCACACCTCATTCGACAATTCTTCAGGAGTTCTCAATGGTCTTGGCAATGACAAAGGGAAAATTGTTTTTTTGAAAAATTGAGAGCTCTGTATTGTGTCAAAAAAATACACAAGTCTTTCTCTGTGTTTGAGCCCTCCGCTTGTTGTCTGACAGCCTCCACGGGCTCCACAGCAAGGGAACTCTCCGCTGCTGAACAAGAGAAACAGCTGAGGAACATTACCTAATCCCAGAGCTGTCTCCTATTTTACAGTCAGCGAGTACTGAAGAAAGAGGTGACCAGACCTGTGGAGAGTTTCTGGTTTGCTCCGTCTACTACCCCGCTCAAGGATATGCTTCTCAAACTCGCTTTCTGTTTTTTCTTCTTTACGCAAATGGAAACCCCTGAAAGCGAAACACACAACACTCCCCACTCATCTGGATGGTGAACTTAACAGGCCCAGTTCTCCCCGGACCCTGGACACAACATGGAGTTGATGCAGTTTGAGTAAACTGAGCTCTGTTTGAAGCTTTAAAAGAGCCACGCGCCTTTCTTTTTGTTTGATTACCTGTTGGGAAAACAACCCAAAAAAACAACCATCTGTTGAAACGAAAACCTGTCTGTCTGCTCCTCCTTCACGTCTCACTTGGGTCCCACTGTCACAATGGCATCCCTTGGCATGATGCACACTTTGACGTTGTAAGTGTCATTTTATAGCAATGAAATTTTTTTTTTTAACTACCGTATTTTCCGCACTATAAGGCGCACTTAAAAGCCGTTAATTTTCTCAAAAAAAACAAGTGCGCCTTATAATCCGGCCTTATTATATATATTAATTCTTTCTGTTGTGCTTACTGAACCTCGAATTTTGTTTGTGTGGGGGCACTCACAGCGCTGTCAAAATCAATGTTTTACGACTTTGGTAAACTACAAAGCTGCACACCGTATGTATTTTTTTTTATCCATATATACGCGCGGCGCGTATGAAAAGCCGAGCGAACAGTGCAGTGTCTGCGCGTGTGAGCTAGTGGAGCGAGCGAGCAAAGAACCATCCGCGCAGCACACAAAGCCCATCTGCGAGCGTGACCGTGTGACCGAGCGAGCCGAGAGAGCCATCCGCACATTACACATGCAGCACATTCGCACATTATTCATCGGTTCACATCAATGCACATCGATCATGGGCTATTGTGCATATTTATAATTGTGCTATGCTAATAATGCCGTGGAAATTACAACGTACAACTGGACTACTTTATCTTATCTGGTGGTGAAACTATTATTCATCATGGTCAGTTTCACTTTAGCTAGTTTGAAGTATTTGCCAGCAGTAATTGAAATAGGCTACAGGCAGCCTAGTACAGTACTACAAAAACATAATTAAACTAAAAACAATTAAATAAAAATAATGTTTTTGTTATCGTGCACTGCCCCTATGCCCCCAGAACCATATGTCACAGAAGGATATGGCCTAGCTACATAGCCCTACATATAGCCAATTATTAGACATATTGCTATATATTTATATATGATTTATTTTTTAGATTAATTTTATTATATCCATTAATATATATAAGGCCAACCCAATAATCGCATGCCATAATGATAATATATATATATAAAATAGCTATTAATTAAAAGGCATAAGGCCATAGTTACAACGATAACATAGCCTATAGCTATTTAGTAGACTTTCATATTATGCCACATGAAGCCAAAAATCAAAGTCACGAAAATTATCCCAAATACGATCGACTCCATCCCAAACACCAATGTCAAAAAAATACTAGTATTTTTTTTATAGCTTTTTGAGCGCTGTTTTTTTTTTAAAATGCAGAAAAAAAAGACGAAGGTTTATTGAATATAATTCTTTTACGAGTATTGATTTTTGTTCATAATGTACATACACTCAATATTATCACTAGGATAGCAGGCCTAGGCTATCATCTATCACTAGAATAGGCTAATACAAAAATTCAAAATAATAGGCTAATACAGAGAATGAGAAATTTTTTATCTGTCAGAGAAAATAGATTTTAGTTTAGAACGTATTTTTACATTAAAATCCATTTTGCATTACAAACTATACTGAAGCACAAATGCTATTTATAAAGTAACAGGTTTGTTAAACACATCGGTTAAGTTTTAGTTTTTTTAGGTTAGGCCAACCATACAGTTGTGGATGACATTCACAGCGCACACACAACAATACGACAGAGCGGGCGCAGGTCGTTACAGCTGGCGCAGGATATCAGTCTCACCTGTGGTCCGGGCTAATATATCAGTCTCAACTTGTGGTCGAGCTTTTCACGAAGGCCGACATCATCCAGAGAACTGACCAGAGATGCCACACTGATGATGCGGACCTGATGCAACATGCTGGATGCTGGATAACTGCCAACTGTTCCTGTCAACTCGGACACTGACTGGATTGATGAAGAGGGATGAAAGAATTGGATGATTTGAACTGAAAAAGAACTGAAGTTATGACTGTTTATTTATTGTGTTGTATTGATGAATTGTTGTGATTGTATTAACGACGTATTTTTTTTGATGTTTATTTTTTTTTTAGTGACACAATGAAAAAAAAAAGTTCAACTAACTAGTATTTCCGGTGCTGACTAGCAGGAGCACTAGCATTTAGTCGGCTAGTCGATTAATCGTGCACATCCCTAATCATTTGTGTCGTTTTTGCTTTGTACTCCAGCACATTGGGGGGTATTTACATCCATATTTGGTGACCCGTGTAGGAATTACAGCCCTTTTTATCCATAGTCAAAAGTAATTGTCAATGTGTTGTTTCTTGGCCAGCTGTGTGTCTTTGCAAAGGTTATTGCAAAAGAAAGCTTCTCGAAAGGTCTAGAGTTGATGGTGGTGTAGAATTAGAATTTGGAGTCTGATGTTGTTGTCCCTCAACATGAGGACCAAATAAGTGTGAATGGCAGTCAAGCAAAAATCTAAATGAATCAATCAGAGACAGCCAAAACATTGGATGTGTCAAAATCAACAGATACATTTTGGGAAGCATGTCAGTACAACAGGGCAAGGAGCCCTCCACCCCCCAAAAGAACTAAGAATAGAAAGACACTGAAGGACTCCAGTGCACCTGATGCTGGGGGTGAGATGGGAAGTATTTAGAAGGCAAGCACTGGAGGGGTGGTAGTGTAATATAATGGCTGGGAAGACCAGTCCTGAACATCCATCTATGTGAATAAGTGCTGCTGGCCATTTGGACTTTCTGTGAGATTTCTTATGTAAAACTATGACATTTTCCATTGCTGATGAATAAACCAATGACAGTTTTAATATTCGGAGCAATACCACACATAATCCAGTTGAAAAGAGCTTTCATTTTAAAGTTAGGAGACCAGCCAAAACACACAGCAATACTGAGAAGGACTTAATGCCACATGCATTATCCATGATAGAATGCACAGCAGTTAGGATGAGTTGTTTTCAGAAGGTAATGATCTATCCGGTACTTTCTATCTGTGCGATAGGATCGGGTTTTACAAAAGGCTTTAATAAAAAGTATAAAATGCTTAACTGGACCATCTGCATCAACTGATATGTGGTAAGCATTCAGGTACACCATGCAGTTGTGGCTATGGTCACATACTCTATTGTCAAATTCTGAGCTCATCATAATTTTTCCACTTCCTGAATTTTGGAGCTAAATCAGTATTGCAACAGAATGCATTGGAAAAAATAACATCCAGCAAATCATCTTCAAATGAACTGAAAGTGACTGGAGAAAGGTCCACGAACTCCTGTAACCAGCACACTTTAGCAACAGCTCCTGCTGAGTTTTTGAATTCATCAGAGTTTTCATATATTTAATTCTCCAATCTTGTGTATCAACTAACTAGGAGGGTGGGAGTTCTCTGCAGAAACAATTTTGAACAGTTACCTTTACAGATTTGGTGCACAATGCACAAATCTATAAGCATTTTTTCCGATTGCCATTATCAATCCATGGTCAATTGGGAATTGTTGATACAATTTACAGCAGATACCTGCCAAAGTCAATGAAATAACTGACTCAGTCATCTTTAACCCTCATATTATTTTCGGGGTCAATTTGACCCAATTTAGTGTTTGATATCTCTTAAAACCTTGTTTTCTCTTAAAACCTATATGACTTTTCCTAATTTGGTGGGATTAAATAGTAAACACGCAATACACATAATGCTATGTTTTCAAAATGTACCAAGGTGTGTGGAGTCATTTATGAGATGGCTACATAAAATGTAAAAAAATATACAACCTATTTTATTTTTTATCTCAGATTTCTTACGGGATTCTGGTGGAACTTTTCCATACAGGTTTTAAAGTTCACAAACTTTCACTTACCTCAGGCTCTAAAATGAGATGTTTCATCACAGATTAGATTTATATTTTGGGATAAAAGGCTAGTCAATTGGGAGACATGCAAGAGGTGACACAGAAAGTTTAAAAACTTTTCTATTACAATAGTGTTGTGTCAGTTTAAACTTTTGGGGTCAATTTGACCCCAAAGATAAAAGACATCATGAAATTTCAAGATGGTAAATGGTAAATGGACTGCACTTATATAGCGCCTTTATCCAAAGCGCTTTACAATGGCTCTCACTCACCCGTTCACACACACATTCACACACCAACGGCGGCTGGCACACGGCACGCAAGTTGCTAGCTGCTCATTGGGGGCAATGGGGTCAGTTGTCTGTCCAAGGGAACTTTCGACTGAGGAGGAGAGGAGCCGGGGGATCCAACCGCCAACCCCCTGACGACCCGCTCGACCTCCTCCTACCTCCTCACCCAAGATAATATGAGGGTTAAAATATCATCAATGTCTGGGTTTAAGGAAGGCCCTTTGGCTTCTTTAAATGTTTTAAATATTAATTGAATCCATGCCATTGTGTACAGATGAAACTGTTGGAAATATTTAAGTGGCTAGATACGAGAAAGGAAATACAGTTTAAGTCCATCATTTGCCTGCCATTGGCATCAGTGTGCACCTCTTGTGTCTGGGATTCTCACTGCAAATATCAGAAGGAGCAACAGCACTGGGTGCGTGTGTATGTAGAAGGTGGTGGGGGGGGAGGGCGGTTGAATATAGGGATCGAGGGGGAGGACAGGTCGATCAAAGAGCGTCGGGGAGGCGGGGAGGAGAACTGAAATCACATTAAGCCAGTCCGGCTCTTCACCGCGCTGCGGAGGATTCATCGACACTAATACTGTTAAGAAGGAGGCAGTAGCCTGCTTGCAGTGCTTTTGATTTAAAAAAAATAACACATACCGAGTCATTTTGGGCTCTGGCTTCAGGTTGATCTCGACCACCAAGGTAATGTAAGCCTTGACTCTGCATTACCCTTATAAGTGTATTGAATTTCATTCACTCATGTGCTGGCTGAGCTGTCAGCTTTGTACTCAATATCAGTAGTCTCCTCCATTCCGGTGCTTGTACTTATCCCTTTGCATTTTTGCATTTGGTGTTGTTTGCCGTAATGGCCCTGCAAGTTTTCCCTTGTACCTCATATATCAACAGCTCGCGTACTAGTTCCATCCTAAACTGTACGCGACATCATGTTTACACATTGATGCTATTTACCCGGTTTTTTTCCCGTGGTTTCCCTGAGAATGTTATGTTTCAGGAGCACTTTTTACCAAGCAGACAAATTTCCTCCTGTATTGAAGAGGAGGATGTGCAGCCCTTCAGAGGTTTTTTCATGCACTGCCAGAGGCAGTGAACAGGAATTGGCCTTTGGTGTAAATCCAGGGTTACCTCTCTGAGCTGCTAACTGCTAATGAATCACACAGTGTCTGGGAGCTCAAGCAAAAAAAAAAAAAAAAAAATGTAATAGCATCTGAACAGTTCAACACCCTTTAAACACCATGAGATTTCTATCACCATTACATTCATGAAACTAGGTATTATGCTCAGTGGTATTTCTAGATTAAACCTCATTGTCTGTAATTTTTTTCCTCTCCCTAATAATTTTGGTGATATTATGGAAGTGGTTTTCATTTCTTTTCTTCTTGAAATTACATTCACATTTTTGTTCTTGGAGTTAGATTAAAGTATACCTCATCTTGCACCTACTCATTTATATCTATTCACTGTGTGCTGAATGATATTCCACTGGTTAAAAGACCCTCTTTTTCATCATGCATCCCTATGCTTTTATATCTATGTACAGTGTCATTCAGTCACAGCCAAGGAGAAGATGTTTTGGTTTTAATTAGCTAGATTCATTGCACAAAGGAACATGTGCTATTTCACAGGACTTGGGCCCTGAACACAATAAAAGGTCCATGGAAGTAAGATAATTCTAGCGCAAAACGTCATTACAACATTGCAGCGAGCTTGCGGGGAATGAAGACATTTTAGCAATGTACAGTGTTACTTTTTAAACTCTCCAAATCACAATTTCCAGCCATGTTGTAAATAGGTATAGATCATACATACATTTCCTTACACCCAAGCAAAAGGCGATAGCACTAGGGTAAAGTTGGCAGGGGTCATAGCAGCCAGGTTGAGCAGTCTAGACATTTCAGTGATTGCATAGAGTATGAGAGAATGGTACTTGATTGCTAGCACTGTCGCCTCACAGCAAGTCGGTCCTAGGGTGTAAATCAGAGGCCTTTCTGTGTGGAGCATGTTCGCCCACGTGGGTTTCCACTCCGTGTTCAGTCCAAAGACATGCAAGTTAGACGAACTGGAGAGCCGTCCAAGGAATATTCTTGTCTCTCACCCGATGCATGCTGGAATACGCTCCAACACCCCCCCCCCCCCTTCCCCACGACCCTGACCAGAAATAAGCGTGCTAGATAATGGATGGATGGATATGTCAGTGAAACATGTTGTGGATGAACATCTATTGTGAGTGCCATTTAGATTTTTGACAAAATGCTTTGCTATCACATTTTTTGTCAGCAGTTTCAGCGGATGTGAAACTATGGTAACATCTGTCAAAGCACTGAGAAATGAAAGCAGACCCTGACTACTGTATTTTAATGACAAACCGAGCAGGCCCTTGGATTTACCTTAGCTAACTGGAATGCCAATCACCAATTGTGACGGACGTCATCTGGATATGGTTAGCATGTCACAGAAAGCCGTGTATAAATGCCTAGTTTTTCCAGAATATATTAAATTTGCCTGGAAGTGAGGGTTCATGAATATTTTGTGATAAGACTGATGGCAATATGACATTCCAGATTCATAGCTCATTCTTCAGCCTGCTTTCAGAAGAACAACAGGAGGCTGACAGTCTTAAACATGCTATTTTACAAATCTTATCATAGTACCACTTAAACTAAGATTTTTAAAACATTACTTTCAGAATTGCTGTTGTTTTCAATTCTGCATTATTATTGAAAACAGGTGACAGGGAGATGTACTTTGTGAATAGTTTTAAATGAGCCTCGCAATTTAAAAGGGCTGGGAATGAAATAAATGGTCTGACATTTTCGGTGTAAAATGATTAAAATAACTTTCTTTACTTGTACAAAAATACTAACGTTTAATTTTACAATACCGGCGTCCTACGTGGGGCTGAACATGTACAATCCCGCCCTCATTTGGAATGTCCAATTGGCTACATTGCAACCACAGCCGCATTCATGCATGATCCCTCGCTGCTGGCAATTCGGGAGAGCTGTGACACCCGCGGGTCTCCTCTGAAACAAGTCGTGTTATCAATCTGCTTCTTTTCAGACCACAGCTAAGCTCGCATAGCGAGGAGTCAGACAGAGACCTTTCGTATGCGGCTTTGGCATACAATCCACGGGCACCGGTCGTCCAGCGGGGGTCCTTAGAGAGCGATGAAACAAGGACCCCTCAGCGACTGACTAACCCTCCCATGCCCTAGGCCAGTGTTTCTCAACCGCGGTCCTGGAGGGCTGCAGGTTATGCTGGATTTTGTTTTTGCCTTCATATCGGAAACCAATTCAGACCCAAGAAACCAGGTGTGGTGGTGCAGTGGGCTAAGGCCCAGACTTTGTCTGTGCGGTTGCGCCCTGAGGACCTGGGGTTCGATCCCCGGTCCTGCCAGGTCCGAGCATGGCCGGTGTAATTTCCGGTGTAATTCATGGCCGGTGTGGGAGCGGCAATTGGCGGCTGCTCCCGGGTGGGGAGACGGGCTCGAAGAGAATCGCTGCACACATATCCCTTGGACGGCTCTCCCTGGGCAAGTTGGAATCACGGTCAGGCGCTCGAGGAGTCGCGCCCTGTAGAGAACGTGACGCCCTCCTTCCTACTACCGGCTGACAGGGTTGTGTAGCGGTGATTCTCTAGCGGTTGCTACACAGGGGAAATTGAATTAGAATATGGGGTTCAATTGGCTACCAAATTGGGAGAAAATTAAAAAAAACAAATAAATACAAAAAAACTATGAAAACCAGCATACCCTGTGGCCTTCCAAGACCAGGATTGAGAAACACTGCCGTAGGTGGAGCAAACTCCCATTGCGCGTGGCCCTATGGATCTACTGGCCACTGTCAGCACTGGTTGTGCGAGTGTGGACGGGTGCAGCAATGGTGCGGCCCGGATTTGATCTGAGACTGTGGGGTTTAACTGAATGAGCCACCCAGCAGGCCCATAATAACATATTTTGACTATGGGCTGGCTCTTGATAGGTGGGTAGGATTGTTTACCCTCTCATGACTGGATGGGTTCTCAAAGTCTTCATAGCTATGCAGCCATAGATTACTCCTGGCAGGGGTACTTGTCCAAACCCGCCCCCCCTGCTCCTGCTGCTCTATTACACTTTCCCTAACTGTTCTCTCTCTCTTTTTTTTCTACATTCTGCCGGCGGGGTTCGAGAGTTGCTGTCTGGCTTCCTGTCCGTTGCCGCTTGGCCCTCCCTCCTCACCACCGCTGCCAGCTGCTCTCACCGCCATCGGCACCCGGTTCCCCACCATCATTGCCGCCACATTTGGACTGTCATCTAGCTGCTGCAAATTATATTATCATGGACATTGGCTGTTTTGACCATGCTGGTCATTAAGATCTAGACCCTGCGCTGACCAGAGGAGGATGGGTTCCCCCCTTGAGTCTGGTTCCTCCCAAGGTTTCTTCCTAGTTATCACCAGATAATTTTTCCTCGCCACTGTTGCCTCTGGCTTGCTCTTGTGGGGGTTTAGGCTGGGTGTTTCTGTGAAGTGCATTGTGACAACTAGTTGTGAAATGCGCTATATAAATAAATATTGATTTGATTTTATTAGTAAGAGCCAGATTTACTAAGATGCATACCTTTAGCATGTGCAAAGCCTTTTAGCACACGCAAAACCAATAACATGACTAATGATTGGTCAAGGTATTTGTTTTGCACCAATCATTGGTCGTGTTATTAGTTTTACATGCGCAAAAAGGTTTTGCACATGCGAAAGGTCTTAGTAAATCAGGCCCTAAATGTTTTACGTCAAGCACTACAATGCAATAGTGCTCTGAACATTAAGGTAACCTTTACTGATTGTGTCTTTACTGAAACTCAAACTGAAACTCAATGATGACATTTTAACTATCTGTCATCAAATTTCTTCAGAATCAAAGTGAGATAAAACAGGACAGGTAATAGCTACCAGTATATTATTTAGTACTTTTTAAACATTCACTCTGCAGTAGGTTTTTAAAAATATTTTTTGAACAGAGCAACACAGGCAACAGAAACAAATCAAATGCATACATTTTATATATGTCATATATGCAAAAATGTATATTTAGCACAATAAATAAGCATGTACAGCACAAGAAGGGAATTAAACGTTTAATTTATGACCAGAAGATCTCCACAAATTTTGTTCATTTTATCAGCTACTTTGTACTTGCACTTTTAAGTTCACCGTAATATGATGCATCTTTCCCTAACGGTGCTGTTTTGTAGCTGTTTATGCTCTTCTCACCCACACTTCCTAATGGAATTACATCACACATCACACACACAAGGTTCAGCTGGCATTCAGCAATACAAACCCATCAACTCTCTGTAATGCACACAAAATTTGTACAACGTAACATTATATCTGTGACTACATTTTAAATAACTGCATTCGGGTACACACAAACACACACACTCACTAGACAATCGCAACACATACATACACAAAACAAAATACACAAGGAGCTACTACCTGAATGCATTCACACACAAGCACACACACACACACACACACAAGCATACATGCACACACACACACACACATACGCACACATAAATACCAACCAGACCATCACAGCACACATACACAGAAGACAATTAAAGCTGACAGCACATCATCGGACTGTATTAGAAAACTGGATTACCTAGATAAATACCCAGAAGACCCAGATTTGAATCCAACCCACTGCCAATCCCTACCAATCCACATCGAACAGATATTGCCCGACATCTCTGTCATTGGCATTAGTGAAACACAATTCCCATTCCTTTGAATAGGAAGTCTGCTTCGGCTGGGGCGAGATGACGTTCGCGTGTATAAACAGCCGGTGTAACTCCCTCTCTGCGCGGGCACGGCGGGTCTGAAGCACGCCGCGGCGCCCTATCCGCGCGGGCAGTGAACGGTAGGCCATCTGAAAGGGCTGAAAATGGCCCTCGTCTGAGCCGTTTTCGACAGACTCGGCGCAAAGCTCAGGCTGCTTTACGGAGAATTATAATCGTTTATCAATGAATACCAGGGGATCTGCAACAGGCAGGGAGGCGAAGGCAGCAAGAGAATCTCACCATGACAACGATCACATATGAGGTAAGAAAACCTGCTTATATCTATAATAAACTCTACTATTTGACAGAATTATCATTGTTATAGAACAACATGTATGTAGAGGGCATAAACTATTTCATGATATGTGAAATAAATCAAATTAAAGCCCAAGGTGAAAGCAGAGGGGGGAAAAGGGGGGGGGGGGGGGGTGGGGGTATAATGAGCATAATCAAATAAAATGTAAACTATTGAAACATGGTGGTTCAAATAAGCTGATAAAAAAAAAACACTACTAGGCAAACCCACCTGCATTCATAATCAGGTGCACTGCCGGACAGAATTAAATATTGTTTTATTGTATCATTTTATACAACTGCACAGATCATTAATTATTATGTCAAACAGTTTGCACATTGTGTGTTTACATTTTCAAAAAAAAAAACATGAAGGCAGCGAGATATATATACGTATATGCAGTATTTATATAGATTTTTTCCCCAGTAATTGCTGTGACATTTCGGTTTTAACTTCAAGATAGATTGCTAAGAAAGTAATATAATTGCCTGCTCGTAAAGAAAAGCAAGCAAAATCATTGCAGCTGTTAGCCAGCATGTGGTGGAGGAAGAGGACGGGATCTTCGTTTCCTCAAAGTAAAGCAGGTTTGAAGCCTGGGGGGAAATAAAAGCACTGATGGTCTATCAGGTATTATGATTCGGGAGATTAAAATGTTCTTTTCACAATGTGAACCACTGCAGATGTATGAGTAGGACCGTGCCTCCATGCTAGACACAAGAAAGAAGGCTTTTTTTTTACTATGGAATTTAAACAGGAAATAGACTCTTGAGTTGCCCGGGTTCTGTGGCAACCTAGTATAGTGTCTGGTTTTAACATATTGTTGTTCCTCAGTTTTCCATAGAAATGCTTCATTTCAGGTATACCTGAGACCATGGGGGTAGGTCATGGATTTTTTTTTTGTTACCCAAGGTGCAATATAAAGAGGCAAAGGCTTGGCGAGGCAGGGGAATTTTATATTTGTCTAATTATACGCAAAAAAAATTATAATAAAATATATATATAAAGCCTACCGTACTATCCATCAAACTGAGTTTTCATAGGTTTGACTCACCCCTGGGTTAATAGGTTCATACATTGTGGCCCGCCCAAAAAATAAATAAATACAAAATTAAAAATTCAATCCTATTTTAGAGTTTACCGGCGCAATTCTTATTACGCTGGTAGCCACTAGCCTAATCACATCGTCTTCCCCCCCCCCCCCTGTCAGAGTGCTGTCTGAAGCAGGTGGGAGAGAAAAATGTGTTTCATTATCAACGAGAGTTAAGCGGGCACAATTGGAAGCCTCTGTGAAGAGAAGGCTTGAAGAGGATTTGAAATTCGTGGACTAACAGACAGGGTCTGATTGGGGAATTAATCCCCCAAGGCCTCGCCTGCAAAGTAATCAGATGTGATTTTGGCTAGTTAACTCCCTTTGCAGTCCTCAAGATAACACCACATCCATTCATTATAACCACCGCACAGTTTTTATTAGCGCTTTTTTGCTCGACAGTACGAACATATTTCTCGACACCGAAACGCTCTTGGTGTAATTAATTTGCCACCGCAGTAAATGTCAGAGTTGCAAAGGTAAGACTCTCATTTGCTTGCACTCTACGTTCTTAATGTTCGTTCCTAGCTCCGTGTAACCCTCTTGCAGTGCTCCGCAAAATATTCTCCAGGTCGCATTTGTTTGAAGATTGGGGGCAAAGGAAGAAAGACAGAAATAGTCACACTTTTGAGGGGCCCGAAAGCAAAGGATGGGGAAGGAGATGAATATTTGCTATTAGAACTGGGGAGTCCACCAGGAAGTCTTTGCCTTTAAACTGAATTGCAAATTATAAAGCTATATTTCGCTTTTATGTAATGATTTCTTACGTTATCGCACTGCTGTTTTTGAAGATGAAAGGGAATATATTCCCTGGAAACATGTAAAATGCACGAAAAAAGGCTCAAAGGAAAATAAATCATCTTTTTTCCATTTGAACTCATCTCATGCAACAGAAATTCAAGAGCGGTTTGAGGAAACTTTTTTATGGTTGGTGCCCTAATCCTTGGCATTTCCAAATTCACTCGTGAGCGAGATGCAGCCATGTTTAGATTTTTTTCCTGCAGCCATACACGCTTTTCCACTTGGAGAGGCTCACCCATTTCCGTTAGAAATGTGTCTACATCTTTCCCTTAACAGTAACATGCTGGATATGCCACTGACAAAATCTAGTACACAAGTAGCCATCAAACCAACAAATTCCTCATTGATAACTAGAACCAATTACAGTGCATTCATCTCAATGGCATCATATACAACGTTTACTTGTGGGACCAATATGGGTGAGATGGGATCAGCATGTGTGGTACAATCGGCATAATTCACTCGATAACACACAGAGATCGCACTCTACCCTCACGTCACTCTTTAACCCTTTAGGACAGTGGTCCCCAACCCTGTTCCTGGAGATCTACCATCCTATATAGGTTTTCATTCCAACCCTTACAAAGCACACCTCATTCAGAAGCTAGAGATCCCACTGAGCTGCTAATTAGTAGGATCAGGTGTGCCAAATGACAAGACCACACACACACACACACACACACACACTCACGCACACACACACACACACACACACACACACACACACACACACACACACACACACACACACATGTGACAGAAGATGGTATCCACCTGGTTACTTCATTAGCACAGTGCATTATTAAATCTATACAAGGGAACTGACAAGAACTAAAATAGTTGTAACCGGTGTAGGAACACGCTCCAACTTTGAACCAGCATGACTCTTTCATGCACTGAAAATTAAAGTACCATGCAAAACTAGATTTGGTTTGCGTCTCATGCCCATAGTAATTATATATCCACGGGCAAAATACAGTAAGAAAAGGCAATACAAACCCCACAGTCTTATAAATCATTTGATTTGTTAAAGTGTCAGCAAGACGGTAATGGGATTCAAGCAAAGCAAAGTCATTCATATCCCTGTCAGCTTCCCAGTGCTAGTGTTCACTTTTTCTAAATCTGTTTCCTCTGAGAAAGCTGAAAAAATAATCAATTCTTTTTTTTCTACAGATATCCCTCACAGATTTTTTGAAGTTTGTCTGAAAATATTTTTGCCATTTTGAAAACCTTTAACTGGGTTCCTGTTTCCTTATTAATGTTAATCTTTAGTTCAGGACACAAATAAAGCAATGAAAACCTGGAAGCTTCTTCCCATACATCAATAAGCAATTGTTAAAAAATCTACTGTTTTGTAAGAGTGAGTCTACTGCAAACCAAACAACATAGGCCTACAGTAGCTCCTGTACACATTTAAATTAAAGTCGTCTCCTATTTAACACCAAAAATATTGCACAGCACAGATTTAGAAACATGTTTATTTTTTACTACAAATTCTCCACAACTTGGAATCGCCAACTTTGTCCCTGGAGTTATGGCTGTCCCCTCATCCGCATTGCAGGAGCACTGCGACTCAGAATCTTTCACTGCTCCGGTGCACTGGCCTGTGAGCCAGCTTCACGCTCCGCGCGCCACGTAGTACCTCAGGAGAACGCTAGCGCTGATTGGAGGAGACGCATATCATAGAGAGCCTGTGGGTGCCAGGTGTACCAATAGTAGAAACTAGAGTAGCAGTAGCCTGAGAGACCACATGATCCCTGGCCAATTATGTCGCGCTGCTGTGCACTCCTGCTCACAGTCAGCACATCATCAATGTTCAATGATTTGTTGTCATGTCTGCTTAAGCAAAGAACGGTCTGAAGTAATAACGCTTGTGCACATTAGACCTCAAACCACCTCTACCTTATTCTACCGGGGCTTGGCTTTATCTTTGGTCGCACAGTTGCGTTTGTGACAGATTGCGACCTATCCATTACTTTAATTTGTTCATGTCATTTTTTCAATGTCAGATGAAGCTCTTTTAATAATAAATGCGAGCAATTTAATTTGCACCCTCCATTCATCCTTTCTGCCAGATATGTTTAATTATTCGTATGTATCATCATCATATATCATCACTTGCTCATGTCAGATTTATGTCATGATTGTCATAAAAAATGAACATAAAAAGCCGTACTGTTTTTGATAAACTGCACCAGCATTGTACCAGCAATGCATATTGAATGTATTACTAACTTAAATTAACCTTAATTAAATGTTTTGTTAAACTTTTCATGTTAGAGGGTGAGTGTTTTTCACACTAGATTCACTGTCAGAGAAATTAAGAAAAGTCTAGCTAAAGCACTTGTCCTGGTGAACCCTGATTGCGCCCGTGCAGTATATGGAGTCACACAAATTATTCTACAACCCTCCAGAAGTTGGGGATATTCATGAAGGCATGTGACCCAGGACAATACAGGTGGCCATGAATGTACTGTTTTTGGGCCTGTCATGCGTCACTGAAGCCTTTCATCATGAAGGTAAAGAAACTGGAAGGATCACATGACAAGACCATCTGGTTTCAATTGAGAATTTTTACATTACCACGTTGCTAAAGTTCGTAAAGGTCTCCCATGGTGATTACCATCTCTGTCACACCAATGGAACAAATATCCTGATCCTCGGTACTAAATTTCCCATGATGCATCTAAATCAAAAATCCTTTATTCAGAAGATGGGTAATACTTGTGCAGTCTGTAAATTGATAATAAAAACCAGACTGGGTTGTTCTGAAACAATACTATTGGACATCGTTTATTTCAGTTGGACCAGCTCATTATGTTGCAAGCAAAGTGGTAAACCGGCATAAAAAATTTATTCAGTCTAATTAGTACATTTAACATGCAGCACAAGAGTGAACCGTGGGGGCATGCTTTCTGCAGGACCCGGTTGAGAATTCTCTTTTACAAATTACAGCGAACACATTTAGCTAAATAAAAAAAGGAAAAACAGCTATCAACATTTGAAAATGAAAACATTTTCAAAGAAAGAGCATGAATTATGAATACTCAAGTGAGTGACTGACTTAAAACTCCAGCCACATTCTGAAAGGGCATAGTAGCCACCTCAATCAAGGTTGGGTTTAATTAAAATTTATAAGGGCTAAGTAATACACACAATACATTTATTGGCCACATCTTGTGAGATGAATATTGGTAGAGAATTAATGATATCATACAATGGGCACTGGCCCAAATTAGAAAGAAGAGTCAATATAAACATCATTATAAATATATGGTGAAAATGAATTATGCATTTTCATATCTTCTGTCTGCAGAGCTACAGTTCCCTATTCTAGAGGAATTGCAAAGAATAAACCTATCGACAAAATCCAAATCTGACTGAAGAGGGTGACGTGGGCACAAAAGATTAGAGGACATAATAAGAAAACTGTGCAATCCTTTCAGTACAAGATACTGAAAGTGGCCGTTTCCTGCATGGTGCTAGCCTGCTCATTAAGAGCAATTTGGGGTTCAGTGTCTTGCCCAAGGACACTTCGACATGTGGACAGGAGGAGCCGGGGATCCTGCGATCAGCGGACAGCCCGCTCTACCTCCTGATAGTTTTCTGCAAACTTGCAGCTAATATGTAGCACATTTGCCACAAACTAAATAGTTTTCCACAAACTGTGTGATGGATTTAGTAGCGGTGAATCACACGCATAGGTGGGGGGGGATCAGACAAGTCACCCACACAAGTGAGGACCAATAAGAGGGAAATAACATGAACAGAATAAAATAAAAACAGGAACTAATTCCTGACAGCTAAACAGCCAAACTAAATCTACCCACGAAAATAGGGTGAACTCAAATAGAACGAGTGAAACACGAATCTAAATCTCCCGAACTCAATACTAGAGCCAATAATAGAAGACTAGAAAAAACAAAAAAAACACCTTCAGAACGTAACTCTACAACGTCCGATGGAAGGTGAAACAAAATAAACCACCAAAAAAAAAAACACTGTCTCGTAGAGAACAGCACAGAAACAAATAGTGCAGAACGCTAACAGGAGGAACATAATCGTATACCTGAATACAGCTATAAGCAAGTCCCTCGTGAACATAAGCAAGTTAATATCACAAGGTCGCTTAAACCTGACTATACCTGGCTCAATGTATAAATGAATGCCAAAGAAGCACCGGGGAAGCGGAAGTGAGGAACTTAAATACTCCGCAGGTAGAAGCACAGGTGAACTGAATAACGAGCACGGGGGAAGCAAAACCCCAGACCGGAACATGTAAAAAATCAGATCGGGAAAACAGAACGAGAATTGCATCGGAAAAAGAAACAATAACCCATGAACCATGAGAAAATGTTGCCAGAGGTTTGCCAGACTTTGCCAGTAGTGGTGAAATTCTGGTGAACTTCTTGCAACAATGGCAGTAATTTGCATGTGAAAATATGAAAGGGTTGACGCAAATGCCAGAAGGACTATATTTTTGTTAGGGTTAGGACCTGAAAATTATTTCTGACCCCATTTGCATCACATAACAGATCAGAGAAGATGCGATGATGTACAATACTTCACTCTCACCTGCCAAATTGAAAAGTAATCTTAGAGCAAATGCAGATTTAGTAGTTGATGGTGGCACAGTTAAACAGTTGCCAATATGCATTTTTAAACAAAACATATTTGATTTCATTGAAGGCATATGCACTACACATTAATTAAAATTGTATTTTCCTGTTAAGAAATATCCATTTAACATAATTTGTTTTCTGTATAAAACTTTTATGACAGACTAATAAGCAAATTTAGTCACTAATTGCTTGTTAATTTGGGTTCACCATTAATTTTGGTTCATCTTCTACAAATGAATCATAATAGTCATGATATGCCCAATTTACTGTAAAATATGAATGTTATTTCTATAGCCATCATCAAAATTCTTCACTGGATAAACCACCCGCTATTTTCTTGACCGATATCCATTCATGTAGGTATAATTACCCAAAAATAGCCATAAGTCCTGCCATGCAGTCAGAATGCATATAATTACTTTGTGATAGCAAGGAAAGTACACAGGTCTGCATTTGCTCATTCATGTGAAAGGAACGGAACAGCTAAGCAGTTTTGTATTGTGAGCGTGTAGAAAATGACCTTTAACGATGTGGTATTGTTGACAGCAGGGTTACAAAGCTGACTATTAGCATTAAGGTCACACTGGGAATGTTCATTTAATTTCTGAGGTGATCTGCCATTCATTTTGCAGTTTGGCAGTGGCAGAATAATATAATGCATTCCAACTAAAGCACAAACATTTCCCATCGCATGATACTAATGGGGTTATGTCCTCCTTTAGTTACAAGATTTGACGTTAAATGCTAGTATCAGTGAAACTGATGTACCGTTCTTTGGAATTCATATATTTCATCATTATTAAACAACTGGATTGAGCAATTTTCTATTCAGCAGATGAGGTACCACAGATAAACTGTCAACATCATCCATTTTGTTCTAAATAACTTGCAGTGCTACATAATAATAATAATAGTAATAATAATAATAGTTTTCAACTGCTGTAAATATAAAGTAAGCTTAGTTCCCTCCCTCACACTCTCCTCTCTGTGAATATTAAGAATATTCTTTACGAAAGCTCTTCATTTCACACTACCTTCAAATATAACTCACAAATAACAAAATATAAGGTTCCTAGGTGCATCACCCATCATAATAATCTCTACCCTCTGATACATCAGCACTTTTATATTGCGCTGTGCACTGTAGACACAAGGGGCCTCATTCATACAGTTATGTATGAAACAAGCGTACAGTCATGTATGAAACAAGTTTTTTTTAACGCAAATTTACGTGTTCATCAAACCGTGTGGGAAAGGCAGATTTTTTCGCATTGACCTACGAAGCCCGTCCACGTTATTTTGTGATTAGCATAAATCCACACCCATGAATTGCCTTATATGGAGGCTGTCACTTCCATTTAAAGGTTCATACCTCGTCAAAATGACCCAGAAAAAACAAAAGAAATAATTATTCCGACACTAAACGTAAAATAAATTAAACGTTATTCATTTTGTAATTTTGTTGGGGTTCTGTGCATGTGAGTTGTGGTTTGAAATAGAGTAATCATAGGCTACCTTATTTTATAATCTCTCTGGAGCGTTCTAATTGCGATCACATTGATGCGCGTGTCCCACTGAGCAAAAGCCAGAATCGAGCTCAGGTTTTACCGGGATATTATAATATAGCCTGGCTACATTCTAACCGGTTAAAAAACTTTCACTTTTAAATCAAGTTTATCCGGTTTTTCACCTGAACGCGAGACGTTTCACCGACTTTTCAGCAAAAACGTTCACTGGGGTGTGCAGTCTATGGCACCGATAACATTGGACAGGTTGGCAATTTTATAAAAACCCAGCTTTACCTCCACCTGGCTTTGCATCTTGTAGGGGAACTGGATGTACACTGCAGCATTAGCTGGATTAAGCTGGTGACTATTGCAACCCTGGCTACAGACATGTAAGCCACTTTAAAGCAAATTTTATTAATTGGTTAAATGTGTGTTTTAATTAGCATAGCCTATGTAAGGTTATGTAGAATTTGAATTTTTTGCAATTTAGAAAAAATAGTAGGCTACTGGGAGCATTCATTAGCCTACGTTATGAGTCTAATTAAATGGACCGCACTTATATAGTGCCTTTTTCCAAAGCGCTTTACAATGGCCTCTCACTCACCCGTTCACACGCACATTCACACACCAATGGCGGCAGCTGCCATGCATGGTGCTAGCCTGCTCATTAAGAGCAATTTGGGGTTCAGTGTCTTGCCCAAGGACACTTCGACATGTGGACAGGAGGAGCCGGGGATCCTGCGATCAGCGGACAGCCCGCTCTACCTCCTGAGCCACAGCCGCCCCAGCTTCTAAGCCTATATTGATTAATAGGTGTGTTCTAAAGGGTTTTCTTTTTACAATTTTAATTTATTCCGTTTTCAATGTGTATTTCAAAGGCCATATTTAGTCTTGTGAATTTAACAGAAAATAAAAATAACTTCATATTTTAATTGTCACTCAGAAGCTACATTTACCGGCATTCTGAATTTACGAACGCGGTACGTGTGGCCCTGAGCATGCCAAAATATGGCCAAATGTTCTAATACGAACGATTTACGTACAAATTCGTTCTGCTCACGTTTCATGAATGAGGCGCAAGGTTTGCAAACAGGTCCTTTTAGCAACCAAACATCCAGCCATTTCAGGAAAGAGGCCAGCTGCAATTATTTGCTTGGGTGGCTTGGCAGTCTTCTTCAGCATCGTCTCTTTGTAATTATAGAATAATGACATGAGCTATGCTTTTGGAGTCTGTTCTAAATTAAATTAGGTCTCCGTGTGTGTGATGTGCATACACTCAGAGCGCTATATGCAACATCTGTGGCTTTCCTTGGGAAATGAAGGGTATGTTATGTGGCCGTTCTGGGGATACGGTGGGTAATGCAGAATTACTTCTTGTAAGATTGTGCCAACAGGGTTGCAGATGAGGGATCTTAATTACCTTCACTGATACAGTGAGTTGTTTCAGTCTGATGAGGGGATACCATGCAAAGGTTTGAAAAGCGCCACATTATGAACGACAATTTCTATTGTAGATTTAAAATGTACGCATGTATTTCAGTTATACGTCTTCAGGAATGGTGAACATTCAATGTGTGTGTGTGTGTGTGTGTGGAGGGCTTGCGTGCATTTTAGAGCACCTGCCCGATCGTTTCTGTGCTCTTACTTGGTGGAAGATTGTGATTCTGTATCAAGGGGAAAGTTTTGGACATTGCAAATTGGGGGAAAAAAATATAGTGGTGAAAAGTTGTTGTTAAAAATATTCAGCAAAGTGTCACGGGTCAGTTGTCTCAGTGAAATGTGACAGGTCGGGTAATACAGTGTAGGTGTGTGTGTATCGGACAGGTATTGGCTCCTACAGTCACAGGGGGAGAAATGAGAAGGTATGGCAGAGCTCTTCCGGGGGACTGTGAAATTGGCAGTCTGATTGAATAATTCACCCATAACCAAACACTGCCCCAGCTCCCTAACTCTACCTTTTTCCAATCAGTGTGTGTGTGCGTGTGTGTGTGTGTGTGTGTGTGTGTGTGTGTGTGTGTGTGTGTGTGTGTGTGGTTCCTCATTTCTTTTAAGCACCTTCTGAGGAGTACAGTTACTGCACGCCTGAACTCCTCTGCCTTTGCCTCCGCCAACAAAAAATGTGTCTATGTGTGTGTGTCTGTGTGTGCTAGATATCATTGCATTGTCACAATTTCTTGCCTTGGCTTACTTCTCTTTGTTGGAGGCTTTGATTCGCTCATGCGCTGACCCGCATATAAATGCCTCCCTGGCACAGAGCACGTGTACACCTTAAAGGTCTGAAAGAAGGAAAACAGCCGAATGTCAGTATAAAATCAAATTAACAGACCTAATTCAACTCCACAGCTTTGTACTCACGTACAATACAGCACAATGCACATTCATATGAGTATCGCTTTAATACTTTTTGAAATAAAAGTGAAAATAAAAGCTTTGAACCCGTGTCAGGCTGATCTACCCTGGGTCGGTGAAGCCTGTCCTTCTCTTTCTACATCACCATTTCATTCCCCACACTTTTTTTCTCTTATTATTATTATTATTATTATTATTATTATTATTAAGTTTATTTGAATAGGGACAGTGCACATTATTCAACAGAAATGAGACAAAGTACCACCACTGTAAATATGCCAGTGTTAGCTGGGTAGCTAGTTTTCAACTGCAGTCCCTGGGCAAGATGTTAAATGTTAAAATCTCTGAACAATTGCATTAATATGATATGTTTACATTGTTTTGAGCATACGATATAAATTAGCTTGGTATTTTATACAACCTTTTTTGCTCTTCATATCAAATTAGCACAATATCAGAGATTGTTCCCATCAAAGAGTTGAATCGGCATGCCAGGTTTCATAAGTCTATACCAAACTGGATGGAGTGAAGTTTGTGCCAATATTACTGACACATGTTTCATGTTTTCAGAACACACAGATGTCTTGTGCAGCTACATGTTTTACACATAGAAAAACTACAAATCCCGTTTTACCAATCTCAAACTACAAAAGTGCAAACAACCCATCTTAAACTGTGGACACAGAAAACGTGTTTTACACATCACAAAACTACAACTACTGTTTTACTAATGTTCTACTAATTACGAACCAGAAATCTCATGCTGTGCTCACACAAAAATACAGATCATTTTGGCACTATTTATCCATGTATGATAGAGAAAAAACCCACACATGTATGCATCACTCAAAATGAAGATACCTACAGCCAATCAGGAGAAGAGTAGCTCACAGGCAACTGGACGGCAGTGGAAGCGAGCTGAAGCACGTCAGGAAAAGTGTGCGTGTGTGTGTGAGTGTGTATACAGTGTGTTTCATAAGTATTCGGACAGTGTTCGTTTTGGCTCTGTAGTCGAGCACATTGCATGTGAAAGGAAACAATGAATATTAATTCATTGGGTTGCAGACTTCAGGCAGTCATCAAATGCAAAGGATTTGCAACCAAGTACTAAATTATATGACATCTTTATCTCACATTATGTTAATTTGTCCCATCACTTTTGCTCCCCTATAATGGGCTGTAGTTCCAACACGAATCACCCAATAGGGATGTAAATTGTTACGTTCGTCTCCACCCTTCCAGTTCACCCTCCCTTTCGTTCTCCTTGTTTTCCCCCTTTCCCCTTTCCCCTCTTGCATTCCACACACTGCTAATTACCGTTCAATCACTCTCGCATACATTCTCACGCTGCACTCACTCATTCAATCATTTACCTCACTATATATTCCCTCTTTGTTTGATGTCTCGTCACCAGTTCTCTCGTCCATCTAGTCTGGTCTGATAATCCCGTGTCTAGTTCACTGTGTTTCTAACCCTGTCCAGTTTTGTCTCCCTGATCCCGCCCGTCTGCTTGTCTGTTCTTACCATTCGCTCACCCAGCTTCCTCTGCCAGTACACCCCGGACTGATCACCACTCTCCAGCCCCTCTCCCGCTCTGCTGCATTCGCCTATCCCCTGCAAGCCTCGGTCCCGCTCCTTACCACTTCCTGTACTACTTTCTTAATAAAGTGCTCCTCAGAGCTTTTACTGAGTCTGTCTCCGAGTCCTGCGTTTGGGTCCACCAGTGAAGGAATCTCAAGTTAAAGCTGACAGTGTGCTCTTTCAGCCTATATTCATTGTTTTATTTCAAATCCAGTGTTCTGGAGTACAGAGTCCAAAAAAATATTGTGTCACTGTCCATATAATATACATACACAGGCGACACACAAAAAAAATCTCTACAGTGAGGGAGTCGGGCTCTGTTATGCTGTGGGGGCATTTTCCAGGCATGGCTTGCCCCCGTAGAAAGAAAGGTCAATGCAAATCAATGCAAAGTTATTCTGAGTGATCACCTTTATTCTATGATGAAACGTTTCTATCCTGATTGGAGTGGTCTCTTCCAGGATGACAATGCCCCCATCCACAGGGCACGAGAGGTCACAAAATGGTTTGATGAGTATGAAAATTATGTTAAATATGCTATGGCCTTCACAGTTACCAGATCTCAACCCAATTGAACACTTATGGAAGATTTTGACGTGTTAGACAGCGCTCTCCACCACCATCATCAAAACACCAAATGAGGGAATATATTTTGGAAGAATGGTGTTCCATCCGTCCAATAGAGTTCCAGAGACTAGAATCCATGCCAATGCTCATTGAAGCTGTTCTGGCGGCTCGTGGTGGCCCAACACCTTACTAAGACACTTTGTTCGTTTTTCCATTAATTTGCCACCCATCTGTAGAGCACCATAATTCATTGGACAGTGACACATTTTTTGTTATTTTGGTTCTTTACTCTAACACTTTGAGTTCGAAAGGATACAATGACAATGAGGTTGAACTGCAGACCGTCAGCTTTAATTTTAGGGTATTTTCATTTATATCGATTGAACCGTTTAGAAATTATAGAACCTTTTGTACATAGTCCCCCCCCCCCCCCCCCCCCCCCCCCCCCCCCCCCCCCCCCCCCCCCCCCCCCCCCAACAACAAAATTGTAATCAAACATTTTTATTTATTTATATTTGGTCGTATATCCTTTGCATGCCATGACTTCCTGATGTCTGTGATCCAACAATATCAAAAGACTCTTGACATCTTATCTTACTACAAACTTTCTGCCTTTGAATGAATCTCTATGGGAATTGGTGGGTTGGACTAGATTTAACTGTAAATTACACTGAACACATGGTTGGCTAAATTGCTCAAGTCATCAAGGGTCTGATGTATCAAAAAAGCCTTAAACCATCACTCTGCTGCTAGATAATGGATGAATAACTTGAACGGTTTCTTCTCCTGTTTGATACCTCAGACCCGTTTGATACCTCAGACCCTTGATGACTTACAGCCATTTCGCCAACCATGTATTCTATATTGTTCCAGCATAATTTACAGCTAAATCTAGTCACACCCCAAAATTCCCATAGAGATCCATTCAAATGCTGAGAGATTATAGTATCGCTTTTAGGAGAACCAAAAAATAACATATCAAGTTTTTTAATATATTTTTGGGTCACAGACATCAGGAAGTCATGGCATGCAAAGGATATGCAAACAAATATAAAAAAGTATTACTTTATTCTACATTATGTTAAACTGTCCAATATTTTTTGATGCCCGAAAATGGAGGGACTATGCACAGTACAAAAGGTTCTATAATTTCTAAACGATTCATCCGATATGGATGAAAATACTCTCAAATTAAAGCAGACAGTGCACTTCAACCTCATTGTCATTGTATCCTTTCAAACTCAAAGTGCTAGAGAACCAAAATAACAACAAATGTGTCACTGTCCAATGAATTATGGTGCTCATACAGTATATATATAAATATGCACTCTGAAACTCAAAAATGATTCATGTAATACACAAACACACATGGACACACACACACACATACACACACACACAATGCATTTATAAACACTCTTGGCCTTCCACTGTAAAAAGCACAAAGTGTTTGTTCGCCTCTGCCTCTACATTACACTATGGATGGTAATCCTTTACCCTGCAGCGGCAATTTATTGCTGGGCACATGGCAGAGTCGCAGAGTTAGCAGAGTGTAAACCCCACTCAGAGAGCTGTCACCCGCCGGGGGGTCCAAGATATAAGGGGGCGTCGTCACCTTAAGGGCTGATGTACGGCACACTCCGCAGAAGTACCCATGCGTTTCATTGCTCGGCGCGGAGTTTTTTCTCTATCTCCGCTTCCCAGAGGACGACCGGCGGGCGGATGCGCTGACGTACACGCGCAGGGTCGAGAGCGTGAAAACTCTCCCTCCTGCAGAGCATTGATTAACCAAGAAGATTGTGTGGCGCGGAAATGCTGAAAAAGGATATTGTCAAATTTTCAATTACGGTCTTCTTTTGTCACGCGAGGGTGTCCCGAGGACAGAGGCGACGCAACAGGACAGGCAAGGCAGGCAATTGCCTGGGGCCCCGAGCATTGAGGGGGCCCCCGAGGGCTAATCACATTAGTCCTACGGCAATGACAATCTAAAAATGTGGGAACCCTCTTGAAATATCCGATGGACAGTGCAGTGTGTAGGCTACTCAGAAACCCCTCTAGACGGGGAGCGTTCAGGGGGCCCCCGAAGGCTGATCACATTAGTCCTACGGCAATGACAATCTAAAAATGTGGGAACCCCCTTGAAACATCCGATGGGCAGTGCAGTGCTTAGACGTACTGTGTAGCCTACTCGGAAACCCCCCTGAGACGGGGCCACCATGTTGTTAGCAGCATGACACGTTTGTTTGCATTAATAGGTGGCCGTTAAAATGAAAAGGATTTACCCCAGAAGAGTTGTTGGGGTTGTTGAAGTTCTAATGCTGGTGTAACAATCGACTGGACTGGTACTTGTGCTCGGGAAGTTCAGTAACAAGCTACTTAGCTAGCTACCTGAATGTCACGTTCGTCTAAGCATTCATTCCTGAGGGTTAAAAACATTCAGGGACTGTTAATGTTAGCTAAGGCGTTTGCTCCATAGGTCTGCTCTGGTGCTACTGCTAGCTGGGTCCACACCATAACGTTAGACTAGACAAATAAGTAAGTTCAAACTTTACGTGCATGCTCCTTGTAGCTAGGCTATTCATCCTTGTACACATGCCACTATCATATTTTGACTAGCCATGGTCTACTGTTGACTCTAATATGTGTAAAACAACTGGACTCCCAACCATTGAAAATTAGTTGATGACCGATATTGATGCTTATAACACAATATCAATGTTGATTCAATACTTCCTTGCTATCTGGGCTTTGTATCATGTAAAAAGTTAAATCATATATTCGTATATGTAACATTATTATGGATATAATTTGGTTGAAAATATGACTGTAAACCCTTTAGTTTGGTAGAAATGTTAGTTAACATTACTGAAACTCGTGGCAGCGGCTCCTCTCACCTGTCCAGTTCCTATAGCCTAACCTAATTTTTAGGTTTATATGAGATCACCTATTAGTTATTCCCCTCAAATGCCTAAACAGAATTTGTGAAGCTTGCCGGTTATTGTTATACATAGTATAGGCTATACATTTTGGAACAGAACCAGTGGCGCCCCCAGAAATTTTTCATAGGGGGGGCCGGGGGGGGGCACTGAAAATCTTGGGGTGGCACACCAAAACCAAAAGCCATAACTGAATTTCAGGAATTCTATTATGTTGTTGTAGTATATCAAAATATATACATTATATACAAAAAATATACATTATTGATTTAAATTAATAGTACCTAATGCAAAACATCAGATAGAACAGGGGTTCTCAAACTTTTTGTTTATGCGGACCACTTTTTATTATCAAGGATTTTCGCGGACCACCTCAAAACTGCAAAAATAAGTACATATATTGTTACGAACCCACGGCTGTAAAGTCTAAGGTGATTGCACATTAATTTCCCTTTATTGCCATCATCGGAATTTGCTTTGCGCAATGCTTACAGGTAGCTCAGAAATATACAAAATATACAGTGCACAACATAAAACAATTTTGGCGGTGTACAGAGACCACGGCACTGCATGTATGGAGGAAATTCGTGGATGTGGAGTTTGTGCGTTGGACTGCTTGGTGACACTGGACATCTCGGGACAGCGGGGGCTATTTTTAATCATGGCTGTATTGCACTTTCATTCACTTGATTGATGTAATGATTCTGTTGGATGTCTTTGTTTGATATGTTTGTTTGTTTGTTGTGGGTCCCACTGTCTATGTCTTTTTTGTTTTGTTGTTTTGGGTATACGTAGGAAGCAAGATTAATTACAGAGTAAACCCCGGAACCCTCCCAAATCTGGAACATGCATGGACTGAAGAAAAAAGAGCTGTTCTGGGTTTTATTGAGTTATCCAGCTAGTACTAACTCAGTAATCCTGCTTCGTAGTATACCACCTTGGTAAGTAAAGTGCTTGTGCAGTTAATATGGGAGCAAAGTGATACGTTACATGTTAAAGTATTAACGGTAGGCTACAGTAGCCTACTTCAGCAATAAAACATTTTAGCTCGATGGATAGAATATAATAACTTTTTTTTCCGATAGGGAACTTCAGTTGTAGACACCATAAAAGGCAAATCAGTTCAACACATAAAGTACATTTACCGTTACTTTCATTATTACTTTCAAATACATTGTTATTTGGTGCTTAATATCGTAACGTTACATTTTCTTTTCGCAAAGAAAACGTAGCACCCCTAGCAATGTAATAATAGTTCAAATGAACACTGTTTTGATGTTCACAATATGCTTGACGTATCGCATTAGGTTAACATTAATGTTTCGCAGGCATAGCAGTCGATCACACAAATGATATAGCTACTAACGTTAGCTAAACCAAGCGATTAATTCACGTTTAACTTTCTAACATTAAGATAATGCACATAAATGTACATTAGGCCAGCTAGTTATGTATATTAACTGGCTAACTTTATAATGTGTTCATAAAACGTAATTTACCATTAATGATCCGAGCCTCTGCTGTAACGATCCGAGCCTGGTTGCTGTCTAAATCCAGCTCACTCCTCACTGCTTTCAACCACCAGTCTCTTCTTTCGGTCGTAAAATTTAGTTCGTTCACGCTGCCTGGTAGTTTAGCTACTATGGTGAGTACTCAGATTATCATGTAAAAGGACATTTTCGCCTTTTCCCAGTTTTATTCGCACATCAGTACGCAGTGCAGAAGTTCGTCATTGTAGGACAGCAATCATAGTAGCGTTAGCATGAAACTCGTTTCATGGAGTAGCAAACACTACTAGTTCAGTGGTAACGTTAAGCGTCTCTGTTAGGGTTGGTCCTCCAAAATGGCGGCGCGTCCCTGTAACCATTGGTAACGACAGTTCTAGTTCTATGTGACAGGCCTCTATTGCAAGATAGCGAGTAAACACATTCACGTTCATTCATTCTTTTTTCTACGGACCACAGTTTGAGAACCGCTGAGATAGAAGCATATTATGCAGACTCGGAAGCATATTATGCATATGCGACTCGCGAGCTGCGAGGGGGGGCCAGTGGGGGGGCCAGCGATTTTATCAGGGTGGCCGTGGCCCCCCCTGGCCCCCCCCCTTGGCGGCGCCACTGAACAGAACCCATACACATCTGCAACGAGTAGCTATAGCCTCTATGGTTTCATGTCCGCAGTTGACTAACGTTACTGCGATAGCCTGGATAATACAGACAGCTAATAGTTTACAGTTAGCTAGCTACATAAGTAACTCAACTGACTCAAAAAGTCAGGATATTTTTATAAAGCTATAAAAGTGCAAGGCTTTTTTTCTAACTATATGGAGAAGCTTATGTGAGAGTAACATTATAACTCTTAGGGAATGCCCCTCCTACATGATTTTCTGCTTATGATGGGTGATCACAAGTGAAAACTGAATCAATGTGTAGCCTACACAGCAAAAACATTTAACACCCTGCCAATGGTGTTTAATGTACAACAGCAGTGTTAGATTTACACAGGAATTTTTGCTGTGTACGTGGACATTTAATTGCAATAAAAAAACAAATTGTTAATTTGAAATCACATTTAATCTACAGGCCACGCCAAAATGAATTCTGCTGGCATTAAGGCAATTTGTTCTCAAACTAGAATGCACATTGCCATTGTCGTTGGGCATTGTTAGCATCACCGATGGACATACATTTTAGTTCATAGATGATTGTATCATACATCAGCCTGACCCTATTGCTGTATATCCAAGCAATTTAAAGAAATATTATTTTCAACAACAATGCCAAATTATTTATTGAATTGAACTCATGGGGAACGACCATTTTGTGGCTGCTTTTTTAAAAAGATTTTTCTGAGGGTGCAAAACCCACCTAGTAGAAACTTAACCCCCGAAACATATATCTCTGATGACACCCCTGCCCTGAAGCCCCACAGAAAGCAGTGTGGAGCGGATTTCTTGGGCGATTACATCGCCTCCATTCCTTTTCAATGAAGACAACACACCACTTACCCATTTGACCACCACAACAAAAGACACCTCCATCAAATAACCAACTTTAGGGTAAGGTAACCCCCATGCATGTTTTTTCCTGGGGCCCCCACAGACACTCGTATCACCTCTGCCTGAGGACGGTTTGAGGGAACCACAGCGGTGCGCGACAATAGAGGCTTTTCACGTTCTCACTCACCAGGTGCAGTTCAGAAGGAAGGTGAGGACTGTGTCATTCACAGCCCAAAGTCTTTTGAAATAAACTGACTGCGCTGTTACAAATTGAAGGCATTTTAGAATGCTGTACAGTAAGAAAAAAATATGATTGCTGTACATCTAAACTTTAAAAAGCAAAATGAAAACAGACATAGGTTAGTACTACACACACATGCATGCACACGCGCGCACACACACACACACACACACACACACACACACACACACACACACACACACACACACACACACACACACACACAAGGAAACAACTGAAGCATGAGCTGAAATGGAAGACTTCAGAGTTTCGACTTCACCCACAAAGCAGAAACGCTTCTATATATCCATGAGCTTCTCTAGTCCCACACTAGTAAACACTGCCTCAGTTGCTTCACAAAGTTCAGACGCACGACCCATAGGCTCCTCACCTTTGGTTTTCTTTTCGAATGCTACTGCAAACCCCCCTGCCCCCACCCCAAACTCCCTTCCACAACTGCCCAGCACCTTTATTGAGATGCCGTACCCCATCTACCAATTTTACATTTTTTTAATTTTGTTTACTGTATTTACTGTTTTTGTAACTGAAATGTTGACTCACTGCACTATATAAAAAAAAACTAAAAAAAACATTTTTCAAATTTTTTTTAAAAATTTGTATTATTATTATGAGTATACGTCCTACAGAGTCCACGCTCAGCCTTTCTGTCATTTCATTTGATGAAATGTAACTTCCATTTTGATTTATTCACCTTTGGCACGTTTCTCTGATTCCATTTGTAGCCCAGTGGTATCTTGGCATCTCTACATGGTCACGATGCTGACAGCAACATAATTCACAAACTACATTAAAAACACATTAGACCAGCGGAAGGAATTAAAGGGCCGCTTATCTGACGGAAAAGGACCGGAATCGAAATGAACCCAACCCTCAGACCCAATGCATCACTCACCCTTACTCACGTCCCCGCCCTCCCCGCTCCCACGCCCTCATTCAGCGAAATGTCTGACTTAGTGACTTTTCAGATGTACTTCAGAGCCTGCCCAATGTGAATGAATATTGAATTTATGACATCTCTAGAGATTGCTGTGGTTCCCTTTCCTAAAACTGATAAATGCTCAACCTTTTCCAACAAAGAAAATGAAAATAACTTAATCACGCAATTTTAGATCCTTCATTTGCGATTATGGGAACAGAAGGGACAATCGACTGACGTGAGTGGAAAGAGGTAGATCACGGTGAGACGGCTTTAACCTTGCGCTAATAATGTGCAACGGCCATCACAATCAGGTATGAAGTTGCTTAAAGAAAGCTGCGTAAGCGTTTGTAATGTGTGTGCATACATTATTTATGTGATGGTAGTTGAAACTGTGTGCAGCGATATTTCCTTTTATTTTTTTGCCTACTAGAGACTTTGTGAGACGAAATGGGACCCTGAGGATGGTGAAGATAGTTATCACCACTGGGTATCTGTCAGGGTGCTGTAGGGACTCAGGCGTAGACAGTACGTCAAAACTAAACCAAAGTTTATCATCGGCAAAAGCCACGAGGGGAAGGCAGAATTGTAGTCAGGAACAGGCTGTAGTCAAAACCAGGTGATCACGGCAAAAGTACCAAAAACACATTCCAAAAGGCAAAGTCAAAAAACAAAATCAAAAAGTCAGGAAAACAGAAATCAGGCACACGAAGAAACTAGCAAAACACAGGTCAGGAAAGGCTTGTAGCAAACCAGGGCAAAGGAGGCAACTGTGACGAACTTGAACTGAACAAAAGACAGAGTGGGGTTTAAATACACAGAACAAGCAAACGAGAAACAGGTGAGTAGCGGGACAGGTGAAAACAACTAGGTCATCAGGTGAGATACAGAAGGTGAGGCAGACACAATGAGGAAGTGAAAACAAAAGCACTTGGACGGGGAGACGGCGAACAAAAACACAAAAGAAACAGAAGACAACCAAAAATAAAACAAAGACACACAAGACAGATTCAAATACTGACAGTATCCCAAAAAATATACTTCCAAAAATGTGATATCTGATTGGATGTTACTATGCTGCCAAGTCACACCTACAGCAACCTAATTGGATGTCACCCCCACCACTTTTATTTGTGCTCAAGATATTGAGTGGAGAATATTGATTAATCAGCAGGTAAGAAGGATTAATATTGGGGGTTTGTTTATTAGATGGTGAGAACATAAAGAAGAAAAATTGACATCAGAGGCTGAGGTGTGTACAAATTCTTATGCTTTACAGGTAAACTTGCGGTATTTGTTATTTTTAGCAAGGTAGCTGGCTCGCTTGTTACATAAAAGCATAGATATGTAACATAAAAGTACTTGTAACATAAAAGGATTTTGTTTCTGGCCAAACTATTCGTGCATTTTCAGTTGAACATTTTCAGCGTGACTTTCCCCTGTTCCATAGAAAATAACTTTCTTTCCATCAGCAGAGGAGGACTGTGAATCTGACTCTGAGGCTTTGAATCTAGAGTGAGAACTAGACAGCACAGACCCTCTCTGTGGCTACTTTCGTCTCCTCTTCCTCTCAGCACTTCTCAACGCTCCGTCTCCGGGCTCCGAAGAAGACTGGCCTCACACTGGGAACTGCCACAAGTGAACATTTGTCCATTAGGCTATGGGCCTACTGCAATAGGCTTCTGACATAAGGTTAGCTTAACTGTTACTTCGAGACTACAGCGAGTGCTGGAAGATGGTTTCACTAGAAAACCGAAACCAAAAAGACTTTGGCAGAGGGAATCGAGAGAAGAAGAATAAGCCAGAATCTCTTTTCGAATTCCGTTGCTTTTGAGGAGTTTCCTCGACAGTGGCATGCAGCTGAAGGACATTGTTCAGCCATTCCGCACTGGATGAAGGAGCAATATCTGGAGACTCCAAGCTGTCTTTGACAATCATCCAGACAGAGTATATCAACACGTATCACTTAGGACCTGAGGTCTTAAAATTACAATTGTGTCCGAACAAAATCTAAAAGGCCTTTTCAATAATTCTTCGATCTATCTCACATGTAATGTAATTAATTATAAATGCATGCCTTTGCAAATTATGTTGTTCTTACTCATATAAGTGCTGCCCCTTTTATTAAAATGAGCTTGAATTAAAGGTAATGGTGGTCTCCTAAATTGCTAATGTCAATCGAATAATGTGTGTTCGGTAATTGGAGAAAACTCTTGATCCCTCCTCTGAGGTAGATACAGTATCTCAGACATATATATTTAGTATATGCACAGTAATAGCCAACACCACTAAGCTTCTCCAATAAAATGACATGGCACAGTGAAAATAATATGAAGGGATACGCTTTCACCGAATCTTCCACCCTCCTTCCATTTATCTATGTAATTATAATTTTTCTTATATGCAACTTTAAGCATTTCCCTGTAAGCCTTCAATTCCCCAGCGCCTTTGGAATTATATATAGCATTTCTGCCTTTGATAATAAGGGCAGTAGCTAATGAGAACGCCGAAGTGTTTTCTGAATTTTAAGTGCAGGGGAATCTTTGCTTTTAAAAAAAAACAAATCATTTGTGTGTTTGGAAGAAAAAAAAGACAATTATCACAAAAAAAAACTGCCGCAGTCGAAAAGACAGATGCATACTGTCAGATACAAATTTATGATTATAATCTTTAAATTTTATGATATTAAAGCAAGAGAAAGCAACACAATTCTTCGGAACAGAACTGCAGAGAACAAGTCACACACACACACACACACACACACAGATGTACACACACGTACACACACACACATTATCAAACACATTCTCAGCTCTATCAGTTAGTTGATCAAAAATGAAGTTTATACATCAACACCCAGGCGTAGGATAAAGAACTCCCTCTTCTCTCCCAAGTCTCAGAGTTAGTGCTGTCAACACAACTTTTTTTTTTTTTTTTAAATCAGGAAATGGATTTGCCTCCTTTGAGAAAGCCACAATATAATCCATAAATCCCTCAGCGACTCATAATTCTCAGTGTGAGGGCTCATTCTGTGAGCCCGCTGAGTACCGTGAGCATTTAATATTTACGCTCCCAAATTAAAATTGCAAATTGACTTACTGGAATGAGTTTCCATAAATTAAAGAAACTGCTTGTTTCTGGTACAGATGGATCAGAGAGGACGGGGGTTTCTCTGCGCGTCTCGCGTCGATATAAAAATCGCGATATCGTCCCGTAATAAAAGGTCACTGCACCCTTTGCTGTATGGTTTCCATGCATTAAGCGAAAACATCGCCTGTGTCCGCCTGGGTGCTCCCGGCGAAAGCTTGGTGCAGTGAAGCGGGCCTCGGTTTGGAATCGATCCCTAATGGTGCTCGTGCACAAGTGCTGACTGTTGGCGGGAGTCTTTTAGGTGTGTGTGGCGGGGGGGAGGTGGGGGGTGGATAATTGCCCATAGCGTCACCCAGGGACAGAGGGTTTCATTTGGCAAGATATGCTCTGGCTCACCGCACAGTAGTGACTCATCTGATTGATCCTGCACCAGCCCCGCGAGTCCTCCGGTGCACCGGCTGTGCGGCTCAGCTTGTGGTTATGCCTAAAAGAAGAGGCAGCCCGCAGCACGCGTTTCCGAGAACACCGATTAACTCATGACACTGCAGAAGAGCCTACAGATATGACAACGTATTCCAAATGGGAAGTAAATATATGGGACAAAAAAGTGATTGGAGGAAAAAAAACACTTACTGCATTGTTTTTCAAATGGAACTGTCCAATTACTTAATGTATTAAATCAAGCAGATTTACTTCGAACAATACAAATAGTTATTGGCACACTACACTGGACCCAAATAAAAATTAAAATAAGTCCACTTACTTTTATATTGAAATGCAAAAGATTAACATGATTCATTATTGCTCATTGTAATATTGTAAAATGTGCTGGTTGATAAGAAGTGCACTGCTGGAAAACACATTTAATGTTTGCATTTTAAATATGTGCAGCTTAGCTGTATATACAACTATATATTTGTACCATAGGTGCATTAAGGTGTTGGCATAAGTAATATTGTAGCATAACGGAACAATGAATATGATGGATGATGTACTGTGGTACTGCAATATTTTTTCCCCATAAAAGTAGCTTTCTTTTTTTCTGTTTATGGTCAGTGTATTGAAACGATTACTTGATTCCCTCAGAGAAAAATATTTGTCCATTTAAAAGTGTTGTGTTAAAACCTGAAATCAAAGTGTTATAATAATAATAATAATAATAATAATAATAATAAAATAACTACTACTACTACTACTACTAATAATAATAATAATAATAATAATAATAATCATAATCATAATCATAATCATAATAATAAAATAACAACTACTACTACTAATAATAATAATAATAATAATAATAATAATAATAATAAAATAACTACTACTACTAATAATAATAATAATAAGTATTATTATTATTATTGTTATTGACTGAATTTGCAACAGTTTACCATGTTCTGTTCATGGCTATTTATCCATTATGCTATTGAGATGCCAGAGATGACATCATCAAGCAAACTCTTTCCCTGACCCTGTCTGATTCATTACAATGATCTACAGTCATCATTGTTGCTTATTCGTTTCCATGATAATGTAGATATCAGGGCTGTAAGCTGACATTCAATTAAACCCATTCTCCTTGACAAAATTAAGTCAAGTACACCATAAAAAAGCAAACAGGCTAAACTAACAGGGAGCCAGCAGAGCGATGAGCCATCCAAGCTGTCAATTAAAAAAAGAATCTATTGACATTGTCTCCTTCCACATTTGCAGTTAAGGATAATTGCTAACCTGATTTTTTTTATTATTTGCAATGCCCATGTTTTAAAATGTCAGAGACAATTCAGCAATTCTCTGCGTTGCCATGAAAGTGGCTTTATTGCAGATGCAGGAAATCAAGTGTTTAACTGCATACTTGATCTGCAGAACTGCATACTTGATCTGCAGAACTGCATACTTGAATGGGCAAGTGCAAAAATGCTTGGCTCTGCTACATATGTGTATATGAATATTTCCATTCATTAGTTTTACATGATGTCATTTAGTTTATTTGTGACCTTCACAGTTTGTTCTTATAGATAATAAGTAGGTGTTTTATAAAATTATACACAGATATTACCCTGTAAAGTAAATAATATAATATTGACCCACTTTTGTAGTTTCTGCAAGCTTACAACTGAAACAATAACTGTTTTGTGATTGTATTTTTTCTATTTCTGATTATGTCAATAAGATCTCAAAAATATTGCTATTGCAAGTACAGAAATTATTTTTGGCATTAAAGACAATTACAGTAATGATATACATGTATGTATATGTAATAAAGCTTTAAATAATTTTGTCAAAATCTCAAATTCATCCTTGTAAATTTTCCCTCCATTTTTTTCAGGTTTTCAGCAAATATGTAGAACAATATATTAGTTCTTTGAGGTTTTAATTTAATGCAAAGCTATTAAAACATGCAATTTCTGATCTGTAGTCTTTTCTATCTTCACTGTCTTTGTTATTTATCTTTGATTGTTGTGTAATGATTGACTGTTCTCTGTATCTAATCTAATGTTAATTAGATATTAATATGAATCTAAATAGAAATACCTTGTTATATTCCATTTAGCTTATGGACTTGGACTTGTTTGTTAGCTATGCATTATGATATATGATGTGGACAGTTTTGTTTGTCAAGTCACCTATGGAAAACATAATATGCTTCTGCACCGCTTGGCCTAGTCTCGAGCTTTTCTTAGTTGATCACTTAGGGGCTCCAGGTATCCAATTAATGGTCAATTTATTGCAATCAAGTTGACTTTTTTCACCTTGTAGGATGTATAATATGAAGAGAGGGAAAATTTGAGACGATATTAAGCGAGTACATTGACGCGTGTAATAAAAATCAGTAAAAACTGTCCACATTTGTCATTTGTGACACATTACATTTAGTATCCCGAGTACCTGTAAGTACACCGTTGTATATGCTGTTGTGATAATGTTGCTTTGTATGTCTCGGCCACCGTAGAAGACAGCTACTGAAAATCAGCTTTACCAGTTGTATTTTTTACTGTGCAAGTATGTACGTAAATATTAGTTACACTGCGCTCACGTATATTGTTACAATGTAATCAAAAAGTTAATTAAGCAGGGTGAACCGGTAGGAGCTATGCAGGATGTTTCATATCATTTTTGTGCATAGATAGTTCTCTACAGTCTGTGTTATCCTTCTGAAAGCTACGGAAGGGCAGAATAATTGCATTTCCATTTGTACTGCATTCCTTGTTAATTCCAGAACCCACACATCTATAAATGTGCCTTTGGCCCCACTGGGCCCAAGGGTGCATCTCATATTTCACTTATTTTACCGTTTTTGTATATTTCTTTTCATGAATACACTCAAGTGCCCAATCTTTGCTTCACATTGTTTTTGTTTTTGTTTTATTGGCAACTCAGGCATACATGAAACATTGTACTAGTATAAATCATGTGAGAGTGATCCAGGCCTCATATAAGAGATTAAAGTAATAAAAATCTAATTGATCGTGTGAGTTTGTCAAAACAGTGTACCCGTTTAAACTTGCCTCACCTCAAAGGAAACTTGATGAAATACCATTTACTCAGGAGCCCTGTGAACCATCAAATTTTGAAACGGATACGAAAACACTGCCAGACAATTGTGGACAGCACTCGCAATGAGGATTAGTACAGAGCTGTGCAACTATGCTTAGAATTTTAAGGGATCCCAAGTGGCTCTGTCAACAACGGTGCCTGAACTAAGAGCAAGCTGAATGCTTTAACATCAAACGTCGCTGGTTCAAGCGTGGAGTGTCTCAGAAATCGACTTTGACAAGGCCGCCGCGGTGGTACAGCGGTAAAGACCGCTGACTTTCAGTCAGCGCAGTTGTACTCCGAGGATCGGGGTTCGCGCCCCGGTCCTGCCATAGCCGAGCGTGGCCGGTGCCCTGTGGAAGCGACCGGTCGCGGTCGCTTCCGGGGTGGGGGGGGGGGGGGGGAGAGAGAGAGCGCTGCGGGGGGGGGGGGGGGAGTCAGGGTCAGGGTCAGCCGCGTGGCCCTTGGACGTAGCGTGCCGTCTAACTAAACAAATACCGATTGGGGGGGTCGTGCGCGGCGGTTTCGCGGTTGGGGGTGGGGTCGGGGGGGATTGAATTTAGAATAGGGGTTCAATTGGCTACTAAATGGAAAAAAAAAAAAAAAAAAACAAAAAAAAAAAGAAATCGACTTTGACTGGGAGTCTACACAGAACGGGATGTCCTGCCGGCACTCGGGTGAGTATAATACAGCCAGGGTTCCTCAGGTTACCATCGCATTAGCTCCTCCCAGCGCTAAACCCAAAGCCGATTCAATATGACATATGCTTGTCTTCCAATCAGTGTTAGCTCTCTTGTAGTACTGTGTTGCTGGTAGCATGCAACATTACTGAGTGGGTGGCACAGCAATGAGGTGATAAGCATGACCGGTAATCCGATATCCGGAAAACATCTTGTGACTTCCTGATCGTTTAGCAAAAGCATCATAGGTAGGTAAGCAGTGTCATACTGTACCCTGTTCTTGACAAATACATTTGTTCAGGCTGCCAAGAGACTAAATTGCCTCGGTGATGTACTTCTATGTTTTGTTGAGCTGATTGACTTAATTCCTGCTTCTGAAAAATAAGGCTGAAAGATACTCAGGCTACTGGGAGACTCATCCTGTTAAGGTACTGTTCCAGTGTATAAATGGGCCCCATGGTGGTTGATGGTTGATACTGTTAAAGTTTTGGTAATTAAACATTTGTTACATTTAAAAAAATACAATACATTACATGTATTAATAAAATATATAATCTACCAGTAAGGAGTAATTCCTACATCAGTTATGATAAGCAGGTAGGAATAATATGGAAAGACATTATATAAAACTGCATAGCTTAATCAAAGGTACATAAAATGCCTGTCTTGTACAGATTAGGCTCCATATTCCACAAGGGAAAGTGTATGTGCTTTGTAATCTCCTCCAAAGGGACATTCTCTGTCAAGTAGGGTTATAAAACTCTGATATAAATTGTAGCAAAGTGTAATTGGTGATTATACTTGCAAGAATTATATGGAAATGCTATTGACCTAATACGGCAGCACATGGACAAAGGTCTATCATTATGCGTTACAATGTGACATGCGGTCCATGAATGTCAACACAGCTGAATAAGGTGGATTTGATGTGTGGATAGACAGCCACTGAGGTACTTATTCATACTGTATGTTACACTGCTATAAAGGTTAGGGAAATACGCAAGCAGTCATGTATGAAAAATAACCAACTATATAAGAATTAGATTAAACTAAATGTTACATTTTTACCTCAATTTGAAGTTTGAAAATGGATACCTGAGAAATGTATTAGTTTGATAAGTATCAAGTACCATCCAGGTCAATGGCCCTGACAGAGCGGGCTGACTTGGCATATAAGCAAGAAATAAGTGATATGCATACTGCATGCTAGAATCCATGCTGTGCACTCTATATTTGAACAGACTGTGAATCACAGAATTTATCCATTTGTGGAAGTCACTACTTATGCAAATTGTAACAAAGAAAGCAATAATCAAAGAAATGGATAAGTCTATAAGCATACCTTGTTTAGCCTAAGTGACATGAGAAAAGGATAGATATACATCGAAGGCCTCTTTTGGGAATCAGGAAGTTTGACAAGCCTACTCAAAATAACTGTATCGATCCAACTTAATGGATAGGTATGGATTGTTGGGTGGCTTGTCCAGGCTTGGATGGGTCACATGGTCTGGGACAAATCCTGACCGTGCCAGTTTCTATAATTGGCAGTAGTCTTGTCCAGGGCTAGGGAGGGGTCAGTCGACGGGTATCCAGGTCCCATTGCCCTCTCGCAACCCACACTGGTCGATTGGGCATGTCCAGCCTGCTTGTTAAAGCTGCACATGAAGTGTCTTCGTCCAACTCATGTCTTTGCAAGCTGGGTTGTGGTGTGAAAAGATGCAGCTGGTGACATAACCTGCTTCGCAGTCTATGCTACAGTGTCTCCAGCATGCTACGCTTTCCAGTATCTGCTACAGAGATTGCAGCCCGGCTGTATACGATTACAATTGAAATGTGAGGACAAGTCTAACCAATTTTGTTCATGCTTCATACTTGATTGTATGTAGTACGATTATCAGTAAATACCAGCAAGTGCTCAAATATGTAGTAATTAAAGTATGCAAATATGTAGTAATTAAAGACAACTGTGATCTATGCAAGGCCAGTCTTTTCAAATCGATTCACTTTGTGAATTTTACTTTCTAAACCCCTTGCAGATTAAGGCCTTCTGGAGACACTAGATAAAATACAGGTAAATATGTGAAACATCATAGAAAAACATAACAGCCACCTCATTAAGCAGAGACAGAACATAGGGTCAAGTAGATTATGTTATTTTTCACAGTTACTTGGCAAAAAATAGTCAGCTGATTATAAAAATTATTGTGAACAGAGAGGGCAAATCCAGGCATTTAAATTACATTTTAAATCTTATTTGTACAATGTTTGAATAGTTTAACGACTCTACAAATTTAGAAAACAAATGCTCGCGTGCATTTGGTCTCAGCACCTGATTGGCTGATTACCTGTGCCTGATTATCGGGGTCTTATTGCCACGGCGTAATGGCTGGCTGTAACATGGCGCCGTGTGATGACACAGTGTGGTGGGAGCAGCTGTAACATGGCGCCGTGTGATGACACAGTGTGGTGGGAGCAGCTGTAACATGGCGCCGTGTGATGACACAGTGTGGTGGGAGCAGCTGTAACATGGCGCCGTGTGATGACACAGTGTGGTGGGAGCAGCTGTAACATGGCGCCGTGTGATGACACAGTGTGGTGGGAGCAGCTGTAACATGGCGCCGTGTGATGACACAGTGTGGTGGGAGCAGCAGTACACCACCCAGGTTAATGACGCTGTCGGCCCGGTGCATTAAGATGGCATCAAATTCACTTCACACGCTTCCAAAGCAGGGTCAACACCAGCAGGAACGTTAAACCTGAGGGAAGGCCTGATAGAAATGGTAACCTGAAATAATGTGTTAAAACATTCACAGTTTGGACCCTTTAGTCACAGTCAAGCATAGACTGTGCTATTAGTTGTGACTATGACAGGGAATTTGCTGGGTGTTTATCGTGTGATCCCTACAAAGGTTGGAGACGGCTCATCTGTGACTGGAGAAGCAAAGCTGGCAATTTCAAATTGGACAGAAAATTGGGGAAAAAAACTGCTTAAATAAAAAGTATACTCATTTGAAATTATGAAAGTTGTGAAACACTTTCATTAGTTTAACTACAAATAGTGTACTGTACCAGATACACAGGAACTTTTCCATCACTTATTGAAATATTTTTATACGATAATCAGAAGTTACTACTATTTTATCCTCTAACCGTAAGAAACAGTCTTTCCGCTTTATTGTTCACAAGTGTTCATGGAAAGCTTTTAAAATAATGCCAAGTGGCTTGTTTACATCCATACATGGTGTGTTACAGAGGTTAAGAAGATAGAATCAATCTCTTTCTTTGCTCTACAGTGGGAAATAGGAGAATCAGTATTCAAGACGGACACTTTGTTCAAGGTTTATTTCGGTGCTCAAAGCCAGGTGAAAACCCAGAGGTTAGGAAGCTTAGCTTTAGAATGTGTCATGAGAGCTAATCTCTTAGATCTAATGTAGAGCACATACACAGACACACACTTGCTCTCTAACACACAGATTCACAAACATACAGACTCTCTCTCTCACACACACACACACGTACACACACACACGTGCACGCACATACACACACCAAATGTCACATTTCTAAATATTTTAATCTGAACACTTGAACAATCACCCAAAAACACAAAATCCTCATTAATCAGCCAATCAACTTTCATTGGCATCTGTTATCTGTCCAATGATCACTGCTTACAGGAATAGACAGAGGCTGTAGAGAAATCAATTTCTGCTTCTTAGATTCACTGGGATATACAGTATGTATAACAGAACAACAGAGTTTAAATGAAATTAGACAAACACATTATGCGTTATGCACTTGCTTATCAAAATTTATAATTGACATTTCTCATTCAGAAAAATATTAATATTATCATAATTATAATATCAACTTTGCAATATATTATAGCAGTGCATTAGCTAGACAGCTCGCTGGTTCCCAGTGAATATTTTTTCTTTGAAAAGTTGGCGAAATGCCGTCTAGGCGTTCAGATCAAAACCCGGCAACATTTGTCGAACGTTTTCTAGCTTACTAGGATGTAACCAGGCTATATCCAGATAAAACCTGAGGTATATTGGGGTTAACCTAGTCCGTTTACATCAAAACGTCTCTCTCAACCTAGATTTCCACCCATCTAGGCGTCTAGATTCTGACTTTTGCTCACTGGGTGAGCAAAAGCTGATGACACCACCATCGTTGACCTCACCTCAGACAACAGCGAGACTCTATACTGGCGAGAGGTGGACAGGGCAGTGAGATGGCGCTCCAACAACAACCTCCTGCTCAACACCTCCAAAACCATGGAAATAGCCATCGACTTCAGGAACACAAAGAAGACACCGAAACAGCCAATGACAATCGCAGACTAACCCATAGCTCGGCACCCAAATCAGCAATAATCTAAAATGGGACATCAACACCAAAACCATAATGAAGAAGGCACAGCAATGACTGCACTTCCTGAGGCAACTGAAGAAGTATGCGGTCAAACAACACCTGCGGGTCTGATTCAACACCGCCATTATACAAAGCATTCTCACGTCATCCATTACGGTCTGGTACGGTGCCGTGGATTGCAACACCAAAAACAAACTACAGCGCATAGTCAAGAAGGCCTCCAAAATAAAAGGATGTGACACCTCTCTGGACTCCCTCTTCACCACCCGCACAGTCAGCTTTTCCAACCCCATGCCCTCGGGTAGACGCTACAAGAGTTTTTCCCCATAGCAATCAGAACTCTAAACTTCCAAGGGGGTCCCTCCCCTTCTAACGGCCTACTGGACAGTGATAATGCTACTGTTGTTTTGCGTGTGCCCTTATCGTATGTATTTATTGTCGGGAAGTTGGGTATATTACATTACAGGCATTTAGCAGACGCTGTTATTCAGAGCGATGTACACAACTTCTTATTACATTTATCCATTCATACAGATGGATATATACTGAAGCAACTCAGGTTAAGTACCTTGCTCAAGGGTACAACCTGGGAATCGAACCTGCAACCTTTCGGTTACAAGTCCAGTAACTTAACCATTATACTACACTGCCGCACTGTTTCACTTGGAAGCTAAGACTTGGAGCTAAGACTCTTATACCACCAACCTGGTTGTGTGGCAATACAGTTTATTGTACCTTGTATCTTCGGTGACATGATTTGTAGTATGCAGGCTAGCTGTGTGCGGTGCTGTTCGATATACATGAAAACTAACATTAGCTATGATAGAATGATAGCTAGACATCTAACATTAGCATTATTAATTGTTTATGCAGCCTGGAGAATTATTTTCTAGTGAAGTCAACTATTTCTTCATTGTAACTCTACCTGGCAACTGGCTGAACCAGGACAAAAGATTGGCATGTTACTGGCTCAGGAGCATTGTTGGAGGCGGTGACCCCAGTACCTGACATCACAGGCACGATTTATCGATTTATCGTCAATATAATTTTTTTGAGAAAAAGATCTATTTTTTCTTTGCATTTTTCTGCAAGCTCTGTGGATGTTTTTTAAATTATTTTTTAAATGATCTGTCTGCACACAACAATGTAAAAACTTTTATTTACGTTATATACAAAAATTTTGATTTTTAAGAGTTGGAAGTCTTGAATCTTTCAATGAATTGAAAGTTACCTCATCTGAGTGTGTTCCTGGTCCCTAAAATAAAATAGCCACACTCACAAATCGATTGTGCCTTCTTGTGTTCCTCACCATGCCAGCCATTTCTGCTCTCTAGGAGCAGCGCGTAATTAAAACTTTATTGCTGAATAATCGCTTCACTTAATGATGGTGGCCTAACAGCAAGATTCAGCAGAATCGCTCAGTACAGGCAGCCCTTCCGGTTATGTCTGCCATGCCCCAGAAAGAGCTGGGAGCTAATTCGATTCAAAAGAATTACACTGGTAGCCCATTTCATTTCCTGCTTAATCATGGCTACCCAAAATGGTTTTTTATACATGCTGAATTTTTTATACATTCAGCAGAGAGCATGCAGAAATAGACGGGAGTTTCATCATTCAAATATATGCTTATGACTATGATTGTGTGGGGCAGGTTATCTGACAGGTCAAAGAGAGAGGACTGTGGAGGATCTCTCTGGTCTGTGAGGACAATGGTTTGTGACGGAATGAGCATCTTTAATTTAATGGGTGATGTGATTCTTTTAAATAGACTGGCCTCACAAAAACCTGAGCATTGTGGGCAGCTTGAGGACGGTCCTACATGACGCATCCTTCAACATCTTGGGGGCTCTGCTGTTTCAACACTGTACAAGGCCCAATAAATAACACACCGCATCACACATCGTAATAAAAAAAAAATGTTCTTTACATTTTAAGTATTTTAGCGTAGGTAAATCTCAGTGCAGGAAACACACACACACACACACTCATACGCGCACATGCATACAGACACAAATACATGTGCACATACTTGTACTAGAAAGTTTTGAGTCCAAGATCTCCAAGGACGACATTCTTTTGTTTAAAGAGCTCTGCATGAAATGGTGCTACTTATTGTGCACAACATAATTCCTCTGGGTGAACCAAGCAATGTGAAATGCTGGTTATTGAATATAGTGGCTAGGAAAAGCACTCCCTTCCCTATAATATAGATCAACAGCACTGACCTTCCTCCTTTGATAGAAGTAACCTTTAGGCATAGTACAAAAAACATCATGCCAGAAAAGACCAAAAATCATGCCCGAGTAAAAGCATGTAACACACCCTTCATCCATATGGGTGCAAAGGAATTCAGGGCCATCAGATCTTTGCTCTATACCTGATTATGGCAACCTTGTGTGGGGCTAATAAAGGTGTTATGGCAGCCTTGTGTGGGGCTAATAAAGGTGTTATGGCAACCTTATGTGGCTAATAAAGGTGTTATGGCAACCTTGTGTGGAGCTAATAAAGGTGTTATGGCAACCTTGTGTGGGGCTAATAAAGATGTTATGGCAACCTTGGGTCGGGCTAATAAAGGTGTTCTGAGGTCGGGATGAAAGGCAGTTCAGATGAGCGTCGCAGGAACAAGGGACATAATGCCTGTGGTAACCCGACTGGCAGCCTCCCTCAGGGAGAACAACAGCGGTGTCCGTCCAAAGCCTCGGTCATGGGAACAGCTTTCAAAGGGCAAGAGGTGTCAGGGAACAAAGGCTTCCTGGGAAAGCAGAGCAGGGATTTAAAAGGGATTGCGCCGCATCAACTTGAATTGGATGCGGACCTGACACCGGGATTAATATCCAGGATCGGCGACTCTCTCTGTCTTTTGCTGGCGGTAGCCACCGAATAAACGAGATTGTTCCTGGGAAAATGTCCTTTTGCTTTTAAGAAATGTCATTGACGACAGAATTTATATTGTGCCTTATATTGCATGGCATACACAGCACCCCAACAATTGTTTTGCCAAATAAAATAACTCATTTTAAAAATAAATAATAAACAGATTTTTCTAAACATAAAATTACCTGTATAGATTATAATACCATAATATATTTTTCTCTTAATGACTGTGTGCTGCGTAAGCATTTAGTGCCACTCCGGCATTAAGCTCTTGATGGGGACAGCATTTATCTCAGGCATTTTGTGTAACATACATTAAGTTACATCATTGAGTTGATCCTGAACATAAGCAGGGATTTACAGCTATAAATACTGTATTCTCATCATTGTGTCGTCAAAAAAGAGCCCCCCACCTGTACAGCAACCAGTAGTGCTAGATAGACTCTTTTACTGTAGCTTTTAGTTATGCAAGTGTGCAATATAGCGATTAGATATGGGTAACATTATTAAAGGGACAGCAAGTAAATAAAAGTCAGGACCCAACTGCACTGTGAACATTGCACAAGAGAAGATTCAAGCATGAAACAGGCCGAATACAAATTTAAACTTGCACCAATGGCATGATCCTATAGATTATATATGAGATTAGCGATGACATTTGATAGCATTGCCTTGTCCTGAATACTTGATGAAAGGACATCATAACTACAGTGAAATACGGTGGTGGATTTTTGATGCTATGGGGTTGCTTTGTATCTATGGCTCTTTTTAAAGTCAGTGGAATCATGAACTCAACCAAGTACCAAGACATTTTGTTATTACCTGTGTTCATTATTGTATATAGCATTTTGCCATTAGATGAGATCCTCATTAGCATATACAGTATTTGACATTACAATGGTATTTGTTTCCCTTCAAATATTGCACTTTACATGTGGCTTACATTTCAAGGCAATCATCTTTCACAAGCAAGCCTAGTCTAACGCAGTTAGAGACTCCTTGTGGTTCTTGTTGATATAGCCCCCCCCTCCCCCATCTTGTTTTTTCTTGCTTACATATAAGAGAAATGTCTGTTCTTCACGATGGACTTCAACATGTCCTGGCAAACACATGCAATCATATACATACTGTATATGAACCAACAGACTACAAGAGAAAGTTAATCTGCACGCCAAGCTATTGAAGTTTGAAAAATCGTTCTCTTTTTAAAAAAAATATTTTTCCCCCCACTGAAACTATATGGATGCTGATGTCTCAATCATTCCCCATGCCCGGGATAAAAGAATCACACTGTACACTGTGAAAGAGGAGACATTGCCTGCCATATACTCAAAAAATACATATAGTCATATATACAAAATTTATTTAAAATTCAAATGAACTGAGACAGTTGAACACTGAAATTAATTAACTTACCTATTAAACACCATGAAAACGGAAATTTCCAAGAATGTCATGTGCTAGCATTGTAGTGCATAGCTACTGAAATGGTTGTAAGCTATGGCGGCTTACAAATTTACATTTGTAAACAGGAATTCAAATTTTTAGGTATCTTTCTATCTATAATTTTGTGACTTGTATATATTTGCCCTATAGAGATGGTATCTTCCCAGAAAAACACCAAAAAACATGTATAATTGAAAAATGTATAATTGAGCCAAAATGTGAAACAAATTAGTTTATTTGCAATATAAAGTATTCCATATGAGAAGTGAGGGAAATAAACTTGCATAAGTGAGTGTATGTGTGTGTGTGTGTGTGTGTGTGTATGCGTGTGCATTCATGCGTGTGTCTGTCTGTGCAGAATGCACATATATGCTGTCTGTTCAATGCATTTTCTCACCAGCATTGTACATTTCACATATTTCTGCGCTGCATGGTTCTTTACCAAATCGTTAAAAGCATTGGTAAAGTTGAGTGATGAGTTTAATTACTTATATGGTGTGCCAGCTGTGTGAAGATAACCTTCCTGTGTGAGATGTTGTGTCACGCATATTATGTAGTATGACTTTTAAAGGTGTGCCGATTTCTACTCATATTCAACTGCTGAGAAACTCCTCAAAGGTCAATCTGTAAAGGTCAAATTCATCAGACATATTTCTGTTCTTAATCCTGCTATAATCAGAAGGACGTTATTTGCCCTGCTGATTGTCGGTTATATTTTTGGACATCTAATTACTGGATAGTGATTAGGAAAACGGTCCCTTTGAAAATCCCCAGATTTGTGGTAATTAAAGCACCTTGAGGTATGTGACATGCTGCTTTGACAACGTTCAGACCCACACTTGGATTAAATATGGTTAAAATACTAAGTGACATTTTGATAATTCCCTAAGCGTAAAAGTAGACAGTCTCTGTCAGTTCATTGCTATGGTTCAGAAACTCTCAGAACAATAAGTCACTTGTCTTTCAGAAGAAGCGTGTCTAATTCTCTTCTCCTCTCTGTAACACAGTGTTAAGATTATTATTAGTCCAGAACTAATGTGCACGTTGAAACTTAAGACCATAATTGCGCTTTTACAATACTTTTTTCTTTTTAGATCCATAGTTGGCTCATTCATAAACATTATAAACATCAGGAGGGCTGGTGGAAAGTCTCTGGTTAAACCGATCTGGCTGGATTAAGCCCATAGCTAACCCAGGCAAACAGTGGTGGGCTGTGAGCTAAAAACAGAACAGAAATCCTATGATTAGTTTTCTCAAGCAGTTTTCATTTACAGTTGTATTTGGACATTTGTGTCAAATATCCATACTCATTCATGGCCATATAAAGCAATCGTAAAATAATACTAAAGTAATAGTAGTATTTCAAAATGAAAAATAAATAAAATAATAAACTCAACTCAAACAACACACTTCATAACCACAGTTATTTTAGTGTAAAAATATTTTTAGAGGCTAATGTTATGGCACTGGATAGCATTATGCACATCTAAGATATGCACATCTTGTAATGGATTTTAGTAGCGGATAATCAAACGTGAAGGTAGGGGGATCAGAACAAGTCACTCACGCCAATGAGGACCAATAAAGGGAGTACTACTATACATGCAAAGAAAGAAAAGACAGGACATAACTCCTTGTAGCTTAAACAGCCAAATAAAAATCAACCCACGAAAATAGGGCAAACTGAAATATGCGAGTGAATGAAACAAACTAAATCTCCCGAGCTCAATACTGGAGCTAAACCGGGAAAATAAGAAAAGAACACCTTCGGCACGTAAGCTAAGACGGCCGGAGAATGCAAAACCAAAACGAATCCACAAAAAAAAACAGCAAGGGAAAAAATAAATAGCGCAGAAACGCTAACAGGAGGAATAAAATCTATACCTGAAGATAACACTAAATAGCAAGTCCCTCGTGTACATAAACAATGTTTAATACTTGTCACTTAGGGCATGGAAAATGTTCATTCCATCCAATTTACTGTGTGCTGACATGTGGTAGATTAATGTAAAATTTTCCTTGGAGTCATTATGAATGGGAATATTTAATTAATTAATTTTTTAAACTATGGGGCAAAGGTATACATACAATAGAGTACATGTAAAAGTGATCTTTTATTGAGGTACAAGAGTGAATAATTAGGCTACATATTTATGTGTATGTAACCCTGTGATATCAATATTTCTATCTTAAACCAACAGAAGCAAATGTATATGCTTTATAATGGACAAAACTAATTTTATTCATTTCTTGGCATGTTTTGGACCAATAGATATCTACCCCCATATACTGATGAAAAGATGGTAATTCCCACTTGAAAATCATTATTTATTTTTTATAGCAGTGCACATTTTGGCCATTTGGATAGATTTGGAGACACTAATGGACAACAGGATACACTGGATATATTTAGCATCATATAACTTTAGTAGTTCTGTATATCAACCTCTGATTTTGCACACTTGTGGACATGGAGTTTATGATCCAGGGGCCGTATTACAGAAACATCGTATCTTAAGCCCAAGTTAAGATGTGACAGGTCAAAGATAGGATTTTTCACAAATTCATATTACAGAAACAAATCTTATCTAACGTTAGGAATCCTATTTTATCTTACTCCAGCATATTTTATCACAGGTTAGGAAATCCTTAATACTCAATCGGAAGTCGTTGATAAACTTTCATGTCTGTTACCTAACAACCGCCATTACTTTTTCATATCGCGCACAGCCGATCGGTGCGCGATATGAAACAAACCGACGTTTTTGTTTTTTTTACGTTCTAGCAGACGTCAACAAGCGCTGCGAGTCCGTGACTATCCTGTATCCTAAAAATGGAAAACTACGATCTTTCAATTTCAAACCAGACAAATTTGAAGAGTGATGGGTGCTAATAAGTGTTTTATCACTAAACCGCAACACATGGTTTGGGTCTGCCTTTCCAAAATTAAATGCTGCTTATTGACATTTGTCCTCATTCTCCAAAAGCAATAAAAGAGCAACCATTAATGTTATGGAGTTAGCCAGCTAGCTAGTGTTAGCGAATGTTGTCTTTTTCATTCCAACTACGAACAACAATGAAGTTACGACACCACCAGGGTTGTCCTAAAGTTAGGACACTTTATTTGGGATTTTGGCAAGTTATGATGCCTCTGTAATATACTTTTCCCATCTGGATTTAGGATAGGAAAATGGACTTGAGAACTTTTGTTCTGTAATGGCTATTTGCCTAAATCAGTTCCTAACTCAAATTACCATGGTTACTGCACAGATAAGATAAGATTTTGGAGTTACAATGTTTCTGTAATACGGCCCCAGGAAATGTATAGATTTACCTGTTTCACTTATGTAGCTCAATATTTTGTTGCATACTGAAGAAAAACTAAAAATAGGTGAGAATTGACCAAATTTGCCATCTGCGCAAAGGGGTCTCTTCTGTGATGTGTCTTTAAATTTTAGTTGTTTGTTATTAGTTATAATTGTTAAAAATAATACTAAAGGCAGATACTGCTTCACTCAAAGGCTTGCTTTTCATAGCATTTCAATTTCCATCCATATTTACTGGCCTTCCTCTGACTCTCCCCATATTAGATCAACTAATTGTTTTTATAATCATCTCAATTAGAAACCCATTTCTTGGATTAGTCGCATGACTGTGATGTTGGAGTGGCTATGGGGATCCCTGGCGGACAACCATTGAAATACAAGTTTAAATCCCTGGCAGTCATGTCATATCACAGCCTTTTGAAACTGTTTACATGGAAAAGACTTCACTTCATTGATTTCACTCATTCTTGATGAGGGCATCTTCCACATGAATAAATGCTATTCATATCATGGTCTTAAAATATTGCTACAGGGTAAACTGAGATTTCTACCCTGTCATTCTAAAATTCAAGCTCTCAAAGTATTTGTGTCCTGCTGATGTTAACCTAGGAGTAGCACATTTGTAACTTTCTCTTTTACTTTCTCATCTCCAACTACAACTAGCCTACTAATACACTGCCTGGCCAAAAAAAAGTCGCCGTTGCACCCGTCATGCATAGTGCCCACTGTACAAGCCTCTGGAGGCAGTGTTATGATCTGGGGTTGCTTCAATCGGTCAGGTCTAGGCTCAGCAACGTTATGCAGCAATAAAATAGTCAGCTGAGTACCTGAATGCACTGAATGACCAGGTTATCCCATCAATGGGCATATTCCAGGATGACAATGCCAAGATTCATCGGGCTCAAATTGTGAAAAAGTGGTTCAGGGAGCATGAGAAATAATTTTTACACATGAATTGGCCACCAGAGTCCTGGCCTTAACCCCATTGAAAGTCTTTGGGATGTGCTGGAGAAGACGTTACGGAGTGGTTAGATTCTCCCGTCGTCAATACAAGATCTCGGCCAAAGATGTATGCAACTCTGGATGGAAATAAATGTAGTGACGTTGCATAAGGTTGTCGAAACAATGCCACGACTAAAGTGTGCCGTAATCAAAGCTAAAGGTAGTCCAATTAAATATTACAGTGTGGGACATTTTTTTTGGCCAGGTAGTGAGTTACTAATACTACACCACTTTTCTGGTAGAAAGACTGCAATTTGCCTACGCGAATTAGTCGTAGAAGAGGTAGTAGAAAAAAAAGGCAAGAGGGGCGATGAATTCAACTACTTATAAGAGTAATACTAATAGAGTACTACTACTTTAACCACTAACTCTAGTGAGTTATGTTGCTATTACTTCAACTACTATGTATACTACTACTAGTCTATTCATAATTGTACTAGTACTTCAACTACTAAATCTACTAATAATTGTGCCTCTGCTTTGTGTAATTGTATGTACTGCTTCTAATCCAACTAATGTTAATAATTTTACATCTGCTTCTGTGACACTTACTGTTGTTATTATAGTCGATTCTGATGCCAATGTTGTATTACTATTAAAATAGACATTCTGATGGGACAGCATGATTTTTTGATGAGCAAATAATGAATTTCCAGCTTCCTGACCGGCAGCTTCCAAGATCCCTACATCTGGAAAAGAAGGTACCCTGTTTAAAATAATAAAAAAAAATTAACAAACATTAAAAAGCTATTAAAACAGAAAAATGGCAGGTGACTTCTGCACAGGTTCTGTTCTTGTTCAGCTGAGTGGCTACATCACAGCAAATGTGTAACATCCAGCGTTCCCTTCCAGCCCACCTTCCTTTCGTCCTCCATCACGTGTTTTCCCAATTTCTCTTGTTTCGTGTCACGTTTTTCCGTTTACCTTGTCTGTCTCTTCGTGTTGTGCAGGCTGGGCCTGGTTTTCCTGTTTAGTTCCTCATATTCTCCCCATCATTTCCCAGCCAATCACTCGCCTTCCGCACTCACGTTCGTTACCTCATTACTCTCGCTCACATTCCTCACGCCCGGTGCATTAACATCTCCCATTTCACCTGTTTCTCCTCCTATTTATATCTCCCTCTTTGTTTGTCCTGTGCCAGTTTGTTCTTTCAAGTCTGTTGTGTGTTTGATGTTTTATCGGCCTCTGTTTGTTTGCTAATTGTTCAGTCTATTTTCAGTTCGCCCATCGGGCTGCTTCCCCATTCCCCTGCCTGGTGCCCAGCTCCTGCTCATTCGTTGACGTGTCGTGGCGCTGTAATGGCGACATGTAGTCCAGCTGTCTCTCGTGTACACGTTTGTTAATTTGAATGTGTTTTGTTGTGTCTGGCTTTTGTCTTTTGTTTTTTTTCATGCGCTACGTGTCTATTGTGGTACGGGGAAGCGGATGGAGATTTTTATGGGCACTCATGCCGCTCGTTTTTGTAATATTAACGAATTGTCTAGCCGGGATGATTTTGTTTGTGGTCACCACCATGGAGACGCATTCGCATTATGCTCGGGAATGTCCGTTGGATCTGCAGCCACGGAGTTTGCCATCGCTCTTCAGCGGAGTTGAAGATGTAGGGACTGATCCGGGAGTGCGGGCACCAGGGAAGGAGAAGATAATGCGGAGGAGTGAGGCGGCGCTCCGTTTTGACAGTGGACAGAGACCGCAGCACTGCGTGTATGGAGGAAAGGCGGAGGCGGAGTTTGTGTGTTGGACTTTTGACACTGGACATCTCGGGACAGCGGGGGCTGTTTCTAATCATGGCTATTCCACTTTAATTCACTTAAGTCACTTGATTAATGCAATGATTCTATTGTATGTCTTTATTTGATATGTTTGTTTGTGTGTTGTGGGTCTACCCCACTGTCTATGTCTTTTTTGTTGTTGCTGGGGCTACAACTGAAGTTCCCGAAAAGGAAATAAAAGTTATTCTATTCTATTCCTGCCCCGTTACCTCATCTGCCGTCTTTTTACTCGCCAACCCCGTATCCTGACCATCACCCAGCTCCCCTGTTTTCCAGCTTGTCTGTCCACCTAATAAATACATTCCTTTGCTGAGTTTTCAAGTCTCCGAGTCCTGCATTTTGGTTTATTCCAGTTTTGGGATTCGTAACAAAATGGACTCAATATGACTTTTAAAAATAAATTTTACTTTAATTAATTTAATCACTTTGATTTAGCTGGCCACAAATGGCAGAATAAGGGCTCATAGTGTCTCTGCAACTGTGACAACTTTGCGATGTGAGGCAACAAGCTTGTTACTTCTACATATGTTGTGTGTGGAATGTAAAACATTATCTTGACACAAAAACACCTGTTCTTTAATTATTATTATTATTAATAATAATAATAATAATAATAATAATAATAATAATAAATACTTTCTGATATATTCAAGAAAAATGCTGAAGGATAATACTGTAACTACCCAATAAAATTGGCCAAGTGTAGTATCTGATAAATCTTTAGTGTGTTAACTTGTCTGCCATCTAATTGTCACCAAGAATTCTCCAACATTAGCCACCAGAAATACCCCAAGAAAAATTATCCAAGTTAGCTCTTAATGTGTCTCGTTCTTCTAAAAACATCATGTAACTACTTGTAATTGTGGAGCTATTCAAATATAACAATCTCTGGCTAAAAAGCTGACTGATATATTTGGTCACATCAGGTGTATCCAAAAGTGTGCCAACACTGGTGGATGACAGGGAACCAATTTGACACTGCTATAGGTTAGCCACAGTTGGCTCTGGATGTAGATTCATCGTTTTGGAGAAACAGATGGAGATCCTTCAGAACCTTGAGAATAATATGGAACACTAAGGTAGAGAAATAAATATTTGTACTAAATAAATATAAGTGCTACGTAGTAAACCCCAATTTACCTTGCCATTTCAATAAATAAAGCTGAATGGTAACGTTTGGGAAAATGTCGGTACATCAATAAGCTTATCCATCCCGCAATATCTTTTGGAGGATTGTGAATACAAATGAAAACCTTGCTCCAGAGTATCTGAGTGAACGTGTAAAGATCCCTGAGGAGCAGCGATTTATTGTCTTCCCCTGAATCCTGTATATTAAAAACACACCACAGTGGCATAACATCAAGCGAGAAACCCACAGGCTCAGTTTGCGCATAGTTGTGAAGGAAGCCGGGATGTATTAGTTTGACTGATGCCAGCCGCTTCAGCAGAACAAAACGTCTCCGCGTCATCTGTAACATTTTAGGAGATGCCGGAGACAAGCAGCCTTGCCTTTGCCAAGTGTTTGGAGGTGTTTTTGGAAAATTTTAGCGTAAAAAAAAAAAGTATCCTAAAAATGGTCCACTCAGCAAACGCGCCTCATCGTCGGGGGAATCACAAGGAAACCAACGGAAAATACCAGGGTGTGCAATGAAGAAGGTTTATATGCAAGACTACTACAATAAAAAGCAAGCAATCATTAACCAAACCATGCTCACTAAAAATGACTGGAGAGAATTATATTCTAGTTTGTATTACTGTGAAATGGTACCGAGTTTGAATCCCGGCCGAGGGCCTTTCTGCGGCTTTTCTGTTTTCTCCAGGTACTCTGGTTTCCTCCGACAGTCCAAAGATATGCAGTTTAGGCAAATTGGAGACTCTAAATTACCCTTAGGCATGAGTGTGTGAGTGAATGGTGTGTGTGCCCTGCGAAGGATTGGCGACCTGTCCAGGGTGTATTACTGCCTCTCGCCCAATGCATGCTGAGATAGCCTCCAGCCCCCCGCGACCATGACCAGGAATAAGCGGATTAGATAATGGGTGGATGGATGGATGAAATTTATATAAAAAGGATTTGAAAGATTGTCATTGCTGTCAATCCATTCATTTAGTTTTTTCAAAAAATATTGCCACCCAATGTGGGATTGTACATATCCAATCCCCACCCTAATTTTGAATGTCCAACTCCATCAACTACACCGCAGCCACATTCCTACTCGAACCCCACTGGTGATTGAATGTAGACAGAATGTAGACAGCCACGGTTCTCCACCAACACAGGTGGTGCCATCAGCCACGGGCACCTGATCAATCAACAGGGGTCACTAGAGGGTGATGAAACGCGGGCCACTAACAGACTGAAGCCTCCCGTACCCTGGGCGATGCAATCGCGATATTGTGCATCACCCTACGGAGCTACCGACCACAGTCAGCACTGTCACGGTCAGAATGCGATCCGAGACCATGGGGCCCATCCATGCACCACAGTGTGGTGCCTTAACAGAATGAGCTACCCAGGCGCCAATTCAAATACTTTTTAACGTTTTTGTCTTTTCGTATCATTAAATATTGTGTAGAAATGTGCTGGGTGACATTGAGATTAGGGAGAATATTACCTGCACCTGAAGGATGTGTTCGATACCCAATAATTTAAGAAAGAAGAAACACAGACCCAAGCATCTGTGTGTATGTCACTCAGGATAAAATAGATATGGATTTGGGTACTGGTACTGTGATGGTCTAATACCAGAGGGTATGCTTGTACATCAACACTGCTTCACACTACAGAAAGCCAAGATAAACAGCAATCTGTTTGATCTCAAACACAGCTTCCCGTTTTACATTAAAACTGTTGGCGAACGATCTCTGTGTTTGATGGAGCTGATGCCCGTAACATCATAGCTAGCTGAAGGAACAAAATGCGCTACGGTACAAAATGTTCATGGACAACTGAATTAAGTCTATTTAGGGGTCCAATGATACAGGGGTTTACATGATATTCCCCTAGGGCAGTTCACAAACTTGGTCCTGGAGCACCCCTGTGTATGCTGGTTTTCGTTCCAATCACAATTGCAACTCCAGAATTATGTCAATTTTTCATGTTTAGAGGGATCATTCACACTCTTAAGCCGCATTATGTCAGAAATAGCTATGTATGCCGCAAAGAATAAAAGTCCCATGTTCACATTGTGCTTATTGTGCTATATTACAAACAATTACATAAAAAGAGGTAACAATTTTTTTACTGATCAAAATAAAGGTTGAGGTGAATCATAGGCTCATAATTGATGAGAGTGTGGACACATGGCTAGTAAAATGAACCATTTGGTAGATAATGAAGAATTGAAAGACAGAGGCCGTGACCGAATATGAAAACAAATTCACAAATGGGGGCACTTAAAATCCCAGGATGTTGCCAGAAAAAAAAATCCCTCTGCTGCCAGAAATACAGTAGATATGGATTGATATCTTCTCTTGACTTATTTTTCTTCGAGTTCAATAGAAAATTTGTCAGGAAAAACAACCCTTAAAGTGATCCATACATATCTACTGCATATCTGGCAGCAGAGTGATGGTTTGAGGCTCGTTTGATACCTCAGACCCTTGATGACTTACAGCCATTTTACCAACCATGTATTCCATACTGTTCCAGCATAATTTACAGCTAAATCTAGTCCCACCCCCCAATTCCCATAGAGATCCATTCAAATGCAGAGATGTTATAGTATCGCTTGTAAGACAACCAGAAAATAAGATATCAAGAGTCTTTTGATGTTGTTGGGTCACAGACATCAGGAAGTCATGGCATGCAAAAAATATGCGACCAAATATGAAAAATTATGACTTTATTCTGCAAACTATCCAATATTTTTGATGCCCAAAAATGGGGGGGGGCTATTTACAAAAGGTTCTATCATTTCTAAACATATATACATATACATCTATAATTTCTATATATACTGTATATATATGTGTGTGTGTGTGTGTGTGTGTGTGTGTGCGCGCGTGTGTGTGTGTGGGTAAATTAATCAGTTGTATTTATCTTCCTATTTAACGTCACATTTCTGAATAGTTTAATAGTATTTTGAAGTAATAACTAAGATACCTTGTGTTGGAGGGAAAACTACTTATACAAGTCATTACCTTTCACTGCACTTTCAAGCATCACTTTCTGGTGCATTGCCTAATATCAATAGAGACCTGTCACAAGTTTTAATCATTTATATTTTCATGCGTGGATAGCCATTGTCTTGAAACTTTTGCGGATGTAGTTAACTTTTTCTAAGTGTGTTCTGGAAACAAGAATTTCAGAAAGCTTGCTTAATACAGTTGTCAGACATTAGACAATGGTTCCGTCAAAACATAATTTGACTCTCCATTAGTCTGCTAAAACAAATGAAATTGCTTTCTGCAGCATTGCTGAACAGCTTATTTCAAAATGACTTCAATATTGTACCCACTGGTAGTAATACAATTAAAGAGAGGTATTACCAATGTAAATGTCAATGGAAAATAAATGACAGTTGCATGTTTCCACAAATGTTACAGCATATTTGTTTTGGTAAAGATGCAAAGTGTTGCACAATACTTCACAGTTCAACAAGTTCACTTAATTTTTATTCACCTCTTCACTATTATATTCCAAAGCAGAGAACAGAGGCCATGAAAATGTGTCTTCAGAAACTAACTCAAGCTTGGCACTATGTTTTTTCTCTCTCTCTCTCCTATATCTGCCGTAGATGCAGAACATTCCATATTGGTTGAGATCTCCTGGTCTTTAGCAGTTCAACTGCATATTTTTTATGTGTATGTGCAAGACATACACAAACATTGAAGTCACAGGATACACAACCAGAGCTCAGCTTATATATATATTGTTTTAGCAAAACCTCACATTGACAGGTGCCTGTTGAATTAAGATATCTGTGTGTGTGTGTTGGTGTGTGTGTCTGTGTGTGTTTATTGCCTTCCTTTGTCAAATACTATCAGGTACAGACGGTTGACTTTGAAAAGGGGATCAATATGAATTAGCCCATGACCGAAAAGCCAATGAACAGGTGTTATCGAGCTTCTCTCCTTTTTGTTAAGTAATCATTGATTTTTCATGTATTTTTAATTGCATCAATCCATAGCACTGTTAGCTTACATTTCAAATATCACCGTCAATAAAAATATCTTTACATAGTCAAAGTAAGACCTACCTGAAGGGAAGAAAAACTGAAAAACTTTCAAAATGGATTCTAAAACTAAAAATACATTACATGAAACATAATGGCTGACTCTAATGAGTCTAAAACACAGAAGAACCTAACTATGTGTGCAGTTCAGATGTGAAGTCAACAGGAATTGATAATTTTATATTATTGGCATATTTCATTTGCTCTTAGTCTTATCTGTAGTGTTATTTGTTTTATTTTTCCTCCCTGTCCTCTTTTCTTTTTTGCATACGGTTGCATCACGGTTACTTACAATGAATCAGGAAGCCTCTCATCATCATTCTTCACTTTCTAAATCTAAAAGCAGTACCTCGACACACTGCTGTTTCAAATAGGCCTTATAATTTTGTATAGTACAGTACAGTTCTCTATCCTTTTTTATTTCAAGAAAATGGTGTACTCTTATCTTTGGAAATAATTAATTTTAAAAAGCACTTGACTATTTTGATCAGTCTCTGTTCACTAGTACTTGTTTTTACCAAAAGCACTGTACATTTATGAATAATACGGAATCCCCGAGGACAGGACAAACACTACTGGAATTTCTCTCTCCTTTCCTCCAAGGCTGGGATAATATCCCCAAGACTGCACCATGACATATGCAAGTGTTTCGTTTTTTTCACTTGGAAGTATAACATTATAATCTCATTTAGACTCAGTGTAACCTTAATGATTTTTCTGTAGTGTCTTTCAAAAACCTTATTATATACACTGTGAAAAACCTCAGGCTTAGTCGAAGAAAGGTCTCAAATAATGTGACAGCCCAATTTAACACTGTACAAGATGACAGTTCCATTGGTCTGTTTCTCACTTGTCTCACAGCCATCTCATTTAGTTTTGTTTCAGAGTCGCTTGGTTCTCTCTACATACCTACTATGTGTATTTCATACGTATCCAGCCAGACACATATGATCCTTGAATGAGCAATAAATTAATTTCTCCAGAGAAAGAAGTACAAAACTGAAAAACACATTTTCCATCTGAGATAATGTTCAGAACCCAAAGGGAGCAGATCCTATTGGATTCTTGTGAGGGAGTCGGGAGCGGAGGACCAGATGCGACCATGAGGGGATCAAAAAGTTACCCACGAGTAGTGGAATAACCAATAAAAATACGGGGAAGGGGATTCCACGAACGGAACAGAGAAACTAAACAAATGGAGAAAAAATTCCTGGCGTAAGCCAAACAAAAAACAATCCACAAAATAAGGCAAGCAGACTCAAAAACACAAGCAGAAAAATTTAAAGGAAACAAAATGCCTCTAACTCAAACTATAAATGAGCTAACTAAAGAGGCGAAATAGGAAATGTAAACAAAGGTATTCCTCCAGGTAGGCAAAGACGTAAAGGCTAAGAAAAGAGTAAATGAAAATGTGAAACAAATTCTAAGAAACACCTATACTCTAACTAAAAGGAGTTCCTGCGTTACTTTCAAAGACAAAAAGAGCACAGTCTCCCAGCCTATACAGATACCTGGCTTTGTGTTGTGGCAATAATGTTACACAAAAGCCCCGAATAGCGGAAGTGCGGGGCTTATATAGTAAAGCGCACACCTGCAAATCATGAAGAAATTAACCCCGAAGAAGAAGAGGGGGAGAGACATGGTCAGAGCCTCTCGCGGCCCAGAGCAGCAACACCCGAAAAGAGAGAACACAGGCCGAACCCCATGACAATTCTGTGTTAGACCCAAATGAGACCAGCAGTTTCTTGAGTTGAAGTGAGGTAATATAAGGAAGCTGTGAATGTATCTTTAATGAAGTCAGAATATGGCTAGGATCTGCTCCTCAGCCAAATGTGAGAATCCGTGACAACTGCAAGTCTGCATGGAAAACGTATGGGGTTAGCTGGCATCAACTATTCTTGACAGCCTAAACCGTACTGGCTGAAAGGGAGGAAGAATCTCAACAGAAGTGATGCATATCAATAAATAAAGAGAGGAGAGATTGATTTTGAAGATATTACAGTGGACTGTCTGGAAAAAATCAGAACAACGCATGATGCAGCTCCTGGATATTGTAGATTTGTTGAACTCAGAGCTGAGCATAATTGACCGGAAACTTTCTAGAACACAGCCCATACCCTGAACCAAACCTAAAGTTCTAAACTCCAAACTAGAAGCACCTACCGTCAATCGCTGGCACTTGTGAGAAGGCCCGAGGAATCCGGGGAAACCAATCACAGCTTTGTCCCTGAAATGTCAATGGTATGTTAAGCACAGAGATAGTGTCCGTGATACTGTATTGATAAGCCATCACAAGTGTGATTCTGATAGATTAAGGGCTCTAAACCGCATTTGCCTATGAAAGACATTTGAAGTATCTCTCAAGTCAAGTCAGCTTTATTGCCAGGACAAACACTTGCTTCTCTATTGCCAAAGTGCATAAATAATCATATCAGCACAATATATTAAAGAAATACATTAATGAATACAAAATAACAGGGGAATCATTCATTAATATTTCAAAATGAAGCATTTCATATCAATGGTTATCTCACACACACTTTCTCTTTTTTGTGTGTTGAAAGGCAAATCACCAATTCTTTATGACTGCATTGCTTTTTTTTAGTAATTTTTGGGTTGATTTTGATTGCAATGGCTTTGTGCAGGTGTGATGAAAGCCATTCGGAACGCTCATATTATGTTGACATTTTATGACGCCTTTTATGTTTGGGGTCAAATTGACCCCGAAAGTTTAAACTGACACAAAACTATTGTAATAGAAACATTTTGACAATTTCTGTGTCACCTGTTGTGTGTCTCCCAATTGACTAGCCTTTTATCCTTAAATATTAAAAATCTGTGATGAAGCATCTCATTTTAGAGCCTGCGGTAAGTGAAAGTTTGTGAAGTTTAAAGCCTGTAATAAAGTGCCAGCAGAATCACCCACAAAAAAATAAAAATAATTTTAATTAAAGGTTGTATATTGTTTTACATTTTATACAACCAAATTTTATAACTACCCTACATTTTATAACTACAAATGACTCCACACAACACCTTTGTGCAGGACCTTTAAAAACAGCATTATGTTTATTGCATGTTTACTATTTTAAAACTGTTGGGGAGCTTGTTATATTGACGTTATAACAAGAAAATATATTGTTTTAGTCAGGGTAGCGTATGAATCGAAGGACCATGTGCGACTGAAGGAACCGTTGTGCAAGTGCTCCCGAAGGAACACCACAAGAGCGGGAGGGAAACGCGCAAAAGGGGGATAATAAAACAATGAGAAAACAGGACCTACTTCTCTCACAGCGAGGAGAAGGGGACTGAAAAACAAAAACCCACACTACTGCGGGCGACTCGTAACACAGAGAGAAAAATAATAAACTCTTACAACGAGAGAAAAACCGCTACCAAACCGAAAGCGACCCGGATCGGGCGAAAGGCTCTGAAGCTAGAGCTTAGTAAAATAAAAAAAGAAAGACTGACCTCTCGCTCTCACAAATGAGAGCCAGAAAAACAAACAAAAAGGTGGAAAAGAAACGGCGAAGACAGAACTGTCTAGGACAGAAAGACAGTGAAATCCCGAGAGGGAAAAACAAAGGGCAGAGAGTAAACAGAGCTGGGGTTTCCTAGCTAAACTCTAAAGACACCCGAAACAAGTCCCGTGTTACTTCAAACGAGTTGAAGTAAAGCGGTCGATTCGAACTGTCAGTCCTATACCGTAAATTACCGGCTTTCCTTGTCAAGCAATAGACATTATGGAAGCGCAGAGTGAAAAAGATGCAAGGTTTAAATAAGTAAGCGGAACTGCTGCACAGGTGAAAAAACTGAGTAGCAGCACGCGCAAAAACACGGAACGGATAACGAAAAACAGAAGACAGAGGATGTTACACGAGCGCTGAGCGGAGAAGCGACCGCTTAACACACAGCAGGCTGAGAACCATGACAGTTTTAATGAGAAAAGCTATTGTTTTCCCATTATAAAAATATACTAGGTGGAATTTTTTTAACTTTGTGGCACCAATAATGCATCGTAGTTTTTGTCTAGATGGTTTCAAATTAGGTTTTTAGTGAACAATGGAAGTGACATAATCCAACTTCCAATGGGTTTGATGTTTTGTTTACAAGTTAGCTAGCTAGCTGATACCAGATAGCTTGCATAGAATTTTCAGAGGCAGTGTTATCTTAAAAATTTATAAATCAACATTGGGGTTATGTTGTTCTGTGCTTGGGTGCTCTCTGCGACCTGAAGCAACGTACTGTTGGAAATTAAAGTTAATTGGTTTCCTTCATTTTTGCTATGTCTGATTTCGGTTTATTCTAATTAAAATTTTTTAAATTAAACGCAACATAGGCTACACAGATTTCTGACACAAAAAATGACCAAGCAAAACATTTCTGATTGAGAGCAAGGAAACAAATGTCTACTACACTACATGGTTGATTATGAAGAGCTCTTATCCAGTTTAGTGCATATGAAAAGAGCAGACAAACAGCAGTGTGGATACAGAAAGATTCCGTAACACAAGTGAGACAAAGTGTCATTGCTTAAAACCATGCCACAATAAACGGACTGCACAAATGCCACATTGAAGTGGATGGCCTACAAGGAGCTGGAAGTAAAACTGCTACAGCAGCAGTCACAAAGTGCACTAGTAATCAAAAAATGGCTGCATTCGATAAATCCCAGTTAGCGCATGGAGGCTGAGGGGAAACCGGGCCCAGGCAAACTACACTCTGCTTGGAGAGACAGGGTCCCCGTCTGCAGTCAATGGCCAGTGGCCCTGCTGTTCCTTGCACAGTTTTGAACAAAGTATCACAAGTCTTTGCATATTCGCATATACATACCACCATGTACTCTTCTCAAACTGCTGAAACTAAGCAGGGTTGGGCTTGTTTTATAGGCTACTTTGGATGGGATACCTCTTGGGAAATCTAAGTTTCATCAGGAAGAGGAGTTGGTGGGCCAGTAGGGGGCACTCTTCTCTCTGGACCAAATAGAAACTCAATGTCCCAGAACAGAAAGTGCAATCCGTCACATGAGACATGCGACTGAGGTCCTGATTCACTGTGGTTAATTAAAAATCCCATTCTACCTTTTAACAAAGAAGCCTGATTAACCCTGATGATCTGGGCCCTGTTTCCCAAAAGGATCTTAGATAAAGATCATCTTAGGCAATTTTGTTTTTATATTACTTTCATTGTTTGTTTTTGTTTTTTTGTCGTTTGGTTTTTGTCTCGCTCCCTCAATTTTTATTATCTGTTTTATGTAATGTCAGTACATTTTTATAAATGTAATCATAAAATTAATAAAGCACAAACACCAAACAGGGAAACGGGGCCCTGGTCAAACTTCCACAAAACTGTCTCTCTACATCTGACCACTCAATCATCGCCAATATCTGCACGGCTACAAATATTCCTACTCCATCCACCCAGAGTCCCCAAGTCATTTATCTGAGGGGTCTTTTTTTTTTTACTTATTATTTTGTCTATTGTGCCTTGATATTATACGAATTTTGCCATTTATAATCATTTTGCAAGGTAATTAGCATGAAAAATGTTCTGACTGTGCTGTGCTTTACCTTGCTGCAGTAAAAATGTATGTATATTTTTTCAAAAACCTACACTTCCCCACATGCATCATCCAACAGTCTGTTCCTGAGTAATATACCCTGGGTTTCATATTAAGAGGACCAGCAGATCAATGTTTTAACATTCAGCAAAATCATAAATAATGATTATTAATGGGATATACTGTATATACCATATATATACCATGCCATGTATGGCACAGAAGACTGCAAGGAGAAATGACAAGAGTTAGTTGAACTTTTAACATAACTTCCTCAATGAACAACCAATCCTGAATCCTCAGATAGACTTTTTCATTACAATCAGCTTTGGCTAAATCTGCAGAATACAAAAAAATTGTGCACGTCGGTTAAAAACTCTGCACTGTCCCAGACAAATAAATTAATATAGCCAGTAATTTTAGCTTGCTTTTGCCTGTCGTCTGTAAACCCACTTACTATACGCCAAATCTCTCCTCGGGTAACCGCAGCTGAATCCAGGAATTTGATGTGCTCCACCTCAAGCACACCTGCTACAACTAATCAAGCCCTTGATTAGTTGCATCAGGTGTGCTTCGGATGGAACACCTCAAATATCTGGATCCAGCTGGGGTTACCCGAGGAGAGATTTGGAAAACACTACCGTTCCCCGATAAACCTGGATGCAGAAATTGGCTGCAACGGGAGTGTTGCAATCACTCCCTTCTGTGTGTGTGTCTGTCTGTGTGTGTGCCTGTTTGTCTGTAACAGCCTTAGCGCCTAGAGTTCTGATCTGATTCGGAAGGAACTTCACACATAGATTGACAGACAGCCAAGGACCTGAATTCTCAACTATTTTCCAAATTGGTGAACGACAAGTCGAGGAATAGACGTTGGAGGTATAGACTTTACACCTTTCGAATGCACGATGGTGCATATAAGGCAGAGAAACGCTCTCAGATTTTGTCAAAGGCTTTGCCATTCTAGTTTTGTGTTACCACTTCAGGTGTCAATGTTGACCTTTATATTCTTATTTAGTTTGTCTTTCACAGCGGCATTATGAATAGAAGGTCTGTTCCGCCTCTGATTATTGTGGTTTATTTGACTAACCAGCTCTGTGAATGAGGGAAACTTTTACACGTCCCTGCTCTTTTCTGCTTCTGATCTCAGACTGGGAGAGACAGGTCTGCTGTGTTTCCTAGCAACAGCTTGCAGACCCAAGCACGTTTCCCTCTATGACTCCTCTGTGGCAAAGAGGATTTATTTATTTATCTGTCTGATAATTTACTTTTCTGTGTGCTCATTTAATTTTGTGTGCGCTTATGTCTCACTTTATCCGTGGATATCAGTGACATGGGCGGGCCACCTCATTGGATGTGTGTGGGGTGGGTGGGAAGGGTTGGATTGCATGGGTGGGGGTGTCATCGATTTCACTTGCACACCAATCCCTTTCTGACAACGCTCTTGATGACATCATTTATTCAAGGATTTTCTGTCAAAATAAGGTCATTTCCGGTGCTGTATGATTCACAGTAAATGGTTCAAATGAACATTTTCTGGGACAGACAAAGGAATTGTTATAATGAATATTAGTATTATGCACGTGGATGTAACACAAGCATCGATTGCACATATTACCCATCATCCTCACCTGCGTATGCCTGTTGGTAAGGCTGCTACTGTCCCTGCAGCTGAAGGCCTCTAAGCTTTTGAGACAGCGAAAAGCTGTGACAACCGTCAAAAGAGGAAACTGTATAATAATAGATCGACTAATAATGTGATATTATCTATGAGATTGAGAGATGGACAATGGCATCTTTGTGCCATTGCCATAGCCTTCACAGCCCAGAAATATAGTAATTTGACTGTAAATGCATGATTCAGTGCTTTCACACCTCAGATATGGTGTTTTTCTCTTGGCAGAATGTTCACTGCTTCACATCAGACAGCTTGGATGATGACCCACATAATATAACAGAGGCCTTATGCACAGTGTATAGTATCTTTTTTAAATCTCCTGTCCTATATACTGTATATATATATATATATATATATATATATACACTGCTCAAAAAAATTAAGGGAACACTTAATCATCATAGTATAACACCAAGTCAATTAAACCAAACCGGTCATGCTGGATGATGTTGCAGGCAGCATAACATTTGCCACGGCGTCTCCAGACTCTTTCATGTCTGTCACATGTGCTCAGTGTGAACCTGCTCTCATCTGTGAAGAGAACGGGGCGCCAATGGCGAACCTGCCAATTCTGGTGTTCTCTGGCAAATGCCAATCGAGCTGCATGGTGCTGGGCTGTGAGCACAGGTCCCACTACAGGACGTCGGGCCCTCATGCCACTCTGAGTCTGTTTCTGACAGTTTGGTCAGAAACATGCACACGAGTAGCCCACTGGAGGTCATTTTGTAGGGCTCTGGCAGTGCTCCTCCTGTTCCTCCTCGCACAAAGAAGCAGATACCGGTCCTGCCGCTGGGTTGTTGCCCTTCTACGGCCCTGTCCAGCTATCCTCGTGTAATGGCCCATCTCCCGATATCTCCTTTATAGTCTTGAGACTGTGCTGGGAGACACAGCAAACTTTCTTGTGACGGCACGTATGGATGTGCCATCCTGGAGGAGCTGGACTACCTGTGCAACCTGAATGGGCTGCAGGTACCGCCTCATGCTACCAGTAGGGCACTAGCAAAATGCAAAACTAGAGAAAAATCAGTCAGGAAGGATAAGGAGAGAGAAATGGCCTGTGGCCACCACCTGCAAAACCATTTACTTTTTGGGGGTTGTCTTGCTGTTGCCTCTCCTGTCCATCTGTTGTCACTTTAATTAGCACCAAAGCAGGTGAAATTGATGAACAATCATTTACGCTTCCTAACTGGACAGATCGATATCCCAGAAGTTTAATTGACTTTGTGTTATACTGTGTTGATTAAGTGTTCCCTTCATTTCTTTGAGCAGTGTATATACAGTGGCTTGAGAAAGTATTCATACCCCATTGATTATTTCTCATTTTGTTGTGTTGCAAAGTCAAATTAAAACATATTTACATGGGATTTTTTTCTACTCCTGTAGAAGTAATTTTCTATATTGTGCAAATTAAATAAAGTATTTAGATATCTTCAGGATTATATTAAAAATAAAAAAACTGAAATCTTTAATTTACATAAGTATTCATACGCTTTGCTTTAATGTATTTTTAAAGTATCATATTTAATATTTGGTCGCATATCCGTTGCATGCTGTTACTTCCTGAAGTCTGTGACCCATCAACATAAAAAATCTCTCTATATCTTATTTTCAGGTACTGTTACAAGCGATACTATAACCTCTCTGCATTTCAATGGATCTATATGGGAATTGTGGGGTGAGACTAGATTGTAGACTGTAAATTAGACTAGTACAGTATGGAACACATGGCTGGCTAAATGGCTGTAAGTCATCAAGGGTCTAAGGTATCAAACGAGCCCCAAACCATCACTCTGCAGCCAGATATGGAGTAGATATGGATGGATCCCTTTCAGGGTTTCTTCTTCTGACATTTTTCCCCATAGAGTTCTATAGGAAAATGAGTCAGGAGAAATAACCCTTGCAGTGATCCATCCACATCTACTCCATATCTGGCAACAGAGTGATGGTTTGGTGCTCATTCGATAGCACAGACTCTGACTTACAGCAATTTAGCTAGTCATGTGTTCCATACTATTTCAGTGTAATTTACAGCAAAATCTAATTCCCATAGAGATCCATTCAAATGCAGAGAGGTTATAATATCGCTTGTAGGAGTACCAGAAAATAAGATATCATGAGTCTTTTGATATTGTTGGGTCAAAGACATCAGAAAGTCATGGCATGCAAAGGATATGCGACCAAATATTAAAAATTATTACTTTATTCTACATTATGTTAAACTGTCCAATATTTTTGATGCCCAACATTGGGGGGGACACAACTATGTACAAAAGGTTCTATAATTTCTAAACAGTTCATTGTATCCTTTCAAACTCAAAGTGCTAGAGTACAGAACCAAAATAACAAAAAATGTGTCACTGTCCAATTAATTATCGTGCTCACTGTATGTATATATGTATATATATATATATACATATATGATGAGAGCTCTGGATAAATGGTAATTATGTAAAAAAGAAACAAAAAAAAAAAACTTAACATGTTACATCTGCAGGTTGGCTGTGATTTTCACCACAGCTCATTTTCTGTGGAAGTGGGAGTAATGTGTAGGGCGAAGTGTTGAAAGTCACAGCTTGGTGACTCATTCCTAGCTCTTAATTAGTGCGTTTCCTTTTCTCCCTGTAGGCAGCCTGATGCCAGACGACCCACCTGCGGCAGGCATCTGATCCACCTTCCCACCCTGACAGCAGAGTCTCCAGACCTCGCTTGGATTCGCAGAAATGCCTTCATTCTTTTCTTTTTTCCTTCCAGATCACTAAAGCCACTTTCTGGCAGTCCGCAATTTGTTATTCTCTGCCGTAATTGCAGGCCTGTGTGGCCATGTCGTCAGTCAGCCCCGCCAGAGCTCTCCCCCAAAAGGCGTGCAGTCAGCCGCTGTCTCTTATCTCTCCTCATTCCGCGCTCGGAGCTGCGTGGGCTGCGTAGGAAAGGACCGCCCATCTGACGCAGTGCAGGCGCCTGATCCACTGGAAACCCTCTGAAACCTGAACACTGAAATTCCATTCCAGCCTGAGCACATTGTAACACTCACTTTTACCAGATTGACCTTTCGGGGATGTGTGCTTGCACACAAAAAATGAGTGAGTTTTGAAAGACGTGAAGGCACGGTTTAGGCACACGTCTATGCGAGCTCCCGGGAAAGTAACACTGAAGCCTTACTGGTGACTTATTGTGGATCCATAATACTGCTGTCGTTATGTTGTAGACATACCGCTGTAGACAAACGGCCATAATATTTTACGTATTACATCCATGTGAATGTGCCCGTTTGTGCCAGAGAGAGAAAAGCAGGGCAACAACTTATCCTTGTTACATCATGGGACTCCTGGCTACACTGGGGCATATCATGGGGCGTATCACTGCTCTGAGTATTAGCGCTTTATCTAGATGTGCCGCCCAAGAGCCCTGCTACTCCTCTGGAGCAGCTTTTCTTGAACTGGCTTTGGTTTGATTCTGAAGTCAGCGAATGACTATGATATACACTCTAGTAGCTTGGATTTAATAATCATTTCAAATTGTAATCAGAAAGTATTCAGATACTTTAACCAGTTATTATATCCAAATTTAAATCAAGGGCCACATTTGAAGCATTGAATATCCTTATCTTTGAGAAAATAGTTAATTGCATATTTTTTGGTTGCATTTTAATGGCTTGTAACAATGTACCCTGACATATCAATTGAATGTATTAAGGTCTAACACTCGAACAAGTACCTTCCCACCATTAGGTTCTTGCCTATACGTACGGGTACTTTGCACTCATGTAAAGTAGCACTTTATAAATCAAATATCACTTAATCACAGTGCAATCATGTAATTGTTATTTTTCATATTTCTGTGGAACAATCTCCAATATATATTTTTTTAAATAAAATATACCACACAACTTTTTTCACCCCATTTTTTAATTAGTGCCACTCAAGTTCCCACAATGCAACCTGCAACGACAGCCGAGGAGTGTACGCACTGGTCACGTGCTACTACAGGTCAGAGCCTAACCGGAGGAGAGGCGTATCTCTCATTGACAGCTGAGGCTTAAATCTGTGCTTATACAGTACAATTCCCATTGTTAAATCGACTCTAGCAGAGCTTATACGAGCCCAATAGGGATCTCATTCTCCCAGAGTTGATTTTATAATGAACGTTTTGCAGTGTGTAGAGCCCGATATCCATTCACTATGTGTACCTTTACTGACTTAGCCACTTGTGAGCTCATGTTATTGTCAGTGTTATTTAAACTAATCAGTTGGCAATACTAGCAGGGCCTTAAGTATGTGTTGGTTTAGCAGAGTTCAGCAGATTTATTATACTGAATTATAGTGTAAAACCTCATTGTTACCAGAAACTTACTTGGTTATTAAGGCACTGTAAATCATTTTGGCTCATTTCAGCAACCCTTAATTCATCATCAAATGTTATTAGTATTTAATATATTTTAAATAATAATGATACTTGCATAAATGATTGACTCAAAATTAAGTAGTGTATTTCAAGTGCAATTAAGCTGCATTAAGTATAGTAGTGGGTCACTTTTATGTTGGTAACATAGTTTCAAGAAGGTTTACCAAAAGGGAAAATTGATGTTGGTAATGATTTTACACAGAGAAATCTCTCCCTAAACGCATCCTCTGTGTCTTTAAAGCGTGCGCACATAGTGTGGAGATTACCTGTTCCTATTGGTATGGGGAGATTAGTAAAGAGTTGGGTGGTCAGGCCTTGCTATAAAGCCTTTGGCAAGAGCTGCAGTTGTGTCCAAATCTCCGCGCTTAACACATCGATCTCAGGCAGACTGCTGGACTAGGTGAGTGAGGAGGTGCCGCGGGCAACAACAAAAGAGCACAGCGAGGGGTTAATTGCAAGCTCCTCGTGCCTCCTCACAAGCTTCTTTTGTAATTATGTGTATTTTGAATTAGGCTAGAGGCTGTGCTTGCTCTTGCTAATAATCATTTTCATTTCATGTTCATTTAACATTGCAACAGATTCAAAAATATTCCTTAAATCGGATTTACGAACAAATGCAAGTGTCATTTTTTTTGTCTTCACAAACACCACGATTGCTAAAACTCACCAAAGTGCTTGTGGAGAAAAAAACAGCCACATACACGTATTCGCTTTAGGAAAATGTTAAGAACAAATGTTGACTGAGAATGAATGTCGATCGAACGTAGTGCCAATTCACTCAGTATATCTACATTGTGTCCAGCCGAGACAAATGGCACACCCATTAGAACAAGCTCACTTTCTGCATGAAGGAATCAGAAATTGATCTGGTAGTCCTCTGGGCTGGGCCTATATACTATTACACCAGTATATACATGCACATCTGTAACATTTATGAAACATTGTTTTTACAAACTTTGGCTACGATGTAAGCAAGAAAAGGTATTAGATAATGTTATCTAAAAAATGTACTTGTTTTACTAGCTATGTAAGCAATTCATTTGATTCTAAAAACGCTAGTTTGATTCATGATCGACGTTTCCTAGTTAAAAAAGGTACCAACCATACAGTATATCTAGCTTGCTAGCCTAGCATTCGTTTATACACTCATATTAGGTGCTCTAATTTGTGTGAATGATTAAAACAATAAATTCAGTGAGGAATTTATTTTAAATTGGGTTTGTCTAACTTTCATGATAATGATAATAATTTTTTTCACCAAGAGAGTTTGTTGTGATGCAAACATAACTGTCTGCATGTGTGCGTTGGATAAAGGTAACTGCAGAAATTCAAGCGCTGATTCCACGCCAAATAGGAATCAGTTCTTGACATGGTTGGGAACTCAAATCAAGAGAAAACAATTGAAGTTCACCCCACAGATTGATTAATAATAAGACTGATAATGATTAATAATCTCTGCAAATGGCATCAAAAAAACTCACAGACTTCAGGAAGTAACAGCATGCAAAGAATATGCGACCAGATATAAAATATGATACTTTAAAAATATGTTAAAGCAAAGGGTATGAATACTTATGTAAATGAAAGATTTCAGTTTTTGATACATTTGCAAAAATATTTTAAAACATGTTTTCACTTTGTCATTATGGGCTATTTTGTGTAGAATTTTGAGACAAAAAATGAACTCAATCTATTGTAGAATATGTCTGTAATGTAATAAAACGTGGAGAAGGTGAAAGGGGTATTCAGACTTTCCGGCTTGACTGTAGTTCACTGCTTTCTGTTTTTATGTGCATTTTACATACCATCCCAACTTTTTTGGAATTGGGGTTTGTATATACAGTATATATAAATAATTATAGTTATTACAAGATGAGTATTATTAATAAAGCATTTTGTAAAACAATTTGCAGGGGAAACTTCTTAATTGAATGGTAGGTACAAGTACACAATTCAATTATTTCTGAAGTCTTTACTGGCATATTTTTATTTTATTTCATCTTATTTCATTTCACTTTTGTGGCACGCCATCTGGGTTTCCCCCTGTTGTAAATGCGCTGTATTTTTTCTAACTCCCGAAGAAAGTAGACAATAATGAATGCTTCCTTGGATGGCTCCATTACTTGACTTGTATTGCACCTGACATTTGGCAGCTGCCTCCAATTTACATCCAATTTACAAGCCAATCTGCCCACTGAACACACGGGCTAATGGCCCGATGCACAATCAGTCCACCCGACAAAGGTTTTTCCCTGTCTGCCAAATGGACAACAATGGCATCTGAAATTTATCTCCAAGATCAAAAAAAAAAAAAAAGGCAGCCACATTGGTAGAGCCACAGATAACCACTTGACACCCAAGTGTACCAAACCACAACCGTCCCCGTGGGGCACTTGCAGCAGGGAATTAGGCTGTTCGTCATTAGTCAGCAAGCAAATGGAACTCTAGAGTTAACGATGCGGTGTAAGCTGCGATCGAAAATGACGCAGAGCAAGTTCCCAAGGACGGGCGAGCTAAAATACCCGGAGCCTTCTTAGCGGAAAGTGACCTAGCTCGTGATTTGACACCAGGGGCACGATGCCACTCCGCTGTCTATTATTTCCTTCCACTGCACTGTCTCTAACAATAGCAGCGTCCTTAGTTGCTTGACCACGCTTTGTCACCACGAGTGTGGCCGACGGGGTCCAAGTGGGAACTGCTGGAGCTGCTGGCTTAAAACTTTGTTCCAGTGTGTGGGCATGCCTCACAGAGTGCGGTACTGAATCAGGAGCAATGACTGCACAGCTCAGTTGGTGGAAATCAGCAGGAAAGCACCGTTAGCTGGCAGAGCGCGCGTCGGCGGAGCGTGCACGCTTGCCCGCGCTCTCGAAAACTGACGGAAGACAATGCAGCGATAAAATGTAATTACAGATGCAATTTGTTTCAACATGGAACAAAAAGGTCTTGTAAAAATAAAAACGGGAACTGAAACTAGAGGCTTCACAGGGACATGGAACACTCCGGAAGAGTATGACTGGCAAGGATGCATTACTTCCATTATTGACCTTATTCATAAAGTGTAGTTCATTTTTTACTTTGGGTTTTACATCAATCACAACATATGTACCCCTCCAGTGTTTGTAATTATTGTACATTATATTGAAGATAAATACATTTTTACAATAAATGAATAATAAATGGCAGGCATCCAACACAGGCTGCAGTGCTTGAAATGAGCATACACTGCAATGTTGAATGATGGCTGAATAACTTGTGGTTTACTTGGTCACTGTTAATCTCCTAATAAGCTATCCACTCACTATTCTCAGTGTGATTTCCAATGCTTTTCTACATAAAGCAGAATGTATACCCCAACATTTCATTAACTGCAATACATTAATTACTTATGCCATGAATAAGCTGCTTATGCACATTATTACATTACATTTACATTTCCTAACAACTTCTCAGAAAGTAATATTAATGAATATAATTACAAGGTTAATACGATTATTAATATAATAACTCTATTGAAATCCATGCTGCACCCAATAATCACTGACATCACATCGTCAAGTTGATAAGAATTAAATGTGTTTTTTCTCCAGCAAATGAAATATTGAAGACATTTAAATGGTAGTTATCATCTGACATTTCATAATTGATCAGATACTGATCCACTGGGATGTTCCACAGCTTCCATACTGTGCTTTTTATACATTTTAACATTTCATGGTTTGATCCTTATATACTTTCTGAAATATTGCCCAAATTAAATAGTTGGAAATGTGCTGCCATTAAGTAGAAAGTGAGCAAGTAGCTTTCTTTTGGTAGCAAGTGAAAGATAAATATTCAAAGTTCAATTAAAAATAATTTAATTAATTTATGAATATCATCATACATGGCTCATGCAACATTTTTGGAATAAAGAAATTAAACAATGTAGCAATTTCCTACTTTTATTTCTGGGGCATATGCTGTGTATTTTTACTTTATTATGTAATTATGAATATGAAAAAAACAAACATAACAGCAAAATAAGTTGTTCAGAGTAAAGGCTATTACAACTGCTTACATAATTTTTAATGACTATTTGGTTAATCTACAGTGCCCTCCACTATTATTGGCACCCCTGGTGAAGATGAGTGAAAAGGGAAGATAAAAAATGAACCGTTTGGTAAATTAGCTTAATGTCACACTGAAAAAATGAGAAAAATCCAACCTTTAATTGAAGTAAATTTATTATGAAAAAAAAAATCCCTCATCAAGAAATAATAATTTTTAACAAAACCACGTGTGCCACAATTATTGGCACCCCTGCATTTATATATATAGAATAAAGTAATATTTTTTTATATTTGGTTGCATATTCTTTGCATGCCATGACTTCCTGATGTCTGTGCACCAAAAACATAAAAATAATTTTCATATCTTATTTTCTGGTACTTTTACAAGAGATACTATAACGGCTCTGCATTTGAATGGAATTTGGGGGTGGGACTAATAATTATTTCTTGATGGATTTTTTATTCTCATAATAAATTTACTTCAATTAAAGGTTGGATATTTCGGATTTTTTCAGTGTGAGATTAAGCTAATTTACCAAACGGTGATTTTTTTAATAACCCTTTTTACTCATCTTTACCAGGCGTGCCAATAATAGTGGAGGGCACTGTATATAGTGTATATACAGTATATATAAGATTGTATATATCCTACAAGTATGATGCCATGGGGGCAAGTTTCAAAGGAGGGGAACTTCAGTAGCAATTAAATTTGCATAGTATTTGCATAAATGCTGCACACCTTTTTTGTACAATTTCATATTGAATTCAGTAAAATAAATATATTAAAAAAACACTTTTAAAATGTTCTTGGTTTCACTCAAAGCTTGTCGCTTATTGGCAGAATTGGAAATCTGGGAAATCATTTTGATATGATGGGATTTCAGGGATTCACTCTTTGCTAAATGCTTTGAAAATAAGTTGCCTTGTACGGTCTGTTCCGTGCCGTGTTGTTATCATGTCGTATCATTTATTTGTGAAAGTAATTACACATGCATACAAACGCAATTTGTGATAATATTTGTATAGTGTGATTAAAAATCTAGCGAATTTGATGTTACTCACTGTGGCCTGTGAACAATCATTTTTACATGTTTAACACTCATGGGCAAACATGGACCTCAACAGACTGCCAATTTCTATATTGGATGCTTCAGTTCAATTTATTGCTTGACAAGTCGTAATGTCGCAAGGGGGGAATCAGTGACCCAGTTCGGTAACACATTATGATAAGGCTCTTGAATTCCTTGGGAGTTAAGTCTTAATTCCCCATGAATAATAAATGATTCCTTCATCATATGTCATTGCTCAGGTCTGCATTTTTTAAAATTTGATTTCCAACATCCAATAACCTTTAAATACTAATGTGATATCGTCTAGACAAAATGCAAGACGCACTTCGTGATCATAAGATGTTGCATTACTGCTGCAGAATCATGAAATGGGTGAAACCAGGTTCTGTCTGACACCGCCCCCCCCTTCCCGTTGACCACAAAGTAGATTAAGCGTTCCCAAAAGTGATTATTCAAATGGTTAAGCTTTAAAATTGAGAGTTCATCTGTATACACGTCTTACAAATAGCACGACTACATGGATGAGTGTGATCTGTAGGCAGCTCACACTTTCTTATCAACTGCAGCATATTTGGGCTAATTGATATGATTACACAGGGGATTTGGAGTGCATGTAATTCAGCTGTACTTTATGTTGCTTAATGAATTGTGAATATGTTGTAATTTAATAATTATCACAGAAAGTTTGCCAAAAAAACTTGCATAACCGAGCACTTTATTTATTTTCCCTTATTTCCTGCATGGTCAACACCCACACCCACACACACAACCATACACACGCACACACACCCACACGCACACTCACACACACCCACACACACAACCACACCCACGTACACATGCCAGAGTGGGTAAAACAGAGAGCAATCATGACAGGGGCGATAACCGTGATGCTCGGATTTCGGTGGGTGAAATATAGACTCCGCCGTCTGCCACGGGATGAGGCGCATGTGTTTGAGATCGATTATACGGCCCGTGGAAGCGACCGAGCAGTCGCATTCTTTAATTATTTATTTATTCTTTTTTTATTTAAATGTCGGGGGGGTTCATAATGAGACATTCACATGTAATGACAATGGATTTTATACATAGATTTACAGACAAAAACCAGAGCAATCTATATTTGACAAAAACACGAGTAACAATACAATCTATACAACATAATCTTGGGAGACATGAATGGGATTGAGAGGCACAAGCTAGGGAAGAGATTGGTCATGAGTGGGGCCACCAGTTTGTCTCCACCATGTGACCCGCAGGAATTTAAACTTGTATCTCAACGGTTATCCTCCAGGGGTCCTCACAGGCACGCCAACGGCACAGTCAAGTGACTCATCGTACAGTTGAGTTTCTAATTGAGACATTTATCAAAACAATTCGTTGATCTAATATGGGGAGAGTCAGAGGGAGGGAGGGAGGTGAACACGGATGAAAGTTTAAATGCTGTGAAAAGCATGTCAGGAGTGAACCAGTGGTCTTGAGTCCTGTGTCTGGAGAGCTGCAGATACTCAGCGCTTAAGTAGCACAGCAATTGATCCGTTAATTACACGGTTAACTCACAACACCTGGTTTCTTTGGTCTGAATCAGCCGCTGATCTTAAGGAAAGAACTAAAACCAGACTCTGTGGCTCTCCAGGACCAGGACTGAGTATCACTGCAGTAAAAAAATAATTATGCATCCCTATAAAGCAGGGGTGTCCAATGTTATCCGAAAAGGGCCGGTGTGGGTACAGGTTTTTGTTTTAGCCCGGCACTGCCCAAGACACCTGATTCTACTAAGGTCTTGATTGAAGACCATGATTAGTTAATTAGCTGAATCATGGATTTGTTTTATTGAACTCTTTTGCGCATGCTAAATCTTAAACCTAACCTAACATGCCCCTGCACAACATTTACAAATACTGCAGCGTTGTCACGGTAGTAAGTAATCAAACTGAATTTGATACACATCACTTGTAAACATCACTGTCAATCATCATCTGTGCCTAATCAGTCTGTGCTTAATTATCAACTTTACTGAGGTTATGCAAATAGAATAATTGTTTGAGAAACAGTGGCTAAACGTCTCTATCATGACCTCTAGCTGGCGGAGGACAAAGGTACCATGCAAGAAAACAATGGGAGACATTAAGCCATGAGGACTTAAAAGGATAAATAGGTATTAGAGGGAGATTGCTGCTTACCAGCTGATTGTGGGGTGAGGGAATGTGTAGTGAGTGGGGGATTGGAGGAAAGAGGGGGAGGGGGGGGTGTTTGGGGAGGAATCTTTCCGGAGACAAGCCACAGTAATGGAGAGCCGCAAACCCCAGGAGCTGGCAGGCAGGTACTTCAAATGACAGCACATCAAACCACACTCATCCAAACACACACATCAGGCCCCCTGCCATGAAGGAGGGTTTTTTTCCTTCCCCTTCGAGAGAGTCGCATTCATTTATCACCCTCACATGCCCCCCCCCCCCCCTCCCATCCTTACAGATTCTCAGAGTAGGAGAGAGGAAGCTACACGTGAGGCCGCCAATAATCACTGTGGCGGATTGTTGCCCTTCACCCAAACGTTTGGGCGACGCCCTCGCCCACTGACGCCCTCCCGCTAATCTCACCCTACCCATAGGCCTCCAGGCCCAAGACTTTCCTGGCACAGCCTTTTGCCAACTCTTGGCAATTCAGTGGTTCGTCTGCTCCACTGAAGCAAGTTTAACACAATGGTTTCTCTCCCACAGTTTTTAATCCCTGCCAGTTTTTACAGGCAGCGGGATGGTGAGGGACACAAACCGACACAGACGAGAAACGTATGCAGTCGCTGCTTTTCTTGCAGCTTTATCCATGAATTATTTTTAGAATACAAGTAGTAACAAGGAACATGTTGTGATACCGCATGATAATGTGAATGAATGTGTTCCCACAAAGTCATTCTGTTTTACACATGCAGGGCATCATTATAATGTTTGAAATAAAGCATTTATAAATGCACACTAGGTTATTTAAATATATATTATTGATCGCTACGATTGCTCAGTAAATATTTTTGCCACGGTGAAGTCCAGGGCTGCGATTGTTCAGACAATTCTATAGAAGGTATCAATCTTCAGTGTTGCAATCCCATACAAAAATATTTCCCTTCAAGCAAATTTGCAGCAAACCTTTTGCATTGTTGCCACAGGTTTGCGGCAACCTCATATTTTCACATGCAAATTTGCTTTGTTGGAACTGCCATTCACTTCTGGCAAAGTTTTTAGTTCACCGCTACTATACTATACTGGCAAACTCTGACAAACCTCTGGCATTTTGTGGAAAACAATTTAGTTTGCGGCAAATGCACTACATATTAGCTGCAAGTTTGTGGCAAACTATCCAGTTTTGTAAGAGATAGCTTACATGCAACATCCATGTAACATACGAGATTATAAATTCAGTAGTGTGAAGTTTCTTAAGCTGGCAGGCCAAGCATCATTGTTAGTGAAACATTCAAGAACATGTATTAATACTGGTCTAGACAATGTATTCATGTATAATGCAACTATTAATGCTTTAATATGCATTCATAAGTGTGGCATGTTCCAGTGATAACTTTTCTTTCTGCTATATTTTCTGTCACAAAATAGTCCATATATACAGTATATGGAAAACAAAAACACACACTAGCCATGAACTGATAATATGATTATAGATGGAGTAAAAAATAACACGATGTTATAAATGAGGGGCTTTAGTCTACTCCAATATCAGTTATGACATTGAATTTACATCACAGTGAGCTAGTTGATGTGCATGCAGGTATAACAGCTTCTTATTTCCCTGTATGTGCAAGAATAAATGTAATTGCATGTTTATAACTATTGCTTAATGGTTTGATTATGTAAATGTGTATCATTTACATATACCGTAAATTTTTCTTTAATTGTGATTTCTTATACTAAAAATGTTCATGCATTTGCAGCAATATTCCTCAAGAGCCGGTTTTTCTTTTTATAGAACTTAATTAATAATGCCGGGAAGCAGCCTGAAATCTGAAAGCCAGGACGCTCAGATGAGAAGCATGCAAAATAGCCTGTAGACAAGAATGCCCCTGAGGTTACAAATGTAGTTTCTCTAATTTCACGGCGCATTTTTGAAAACTGTTTTTCGAGATTGTCCTCGCGACCCCAGCGTTTTTGAAGTAAGCAGCTGCCGTGAATATCCGTTCGCCTCAGATCCAGGAATTTTCGGGTCGTGAATTTTATCCAGCGGTTGATGCGGAACGATGAACACGAGCCCGCTTCGCGGCGATAGCGTGGGCGCAAGTGTGAAACGCGGAATATTAATGAAAGTTTCAATTATGTACATTTCAGACAGGTATACCCAAAGTCAAGTTCCACCGCAATTTTGGGTATTGGTTTTGTGTTCATTAGTCTATGTTTAATCAACTTGAAGTCAACATGAAAATTGCACAATGATGCAAATTGTACTAAGCTCTCCACAATCAAAACTAGGCTTCATAAATCCAGGCTGCATTTTGCTGGCTAGTCATATCTTTCATCTTTCAGCCTCAATTGAACAGCAACAGAAGGCTCAGCTGATTTTTTCACATGTTGGTCATCAGCACTCAAGACATACAGTGCCCTGCACAATTATTGGCACCCCTGTTAAAGATGAGTAAAAAGGGTTATAAAAAATTTCACATAACTTTTTTAAAGAATTGGAACATTACAATTTCTTTAGCTATGTAGTTTCATTAAGTTAATACCAATGTCTGGTCAAAATCTCATGTGAATAGCTACATTGGAAATATGTTTGATAATAAAATTGCTGACGTGTCCAATACTTATTTCCCCCATTGTAACATACATACACATACAAGCACACACACCTCATAAATAACTTCAGATAAAATAAAATGTAAAATAACAAAGCAGCAATGAATAATAAATGGATAAAAAAGCTAACCTATAAAAGTGCGTCTTTAAAAGCAGTTTAAAACATTCAACGGATGCAGCCGATGTAATTCTTAAAGGAAGGCGGTTCCATAGAGTGGGGGCCCAGAACCGCAAAGGCGCGGTCACCTCTTGTTTTTTATTTACCTCACCCGGTTATAAAGGGTGAGAAATTCACTGACCGGAGCCAGACCACGCAATGTCTTATAAGTGATCATTAAAATCTTAAAATCTATCCTATAGGTCACTGGCAGCCAATGCAGGGAGGCCAAAATTGGTGTAATGTGTGACCAAAATTGGTGTAATGTGTTATTGTGCCCAGAATACACACAAAGCAGTGAGCAGTGAGCTCCTGTTCTGACAAGTCAAATGAGTGAATATTTGCCAGCTTAGTGGCACATTTTAGCATCAGAGAGAAAGCCCAGTTTGTGTATTTATGCATAAAAAGTGAATTCATGTTCACAGAAATCTCACCATTTATTTTTGGTAGGATTTCATTAAGCTCAGGAGATGAGTCGATTGCTGCTGTTATTTCTGCGTCAGACAACGAGCCAATATTCCTCTGCCCCTCTTTAATTTGTAATTAGTGTACTCTATATTTTACCCTCACCACTTTGGGGGGGGTTCGGTGCATGCTTGTTTCTCGTGAATCCTCAAAACGTGGTGCAGAATAAGAAAATAGATAAATGTGATAATGAATTATACATGACGGTATAGAAGCACTTTCCTGAACAAGATTAATGTGACTATTATAAATTAGGGATTGGATGGAAAATGTGTGTGTGCTTGTGCGTGCATGTGTGTATGTATGTGTATGTATCATGTATATATACTGTATATATCAGCCATTCTTTAGAATTGGGACAAATCATGTCCTACCAAAAAATCTTGCAATTATTACTTAATACAACAAGTTAAATCCCAAATTTTTCCGGTGAAAATGAACATTTAAGTGTTTTCTGTAGGAAATAAATATAAATTATAAAAAAAATTTGGACTCATTACATTTTTTTTTACTTCTATACCTGCCTAGTGCCAGGTCCTTGTCCCAGACACAAATTCACAATTTCAAACAATTAACAAATGTAAAAAAAAACCTAAAACTAATAGTTCTTACTGATAGCATAGGTGTGAAAATGCATTCTTATTATCACTTTGTTTTAAAATATTAAATATTAAAATGTTGGCAATTTGTGTCAACACCGTCAAATTTATATAAAAATGTAATTTATTCAGACATAAAACAGGTTATCCATATCATAAGGATCCCGGTCTCACTATGTGGGTTTAAACATTGTGGGTGCCTGTGGGTTTAAACGTGCCTGTGAGTTTAAACATTGTGGGTGCCTGTGGGTTTAAACATTGTGTGTGCCTGTGGGTTTAAACATTGTGTGTGCCTGTGGGTTTAAACATTGTGGGTGCCTGTGGGTTTAAACATTGTGTGTGCCTGTGGGTTTAAACATTGTGGGTGCCTGTGGGTTTAAACGTGCCTATGGGTTTAAATATTGTGGGTGCCTGTGGGTTTAAACGTGCCTGTGGGTTTAAACATTGTGGGTGCCTGTGGATTTAAACGTGCCTGTGGATTTAAACATTGTGGGTGCCTGCGGGTTTAAACGTGCCTGTGGGTTTAAACATTATGTGTACCTGTGTGCTTAAATGTGCCTGTGGGTTTAAACATTGTGTGTGCCTGTGGGTTTAAACGTGCCTGTGGGTTTAAACATTGTGTGTGCCTGTGGGTTTAAACATTGTGTGTGCCTGTGGGTTTAAACATTGTGGGTGCCTGTGGGTTTAAACATTGTGTGTGCCTGTGGGTTTAAACATTGTGGGTGCCTGTGGGTTTAAACATTGTGTGTGCCTGTGGGTTTAAACATTGTGGGTGCCTGTGGGTTTAAACGTGCCTATGGGTTTAAATATTGTGGGTGCCTGTGGGTTTAAACGTGCCTGTGGGTTTAAACATTGTGGGTGCCTGTGGATTTAAACATTGTGGGTGCCTGTGGGTTTAAACATGCCTGTGGGTTTAAACATTGTGTGTACCTGTGTGTTTAAATGTGCCTGTGGGTTTAAACATTGTGTGTGCCTGTGGGTTTAAACGTGCCTGTGGGTTTAAACATTGTGTGTGCCTGTGGGTTTAAACATTGTGGGTGCCTGTGGGTTTAAACATTGTGGGTGCCTGTGGGTTTAAACATTGTGGGTGCCTGTGGGTTTAAACATTGTGGGTGCCTGTGGGTTTAAACGTGCCTGTGGGTTTAAACATTGTGTGTGCCTGTGGGTTTAAACGTGCCTGTGGGTTTAAACATTGTGTGTGCCTGTGGGTTTAAACGTGCCTGTGGGTTTAAACATTGTGTGTGCCTGTGGGTTTAAACATTGTGTGTGCCTGTGGGTTTAAACATTGTGGGTGCCTGTGGGTTTAAACATTGTGGGTGCCTGTGGGTTTAAACGTGCCTGTGGGTTTAAACATTGTGTGTGCCTGTGGGTTTAAACGTGCCTGTGGGTTTAAACATTGTGTGTGCCTGTGGGTTTAAACGTGCCTGTGGGTTTAAACATTGTGTGTGCCTGTGGGTTTAAACGTGCCTGTGGGTTTAAACATTGTGTGTGCCTGTGGGTTTAAACATTGTGTGTGCCTGTGGGTTTAAACATTGTGGGTGCCTGTGGGTTTAAACATTGTGGGTGCCTGTGGGTTTAAACGTGCCTGTGGGTTTAAACATTGTGTGTGCCTGTGGGTTTAAACGTGCCTGTGGGTTTAAACATTGTGGGTGCCTGTGGGTTTAAACGTGCCTGTGGGTTTAAACATTGTGTGTGCCTGTGGGTTTAAACGTGCCTGTGGGTTTAAACATTGTGGGTGCCTGTGGGTTTAAACGTGCCTGTGGGTTTAAACATTGTGTGTGCCTGTGGGTTTAAACGTGCCTGTGGGTTTAAACATTGTGGGTGCCTGTGGGTTTAAACATGCCTGTGGGTTTAAACATTGTAAAAACCAGTTCCTTGATACAAGGAAAAGGGACTGGAATGAAACTAAAATTAACAGCAGATGTGAGCTGAATGAAGGCTTGTAAAATACACATCAGCTCAATACATACATCCAGAAAGCCGGCTGGCAGGAGAGCTTATATTTTATAATTACACTTTCAAATATAATTTGTATACATTGTATTATTATATACCCATCATATAATATAAACTAATTTCAATTATATGTCAAAAAAAGTCATTTGAAAGATTTTGAATAATGTTGCAGTTGTTTTGAAGGCACGATTAATGAAAATGATTTTAGAGTTGAGAAATGGCAGATCATAATAAACCAAGGAGAGTGATACATGATTATTGTAAAGGGTAATGTGTCGTACAAAGAACATTGAAAGAACTGAATGGTCTCTGTTACATTCAATTGTATTAAGAGTGGCCACACACATGCTTTTTTTGTGAACCTGAGAGAGTTTATAGCCAAACGTCTAGTTTATATGTCTATGATTATGTACGTATATAATTTTTTCTTATGCATTTCTGTTTATGATTAATGTGACCGGTGGGCATGAACATTGAGAGTGGGGGTGTGAAAATGATTTCGATGATTAATTTCAAATACATTTTCCTCAGAAAATGAATATTTATGTAAGTTACGAAAAGCAATGTGCTGCCAGATGTGCACTGTTTAGCATTAAGTTGGCGCACGCAGTATGACCAATCGAAATCCATCTGGAGCTGCTGGTTTACTCCGCGGGATATTACCTGGCCTCGGTGACATCCAGCCGTCTCTTTGAAAGTTTGCAGAATGTGATGTAGTATATGTGGATCCCAGGGCTGCCACAATGGATCATGGGTATGGAGTGCCACTGCACAAATTGTGTTATTGTCATGAAGCTGACCGATGCTTCACATAACCGGACTAATTTTTGAAATATCGGGATGGGAGGTTTGACACAGTGCTCGGTCCTATTGACGTAGGTCTATTCTGAAGCGAGTTTAAGAAGTCTGGAATAATGTTTATTTTTTTCCCCATCAGGTTTTTCCGCATCCTGGAGCGCTGGATGTCTGAGTGTGGTAAATCTAGGGCGTGCCATGTGAGCAATTATTTTATACGTGCCCTATTTAAATTGCAATCAAGGTAGTTCTAGTTAACATGCAAATAGTCGTGATTGCCGTGCAACATCTTATTTCAACTTTTTTCAAAAATTGTCACAAACAGGCTGTTTGCCATGAATTTAATTACATTTGTATTCCTTTGGATGTCCGCATGTTGCATCCCTAATAGATTTTGTACAGATGGAGATGTCATTTACTAGAGTCTGCTCGGATGCAAGAATTTGCATAGCTCCATTTGCATAGCTAAGGTCTGTAGCTCAACATGTTACACTTATCTTGTATGCTGCAGTATAGCTAGCACCGTTTGTGATTTGAAACTCATTACCCATTTACACCTTTAAACAAATTGTTTTTTTATCACTTTATCACAAAAATATATAAAAACTGTGTTACCTCTATGCTACTGTAGTTTCAACCCTCATATTATCTGTGGGGGGACCCGACATCTCTTAAAAACCAGTTGACCTTATTTTTTCAACTGAATTTGTTGGGATTAAATAGTAAACAAACTATAGCAAGCAAATGCAATAAACATAATGCTATGTTTTTGAAAATCCTGTACCAACTTTGTATAAAAAGGTGTTGTGTAGAGTCATTTGTGGGGTAGCTGTATAAAATGTAAGAAAATAGACAACTTTTTTTTTTAATCTAAATTTTTGGGGTCAATATGACTCCAAACATAAAAGGCGTCATGAAATATCAAAATAATATGAGGGTTGAATATGAACGTGATTTAATGCTAGTGCTGAACAAAGTTCAAGTCAAAAATTAAATTAAGATTTAAAGTCAAAGATTAAATACAATGTCAAAAATGTGAAGGTTAGTATCCACGATAATGTTGAGAGCAAGTTGTCATTAACTAATTTGCACTGTTTATTGTTAATATAAGAAAGTAGCCAATAATATTTATTTGATCAATATCAAGAAAAGTAGGAAATATTTGAGCTTGGTGTTTGTTGAGAACACTGAAATGATTATGTTACCTATTTACTTGTGCTTTTTAAATGTACTTTTGGTCGCCTAACTCAGCCTCAGCTGTGACATTAAATCAACATTTAAATCAAGCCAAAATGTCTTATTAGAGGAATAGCTACATTAATGAAGACAACACCCACTAAATTATATTGTTTTAAAATGTACTGCTTTCACTTCTAAATTCCTACAGAATCAGAATGACAATTTAAGAACAAATCTTTGATGTAGGTTCCCTCATTATCTCCTGTTCCTGTCAAAAACATTGCTGTACTTCCTCTGAAAAGCACCACCCATTATGAACCCTATATAATTCAGCCAAGCTGTATAACAAACATCCACTCCTACTTTTAATAGCTGCTGGCTTCCAAACTTACAAATCACACATGTCCATGTGATGTGTTAATAGTGCCTAATAGCGCCACGTTTCATCAGTCATTTACACCATCAAACACGCATGCGGTGCTATGACACAGACCCCATGCTGGACGTTCTAACCTTTAGACCAGGGTTGCATATGTCCAATGGAAACACACGTGCGTTCAATACTTGCTTATGTCAACATTCCTTCGCCTGTCTCCGGGGTCATACCACTTCGATCCTCAGCCAGAACTTTTCAAATCATGACCACAGGTGGTGTGTTACTGACACAATTCCTCCTCCAGGCGATGTTTCCTGGTGTGTTACAAACACATCCCAACCCCCTGTTGGTGATTCATCGCTTTGACACGGTTTCCAACCATAGAGGTTAGCGAATAAACACTCATGAATATATTTATGTTTGTGTGTGTGCGTGTGTGTGGACATCCCATGCATTTACAATGCATATTCAGTTCATCCCTTTTGGGATCAATTAAAAATATTAAAGTCAGCATGGCCCTCATTATTGCGCTCCTATGGTACTGTACAAAATGCTCAATGATCTCCTTATGACAGCTGCTTCCCAGTGACCTTGAGTTGTGCCACAACGCGGGGGGAGCCAGTGGAGTTGCGGGGCACAAGGTGCTGGGGGGGAAGAGTGTCCAATATTAGCACGTACTGTGTCTGGCTTGGCACCCCGACCCGGTGCAGAGCAGATGGAGGACAATCAGGGATTCTATGTTTTAGCCTCTGAATAAATGTGCATTTCTGGCAGGTACCACATCACCCGTCTGTTTCACAAGCTAATAATGGGAGGGGGGAGGGGGGAGCGTATTACACAACCGTGTCTTGTGGTAACCTCTGCTAAAGGCGTACAGCACCTTGGTGACAATGTGAAGTCACAGCGATAGTGTGACAGACTCGGTAGTATCCAGGTGACCGTTGTAAGCAAGTAAATACAGTGCGGTCCGCAAGTATTTGGACACAGACACAATTTCTGTTGTATTGGCTCTGTACTCGAGCACATTGGACTTGACACAGAACAGTCGCAGAGGTTAAAGTGCAGACTTTCAGCTTTAATTTGAGGGTTTTTACATCCATATGGGGTGAACCGTGTAGCAATTGTACCCCTTTTTATACACAGCCCCCCCCCCCCTCCATTTTAGAGGACAAAAAACAACTAATTAACATAACCTTAAATAAAGTCATCATATTTAATATGTGGTTGCATATCCATTGCATCCTTGTGACCCAACAGCATCAAAAGAACCTTGATATCTTATTTCCAGGTACTCTTACAAGCGATACTATAACCTCTCTGCATTTGAATGGATCACAATGGGCATTAGGGGGGGGGGTTAGATTAAGCTGCATGCCAATTATGCTGCAACAGTATAGAACACATGGCATGGGGGTCGATTTACTGAGATCCCAAATAAGGGGTGCTACTTTGTTATTGTGCGGGCGCAGCCAAAGTATCATTTCACACTTTGCGGGTGATCAACCAAGAGTCATTATGTAAATTACTCCAGCCGCAAACAGCCATATTTGAATGAGATATGTTGCATTTTTGGAATGGTTACACTGTAAGAAAATGGTGAAAAGATGCACAGCAATGTTAACATTTTTATGGTATTTTTATTTTTGTAGGGTATAGGCTACTGCTACACTGAACGAGTTGATGGTTTATTACAAACTGTTTCACTGGACGTCTCTTAGTTTCTGCCAGGAGTTTTGTCAGGACTGAAATGATAATAACTATGCTTACTAGCACTAACCCTACTCATGCCGTAAGTGTCACACAAAATCACATCTCCAGTTCATCATGGGTTGTATTTTTATAAAGTTTTGATTTGCGTTGTTATTCACTGTTTGTTATTATAGAGGTTGTATTGCTTGTTTGATTCAAATACTGGTTACTCTTGTATTCTGTAACACGATTTGCTTCATAATTAAAATTTATATATATTCTTACTGGTCATTGTTTATTTTGAGCTTAGACGCTAGAATGGACAAGTTGCCCCATTGTTACGCAATCATTCAGAACGTTATGGATATTCCAAACACACATGTCTTGCTGCAATGACAGCCATCATCTTATCAATTCCATGTCTTTTAATTCCTGCTTTTCATTTCTCCTAAAATGCACCCGCTTCATGATTAAACCTTTCCCAAACTTGCTTTCGGGCTTAGTAAATCACATTACGCATGCTAAAGTATTCTATTTCTATGACCTCCTCCCACTATTTCGCAATATAACGTAGGGACGCCCATTTTTACAGATTCATTCAGTTTCTCTTTAGGTTCATAGGTTATGTATCCACGAAGATGAAAAATCTTGCTCAAAGGTTTCCATATTTACATTTCATAGACTAGCACAGGGATCTGGTAGCTAGAAAAAGTCCTTTGTCTTTTTCAAATACGAGAAACAACATTTAAACAAATTGCAGCTGATGAATCCCCAAAATCTACATTTTTGAAGGATGTTAAGTGCAAGTGGCCTGAACCCCTCTTTGTGACTAACGCTTTCTTTGCATTGTGCTTAAGTAATTTATGTCCAGACCATTCTGACAACAGAAAGCAGAGAGGGAGAGTATTAAACTCTGTCTTGCATGATATAGCTCACAGTAAATCTATACTTGGAGACATTAATTAATCATACAATGTGATGCTATTGAACATCTTTGTATTGGTATGTCTTTACCCAATGGAGGAGGGGGTATTCATCTCCATTACTGCTATAAGACATTCACACATTCATAAGACACTTTCACATTTTATTTACAATCCAGATTCATTGCTCATATAGTCTTCAATAAACTACAATAACTACTTCACAAGCAAAAAGACTGTCAAGTTTATTGCAGAGTTGCAATTTTCAAGTGTTAATGTTTTGTTTCAACGGCAGTTCTTTGTCTGTAAATAACCATCATGACTCTCCCTCTCAACATTTGTATGCAGACGTGACAATTGAAAATGGAATCAATATAATCCTAGATGCAGGGCTGTGGGGAGGGTACATGATGTGTGGAACATTCCAAACAAACATTCATTCATTCAAATTGTCATATTTGTTCGTTATGAACATTAAAAACCATGGAATAGAGGCATATGTTATTGATAAGATGAAAGTAAATGCATTGCTGCTAATTGGTGCTATTAAACTAAATAATACTTCTATAACAATGTAGCTGTCAGAGAAAACCCCTCAAAGTTTAGGTGCAATTGTCAATGCAGCTGTACAGACATAAACACAGGTACATATACTGAATATACAGTATATGCATGCATGTGTTTTTTAGCCATTTCTCTAAAAAGGGGCCCTTATTTCCTACATCTGAACCCTACATTTGAGATGTGAACAAGATTCAACTTCAAATCTGAAGACACTCCTTACTAATTAATTAGCAGGAATTATTTATGAACCTTCCACAAAAGCTTTCTATCTTAATTATCAGGATCTATTCTCTTGAAAATTTTTCATGAAACTATAACCGTAGAACTGAGAATGCATGCATAGCTAACCCAGGTTTCTTTCGCGTCAGTCAAAAGATTGATCAAAACAACAGTTTAATCGCCTGACAGACTTTTATCAAGGATTCAACTCTGCTGTGCCTGGAGATAGATTTTGACAGCTGTGTGGAGGATATGACATTTCATTGGCAACGTGACATTTGATTTAATTTCTCTGCAATGCTTTTATAGCACAAAAAAATAAAATAAAAAGATCTTTGTGAGGTCAGCGTTTCTATTTTTTCTGAAGAAGGCCCACAACCCAGGGGCAGGTTTAGCAGCTGGCAAGACCCGAGGAGTTTTATACCACTGAAATTTCATAAAAAGGGGTATTCATTCTACAAAGATCATTTTTAAAAAGAGGATTACTTTATTAGTTTTATATGCAGAATTAATCTATTTAGGAATTATGTATTTAATGCTATTTATTTGTTCTATAGTTGGAAACAAGCTGGTCAGGTGGTTCTGGTTCTTTACATTGATGTTACCGTAGAAACTCTTGATTTTTGTGCACCATCTCTGGCAACTGTATACTATAAATAATTTAGACCTCATACCTCACCCTCTTTGTACGGGCGCTCAGCTGTCAGATCTCAACACGGATGCTCTTTGCTGAGCTCACAGACCAGGATATGACAGGCAAGTTATTGCTTTTTTGTAGAATTTCAAATCGGTCCACGGGGCAGCCATAGCCAAATTCTGGCTGGAGCCCCTGTTTATCCGTTCTATTATTGCCATAATGTTTTATTTATCACCGATCATAAAAAATCACTTGGGTTTTGCCCTGCAAATCAATAAAATTTCAAAAGCGTGTCCATCACATGCATTTTTCATAGATCAACTGCAGTGCTGCCAACGTCAACATTGACAAGTTTGGAGGGTTTTATGGAGACAGTTGCAAAAATACCTCAAAAGCACTGCATAGGATCATTTGAATGTATTTTCTTGTGTATTTATACTCCTGACAGAAGTGCTATAATGTGACATACAGTGCCTGGCCAAAAAAAAGGTTGCCTTTGCACCCGTCATGAATAGTGCCAACTGTACAAGCCTCTGGAGGCAGTGTTATGATGATGATATGTTGCTTCAATTGGTCAGGTCTAGGCTCAGCAACGTTAGGCAGCAATAAAATAAAGTCAGCTGAGTACCTGAATGCACTGAATGACCAGGTTATCCCATCAATGGGCATATTCCAGGACGACAATGCCAAGATTCATCGGGCTCAAATTGTAAAAGAGTGGTTCAGGGAGCATGAGGAATCCTTTTCACATCATGAATTGGCCATCATGAGTCCTGACCTTAACCCCATTGAAAGTCTTTGGGATGTGCTGGAGAAGACTTTACGCAGTGGTTCTCCCGTCGTTATCTCGGCCAAAAATGGAAGGAAATAAATGTTGTGACATTGCATAAGGTTGTCGAAACAGTGCCAGGATGAATGCGGGCCGTAATCAAAGCTAAAGGCGGTCCAACAAAATATTAGAGTGTGCGACCTTTTGTTTGGCCAGGCAGTGTATAATTATAATGAGCACACTAAAAGTAGTAGTTAGTTGCTTATGCTCCTTTCTGACAAATTGCAACCCCCTATTTGCGAAATAAAAGCATTTGTGAAATAAAAGCATCAAGTAAAATATTAAGAGAAAATTATGGTACTGTTTATTTATGCAGCAAAGCAGAACCATCGAGATGGAGGGCATTTAACAACCCCACAAGTAGTTTGTCCACTAAATAGATATTTTGCACTCAAGTGGGAAAAAAGCCATGTTCAATTTGTAAAGTGCTCTCCTGGCAGATCTCCTAATTTAAGATCTCTGTGGACATAAATGGAAGTAGAAGTTGCTGACAGTAATGACACAGCATAAATGACAACACCCCCGCACCCCCCTGCCCCCTTATTTTCCATAAATCTAGAGCTCAACTTCAAAAGAAATAACTTGAGGCCAATGCTTTTTGCATATGCAAAGTGCCAAACAGTGTTTAACAGTGCATATCAATCAAGGCTACAGGTAACCTCAGGGTTGCTTCAACGGGTCATGGGCAGGCCCAGACGGAATCTGCAGACTTTTTTGGGGGGTTTTCTGTGGTGTTTCAGGAGGAAAATTTTCTGAAATCTGTGGGGTGATTTGTTTCCCCTCTGGAAGTGTTAAGACAGTCATTTACTACTTATTAAATGTGTTTTGACCAAATATGGCCATGCTAAACATGATAACTCAAGCTGAGAGTACCACAGTGTTACAGGAGGTAAAAATAATTTAGTTGGAAACTAATTTGACATTGTTTTATTCAGTTACCAAGAATTAAAAACTGTGAATACTTTAAATATCTGAAAAAATAAATAAATAAATAGCAAAATAAAAATTCTTGTTCAAGAGATAGCTGGCACAACAGTTTAAAATTCACGACATGTTTGTGTTTCTCTGTCTGTATGCAAGTCTGCACATTTGGGAGACATAACTTACTTTAAGATTTAGCCTAGAAGATAAAATGCATCAGCATAAATACAAGGGAGAGGGGGCTATCAGGGCTGTGTGCATAGAATTCAAGATCCCCATGTATGTAACATTTTATATTTGATTATGGTCATAATTACATGATATAAACATTTTCTGAAAACATCTCTGGATACCACAAACATGTATTATAGTGGAATTATTTTTATTATTTATTAGTATTTATTATTATTATTATTTTAATAGTCAATACTTAGTTGTATGTTGTTGAAATGTTTAATAAATGTGTGTGGGCTATTAACATATTAGCATCAATAGTTGCATCATTGGCAACTATTGTCCTGCGGGAAACCCTGTTACTGCCAATATTTTAAAGTTTAAATGTTCTGTCATAGGTTCAATCCTGCAGAAATAGCCTTCCTGGGGGAATACGTTGCAACCATAGCTCCTGTTGCCAAAGCGATCAACATCTTACAGGGAGAGACCAATGTGCACATGGGCTGGCTGTTACCGACTCTCAATGTCTTGGTTTCAAAGCTTGAGCGAATCAAGATGTCTATGAAACTCTGCAAGCCACTGGTTGATGCAATCCTGACGGCAGTGAACAAACGCTTTGGGCACATGCTCAATGATCCTGAGCTGATTGCGGCAGCATTACAAAGTTCAAAACTTCCTGGACAACAGATGAAGCCCCCATCAAACTCGGTTTGTTGATTTACTTAAGTTATTATAATATATCACACCAAATGAAGAACGGTCACATACTGATTAGCATAAATTTCAGGATCAGATAAAATGAATCGCACTCATTTCATATTTACATGATGAAAAAAGAGGGAGCACACTTTTTCTCTCTGAAATGATATGTGACATCACTTCCATTTGCTAGTTGAGCTCCCACAACAAGGGTTGGAGGGAGAGAGGAAGAGGGGAAGGGACAGTGACAGAGAGGGAGGGAAGGGGAGAGAGAGAGGAGGGGAGAGGGAGGGAAGGGGAGAGGGTGAGGGAGGGAAGGAGGGTGAGGGAGAGAGGGTGACGGAGGGAGGGGGAGAGAACAGAGGGTGAGGGAGGGAGGAAAATAACAGATGGTGAGGGAGGGAGGGAGGAGGGGGGAGAGAACAGAGGGTGAGGGAGGGAAGGGGGGGTGAGGGAGGGAGGGGGATGAGAACAGAGGGAAAGGGTGAGGGGGGAGAGAGAATTGTGAAAATTTTCAGTGCTTTAATCCTGTCCTGTGTGTCTAGTTTCTTTACTGTGACAAAAATGCTTTGAAGCAGAGACCCTCACTCACATCTTTGTTTTATAGCCTACCGCTGAGTGTTGTTCATACATGTATGATGTTTTATTATAAAGTTCTAGAAGATGTTGCATAATTGAACCACTAGGGGGGAAATGAGCCAGTAGACTAGACCACATGTTTGTGGGCATGTTTGTATTTTGTTTAAAAGTTAATTCAATGTTTGTTGTATTTTTCATGCTTTGGCAATATACAGGCTATAGCTACTGTATGCGTACATCATGCCAATAAAGCCAACTTGATAGTGAGAGTGAGATAGAAATAGATGTGTGATGTGAGTCTTTCAGAGGCAGGGGGCCTGGGGCTGTTTCCTAGATCATACTGGAAAACAAAGAAAAAAAACAGGGGGTGCATCCCAATACTCCCAATACTCGAAAAATGCACCTTCCTTTCTCCACTACCACCTCCTCCGTGCCCCGGAAACGGATCTTTGTGTTTTAATCTAATGTTGCTGATTACATCTTAATTACGTATTAACGTTGCATATTAATTAATGTCTCGACGCAAACCGCAATATCAGGTACATTGTATACTATACATGCAAATACTTGTACTCGAAACGTTCAGGCAGTTTTGCATACGTCCGGGTAAGAGAGGAGTGGTAGTGGCGGAGTGGAGGAAAGGAGGTGGGGAGTGACATATATTGGGACATAGCCAGGGGTAGAAGTTTAAAAGCAGAAAAGATGCTCTGTATTATTCTATGATCAGTCGCTCAATTCAAATCATGCAAAACAAGCACACACGCAAGGCCAAAACTACACTGGCTGGAGGTCAGGAAGGTCCACAATACAGGATTGTTCCCAGTAAAATAAAATAAAAAATACAACTGACACAAGCCAAATCTAACATTCATTGTTCTCTCTCACGCTACCCTCTCATGCTACCATCTCACACCAGCTAACACCCACAATCAATAAACAGACGAAAATCTTCCTCATTCCCCCTCATGTGTCCCGGGCAAAAATAATAAACGAACAAACGCAGCAAAGGTTTTGAATCGCTTTTCAGTCAGGTTGCTTTAAACGTTGTCTTGCTACTGACTCGCTCTCGCTCGCCTTGCATGCGACCGTATCGTGGAGAAGCGCACACCTTTAAGCACCCGATTTGTTAGCATAACCCTGTGCATGTGTGCTCAATCCACCAGTAGAAGAGGCCGAGACTGCCTCCGTCGAATCGAGCCCCATGGCACTAGCCTAGCCTACTGGTAGATTTGCAACGTTATTCCCAGCATTGCCCGTCGCCAGGCTTACTTTCTTGTAGAACATTGATATTAGCTAACTAGCTACATAACTAAAGTAACAGAAAAAGCGATCCCAGAGAAATGATCGCTGTGAGAGTGGTTGCGAATTTGTCAAGTGCTGATCAATTTAAGATAACTTGACAATTAATTCAGTAGCCTATGTTAGCATGCTAATTTACATGAAGCTTACCTGAACCACTCGCCTTCCTGTTTTTGTGTCGAAGAAAAGCCCATAGAGAGAGATTATAAAATGTAGTAATCTGGTCAAAGTGACGTGAGAAACTCCAGTTGGGTCGGTTGCCTGATGGATCCACAGAGTGCTGACAAACTTCACAAAATATCACTCCCCCAGATCCTCATAAATGACATTGGGGAATATATTTGCCATGTCCCTTGCTGTAATAACTGTAGATAAATGACGCCTCTTTAGCTCCTCAGTAGTAGCCTAAATCTGATTATCTAATTGTTTGTTATCTGCCACGTGATGTAGAACGAACTGCCAATCACAATGACACACAAATTTGCAGCATTTCACAACGTTTGAATTCCACGGAATTTCGTTGGATTCTCTGTACCCACGGATTCCGTGCGGGCCTAGACTCACGGGGCACTTGAGATCAAGATTGTGTAGCTGTATCGCTGAAAGGGCCAAACTCAAAAGCCCTGGGCTGAAGTGAGGACTTTTAACTTGAGTTAATTGCAAAGACCTAATGGGATATCAAAAGGATACATCCGATGCTGCCTTCAGAATCGTTCTCACCTTAGAAGGCGTCATTTTATGCTAATTTTCTAATTAAATGTGTCTTGATGCCTTCCTGCCTTCGAATGTTGCCTGTGATAGCAGCATTTTTGCCGTTTGAGAGACTATGGGCCTGCTTTACTAAGACCTTTAGCAGGTGCAAAACCAATAACATGACCAATCATTGGTGCAAAACAAATTCCATGACCAATCATTGGTCATGTTATTGGTTTTGCGTGTGCTAAATGGTTTTGCACCTGCTAAAGGTCTTAGTAAATCAGGCCCTATGACTCTGTAGTAGCGAGACACAATTAGCCTTGTCCCACCAGGGTTGGGTGGGCTTAAATCAGTCAGGATGCCCAAGGTTACTGCCAGATTCCCACAGACTACCAGTTGTTGTCAATGTGAAACCCTCTCCTCAAAGCAGTGTTAACTCTCCTGAAATACTGCATAGTCTGTAGTGTGTAAAATAATTAGCCAACTAGCAGGCGAAGGGCACGCAATCCAGCTGAAGTTTTCCTTGCATGGGTGCCGGTTGTACAGCGGTCACTCCTCCAATTCCAAACTGGGTAGGGAAAAACTCTTTAAAACAATGGGAAAAGAATATTCAAAAGTATCAATGCAGGGCTGCAGTTGAGATGGAAGACATTTTTTTTTTCTGCCAACTTATTGAGATTGCAATGCTTTCAGAGCATAATAAACGGAGTATTATTCAGCGCCCGCTTCTGAGTGAAACAACAGTCCTCATTGACATTATGCCATTCTTATGCTACATGTGGTTTCATGCTTAATTTATGTGATTGAAATTGAATTCATGAAGCTGCGGGGCTTTCTCATATTGGGTGAATTTAGAATGAACGGGAGATGCAAATGTGACCGCAAGTGGCCCTTTGGGGGCGGGAGAGTTTCGGGGCCAGGCCCCTCTCCCTGCTTGCATATGCAGTGTCACCCACCGGCTTGGCGCTCTTCTGTTTTTTGCTCACTGGGTTCTGCATCTCTGTGGACTTCTTTCCAGCCCATTAATAATTTACCGCCATGTGATCTGCAAGCTTGACTACGCCACTGCAGCTCGGCTCGCGCGCTGTAATCCAGATTCTGGAAAACGCGCCACATACGTGGTCGGGACATACTTGCCAACCCTCCCGATTTTCACTGTCCTCTCCCGGTAATCACCCGGAGAGAACATTCTCCCGCAGTTCTCCCGATTTAGGAGAATATCCGTTTTTTTTTTTTTTTTTTAATCTGACGCTTGTATCTACGTGGCACTGTGGTCCGCACAACACGCGATATAACAGACACACGCAGACGCGGACGCACACCCGCGGTACATACGTTAAATAAACCGTTAAATAAAGTTTTTATATTAAAAAAAAGGTGATTGCCCCCCCCCCCGGTCAACAATTACAATCGAGGTCCCCGTGGTGGAAAATCTCCCTATTTCTGAGGGCTCAAGGTTGGCAAGTATGGGTCGGGAAGATGCGGATCTATCTTCCCCCAAACCCCACCCACCCCCCGGGAGTGTTTCCTGCCTTTCCGGCATGTTCCCCGGATGCTGCTTTTGATGCAGGGTATACTACCTTTGCATCTCTGAAATCCTGTGACAAACAGAAGGAGGGGGAAAGGCGGGCGGCTGTCGCACGTGTGACACCCCGAGTAGATTCAGAGGGTTGATTTGGCAGCACGTTCCAGTGGTTCACTTTCATCCGGCAGCGTAGCCTCTCTAACGTTGTCTCTCTGGGCCGGAGTAAAGGAACATGCAGGTGTCACATGCTCGACTGGTAACACAATTTTTATTTAGACATGAGAAAAATTGAGAGAGAAACAGAGAGAGAGAGTGGTGCAGGTGTACATAGGGATGGGAATCGTTAGATTTTATTGATACCGATGCCATTATCGATTAGATTCTTTATCGATTCCTTAAATATTATTTGCTCCCAGGCTATTAAAGGACCAACTATTACTATCAGGTGGTCATCTAAAATGGAATCAATGACATAATATTTATAAAGTATAAAGCACTTGTTTTTCATTCATATTTAGTCATATCATGGAAAATATTTATCTGCTATATTTATGCCTGCACAAGCGACAGAGCATCTAATAAAACAGTCAGAATTGTATAATTCTGTAAATTCTAAATGTAATTGGCTTGACCAATAGCCTACGAGTGCTTAAAAATATCAGACGTGAAAGAAAATACGAAACCGGAAAATAATGAAAAAGGTCGCGAGAAGAGAGGATAAATGATCAGTTTAACGTTATGTCAAAAAAGATGGCTAAAATATTGTTGTTTAACCGCTGCTCTGTGATTGGGATATTTAGGAGTTTCATTCTGTAACGAAGATCGCAAACTTTACGTATGAGTTAGTTTCGCTCCTAGGCGTGTTTCATAAAGCTGCACCGTAACGTTTGCGTTGATTTCTGTTGGCCTATTGTCATAACAGTTTCAACTGTCACCATTCTCCCCTTTAGCCTATACATTTACATGGAAGAAAGACGAGATCTTTAATGTTACCTGGCCATTTTTTAGAAGGCAAGCTGACCTCTTATTAGCTGAAGATGATTTAGCTAATGTATGTTAGCTATTCGCTTTCCAAATCTAGCATACATCTGTGCGTGACCAAGCAGGAAATCGTTGTCAGATTAGTCTACCGCCAATCAACGGTTGGTTATAACCTTATAGGATCCCGAGGGAAGTCCACACACTCCGCAAATCTGTTGAATAGTTGATCATTTCCGAAGACGGATAACAAAATGGAGAGCGTACGCGAACACATTTTCAATACATTTTTAAATGATAGTAGCTTAAATTATTAGAATTACGTTTGCATTTTATATTTTTAGATTCTGCCTGTTGATGTAGTGTGACTGAATGAAAAACGACAGCGCGCATTTTTTTTTTGTTGCTATGCGTAGCTGTCGGGAATACGTGCTGGAATCGATAAGAGAATTGATAAACTTGCAGTCGAACGATTCCGAGGAATCGGACAAGTCGATTCCCACCCCTAGGTGCACGTGAGACTTTTTCACGGTGGAAGAACCAGGCAGTTGCAATCCGCCCCGGTCCAGCCCATTGCCAAACGTAAACCCCACTGATCCCAGGGAAGCTTGGAGATTGCGGCGATTTTGGGTTCGCTACATATTGAGTGAATTATTTCTGTGGTATTTGAAGTTATAGCCACCCTTTAGTGCCAACAGGAAGGGGATATATTTTTTTAGCACGACGCACCTATAATATCGCACATAACAAAGGATGCATCATCGTGCCAGAGAACTCAATGATATGATGAAAGTCCGCATAAGCACCCAATCCGTGCAACAGATCTGGAGGGCTCGCCACAAACGTGTGAGATACAGCTGAACCATGGCAATCACAATCTCTCATCTTTCAGCCAGACATATCCCAGAAACACCACTACATCAACAGCAGATCTTCACACACAGATTGCAGGTGCCGGTGGTACTCATTCAGTCTGTGAATTAAGAGCTGCAGGGCTTCTGAACCATGTTTGCTGAGGAGCAAACGGTTCCGTCCCGTTGGACTGGGGCTCTTCTTAATCTGTGCAGCACTGGAACAAAAAAAGATTAAATATGTTGAATCCTGATTGAAATATTTTTTTTATAGCCGAAGCAAGAAATATAAGCCCGTTATATGAAAAAAGGTTTTTATTTAGTTTTTTTGGTTCAGGGGGCAGTCTTTTTAACAGACCAATATATTGTATTTGTTTTATCATTCTTAAATGTGCAGGAATTCATTTTAACTGACAATGACAGGAATCATGAGACCATGAGATTATTTGTTGCTATCTATGAGTGTGTACTGTGGACACCGGTTGCTCCTCGCTATTATCTGCTCTTGATGTAGGGAACCAGTATACTGCTGAAAACTTGTAGAGTACAACATTGCTCATAACACCAGAAAGGCAGTCTTGCAATGACTAAATAGATGGTTACTTTGATATATCCTGGTAAAAAGCGGAATTTAAACTCAAAATCCCATATCGTGTATCACAACACATGGGAGCCCCTTAGTTATCTTGCATTTGCTGTTGTCATGCTGGCATATTCTGGAATTACTTTTTAAAAAGTGAAACAAGACATTTAAAAAAAGAACGTCTTGGAAAAACTTGACAGTGCTGTATTATATTACATTACTTATTTAAACATGGAGCTGGTATAGAGTTATTCCAGATATTTACTCAGTTTATTTTTACTTAAAAGCTACACGTGTGTACGTAGATCCACGATATAATGACTTAATACTTTAGACATTCTTTGATGTATTGGTGCACCAATTTAGTGTGCAGCCTGCTGTGGGTGTTGGATGAAGATGTCAGAAGTTTAGACTTTTGAGGTGGTATAGTCATTGTAGGGGGCCTTCAGATAAATTTTTTAAAAAAAGCTCGGAAATCCCTCGAGAAGCTGAAGATATGTGAAGAAGTGACAACAACCAGCAAATGGCTTATTTCTGACAGCAATGACAGTGAGCTCTGGGATTTAAAGGATCTCTTCACAGTCCCCGTACGGTACGATGAGATGTTTTTTGTGCCAATTATTTTCAGCAATCTGGTTCCCAAGTGATTTTAGTGACTTTAGTAGTAAGTGGTAATATTTGGCAGGGTTTGCCGGGGATGCCTGGTTTCGCATCAATCCCTGTGGTCCGGGGTGTAGTTTAGATCAGAAGCCATTTAATCAATTAAAATGCCACAATAAAACATATAGTAAATGGGGTAGTTAGTGGTCCGTCTTAATTTGTGCAAGTAATTCTTTTGAAATCCATGCAAAGCTAATTTGTAAACCTCACCTTCCATACTGAACCTGACCATGTCTGGAAATTTGCATAACAAGGTGTGACAGCACACGAAAGGGTCAATTTATGTGGCAAGCAATGCAGCAACCGCAGTTGGTTAGCCAAAAACAGCAAACTGTTCTCTCTTCAACATAAAAAAAACATCAGGGAAATATGAAAGGCAACGTCATCTGAATTACAGGTTGCATTGTTAGCTTGTTAAAGGTACCGAGTGCTTGCTGAGTTGTTTTGACCAGACTTCAGAAGGTTCCTGGGCATGACAGACTAATTACAACAGGGGCCAGCAATTTACCTATGTAATTGCACTGTAAGTAAAATGGCAATTGTGCAGCCACAACTTAGTCATGTGTAATTGCTATGCAGCATCAAATTAAAAGGTGTTATTAAATTAGATTTGAAGTTCAGTTCGGATGCCACAGTCATTTACACAATGTAAAATAAAAAAACTAGTGTAGGAACTAAAACCGCCAACTTGTATTTCACCTCAATTGTCCGTCTAGCTGGGATGTAACTGATTTCTGCACTTTTTGTTAGGTTGCTTAATTGATAAAAAAGTATACTTGTTAGGGAAGAAAACAACGCAGGGCCTCGTTTTTTTTAATACGTTCAGATTTTCAGGAGAGCGAAAACAATGCACCTTGGGTTATCTGTCTCTGTTTAATCTTACCTGCTATATTTACAGTCGCTCATTGCAGAGCTCATTGTACGTAAACTGCCGGAGGGCACATAAGAAAATGAAAGAAATTATGTATTTCAGAGAGCGGCGGCTCCAGTGTGCCCATGCACGGCGGCCACAGAGAGGCTCATTATTTCCGCCCATCTGAGCTGGGGCGCAGTCATGAATAATGAGGCTGCTATGGATATGTGGGTCTCTTCAATTGAGAGGGGGAAGCCATTAAAATGCCCCCGTTCGGTCTCTCCAGTGGGCTCTGTCAGCCTTATCTTATCGCCTACCACTGCCTTGGGACAATAGTGTTATATAATTTTACCCGTGGTCCAGACGCGGGGTGACAGTGGCCCTGAACGGTGCAAGGAGCGCCAAGTTGGATTTACTTTGCTTCTTGGAATGCATGAGAAATTAGGATGGAGCTTACGCCACCCCGACCGGAGACTCAACAAGATTCTCACCTCATTTTCTGCAGGATAAAAAAAGCAACCGGGAGATTGTTTGACTCCTGTTTGAGTGTAACTTAAAAAGAGCTTCTGCAAATCGGCATTAATCTCACTACATTAGCCAGCTGTTGTCTTACGTCAGTGTTTCTTGACATGTTTTCTGTTTGACATTTTATCAGAAAATATTGAACTTTTTTCAGTTTTAGGTTTATTACTTTACTACTAAAACCAAAACATGCAACAGAATACAATAAAGAGGCATTTCAATTAATCAAATATGGTGGCGCCTATAGCAGAATAGCGTGAAACACAAAATAGTTTATACAGTAGTAAAGTATAGTTCTTGTCAGCTATATAGGACCCTTGAACTGTGTCAGTAAAAGTACAGCATCATTGAAAAACTGAAATTATATTTGCTATAATATTATTTACCATTGAGAACGATTTCCTTCATTTTTTTTAAAGTCACATGAGGCGCAGGAAGATTCGGCCATCTTGAGGGACTTGCAAATGTCAGTGACTTTTCTCCTCGAAGTAGACGGCGGTAGATTTTGGGCGAGGAAAGGAAAGTTAAAGAGAAGAGGAGATGGAGAACAGTTTGTGAAGTCAATTTAGAATTTTGGTTTGATAAAAGTGAACCTTTGCAGAGGTGACAACTGCAGAGAAATACAGAGCAGGGACTGGTAGGTAGACAGGTCAGCAGGGGCCCTGCAGTTGTCCTCTCTGCTGTCTGTAGTTTGGTCCATTAATGAATTACCTGGTGTGCTCCAGTCATTAGAATGCAAGACCGCATTTATGACATTCGTTTAATATTTAAAGGCAGCTGCTGATAAATATTGATAGCGCCAAGCAAACAAAAAATCCAATGCTCGTATTTTCATAAGGGGACCATAACAACCATGTTTTTGAATATTTATGGGGAGTGTCATGAGACTTGCCATTTATGGCAATAGATTTTATTAATTTATCTGACTAGTGAATTAAAAACAATTAAGATAAAACGTATGTCATATTTTTGATAATTTACCATCACATAACCTGTCCTACCATAGAGTTTGATAAGTGTCAGTTAGTTTTTGTTTGTGAATTAACAGTGCTAATTAACATACAGTGCCCTCCACTATTATTGGCACCCCTGGTAAAGATGAGTAAAAGGGTTATACAAAATATATGCTTGAAGGGTTTCTTCTCCTGACTTATTTTTCCATAGAGTTCAATAGGAAAATTTGTCAGGAGAAACAACCCTTAAAGTGATCCATCCATATCTACTGCATATCTGGCAGCAGAGTGATGGATTGAGGCTCGTTTGATACCTCAGACCCTTGATGACTTACTGCCAATTTACCAACCGTGTATTCTATACTGTTCCAGCATAATTTATAGCTAAATCTAGTCCCACCCCCCAATTCCCATAGAGATCCATTCCAAATGCAGAGATGTTATAGTGTCGTTTGTAAGAGTACCAGAAAATAAGATATGAAGAGTCTTTTGATGTTGTTGGGTCACAGACATCAGGAAATCACAGCATGCAAAGGATATGCGACCAAATATAAAAAATTATTACTTTACTCTATATATAAATGCAGGGGTGCCAATAATTGTGGCACACATAGTTTTGTTAAAAATATATATTTCTTGATGAAGGATTTTTTTTCTCATAATAAATTTACTTCAATTAAAGGTAGGATTTCTCTTATTTTTTTCAGTGTGACATTAAGCTAATTCAGCAAATGTGGAATTTTTTATAACCCTTTTTACTCATCTTTACCAGGGGTGCCAATAATAGTGGAGGGCACTGTATACCTTAAGCAGAAACATATGATAACTGTTTATATTATTACACAATCCTAAGAAAATGTTTATTAAATTCAAAATCTCATTGAATTGTTTTCTTATCTGATCGAATCCAGTCAGCTTTGAATGGGACAGTGACACCACTAGTGCAGCCTGCTAAATTGAGATGACAAATAGATCTTATCTTACAGTTCAGCAGCAACATATTGATCAGATGCCATGATATAAGCATATGAGCTCAATATAGAATTACAAAGAAAATTGCACGGCACATTCATACGTCAGTACAGATTAATTTCAAAAAGCTTTGGTGGAAAAAAAAGAGCTGAAACCACGGAAAGTGGAAGATACGAGAACGGATTAAAACTTTAATCTGTAGCAACACTGTCTGAAAAGAAAAGATCCTGCCACATGCACTGTACCATTTGCCTTGAGATAAACACCGCACATCTGGCTCCGTAATATACTGAAGTTGATATTCACTAAAATATAAAATGTATAAAGAAACTAACGATAACTCCTAGTTTATTTTTGACAGATTTTGCCATACACTGCATAGTAATGTGCATGACAGAGAGCTCCGTACAGCATCCAATAGGCTTTGAATGTTGAGCCTTCACCTTCCCCTGATGATGTCATCAGGCCTTACAGCCAGCTTGAGCTTCAGAATAGAGTATGGATAGAAATAAATCCCTCCTGGATAAAAAGCTGTTATTTCCAACCCTGAGCAGCTCTCCGGTCAGTAAAAGAGAAACACACACACAAAGCAATGCATAGATGTACTGCTTGTGAATGCAAAACTGTATATTTCTGCTATGTGACTATTCATTATTTTCAAGACTAAGTGATAATATTCATTATTTTCAACATTTTATCTCATCGTGACAGACATGGCACACCCATCATGGCACACCCTTTATATACACTACGCCATTAAACAACAGCACTGAACTCATAACATTGCATTTTTGAGAGATATACTCTTGAGTCTTGAGTAAGTATACGGAAAAGGGTTTTCTATTTTTGTTTGTGTCTTCTAATCATTTCACATCTTGGAGGGATATAAGCTCACTTTCTCCAGGAAAGAGACTTACATAGTTTCGAGCTTTGATATTTGAGTGAGTGTGCTAAATTACAATCGCAAATGATTAGTCGCCCATAGGGATCAAGATGGTTTGAGGCAATTGTCTGCAAATAGATATGTTCTGGTAACAACAAAACACAATCTGTCACCGTTTCTTCAGATTTACATTTAAGCATTTAGCCGCCGCTCTTATCCAGAGCAACTTACACATCCTACATTTTTTACACAGTATCAATGTATACAGCTGAATATTTTACTGAAGCAATTAATTTACCTTCCTCGAGGGTACAACAACCTGGAATTCCACCCAACACCTTTGAGTTACAAGCCCAGTTCCTGAACACTTATAGTGCACTGCCCATTATATGCCTTAACAATCCACACATGTTAATGCACCATGAATATATACTAGGAGTTTTTAATTTGATAGAAAAAAAAATGAGGGTGACTTCCATAATATGCAAAAATTATTTCTCGTATTATTCCGCATCCAGAATTCCTTTCATTTTGCAGTCTTTACCAGCTGCACTGCACCACTAGAGATAAGCTTCTAACAGAGTAAAAGTCACTAAGAGTTATAGTTTCATCAAGAACCAAATATTCTGCATCTGAGCTTTCGACATCACTGCTTTTTAACGCCACCTCTGGACATCCATGCGATATAGATGGAAGCTGCATCAGACAGATACTAAAGGTACGTCTGCACTGGATGAAACCGCATATGTATATGGAAAGACAATCCATCAATAAAAATAAATGTTCCAATGATAAATGTTCCTTCTCTTCCAAGTTAAATGTGCCTATTGAATGGCACTGCAGGAGGATTTAGACTTAAATATAAGTGATACATTTATTTAGGAAAGTGGTACATTTTTTGATTCTTGCCCAATATTACTCATTGACTCCATTACAGCTCACAAAGTATGGAAAAAATCTGCAATGCAGCTTCTACCTAAACGTGATGCTTAAAGTTGTTTAAACTCTGCTTTAGAGCTTTTAAATCTCTTTCTCCATTATTTAGATCGCATAATGTTGCATATTGAACTTCTGTAGTCAATAGGCAACATAATCAGATAATTTGGAGCAAAATAGATTACCTCCATTTTATGAAAAATTGACACAATCAGGATCAAGATACATTTTGAAAGGTTAGTTGGGGCAGTATTGTAACCTAGCAATTTGCTAAATATCTGAGAACAGCACTCAATTGCCATCTGTGAGATACCTCCTATTTTCAGCAATGGAGTTAAAATGTTACGTAACATATTTTAAAGGTGCACAACGCAGGATTTTTTTGCCTTGCTGTGGTCCTGTGTTTACAATCACACAAGTCTCCTCCTCCGTCCTAAACCCCGCCCACTCACCTCGGTTGAGGGAAAGAAACGCACTTGAGCACAGCAAGCAAAACGCCAAGCGAAGACACAATGAAAATAACACTTTTAACAGCTGGGAGAACACACTTTTAGAAGCATGTATTGTTCTATATGAACTGTAACAGTAATTAGGCAGTGTGATGACATACACACTTTTGAAATCGTTTTAAAGTTCTCAGCTGCCCTACCACATCGACCCCTGCTTCATCCGCCGTCTTACTTACTGCCGTCTCCGATGAATGCAGTTGTAATTGTGGATTTAATTGTTTGCAACCAAAACGTTGCCAGTGGTTTTAAAGATTTTAAAGTGTAAAGTGTAGCCGACTGCATTTCTGGTGTGAGAGTGGATGACATAAAACGTCAAGCTCCTGCGATCAACAGAAAAGAGCGCCACGCCCAGAAATGTCCCCAACACATCTTCGAAAAATAAATACAGGCAGAAGAGCAAGGTTTCTGGAAATTTGTATTTTTTTTGACAGATTGACAGTACACCATAGATATGACTGAGCATGTGTATTTTATAATATTTTCTAGGTAGAAATCCTGCATAGTGCACCTTTAAAGGTCCCCAATTTTGGTTGCTAATCGATGAAGATTATGATGGCAACTAAGTACCTCGTTGATCATGGTTCTCTTATTTTCTTTTACTGTAATTTTTTATTTTAAATACTTTTTCCTTTTGAAGTGGTTTTCATGAGAATATTTATCGTTATTTTTAGCAGGATAATATTTTATACTACAGTGCCATATCTTCGTCTTTTCGCTTGGTGTTAGCGATTAGCATTTTCTTTAGCAACCGAAATTACAGAGTGGACCTTTAAAAAATTTGCATGTACAGCGAGATTCACGTTGCTAATGCAGTTATTTATTCAACTGGTAGCCTATACATGTCAATGGAGAGTGTAGGCATATGTAACACTCCGCAGTTCTTTTTCTTTCAAATGTATCTTGTGAACCACCTTAATCTTTTTCATGGCCCACCAGTAGGTCCCGAACCACAGCCGTAACCTATTTTAAGCCGCAGCTGCAGCCCTTTGAAGCCTTTGTACAGAAACAGAGAGGAAATGAGCTTCTAGGGCCAACAGCTACATCCACTTATCAAAGCTTAATCCGGGTGGGTCATGGCAAGATAATTGAAGTGCTTGCATTTGCCCCCCCATGCCGTAACCATAAAGTAGAGGCAGGACATTTCAATAACTGGGTGTCTTTAAGAGCAGAGGTGATCCACTGGTTTCTGGCTGCAGTGTGATGTGAGAAGGTTAAAATGTAGCAAGGCATTGAAAATAGCAGCACTTTTCTTTTAGCAAAGTTCTATTAAAAAAAAAAAAAACATAAACTGAGCACGTGTGAAATCGTGGTCTAACCTAGTCAGATTAATTTTAATAGCAGTTGTATTTACCCTTTAAAGGAAAGGAAAAGAAACCTTTTAAAGGAAAGAAAACCTTAAAAAGTAATAAAATGCTAGTCGCATGTCAATGTTGACCAGGGACCAGATTGGAGAAATAACAAGTAAACCAAACATGAAGACATTACTTGAAAAAGTAAATCTTCCTGTGCTCGCTAAGCCTGTCGATAATCTTTTCCCACAGTAGAATGTTGTTTTCCTGCATGTTTAATACTATTGGCCATCCACTGGAACATCCACAGTTTAAAAAAAAAATCTGGCTCTATAACCCACTTCCATCTCTCTAGACCAGCTGGGCCAGGATTGTGTGGGCATCCGACTCTCCCTGCGGAACTCGTTGGACATCAGCGCCCGTGGTTAAACCGGGCCATGGCCCAGGTGGAAGAAGTCGCACGGGCGAGGCTCTCTAAAGGATGGTGTCAGATCTCCACTTTTACGCCGCGCGTTCGATCGGCTAGCGGAGGTCACGGACATCCCGGAGCTGGGTTAATTGGGTGAGGAAGAGATCTGGCCGGGTTGGTGCAATCAGAGGAGCCTCATTAATCACTCGTTACTTTCGGACAGGATTGCCTCAGCAGCGGCCTGGCCTCATTCTGATCACAGTTTTGATTCAATTAGGATAACGACAATTATTGTCTGCATGTGTATAATTGCTCCACAGATGCTTCCGCCTCTTATTCGCCATTGCTTACCGGTTTATGCAATCGATTCAAGGGTAAACTCCAAGATGAAAAAGTCATGTCTGAGCTGAAGTTATGACAGAGAGCAACTGCTAGAGTGCAGAATTTACCGGCAACAGAACAGTCCCGGGACAGCACATTAGTACGTGCCGGATAAAGACCCTAATCGCATGTGAATTCAAATTTTACGTTGTTAATGCTTACATCTATCTTCAGAAGGTACATGGATTTACCAGTGTGTACATCTAGAAATTACCCATTAATTAACAGGTCCGTACAGGCTTACTAAGGAGACTGTGCACTACACTAAGGCGCCTTACCCTGATAGCGGCTGCAGTTATGGAGTCATTAAGCTCCCACTGTAATTGGGCCATTACACTGTGCTCATTATGGGAATGAAGTGGGATAATCTCCCCAGAGGTTCACCCGGCATGGAATTCTGCAAGATGCTACTTCTGTAAAGATGCATCGCCGTGAGTTCTGTTAATGACATGTTTTTCCCAGAGGTTTCCCAACACCTTTTTTTCTGGCGCCGTGATTCCTGCAGGATCGCATCAACATCAACAGCACGCACTGCTCAATAAACATACGCTGCCTGGCCAAAAAAAAAAGTCTAACATTTCATTGGACCGCCTCTAGCTTTGATTACGGCGCGCATTCGTCGTGGCATTGTTTCGCCGACCGTATGCAACGTCACTACATTTATTGCATTAATTTTTGGCCGAGATCTTGTATTGACGACGGGAGAGTCGAACCACTCCAGCACAATTTTCTCCAGCACATCCCAAAGACTTTCAATGGGGTTAAGGTTAGGACTCTGGTAGCCAATTGATGTGTGAAAATTATTCCTCATGCTCCCTGAACCACACACAATTTGAGCCCGATGAATCTTGGCATTGTTGTCCTGAAATATGCCCATTGATGGGATAACCTGGTCATTCAGTGCATTCAGGTACTCAGATAACTTCATTTGCATAATGTTGCTGAGCATAGACCTGACCCATTGAAGCAACCCCAGATCATAACACTGCCTCCAGAGGCTTGTACAGTGGGCACTATGCATGACGGGTGCAACGGCAGCTTTTTTTTGGCCAGGCAGTGTACAATGAGCCTTTGGCCTTGTAGCTGACTGGGCTATCAAGCTACTGGGCTAATCAGCTAACTGACTGGGTACAGCACAAACGCAATTTTGCCAAAAGGGAACAAGTTAGCAGTTACATAAGATATTTTTGAGTATTTATTACAGATATATTTATCCATTTCATTCCAAGCATTAAACACATTTATTTGAGAAGACAACTCTCAATCTGAGAGGTAAGCTTTTCTAGCTACTGACTGGCGGTGGAAAACATTTTGGTTAAGGTGTCTGTATTTTCCGTCTGCCTCCCGTGATTTGTTATTTAAAATGACCAGCTATGACCTTCCCTAGGAAAGGGGGGGTTCTATCCATATATTTAATATTCTATCCAACAAGCTGAGAGTGAAGGGCTTATATTTTGAGCGGCCTACATTCCTGTAGGCTTTGTTATGCTTTAACGTTGATGGCGCAAATGCATGTTGTTACAACAGTTTTTAGTTGTTTGGACATTTCTTTGAAACCTAATCTATCACATCCACAAACTGAAGGCTTTATTACCCCTTTGCCTGAAAACAATATTTTACTCCAGTGGCCCTTCATACAGTGCCAGCCACACATCACTTTGACATGCATTCCTAGTAATGGAGCAGATTTGGGAGAGTATTGTGCATTTTATAATACACACACTGCATTTCTGCCATGGAAGATTTTGATTAAATTTCCCATATTTTATCAAGAATCCTCGTAGTGGCCATTCGTGAATAGGTTAAAGACATTTTGCCATTACTTACAATATTAACAGACCTGTTGTAGTGCCTAGTTCATTGCCAGACTGAACATATGCTGGGCAACAAATTCTAGAGATATAGGAGTGTGGGACTCATTGAATCTGGAAGTGTCCATAGAGATTGTTGGACAGTCAGCTGCCTGTGGCCACATCTCTAATTGTGTGGAGGAGTAATCCAGCATGCTATGGTAGCTAGCAGTTTGTTACTAATGTTTGTTACAAACGAACTAGCTACCAAGTAAGTTGACCGTGTCATGTTTGCCGGCTATAGCTCTAGTCTGTGCGTAAAAAAATTGTCATGGGCTCAGTACATTTGTGGAGTGCACACAATTCTTTCGAAATTCTGAACTCACTGTCCTAACTCGAGAGATAAAATTAGGGAGAATACAATGCATGGAATTGATGAAAAGTATACTATATAGGCAAATCAGAGCAAAGGAAATGGTTCATGTTATTATTACCACAGTGAACCACTGAGGTATACACTCGTTCTCTGGATATTTGTTTTATTTTAAAGGAACCTTTTTTATTTTTTATTGTAAGGACATGTCCAAAGGTAGTCTAATTAGCTGAATGGAATGGATGGGTTCTGTCGCAAAGCATTAACAAGTAGATGTCATAGTGCACCCAGAAATGTGCTGCGTGCTTAGAAGAGCCAGCAAATCCTGTTCTGCAAATCATGATGTAAGACAGGAGATACGATCAAAGTAATTTCCCACATGCTCTTATGGTCATTTAAAAGAAAGACAATGCATTCCTGTGATAATCTCCACTCTAAAACATAATAAAATCTGTATAGTCTCTCTCTCTGGGTGTTGCATGCAAGAGAATAAATATAATATCGTCCATGATTAATTTATCATAATTGGAATCACACTTGGTCGTAATTGAATCATTTTCCCACCCCTTTCATGATTATCAAGGTTTTTCTGAAATTAAGTCAGTTATTCATCAATGTAAAATCAATAAATCTGAAAATCCAATCACGTCTGTGTTGCAGCAAGATTGAGTGCATATTCCCTCACAGTGCTGTTCCTGATGAGGGTTTTATATATGTTCTTTAAGTATTAAGTACGAATAAATTACGCTATGTCCTCAAAGCATTGTGAAATAAAATGCAAAGGTATTTGAAGGAACGTTTTTTTTTTGCAAACAAACAGACACCTTGAACTTGAAGACACCAACTAACTTGCCGAACTGAAAATAAATCTGAAATGATTCTCAGGCATCTGTTTTTCACTTTTATGGCATTCATTGAAAATCACTTGTCTTAAGTAGAATGGCATTAAAATTATTCGATGTATGTAGATATTTTCAGAAGGGCCATTGATCTCATTATTTATCTGCATGCACACTCACTCACTTTATATATATATATATATATATATACACACACACACACACAGGCAATTAAAGTGTTATCTTGCTCAAGGGTTGAATAGCAGGGCCCTTCTTACATTCTTACAGCACCACATTGTAAGATGACAAAAATTGCTTTTCATTATTTATTTATTTACTTTCATAGTGTGCGATTATTTATTTATTTTAAACACATTATATATTTATGCAGTGTGAAATGTGCTACAGTAACTCACATAAAGTGCTCTGCGTTTTGTTTAAAGAGATATGCTCCCACTGAGAAGTTTAACCTGCTGGGCCAATTTCACCACCCAGGGTCGTCCCACAACACCCATAGGGTATTAATGTGCTGTCCATTTGTGTATCCTACTACTTGCCAGAAGTTTAGCTCGATCAAATCAAATCAATATTTATTTATATAGCGCATTTCACAACTAGTTGTCACAATGCGCTTCGCAGACAAACCCAGCCTAAACCCCCACAAGAGCAAGCCAGAGGCAACATTCCTTTGCTCCATTCACAGGTGACCCACTGTGGTCCACATAACGTCCTTGTGGACATGCTGGGCGTTGGTACACACGCTAAAGCGAGACTTGAACTTGGGGAACGCAATCAAGTGTGTGGGAAATTGTCCATCATATTGGCCCATAATTCTGGGGTCATAATTTGGAGACAAAGTAATTTGGGGTAGTGTGACCGGGAGACAGTGACCAATAAAACATTTTTTAATTCTACAGACCTCTATAGCTCCGTGCCATCAGCATGTAATGAATTTATTTTCAGCTTCTCCCTAAAAAACGTCCTCTTGGCCCATATCTCTGAATGGTAACATATGTCTTGTAATAACCAGGACAGTGACTGCATTTTCTAATTGTAACAGCTGAAATGCAATCAGACTACAATCAGACCACCCAATGCCTCCTTCATAAAACCTCCAGGCCAAAAAAACGGGGATAATCAATTTAAAGATGGCGCAGTGGAAAAAGCAATCCATGTGTATCATTAGCCAATCTTGAATTCAGAAGCCAATGTTCACAAATTAGGTTTCACATGGGTACAGCAATTTGCCCAGTGGGGGGTGGAGGGCTCATTTCTGAGACTAGCATTATCAAGGTTGTGTCCATTTAATTGTCCAACAAAAATCTCCATTTGCTGTCGTTTTGTATCACGTTTTATAATGGACAGAACATTCTTTGTTGGAATGATCCATCCTCCAGGACACTTCTAAAATAAATAAAATTTAATTTGACTGAATTTGGACAGGTTAAAAAGGCTAATATGATTGTATTGTTATGAAATCTTTTTTCCTTAAACACAAATGAGATGTTGTCTGTCAACTAAAAAAAAAAACAGTTTCTACCTGCTAAAGAACACTTGCTATCTGCTATTAGAAAGAAAGAAAAAAAAAACGCATTAAGAAATATAAACTAAAAAATCACTGATAAAAAAATGACACTAAAAAACCTTTTGACAACCCTGCTGAGTTCCTCATTCGTTTTTCCTTTTAAATAACTAAAAACTGCTAAAAAGGTACTTTGCAGATTGGTTCCTTGAATTAGCCCATATGCCCGACGTATTCATGATGCTTCAGTACGCGGTATCATATTATATTCTGACTTCTGGGCAAATAAGAAAAGATAGATATAAAAATGGCATGTTCATTAAACTTAAAAGTGAGACTGCTTTGGCTCTTTTTCCTTTTGAAAGAACTTTTCTTCAAAGGCAAAGCCTTGGACTTCCAGTCGCTGAAAGATAAGAATGAAAAAATCGGAGTAACGAGCGTCTTTAAAAGTCATCGGAAAGGATCTTTTTCGACAGTACCATACAACATGAGAACAATGTGCGTTCTAACACCAATCAGACATGCTCCTGATATGCAGGAGGGCAGGATGACATGGGCAGACATGTACAGCATTTGAATAGAACCTTAATACCTTTAGCTCAAAGTTGATATTTCCAAACCACTAATCCACAAGGATTTTCTTTTTTTGTGAAGCAGTGTTCTTTCTCAAATTGATTTTTTTTATTCTTCGTGTAATCTAACGAAAAAATAATTTAAAAAAATGCCTGGAACTCCAGCCCCCAACGGCAAGCCCCTTTATTTCCACTAGGACAGGCAATCAAACGTGTGAAATGCCCCTTTGACAGTGCGGGTTGATTTGTGTCAGCCTGTCTAATCATGGAAATTCATTTGAGAAAAGGCCGGGCAGCATTAAATTACATAAACTGACTGATGGGATCAGGTAAATCCATGTGCTCAATAAACCAAAGTGCCTTTCCGGAACATGGCCCTTCTTAACCGATGCCTTACTGCTGATCCTCATCCACAATATTTGTTTGGGGCCTGATATAGCATTGCAGCTTGCCCAGTTTGCTTTGATAATGTTAACTGAACATCTCTGCTCCCCTATGAAGTCATGTTGGAGGTCAGCTCATTTGAACAACCAGGCTGGCGTATCAGTACAGAGGACATGTTTTTCTGAAGTGAATGAATACTCTCCTGGAATGCATTTATGTTTTATGGCCTGTCACATGTGCCCATTTTATATATTTAATAGCATCCATAGGTGTAGTTTTGTGTAGGGATGCTAGGGACATGTCCCTACCAATGTCACAGAAACAAGAATTGTCCCTACCAAACATTGCAGAGTGAAAACTAGTTATAGGCGTAGTATAATTCAAAAACTCATTGCAGTCTTCCGAAAGTGCAGATCTGGTTCACAGCTGCATCAATAACCTATTAGCAAGCTATCCTATTATCTGCCATAGCCAATCAACAACCTGGACTGACTCGTCTTTCCCTTTCCCAGTGAGTGCCACGAGCTGTCAGTCACAGCAGCAGAGCAGTGATTCATCAGCGACACAGCGCCAGCTAAATCACTAGGCTACTAGTTATGTTTTCTCACTACCTCAGCTAACGTTAGCTTTAGTAATCTGTTTTGGGATGTAGATTAAACTACCGTTACGCTACGATTTCCTTTACCTTACGAGACAGATCTGATTGTGCAACATCTTGAAATATATTGAGTAACTGTACAGGTTGTATCATATTGAATGTTGAAATGAGTATCAGTATTATGATATACATTATAGAATCAATATTATTACAGTCACAAATTTCCATCATTAATACAGTTGTCAGTTGACGTTAATACAGCAACCTCTTTCCCACCTTTAAGATAAAATTCTGAATGTAGCTGCTTACTACTGTTTATTAATGATGTATATATGTTTGTGATGTATACCGTAAATATGGATGCATGCTTACGATGTTTGTGTTACTTTATTGGTGGTAATGTGATCGAGCGCGCAAACTTTAGTTAGCTAACGCACAAGCTAGCACAACTGCTAACGTTAGTCATAAAACGATCAAATTTGTTTTCAATTTGTATGCAGCAAATTAGTGTTAAAAATATTACTGCGCTCGCATACAGTCCCTACCAAAACTGTAAACAAACCTACGCCCCTGATAGCATCCATCTTCCCTTCTTCTTTAAGCAGAAACTTGAGGAATGCGTAAACTTTATGTAAAGCATGATGTTCAAATTAATTATTTACTGTAATCAGGCTTCAATGGTTAATGGTTTTTTGCTGCTTGTTTGTCTTCCAATAAGTGAATGGATTTTAGGCTCAGATTCAGTTTTAAGCACAATGTGCCCTTTGTACTAGATTATGAAAATATATAAAGGCAGTCTTTCTGTTTTCTTGATTTGCACAAAGCAAAAATGGCTGCTGAAATGTATCATTTGTTCTCAGCCTACAACTAAAAGTCAGCAAGCAGTAATTATAATGTTTACAATGGAGCACACAGCCAACATATACAGATTACTGCCAAAATAAAGGAAACCCTTTAATGGGTTACAAAGGGGGATACAAAGTATTGAACACAGGTACTTCCAAACGGGTGTGGTTCCTGAGTTAATTAAGCAGTTACCATACCAGCATTGTGTATAAAAATGCTGGGCACGCCCAGTCAGCCGTTATTTTGGCTGCCATGGCGATGTCAGTAACTGAAAGGGGTGCTTCATTGACTAAGACTGCTGAACATACAGATGTTTCAAGAGGAAAAGTGGTTCAAGTCAGACTGGCATGGATGTCAGAAGGGAGACATTATCATGGACAACTGCAGTCAAAAGCACATACTCCTTGACCATGATGCCCTTGAATTGGTTAGAGAACGCAAGGCAACAACAGATGAATCAGTTCACTGCAAATATCACTCTAGGACACGATCATCAAGAACAGTCCACTGAGAAATCTACAGAGAAAGATACTATGGTTGGTGTTTCCTTTATTTTGGCAGTTGCCTGTATGGTGTTCTATTACATTATTTCTTCTAGTGTAATTCCGTACTGAATAACTGGAGCCGCACATTATCCCTTGCATAATGAGGTACTGATGGAAACACAGCACCCATAAAGAATTTTCCCTCTACCTCCTCCCAGCACAACCGTGCCAGGCTGGCTCCTTTATGCGGGAGAACATTACATGGTGCACAGGGAACTGGAGAAGTTGTCAGCCGGTGATAAATGAAACGAGAGGGATTACAGTAATGCCACGGAGTCCGCCACCAGGTCATTAGCCGCCTTATTTAGGCCCCAGTCATATTTAATTCATTTTATAGCTGTTTTCATCCCTCAAAGTCTAATCTGCCTCTCCGTTTCCTCTCCTCCCTCCCCTCTGGAACGTATTATATTTTTGCCACCTCACTTTCCCCCAGCGTGAGGCTCTTTCTCTGTTTTTGGGCTCTCCTGGGATGGCCCACCGGTACTCCGAATGATTGCCTCACAACAGGAGTCTACTTGGATGCGACGGTACCATAATCACTTCCATTTTCATTCGAAAAATTGCTGTCAACCATTCAGTAAAAAACACAGTCCTGTAGATTGGTGCAGACTGTTATATGTGCCGTGTCTTTTTGGAGCCTTGATTACCCAATTTTTATTTTACCCCCTTCCAAACCAAGGGTCAGTGGGGAGATTCCTGGTCGGAACTAAGTAACGTGTTGCTACCACTATGTTACTTTAAAAGGCCAAAGAGGAATAAATACAAGGCTACTACAAAGTATACTACAAAAAAAGAGAAAGATGTTGCCCTGAACAGAGCTTGCCAAGAAACTAATTAAGAACTAAAAAGAAGAAAGAAAAACAGCAGAGAGGCTGTTGTCAATTATCCAGATTGTCTTCGATGTGTGTTCCATTCCGGATGAGACGGATGAATCTGACTTTAGAAATCAATATTAAAAAAGAACATAAATACATAAATAATAAAAAAAAAAAATCAGGCTTCAACTTATTGCAACGGAATATAGTGGCGGTCGGGTGTCACTTAATCTCAACCATAAAGGGCACGTCTCTGCTGGCCAATTAAAGGCTGGAGCAATAATCTCCGGAGGGCTCCTTGGTATGGATTTTCTGTTCCTTTTAAAGTGCAAGTTGTCTTAGTATGAAGCGGGGTCTCGGCAACAAACTCCATTAATTTGGGACCCTAAATCAAGGATTGGGGCCATAAAACCAAGGTTGAGGCCTTGCTGCGACCATTAATATTGAAAACGTTTTTTAGAAAATGCACCCGCGGCGAGTTCTTCCCTGCAGCAGCCTGCCTCGGCTGCCTGCGCCGCGGTTCCTAGTCGCTCCCGAAGCCAGCGTTGACAACGTATTGGCTCGCGAGCGCAGGTATTATGGAAAGATTAATTTAGCCAAGGTGCTCCCTCGCCATTGCATCCTTCTTCAGCTTTGTGGAATGGCAAATACTTGTAAAAGAAATAAAGGAATTCCCATATTTTAAAAACCAAAATTTAGCTGACATAAGAGCATCATGCGTTACTCCATTTACTCAATTGCTTTTACAGCCTCGAACAGAGCGACTCAAACGGTTTGCAACTTTGACTTTTACTGGAGCTTCTCAGCTTAATGGAGCACCTTTCAGACAAACAATGTGTGGAAGGAAGTTATGCTTGGTATTTGTGCATGAAATAGAAAAGCAAATTGCATTTCTAAAAAACTGACAGATAAAATATATGAGTGATCAAGTGAGGAAATGCACTCTCGGAATGAGGGGACTTCAAGCTCTCTAAGCCAACCACAAGAGTAAGACTAGTATATAAACTACAAACCCCAATTCCAAAAAAGTTGGGACAGTGTCTACAATGTAAATAAAAACAGACAGCAATGATTTGCGATTCCTTTTTGACCTGTATTCAATTGAAAACAGTACAAAGACAAGATATTTAATGCTTTAACCTACTAATCAAATGTATAGTTTTTTGTAAATATACGCTCATTCTAAATTTGATGCATGTTTGGGCATGTTTACCACTGTGTTACAAACTCAAAAAACTGCTGAAGCTGTTTACGGGAGGTTGGTTGGGGCCACTCAGTTACGGGCTGGATCTTGCTGGGGTCCAGTCGGACAAGTCCACTCTCCCCTATGAATCCTAGGAAGGAAACTGAAGAAACGTGAAACTCGCAACTTTCCGCTTTCACGTACAACTTGTACAACGTACAACTGGGCAGCTTAAATAGAGTGCGGAACATGATAGAATGATTGAAGGGCGTATGTATGAAATGAGGACGAGTGATAGGCTAATGACTGCAGGGGGAAAACCAGAAACAAATCGGGGAACCACGCCCAGCCTGCACAAACACGGAACTAGACAGACAGGGTGAACTGAAAAACACAACATGAACCATGAGGAATGGGAAAACGAAAGAAACGAAAGGGAGGTGTACTGGAGGAAAATGGCGGATGTAACATTTATGTGCATTTTACATACTGTCCCAACTGTTTTGGAATTGGAGTTTGTATCATATAGGAAATGATATGGGTCTATAAAGGGTTTTAAGCCTTTAGAAAAATGAAATAAAATGGAACACTGTGCTAAATTCATGGCAAGCAGCACATAAGGAGTTAACATCAAACTGTTTTGAGTTGCTGTGATTTACAGCAGCCAATGCCACAAAGGGCCATTTCATTGTGCTCTAACTAAACTTGGCACATGCTTATTTTTCTGTATAATATACAATGATATTTCCATGTATTGTTTTGTCCACTGTTTAATGGCCACTCTAGCTAGGCTTGCCAAATGTTCTCAAAGTCAGCTCAGGTCAACTCGTAATCAACTCCTTTAGCATGCAAGCGTTTCAGGTCCAAACATTTGCTGTCTTCAACGGCACTTCCATGAATCAAAAAGACTCAATCTGTTGCCGCTCGTCCCGAACTCAGCAATTATACACTGATAACCAGCTTGCTGCCACCCCATGGGGCTCCCATCTTCTGCTCTACATCTAGGTCTCAGCACCACATTGTGCACCGTTTTAATACTGCCAACTACACAAGTATGATTGGGCGATAATGATTTAAAATAAGGTTATTAAGTAAATGATCAGAATTAATGGGAGTCTAATTTCTCTGTTCAAAACCCACACACACCCGCACCCTCTGGAAAAGGTTTGGGGCATCAGGAGATGGCAGAAGAGAAACATGTAATTGGTTTTTAAATGCATGGAGAGGCTCTGTTAGAAGGGTCTAGTACAAACAGTTCTAATGCCAGAGTACAACGCATGTTTTTACATAAACTGAAATGATCATTGGCTGCAGTATTACTGTGCGCATCTCATTAGCAGAAATGAGAAATAAGTCAAACTGCTGAAGGTCTGTGCATGAAAGCCCGTTTCTTAATTCTGTTTGACCCGGTGAAAAATAATTGGTATTTTGCTTTCATAACCTTGATGGTGCGCTTTTCTTTCGAAGATTACTTTGCCTGGGAGTCACTACAAAATCATCATGGATCTGGTCCCAAAAATCTCTCTAAATTAAATAATTGTCTGAGTGAGGAAGACTCTACACAGACATGAAGAGTAATGCGTAGGAGTTGAACTTGCGGTCAGTAACTGCACTGCAGCCATACTGCCCTGAGGAAGGCACTTGACCCATTCTGCTTCAGTGAAAATGGCTGTACTCACAGAAAATGTTTTAAAAAGCCAAAGTTGCTCCAGATGGATGCAACCTCCAGGCAAATTATGTCAATTACACACATTTTCATTAGCAATGCATTATCGGTGATTAATTTCTCCCTGAAAGGGTCAGGCTCGAACTTGAGATCTAACTCTGAGGGTCACAGACGGTGTAGCAAAGAAAAGAGTGACACGTCAGAAGCGCTATGCTGCTTCGCAAGGAAGTTACCAGTTTTACTGCTGAGATATCGCCAGCAAGGATAAGTAACAAGAACGGCATTTGGGAATTCAGTCTGGATCATTTTTGATCCCAACGACCCAAATCTTCTATAACATACCAAAGCACTGAATGTTTTCAACACTGTAACATACAAGCAATTTCATGTAGGCTACTATTATTTATTAAGTTAATTTATAAACATCTGTGGCGTACCTTTTAAAAAAGTTAATACTCCTGCAAGTTTGATAGCTGGCCATGAGAAATTGCTTCCAGTCCAACTATCTCAATCAAATGTGAACAGTGAAATGGGGCCTGTCTTATATAATCACTCAAATCAACTAGTGGTGAGTGGTGGGGGAGCTCCGGCTAATAGTATTACCAGTCGGCATCCTGTAATCACACAAACACACCTGTTTGAGCTTGTTTCCTGGGTAATTAAATCAATCAAGAAGTAATTTCTTGTTAGCACAATCTCTGGCTAGAATTAGGTTTTGAACATAAATTAAGCACCTATCTTTAGCGCCAGCATAGAAGCCTTCTATTAATGAGGGCCCAGAGAGTTTTAACCCTCCGAGTCCACTTTATAGAGCCTATAGACTGTGCCTTCTCATTTCAGTACCGCAGACTTGGAATGGCTGTTTGCTAAAACTAATTATGAGTTTCTGTGTGTGTGTGTGTGTGTGTCTATCTATAATTAGTCTAGTTATAATCTCTAGTACAGCATCAAGAGACAGATCCAGTAGATAGACCTTATATAGCGATAATGGACAGCTGCTGTTTTTTTCATAGTTACTGTGTAATTAACACAAATATTTACACAATACATATAAAAAAACCAGATGGAAATATATGCAATTGTCCTACACCTAATACTGCATTAGATCACCCCCCCCCCCCCCCCAGACACCATCCATGTATATATTATCATGATAGATAGTTGTAGATATAGACATGATTTAGATAAATCAAATTTCGAATGCATGTTGTTTTCGTGCATTTGTCAATGTCGCGCGGCATTGTGAATAAAGCCGGCTGTCCGGACGGCCTTATTAATCATAATCTAAATATTTTACCTGCTAAAGGATGGAATGTATAAACATGACAGAAAACAAACCTTTCTACTTCATTTGCATGGTCTAGCACAGGGTTTGTGCCTGGAAAAGTTACACACAAAAATGCAGCCGTACAATGCGTCTACGTGTGAGTGCACTGCTCTAGCCTGCCATTATTTTGTAAAGAAAACCTGATTCTATTTCCATGACTTGCTAATGCCCCAGAGAACAACTACCCAGAGAACACCTGCAGGATATGGCTCATATACGATATGTTGTTTATGCCAATATTGGTCAGATAGTTAATAGTGTCTTACGCATGATTATTGGCTAAGAAAATCGACTAATACAACTTCCATTTTATATGCCAACCATTTATAGAGCTGCATGTTTTACTGAAGCGATTCAAGCACCACGCGCAGTGGTAAAATGGCAGAACCCCACCTGGGATTTGATGGTTAAATCTAACCATCACACTACAATTTCTCTGAAAAATGTTTAAAATGGTGCTAATGAATTGTGAACCTCTTGCCTCAGATGGCTTTGGCATCCCATGATTCAGTCAGCGCTCAGCCCTCCCCTTGTGATGAAAATACATCTTTGTGTGCGATCATTGCTCATTGCACACAGACTGAAAATCTGCACTGGTATTTCATTATTCATTCTTTACAAAAAATTAGCAAGGACATTGATGTGATCTTAAAGTCAACGTAAGGAACATATGATTTATAAAATTAGTAAATCACCCATTCTTAAGAATTGGGACAAAGCATGTCCCACCAAAAATAAAAAAACATTTAAGTGTTTTAAGTATGACGTAAATATAATTTATTTAATTTTTTGTTCTAATTACATTTTTTAAACTTCTATACCAGGGTCAGGAAACACCCTAATGTCCCTGACAAGAATTCACAATTAAAGAATGTGTTAAAAACCTAAAATGTACAATTCCAACTGATAACATACAGTGCCCTCCACTATTATTGGCACCCCTGGTAAAGATGAGTAAAAAGGGTTATAAAAAATTTACCGTTTGGTGAATTAGCTTAATCTCACACTGAAAAAATGAGAAAAATGCAACCTTTAATTGAGTATGTCCCAAGTATTGGTTAAATATAAATAATAATAATTAAAAAAACACTAATTACAATCTAGAACCCAGATTGAGAAGATTATTATCCCCTTCACATTATTTATAATTTTGCACTGCAGGTCATATTATGTTCAGTTAGTGTGTAGTAGTTAAGAGAGATGCCAGAAGGTTATGGGTTCAAAAGCTAGTCAGTGCACTGCAGCTAAGTAAGGTGCTTGACCCATTCCGCTTCGGTGAAAATTACTTTATGAACAAATAATGTTTATAAATCCAAGTTGCTCTGAATGGTTGCATCTCGTAGAGAAATAAAGATGTCAATTACACGTTCTCAATAGCGATGCATTATCGATGATTCATTTCGCCGTGAAAAGGACAGGCCTGGCGGTGGAGATCAAACTGTTCACCGGGGAGTTTAATGGATGTGCTCCAGACCCCGCCCACTGACTGCTGCGTGCAACATGCTGCGAAGGGCCCTCCGCATCTGAAGACCACATGGCCAGAGCAACGAGGCTCCGTCCCTTCGTAACCAGGCAACCGAGATGCAAAATGCCTTCCATTCAAGCTACATGAAAAAAAGATCAATACCCCAGAGCCATCTGAAAGGCATAAACAAGAGGCCTGCCTGTGTTTTCCAGGAAGAGTTACTCCCCCACTCCCCCTCCCCTACCCCAAAAAGCGAAACACTGTCTAAACCTGGGATTGTGAACTCCCCTTGCCCTGCAGCTGGATAAGTTTCTTTTCTTTTTTATAATGTTCCATTTGGAACACTGAGATATATTAGTTTGAAAAAATAAATGAAGGAGTCCATGCCGTCTAGGTACTGACTATCCTCCACTCAATAGTTTGGACGTGTCCTTCATTTTGTAAAAGCATCTAATACATTTTTTTCCACAAAGACACACACACACACACAACTTAATACTATCACAAATTTAGAGACATTAAAGAAACTGAAAAAATGTGGGTGTTGATGAAAAACGTTCTTTTTTTCCCGCCCCAAGTAAAGGCAGATTCACTGGTACATGCATCTATATCTATACCAGCATGATGTTTTTACTCTGAAATACTGAAAGCTATCTAGGGTAAAAAAAAACATTAACACAGGTGGCGGCTGCAATTTATTCCAAGAGAAAATATGACGAACGTCAAACCGTGACTCTGATTGGGTTAACGAAGAAATCAAGAGAGGAGGCTGGAGGCAGAGGTCAGTATGCAGAAAGCTCTCCAGGAATTCACACGCCTGATCTCGATCAATATTTGACTACAACCACCCAGACATTCACTAGTCAGCCCAGGCAGGAGGTAACAAATAATCCAGACCAGGCCACCAAAAATCCAGGATAACATAAAAAAAACAAAAAAAACTTGGCTCTCAGAATTTTAACAAGTTGATACATCATCCATTTTGTTATCACTTCATTTCATCATTAAGAAAACTTAAACTGCATGTAGAAAATCTGGACAGATGACAAACGCGATACAAAAAACGGTATAAATGAACATGGGCGTGAAATGGTGACTGTATGTACCTGTATGTAGGCTACATGCTGTGTCTATTCATAATCCCAATGCTCATGTAATGTAATGCTTCTGCACTATAATGCAGCGTAAGATCACCGTTTTCTCTCCACTCTGTTTTGCATTTCTTTCCCGTTCTTTCTCTCACTTTTTCAATGTCCTCCATTGTTTTTTTTTACCTGTCTCTCTAATAACAGTTGAAAACAAGTCTTAAAAGTATTGTCTAAGTATTGTCTCCCTTCAATAGCTATTTCAATTTTGCAAACTCTATACGCTTCGTTTCGCTTCACTAAATTATAAAAGGTAATTGCTGGTGGCTCTGCTTTTAGCTACAGCAGAGTTGTAAACTTACTTTGTCGAGCAAATTGTTTAGTTAAAAAGCAATAGAGGCTGTGGCATGACTTGAAAAATGTGTTGGCCAATTCATCTAGCAATCTGGCTTTTAACAAATGTCCAAGGCTTTTTCATGCCAGCACATAAAAATATTACCTGTGAAAAGAGGAATCACTTATCCTTGAAAAGGAATGTTTAGTGACAGCCACATAAAAAAACATTTTGAGTTTTACTAACAAAATGAATTCAGTGCAACTCAATTGTGTCAATGTGTGATTGTTTATGGTGACAAATGACAGAGCATTATCCAGAACATTATATTTTCAGTAGCCTATAGTTTTCAGAAAAACTGCAAAGCTGCCAAGAGAAAAAGTTATAAAGAAATAGCACAATCCACCATCAAATTAATTTCACATCTGTTTTTTGGATTTAGTAACTTATTCCTCACAGCCTATCTGAAAAAAGAGTCTGTGATTGCCGGAATTTAATCTAATATGAAAAACCTCCGGTAAAATTTTAGGAAATAGAAGGTGGCAACAACACATAACAACATGAAGGCAGTGCACTTACTGTATATGTTTCTATATTTGCCTCATATTCATTGAAAAACAATTCGTTTCCAGTTGGTCAATCTCGAACTGTGACTGGAAAACTTGATTGGTTTGGCTGGGGCAGTTTATCGTTTCAAGCACCCACTCCCGAGATTTTGTGGCCACCTCTGCCCCCTAATTTGTACTTCCTCTTCTCCATAATGCTTTAGTATTATAATGGAATACTTGCAGTATGAACTTTCACATTATGTAAAACAGCGTAACTGCTTCTGGCTGAGACATGAATTATGTCTAATGTGTTAACGGTACAGAAGTAAATTGGAAAGGTTGTTTGGCTATAATGTCAATTCACAAAGTTTATTTGCAATTTAGGCTCAGTAGTGCTTGGCCAGCCATTTGCTTGCTGACATTATAGACTAATGCCTGCTAGTTATACAGCTTGCTGCGCAGTTTTAATATTATAGCTATATGTTATATAGCTACCATAATGCTTTCACAAGCTAGCAATAAGTAAGCTAATGCATTTGTAAATTTGCAACGGTGAATGTTTAATTACATTTCATGAATGACAGCTTTTGAGTGAGGTGACTCGCTAGAGTTACTTAGCAAGTTTTACTGTTGTCCAGTCTGTACAAAGCTACCACAAGCCTGCACTAGCCGAGGACATTAATCTATCCTGTGCCAGATTCTTGGTAGCTGATATAAGAAAGGTCCATGATAAAAGCAGGGAATATAAAATATATCACCTATTCTTTCTTTGAAAATGTTTCTGCTCATTTTTCCTTTAAACAGAATTTATGATTTCACTGGAAGATCATTACGACGGAGATAACCTGCCAAGAAGAATTTGCCATTTGCGTCATCTTCTCAAATGGTATCGCTGGTGTAATTCCAAATTTTATTTTACAGCCAAAACCTACTCTTGTCCACCAATTATTTTTTAGTTTACTATGGCCATACTGCACTCGAAATATTTGTTATTTAGGCTAAAAGTTTAACTGAGCATACCACTATAATAGCCCGTTGGCAAATGTTCTTCGAGAATCGAGAACCACTGGGCTAAGGGATCCAGCCTGGAGCGCTGCAATACAGCGCAACACGCACACGCATGCACACACACCCAAAGCATGAAACTCACAAACTCATCTCATTCATGATGAATGTGAACTTTCAACCCCCCTCCCCAACCTACCCATACGGCGAATGTTCCGCGAGGATCAAACGACTCTGTCGAGTAAAGCATTAAATCGAGGGCCAGCGCAGTAAAATCAGCAGGTGGAAGATGGGGGGTCAACAGGATGTGGAAAGTAGAGGCCTTGATCTGGTCAGGGAGAGGCTGATGCGGCCCTTCCTTCACCAGCGTAAAGAATTCCCCACACGCCGCAGCGCTTACATTCATCCGCGGCCACATTATACATGCATGTGGGCATACAGACAGCACAGGAGAACCAAACGCTTGATTTAACGGAACCATGCCGGGCGACCGAGTGCAGCAAATTTAAGGGCTCCTTTTTTTATTTTAATTTTTTTTTTTTTTACGACCACCAAGATCAACTTCGAATGCGCGGCGCTTCCTTAAATCCGATAGTTAATGGGATACCACAGTGGGGTTAGACTCAGTCCCTTCTTTAACCCCTAACATTTCTACCAGCGAGTTAAACCCATTCTTTCCTGGGAGGGCAGGGGTTCTTGCAGGTTTTCGCTCGAAAGCAGTTCCTAGATCAACCTCGGCTGCAACACGAATAGCAAAGTTCTCTGTGGATTAAGGGTTAGGGGCGATCAAGCAGGTGACGGTTTGATTCAAGAAATCACATCCTTAGCAACTACACATCCCTTTTATGAAATATAATATACATCCTTTTTGGAAAATTACATCGCGAAGAAGTGATTGTACAGAAAAGAAAGATTACATTACATCAACCCTGCTATGATTTTTAATAGAATTCAAGCAGCGATATTGAATTTTAATATAGACAATTCATGAACTTGAAGAGGGGGTACTTAAAGCCAGGGGTTCCTTCAGTGCTAGCATCATTGGGGTGAACTTCAGTGGTCCAGACAGAAAGCATAGACAGAAACGATTTCCCAAAATGGCACTAAAAATTGCGGAATGCTGAATGAACCTGTAATGAAAACTGAGGCGCAAATTGGTGCTTTATATTAAACTGGAGACAGCAGTCGTCACAAAAGGCCCTTTAAATCAATTTTTTTAAGGAGTCAGCAGCCACCGCTTAAGAGGCAGTGCATAGCCAAGCTTTATCACCAGCTCCCATCTGACCAGGGTTCACAAGTACTAAAATATATATATAATTAGGGGCCTCATTTGCAAACAAATCTCGTATCATACTTTCGGAAAAAGAGAAATGTATTTTATTGAAAATCCCACCCTCGCACTGTAACTTGTTCATGGGGATTATTATGGAGAACACCGAATTTCACAACCGTTTGGATACGAGATCCGCATAGCTGTGGAGAGAATTTTTTGTTATTAAATGCAGAAATTCAAGCACTCTGCAGAATCCAAAAGCCTTTCCCAACTTTCACTTCTTACAAATTCAAAACCAGGAACTTTCAAGGTCTCCACAGGCCAGTGGGCACTCTGTACATGCCAATCTGTGGGGCTGAAAACATCAGAACTGAAGACAGTTAACAAGGCCGTGAGCTTGAACACAGAGCAACACGAGAACACAGTCCCCTGACAGAGTCTAGTGAGCTCTAAGCTGGCAAAAAAGGTTAAAGGTTAAATAAACAAACCAATTGACTTTCAAAACTCTTTATTTCCCATCCGTGACTTTTCAGGAAAAATTTATCAACTGGTAATAGTGCACAAATTTGAAATGACATTTGAAGGGGACGTTGGGGAGCATCGGGACAACATGAACAACGAACAGAAAGGAACATGCAGACTCGTCACACTGCAGCTCTCGACAGGAAGCCGTCGGCTTGAGTTTCACTCAATTCCTTTCCAACCTTCCCACTAAAATATTCAAACGGCCGGTAAAAAATGAGAAAATAAAAACACATACTACAGTTGGAAAGAGAGCAAGATTATATTCAAAGAAAACTGATTTTTTAACCTTCTGCAGGCAGATTTATAGCAGTAATGGCATGAGCAATAAGTATGATAATACTCTTTAATGGATTCAATTTCCTGGGCAATAGGCTCAAATATAGACTCAAACGCCTAAATGATCCATTTGCCCAAAAGTCGCAATGCAGCTCTAGTGGGTGAAATCAGACATAATAATGATAAAGATCTCTGCGGGATGGCTGAATACTAGATTGAAAACACGCCTTTCAATCTGGACTTCACCATCATTTTGTTTAGTGTTAAGCTCATTCACGCTGTATATTCAAAGCCGTACCACGGACCTGTTCCCTCTAAAAACTGACGCGTTGACGTAATGGCCCCGGTCACCGTGAACCAACTGCTTAGCGAACCAGAAACGTAAATAATTTCGCAAGGCGGTGCAGAAAGTTCACTTCATCCGTTCTTGAAAATAAGAAAAGGATACATCGTAATTGATCGCTTCCGCGAATGGGAAAACGTTCTGAGAATAAGGGCTTTTTAGCCCACCGATAGATGCATTACGAGAGAAATCCATTTCCCATTCTATGCAAGCGCTCTGCAATACGCTCTCCTCCACTGGCCCTTGCTCAGATTTGGTTTCAATCATTTTATTTCCTTGCTATTGACGCTACTCCTCTACAGCTACGGTTTAACCGGTGTCTGCCATACTTACGGCTAGAACGTTGGGCACTACCATCACACATTCATTAATGCAAGAACAAGAACTGAGAAAATAATAATATGCAAAAGACACCACAAGGGGTTGCTTGTGCCTTACCTTTAAGCAGTTATCATATCTGCCTCTCACTTTAAATATCATTATTGATCTTTTTTTATTATTATTATTATTATTATTAATTTGCCCCACTTTTTCCCCCCACATAAAACAAAAGCCCAGCTAAGAATGGAAATAAAACTTTTTGTTTTGTTTTTATTTCTTAACATCTGAACATAAAGACAGTACTATTGGAAAATATAGTTTTGGTTTACTACATAATGCGGTAAAAGCGAGCACATGGAACTCCCTCCCGCCCCCAACCCAGATGGAAGAGAAAAAGAAAAAAAAGAAGAAAAAAAACCTTGCCAAGCTCCTTGTGCCCAAAGTAACAGAACGCTGCAGAAATTCAGAGATAATTTTATTTTTTGCCCATTAAGAAATAAATCTCCATAGGGGATGTATCCCAGTGGAAGGAATCTGTTCTTGGCTTATGTAGCTCTGGGGTGCGGAGGCGGGCGTGGGGGGGGTTGAGAGAGGAAGGTGGTGACTGGAAACACAAGCTATCCGTCGACAGCACGGGACAGGAGGGTGCCTCGTATTTCTTGATCCAACCTTGAAGGAGCAAAGTGGCAGTCTGGGCTCAGAACCTCAAGTGGGATTTGTGTTTCACCATGTACCTGTGAGTCGGGAAAAAGGGGAGGAGTCAATTCACAGAGATGATCATGCAGACGGCTTTTTAACTTAAGAATATGAAGAGCTCATAGATTTGAGGTGGCAGGCATACGGATTAGTCCATCGGTGCAGTTAAGCTACTGTATAGCAGCTCAGTTTACATCTCTGTATGCGTTTCTCCTTACATTAATAAATCAGAGCAGGCAATGACTATCCACACACACACGCACGCACACGCGCAAAAACACGCACCAAAATGTACACACAAATTCACACTCAAACACAGAAGCACACCTACACACACGTACGCTCGCACATGAAGACCCGTAAAAATGTTCCGCCTTATCGAAATCTCCGTCTTATCTCGCCTGCACACTGGTGCCTAATCCTGGCGGCTGTAACCGGAGGTTCTGTTATCGGCTGTGGCACTGACCGGTCGAGCGTCTCCCAGAAGCGCAGAAACACGGGCCGGTCCAGGTGGCGTTTGTGGTGGCTCAGCTCCAGCACCGTCACGTCCCACTTCTGCACGTTGGGGTCAGTCTTGGCCTCATCGTACTTCAAGTGAAAAGCTCGGACTGTGGGGTGGGGGGGGTGGGTGTGGAGACCAAGTATTACACACTGTGTAGTACCTGTGAGAAGCTGAATTCAACCTATTCTATATCACTACTCTTGTGTAGGACTGTAGCCATCATTATCGGTTAGATTACCATACCATTTTCTCTTGAAGAATGGAATAATATATAAGCATTCGGTCTTTTGAAACAACACTGAACATTTTCTTGACACAATGAAGGATCTGAACAATACACTTGCAACCATTCCAGTCTCACAAACTATTTTTTAGATTACGGCTTTCATTACGAAGTCAATTCTATTAGATGCTCACCCACCTCCAAAACATTAGTTGGACTGTATCCAGACTTTCAGACCATCATACCGTTATTGAAAAATACCAGAGTAAAAAGTATATAATTTAACAACTGAAAAATGCTGCAATATTACAAAGGCTGTACTTCTACCAGCAGTTCATAATTCACTGTATTTGAATAGCCCATGCTGTCCAACATTTCAAAGGTTTTGCAAGAGTGCTACTACCTATAATTTATTAAATTACTTGTTACAGTTGGATGCCGTCTATAAAAGAATGTTGCACAGTAAATGCTGGTCACTTCAGCTGAAGTGACAGACAATCAACTTTGGGTTTTAGACACAACGGATAAATAAATAAAAACCCATTGGCCAATCATATGCTTGCATATCCCTGCATGAGCTTCCTGATGAGACTCGCCAGGCAACAGGTTGCTTCACATTCACACGGTAACATTAGCAAGTCGTTCTCATTTTCACCTGCCCAGGGACTGCGGATGAAAATGAGCTCAGTAGCCATTTACATGAATGTGAAAAACTGAAATGTTGATTAAAGTGCAATGCCCCTGTCAAATATATTGCATAAATCAAGTTACTTCAAATTAAACGGATAAAGAACACAACGCTTCCTGTCTTCGTGGTGAATGTAGCGACGTCGAAGCAATGTCAAAGCATGTCATCTTTTGCGGTCCGTCTCTCCATCATTGACGCATGCGTTTCCATGGCATTGACATGACAAATATTTACTTACTATTTGTTGTAGATTTGATTCTACAGTTTTCAAAGAATTGTATTTTTTTTTGAAGATTTGATGACGCAAGATAATACATGATAAGTTAAAACTAAAAGTTATTACAGATGCTTTGCTTATTTTAGACACGACACATCACAAGAACTTTACCACATCTGGACACATAAATGTAGTTCAGCAAATTTCCAACTTTTCTGGTTGGGCAAGTGTCAGTGTTTTATGATGATACTGTTGAAATGAACACAGACACTCTAAAAATGGTTTGGGCAGTACTGAAATAGCGTTGTTGGCGTTTTTATATACCGCAGTATACGGCATTACGGGTGCTGGCCCAACCCTGCAAAACTTGTGTTTCCAGAGAAAGGAACCAATTTATCGGCAACAGCCACGCTATACCGAACATTTCCCGAAAAGCGATCAGCAGCGATGGCTCACCGACAAGATGCTTCGGGGAAATGATCGGGATCTTGAAAGATTACAAAGATTATTCAAAATTAAAATGTCACAATTAAAAAAGATTATTATTATATATATATATATAGTTCATTTTTTTAATTATTATTTTTAAAATCGATTACATTGATTTGTTATATGAACTGTTGCAGCCCTACCCTAGTGTAGCACTCCAAGATCGGATTCCACATTACAACATTGCCTCCCTTTATATTATTATGCTTCACATGCATGCACACGCATGCACATCAAAGTACACACTGCCCAACTTGACAGCATGCTCATCCACAACAGTAACATTCTTGGACTAATGAAGGTCTTTTCACATTTCACATTCCTGTTTTGTGGACGGAATACACATTTGATACATTTGTGTTTATTCCTGTTACATACTCTCATCACCAGCAGGTGATACAACCCCCAATATGTAAATCAAGTAAATATGGTCACCATTGATTAATATCATGTTAAGAAAATAAAAGGCAAAAAAACCCCTAAATGTGCTTTGAATTTATAATGAGTTTTATAAGCTTTTCAACAAGCTGTCATTATGCAGGTGTACCCAAGCGGGATAATTATGAATATGACACAGCTTCTCATTTCTGAGATACTTCAGGTTAAAGAAAAATATCAATTCAGTCTGTAAAACTCATTTCCAAGTCCGAACTGAAAAACACCAAACCCTTAAAATGGTCAGCGTGGTAATATTAATCGTAACTTAAGCATCTAAATGAAAAGAAACATTTTTCCAGTGACACAAACGCACACTTAAATCTAGCAACTTAGGAAACGTGGACTCACTTTTTGCAAAAATATCGACAGGCGATCCGTCGGGCAAAAGCCACGGCCAGCCCTTGAACTGCCAAGCGGGACCCTGCACGAACACGGCCACCACGCGGTCCCTGAAGAAAAGATTCACTCATTCAAGCATTCACTCAACACGACTCATGGGTGAAGACAAATCAATGAATCTCATCGAGTTATGGAGACATGCCTGCTGAATAACATCTGGGTGCCTTTAGGCCAAGCTATGATTGGGTTTAGTTCAGGAGATAATACCCACAGATGACATTAACCCACAAGCAAGCGCACGCACACACGGACCATCCGGCTCAAGGAAAATGGAAAATAATAGCTTACAGTGAGACTCACTGTGCAAATGACCTACACATGATGAGATGCAGAATTCAAGGTTTTGAAGGAAACACTTTATTTCTTGAGTAAAGGTAGAGAAATGGTGGCACTACCTACCCCCTGTAACCTCCGACCCCAAAGCTGCACTCCGACACAAACACAACTGGCATATTTTGTTTTAAGTTTAATTTCCCCATTTTGTGGTAACTTTTGAGTTAAAATTCCATGTTGAGTCAAGTTAGAATGGATGAGACGCTGGCAGGGAGAATCCATTATACTATTGGCTGTAAGAAATCATCTTGCCAAAATTGTGTTGTGCTAGTTCAGCTAGCTAACTTGCCAAACAAATAGCTAGGCTAGTCAGATAGCTTGCTAGGTAATCTGGTCAGCCAACTAGCTATAAAGCAAAGTAGATGGATCAGCTAACTAGCGAGCCCAGGCTGCCTGGACAAGTCTGAGATACATTTCCCCATTAAAAAAACCAGAATAACGCAAGTTTTCCTTCAGCTTTTCTACCTAAATTTTGATGGCATACAATGGAGAGGGCTGAAGTGTGACGTGTGAGTTTGTGTGTGCGCAGCCATGAGAACAGAATTCTCAGTGAGCCATATTGAAACCCTAAGGGCATATTTGCATCTCATTAATATGGCCTTCATGTCAAGAGATGCTGATCAGGGCTTTCCACACTCTGTCTCATCCCGAATGTCAGGAGAGAAATCAGCCTCCTTCGGTACACTCCCGTTGTCACGGTTCTTTAATTATTGATGCGTTCCTTCTGCACCGTGGGGAAAGCTCAACCGCATTTTCAATGTGAAGGCTTGGCACGTGCTTGTACTTTGGCCTTGGCATACTTGACCTGTGACACACCACCTTCCCCGAAGCCTTCGTTCCTCCCCCAAACAAACATATACACGTCAAGAATTTGCACAATGCTTTCGTCATAATTATATTTTCACAACAGCAGCTAAAAAGCAGCGCGAGCGATTGGTGAAAAAGACTGGATATTTGTGGTTCTTACCAGTCCTGCGGCGCCAGCTTGAGAGGCTGGTCGATGACCCTGTAGGGCACGGTGACGCTCAGCGTGGCACCGCCAGGCTGGATCTGGTCCTTCCGTCTCTGGAGCAGGACCTCGTTGTCCCGCTGGATCCCCTGCTTCTTCTTCTCCTCTGACGTCACGAACCTTAAGGAGGGGCGAGCGGGATGATTCCTTTAGTCTCCCCGTTCCTTTACTAAATATTTTGTAGTTTAAAAAAAATAAATAGCCCTACCACCCCATCCCCCACCACATACTTTTTGAAAAATAATCCTACCCCCTCTTGCTCCTCAAAAAAGGATTGGCAATTGACGTTATACACGGCCTTGTACTTGAGACTTTAGCAAAACTTTATAGCCCAATACCCATTTATACAGCCGGACAGGTACAGAAACAATTGAGTACCTTGGCTCAGATGCACAATGACTGCGGTCAACCGCTGTGTTATATTGCCAGCTCTGAGACCACGAGTTGAATATGCCACCCAGGAGCTCCTGCTCAGGTGATCATTTCTCCAAGGTGCGGCGGCTGTCAGGGCACAATTAGGCTCTGCGCTCCAGCTGAGGGAACTCTTTATCAAGGCTTCGATCCTGCCTTCCTATGAAAGCGTTCGTATTCAGAACAATCGACTCCCGGTCCCTCTTAAGCGACGGCTAACAATGGCTCTAATTGTGGCACTTCAATGCTCTGCCTAATTCAGCATAATGGCGGAGGGCGGACCGCTTCGATCTCCGCAGCTCTGAAGTGGCCTTTTTAGGGCGACTTGGGATTCCTCCAACGGCCTGCTTTCTGAGACGGGGCGTATTGGAAAAGCAGTGCTTTAAAGGTCTCTATCGTGCAGCTCCTGTGATGGTCATCAAGTACCTTTTTTAAGGTCATTTGTCAAAAACAACCATTAAAAAATAAATAAATAAAAATAAAAATAAATTCAACTCTCCTAATTATACAATCATTGCCCACTAGAGACTCGAAAAAAAACTCCATATGATTTTCATAGCTTATTACTGATGGGAAATGCCTCCAGTCTGCCTCATTAATCTGGCCGGCCAGCATAACATCAACAACAGAGAAATGTTCCCAGAATGTTATTACTCATTTTCAAAGTTGAATCTAATTCCCTTTTGCCCTTTCTGTTTCATCATCGTCTCATACTGCATTCTCAAAGGCTGTACAAGCGCACCCTGCCTGCACCGTACGGCCTTTGAGCGGTTTAATCTGGTTGTGCGCAGCGCTTTACTTTCTGTGGGGATTCCTGAGCGCAGATCGTTTCCAGCTGTGTCAGGCATCTTCAGCCCCTCAAGCCCCAGTTCGGTTCAGCAGTGTGGAAGCCCTTTTAATAACTGCCGAAACACAGAAACTGGGACAGCTTTGGGCACGTCGAAAACACACCGAGGTGTGTGCGTGTGCGTGTGTGTGTGCGTGCGTGTGGTAACTTTCAAAATAAACTGGATCGGGAATGACGTAAACACGCCTTCTGTTCCCAATTAACACTTAATTTGTTAATTCAGCCTGAACCGTACGTCTTGGTCGGAAAGCGCGCGCTCTCACGTACATCTACCGAGACTCCACATTACCCTGTTCTATTGAAGGTGTTGCGTTTCTGACGTTTCAGTGCTCTAGCTCTTCCTTATTTGAGGTCGGTCCCTTTGAAGTAAACCGGATAAAGATCCTTCCTTAAGCATCTGGCTTTCCGTTTCCCTTTCCCGGCCTTAGGGGGCCACAGACGTGCCGCTGCGGGTCATCGCACCATCGCAGCATCCGTGAGTCGCAGGCCCTAATCTGACACTGAACACCACTGCTCTAACGTTTTCCCCAGGATAAACACAGCTCTCCCCTACTTTGCGTAGGATGTGAAATATTAAACGGAAAGGCACTGTAATAGGCTCTTTATGATCATTAGTTATGCAAATGGATAATAAAACATTTGGTTTTCCTGACCATTAACCAAATCATTACATTTGACTTGCCTTGCAGCAGACATGTGGAGAGAAAATATTCTCAATGCCTGGAGAATAATTATGTCCGCAAAGTTACCATTAAGCAGTGATGCAAAACCTCCCTTGCACCTTTCCCTGCCAATATAATAGAAAAAAATATGTTTACAGGGTAGCAGTGTTGAATGTGATGTTGAAAGGAGAAGGCCACTAAAAATTTTATACTGCGTTTCTCACAAAACAGTATGTGGTGTTCTCTCATGGTGAGAATCGATTTGCCAATGAACTAGCTCTCCAGCCCCCTGCCTTATGTCAATGCTTTTCCTTCGGCACAAAAAGAGATGGCAAATGCTGCCTCTGCTGTTCATACCAACAATGTGTGTGTGTTTGTGGTGATTGCGTAGCCATTTGCTTGTTTGTGTGTGTGTGTGTGTGTGTGTGTGTGTGTATGTGTGCATAATTCACTGGTAGTAATTTTCCGCTCTGATTTATAGATTTTTTTTCAAAATAAACAACAACCAAATGAACACAATATAGTGCATCCACCATTCATTTTTCAAATATGTACATAATAAATATATGGGTGGTATAAAATATTTCCTTCATAAAATGCTTTGAAATTAAAAATGTAGAATCTGGAATTAAACAACAACAAAAGAAAAACACGTAAAGCAACTGACCGGAGTCATATAGTGAACTGCATAGTGAAATGCAAGCAATAGGTGTAGCGTCTCATTTTACTGGTGATGGACATCAATGGGAAACCAAGTTGGGGTCAATTCAGAAATTTTTAACAGATTCAAATTCAATTCATGAACTGGAATCAAAATTTTTATTAATAATTGAAAATACAAATGTCCAGGATGTAGAACTACAACTGAAATTACAGAAAGTAGAACATGAAATCCTCATTCATTTTGAGAAAATATGCCTCCACTTGTCCACCACTACAAACAATGCAATTTAAAATACTAAAGTTGTCAAGATATACATTTGTTTTATGAAAACATTGTCCATTATAAATTGTTTTTCTTCATTTCTATTATTTTAAGTAACGCTTTCTGGGTATTTTTCATGTATTTAATAAAACTGAAATAATCAGAGTAAAAAATCGAAGTATTAGCAAAATTGAAGAAAAAATCTGTCTAAAAAAAAAGTTTTTGTAACAATATTTCATTGACATAAAACAAAAATAATTTTAAAGTTCACTGATTAAAGCAATTAGCTGTTGGCATTTCACTGAATTGAATTCCATTTCCCTACAATCAAATTCAAGTTCTATACCCTGCAGCCAATATAAATTCAAATTCAAGAACTGAACTGTAATTTATCAGTAATTCCGCAGAGTAAATAACTTTGTGCGATCACACGTGTGATCAGACAACCCACTTGGAGCCCTCCTACGCCCAATCAGTGGGTCCCGACCCGCAGTCTGGGAACCGCTGGAGTATACGGGAGACGCTCTCACAGCTTGCTCTCTTGTGCTGTGAAACGCCCGGCGTCTGCGCTGTGTACACTCATGAAGAATAAAGCTCGAGGATAATATTTCCCGCTTAACATCGCCCGCCGCGGAACGAGAGAAGAAGAAAAAAAAAAAAAAAAAACTGTTGAAATGATACAGTACAAGGAGCACAGCGTCTGCTAACGTGTTGACACAATGACGGCGCGCTGGGGGTGCTGTGATCTGCTCTCAAGCTGAGAAAAATGAAAAACTTTCCATTCTTTAGACGAAACACGATATCGCAAAAGGCTTTCATTGGAGTGGCTCAAAGAGACAGACGGATAGTTTAAGCTATACGCGCTAGACGGTACCAAATCTCCCTGCTCTCCATTCTATTCTCAAACGCTACAACTTCCCACAAGTTGCGGTGACCTTGCAAATGCATTCCCAAAATGTATCAACACCTCTAAATTGCTAAATCTCCCCCTGAAAAAGTGCGCGCGGAGAGGAAGCCGCCGTGGCGAAACTATCCCCGGGGAGGGCTGCGTCTGTCAGGGCAGTCAATCTCCCGGTGGCGGTTTGAGCGCGGCGTGAACGACGGGAGAATCCCGGGGCCTGTCGCTGCCAGACGCGTCAAAGTGACAGCACCGGATTGCCTCGCGAGGCGCTCCCCCGCCTCCGTCGACCATAGGAGCCCTCCGCGGCGCCGCCTCCGGAATGTAATCGCCGTGCGGCGGTGCGGAGAAGGCGCCTGCGTTCGCGGCCCGTCACCGAACAACCGGGAACGGTCGCAAAGCCTCTGCGAGTTAAAGCCGGACTTAGCTGGGGTGTGCGTGAGGCTACTGCGATCCTTGGGAATTGACACCTTGAGGAGAGCGCAGTGACACTGTGAATGGGGAAAAAAAGGCTGACTCTTCTTGGCTGTGTGAATGCGTGCCGCCCTCTGATGCCTTTCAAAAGTGATGGATGCCGACCAGCTTAGCTCAAATGTTTATTACAGTATACCATTTACCAAAGTAAGAGATTACATGGTTGTCGGCTTACACTCCTTTCTAGGATGCAGGGATAAACAGCGATAGCCGCTGCGAGCGCTTGGAGTTTATACGACAGGATGTTGTTCCTCTTGAAGTCTGTAAGAAGTGGTTGGCACTCGATGCGCGTATTGAGGAAGGAACACCCCTGCAGGGCCTTGGTGTGAATTGGGCCCAGGCGGTATGATCGGCGTCGTGCAAGGGCATCGACTGAAATGGTCCTTGTGTTTGATGCTGCATCTCCACTGTGGCTGAATACCCAGAATTGTAGAGCGGAAAAACCCACATTATCATTCAGGGCATTTAAGAGATTGAGGCCTTTAAACACACTACCTGCGCATAGGGTTTAGCGTACCACACTGCTAGGGTACTGCACTCAAATATTCTGCAAGTATTCTGGAATTCAGTTTAAGATCTTAGCCTACAGCACTGAAAAGAAGACAAAGACTTCAAAACTCCTTTAGGACCCGTAGAGAGTTTTCTTCATCTTATTTTCTCCATGCCACAGCATGCGAGCTCCAGCCCTCAATAGGTTTCCAACCCTGTTCTCCTTGACCATACCTAGCCTACAAAGTAACATTTGCTCCCGTTTTAACTTTCCATCCTTCCGCGGAAAACTTTGCAGCCGTACCAGAATATTCCGTACGAGCCAAATGTCTGAAGCTCAACAGCTGCGGGCTCGGTTAGCGACTGAATGGGAGGTATCCGGGGGAAAATTACGCCGCTACCGGGTGTGGTGTGGATAGTCCAAGTAGGGAGCGGTCTTCACTCGAGGTCAAATAAAACTCCTGTACCCGTGCGGCAACAGGGAAGCCGCTGCTGCCGTCCTTCAGATGAGCAAACCAAGGTTGTGACTCTACATGCTTATGAAAGACTAAGCGGTTCCACGGAGCGCTGGCAATATTCTTAACCTGACTCTTCAAACCACCGTTTCAATTGCCATTTAAATGCCCAAATACTTCTTTCCCTCTCCACCTCTGCTGGCAAGAGTTATGGTGCCAATTGCTTATTTCAGGTTGTTGATACATATTTCAGAATTTTATATATGAAAGCACCTTAATTCAGAAATGTTATCCTTTTGTATAGACAAAATGTTTATGTACTGATACAATAAAATGTTTGTCTCTTCAAATGTAATGTATATATAGGTGGTGGTTAAGGCAAGTTTCCCCCTTTCACTATAAGGTTTGAAATTATGAAATAGCTCAACATAAATGTAGTCCGTTATTATTAAGTAGATAATCACATTACTATGGCAAACGTAAATACATAATTTATTTCATTGGCTACATTACTTCACTGACAAATATTGTCTTTGTTTCCAATTTTAAACAGGATCTCTGTAGAAAAGAGGTGCTCTTCACTGGAAAGGTTTTATTGTACAGAGCTAATATCCTTGTCCGAGGAAAAGCCAACGGAGGTTCGACGGCTTGCCCTGCGGTCTTATTAGCTTTTTATTTTTTCCCCCCACAATCCTTTTCTGGTATTCTCAAAAAGCCTCCCAAAGTTTCCCTTGCCTGACATACGATGAGCCTCCAGCAGAATAAAGCTCCCACTTCACTGGTGGCAGGCTCCTTCTGTCAGGTGTCACCAATGCTGACCTGGACACAGCTAGTTATGTAAATCCAACGAAGCTGCCAAGTATCAACATTGAACAAGAAAACGTGACTGGCTGAGGTCACAGCGAGGAGCAACACAGACCAATCCACGACTGACAGCATCAGCGATTCTGCAGGTCCCGTGAGGTTGTAACAGGTACAGCTACGTGGGAAGGTATAGGAGCTGTGGGTCAAAATAAATCCCACCAAACGGTCAAAAGTGTGCTCATCAATGGTGTACAAGCCCACTGAGGTACTTCTTGGAGCACTTCTAAAACAAAAACGTGCTGTAGAAAGTGTTCCCCCCCCCCCTCTCTAATTTATTAATACCGCGTACTCTGTACGGCAACTTCAAAGAATATTCCCTTTCAAGCCCCTGCTAATTATAAAAGCTCACTGTCAGCTCACAGGAAGGGCAAGGACTGTTCATCTGAGGCCCTCTGATGGGAGAAACAGCTTTTTTTGCATGTCAATTAGATACAAATTAGGCCTCCCGTCGCCATACAAACGTATCATGCCTCTTCTGCACAGTGCAGTTGCTCTGAAAAAAGGGAGCTGAAGCGGCATCATTATCCTACACCGAACCCAGAAAATCAGTCAGGAGAAAAAAAGGAAATCACAGTGAATGCTAAAGATAGGCGGATTGTCATTGAGGCTAGCGGACACTGAGCCTCCAAAAGGAATTGAAAAATAAAATTAATTAAAAAAATGGTCTGGAAAAATATAATTTTTACTAAGAATTTGGTCTATATGTATAGCGAGAGCGCATAATCACATTATGACTCCGCCCACCATTTGCACTGCCTTTATATTATAATAAACAAACAAGGACAGCTCTTTTTTTCCGACAGGCAAACTCCAGCGAGCTCACTAGTCACTTGCCCGGCAAGCCACTGCATTCCGGTGGAAAAACAAATGTAAAAAAAACAACAAGGAAAACATCTATATAACTTGCTCTTCATCTGAAAGCTAGCTGGGTGACAACACTGACGTTGGTATTCAAATGATGAGTGAGAAATGAATAGTGAGTCATTTGACAGCTGATTGGTTGGAACTAACAAAATCACCAGGATTAACAGTTATTGCATATCACCATTTAAGGGTTATTTTTGTCTACATTTTCTACGGAGCCCCTTCATTTACACCCCCCTGCCAACCACCTACTACACTTGTAACAAACGTAGCCTCCCCCATTTATTACCTCACTTGCTGCACCTCATACCAACGGCCCGAAAACTAAACTAAACCCTGTCCCATTTTACATGGTGTAGTGCGTGTGTGTCTGTGTGTGTGTGTGTGTGTGTGTGTGTGTGTTTCTGTGCGTGTGCATACGTGGAAACTCGCACAGACACCTTGCAAAATGGGGCAGGGCACAGTCATTCCATTAGCTGTTCCCTAAAACAGAGAAAGTGATGGTGTCAAGAATGGTTAAAAATAAATCTCATTGCATTCAAATGCTTTCAAATATTAGATGCCTGTTCTCTTGGAAACAAGCATATATTCAGCAGCATTCCACTCTCAGTGGTTTGATTGCCATGAATGTTAAACAAAAAAATAATAATAATTATTATATACAGTGAGCACCATAATTCATTGAACAATGACATCTTTTGTTATTTTGGTTCTGTACTCGAGCACTTTCAGTTTAAAAGAATACAAGACTGAAGTGCAGCTTTAATTTGACGGTATCTCCATCCATATCGGATGAACCATTTAGAAATTATAGAACCTTTTGTACATAGTTCCCCCCATTTTCAGGCATAAAAAAAACATTGGACAGTTTAACATAATGTAGAATAAAGTAATAATTTTTTATATTTGGTCACATATCATTTGCATGCCATGGGGGGGCGGGGGGTACCGAAATGGATGAAAATACCCTCAAATTTTTGGTTCTGTACTCTAGCACCTTGAGTTTGAACGAATATAATATAATGAGGTTAAATTGCCGACTTTTAGCATTAATTTGAGGGTGTGCACATCCATATCGGGTGAACCGTGTAGCAATTGTAGAAATGTTTTATACATAGTACCCCCCATTTTAGGGAACCAAAAGTAATATCAACCAAAAGTAATATCAATATCAACCAAAAGTAATATCAAGCTTTCGCATGGTATAATTTGCTTTCACCAAGCACCTATCCCAAATGGTGACACGAACCTTCAAAGAAAGTAAAATGACGAATTATCAGAAAACAGATTGTATGTACATGCTACCAATGCCTCTGTATTAGTCTAGGCCAAAGACATTAAAACTGGTAGTTTGAACATTGATACTATGATAAAACCTGTGATATTGGTGGCCACAGTTGGTTGTAAAAAAAATTGAGCTGAACAGAATCAAGATTTGGGCTTGAGATTGTGAAAAGTGTTATGTATGTAAAACACAACTCCTGTCTTTGAGCCCTGAAAATTTCATGTGGCTAGCTCAAAATGACTGAAAATTTATGCAAAATAAAAAGCATCAGAATTTGAGCTACCCCTCGGTACTTCAAGGGGCCATAACTCGCAAGATATTCATAGTATAAAGTTTACATTTTGTATAGCTTCATTAAATTATAATTATAGATTATAGTTCATCTATTAAAAAAAATCGGCTGATTCTGAGGGGGTCAGGTGGTAACCTTTCCCAGAATAGATTTTTATATGGAATGAATATATATACACTGCTCTAAGAAATGAAGGGAACACTTAATCAACACAGTATAACACCAAGTCAATTAAACTTCTGGGATATCGATCTGTCCAGTTAGGAAGCATAAACGATTGTGAATCAATTTCACCTGCTTTGGTGCAAATGAAAGGCAACAGCAAGACAACCCCCAAAAAGTAAATGGTTTTGCAGGTGGTGGCCATAGACCATTTCTCTCTCCTAATCCTTCCTGACTGATTTTTCTCTAGTTTTGCATTTATTTTTTATTTTTTAATTTATTTATTTGCACCATAATAAAAAAACACAAAACAGGAAACAATATCAAAGTGAAACAGAAAGCAGGTGCTGGAGAGGTTTGAAACCCGAATGGGCTTATAAAGCATTTCGCTAGTGCCCTTGTCACAACTGGTAGCATGAGGCGGTACCTGCAGCCCATTCAGGTTGCACAGGTAGTCCAGCTCCTCCAGGATGGCAAGTCCATACGTGCCGTCACAAGAAGGTTTGCTGTGTCTCCCAGCACAGTCAAGAGCGTGGAGGAGATACCGGGAGATGGGCCATTACACGAGGAGAGCTGGACAGGGCTGTAGAAGGGCAACAACCTAGCGGCAGGACCGGTATCTGCTCCTTTGTGCGAGGAGGAACAGGAGGAGCACTGCCACAGCCCTACGAAATTACCTCCAGCGGGCTACTCGTGTGCATGTTTCTGACCAAACTGTCAGAAACAGACTCCATGATGGTGGCATGAGGGCCCGACGTCCTGTAGTGGGACCTGCGCTCACAGCCCAGCACCGTGCAGCTCGATTGCCATTTGCCAGAGAACAGCAGAATTGGCAGGTTCGCCATTAGCGCCCCGTTCTGTTCACAGATGAGCAGGTTCACACTGAGCACATGTGACAGACCTGAAAGAGTCTGGAGACGCCGTGGCGAACGTTATGCTGCCTGCAACATCATCCAGCATGACCGGTTTGGTTTAATTGACTTGGCGATTAAGGGACGATTAAGTGTTCCCTTAATTTTGTCTGCACCTCATCCTCTTTCTACAGGAGTCCCGCAGGGATCTGTACTGGGTCCTCTGCTGTTCTCCATTTACACTAAGTCTCTTGGTTTGGTCATTAACTCACATGTCTTCTCCTACCACTGTTATGCTGATGACACTCAACTCTTCCTCTCTTTCCCTCCCTCTACCCCACAGATTAAAGAGAGGTGGTGCAGGGCGACTTGCACTTCCCTCCCTCCGTGTCAACGGCACTCGCTCGTCCCGACTGCGGAGCTTCTCCACTCTAGCTCCCCAGTGGTGGAATGAACTCCCCACTCCGTTGCGCTCTGCTGAAACGCTGACTGTTTTCCGTCGTGGTCTGAAAACACACTTTTTCAGACTCCACCTTGATTAACTACATATATAAGGCCACATATATAGTATGTTCTTTCTGCTTATTTTCTATTTGGTTTTGCTATTTCATAGCTTAGAATGTATAGCCGACTGTATTCTGTTGACTACTAGCGATAGCTCCTACGTTGTGAGAAAGTTGTGCTTTGTTGGATTTGCTTTGTAGATTGTGTCTATGACCTTCAATATGCACTAATTGTACGTTGCTTTGGATAAAAGCGTCTGCCAAATAAATGTAATGTAATGTTTTAGCAGTGTATATTCCTACCTCAGCTTTGTTATTTCAAATGAAGAGGCTCAGAACCTTTGGGAAGACTGAAAAAACATGTTCTATAGGTTCTAACACATTCTATAGGTCATCTGAAGTTGACAGGCAATTAACATTTGGGAGAAAAAGACACTTCAGGGATTTGTCGTCATATATTGAAGCTCCCTGCCTCACACAGATAAAAAGGGCAGCAAGTACAGTAAGCAATCAATTCACTTGCATTCCCGTCCAATTGAACCACACTTTGAAAGGCAAAATATCTGGATATGGCCCTCCATTTTGAGGATGCAAAACACCCCTTTCTAGCACAAACAGATATCACCAAGGAAGATTGATATTTTGGAGTGATGCAGAGGCACGCAAGGATATTAGCACCGAGGGCGGCATTCGCTTCCAGATTTTTTAAACGTTTGCCCTACGTGGGAGGAAAGGAGACGCGGTTCGTGGGATCGATTGCCGCAAATGCACGGAGCAGTACAATTTAACCGAATTAATGCTGACTTGATGCCATTCGCCAGTGTATACCACATGCTTTAGAACTGTTGAAATGCCACAACAACTGTCGTGACACCATGAGTTTCCAATATTGAACTTTTTCACAATATTCTAATTTTCTGAGACACTGAATTTGGGTTTTAATTAGCTGTAAGCCATAATCATCAAAATTACAAGAAATAAAGGCTTGAAATATTTCACTCTATGTGTAATGAATCCATATAATATATGAGTTTCACTCTGACATGAGCGACAAAAAATATTGAACTTTTTCACGATATTCACATTTTTTGAATTTTGTATATTGCCCTGACCTTAGTTTAACTTAAACAATATATACAGCCAGGGTATCAAATCGGGGTCTCTTTAGAACATGTTTTTTCCTAAACCAACTTTCAGTGATCCGCTACCTTTGATTTTGTTCTGACACTTCTACAACCATTATAAATGCCACTGTAATTTCCACATTCTATCCTCAGCAGTTATCTTTAGAAAATAATTTCACAGGATTTTTTAAATCAATGACTCATTTTTACATTTGATTAAAAGCTCATGTTTTGCAGCAGTGTGAATAAAGAGCTTGATATTGATAGAATATAACTGCCTATGCTATTTAAGGTTTCACACCACATTTTTTGAGCAGTCATTCTCTAACTCTAAGGTTCATATCTCTGATTCTACTGCATTTTGTATCAGATAGACATCGAGTTTGATCTTTGAATGCATCAAAGATGAGAAATGAGAGAGCCTCCTAGAAAAGTGAAGAAACGTAATCAAATGTAAAATTGTTGCTGTTAAAAACAGAGAAATAAATGTCCAAACTTCTTAGTGGCATAAATCTGTAGCAAACACCCAAAGGGTATTTTACCCAATGCTGACATCGGACACAGAGATCAAATTTAACCATATGCGTATCATGTCAAAGGGTACGTAGGTTTAACAGGAAAACTAGTCAATGTCCGTTACATTTTCTCCAGCCTGCTGTATTTTTTTTACTGGCATATTATTATTATTATTATTTACTTAAAGTGGTATGTCAACTAAAAAATCTCCATATTCTCCATTGCAAAGGTGACCTGGCGACTGAAAGAGGGTAGGCAATGTTGACAATTTGGGCCTTTACTGAAGACGGTGTCAGGACCTCGGTTTAACATCTCATCTGAATAGCACACTTTCTATAGCACAGGGCCTCCATCACAGCGCTGGGGCATTGGCTTTCTATTTGGTCCAGAAGAAAGACTGCCCATTTCCTGGCCCACCAACAGCCCCTCTAACAGCACTTTAATAGTCCCAGGAGGTCTTAAAATATAATTCAAATACTAACCAAAATCAGACCTGCTTAGCTTCAGCAGTCAACAGTAAGGGTACATAATTGCGTGGCTGCAGGCCATGTGGCAGTATGGCTGATAGTTGCGTTTCCATTTGCTTATCCATTTCATTCTAGCTAGCTTTATTTTATGGGGATCTTTTTTTTTTTAATAAAATGCACCAATGAGACCAACGGTATGAACGGTGCTGCATAAAGATCACATTAATAATGGATTCATAAAACGATCAGCATTTCTTTTTTTTAATTGGGTAAAAAACCTTTAAAAAAAAAAAAGTCTAGAAGAGTTTGTCAGGCAAGAGAAGAAGAAATTCCACCGAGTGTTCGTAGTGTAATGAACCAAATTTTTCCCAAACTGGCCTTCGGGGCCGTTTTAATATCTGTGCTTTCCTCTTGCAGTACATCTACACAGAGAGAGAGAGGCTGGCTCGGCCACATCGGGTCAGCGTTTCGGAGATTTACGGGTCCAATAAAACCTTATGATGGCAATTACTCCTCTGATGGGTAAGTATCTTAGATGAACACACATTGGCTTTAATTCACCATTCAGGCCAAAGTGTGCTGACATGAACAGCACTCGGTTCAGTAGTACTGAAATATGCAAACGTGTATCAGAATAAGGTATAAACACGTTGCGTGCCAATCTTTGTGTCATTATGAAAATATGCATTTTGTGGCCCCCACGCTTTGCTTGCATCGTCACCCTTACCTTTCTCTTTTAACATGCGGGGGAAACGCGTTTTACTCCCAGGTGGTATGATAATAGGGCGTTCATGTCATATGGCATTTACCATAATTACCATCTTCTGACAAGTACATACAAGTAAATACTGGTCAAGTCACCTTTAGCTGGAAACCGTTAACAAGAATTTTTTTACATTACATTACATTATAGGCATTTAGCAGACGCTCTTATCCAGAGCGACTTACACAGCATTTTTGCATTTATACATAGTATCCATTTACAGCTGGATATATACTGAAGCAATTCAGGTGAAGTACCTTGCTCAGGGGTACAACGGCAGTGTCCTACGTGGGATTCGAACCTGCGACCTTTCGGTTACAAACACAGTTCCTTAACCACTGTACTACACTGCCGCCCCTGTATGTTTCTGAAAGCTCCGATAAATCCAACTTGACGGTAAAAAAAAATATATATATAGTCCTGAGTCCTGAGTTTTCCGACGGCTGACGTGGGCACTTGAATGTCATAACCATGGAAAACTTTCCCGTCGCATATGATGTAAATGTGGCATTAAGATCGCAAGAGACTGAAATTGAGCAGTTTGGAACACAAACCAACCAGCTGTTCAACGTGGAATTCAACAACATTGTTTCTTAAAGTGATGGACAAGGGATTCTAAAAACTTCAAATAACCACAACATATCACAGAGGGATGTATCCACTACACACCCACCAAATATCTTTTCAAAAAAAGGGTCAATAGGTATATTAATATACATCTCAGTCAGCTAAAAAACTTGTAGGGATGTGGTCTAAATCCACGCCCTCAGCCTGAGTGCCATCGATGTCATCCAGCCCTACATGTTTGAACCACAGACCTGTTTCTTATACAGTGGGTTTGAACCATAGGTTTGAACCCGACAAAGAACTAATGCAATAAAAGTAAAATACAGTGCTGCTGCTATCAGGAGATAAATATCACACGCAAGCTCGCAATCAAAGTAAGTTAACTTAAACACTAAGCTGAGTATGGCAACCGTTTAATCTAACGTTAGTCTATGTAAAGCAAGCTAAATTTCAAGGCGACATTTCACCAAATGCACGTTCCACACAAATTATTACACAATGGTAGGTTTTATCTAGTTTTTAAAGTGTATGTAAAGGCCCACTCATTAATTTTGGTTGCTAATCGAACGGAAATTATGTGCATGGCAACTAAGTAGCCTACTTCGGTGGATCATGGTTCTCAGTTATTTTTGTTACTGTAACCAGCCACTGAACAATACAACAACCATTTCCAAAGCATGGTTTATTTGGCAAAATCTTAGCCATCTATTCTTTTTGATATATTATCTGGCGAATGAGCAGTGCATCAAGTAAAAACGACACGTGAGTGATTAGTTCGTTTTCATGACGAGCTGTGCAAGAAGCAAGCTAATGTTACTAGCTAGCACCATGGAGGGATAAAAAGGTGAAAGATTGGAAGAGGGATAAAACTGGTATAGGGATAAGGAGAGCGGGCAAAATAAACACTTTAGCTAACTAACTATTCCAAATCCAAATGCTAATAATGCGGACAACTATTCTCAAGGGCAAACAAAACATTTCAAAATGACTGTCTGGCCTGCTGATGGGAGTAGAAATACCCTTTAATGGCAGTCGAACCAGATCTCTACATAAATAAATATTAAGCTGTAACTTGCATTATTGTTGAACAGTACCGACGACTACTACTATTATTAGTATTATACATTATATTTATATGTGCCTTTCAAAGACACTTATGGTGAGGGGGACACTCACCTCGACCTCCACCAATGTGTAGCGTCCACCTGGGTGATGCACGGCAGCCATTTTGCGCCAGAACACTCACCACACATCAGTTGAACTTTTATTTATACATTTTTTTACTAAATAACACTGTAGTATTACATTACTAATAATTTAACCATACAGAAAATAAAAATATATTTCATTCAATACTTCTACAATTCTAAGAATGATTTTCTGAGGTTCTCCCCATTAGCAGTCTGTTTTCAAGAAACATTCCTGACGAAACGTGACCGCTTACTGCTATGCAGACCTCCACGGTAAGTATGGCCCCCTGCGGAATATCCCTTTGCCTGCGCCAGCTGCATGTGGAGATTATGACTCCTACGCAAGGACTGTGCAGCTTCGCCAATGGACTACAGAGTGAATAGAAGTGGCGGCTTGGAGAATGAGCTTCAGAGGACAGCGGTGCATATTTTAAGCAGCTGCAACATTAACATTTACTGTCAACAAATAACCTTATGTGATTTGAATGAGTAAAATATTCAAGATAATATTAAATAAATACTCTGCGATCCCAGAGTCTGTCGGGAGCTGTTCTGACTTTTAGCCAAAGAGCAGTGCCTCTGAAAAATAAACCAAGATGTTGCTGCCTGGGCATATCCAACTAGGATTTGTCTCTAGTTGGATATGCCCAGCATGCAAATGCAGTCCTTGGTATAAGTTTTATTTCCCTCAAGAAAATATTGACTTATAAGGACATATGAAAATGTTGGCATTATAAAGTTGCAGTGGCTACATGTGTTCAAATGACATGTCAAAACAAATCCTATTGGGCATGCACGCGTGTGCGTTTGTGCGTCAGAATGATCACTTCTACGCTTGCATTTTTTCCCCTCCTGTGTAAATCAACGTATTGTGTTCGCTGCCAACTACGATGAAGACCAAATTTAAGAACTCCCCAGATAATTACATGTGCTTTGCAATAGTGAGATACTATGCAGTTAAGCAGAGTATGCATATAACTGGAGTATGTATGAAACCGGGATTATTGGCGGAGTGCAATCTTCGCAAGTTTGCCAGAGCAGGTAGAATGCCCACACACAATTAACAGTTATTATACAACCTATTATATGCAGTACGTGAATCATATAAACCAAGTTTTGAACATGACAAATAATAACTAATCTTACCCTATATTAATAGATAGAATTTCAATCTACTAGAACCTCAACTTGGCCATCACTCAAGATAATCCAGGTTTCAATTACATACTACTGTTATATGCATACCCCGCTTAATGGCATAGCAATCTTACAATATACCAGTGCATGCAATTATCTGGAGACTTTTTTAATTCAGGCGTTCATCATACAGCAGCAAACCCAAAATGTTGATTTACATAAGAGGGAATAAAATGCAAGCATACAAGTGATCATTCTGACCCACATGCACACGCGCACGCACGCACGCACTCACGCACACAAATACATTTTTAGAGTTAATCTTATTAATTTGACATGTCACTTGAGTGCAGGTATCCATCCACCTGCAACTTTATAGTGCTAAAACTGCCAACATTTCCATGTCCTCACAAGTCAATATTTTCTTGAGGGAAATTAAAACTTGCGCCAAGGACTACTTTTGCATGCAGGGTGGAGACAAATCCTGGGTCAAACTTTCAATAATTGTCTTTTTCGCCCCTGCGGGCCTTAAAATGAATTTCAGTAACCATCCCAACGCATTCATTATAGTACCACAGCAATACCCATTTACATTTGACTGAGGAAAACCTTTGAAGCAATAAGAACAGGCTATTAAGAGAGTACCACTACCATTTTACTAGATGACGTGATAATGTACCCAGATTGCGTTAATCATGGGGATAATTAAGTGTTAGCAGTGCTAGCACTTTAGTACAGGGTCAATTTGAAAGATAATGCACATATCCATATGCATATTTGATCTCATATATATATATATATATATATCAAACAGATAAGACACATAGCTTCAAAATGCACATAAGGGTATATATCGGTTCTCGCACCTGGAGATTGGGGTTGCTGTTGTCGGAGCTAATGCGTACTGAAGTAACGTATCCATGCCTGTCTGAAACACCATGTCTCATTTCCCTAACGCGTGGGCGGACAAAGAGAGAGAGAAACGACCCGTTTCTAGAGGGTGACTCATACTGGGCTTCAGCCGAGTCCTTCTGGCACCAACTGCAGCGCCTGACAAACAACTGCCAGCACTAAATGTCACGGCCACCAGCGCAACCAGAAAACCTTTTTTTGGTTTTTATTTATTTTGGGGGGATCAATGCTATACTTTCAGGCCTCGGGGGTCTCTTAATTAGAGACTGGTAAAGACCATTTTATTCTATTTGTTTATTTTGGGGGGGGGTCAATTACATCCAATGCCATTTTGGTATGTTTATAATGGTTTGTATCCTCAAGAGCCTTGATTAGAAGTTTTATCAACATCTGAGACGCGTTTGAATTTTGCTAATGCTTTACTCCAGCCTTGGGACTACTATTACATTACATTCAAGTACATTGCTGAGACGCAAACAAAGCAGTTAGTATTATTTTACGTAACAAACGCCACTGAGAAAAGGAGAATGCCGACTCGCAGGTTAATCTTAATCGTGGTCATCTGGGAATAATATGCATTATATTAAAACAACCAGACGCAGACGCGCGGGCTTTCTGCACGACGAACAGGCCTTACTCACGGGTCTGTCGCAAGTCGTCTGCTGCTCGTTAATGTCTTCGCGGATCACACGCTGCGGAGGTAGGTGGGGGTCGATGCCAGCAGGTATCGCAGGCAATTGTAACCCTGTGCCAGCGCGCCGTGGTCCTAATCACTGAATAATTTGCCCATCTCCAATCACGATTGCAATCTCTTCCTGGCTCTCAACAGCTTCAAATGCCCGAATGATTAAAGCGCATGGCTGACGGGGTACCCAGTGTAACACTGGGGGGGGGGGGGGAGGACACACCATTGGACATTGGAAATATTGATTTAAATAAGTACATTTTAAATAAACTCAAAGTACTAAAACATTTTTTTTTCTTTTCTTTAGACTGTAGTCAAATGACAAGGCTCTTGATGCATCAGCTCTACGAGAGAAGAGTTTTCAACGAGCCACAGAAGATCAGCTAATCGCATACTTTAAATGCAAAGCGCTCCCATCGGGGGTTTGAGGGACTGAGCGTCATGGGATTTACGTGTGCTCCAGATCGAACCAACGCACCAAGCTGCAATCGATCAGAAAAGACGGGTTTCCCATCACGTCCCAATCGCGCCGTTCTACCACATGCGGTCGAACGCGAACCGCTACGGTCATCCTCGAGGCGCGTTTGCTTCGGTATCCCTGAAGTCAACGGAATCGCTCAGGCAAGGCACAAGCGCACCTGGATTTAAGTGAACTACAACACTGTTTATAGATGGTGGACCAATTTAAAACTGCTCATTGAACAGAACCGATGCACTCCCAGTTTTTAAGAAGTCCCTTATGACGAGTGATAAGGATGTGTGAAAAACAAACAAATTACTCCTGCCGTCTGAAAGTATAAAAGTATATTTTATTTTTTAAATCCAATTAGTTTACTGACGGGAATTATTCACCCCCATTTCCCTCATTGCTTTAGCTCTGAAAAGTATTTATTTGTTGTTTTCTTTGTCTACAGCTGTACCAGGACAAACGACTAATGACTTACTTCAGGTCTTGCAAGAGATCCTTTGCGTTTAGCATGGTGATTAACGACGTCGTGGCGGCGGGGATGATGACAATGGGCGTTCGAGAACCTTTGAAAGAGAGAGAGAGAGAGAGAGAGAGAGAGACACACAAAGTTAAAGGCTTTAAAAATGGATCAATATGTGCTCTATGAAGACCTGTCTAAAGAGGGTTATATGTGCCCAGACCTGCTTTTAGAAACAGGCTGTCCCTACGAAATTAATAAAAGTGGCTCTGATAGCAAACACATTTAAAGACTGTCCGGTACATACTCTGTACTCCAACACGCCGCTAATAAGTACAATTTAATTAACGTACACAGAAGGGGTGTTTTAATGGAGGATTGTGCCATAATATGCGCTAATGTCTTCAACTAGAGCCATAATGGGAGGAGGAGAAAAGGCTTTGTTCCTGGCACATTAGGCTAAGTGTCATAAATGGAAATCTTGCTCGACATCCAGCTCATTCAACATTAAAAGGATTGTTCACCTCCTGGATTTTATTTTTTTAAAGTCATAACGTCACTGTGCAAGCTGATTAGGAGTTACATTTTTGATTGAGGCAGTGAACCTGCAATTGCTACTATACCAGACAATGTAAAGCCGATAGGTCGTCAAAAGCTTTCTGTAAAGATCTAAATTATCCTTCATTGCACACAAAACTGTGGGCCAATCGAAAACAAACTGAAATGGAAAATTATACCATAAACCTCCAGAAAGTGAACCATCCCTTAACGCTCACAGTCCGCACTTCCCGTTTTGGGGGTTTTGCGGTAGAACTTGGGTTCGCTTCTCTTCCTTCCTAAAATTACATATACTGTGAGAAATTAATTTCCCCCTTTAGATTGGCTACAGTAGTCCTAGAAACAGATATACAAGCTCTCTCCTCATTAAAAGCTGACCTTGTTCAACGTAGAGCTGTGCTAAGCCGCTAAAGCTCTAGGCTCCCATTTCTCCCCACAACAGACAATTACAAGCAATTCCCTATGCCGCGAAAACTAAATACAGTGAACAAACGTGCGCTAATGAGGGAGTGGTATGTTCCTCTGTTTGCCAATCAGCATTCATGGCACAGTTTCACTTTAACCCACCAATTACCTTCCATAGGTGAACAAGGTGCCGGGGAGGTGGGGTGTACTTTCAATTTGATTCTCAATTACTTTCTTGTGGATGTGTGTCCGGGAACAATTTATAATAAAAAAAATAAAAAAAACATACATGGCTTCCACAAATGAACGGCAAATAAAATCTTTCCGTTCGTACGTACCTTTCTTTTGGTTTGGCGGTGGTCTGGCTTGAGAAACTGGAGGGAGGGAGGGAGGGAGGGAGGGAGGGGAGACAAAAAACCTCTTAAGAAACATTTCAAAAAAAGAACAATAAGTGTACGGTGTGAGGACTATTTTTTCGTCCATGGAGAATGGATTTTAATGCATTTTGTCTTGTATAACACAACATTGTGGAGACTCAAACAAAAGGCATTTAGAGACAGCGGATGGCTGTAATGCACCATAACCAGATCAGACTTCTTATATCATAGGAACATTTTTTGCTTTGGCACAAGATTTACCAAATCTACAGTCTTGCAGTCAGTATATCAAAAATAGACATGCTCAGAATCTACAAACGCTTTCTCTACAGAAATTTGTTTTTGTGTGTGCGTGCGTGCGTGCATATGTTTGCGCATGTCAGGCAGTAGAGGCTTCATCCATCCATCTGCCAGGCAAGGACTTATGTAAGTGTTCACCAGATTAATATTGATGTGACAAGATGAGGACGATACACCCAACAAAAAAATACTTCACAGAGCAGCCTTTCATTTTTTTTTTGTTGGGTTGGCCTGGAGTTGACGCAGGCCCTGAAATAGCCTGTCTGAATTATGCAGAATGTAGTGAGTGGTAAGAGGAGAGAAAAAAAGCCTTAAAGACCACAGAAGATCTCCTTACCGACCGACGAACCATAAGTCTAAATTCCCTAACCTGCAAACATTTTGGTCGCAGGTTTTCAGGTTTTTCATGAATGCATACCGACAGATGCATTTAACTGGACTCGTAAACTACATTATGGCGGTAATTTCTAATATAAATATGAAGGAGCTGAGGTGAACTGGTGTTTTTTATGATCCCGCTGTGGGAGTGAACAGTTCACCTCAGCTCCTTCACGCAATCTAGAAAGTTCTGAAGCACTGGAACCAAGTGTGGAATGTACATACATTACTGCCAAAAAATATATATATTTTTCCCCCATTTCCTGAACAAAGACATTTATAAAACTAAGCGTGTGTGATTTCCCTCCAAATACAAAAGTATTTTAAAAGTAGAGGTAAGCCTTTTTGGTAAACACCTTTTCTTCATCACTAACTTGTATTTAACTTTCTTTTAATTTTTCTAGCAGTCCAGAATATGGAGCACCTAATTGCCATCGTCTCACTGCTGAAATGACCCGGTCTATTTTTTAGACGGATATGCTCCCAAGTGTTCTATCAAAAGAGGGAGGGGGGTGCAATTGAAAGGCCTGAGTTAATTTGACACAAGACCGATACAATGAATGCAACAGAGCCCGACAGACAGCAGTGCTTCAGGGTCTCACCCAACAGCTGTGGCTGGTTTTAATCATAATACAAATATTTTACCAAAAAAAAAATTGAGTAGGAAGGTGGAACGGAAAAGCAGCTGTTTACGGCAGGCACTACAGAGTCCAGGTGTAGATCCGGTCCTCGACACAACACAGCAGGCGCTCAATTTCACTCGATTTTCTCACAGGCCCTCCTTCCACGTCTCCAATTCATATATTCTATTGATCGTTCATTCTACATCCCAGGAACGGAGAAAGCGATTCATAACCCGGCACAAAAGCGGCCGCGATTCAAAGAGGCTGTGACGGGGAGAAGGGGCCGACGCTTGTAAATGACGGCCAACAATGCGCGTTATCTGGCGGCGCCACGCCGCGAGACGAGTTGACATTTCATCCCACCCCCGTACCGCCGAACGAGCGCAGACGGTTTAGCTTCAGAGCAGAGGGGAAGAACGATATGACAGCAAGGCAACGCGAACAGAGAAGGGGCCTCTCTCAGGGCACGGATTTACATGTTTACGGTGAGTGAAATTGTCAAACGGGAGCAGGGTATAGCGGGCGGTGTCGGAGCATGGCGCTAATGGGGGTTGTCGTAAATGCCGCGGCGTAGAGTTCTGAGAGGGGTGGGGTTGAGACAGGAAGTGGGTAGGGAACTGGGAGGAGTGCACTAAACTGGCCATGTTAGGATGGGGGGGGCGGGGCTGACATGGAGTGGGCCAGGGTTGAGGCCTGGTTATGACATTGGGTAGAATTGAAATGTGAGCGGGGAATAAGCGGTGCAAACTAACCTGGTCGTGGTACAGGCTGCATCGCTGGCGTCTGGGCCTTCCTGGCAGAGGCTCCTTCCTGGAAAAAAAAGAAAGAAAGAAAAAACAAACCTCAGATGTCCATTTTGGCTTCAGCTGAAAGCAAGCAAACAAACAAAAAGAAATAAAGCTACAGAGATTTACAAACAAAACCCATCCAGTTACAGACCCTGGAAAAAACAGCATACAGCATGTTACACTTTTGTATTTGCTGGAAAGACTCCGTTATCCCACTTGCATAGCTTGCATTCCCCGCTCCCACACATTATCCTTTCCCATAGCTGGATATTTCAGCAAAAGAACAGAACAGCCTTGTTCAAAGACACAGCAGCCACCCCCCCCCCCCCCTCCCAAATAAAAAACTAGAACACCGCTTCCCAGAAGTTCTGCCCCCACCCACAAATGAACAGCAACTATGAAGTACCGCCACATTTTAGAGACAGAAAAAATATTGTTTTCACCTTTATAGCAATTATTCGCGCAAATGTTTTGCCTTAAACTACGAGATCATCCGATGATTACAGCAGCCATTTTAAATGCTTAACCACAGCTGTAAAATGTATTTATCAGAACAATGAAAGCACAGCACTCAACATAAGCCTATGTTCATTGTAGAGTGATAGATCCATGATAAAGACACTGAATCATTGACAGATGGCAAACCGACTGCCGCAAAGAGCCCATTTAATACAAAACAAGACCGCACTCCTGAAGCAGACGCCACATGAATACTGATTACATATTCTTCGTAGTCCTCTTAAATGTTCGCAACATAAGCGTGGCCCAGTATAAAATATGCTGATAAAGGCTGCAAAATCCTACAGCTGGAAAAAGGTTTTACAACATTTGGAGAGATAATAATACAGTCCCCTTGTACAGACAATCCAGTGACTATCCTACAAGCATGTCCTTAGCTTGTTTATCACAAAAGCCTCAACTCACTATGACACCCTATCTCTGGGACTGGGGGCCTGAAGTCCGTTATGCTAGATCACCCCAGACTTGTAATTGTTCACACATAAAATAAAACTGAGTACTGGTCGTTAAACTTAACTTCGCACAACATAGTTTCCTTTCGCATTGGTTCTGTTACGTCCTCCAACATATGTGACCGACCGAGGTAAAACGTCCACGACGGAAAATGTGTTTGAGTCATTTCCATTTTTAAGTCCTAGTTCCAAGTCCAGATCTTTAAAATGATATAACACAAACTACAATCAGGACGATAACGGGGAAGTTATGGCTCGTCGAATGTTGCTACTCCTTGAAGGCAAGTTCCGAGAAAAGGCTGTTGAAGTTTTGGAACATTCTCCTACACATTTTCAAAACACTGAAAACCAGCAATAGGCATGCATTTAGAAAAAACAGAAGCCAAGTAAAATGGCCATACATTAATAGTGCTATTTTGTTGGAGTGATTCAGTGCTGAGCAAGGTAAATATGCAAACATAAAACAAAACGATTACAATAAACTTCAGACTGCAGAACATTCCCTTGGGATAGATATGCAATACTAAAAGTGAAATATGCAAGTAAGACAAGATAACATTATTTAGCTAAATTAAATCATGGTCATCGCCCAATTAATGGTCATCGCCCCCCCCGCTCCAGCGAATAGAAATGCGACTGAAGCGCACACACTGGATTCACTAGTGCCGATTGGAGGAGAGGTGCATCTCTCACAAACGACCAATAATATTTGGGTACCTGTCATGAAGTTTGGACGAACTGAGGCGGCAATGCCATGAGGAATGCTGGCTGGCTTAAACCACCTTACTGCTGGTGAGGAGAAGCCAACTGTCACCCACTCCTAGTCGGCCAATGGCACGGCTGAGGTCCGTGCCAAACTGAGCAGCTCCAAGCCCATTATTGATTTTTTACATTTTTTTTAATTACTCAATGAAAGAAAAACTAAAAAGATAAAATAACTGAAAAGCACCCCCTGAACGCATGTAGCCAAGGCTGCAGCAACAGCGGAAATCGACAGAACAAATGGGCACAGAAGTCAATATGCCTCGTGATTAAGGTGTTTGTCCATGACTCATATTAAAGAGCAACAATAGCATCAAATGGAGACACATCAGCACCGGCTTACAACTAACAAGCCGTCTACTGACATTCAATAAGGGAAAAAAAGTACAAAGATTCTGAATCTCTGTTTGCAATTACTGTCAACTAAGTGAAAGCCACAGCAAGAGGACAGGAACAATCACAGACAGGGCACAAGGACCATGGTGAGATCACTGCTGTTTAAGTTCAGCACTTATTCAGCTCAATGCTATTAAAATGAACAGAGCCCACAACCCAAAAACAGTTGCTGTAGACATTTATTAATGAATAAGATAAGCCATGCAAGCTGGCGCGTGCATGTGCGTCTGTGTGTCTGTGTTTTTTTAAGCCACTCTGGGACCTTGACTGGCATCATGGATCCTAAACATATTTAATGGAATAACAGATCGCTTCTTCTCGGGAGATTTGTAGTGTTGGATTCATTTCCCTGGAGTGTTTCTGCCCGTTCAACCTCTGGGCTGCCGGGCCTAAGAAGTGCAACGTCCCTCCTTTTTGACCTGCCAGTGATCAATGGTAAAAGGGTCCAAATGTCGAGCTTGGAGGCGCATGGCCACTCGCATCATGAAAGCACGCATGGCCTTCTGTGGGTGATGCTATACAATGTTCTCTAGCTATGCTCTTGACAGCCCCACTAATCAAAGCTCAGAGACATACAACGTCTTTGTCTTTGCTGAGGAGGTCAAGCCGGTAACATTTCAAAAACGTAAAAAAGTTACATTTCAAGTGACATATCCGGCACACGCACATCTTTGTCTGAGGCATAACACGTAGTGTCACGGCTGAAATTTAATTACAGGCCTAGTCCTTGCTGCAAAAACTAGTAAACTACAGTCTGAGATTTGAAGTTCAGTGCAAATGACTTGAATTTGCATCGTCGCCGGAGAAGAAAATGCACAAATTGAGGGTTTTCCTCTCGTCGTGGAGAACCTTAAATATCCCGCTGACGATAATTGTACCGTCTGTGTCAACAGAAAGCACCTCCAGCGCTTTTCTCGGCTCGCTGTGAAGTGTGCATTTCAAATTGCGTGGCTCCCTCCATTTATAGTGTGGCTCAAAGTACAAAATCTGCCTCCGCTCGGAAAGAGGCTTGGTCGTGCCACATCAAATCCGCAGGAAATTAAAACAAACCGTTCCACGCAGAGGGAACGAGGTACACATTTGTCTGCCGTGAGACTGCCTTATTTGCGGAGGACGACGTCGGTTAACGCAGATGGTGTGTTAATGGGGCTGCGTTTAAGCTTTGCAGAAAGGGAGACACAGTACGGGATTAAATAAAGCAGTCATCGTCGTTGGGAGAACAGCTGGACAGGATAAGGACAGCAGTGTACAATTTGCAGTACAAATACTCAATTGCTTTTGCAAATGAAAAAAAGAACAAAAAAATTTCACAGTACACTAGAATACAAATTGGACTATGAAATGATGTTCCTACTTCCTACAGGATTCTTTTGTCACAAATTAATCATTTGAGCCCTTAGCCTCAAAGATAAGGTAGCGTTAGTGTGCCGAGTGGACGGGATTCATTTCAAACAAAACTACAAACCTGCCTAAAACTCCCCACAAAATGGCAATGACACTTTAGCCATTTCTACATTATTACCAGCTGAATCAAAAGACAAACAAATATATGAAATAATAAAAATGTATAATAAACAAAGGGCTCATTTTCACATGGCGATTATAAATTACATCACTGGTCATAGCGTTTTTAGACTACAGAGAGCATAATGGGTAGCGTAGTACAGATTTCAAGTCTGTTAGATAGCCTCTCCACTTCCCATCAACCTCCACTAGGGGTGGGACGATTCAATCCCATAACGATTCGATTCGATTACGATTCTTTAGGCAAAGGTTCGATGCATCATAATATCTTACGTTTGACCACGATTCGATGATCGATCGGTCGGTTTTATTTATTTATAAAAAAAAAAAAATGTAGGTATGCTAATGATGATGATATATATATTCATTCATCAGTAATTATATTTCATTTTAAACCTACACCAAGTTTCACAGCATTTATTTTTATTGTTATAAGGCCATTATATTTTTTGCATGCTGTTGCAGCAAATATGCAGCAATAAAACATGACAAAAGTAAATTTTAAGTTAAGTATGCTTTAGGTTTTTTTTTTTTTTGTGTCAGGTCACACATGGTACCATTTCAACATTTTTTTTTTTTAAAAAAATAAAAAAAAAAAAAAAAATAAAAAACACTAAAACATAAAAAAAATAATAAATAGAAGGTTATATAGGTATAGTACTTTAAAGTCCTTTATCTTCGATCTAGAACTTCGGTTCTTCTAGAACCCCATCCATCCCATGTTTAGAGTAAAGTAGTTAAAGTAGCGTTTTTGACTCTTTCAGAGTTTTTCATTCCTTCTTCATTCATTCATTCTTCATTTTCATTTTTTTTTTTTTTTCTGGTTTTTTTGGGTCATCTAGGTTCTGGTTTCATTCATTTTGTTTCATTGACATTGTGAAAGTTAAAAATAAATAAAAAAAATAAATTTAAAATTTTTGTTTTTTTTTTTTTTTTTTTTTTTTTTTTTTTTTTGTCTCTTTTGAATTTTTGATTTTAAATTTTAATATTTAAATTATTAAATATCTTTACAATTACATGTAAAAAACTGGTAAAAATATAAAAAAAAAAAAAAAAAAAAAAAAAAAAAAAAAATAAAAAAAATTCAGCAATTTCTCCAGGAAACTCAGGGGAAGTGTCAATGACTCCCGAGTTTAGCTTGCTAACCTTTTTCTAACCTTGCTTGTCCTCGTCTCACAAGTCCTTTTGGTCAATTTGTGTCGTTGCCTTTGTTATGTTTGTTGTGTTGTGTGTCTGGCTTGTTCTTTTGGGTTTTGTATGCATTTTGCAGCGGTTTTGTCTTGTTTGTTTCCCCTTCTTCTCCAAATTTCTTTCCTCACCTGATCAATTTCTCGTTTTCTGTGTTTCTCTCTGTCTCTTTCTGTTTCTGTTCTCTCTTTTTGTCGCATCTCGCTTCACTCAGCGAGCAGCTAGCAGCTGCTGTTTCCGCCTAATCCGTCTTTTTGTCCCGCTGTCCTCCCGTTCTGTCCTACTTAACATGGATTGAAGTGGGTCAAACATGGATTGAAAGCAGAAGAAACAAGCTGGAAAAAAATTTTTTTAAATTTTAAATTTGAATAAATATATAATTTAAATAAATTTTTACATAATGAATATCATTAAAATATTTTATCTATTCGATTATATCGATTTTAATATTTATCATTTCGATTATCATTCGCAGATGCATTCGGATCGGATCATCATCATCGGTCGCCACATTAACCTCCACACAAAACTTTTATTTATTTATTTTATTTTATTCTCCATTTTGCTATGGAATGTACAACAGTATTACAGCAGCAGCAAAACTGGCAGCCACACAGATAGGCAGTTGGCTAGTGAGATAGCTAACTGCAGAAGGGGCAAAATAACTACCGCGAGTATACCATTTGCTAGCTAGGTCATTGTAAAACTAAGCTAGACTAGAACTATATTATTAGACCTTTGGCACAGTAAGTGTTTGGAATAGTTTGAGGCTTTATTCTGCCTCCTTCAATGATGCAATAAAAATGCCACGTTTAACTAGCTTTCAAAATAAAAATAAATGTGAAAAGAATGTTTTCAAAAAACACCAGTCAATCTTATTGTGGAGTTGTTGAATTGCCTTGTCAATGCGGATAGACAACATAGTCACATTAAAAAGTCAGATTGAGGATACACCTATGAATTATACTTTCATTATCTTTCACTTTAATAGTTGGAATATCTATCCTTAATGTGTTGCAACAAACATTCATTGTTGCAGACTTGACTATACCTCTACAAGGATGAAGGCAGATGGGCAAATATCTATTATATGTATTTACACTGACCCAAATGCAAGCTAAAAGCTCCCGTTTTTGTTTTTAAACTCACATTCTGATTCAATAATTGACATGTTTACTTACGAGTATAACAACATTGTGTGATTTTGAATAATTTGTTTAATGGTCCGGTGAGGTCACAAACATTCAGCCATCTAGTCAGGGTTAAAAGTGCCGGATGTGTCTGACCTTTATGTAGGTCTGTGAAACCCATTCAGAAGCATCTGTCTACCAATTTTGGATTATTTTCATGTTGGCACAAGCCAACAGTTTCATTCAAGCATGAATCTGCCATTTGTGGCAATTATGAATATCACAGAATTTAAAACCCAGCCATAACCATAAATGGACTCCAGTCTGGGCATATGCCATTTTTTGTTCCAACCAATTATTCTGCCTTGATTTTCTGAAGAGCTACAGTTCTGGCTGCCTCCTATACTGGACTACAGTTTTTACCGGGATATATGCGCGGTCAGCCACCGTAGCTTGTAACCAACAAAAGAAACATATTACATTTCAGATCACCTAAATCATTTGGCCAATTAAAGAATGATATAATGATTATAATGAGCAGACGGCAGCAAGGCCTCTAAAGGATCAGCGCTTGTGAGCCCCTGGTTTCTGTGAATTTTTCTGAGTTGTAAATGAAGGCTCATCTGATGAAAATATAGTGTTTGTTTTGTTTGTGTGTTGTACATATTGGTAAAAGTAAAAAAAAATAAAAATCATTAAGTCCTCAAAACCGATATGTCACTCCATTTGGCAATGATGTGACTAATGCCATGTTGGGCATATGTATAGGTAGATATAGCCGACTGTATTCTGTTGACTACTAGCGATAGCTCCTACGTTGTGAGAAAGTTGTGCTTTGTGTTGTTTGCTTTGTGTAGTGTGTCTATGATGACCTTCATGCACTATAATTGTACGTCTTTTTGGAAAAAAAATCTGCCATAAAAAAAATATGTAGATGTGGAGAAACACTCTGGTTTTGAGAAGACTTTTATGCAAAAAAATAAATAAAATAAAAGCAGAACATTCAGTAATTGAACTTTTCATTCTTTGTGAGGGCACCTTGATTAGACTGGGAGGATGAGAAGGGTCTTAATGTAGTAGAAAGTTACGGGCCACCGGCATCAGACGGCAAAGTAAACGCTATGCTTTATGGATTTTTCAGAAAGAAAGAACAATGTGTGACTTCCAATTTCCCCTCAGGTCTATATGTAAATAGTTTTCTGGTTTTCTGGCATTTTCTGGGGATTTATTTATTTATTTATTTAAATTTGGGGGCGTATATATAAAGCCGCTCGGAATTCTCTCACACGCAAGAGTTAAAATTTCACTCCAAGAATGGTGGAAATATGCTCCTACCCGAGAAGCAAGAAAATACTCTTTAGCCTTAAAGCTGCAGTAGGCAAGTTTGAAAATATACAAGGCAAAAAGACTTCCCCCTTTTGCTCTCCTCCCTCCCATCTCTCTCCTAAGCCTCTCCCACCAAATGAGGCTCCAGTGCCTGCGCGGAGAAAGACAGACAGGGAGGGGTTTATTCTACAGGAAGGATCTTTTGCTTGTAGATAGTTGCCCTGATTGGTAGCTACATAGCTAGCCCTGATTGATTGGTTTTTAGAAGACCGGGTTGAGATTTTTAGTACAGGACACTCACAGAAACTGGATTTTTTTTCTCAGAACACTTGATTATAGATATTGATAGCTGCTGGAATGTAATGAGCAAATTTAGTAATTTCGCCAAAATTATATCTAAAAAAATCTTGCCTACTGCACCTTTAAAGGTGGTCTTAACTCTTAACACACATTTAAAAGACTTCACAAGAACTCTGAAGCTTCCAAGGTTACAAGTTACAAAAGCTCAATGAAATGAGTCACTGAAGTACCCTCCAAGCCCGCTCCCTCTCGCTCTCCGTACTACGCTAAGCTGAAGGTGGCCTCACCGAAACCCCCAGATGACCTCCCTTGTGTGTCCGAGCCTTTGTAAACGGGTATCCCCCCGCGCTCGCAGGCGCTGGCTGCTGGATCATCAAACCTACGGCCTCATTAAACCCCTGTCTGAGAGAGGGAGGGAGTGAGTGAGCGAGAGAGACCGATAGAGAGAGAGGCAGTGCGGCCGAGGCAGCGTTAAGGCGACAAACAAATCCCCGGGAAAGAACCGCATCTTCCTTTTAGGCGTGTGCATGCGTGCGCGCGTGAGACTTGGTGCATCTTGATGTATTCGCAAAAGCGTGCCGATGAAGGCCGCTTTGCCGGCTCTGTCCTGACACCCAAGCTCCATCTCTTACTCAATACCGGCATTACCGCCGTCTGACGAATGCGCTTTCCTCGGCTTGCTAGCAGAACTAATGGTCTCCAAAGGACTTGAGTCAGAGAGAGGTCTGGCATTAATTATTCAATCCCTCACGTTTCCGAACCGCTACAATACTGCCCTGTGGTATGTACAACACGCTCCCGCCACAAACCGCCACAGGAGTTCATATTAAGTGAAGTGACTGAGGCACCATTCCCAGAATATTAGCCGCCGTCTATACCGTTTACGGCATGGTGCAGCCTAATTAAGTCACGTTAAATATGACCGTAAATGCAGTCTCTGCATGGGGTCGCTCCCGCAGTTTTAAACTAATTCACAGAAATTCTAAACTACCGTTGGTGTGACAAAAAAAAAAGGACCGCGTCCCGGTCGAATATTCATCGGTGAGATAAATTGAGCCGCAACGCTGCTCTTCTGAGTGAACCGAGAAAGCCCTGCCTGCCAGTCTGCGATGATGAGTGTGTACACAGAGCGTGACCGCTCGCTAACACCCTTATCCAGTACATTTGGGCACATACCTTCAGAACCTCAAGTGCAATAAAATAGTATACATAAAAAAATAAATAACATTTCCAGCCTTGTCCTGCCCCCAAAAATTTTTTATACTTAACCATTTGTGGTGAAAGATGCACTACGGTGAATTCAGAGAGGTGGAGGAAGCAAGAGAAAGATTAGAGGAGGGAAAACGGCAAAATGCTCGACAGCTTAGAAGCCGTCCAGAAGCCATGGGCCTTAAGATGAGCATTAATGAGAACACGCGTGTGATACGGAGGCGGGAAGCCCCGCACCCAGCGGTGAGAGAGAGAGAGAGAGTGCAGAGTTAAATCCTTTATTTGGGGGAGGGGAGGAAATGAATATGAATAGGTCACGTGAGGAGCTCTATTAAGACGGCTGTGACGCGGGAGCACTCTGTCACTGTGTCTCTGCGCTTCCAAGGCTGCGTTTAAAACGGCCGATTCTCCGGAGCCCCACACACTGCAGATCGGGGGTTTGTGTTTTCCATTCAGCCGGCCCCGAGCAGAGGGGGAGGCTCTTTCTCACTCTCTTCCCTTTCTCTCTCTCGCTCTCTCTCTCTCTTTCACTCGCTCGCCATCCTGCCTAGAAACATGAAGCAGCGCGCCGGTGGTCGCTCGCCGATACGCGGTCTCTCTGCTCTCGCGCCGCCGTCCGTCTGAGGCTGCAGCCGCGGTACGGCGGCTGGGGTATGGGACCCGCGCCGCGGAGGGGAAACTGCTGCTCCGCCGTTTAAGCGCCACTGCGAACCCAGAGAACAAAAAGCAGGAGAGGAAAAAAACAACGAGGGGGAGAAATAAAAAGACATTCCCTCGTCTCAACAAATTCCAGCTGCGTCCACTCTGACCGGGGAGAGAATAAAGAGGGGGGAGCTGAGGAAAGCGCCGGCGCGGATAGAGGGATATAGAAGGAGAAGAGAACAGACCGAGACCGAGAGACGCACGGAGTAAAACGATGGTGGTCGACTGAAGGGAACGGATTGGCGACAAAGCGTAACGGGAGAACGCGCGTCCGAAACGAGGGGGTGGGGGGGTCGTCGTAGTGAGGTGGGTGCTGAGAGGAGGAGGAGAGAGAGAAGCGAAGCTATTCATGATTTTTTTGGGAGCGGGCGTGATGGAGTGCCAAGCGTTCGGACGAACTCCGCCAGCCTCCATACGAGCGGAGGGGCTGCCGCAGGAAGAGGTACGTCTCGTCAAACCCCACACACACACACACACACACACACACACACACACACACACACACACACACACACACACACACACACACACACACACACACACACACAGCGCCCCCCCATTTCTCTCATGGGTCTCTAGTCAAAAACAGCTTGCCGTCTCTTAAAAAACCCGTTAAAAAGTGCGCCGTCAAACGCAGGCCGGGACAAGCAGAGACGCGGGCCGAGGGTATCTCGGTGTACAGAACACTGACATTTTTAGATATTTTTAAACACTTTGTCTGAACAAGAGCATAACAGCAGACTACCTTTCTAAGGCCAACTGCACCAATTTTGCAGACGACACACAACACCCGTCTCTAATATTAATTGTTTGCGGCGCGTCACATCACAGTGACTTTTAAGTAGTTTAGGATAAAAGATTGAGCAAATCGTATATTATTTAATTGCAATAATATTCATAATAACAGCTACTATTAATACAGTAAGAATAGCAACAATTGTACAACTATAGTGACAACCACGCTGTTACTTTTGATCTGACTGACAGCGCATGATGTCGTGACGAGCAGAGCGGCTCCGAGCTGATCCAGGCTGTCCTGAAAGGGTCACAGCATCAGCACAACGGCCAGTTTACGCGTGCGCTCATGCCCCTCAGCTGCCGCCGCCTCGAGACTTCTGTACCGCTAAAAGTTTATATATATGTAAAGGCTGCGTGCGACTGCACGCCGTGCGGACGCCCATTCCGCCCGCAACCGCGTCGCATACTTGGCTTTGTCACCACAATACAAATAGTACATGAATAAAACGCCAAAAAAATATGTTGCAAGCTGATATTTCTCTCAAAAATGAGAAGAGGCTCATGAAGCATTCCAAAATAAAAAGTGCTGTGCAACTTAACAGATTTATACCTAAATACAGGACAGAATTTTAAAGAAATTACTAAATTAAGTGTCTATCCCAGATCCTCTGCTTGCTGGCAATCTTACAAAATCAATATCTGATAACGATTACAAACTACTCACAGGTAGACCTCTGCATTGGGGGGGGTTTAGTCGTAAGAAATAAATGTGTTCCTGACAGCCGACCCACGGCTGTGCCGGAGAATAATTAGCATACAGCGGACAGACTGTCAATATACTCAGCCTGCGAGCGAAGCCACTGCGAGGAGCTGGTATTAATGTAAAGTTATACAAACAGTGACAGGATACCATCAACACTAGGGCTTTAAGAGTGGCCAGACCAGGTCTCTAATGGCTGTGAAGATGCCTGACTCAGCGGTTAGCATCATATAATACCTATTGGATTTCAGAAAGCCTTCGACAACGCCGAAGGCTGTAACTTAGGAACGCTGGTCCAAAGTATTTGTGCAAACATGGAATTATTTATTCCATGCATAGACCTTATAAGGGGCAACAAATTAATTACATTTGAGCGCATACATCTTTACGCGAGACATCCCAACCTACTCTGTAAGATGACTGCGAGTGCCTGATGATATAACCAAGGTTCATCACGAATGCTAGAATCAATGCATAAACAGAAATTTGACATATTTCAACAGCATGCATAATGAAGCATACACGGTACAAAGCCCCACCCGAACAACATATTTGAGCAGTCCTAAACCTTACACATCCTGATACAGCTGACAAAAACAGGATGTAGTTCTCCTCCTAATATATACCCCACACCAATATTTATCCTGCACTTCATATTGTCTCTTAATATTCTCTCATTTGTTTGCAGATGTCAGGCGCTCCTGGCTAGATTGACAAATGAGCCCCGCATGTACCTCCCATTGACCGGGTGCCTGTCACAAATGACCTTTGAGCGAGAAGCCAAAGAGCTGCTCCCCTGATTCATAACGGACGAGGAAACGCCTGTCCTCCCGGTGTGGCATTTCGCGTACAGACACAATTGGACTGATGACAACTCTGAATGAAACTAATGGATTAGACCACGCTGAATGCAGCGCAAACCCACTCGCACGTTATTATCTGTGCAGCCGTAGAGCGTCTGCCAGCGTCCAATCAACGAGCGGGACGCACGCCTCCGAGTCGCAGCGTGTTCGCAGCCACGGAACGCGTCTGACGTCGCCGCGGTCGAGCTGTGTGAATTCTGCCCCTTCGCCATGCAAATTGTGAATGACAGAACGCGCCTCGCACCGCCTGTTTTACACAAAGGTCCCCGTTTAGATTACGCCGCAGGAAATGTCTATCTGGTGTTCCAACGGCTTTACGGCGCACACACTAATCCGTGTATCATCCGCCAATGCAAAACAGCACAAGTAAAACAGAATGCACGACGAGAGGAACACATGCAGAGATACAATGTAAATATGAATACGAATAAGAGATCTTTATTAGGGGACGTTTACTCGGGGGGGACGGGAAAAGAAAAGAACGACTGCTCATACATCAACCTGGCACAGATCTGCCACTTCCGCGGAAGAAGTGCCTTCCCTTCCTCTCCTGGGCTTACCGCGGCTGCACAAACACGTTCCGCGGAAAAGGTTAGCCTGCCGCGATTCAGCCGTGACTAACAGTCACATCCCCCCTAGAAGCGAGACTGAGGAATGAGAGCGGACGGCGCTCTCGCTCCGGCTCCCGAGCGAAAACGAGACCGTGTGCCATAGCGCAGTGCTGCGTGCGGGCAAGCCAACAAACGGCCAGGTGACACTTCTGAGGAAAATTGGTACAAAACAAAAATGTAGCACGCCCTAAACCCATACGGTATTACAATATCCTGGCGAGAGTGGCGTTACGAAACTGCACTGTAGGTAGTCCCGCGCGCCGCGCCCCTCGGTGCGAGGCTGAAGGTGAACGATGAGTGATGGCGGCTGTCACTCGCACTGGTCCAGGTTTCTGCTCCAGCGCTCAGTGGATCCTGACCATTTGTCCCGTTGGCATTTTCTCCCTTTATGTGGGAGTGCAGTGGGCAGCTGATAGCAGCAGACTGAGTCTACAGTACAATGCCATATTGTGTGACCAACACATTTGACAAGCGTAGAGGGATTGGGGGGGGTCCTACTGCCAAGAACGAAGCGCTCACGCTGTACTCAACTCAAGATATTAACTTAAGGCTCAAGTCGGATCAGGCTGAGACTGTTCGTTTATCCTAAACATTGATCCGCTGTCATGTGGAGCTCAGTAAAAAAAAGAAATTATAATAATTAAAGGTTGTATTAAAACTGTAATCGAACAAACCTATAACCCAGTAATAAAAGACAAAACCAGAGGCGCTACACTGGAAAATTATGTGAACATTTATGCACAGCTTCCAATCTTTCGATTGAGAATGCCTGCATTGTTGTTGTTTTCTGCTGTTGATCTCTTTTTTCCGCCCCCCTCTCTAGATGACAAAGACTGAAGCCTGAAGAATTGACCTCTTTTCCCAACACGCCAAAGCACAAAACCCTGAGAAGTCATTCCAAGTGGCTCTTGTGGAAAATGTGTCATTCCCCAGGCAGCTCCACCGTGGGCCCTGAACGCGCCAAGCTGCCAACTCCGATAAGGGTCTGGTTGCTAACCGTACATGTCTGATTTGATTGGATGTGACCAGCACGCTGCCCAGCAACATGCAGTGGAGGCGGCGGCACTGCTGCCCGATCAAAATGCCCTGGAACCTCAAGCGGTCGCTCTTCCGCACGCACGCCCTAGGCCTCTTCTCCCTGGTCTCTCTTGCCGGGCTCTTCCTCTTCGTCTGCCGCCAGGACTGGCTGCCTGGCAGAAGGGACAATCCGGTGGCGTACACCGTGCGGGGCTTCCGCTCCCCGAGGGGCGAGACCAACCAGAGCTCACCCAGGGGTCCGTGGAGGGAGGCCCTCCCAGCTCCCCCAAAGCCGGGGGCTAACCTGAGCTCCAACCAGGCGGAGGAGTCTGTGCAAGAGGTGACGGGACTGGAAAACTCCCTGAGTGCCAACAGCAGCTTGTACCGGGAGAAGGGGGGAGGAGGGCAGCCGCTCACCCGGCCTTACCGCTACATCATAAACCAACCGGACGTGTGCCAGGACACCAATCCCTTCCTGGTGCTGCTGATCGCAGCCGAGCCTGCGCAAGCGGACGCCCGCAAGGCCATCCGGCAGACTTGGGGGAACAGCAGCCTGATCCCCGGCCTGGGCCTGGTCCGGCTTTTCCTGCTGGGCCTGGGGAGGCCCGGCGACGTGCGCCTGCAGCGCTCCATCGAGGAGGAGGGCCGGCGCCACCGTGACATCATCCAGCAGGAGTACATGGACACTTACTACAACTTGACTATCAAGACGCTCATGGGGATGAACTGGGTGGCTACGCACTGCCCACACGCCGCCTACGTCATGAAGACCGACAGCGACATGTTCGTCAACACAGAGTACCTGGTCCAAAAGCTGCTGAAGCCGGGGATTCCGCCCCGACAGAACTACTTCACCGGCTACCTGATGAGGGGCTACGCCCCCAACCGAAACAAGGACAGCAAGTGGTACATGTCACCGGAGCTCTACCCCAGCGAGAGGTACCCCGTCTTTTGCTCGGGGACGGGGTACGTTTTCTCCGCCGACCTGGCTGAGAAGATCTACGGGGTCTCCCGGGGAATTCGCCGCCTTCACCTGGAGGACGTGTACGTGGGGATCTGCCTGGCCAAGCTGCGCATTGACCCTGTGCCACCGCCTAACGAGTTTGTCTTCAACCACTGGCGGGTCTCCTACTCCAGCTGCAAGTACAGCCACCTGATCACCTCCCACCAGTTCCAGCCCAGCGAGCTCGTAAAGTACTGGAACCACTTGCAAATCAACAAGCACAACGCCTGCACCAACGCTGCCAAAGACAAGGCAGGGAGATACCGTCAGAGGAAGCTGCACTGGGGGAGGGGTCACTGATTGACTTGGATGGACTGCACATGAACAGCGGTATGCGTCGCCACGGACGACAACAAACAAAAAGGGACGACTGGCACATTGGCTTTGATCTGATGTAGTCTTGATTGAAATTATTTTTTCAGTTTAAGAGAGATGTTATGTATTGTACACCTGTAACAACTGTTGGGATGGTATTTAATAAGGGGGAAACGTGGTTAAATTAAAAAATATATATTTAAAATGTTAATGTGCAATACTGAGCATGCACAAAAAAAAAAAAAAGAACTAAATATGTTGATTCAGGTGCCAATTAAAGTATCAGAAACATAAAAAGATAATCGACTCATTTTCAAATCCCGGGTAATTAACTGTGCCATTTGATTCTTTGTTCCAATATCCAGAGCATCTTATAAGGGGAAGCCACTTCAGAATACCATAAACACAATCAAAGGCTCAATGAAAAGAACCAAGGGACATCTTGGAAAAACACTAATAATCCACATGATATTGATTTTTGAAAAATGGTTGCCTTCGCGAGAGACCAATTGATTCGTAAGGAGAATGTGGGTTATAGCACTGTAGCCAGCCAATCATTCGGTGAAACTCGGAGATTGATTGAAAACTACCTCAAGCCTACAGTCATGGAATCTACAATCAATGTCAAGGGTGGTGTTAAACAAAAGAGCAACGGCTCTGTGTGGTATTCAGGTGGTATTCACAAGGCACGGGAAGGTAGTGTGTGAAGTGCAATGAAGGTACTACAGTGAGAGAAAAGGAGTACAGTAATCGAATGTGAAATGGCTTGTACACGTTACCTCTATGGTAGCAGCAATCATACAGCTCCTTACATTTTACTGAATATTATTAGCAAAAATAATAGACTGGTCAGAACACACACACACACACACACACACACACACACACTATCTTTAGCAGCATGCCATCTATAAAGACTACTTGCAAACAACTATAAGCATAACCAATAGATGTCCATGCGGGGGGGTGGGGGGGGGGTTCTCATTTTAAAATTGGTTTCCATTACATTTTTTACATTGTAATTCTAAACTCTAAATTCTAAACTTTTTCAAATTCCAACTTAGAGTCCAACGTTCCAGCTGATCAGCAGAGATGTGAGACAGTGAACTGCGCTGTGTAACAGAGCTAGGCCATAAGGAAATGGGCACTACATAAAGCCAGCATTGTCTCACGCGGTAAATAAGTGGAACCGACACTGCAGTCAGTGTGATCAAAATGGCAAGACGCTGGTGAACCGAACTCGAGTCCTCTACCCTAAACACTGGCCCTGTTGACTGCATTCCATCTGTCATTCTTAATGGGCTTACAACAAAATGCAGCGACCTTCCAGTATAGCGAATGGTTGCCTTCACACCAGGGGTTCAAAAACACTCCAAGCCCAAGATCCACTTAGAGAGAACATTTCCTTTGACACAAAGTCTAAGATATGATCAGATACGGAAGCACCCATACAGCACTAATTCTGACACGGGTACTGTATGTATTTTCATTTTCCTGGCTCAAAAAAGAGGCTTCAGTGGTACCTACTGCCTAGATGCGGCAGTCTAGCTTGGTCATCGCGGCTAACTTAACAACTATACCCCTTCTATTCCAATTGCATGCTTTGATAGACACGTGCTTTTGGCATCGATTAACACAACACTGTCCTAGTTTAAGCATTCTTTATATTTTTCCATTTTATTATTTTTTCCATGGCTAAGAGGACCAGAGCAGGTAATTACTTTATTTGTTCCCAACAGGAATCTTGATAAGTGGCTGGGATCTTACATTCATTCCATTAAAGAAGATTACCTCAAAAGTTCAAAAGTATTATGAATTATGAAAGCAATGGCAGTGAAAATGGGCAATTGTGCCACACATGTGACCAATAGCATTTATTCACCACACTTCATTTTCTTAGAGCCCACCAGGTTTCCCTCAGTGATTTTTGTCCTATTAGCACCTTCATCCTTATTGTAGGCAATAATTGCCTAGGTATCATGGCCTTTAAGCATTTCTTATAGTTATGTGTACCAATTTGAAATATACCTCGTTATCACGGGGTCAGCCACATGCATTAGGTTTTAATAGCCACCCCCCCTATCAATCATCAGAATCCGTTTAAACCATTAACCAATAAGCTGGGACTTATAAGACGGGATTCATCAAGTGTCCAGAAAAATAAATGCAGTTCCAATTGATTTTACAGGTATTGTTTTGTGTGATATCGCTTGCAGAAATATTTCCCCGCCTAAGACATTGCAATGCAGAAAAAAAACCTGATTTGTAACTTGCAAAGTGCATCAAACCATTTAATAAGCATTGTTGAGTCTCACAGCTTGGGAACCATTGTGCAGGAGTTCAGGAGTTCATTAGATGATCTATGCAGCTCCTAGACCTTGAGGAAATCATGTTGTTTCAAGTTACAGGGTTCTGTAACTTGGGCATGAAGAAAGGCTCGATTATTTCTATTATTTAATTGCAGCAATATGTTACACCTACAGGATTAGGGTTTTACTAGCTACAGATTTCACAGATCCACACGTATTAAAAATAAGAATATTATTAGAAATTATTAAATTTATGAATATGAGCCAGCACATCAATAAAGATACTTTTGACTTCACTTTTTTTTGTAAGATCTGAAGCCTGCCCAAGCAAGAGAGGCCATCACTCCATCACATGTCATATCAACCATTCTACAGTGGCAGGTTATGTGACAAACTTCAATCCATGTCATTAGTCAAAATAAAATACAGGGTAGCATTAACAGTATAATTCTAAGCGTGTAGCCAATGTGACTGCCAAACCACGTGCCTCGGGTAATTATAGTTATAGAAAGCATGCCACATCTGACAAGCGTTTGGTGTGAAGGTCAAAATTTAGGGGAGAGGCAAGAATGTCCCTCTTTGTACGAGATGTCGCATCCCGTGTCATTTTGCTTGCTAAGGCTGTGTGAAAAAGTGTGACAAAAGGCTAAAGAAATGTACTGCTAAACCTCAAAAGGGAGGAGCCCCAAAGCCAAATAAGACGGCAACCATTCTAATGCAATTTCTGTCAGGCAGGAACTACAAATTTTTAACCACATGAGATTTTAGGCTTGTTGTCTACTATGTTTGCAAATTCCATCAAAGTACTGAAGGAAAAAACAACTTACTTTAAAGAATTGCCCACAGTGCACATTTGACACACATTTATAGACCAGCTGCGAAAAGCAAGAGCGTGCTTCCTTCTACACTTGAACAATGTCAGTTAGCCAATGTAGAAACAGGAAAAAATAACATAAAAGAAAGAGGCGTGTCCATCCCATAGGGCCACGGGGCCTGAGACAAATCAATCAAACTCCTTCCTGTTACAAAGCAACAATACTGGACCTCAAAAAAAAAAAAAAAACCTTAAAAATATATATATATCTCAGCATCCTGTTCATGAATCGCATGACAGCAGTTTTTCACACTTCAGTTATTGATTTTATGCAGCGTCTCTCGAGCAGAAAGAAGAGCAGAGCACCAATTTTAATTAAGCTGGAAAGACTACAGGAACAAGAGGATTCGCTCCCTGAGGGCCAGAGAAAGAAAAAAAACTCCTTCAAGTAGCACAACACCGAACAAATAAACCACAAACGAAAATAAAACAACTCCCGAAATAAAAAATAAAAAATCTTTCATTTTAGCATCCACTTCAGTCGCGCGAGGACGGCCGATCACATTTTAAACATCGGTTTCCTGCATTGTGCCCGATGCGCCGAACGGAACAACGCGGCGGGTTTTAATAACGCGGGGGTGAGCGGGTCTCGAAGCGGAGGGGAAGGAAGGTGCTGATGAATGAACGGAGGAGAGGCTCTTGACTGATCGGCGCACGACCTGGTCGGCGCTAAACCTGCTAACGGGGGAACCTGGAAACCGATTGAAACGTTGGCCCGCGATGAAGCGGGGGTTCGGCGGGCGAGTTCAACGACGCGCCCCGGCTCGCTGGCGCGGTGACGGCGACGGGGACAAATGTCCTGACCTTTCTGAGACGTGCTTTCTGGCAAAAGTGGTAAGGTCCTGAGGGAATGACTCATATTCCCCAATTCGCTTTATATTTTTGAGGGGGAAAAAAAAAAGCCTTTTCTATGATGGATGGTGAGCACAGTTCATTTAAGGTAATGTTAGGATAGATCACAGGGAACAGTGGTTTGGCAACCCATTTCCGCTAGCCTGATCCCAGCTGTTCCCCAAGTGGCTGGCTTCCAGTGCAAGGATTTCCACCGAGCAGTCTGCATGCATATCTGTGTGCACTCTTACGGCTGGGTAGGGCTGAAATATCCCCAGATTTAATAAAGGAGGTGAGATTCGGGTTAACTCAATAGAAGCGCAGATAAACAAGCTTGGAAATCCTTTTCAGCGGGAGCATCACTCACAGGCGAGCGCGCGGACGCACGCCCGCAAGCACGAGCGAATCCGCAGACTAATTCTGTCCCCAAGAGGATTTCAATCATACCACAAGGCGACATCTAGGCCTATGTAGATTAAATTTGTCATTAATTTTATGTAACTAACGGGAACGCAAATTTGTTGACCAGGGTTGGGCCTATATCTGGTCGTGCCGTAAAATGTGGCATGTAAAAACGATGACGGTATTATTTCAGTGCTCGTCAATCCTTTAGTGCACCGTTTTCAGAGTACATGCATTAATACGCGTTCCTTTAAACAGCATCTCTTTGCAAAGCACTGCTACTGTTTAAGAACACCGGGATAACCACAGAGCAAGCGATGTTGTTGAATCTAACTACTATTAATATTCAACAATTGATCCTTGCGGCTATCGTGTTAGACTAGGGCTGGGCGATATGGCTAAAATATAATCCATATTCTCCATATTTTTAAGCCTTTTGGCGATATACGATATCTTTATATTAACGCTTGCCTATGAAATAGCTTAGGGTGATTTTCCATCCATCAGAATCACATACTTCATGTCAGCAGCCTTTATTTAGTGCAATTATATGTGCATAGCTTGTGCACAACCTCTTGTAGGAGCTGCCTCAATAACACAGAATAACAGTGCCTGGATAAACTGAACATTTCAAATGGCTGTAGACATTGTTTGACACGTGTGTGCAAAAAAAGTAATAAAATACAATAAAAAAAAACTAATACAACTTGGCAAAAGGCAAGAACATTTTTAAAAAAAATTTTTCAAAATAAATTCTAAATATTGAGTCTGGGACATTCGGGATAAACAAAACTAGTGCTCACTAAATGATCACAAGGCAGAATGATAGACAATCAGATTCGTAAAGGCTACTTAAAGTAAAAAATGATGTATGCCTATTTAGTGCAATTAGCGCATAACTTATTTTAGAAGCTGGCCCAGTAACAGTGCTCAAACAAGCTTGCGCTAAATAACATATTGTTCCATTTTATTATTATTATTTTTAAATACCCGTGTGTTATTTTGGATAATCTTGCTGAAAGCCATTCTCGAACCTGAAGGTATAGCTTTCGAAGCGCTCCCTCTTAGGAATACGACAAATAATATCTGGGATTGATCATCTTAAGCAGCCACTTAAACCAAACTTTCACAATAGTACTATATTAAGAACAATAACAAGAACAATTCCTTTGGCTACATAACACATAAATGCAGCAGTTATGTCTCTCCACGTCCCACTAATTTTTAGAAAGGAATCCGTTGGCTTCGCTTGTACGGGGACGATAACAGTGGAGAAGGGGACAGGAGAGGTGACTGGCACGCGCAATTTCACGCATTCCTCATACGGTACGCTGCTCGAGGCGATAAAACAGATTAGTTTTGCTGTTAGCTTTGGTAAATATCCTCTCCGAGTGCAGTTTAAAAAAAGACGGTGCTTTGTTCTGCGTCTGATCTATTGAAGCCAAACCATCTTCACCGAGTGTGAGTTTTTTTTAAAGGGGGGGCGGTCGTTTTTCTCCTCTGTCTGTATCTCTTGATTGCTCCCAATTAGGGTTGCAAAATTCCGGGAATTTTCAAAGTTGGAAACTTTCCATGGGAATAAACGGGAATTTATGGGAATTAACGGGAATTTATGGGAATAAACGGGAATAAACTGGGAATTTTCAAAACTGAAGGTTGGCTCTTCATTGGGAACTTAAATATAGTTGGGGAAAATATATTTTAGTATAATCTTGACTAAAACAAACAGATCCCATCCAAGTACACTTGAATATCCATGTCATTCCTCAATCACATGCACACAGCACACTGCTTACTGCATGGCTACTGAGACCACACCCCCTACAGGCACTGTGCATGCCTCCATCACATGTACAGATGATTTCCAGAAGACTGGACCACACTTTTGAGCCCAAAGCACAAGACTATTGAAGGCACACATTTGCGCCTGTGGACTACACAAAGTTAAGTAAGTTTTGATGATATTATGGGGAAATATATTTATTAAATGTTTAAATTGCAAATATCACATACAAATGCATTCATCTAGTAGATAGCTAGCTGATAAGTTAAATGCTAAATAAGCTATAGCTAGCATATGGCTTATATATGCTAGCCATAGCTAGCATAAATAAGCCATAGCTAGCCATAGCTAGCATAAATGTATTCATCTAGTATATAGCTAGCTGATAAGTTAAATGCTAAATGAGTCATAGGTAGCTAGCATAGCTGATAAGGTAAATGCTAAATAAGCCATAGCTAGCATAAGAGTGCATCTATGAGGCACTCTTATAAAAATGCTAGCTACCTCAAATGTGATGCTGTTTCTCTCTGCCTCCTGAAAGATGTTTTAAAGATCATTCCAGTTGTTTAGCTAGCCTTACTATTTATATATCTGTTCATGCCATTGCATTAGTATTCTTACAAGCTCTTGTCTTACTTTACAGAAAAATGCCACGTGCGCTATCCAATGTGTGGAGACATTTCACACCAGCTAATGTTCAAGGGAAGTCTGTATATATGTGTAAATATTGTGATAAGACATATGTGAAGAATGCCACAAAAATGCAGCAGCATATTGCAAAGTGCCTAAAAAATCCTCAAGGCCCACAACATGCAGCAGACAGGAGTTCCACTCCAGGGGAAAATGAATCTGTTTCAGCTGTATCAGCCCTCTCATCAGCTCCTGGTCCCTCTCGCATCAGAGGATTCTTTGATTTTATGGATGAACCCAGCCAGAGAAATGCAGATGAGTGTTTCGCTCGTGCAGTCTATGCTTCTGGCTCACCCCTGATGCTGCCATCCAATGTGTACTGGAGGAGGTTTTTAAATGTTCTCCGACCAGCATACACCCCCCCAACCAGACATGCACTGTCTACTGGATGAAGAGTTCAGCAGAGTTCAAACAAAGGTCAAGCAGACCATTGACAAAGCTGACTGTATTTCAGTCATCTCTGATGGATGGTCAAATATCCGGCGGGGCCAAGGAATTATTAACTACATCATCACCACTCCTCAACCTGTTTTCTACAAGAGTGTAGACACAAAGGAAAACAGACACACAGGCCAATACATTGCTGATGAGCTGAAAGTGATCATCAATGACCTTGGACCAGATAAGGTTTTTGCACTGGTCACTGACAATGCAGCCAATATGAAGGTTGCCTGGGCACATGTGGAGGAGACCTTCCCTCAAATAACAACTATTGGCTGTGCTGCCCATACACTCAATCTTCTGCTAAAAGATATAATGGCACTGAAAACAATGGACACCCTGAACAAGAGAGCGAAACAAGTTGTTAAATATGTGAAGGGCAAACAAGTAGCTTCCGCTACGTATATGTCAAAGCAAAAGGAAAAGAACAAGAATACTACACTGAAGCTCCCAAGCAGCACACGATGGGGTGGCGTTGTCATCATGTATGACAGCCTTGTGGAGGGAAAGGAGTCTCTGCAAGAGATGGCCATATCCCAGACTGCAGGGATTGAAAGTGACATAAAGAAGATAATGTTAGATGATGTGTTCTGGGAAAGAGTATCTAGCAGTCTGACAATACTCAAACCTATTGCAGCAGCAATAGCGAAGATAGAGGGGGATGGTGCCATCTTATCGGATGTCCATTGTCTTTTTGCAGAACTCAAAGAAGAAATCCAGACGGTCCTGCCCACTTCCCTACTACTGAAAGCAGAGGAAACAGCTGTGGTCAAGACATTGGAAAAGCGACGGGAGTTCTGCATGAAGCCGGTGCATGCAGCAGCATACATGCTGGACCCAAAATATGACAGGGGCATACTTTCTGGGGAAGAAATTAACAGTGCCTACGCTGTCATTACAGCCATGTCTGACCACCTGGGTCTTGATAAAGGCAAAGTTCTAGGCAGTTTGGCGAAGTATCGAACAAAGCAAGGCCTTTGGGAAGGGGATGGAATATGGCAGTCATGCCAGCACATATCTGCAGCCACCTGGTGGAAGGGACTTTGTGGATCTGAGGCCCTTGCACCTGTAGCCTCCATCATCCTCCAAATCCCACCATCATCAGCCGCCTCCGAGCGCAACTGGTCACTGTTTGGGAACACACACACAAAGGTTCGCAACAGGCTCACAAATGTGAGAGTGGAAAAACTGGTTGGCATTCGGGCAAACCTAAGGCTCTTTGAGCCTGACACAGAGACATCCTCAACAAGGCTGGAAAGTGACACTGAAGAGGAAGAGTCAGAGTTGGATGTTGAGGAAGTGGACATGTTGTTGGATGTTGATGAGGCCCAGGAAGAGCCCATTGACTGAAAGGGTTAGGCAAAAATGCAGAGGATTGCTTGAAGGAAGATTTGCATGTTTAAATGGGACTTTATGGAGGGAGTGGGGCTCTTTTCATTTAACATTTTGAACGGGACTTTGTGGGGATTTTTGGATGGGGGCGTACATTTTTGAATGAGTGGGGTTGGGGGGGATGAGTAATATTTAACTCAACATTCATGTTTATGTTCTTCAATGAAACAAATGATGGTTCAATAAAATAATTAAAACTTGTTCTGTTCTACTTAAAAATAAATCTGTTGAAATATCTTTCTTTTTTAATTGTATCATTTTGCATGGAGGTTTTCTTATGACTTATGTTTATATTTATGCTTGGATATGATACAATTTCATTACATTACCCTCAATTCCCAGTTAGTTCCCCTAAATTCCCATTAATTCCCATAAATTCCCTTAATTCCCATTATTCCCATGTAAAGTTTCCAATATGGAATATTTCCAAAATTCCCCAGCTTAACTTCCCATGGAAATTTACCGGAAACTTACTGGAAATTTACCGGAAATTTTCCGCCCCTTTGCAACCCTACTCCCAATAGCATCCCAAACTGTTACGTGTACAATGTGCTGCGTGGTTACGCAGCCAACTAGCCGGGTCTAAGAAACTAATTTGGCCGCATCACTTAATAAAACTTTTTTTTTCATAAAAAGTACAGTATAAGCACAACACAATATTCTCGGTAGCTTAATTTTGTATCCCCTACAAAATAATATTGAATCTTCAATTAATATTCGATGCACCGCCCAGCCCTAGGTTAGACAGGAGTCAGGAAACAAAATGGAGGCCAAAAACTTCACGAAACAGTTGCAGCACTTTAGCGCGTGGTGGAATGCTCCGGGGCTAAACCCTGAAATGAAATGCGCCTGATTCACATAGCGCCCGCAGCGGCGCTTAACCATGCATTAACTGCGCTGCCAAAGCAGTGCGCCAGGCATATTTCAATTAAATTATCGTCATTCATTCCAGCGTAATGACCCCTTCCTATGCATACGAGGCTCATTATAAGACGTATCGCATTAATAACGATCAATGCCAATCGCCCCTCACAATTAACGTGGAACTGTTAACTACGGTGGCTGAGAAGTGCAAAACACAACGACATTTCACAAAACAACGACATTTCACAAAACACAACGACATTTCACAAAACACGACGACATTTCACAAAACACGACGACATTTCACAAAACACAACGACATTTCACAAAACACAACGACATTTCACAAAACGGAAAGGGTAGGACAACACTTCTTGTTTGTGATTGGACAGAACCCAAGCCCCTCAATGTAATTTTCTTTCACAAAACGGAAAGGGTAGGACAACACTTCTTGTTTGTGATTGGACAGAACCCAAGCCCCTCAGCGAAATTACGAATCCTACTATGGCCATGCCAAGACCCGCCCTCCTCTGTCTCTGATTGGCTGGTCGTTCTGTGCGCTCTACCACCCAACCCTCTGTTTGAGTTTAAGGTGACTCTCTTCGCTGGAGCGCATTGCAGTAACTTATTTTCCGAAATTGCATGCAAATTCAGGTAGCCTAACTAACGTTACAGCATAAAACGTGTACTGACATCCATTAGCCTAAAATAAGTTTACGTTTTTAATACCACCAATGTTGATAATAGTTCTAGGCTATAGGACAAATCAGAATGTTTGTAAACAGAGGTTGCTACGATACTTCCGGGTGGCCACTCAGCACTTCAAAACCGACTGAACCAGTCGGAGCTGTGTAGAAACAGTTAGCTAACGTACACTATGCCGAAATCGTGTTGTGTTTGGGGCTGTCATGCCAAATGTAATCAGGCACACCGTGGGTTGGGCTTTTTCCGATTCCCCGCTTTAAAGTCTGAATCCACAGGTTCCGTTGGGTCGATTTAGAGACTTAAAATAGAGGATACCCCAGATCATACAGTCCGTTAGGTTAGCTAGTGAAGGTAACCATATAGCTCGCTAGCTAACGTTAGCTACTTGTTAACGCTAACTTAGATAAAAATACGTGTTAGCGAACTTAGCTAACGTTAACGTTAGTTGCTTCCCTCAGAAAAAAATCGAACCATCTATCAATCAATAAAACAATGTTTGGCTATCTGTCTGTTGTACTTGTAACGTTAGCTAGCCAGCTAAGAATCCAGAGGTTGAGTTGTCAGATTTGAACTTGTGTTTTTACTGTAACGTTAACGTTATTGACAACTCAACCTCTGGATTCTTAGCTGGCTAGCTAACGTTACAAGTACAACAGACAGATAGCCAAACATTGTTTTATTGATTGATCGATAGTTCGTTCATAGCTGGAATTACCTATTATTTTTTTCTGAGGGAAGCAGCTAACGTTAACGTTAGCTAAGTTCGCTAACACTTTTTCGCCGTATTTTCATCTGTTAGCGTTAACACGTATTTTTATCTAAGTTAGCGTTAACAAGTAGCTAACGTTAGCTAGCGAGCTATATGGTTACCTTCACTAGCTAGCCAAACGGACTGTATGATCTGGGGTATCCTCTATTTTAAGTCTCTAAATCGACCCAACGGAACCTGTGGATTCAGACTTTAAAGCGGGGAATCGGAAAAAGCCCAACCCACGGTGTGCCTGATTACATTTGGCATTACAGCCCCAAACACAACACGATTTCGGCAGTGTACGTTAGCTAACTGTTTCTACACAGCTCCGACTGGTTCAGTCGGTTTTGAAGTGCTGAGTGGCCACCCGGAAGTATCGTAGCAACCTCTGTTTACAAACATTCTGATTTGTCCTATAGCCTAGAACTATTATCAACATTGGTGGTATTAAAAACGTAAACTTATTTTAGGCTAATGGATGTCAGTACACGTTTTATGCTGTAACGTTAGTTAGGCTACCTGAATTTGCATGCAATTTCGGAAAATAAGTTACTGCAATGCGCTCCAGCGAAGAGAGTCACCTTAAACTCAAACAGAGGGTTGGGTGGTAGAGCGCACAGAACGACCAGCCAATCAGAGACAGAGGAGGGCGGGTCTTGGCATGGCCATAGTAGGATTCGTAATTTCGCTGAGGGGCTTGGGTTCTGTCCAATCACAAACAAGAAGTGTTGTCCTACCCTTTCCGTTTTGTGAAAGAAAATTACATTGAGGGGCTTGGGTTCTGTCCAATCACAAACAAGAAGTGTTGTCCTACCCTTTCCGTTTTGTGAAATGTCGTTGTGTTTTGTGAAATGTCGTTGTGTTTTGTGAAATGTCGTCGTGTTTTGTGAAATGTCGTCGTGTTTTGTGAAATGTCGTCGTGTTTTGTGAAATGTCGTTGTGTTTTGTGAAATGTCGTTGTGTTTTGTGAAATGTCGTTGTGTTTTGTGAAATGTCGTTGTGTTTTGTGAAATGTCGTTTTGTGAAATGTCGTTGTGTTTTGCACTTCTCAGCCACCGTAGTTAACGGCAAACGGAAGTTTATTTTGAAAACGATGCGGCGTGCACACTTTCCAATGACCGTGGCAGCTGTAATTTTGGCCAAGCGAAGGCATCGCCAGGACCCAAGGCGTGCTCGAGAGCCGGTATTTTCTATGAGAATATCATCACTTCAGTTCACGGGCACCGAAATTATTCGCCGCGACTTACTGACTTACTTGATGAGATCAAGAACGAGATTGAGCCTGACACTCGAATATCCCACGCAATACAGTAACAGCCATCGCTAAACTGTCAACACTTCAGGTTCTTGCGTCCGTCTCCGGAAGTATCCGAGCCATCCATCAGCAGGATGTTCGCGGGGCGCGGGACGCGCATCCAATTCCCCCAAACCAGACAGGAAATTGAGGGTACGAAGCAAGAATTTTTCAATGTTGCTGGCTTTCCGAATGTTCTGGGCGCCATTAACTGCATGCGCATTGCTCTAGTACCATCAGGGGCCAACAAAAATATTTTCAGGGATAGGATGTCATTGGCAATGCCAATAACATTACTACAGCTGTGGTTGCTAAATTCCCTGGATCTGCACACGATGGTAAAATTTTCGGGAACAGCAGTGTGTACAGAGTGATGTGAGCCATTGGACAGACAGGGATTCCTGGTTGTTGGGCAAATATCTAAAATGTAATGAGAAACATGCACTGTAATACGATGGCGTGCAAAAATGTAACTCTTTTGGATTATATCAGGTGAAGGTGGTTACCCCCTTCATCCATCGATAATGACTCTGGTGCGCAAACCGTCAGATGTTGTGGAAGACGGCTACAACCGGGAAGATACAACTGGTTCAGGCGCTGGCCACAATTGCAAGAATTACAGAATTTTAACAAGCGGTTAATGCGTCAGCCTATACCGAGAAATCTACAAATCTACACTTACTATGCATGTCATATAGGCCTTCATTACAATTTTTTTATTCAAATGGCCTATAAGCAAATTTCTTTGTTCAGAATGAGTAATTTAGACGACTAAAAATATTGTCAATGTATTTGTCATTCAACCGATCCCATTTATGACTCAATTAGTGTGTCGTTAAAAAATGTGCACAAAGGAAAACACACAACCACCCTAATTTGAATCGATGACACGATCACTTTAACCACGTGAGGCCTGATGATCTTAAGTGTTTAATTGGGCCTAAATTTAAGTCAATTCGAACAGCCGTCAATCACAGTATTTTGAACTGCCCGATTCAGAACCATGAACGGCTCCTTTCCCTGGCCTGCAAGATAACATCATTGCATGTGGGGTGGACCTCCGCCCATCTGTAATACTTCCGGAGCATTAAAAGCAATCTTTTCTTTCGTCCTCCTTCAGGTCTTCCACCTTTTCCTAACATCTGTTTATGTGCATCGGGCAACATCAACAGCGCTGACACAATGCGTATTAAGTTTCCAAATCTGAGTTTTACCGTTCAAAGTCAAAGTCCTTGCAAGTTTTTGAAAGTATTTTTGTACCTCGTTTGTGGACACCTCGAGTTCCCGAGCCTGCTCTCTTTCTTCCAGCGATTGTCTGTGCCTATTTCCGTGTGGAGGCTCGGAGCTCCGTTTGCGCCGTCGCTAATTACGATTAGCGCTACTTGTGTGGCCGTGTCCTTGATCTGCATGATTTACTTAGTGAATCAGACGCGAACGTTCGCAATATAAGTGACGTCATCAGCAGGCGATACTCATTCTTAGTGACATCACCCCTTAGTTGACACAACGATAGCTCCAGTGTGACAGCATTGGCTTTACAGCACATTATAAAGAGAAATCAATCAATTTAAATGGGGTACTATGCGGAAATCGCTCATGGAAAAGGAAAGCAAGGATTTTAATCAGTGTGCATGCTTAAAATACATTTTAAAGCACGTTTGTAAGTTTTGTCGTTGTCCACTGAAACCTAGGGTGACCAGATTTTCTACTTTTGTCCAGCATTTTATATAAAATTCGAAAATTGCACATTTCAAACGCATGCAATTTTATCCATTTCAATTGTTTCACTGGGCTACTGGAACACCCCTTGTTGCGATAGGGAACATGCTGATACACTGCTATTTGTGCCAATGAAGCAGTCAAATATGGCAACTCATTTCCTGAGAAGTTGATACAGCTAGAAAGCCATATAGGAAAATTTTGATATGAGCCAGCTAACTTTATAGATTTTGAGCCTTTCCTGCTAGCTGTATGGACACACTTTGATATAGTCCGTTTGCTACGTGGGGAAAAAAGATACATAAAAATATATAGTCAAGCCGGAAAGTATGCACACCCCTTTCACCTTCTCCACGTTTTATTACATTACAGACATATTCTACAATAGATTGAGTTCATTTTTTGTCTCAAAATTCTACACAAAATAGCCCATAATGACAAAGTGAAAACATGTTTTCAGAAATTTTTGCAAATGTATTAAAAATCGAAAACTGAAATCTCTCATTTACATAAGTATTCATACCCTTTGCTTGAACATATTTTTAAAGTATCATATTTAATATTTGGTCGCATATCCTTTGCATGCTGTTACTTCCTGAGGTTTGTGACCAATCAACATCAAAAGACTCTCGATATCTTATTTCCAGGTACTGTTACTAGATTCAGCTGTAAATTACACTGGTACAGTATGGAACACATGGCTGGCTAAATGGCTGTAAGTCATCAAGGGACTGAGCTATCGAACGAGCCCCAAACCATCACTCTGTTGCCAGATATGAAGTAGATGTGGATGGATCACTGCAAGGGTTATTTCTCCTGACTCATTTTCCTATAGAACTCTATGGGGAAAAAAGTCAGGAGAAACAACCCTTAAAGGGATCCATCCACATCTACTCCATATCTGGCCGCAGAGTGATGGTTTGGGGCCCGTTTGATACCGTAGACGCTTGATGACGTACAGCCATTTCGCCAGTCATGTGTTCCATACTGTACCAGCGTAATTTACAGCTGAATCTAGTCTCACCCCCCAATTCTCATTGAGATCAGTTCAAATGCAGAGGTTATAGTATCGCTTGTAACAGTACCTGAAAATTAAAAAAAATGTTGATTGGTCACAGACTTCAGGAAGCAGCATGCAAAAAATATGCGACCAAATATTAAATATGATACTTTAAAAATATGTTAAAGCAAAGGGTATGAATACTTATGTAAATGAGAGATTTCAGTTTTCGATTTTTAATACATTTGCAAAAATTTCTAAAAACATGTTTTCACTTTGTCATTATGGGCTATTTTGTGTAGAATTTTGAGACAAAAAATGAACTCAATCTAGAATAGGTCTGTAATGTAATAAAACGTGGAGAAGGTGAAAGGGGTGTGCATACTTTCCGGCTTGACTGTATATATTTTTATTTAAAAAATTTCCCCACATAGCAAACGGACTATATCAAAGTGTGTCCATACAGCTAGCAGGAAAGGCTCAAAATCTATAAAGGCTCATATCAAAATTTTTCTATATGGCTTTCTAGCTGTATCAACTTCTCAGGAAATGAGTTGCCATATTTGACTGCTTCATTGGCACAAATAGCAGTGTATCACCATGTTCCCTATCGCAACAAGGGGTGTTCCAGTAGCCCAGTGAAACAATTGAAAAATGGGATTTTTTTTTAAATGGATTTTTTTTTTTTTTTTTTTTTAAACTAGCTACAGTATATATGCTGAATGGAATGGCCTAGCAACTGGGAGAAGTCTGTGCTAGAGGCCAAGTATTTCTCCGTTTTCATGGAGGGGGAAGGAATGTAAAGCAACATGTCGCCGTCAAAAATAAAATGAAATAAACTGAAATAAAATATAATAAATAAAATAAAAAATGTTGTTTGTGTTGCTAATCTTAACTTCACAGGGAGGAATAATATGCGTGTAAAATGCTCCTTCTCCTGTGTGGTAGCATAGGTAGCGATTTTTTTTTCTTTTCTTTTTTCGGACTGTTTTTTTTTTTTTTTTTTTTTAACTGCATTTTGGTAATTGAAAATTGTTCTGTGTAGTTGTGTAGTTGAAGTAAATGAGCAGTGTAGTTAGCAATGTTTTTAGTTGATTGTTTAGCATTTTAAGCTAGCAATCTGCGCTTTTTGTTCTGTAGCCTAAAAACTGCTTGTTTCAGGGGCTAATAAGGAGCGTAATGCAGCCCTCTCCTTCTCTGTGCCTATGTGTCAGTCTGTGTTTTTTTTGCCCGTCGGACTGGTTTAAGTTTCTTAAACTCGGTTTTTTTTCTTTCAGTTTTGTAAATTTGCATTTCTGTAGTTTGTGTTTGTTTTGTTTGAGTTAGTGATTTAGTTTAGCGTTTTGTTTAGTTGAAATTGTAGCGTTTTGATTGTAAGCCAAGTTGATGCTTTTGTTAATCTAATTGTAGCTTTTTTTTTTGGAATTATTATGCAGCCACTGCAGCGCATTAGGATTAGCAAATAGCGCAGCAAGCAAAAAAATAGTAAGCCTGTGCACAAATAGTGCATAGCAAAAAGCGAGCATGCCGTAAGTGTTGTTACCTTTTTTTGCTTTTGTACCACTTGTGTGTTTTGTTCTCCCCACCCCTCTGTGTCACCATATGTTTAACCCCCATTTCCCCCCACCTGCCGGCCGCCCCTGTCCCCTGTCCTGCCCCCCCCTGTCCTGGTGCCTGCCTACTCTGGTGGGTGGTGGACTATCTGCTGGGAAATGGAATCTGAGCTATGGTGTCCCTATGAAGCCTGCCTGCTGTGATCCACCCTGGACTTTCCTCTCTCTCTATGACAAGGTGCTCCTCACTGACCTCCTGGCACTCCCTGCTGCCTGGTGCACTCCAGCCTCCTTCTCCCACACCCCTGCTCTCTCTGGGGCCCCAGCGGGTACTGGTCTGGCTGATTCTGGTCCCTGGAAATTCTCTATTTCCTGCTGACTTTTCCTTCCTTTCTCCTTCTGATGCTCTGCCTTTCACTGTGTTCCACCCGTCTTTCTCTTAACATCATGCAGTCACTGTACCCCCCCCGTCCCACTTAAGCCCCCTCTTTTCTATTGCCCCCTGGATGAGCTCCCTGTAATCCTACTGGACCTGAGGGGCCCTCTTCCTGGCTCCTCTCAGCTCCTCCCACTGGCTCACTCTCCCCCCTCCCTCGCTCCCTCCATCCCTCACTCCTCTCCTCACTCACTCCTCTCCCTCACTCCATCCCCTGCCACCCACCGCCACTCGTATCACACCGCCACACACCACACACCTGTGAACTTACCCTGCCCCTCACAGTACTCTGCCATTTCTCTTCTCTCTTTCTCTCCCGCTCCCCCTCTTCCCCCTCCCCCCCCTCCCTCTTCACCCTCTCCCTCCCCCACCCCAGTAACCTCCTCACTCTCCTATCACTCTCTCTCTCTCTCTCCAATCTCCTTCCTTTCCCCTCCTCCTATACTTTCTCTTCTATGTTTGTCTTCCTTATACTTCTTCCTCCTGTCTGCCTCCTCTATGTCACCTTCCGCTTGTCTTCTCCCCTCCTCTCCACCAGCACCCCCTTGTCTCCAACTGCTGTCTCCAAACCAGCCTCCACCATGCCCTTCCCCGAGCTGCGAGAGGTGAGAGAGGAAAATTCCACCAGACTCCCCAGCCTGCGCTGAGATCCTTCCCTGAAAGCAGCCCCCCAGATGACAACAGACCCAATCACACTCTTCTCTTTTTTTTTTCAGAAATGCTACATCCCCAGTCTTAATTTTCTTTTTTCTTTTTCCCCTCCTTCCCTTCTGCACTAACCCCCTCCTCCCCCTTCTTCCTTTTCTCCCTCTTCCTTACCCTCCCTCCTCCCCCCCCCTCTCCCCCCTCACCTCCACTTCCTCCTTCTCCCTGACATCCTTTCCCACCCTCCTCCTGCCCCACATCCGGCCGCCACTTCACACCTCCTCAAACCCCCCCCAACTTGCCCACGCGAATCACATGAGCGCGACGCACACCTGCCAGGACACCGTCGGGCACCATCGCTCACTATCTCTGACGCTCCATCGCGCTCTCCGTCACCACATCCCACCATCCCGTTCCTCATCCTCTGTCCTCCCTCTGTCCTGACCATGTTGTCCACCCACTCCCTTTAAAAAATCCTCAAACCCCACTAAAAAAAGTGACCCTGTCCTTAAAAAGTTTTTAACTATCGTCAAAAACCCCAAATCTCCAAAAAACCTAAATAAATGTCCCCTTCCAGTCTAAAACTTCTTGTCTTTTGTCTTTCAGAAGCAAAACCTTGCCACTCATCCAAAAGAAACAACCTCTGACACTCTGACCACAGACTCCCCTCTCGGCCCTCAAATTTTGCTCCCCCCCCAACTGCTCTCCCCTCTCCTCCTCTGTCCGCTCTCTCTCTGACACCTCTGCTCCCTCTTCCTCTCATCCACACCAACTGATCTTCCTGGCCGAGATTCTTCCTTGACTGGTTTGCTTGGTCTGCACCTTCCACTCACCACTCACTCCCCAGATTTGGGCATGCCTCTGGCTGGTTCTCTTGGACTTGTCCTGGTCCCTGTCCCTGTCTACTGTCAACCATCCTCTGCTGTCTCCCCTGTCTCTGTCTTCCCCGCAGGGACCCCATTCCCTCCTTACCCCAATTCCCGCTAATCTGTGTACTGGGTCCTCAGTTCTCAATTCACATGGCTTCTCATTCAAATCCTCCATCCCTTGCTGTCTGAACTGATCCTCTCTTATCCTCCCTCTATCTTCTCGACTCTTGAGAGGATATCTGCTCCCAACTCTACCCAAACTGAGTCCTGCTCCTGATTACACTTTGACATGACCCTCCCGACCCCACCCCATCGAAGCACAACCACGGACAGAAACTCCCTCTTCTTGGCCTCCTCCATCCCCGTCCGCCCGACCCTCCCTCTCACCCCCAGACTCACTCTGACGGGACGGCCTCCGCCACTCCGCCTCAATGACCACCAAATCACCCACTCCTGCGACCACACCTCCACAAAGACACTCTTCAGGACCAGACCTCTCCTCTGACGCCTCGTCTCATCTCCCCTTGACCCAGGCCAGCCTCACCCCATCCCTGGAGCCCTTCTCCCCCTGACACAGAACGCTCGGCTTGCGGCTCCCTGCATCTCTGCCTTCTGTCCTGATCAACCCTGCCTTTCTTCCCTTGCCTCTCCCGAAAATTTCCACCTCACCCCGAGTTGCTGTGTCACCCCTTCACCCTTGCCTCAGCCTTCCCCCCCTCCTTCCAGCCTCCACTGCTGCTGCAGGTGCTGACTGCATCCAGATGCATGTTCTGCCTGACGTCTTAGGACTCCTTCTCCCACTCAATTCTCTGCGACCCCCTGTCTAATCTCCCCCAGCTCCCAACGACTGACCCCTCCTCCCTCCCCATCCCACCTGTTACCACTCTCTTCCCAGTCCTCCCCAGAAATTCCCCAACCCCTTTCACGAACTTCACTTCCCAATCTACTCCACCTCCCTGGCCCTAATGTCCCACCTGGAACTTTGACATCTCTTTCAGTTAGTTTTCCTGCTCTATTTGTGTAAATAGTTTTAGATAGTTCTTTTTGGATAATTGTGAATAGAAAACTGATTTTGGTTCAGTACTAATGTAACTGCTGCTTCAGAATGTTCTTTTTCTAGGTTATACTGATATGTATGGTTATGTGTTGTTTGTTTGTGTGCTTTAAACTTAGATAGCTGCTACTGTGAATGAATGATGGTGTACTGTAGAGTGTATGTAAGAACTTTCTGCTAACTAACTGTAAACTATAAACTTAAAAAACAGAGCCTATTACTAAATAATAGCTGACAAAAATTTCATGTAATCATTAAGTTGGAAAACCACGTGTAAACCGCATGTTACATATTGTGTAATTTTCTCTGTATGATGAGCTTACAAGATGGACACCTTTCCAGCAATCTACCCTAAACATCCAACATTCGCAAACAAAACGTTCTTCAAAAATCAAGATGGCTGAGAACCATGGTTCATTAAACAACAGTTCTGATGTGTGTTCAAAAATGTGTTAATATACCTCACTAAGTTTCATCAACCTAGTCAAATCCACAGCCTTTCCACACCAAGAAAAAATCATCTCCATTATCATTTGACTGGAGGAAAATGGCCTCGTTCTGTTCCCCAGTCTTGCGTACTGAATAGTGAATTCTCACGACACGGCGAATGATGGCCATTTCCCAATTCGCTATTTGCCCCCACATTTCCATTTCCTGTTAAAAAAAAAAAAAAAAGTCTCACTGTGTGACCGATTCCCAGAAGAAATCCTGTCAGCGACGCCAGTTAAAAATACGGGAGGGGGGGGCTCTTTAACGTTATTTGAATAAAAGCTGACAAATCCCCTCTGTGCCTTCACTGAGAGATGCAGCGGAACAAGTCCAGTCGCACAATCCAAGCCTTCCTCCCTCGGGGGGAAGAAGAAGAAGAAAAAAAAAAAAAAAAAGCAAGTGAATAGGCTTAAGTAAAGAGTAGAATTGAGAACTGAGGATGTGCACTTTGTCCCAGTCGAGACTGGGGCAGCGTTTCCCCTAGCTGCTTAACCCTGAGAATAAGAACATTAATGAAATGGAAAGACTGACTCGGCGTGCTGGGGAAGGACAGCCATTCTCCATGTGAGCGTTATACAAGATGTGGCTCATTTCATTTGGAGGAAGGGGTGGAGGGGGGCTGATTTCACATGGGGAGAGGCAGAGGCAGAACCACTATAGGCGACACAGATTAGACACATCAGCTTCATATTCACAGATCCACAAGGTGATGGGCTTTTGTACAAAAATGCCAATAGAAAAAGGCTGTATGTTAAAAACAGCGGTGCACAGATGAAAATAATTTCAGTAACCACATCCAGAGAAGATCATAAAGATGATCATTTCAAAGATGAAACCAGCTCACTGGTGTCGGTATATACCAAACGGTATACCAAATGTCACCGGAGGCAAGCAAAATAATTGGGGTCTCCATTTTACGGTGAGGTACAATAATTTAAAAACTGAAAATGCATAGCATAATATTTCTAATTTCTTCAACTCCCTAGCTTTACACAAATTCAGACAAAATAAATGTGTGAAAATCAACATTAATAGAATTATTTGAGTTGAAAGAGAATGAGAACTCATTCTGGTTCCTAGATGTGCAGAGTTAATCTTCCATTCCTTGGATGTGGCTCTCCCCTCAGTCCCAGTCTAATTGGTGCGATTGATGTTGTGGTCTGGTCGTGCGCGCTGCCTCCAACTTCAATTAAAAGACAAATCGTGAGAATCTAGATAAGTGAAATGGAGGCCTAAATAACACAGACTGCTTTTCCTCTCCTTTCCTTCTTGGGTCGGTGACGTTAATGGAATAAGCAACACATCAGACTCGCAATGAAATCGCCTCAGCTAAGTGAGATATTCTCGAGGCCTCGCAGGGGCCTGCCGCATCGCGTACCCCCCCCCCCCCCCCAATTACGGTTTTACATTACCCTTCCGACCCCAATGGTTTCCACCAGGCTGTGTCATCTCTGAACAATGATTGAAAAATCTGAAATCCGTAAGGTCAAAATGTGCCACTTAAAAAGCAAAAAGGAAAAAAATAAAAATCTGCTCAACCTTCCTCGTAGCGGCTCTGCCGCACGTTCCCCCCGCCCTCCCCCTCTCCCATTGGCGGGAGCACGGTAGCCGGGGACGCGAGAACCAGTCGGGCGGCCGCTCTTAATCCGAATTCTCAGGGAGAAGGCGAGGGTCTGTATTGAGAATGCAGCGTTTTTGCAAGTTTTACGGACGAGCGACGCGAGAAGGCGACATCTGGGATATCGCGACCCGCCGCGGCCGTTCGCCCTGCCAGTTGGCGAGCCACCGGGTGGGGGGGGGGGGAGGGGGGGAGCGGGACGCGCTAAGCGGGCGGGGCGGATGGCCAGATTATGTAGGGAGGATCTGGCCGGGTCCCTGCGTGTCTGGCAGAGTGGAGGTGGTTATGAACCGGGATGAATGCGCCGCTGTCTCACGGAGAGATTAATGGGGCCCAGGGCTTCCTTATGAGAGCTGGCGAACCCACGGAGGGCAATTAATCACTCCTGCGACACAAGCGTTGGGGGGGGGGGGGGGGGTAGGGGGGGGCGGGGGGGGCCCGGAAATGGACTAGGGGCCAGTGGGAGGTTAATGAACACCATCACTGTACGCAGTTATCAATCAGACCCCTGCATTTATTTCCCCTTATCAATCACAACCTCTGCCACCCCACCCCTGCTGCTCATATCCACTGCGTTTGTGTGCAGTTCAAGGATGCTGTGGGGTTGTTCTCAACGACAATGAGAAGCAGCGTTTTACCATCGAGTCGAGCGGGAGAAATGAAAAATCACAGCAAAACAAATGGAAGAACATTTCAATCCTTTGTGCAACCTGTATTCACTTAAGCCCAGTTTCCTCTCACGACGGATATCAGAAAAGCCAAACGATAACATTATCCGGCAAATAATCGAAGCAGCATGTCACAAATGAGGATAGAAAGGATCAACACAAAGTTATTCACGACAATTGAAACACATTGCATGCCTATATTAAAACTTGTAAACCAGTTGGTCTCTCTCTCTCACCAAGTATATGTTAGCTGGCTATGAGAACAGCCACTTCTTCAAAGCAAATTAAATGTTACCACAATTTCTTAAACAACAACCTCCTTTTAAATAAACTGCAACCACCATCCTAAAACAGCAATGTCTACAGGCATGTTCATGACACAGTAGCTTTAAGCAAAAACGATCAGACGTTTACCAAAATTACAAGTAGGCCCATATTTCCTCACCGCACACTACGGTTATATACATCAAACAAGCAACACACCTGAAGACTACAGGTAATACCTTTACCAATCTATTCCAAGACAACAAGCCTGGACTTCTCAAGTCAGTAAATACAAGTGGAACAGAACCATCTTACCTGATGCCACTCTCTACGGGACTCAACTGACTGCTTAGATCAGCGTATTTTTAATTTAAGCTTACTGGCCCATAAGAGCTGACCTTTTCCTACCAGAACCAAAACAAACCCAGACACTAAAAACACAAAGGGAACTACAAAGCAAATGTTTATCTTGGAAACAGAATACTTGAAAAACATTTATTGAAAACCGAAAGGCACAAAAATGTCCTGCAGTCATTACAATTCACCACAGCAGATCACAGGAAAAAGAAAGCCGATTTGAAACGCACAACCACCATCAATGTCTTTACCATGGCGACATGGTTGTACCGGTCACATGTGTTGTAGTCACAATAAAACGTCATCGCATCTAAGCACGTAAGCTCACAAGAACCCCGATGGTCAATTCCATCCTGAACTGTGAGTAAAGACGGGAGGCTTGCCTACAGAAACCGAGATGAAACTGAAGTTTTTAGGCTTACCGTCACAGACTTCAGGGTCATGCCGTGGTAAGTCCCCATGGTGTCGATTTTGAAACCTTCGGTTTCTGTTGAAAGCAAGACAATGTGTTTACTTTGGTGACCTTCTTTATGAACAACACATCATTATCAAAATATCATGTTATCCTGTTAGGGGATTATCATGTATCAGTTCCCATCCTGGTTGCATCACTCCCTATCTTGCCAAATTTCCGATAGCCAGCTAAATTACATGAACTAGCATTAGATGGCAAGTTTGCCAAGATTTGATACCGTACTGCCTGTTAACAGTTATTCACTGCCAATCATCAAATCGATGGCTAACGTTATCCCCGCATCAACAGAATTTAAAGTGAAGTCTTCCTGACAATGATGCCAAAAAGTAATTTCAGAAATTTAGGGCCCCAGAACACCCGCTCTGTGAGCTGCTGCTCCGGAAAAAACCTAGGGGAATCAGAGTGTGTGTCTGAGTGTGTGCGTGTGTGTGTGTGCGTGCGCGCGTGCGTGTGTAGTGAAGCCCACAGACAAAAATGTATAATATATTAAGAGTGGAGCTACAATTTAGTTCTGCATGTGTGTGTCAATCAATTAATTTTACAGCAGGATCCAATTATACAGACAGCGACGGAACTACAGTCGACTTGCCAACCGCAGGCCCAAAGTTGGTTTGTGCCCTCAAATATGCGTGCAACAAGAACATTTTGACAGCAAAACTAAGGAATAACGCCTTTTGGGCATTCATTTTGTGTTGTTTTTGTTTGTTCAGTTGGGAGCACAAAAGGTGCATCATATGACACCACAACGATGATGAGTGAAGGAGAATACATATTGTGCAGGCGAATGATTCATTTAGAGCTTTACAGAATGCATATAGCAGAAGCGCATAAACAACGTGAACGCAAGCGACCGATTACGCGTACACAGTCACACAGGGTGTACAATGCAATAAAACAGACGCCGTTAGATTTGAGACGCGCTGCTATTATGCTGCAATAACTAAACATCATTAAACACAGGCACAAGTGAAATTGTTAAAATAAAAGTAAACAAATATATACATATTTCAATGTTATAATCCTGTGAAGCATTCAAACTGAACTGAACAGTTCAGTCGATGTGAAAAAATCGAGCGTAAAACAACAGCAAGTGAAAACGCATTCAGGAAAATGAAGAGATGATGCCTTCCTCTGAAACCTGACCTAGAAATGGCCAATCCGATTAGATACATTCAACATCCCCTTACATATACATTTTAAATGCAACTAGCATAAATGGGCTATATGCCTGGTTTTAGTTACCTGTCATTTTGGAGTCCTAAAGAAATTTATCATTGGGGACGATGGCATATCATGTACCAGTCCCTTGAATGTCTTCCACACGGTTACGATCCAGAGAGGGAACGAGAGTGCCTTTCCATTATTCATACTGGACACACTTCTTCCTCTCTTCTTTATAAATATATATATGCTCAGAATAAGTAAATTTTTTAATGGGCTGAGAGAGAGGATTTTAATCTAGAGCTGCCAAATGATTAAAACATGGACGACAATTAATATAAAATATTCAAAAATTAAATATGAAGTTCTAAATCACTGTTTTTAAAAAAAAATATATATTTTAAATACAAGACAAATACATGGTAAGACTAGCTAATATAACGTAGTCAACTTTTTCAACTCTTCAAAAGCGCAGATAAATCCAGAACACCATGTATATAAAATAATAAGCCTAGTCGTTCCCTATCAATTATTGACATACACAACCTTTATTTTATTTATTTTTTGCTCAAAATAACTGTGAAAGATGTTTGCAGTAAATATGAAAATGTCAAATACAAGATAACAAGAAAAAGGAAACAGAGCGCTTTGAACGATCATAAAACTAGACCGTAGCGTCTATGAATAAACTTTTGGGCGGTTGCTTCAGCAGTTGTTTAGCCGTTACCAGATTAAAAAGTTAGCAGTAGCATCTTAGGACTTTACCGGTGTAACCTGATGACCATTACAACCTAATGGGATTTTGTAGAAAATCAAATAGCTCCACTGTCAACAACTTTTGCCATTTATTTGGTCTACATGGCAGACCACTCAAAATAAAGATGTGAATTACAATGGTACTAACCATAAGCCTCAGTCTAAAATGCCCGGGACGATTACGCTAAATATATACATATGGTCGCACGTGTCAACCATAGCGGCGATATTGTTTGAGCAAAAATGCTGAATGGGTCAAACACGTGTTGAACCCGTGCTCAGCCTCCCGTGTCAACACTGGGTTTTGTGTGCGAAAGAGGTGAGGTGACCGGACGGTACACAAAAAAACAGGATCCACAAAAGCAAGTTCACCCAGTACTTAATTTGATGGCTGTATTTCACTGGTTTCCATCGCATTTCCCTTTTAAAGTTACATTTGTACAATCTATATACATACCTCTGTTTTTGCTGTCTAAATTTCACATTTGTTGGACAAAAGCAGAAAAATATGCAGTCAAAAAAATAAAACAGTCCCGTGGCAAGGAGGAGTCAAGGAGCGTTTTAGAAACGTGTCCCTTTTATTGCAGATCAGGACATTTTGCCTGCTCACAGCCCAGGAACAAATTTATTCCGGGTGCTAGGCAAGACCATACTAGGATCTGAGAGATATATAACCGTGTTTGACTTCACGGAATAATAAGTTCTTCCAGTCACAATGGCTGCACTTTTCCAAGTGTGTGTACGACTTGGTACACTTCATTAAATAAAGCGGCCATCTTGACCTCGAGAAAGGGGTAAAAATCGAGCCCAGAAAAGTCGCCACTGCCCTTTTCCGTCTGCCGCAGTGGAGAAGCGATCCGCGCGTCGGTTAGTGACAAACTCCAAGTAAATTAGTGTTTTGATTTGCGGTAATCTCACTATGATTGCCTGCTTGGCCACGCGCGTGAATGGGTTTGTTTAGGTTACGTTACCTCAGGAAAGCGACTAACTAACCTGGCTAATGGTAATGCCATCTTCAGCTAATAAGAGAAGTTTACCACATTCCATGTAAATGTGAGATCAGGAGAACGGGGACAGTGGGCGTCGAGTTCTGATAATACAGAAGCGAGCCAACGCCAACGATAGCCTACAGATGCAGTCGAGTCTACCATCGCTATAGTTACAACCATGGCTTTATGAATCAATGAAACAAGCACAGGAGCATGACTAACTCAGAACTAAAGTTTGCGACCTTCGTCAGATAATGAAACTCCTATATATTCCAATCACAGTGCAGCATTTCAAGAACGTCATTTTAGCCACCCGTTTTACACGTTAAACTAAATATTTCATCAGCTCTTCTCTGCGTTCTTTTAAAATTGTTTCCCGGTCTATTATTTTCTTTGATGTCTGATTTTGAAGCACTCGTATTGATAAAGCCAAATGACATTTATGCCATTTTCAATTCAGCCTACATAATATGTCGGGATGCTCTGCCACTTGCGTGGGCATACAAGCAGGCAGTGAAGAGAGGCAGGGCAGAGAGGAGTTTTATTGAGGTGCCTACTCTGTACACTGTAGAGTACACACACAGTGGGAAAATTAAACATAGGGAAATGGGAGTAACAGTACACAGTGTTAGACGTACTCCCATTTCCATTCGTCTTTGAAACCAAAGCAAAAAATAAAAAATTATTCAAACGGCCATAACCGCCATCATGCCATCTGCACAGACAACCCGGGGAAAACACTGAGACGCTGGCTCTAACCACAGTATCTCCTGGCAGCATCTTCAGTCATGCTTTACCAAAAGTGCGAGCCAACTGTGTAGGGAACTTACAGCCGAGTTGTAAAAATGCATGATGCTGGTCAACATATGGGCAAATATTGCATAATATCTACTTCCTGCATGACTCAAGACAAAAATGTACATCCGTGCACAATGTTCTACAGCACTGAACAGCCTCGAGTCAGCGGTCATTCAATTTGCGAACGTGATAGCTTGTTAAACGGTCGTGCGCCTTTCGATCTGGGGGCCTGCACCGATTTGCCAGTCCTGTTCAAGGTCAAGTTATTGCTGAGAAACATGTTTTAGGAGCAAGCCTATGTTTAGCATGTGGGTGCAAACTGCATTTCAGTGCTGCAAGCTAGCTGTACTTTAAAGGGGACGTGAAGCGCTCGGTAATGGGCAAAACTACTACGGTCTATTGAGTACAAGAGACTAGCTGGCTGGCTGGTAGTTGCCGGCTACCTAGCCCGAGAAACTAATGGAGCAGTTAGGCAGTTGATGAAAATGAACATTCATTCAGTAATACAGTAATAATTAATGAGCAATACAAAAGGACCATCCGTGCATTTATGTTTCGTTTTTTCCTCACAATTTATCTAACATTGATCTAATTGAAAGTCAGCCTTAAAGAAATGGGAATACACTGAGCAGCCGAGACTAACCACCCGAGTGACATCACAACCTAGTTTGTTCCAAGATGGCCGTGGCCTAATGCAAAAAAATATATAAATAAATAATTCAAACTGTAGTTTATTTTTCAAACAAATAAGCGTCCATTTCAGATTTTAATGCAGAGCTATATCTTATCTAGGGTAAAAGGCAAACAAACTAGAGCCAAATTACTGAGTGATTCATGTCCCCTTTAACTGCAGCATTTGGACTGACAGCAAGCAGTTTCATCGATAAAAATCTGATGGATTTATCTTTGTAAGACGACATTTACATGCAAATAGTCTATGTAAAAGGCAAATTTCCCCATCTCATCGCGAGATGAAAGGTACTATACGGTAATAAGTTAACGGACTAATGGCTACCCCCTTTTACAGGATGCATGCCATCCTGAGATCAGCAAATTTAGCATACAGCTAGGATTTTAAAAAAGCACTAACGTGTAAAACGATGTTCACCTACTGAGAGATGAGGGCTGAATGAAATAAAACTCGTATTCCACGCCACACCAGATCCCACATGGAGGATGTTATTTCCACATAGGTTTAAGATAAGACCACTGTTACGTGATTTCCCTTGCATTTTTATTCATTTATTTTTTTGGAGTGGAAGGTGAGGGCGGGGGCTCTTTATTTTATTAATTCTACCATGTTATTCTTCTCATTTAAAATCTACACGTGTAGCCTTACAACAAATACCTTTCAGAATCAAATGGTTTTCAAGTCTGGTTGCTTGAGAGGGGGGGTTGGATATAGGTGGGGCACAGCAAGACAAGCACACACAGCACTCACCCTCTTTCCCTTTGAACCTCTCCTGATCGTATCTGTTGTATGCGGCTGGCACGGGCTGTTTGTTTCTTATGGACGGGTCCTTGGGAGGAACAGGAAGAAAAGCACACACAATTGATACAATTCGGTAATCCGAAAAAAACAGGCCATAACCAAAAATTCGCAATGCGGTCAACAGCGAGAAAACAATATCATTGGCTGATACGAAAGGGTATTGCGTTCCTTTTTTTAGTTGGCCTGGGTCAACTACGACTGACAAATAAATGCTAGAATGTAGGTTTTTTTCCCCCCCAAATATACTGCTCAAAGAAATTAAGGGAACACTTAATCAACACAGTATAACACCAAGTCAATTAAACTTCTGGGATATCGATCTGTCTAGTTAGGAAGTGTAAACGATTGTGAATCAATTTCATATGCTTTGGTGCAAATAAAAGTGACAACAGATGGACAGGAGAGGCAACAGCAAGACAACCACCAAAAAGTAAATGGTTTTGCAGGTGGTGGCCACAGACCATTTCTCTCTCCTTATCCTTCCTGACTGATTTTTCTCTAGTTTTGCATTTTGCTAGTGCCCTTCTCCCTGCTGGTAGCATGAGGCGGTACCTGCAGCCCATTCAGGTTGCACAGGTAGTCCAGCTCCTCCAGGATGGCACATCCATATGTGCCTTCGCAAAAAGGTTTGCTGTGTTTCCCAGCACAGTCTCAAGAGCGTGGATGAGATACCGGGACACGGGCCATTACACAAGGAGAGCTGGACAGGGCCGTAGAAGGACAACAACCTAGCGGCAGGACTGGTATCTGCTCCTTTGTGCGAGGAACAGGAGGAGCACTGCCAGAGCCCTACAAAATGACCTCCAGCAGGCTACTCGTGTGCATGTTTCTGACCAAACTGTCAGAAACAGACTCCATGAGGGTGGCATGAGGGCCCGACGTCCTGTAGTGGGACCTGTGCTCACAGCCCAGCACCGTGCAGTTCGATTGGCATTTGCCAGAGAACACAAAAATTGGCAGGTTCGCCATTGGCGCCCTGTTCTCTTCACAGATGAGCAGGTTCACACGGAGCACAGACAGACGTGTCTGGAGACGCCGTGGCGAACGTTATGCTGCCTGCAACATCATCCAGCATGACCGGTTTGGTTTAGTTGACTTGGTGTAATACTGTGATGATTAAGCGTTCCCTTAATTTTTTTGAGCAGTGTAGTTTTTCAAAGTAGTTCAGAAACCCAGTTTGAGGGGCTTATTTTGGTGATCGCTGAACTCGCAAACGAATAAAATAAATAAAAATAAAAATGTTTGGTTGAATCCATGCCTGACTAAGTGACCCACTTGAGCAAAAAGCATACCTCAAATGCCAGGTCTCTTTGGAAATAGGTCCCCAGAACAGCCGTTATGCACATACTTCCATATTTCATGAAAACTATTTCGTAGCATTCGGATTTATTTATTTTTGTATTTTATTATACATTTTGTATTTTAAACGGACAGACAACGGCACCGGAAAGGCTACCAGTCAGCTCTTACAGCATAGTATGGTGTCATGTCAGTTCCACCTTTTCAAAATGAGAACATAATGAATTCTCCTTCTCCCCTCCCCCCCCCATTACAAGCTACAATTAGACCCGTATGATGAATGGCAATAATGAGGCCAAATGCTGAGGAAAACAAGCCGCCCTCAATTCAATTCATTTGCATCACATTAGAAAAAAAGCTTCCATTTCGATACGTTACCCAAAATTGTGTAATAATAATTATTAATAATAAAGAATAATGAAGCGGCAGCGGATGACGAGTGCGGGGGACATGGTGTGCTCACCACCTGGGTGGCGTTCTGCGTGGGCCTTTGCTCGGGGGCTCGTCCCTCCTCCCTCGCCTTCACCGACTGCAGAATGGCGAAGATGTTCTTGGAGAAGTTCTGCAATAACAAAGAATGATTAATGAATTCATATTTGATCCTCAGTGCCCTGGGGGAGGAAAGAAAATAATAAAATAGAGTTACAACCAGCCCCGGTTCCCTGCCCCTGTACGAGTGTGCCCCCCCCACCACCGCACAAACACACACAACATTTCCAAGAGCAGCGGTTCTGTGCTGATAATCAAGTCACCCGCATTGCAAAGAAATGCTGACATTATTTATTATAATTAACCCAGCTGTCGCCTGGTAATAAATACACCACTCCGCTTTGGTTCTACCACTGCAAGAGCGAGAGAGAGAGAAAGAGCGAGAGAGGGAGAGCGAGAATGAGAGAGAGAGAGCTCTGTGAAGACAAATGACTTGTAGCACAACTAAGTATGAAGCGGACGAGGCCTCTAAGAAATGGCAGTTCATATTTTTGAAGACATTCTCTAAAGAATTTGTGCCGAGTTCACCCCAATCATAAAATCTGAAAAAGGATTAATTGCGATTCACAAATTGTGATACTAGACTAAATGAAACCAAACGCATTTCCACACGTCGAACTTGGCACAAATTTGACATTATTTGTTGAGAAGTGCATGGTGTCTGTACTGTTTGCACAAGAATTTGACCACTTCCTTTTTCCTTGTGTGTGGTCCGTGGGGCTCATTTATTTCCAAATATCAATTGTGTGAGTCCATGCATAGATATCAGTTGTGAGTCCATACATGTTACATAAAACTACAAATTCTTTAAAGCTACTCCCTAAAGATGGCAGCAGAGGGAAGGGCTGCCCTAAACAGTGCTTTTACTGCTCTTTGGTACTGTGCTTCCTGAACAAAAACATGCTATATTTATATATACAGCAGTTACTCAACAATGTAGGTAAGTTCATGAATGCACAATATTCTGTTTGATATATTTTTTTACTTAAAAAATAATTCAATAGGTGACAAACACATTTTGTGGCACTTTCTGAGAATATTACCTGTCAGAAATGCTCATTTTACCCTGCTGAATAACACAAGCCTAAAAGCACTTAACAAAAGCAGGCCAAGCCACATGGTCATTCATAAATTTACAAAGAGCAACTCTGCCCCCTGCAGAAATAAATCGTTTTTGCACAGAATGGAGAAAACTCCTTGGACAGAGAATGGGGGGGGCGGGGGGGGGCTGTGCTATCAAACACAGAAAAGGCATACCTTTCTCCTACAAATAATCCTAAAAAGAAAAGTAACTCCTGTATCTAAAAATCAGCCGATTTTTCGTATAAACGTGGAACTGCGCGAGTAACGAATTTTTTTTTACATGTTAATAATTCATAATGCACACCTGCCAGAAATGGCTAAATGGTGACTAACTAACAATTATTGAAAGGCAGAGAAAAACAACAGTGATCACTTCTGACTGGAAACGGAAGCCTGGAATTTACAGGTCAGGTCTCAATATTTTATCTTATTAAAAAAATATATATCTTTTTTTAATATAAAACGGACTACCTTCCGGATATATCTTTTCACTTTATTCAGACATGTGGAAAGAAGACATGTGGAATGATGTTAAGAGATAGAGATGGGCACACCGTATGGAAAGGGTGGGGTTGCTTTTAAAAACGATACTGATAGTTTCTACCCTAAAAAAAATAAAATAATAATAATAATTAAAAAACGGCTGTGCACTGCCAAGCGTCTCTGCTTTGGAGAACGCTGAGCTACCAGAAGTGCCCCGTCATCACGCCCCACCTGGCGATTGCCTGGCTGGGGAGAAGACTGCAGACAGAAAGCGGATCATCGAAGCGGCGTGCCCGATTGCTTCTGACAGTGAGGAGAGAGGCTTTTAACCTCTAAGCATTTGGGAGGCCACGCCGACGGCGAGAAACGTTTCCTTTATCATTTCAAGCGATGCTGCTGCTTTTCCCAGTTCTCTACTGTTAAAAAAACTACAGCCCTGCAAGTTTCTCATATAAATGGGCATGGTAGTTTTCTCCAAGGGGAACTTTATTCAGCGGTGCTCGGTTTGACAAAGAATCTAAACTCTATATTTCTGTGGCGTTCCAGCGTATGCTGGTAACCAATAAAAATCAATGAAATGTGTTGTGTGTGCGCGCGAGTGTGTATTTCTGTGCATTAATCTTGGGACACATGCCATGAAACCATGAACCCGTGGACTGAATCTAATCTTCAACATCTGTTCCACCTATTAGTATGGGGTGTCAAGCGCAATTCCAGGAGGGCCGGATGCATTTTGGATTTTCTTCCGACCATTTCCCCACAGTTTAAATGGTCCAGTCGGTTAATTAGCTGTGTGCAACAGAGCATCACCCAAAGTATGCCGTTGTGAAATATGCGAAAGAGGCAAGCACAGGTTTCAGCTAATTAAGTAATTAGGAGTGGAGGTTGGTGCTGAAGCCATCGTGCACACCGGCCCTCCTGGAATATGAGTTTCACGCCCCCGTTGTAAAAGAACAATAATGAGGCCTTTAATTCCGGCCGTGTCACAGAGAAACCTTGAAGGAGCCGACGGAGCGGCGGTGAGCAAACAAGTCTGCAAAGGACCTGAATGCGATGCTGGATTTACAGCTAAACATTTGCAACACTGCGATTGCTTCAGCTGCACAGGGATAGTGTGTGCATAAACGGCGCCCTCTCATTGGTTTCTTTCCCGTTTCAACTCGAAGGGGTTCCCCAATGGTTTTCTCGCCAGGACCCGCATAATGAGAATGCATTTCCTGTGAAAAATCCCCGATTTAAATCGTAGACCGGCGTTATCCAACACAGAATTAAAACGGTCTTTCACATTTCAAATTAACTGCCGAATGCAGAGTACAATTCACGCTACTAGTGCAGCATTTAATTAGGCTAGTATGCATGTTAGTAAGAGTGCCGTCTCTGGATTGGCTAGTTGCGGCTCCACCGTTACCTGGCTATATCTGTACATTTTGTCCGTTTTCCATGCAAACAGACTGGTGCGACGGTGAGATGGTGAGGTCCTGAGAGGGGAGAGGAACGGCTTTCCCGTTCCACGTAGACTGCTGCCACACGCGAGTGGAGAGAGGTGAAAACCCCCGACGTTAGCAGTCCGCGGTTACAAACTGCCTTTCACTCCTCTTTTCTGTTCCATTACCCCCCATATCACAACCTGCATGTGCATCATGCAGGAAAACATGGGAAATTACTTATTGTGGTTAATCCTGTGGTAGGGTAGAGAAGTGTACTACACTCTCCAAAAAGCAAGGAAGGAGGCTCCCGATTGGCTGGGCTGGTAACTGGGTAACTGCCCTCGTTGTCATTACCCAGCCGTGACCAGGGACAGGAGGTTTGTCCTTACGCGTAGGGTGTAAAAGAGTGACCACCAGTATGTGGCGCAACCGGAGGAAGACGCACAATTGGAGATGGGTGGAAAGAAAAGTATGAAACGGGGGTTTTTGTGAACCTCTTCCCTCTTTCTTCCTTGGTTTCTTTAATGCAGGAAGGCTCTCCTTTCCAAAAAAGTGACGCGGGCCTGACAACCAGGCGACTTTTTGACTTCCTGAGTTTAAAGCCGCCAACGCGATTCCTCACAGACGCACCCCGCTGAGACTCAACCGTCTGGCGAAGCGGGCAGCACCCTGTAAACGCTCGGAGGCTTTCGGCACAGCTCCCGGAGGGAGGGAGGGGGGGGGACAAAAAAAAACATAACCGACCGGCTGCGCCGCATGGTCAGGCCTATGGATTTTAGAATTTATTTAACTACGACAGGGCTAATAATGACTGATTATGCACTCCTACAACACTGTCCACTTAGCAGAATTGCAACACTTGCTAATCAAGCACCTTTGATCAATAGCAATTACAACTGCTCCCCACCACCACCCGCTCCCCCTCCCCCTCCGACCATCCATCCATCTGAGCACTGCTAAATCTCAGCAGAAGTGCAAAAGCGTGCCGAGAAGAAATGACCACCCTCAAGTTGTTTAAGATAAGTCAAAATGACCACATTTCCTTCACCTCTTGGGCATGAGCACAACCGAAATAAAGGCACTTTCAGCAGCGAGGTTTAGTGTTCAAGTCCCCAACCGGAGATATGTTCAGCATGGTTACTGGGCAGTACGAACGAGCAACAGGACTCGCAACCACATTTAGAATATTGTGCGTTCGTCAGGTACCAGCAATCGACCTTCAATGAGTTATGTTAATGCTACGTTATCAACAGACACGAATGCTGCCCTGAAATGTTCAACAACAATGTAGGAATTTGTAGCGGCTTGTCCTTCCCGCTTCATTTTTTGATCCATGGTTGACCACATCATCCAAGAGACGCACCAACCTCAAAACAGGTGGGTAACAATGTTAACGTGCCGTTTCAAACTGTATACTGGTGACGGCACAGTTGTTTGGTGCGCAGCTGCTACAGCTAGTGGCAACTATGGTTGCCATTCATATGTGCAGTCAATGCCATACTCATTTCCATATAAACTGGACCAAACATGTGGTTTCACCATCTGCTTCCAGCAGGACTAACTAATGTGATTAGTGAATCACTCTCAGGACTGCACTGTGTGCGAGTGTGATGTTGTTCAGCAAAAGAAAAAAAAGGTCACCTAACTGTATTTACCATTTAATATAATGGTATCATCAGAAAGCCAATGATTTTACGCATTGTGACATCACACCTGTGATCCTGGTCTCGGGTCATTAGAAGGATATAGCTAGCATTGTGACATAACACCTGTGAGCCTGGTCTTGTGCCATGAGATGGATATGGCTAGCATTGCTCCTTCACACATATGAGCCTGGTTTCAGGCCATGGCTGTGTTCCGTGATGCATACATCAATGCATACTTGTCTGTTCCTGGAGATCATTGCATGTGATGTCACGTGGCGCTGTAATGGCGACATGTAGTCCAGCTGTCTCTCGTTTTCATGTTTGTTCATTTGAATGTGTTTTGTTGTGTCGGGCTTTCGTCTTTTTTTCATGCGCTGTGTGTCTGTAGTGGGACGGGGAAGCGGGCTGGAGATTTTTCAGGTCACTCCTGCTGCTTGTTTTGATAATATTGACGAATTGTCTTGTCAATATAATTTTGTTTGTGGTCGTCACCATGAAGACGCATTCGCAACATATGCTCGGGAAGGTCCGTTGGATCTGCAGACTGCAGCAACAAAGTTACCATCGCTCTTCACCGGAGTTGATCCGGGAGTGCAGGCAATCTTCAAAAGGCAACCAGGGAAGGAGAACATAATGCGGGGGAGGAGAGAAGAGACGACTGGGAAGATTGACGCAGTTCGGTGCTCTGTTTCGGCGGTATACATAGACCGCGGCGCTGCATGTATGGAGGAGAGTCATGGAGGCGAAGTTTGCTTGGTACAGCGGGGGCTATTTTTTAAAATCATGGCTGTATTGCACTTTCATTCACTTGATTGAAGTAATGATTCTGTTGGATGTCTTTGTTTGATATGTTTGCTGTTGTGGTTTATTCTATTCTAAACTTACCAACTACTGTTTGCCATAGTCACCACAAGAAAGAAATTTGTTTTTAGGTTGAACTGTTGTGGAAGCACCTTACTGATTAAATTTCTTGCAATGATAGCTAGCTAATAATATTGACGTCTGCAAAGATTAATCCGCTGCAATTGGTTAATTCTAACTAATCAGTTATTTCGCCTGGTAGCTGGAAGGACCTGGTTAATAAGCACTTGATGCCAGCAACTGATAAAGTGCTTGCACAGTGCCTTTGTTTTTCCTGTTAGATCAAATGTTAGTCTTATGTCAGTGACTAAGACGTTGAGTATGTTCCAAAAAAAAAGGTAACAAAATCAAAATGTACTTTTGCATACTATGAAGTACGTTCTAGCTAATATGCTTGGACATACCAACTATTCAGTAGGAAGTATGCAGAATGCAAGTATGCATAACGGAACACAGCCCATCAGAAGGACATAACAAGCCTTGTGACGTCACACTTGTGAGCCTGAACTTGGGCCATCAGAAGAACAAAGCTATAACAAGCATTGTGACACAACTAATGTGGGCCAGGCCTAGGCTGTCAGAAAGAAGGTTAACTTGGCTCGGCAGAGTTTGTGCAGCAGTGACATCTTTATTCTAGCATACTGGTGTCTTTTACTTCACTACGCTTGTGGCGATTCCCACCTTTCCGCTGCTCTGCAGAATGGTTGTCCTCGTCCGCCACACTCTCTCTCGACTGACGATGTCTCTGGTGACGTCCACTTCTGCATCCACAAAGCTCCTCTGTTTCAGGGTAATGTCTTCGTCCAGGTCCGTTTTGATCGTCGATCGTTTCTTGGCCATGATCTTGGCTTTGATGGCGGCAATTTTCTCCACAGACATGGCTTCTGACAAAGACCTGGATTTGAGAAAAGAGGTTAACTTGATAAAGTAGGACCCAAAAACACAATTCTAGATATTTTCTTTTAATAAATAAATAAGTTTTCAAACAAAATGAATCAAAACTTTTCACACAAAAAACATATCTGTGGAAAATCACATAAAATTCCCTTGTTTCGTTGAAATTGTTCTGTTTTCAAAGTGCTGTTTGCAGGGAAAAAGAGAAACAGAGCCATCTTGTGGTCAGACAAGAAAATGAATCCATTTAAATATGGGTGTCCAGTTACAGCTGTACTGGTAAAACAATTCGATTGAAGAGGGTGACTAGAGGAAAGTGCTGAAAATGCAATGAAGCTCAGGACAAAAACAACAACAAACTTCAAATAACATATACTTCCATATTAACAGGAAGAATAGTAGCAAAAATCTTTCCTTCCCACCCAAAACAAAAAGTAAAAAAAGAAAAATGCGACTTCCTACAACTTCTGAAATGAGAAACTTGCATTTGCAATTCAAATGTTAGCCCTTTCTCTTCCACAGGCTTTAGACACAAAGTGAACATTAGCCTTTGCGGCCTATTCCAATTATAAAGTAGAGAACGAAAGTAAAAGGCCTTCTTCCTTCCATAGTCACCCTACATTCAAACAATTACGGGAATCTCGGTGAGGACTGAAGAGTCCATTTATTTTTGTGTGTTTCCATGGCAATCCAGCTCGTTAACTTTCATTCGTTTCCTAGCCCGAGTCTCAGCTTCACCAAATAAAAAAAATCATCAAGGTAGCAATTTGTTTTGGGAAATTAATACACATGGACTATTTAACCTTGTGACTTTAATGTCGGTTCAATTTAATGTGGAGAACGCCAAGTACTGAGAGGGATGTTTAACATCCTGCTTCAACATCTTGAGCAGCCATCTGTCTCAGAAAAAAAAGATGATTGAAAGCCAAGTCTCAGTCATACACCTGGCTGAGAGGGAATATTCCAGTACAACGGAAAGGAAACTAATTTAGGCTTTCGATAATAAGTCTCTTACGACAATGAAATTAGTAATATGCGATGGTCCACGTTTGTTTAGTGAGGGGGAACGTCTTAGGAATGGCATTAACAGCATGATGCGAGAGCCACTGTCAATCGGTTCTAATCTTGGGTTCTTATTTTTGAGCAAGTTAAGAAGTTGATTATTTGGAAATTTTATTCATGTATTTTTTATTTATTGTATTTATTTTTTAATACCATGAACGATTTTAGAAAATACTCATGAACTCACAGCAACCACATTCTTTAATATCTTCCTGTAGATATGACTTGCATCCAATTGTTTACGTATCACCAATGATTTGTGCGCAGCTATTCCCGTTTAACGGCATGGTAAATACCGAACGCATTGTGCAAAGTGCAGTATATAATTTACTCAGCAAAGTTTGTCTGAATTGCAGTAGGTCTCGGAAAAATTAACGTTATACAGCAGACTCCGCCAGCAATACAATGGCTTGTAATGACAAATCAGTGCAAATTACACATTTTATCTCTAGTGATTATTCTGTAATTAACAGGCTATTGAGTATAGCTTAGTATTACATTGCCATCAAATGACTTCGTCCAATACTTTTGATGGAGTCATCACACGGCATCATCAAAAAGCCTTATCCTAATAGCTTTGATGGACTTTGCGGCGCCAATTCAGAACAACCCACCGCCAAAGGGCAACGGCAGGCACAAATGGTTTGATGAGATTGGTTACATTTGTCATTTTATTTTTTCCTTCTGAATTTTTAACAATGGCAGATCTCTTTAGGTCTTGCATTTAGGAAAAGTCACAAATAGGGAAATGATTCATTGTATTTATCATTAAGTTCTATGACTAGAGCTTTTCAGCTTTAATAGACAGTATAGAGACAGGGAGAGACATGCGGCAAAGGTCACGCGGCCTGATTCGAAAACCGCTGACGTTACGGCTCGCGATGAGCATGCGGACGGTGCTCTTACCGGCTACGCCACAGAGACACCCCAAGGAAATGCTTCATTTGAGTTATTAGCTATAGAAAATGTTTAATTTGAGGCATTAGCTGTATTAGTTATAGCTAATAACTCAAATTAAGCATTTCCTCAGGGTGTCTCGGTCCCCCAAACATCAAGAAACACACTGTCTTCTAGTGTAAATGGATATAAATGGGTTTTCTACCTTTTCTATAGAGCCCAAGAGCAATGCAGGGTCTTAAGGTATGTGTATGCAGTTTTCTGAATTGCTATTCTAGCTTGAATTAATCTTATATCTGCAAAAAGCCATTTCTTTTAATGCATACGCCATTGAATTTGTACTAAATACAGATAAATTAAAGTTAATAGGTAAAATTCCACATTCATCAGTCACTTCAATCAGCAATGCCAGTCCAACAGGAATACAGCAGATATAGTGCAAATAATCTTTTCATTCAGTGATCCAGGGCAATCTCCTGTTTTGAGTTCAGCAGCGCGGTGCTACAGAGGTGCATTGCTGATGAAGCGGGGACCGACCTGATCTGGTCGGTCTGCACAATGCCTTCCTTGTGGCCCTCCAGACGAGCGGCCAGACGCTCCTTGTCCAGACGCACTCGTTCTTCATCCTGGTGGAAGGAACACCGCTCATGCGTTCAGCGTACCACAGAAAAGGTGGCTGAGTACGTGAACTCGGGTGTCATTTTTCAACTTCACGAGTGGCACCACCACCTGCCATGCAGCTAACAATTTTACTTCTGAGGGCGTGAAACTGCGGCGCGACGTTTTCCCTTTTTCATGGCCCAAGTTTAGTACGGCGCCAGCGCTTAGTTGTATCATGCGTATGATAAGACTCGATTGGTCATGTAAACGACCCAATTAAAACCCAATTGTTGAAAGCCACCATCCACCCCCCCCTTCCCATGCAGCTAAAGCACCAGGGACCTGCGTTTGAAAAGACAGTCTCTACAACCATGAGGCTTCACCTGCACACCAGAGTACAGTTTTAATCCAAAATTATGCATTTGTGTACAACCAGCTTTATAAACGCATCCATGTTCAATTCAGTTCAATTTTATATATACACACAACGCTTTTTACAGAGAAGTGTCGCAGTGTCACAATGACGTTTTACGGAGAAACAGAAGTAAAATTGGGAAAAACCCCGCCCACAAGCGAGTGAGGTAAAGACTCCCCAGTGGGGAGGTGTTCTTGTTAAAGCTGAAGGGTTAACATTTTTATCCATATTAAAAGTTCTATAAAATTTAGTATTCTGTCCTATTCAACTTTGCTTGTTATTTTCTTCCATCCGATAGCGGCTGGCAGGGCAATCGTGTGAACCAAGTGCCAATATATCACAAGCCGGGGCCTATCCTCAACTCCTACGGCCTTGAGCAAAAATAGCAAAAAGGGAGTATGCACCTGGAAGTTCTACTTTTCAACTTAATGAGGTGGTGCCCTTGATACGGGCATGAACACAACAGTTCAGTCCCTCTTAGAAGGTATAAACGATCGCTGTAAATAAAGATTTTTTTTTAGTACGGTGTTGACTGTTGGCCAGCGTACTCTTTCTGCAGAAATAAAGACCCTTATAACTGGATCAAGTGTGAAGCATTTTCCTGACTCGATTGGGGTGGAATGTATCCTTCGCAACCCAACAAAACAAAGCTATCCAATACACATGCCAGCACTAACAAAACAAGGACATCGAACGAGGTCAGACAAACATGCTAAACTAAATAGATAACTCTGTACCTCCACTCTCGGCTTTTTCGCTTCTGACGAGACTTCATCCGCTGCTCTCTTAACTGAAAACAAAAAAAAGAAAAAACTGGATCAAGGCAAACATTCAAGCGTGTGCCATTCTCTAATGCTGTTCAGACACTTTGATGCTGCTGCATGCAAGTACAGACACAAAAAGTCATTTGTACAAAAGCCTGAAATACCCATTAACAACTGTATATGCAATGGGGCATCCAAGCTTTGTACAGTGCAGGGAAGCATAAAAAAGACGGTACCAAGTATGGATTGTAAACGTATGAATTTCATTTGAATGAGACACGGGCATGATCAAAGAAGATTAAACCAGTAAGGTTAATTATGGTAATGTACCATCTGTGATATTAAATTTATTGTATGCTTCTTGCACTCAGCGACGGGAGTAAATCCACAGCAGGCGTGCTGACCGTTTAACCTTTCAAGCGCCACGGGAGACACAAGTCAACTAAAATACCAACGTTCCAAAGCGCCAAGGGTGACTAAGATAGACAAAAATACCAACGTTCTAAAGGGCCAAGGGCAAGTTATTTCGGCGAAAACGTGGAAACTTAACATTTAAAAAAACTATAAAAATGGTGTTACTAGCTCAATAAACCATGAACTGATGCCCAAACATTATCTGTATGGCTGCAGTTTGCATCTATGTTAATGGGACATCATTGTAAGAGTATAAATCCAGCTAACAATAGTTTTAGATGATGGCGAACTTCACTTTCAAAAGACACTGAATTTGGGTTTTCATTAGCTGTAAGCCATAATCATCAAAATTACAAGAAATAAAGGCTTGAAATATTTCACTCTATGTGTAATGAATCTATATAATATATGAGTTTCACTTTCTGACATGAGTGACAAAAAATATAGAACTTTTTCACGATATTCAAATTTTTTGAGCTGCACCTGTATATGCATGCTACATGTTTACCTTTGCAACGTCCCTACAACAAACTTTCTCACTTGGAGAGTTCAGTGCAGTGACCATATTGCGCATCCGTTGAAATGGAAACCAATAATTGTTGATATCTTACAGGTAATGTTAGTGTGATTGCCTACAGCCTGTGTAAAATGAGTAGCCTACACGGCATGGGTAACTATTTATACAGCGTGTGATTTGTTGTTTCCAGGAGCGGGTGTTCTCGGCGGCGAACAGTACAGTAAACAGACTAGCATACACACAGATTAACACCAGTACATGTCAACATGTTAATCTTCCTGAACAAAAATGTGTAGACTAGCTAATAATAGACTAAATTTGATTTAGTTTAGCCTAGTTCACGTCATAGCCTAATTCGATTTTTTTCCTCAAGAGATCCGGCTATAGCATAGGCTAGTAGCACGTGCCGATGTTCATTTAAAAATAATTAGGGCTACAACGTAGGCTGCTATTTGTAGGCTATACAATGTATATTACAACTTATTATTTGTTATGTTGAATGTTACATTTTGAAAGCAATAAATACCATTCTGAGAAACGTCCATTCTGTGTATGCATGCATTTTTAAATCGGGGGTTTTGGGTTGGGTATTATGTGGGTCATAACTGTAGAAGGTTTCAGCATTTCTAACCGTTAATTAACCGAATAATGATGTCGGCTAACCGGTTGCAAAACTATCCATTGTCAACATCCCTAGTCCAGAGTAGAAAGTAGGTTTTGGCTACTAGTGAAAACAATTGCTGGGGAGTGGTTTGATAACTGGAGCTCAGCCCCTATATTATTACCTTATCAAGCCCAGATTTAGGTATCTTTCTAATTTCAAAAGGAGGCGGGGTCTAGCAAGACCAGTGTGTTTTGTTACCCTTTAATTAATTGAACCAGTTGGCGAATATCCTTAGAACTTATTATCCCTGTTTTCCCTTGCTTGGTTTATGGGAAGACGGGCCATCTTTTTTCGTTCACATAGATTTTTAACGAAGGTTATAAAGATATAAAATTTCCCCCCACTATAATCTAACCTGGCGATGTCGTGGTTTCACAAATGCAAATAAATAGTTAGGAGTTATCATAGAGACAACAAAAGACTCCCCGCCGTTGCCGAACATAGTCTAATACTTGGCTAAGAATACAGTGCCAGTTTATAGCGTTGTTAATGAAGGCGTGCGAGCCCATTGAAGAAGTTAGATAAATGGTACCAGGCAGATCCCATCAAGAACGTATTTCTCCCAAGTGATAGCAGAATTTGCTACCACGACGGATCTTCATAGGTAATTACATTACTAGTTTGTTTAAGGAGAGATTGCACTGATGCTCTTTAAAACAAAAGAAGTACATATAAATAACCCCAAAAAATGCACTGATACCTATGTTTGCTCAATAAATCCTTTAAAAATAACTATTTAATTGTATTACACAGCATAGGCTTTTGATCATCTGGGTCTACATTTATGGTACATGTCAAAATGGTACAGATCAGTAGCACAATCACCCCTCCATTTGGTGTTACAAAGGTGATTAAAACAAATTTCACAGCAATTTAGTTTTCTTTGTCTCATTTAATGTATTTTGATGTTAGATATCAATAGAAAATAATGAAATATAGTAATTTTAGATGCTGTAAGCTGCATTTTGTAATTACAAAATTGTAAGCGCACGTGGACGTGACTTAGATCACGCAATTACGAAACTTACTTATTATGCAATAAAAATGCCCTGAAATCAACTGAGTCCACCCCAGTTATGTGTACTCAGATTACATGAACGCCAAGCGAAGAAGAAGGGAGCAAATATCTTCAAAAAGAATGATGGCTTGTTTTGAGCGGTTCTCTATGTTCCTCACGCTAGATTATTCTTCGTTACGCTTTGTGAGCATGGTAATAATAGCAGAAAGTGTTTCAGTTTTGGTAAAAGTACCATATTGTGCATTTTACTGCATTTAATCGGCTACAAATACACACAAGAGTAGACCAACACAAGCCCAACAGAATGTTGTAATTTCTAGAGGTCAGAATGCAGTTTTTGATAACAAAACATTCATGTTCAATGGTGAGTCCGTACATTATTTTCTTGTGTTAAGAGGGAATAAAAAGTGTTTCAGTTATCTTTAAAACGCTCTCGCTTCGTGAATATTCAATTTTATGATGTTAGATTAACGTGAAAGGTAAATCATAACAAGCCCATCGTACTGGTCGGTGTGTTGGAATCAAGGAAAACAAAATAGCGCTACTATTGATAGAAAAGGCACAAGCGGTGACTAGAAACATACCGTGCGTTACATCAAGTAGGAAGAAACTCTTTGTATTATTTCTTCGCATAGAATAAAGGAAGGATTCTGAAACGCTGTTAATATGTTGATCTATATTTTGCTAAAGTGCTCCAGGAGTGTCGTATTATGTTGAATATCAAAGGCGCAATACTACAACATGTGAGCAGTAACACTCGTTTATGCAACGCGTTACATGCATAATTAGACGCTTTTTACGAAATAAATATTTTTTTCTTGGTTTTCTCTCGGGGTTAATATAATTTTGTTTGTTTCAGTAGAAAGAGTATCTATTTATAGGTTATATGAACAAATTCCAAATCACTCTATTGCGTAACGTACAAGATATTAAATTAAGAATAAACTACTCTCGCAAATGGAGGGGTGATTGTGCTACACATCTACAATTAAATATTCGTCTTATCGCATTACTTATCGTCAGTGCAATATCCGACATGGTAATCGCACATCGCACATTTTGCCCATATCATTCAGCCCTACTACAAATACAAACACCCATCTTCAACCGCCCTAACAGAGCACTGCCAGAATTCTTCTTTTCGTTTATAAGAGCGCAGCCAGCCGAGCACTGCTTTAATACAGAAATGTAGCCTACATTCGACAGCATGCATAAAACACTGAGCACAGTGACACTTTATGTTTTTGTTGTGGCGCCATCCATCTTCATAATGGTCATATTTAACCACGTGTACGCACCCAGAGAAAATGCCAACATCGTAAAGCGAACTTCAGACAACACCCTGGTTAAACAGCTAAATGTTCACTCTGCATATAGGGGTCCTTAAAGACAAGCAACAGCTGCAGTATGGACCCGCATTGTAAAAATAAAAACAATAGGCAACCAATTTGTCCTGACCACATACCTTGCGTTGGCTTTTGCAATCCAATTTCTATAGGTGCACTTCTGTCGATACTAGCTGAAGTCGCTGTAGAGAGAGAGATATAAATAAAAAATAAATCAAATAGGAGTGTGATTCATATAAGTGTTTAAATTATAAAAAGTATTTAAAATTTCATCATCAAAAATTAAAAGCTTTGTCCACACTTACAACTTTCGCCATTGAGATGAGACAGCAAATCTTTTCGATCAGGTCTTCTGACTACCGGAATGTTTTCTGTCTGATGGAACAGAAACAAAGTTCACCATTGCGCAAAGAAAGGGCAGACAATGCATTCAGGGCTTAATGGACTATAAAACACTTAATAATAATTTAATAATAATGGTAATAATTACATTCCAACACAAGCACCCCCTCTATAAATAAACAATTGCTGACTGACTGCAACACATTACAACTGAACAACTGGGGAAACAAAACTAGCACATTTAAGACACAGACTTTCTGCACTTTTTTTTGTAATTAATTAATCAGGTTGGTAAGCTAGAGTTAGGTCACAGCTTTAAAAGAGTTTCACTTACTGCTGCCCTTCGCACATAGGACGGATGAGGAAGATGCACATTGTTGAGGAGGAAGAGGATGGAGTCCAGTGTGTAGTACTCCTTGGGCTGGCCCTCCTTGCCAGTTCTACAATATTAAAAACATCGACATGTATCATTATTGGGCAAGCTGACCAGCAAATAGAAAGAACTGCAGCTTTCTTTCGTTCCATGTTTACAACACGACTTTGCTCGAACTGCAGCAAATACCGATAATATCTTTGCTCTTTTCATTTCGGTCCCAAAATTTAGCTACAGATGAAATATATATTCAGAATAAAGGCAGTTATTGCGAAGGTTAAATAATCGACAACAAACCAAGCAAGCTCAATCCTTTTACTAGTAAACTTAACCTACAACAAGCTAAGTTAGTTAATATTAGCAACAAAGGACACTATTTTGGTACGCAAATAATTTAGCCTTAGTTTGACTTCGACCAAACTAGAAAGTCAAATAACTAACGATAGCGCTAGCCAACTTCTCTTCAACGTTTGGTACCTACTACACTGCAAATGACAACCACGATCTTGCTCCCAACTGCACTGAAGTTAGCAGCCGTCATGACAGCTTCCAAACTGGCTAGATAACGCTTTAGCTCGCTATGTTGTTGTGTTGTCTAACTTGACAGACGAGGGAGACAGGCTAAGCTTCGAAAGGGTGAGCGCTAAATCTCCAGAGAGCAAGCTAGCGACTACCTTTAGCTAGTAAAACAAATAATATAACCAGCTACTGAACATTAGTGAACGCGAGGTTGAGATCCAAAAACATAAGTGAAACTATTAACTAAACAAATACAGTCTAATGCTCCATAACCTATAATTAAGCAAGCTAGCATATGACTATAGTGCGAGCTTGCAACCTCGGACATGCTTAGATAGGAAAAGTTTTTTTTTTTTTTTTTTCTGGTTGCAATGTGTAGTAGTACATAGGCAGCAGGTACAAACAGCATTCACATACCCCCAAATGACATAGTTGGTTTTGACATTTTTAGGCCAGGAGAACTCTCCGAAGATAACTTCTTCACCCTTAGCGACGATTTCTTTTTTCTGGATGTTGTATTGACGAAGAACACTCAACACGTCCGCCATCTTCAATAGTCTTCGCAGAGTGAAATTGCAAGGCCCCCAAGTACTCTTAAACTGAGAGTGGTGTGCAATGCGCCTGATCACAAATAACACCACTGGCCGTGCACCTGGCCGTCACACTAGTGTGCTTAAAACGAGCCAAATGACCGTATCAGGGATTCAGTACACGTTATACACACAAATATAGCAAAAGGTTGGATAAAACACTCAATTGTTGCATGCGTGCATTTTAACCTTATTCTGGAATTGGAATAATCTCGCAGGCATACTTCGAACCGAATGTTTGAGATTCGGTTATTATTGTGTAAACCATAGATATAGAACGAATAGATAGGGTTGAAACTGAAAACAACAGTCGCGTGCTTGAAAGAAGGGCGGCCATATTACCCCAAAATACTCTTCTAAATTCTCTAAATCTATGTTAGAAGCTGCTTTATTTTATCAAGGGTACAAGGACATGCTGTTCCTGTTAATCTTTACAGGGCACTCGTATCTAATATAATACTATGTTTATGTAAAGCACTTATAGGTCTGCTTTTGTACTGTCATCACAGATATGAGAACAGCAAGCCTAGTAAAGTAATTAACTCCCTGTAGTTGTGTGGTTGCTTTGTCTTTGTAGTGCACTTCATGTGCAGGCCGTGCAGGGGTACCACAGGTGCCTGATAAGCCAGGGGAGTCACCCTTAAGTGAAACAGTTTGATTCTATACCAAACTGTAGGGCACGGAAATAGACTGAGACGCTCTTTTACCAGAGGTCTGACAGTAGATGTAGAGTGTAATGGTGTAAATGATTCTAAATGATTCTGGGCAACACCATCTACCTTCATGTATGGTTTTGTGAAATGTTGTGTCTTTTGGCCCGCCCTTTCCTGTTTGTGGGTGTACCAATTTGCTCTAGGCCAGTGGATCACAATCACTGATTCAACTTTGATCATTAAAAAATGTGTTACCTTTGGTTTGTATTATAGCACAAAGAGAACAATGTGAACATGGGATTTGTATTATCCATGGTATACATAGTTATTTTGGATTATGTAATGTGTTTTAAGAGGGTAAATAATCCCTATAAACATGAAAGGCACCTAATTAATAAAAATAACATCTTGTTAAAATTCTGGGATTGCAACTGTGGTTGGATGAAAGCCAGCATAGAGAGGGGGCCCCCAGGGGTCTAGGCTGCTTGTTTTGGGGGATGACACACGTTAATTTGAAATTACGCACAAAACATCAGTATGCTTCAATCCAAAAGGGCTGGAGAGAGCACCGATTTTTAATTTAAAATTTAGGTCATTTTGTTTTGATATTTCAGTTCTGGTGAGGCCAGTTGCAAGGTTACAGACAGTCATACCACATTCATTATGTGATACCAAACCACCTTCAGCTCAAAACATCTATTCTTTAGCATTTTATGATAAAACTGTTATATCCTAGTTGATTGAAATCCTTGTATGTTTGTCTCATATTAAAATGAAAGCATAGGGAGTTAGTGCAAAAGACAGAACAAGTAGCTAGCAATACAAAAACACACAACCGTATATATGTTAGCACTTGACTAAAATAAAATGAGCCTTGAGCAAAGCAGTAGAGGTAAAAAGAAGTAGTAGATAGAGGAAGGGGTGAGTCTCTTCCTTTTTTTTTTACTGTGTGTTTCTGCTGTCATTTAATTAGTAGGATACAAAATGGCTGGTGATCATTAGAAAATGTTAGCAAAACAGAGACACAGATTTACAAATCTACGTCAGATTTATTAGTTTTGGGACATCACATATTTTCCAAGGGAAATACAACTCCTTTACATTTATTTGTCAAAATAATTAACTGTTTCAGCACATAGTTTAAAAAGATATACAGTGAGCACCATAATTAATTGGACAGTGACACATATTTTGTTATTTTGGTTCTGTACTCTAGCACTTTGAGTTTGAAAGGATATAATGACATTGAAGTGCAGACTGTCAGCTTTTTTGAGGGTATTTTCATCCATATTGGATTAACCGTTTAGAAATTATAGAACCTTTTATACATATACATAATATTTGGTCGCATATCCTTTGCATGCCATGACTTCCTGATGTCTGTGACCCAAAGAAAATGTCTCACTGTCCAATAAATTATGGTGTTCACTGTAGCTAGCTAGCTTAGAAAGCTACATGGAGAATATATAACAATTTACGCAGTAAATAACATCTTATATTTTGGTTTCGTCTCTGAATCATAATGTCTTGCACATGAAAGCCCGTAATGTAGCACCAGTTAATGTTTTCACTTTTCTACAACTTACTCAGCTTTTAGAACACAAAAGGTCTTGTCTAAGACAAACCACTTATAATTTTAAATATGATAGCTACATGACAGTCAACTTAAACTGAACAAATCAAAGAGGCAGCTAGGTACCTATTACAATTTATCAGTCTCAAATTATTTGCTTTCTGGTGAAAGCAAAAAACAAATAAACCCTATATTACATCTAGTTATGTCTAGAAATAGTGTCAGGAAGGAATCTGAGGGAATGAATGCGCAAAAAATAAAAACTAAAGCAGATAAAATTGGACACATACAGAGCAAGAAACATTAGCTACAACTATACAATACAACATGCACATAGCAACTTTTCAGTACAAAACATGTCATGTCACACACAAAAAGTTGCCACCTCTGCTATTTAAACTAGTGCTGGACAAATATTTCACAAGGAACCCAAACACAACCACCTATGTGGCATTACGGAGGTAAATTTTTTTTAAGAAACTGCCCTGTGAACATTCATTAGCTAGCTAGCAAGCTAAAACTAGAAACCTTGCAAGCATAGTGTTACATATTAGGAAGATCGAATGAGGGTAAAGAAAGGAGCTTAAAGATGAGAAGAGGATTGAGTTTGAGGAGATAGTCCTGCTTTCCTAAAACAGAGACACCATATTCAGAAAAACCTTGGCTTACAGATTTTCAATTCAGTTTTTCAATATTTGCAGTAGGCAGGTTGGTTCACCTTGAACTGGAAAAATCACCTCAGATAAATGAAAACGCTGTGTATGGTAAAGCATTGAGATTGATTTGAATTAGCAATGGTTTCACACCTAATACAGGTGTATACACTGACTGTTAAAACATGTCACTTCACTTGACAGTATCAAGCGCTGGCCCTTTAAAATAACATTTTAGACAATCATAAATTTTAGGCATGCACAAGATGTTTGTGGAGTATGGAGTTGTTCCTCTATGCAATCTAACCAATTTTTCATAGCAGGTTCACAACATGCATTCGTCAGCATACTATCCACTATGCAGGCTATCCCCTCAATTCCAATGCTTCTGATTCAGAAAGTTACTTTTCCATCAACTTTAGTACATTTAAAAAAATATATGCTACAAAGAAGGCATGACTACTGGGTCACTGGAAAACTGGACCATTTGTGGAATGAAGGTTGCAGGTTCAAACTCTTGATTGATCCTGTATTGCTTGTGTGTGACATCCAGCTTTATCAATGTGTGGGGAAAAATTGGATATGCTAATCATATCTGAAAAATAAACAATATTAAAAAAAACAGGCAAAATTGAGAGAACAGGTTTGAAGAGGACCCCGAAATCACAGTTAAATGGTCAGACAATTAGTATTTATTAATGAGTATTATGTTGGGATCGGTTTATCAAATAGAAACAGTTAAAAAGTAGGTTTGGTAGGTTTTCACAAAAGAAGTAATCTTACCATGACATATTAGTCTTAAGTCATTGCATGAACTTACGCTATTGTCCTATGACTGAATTGACCCCTCAGTGTAAAGTATTACTATTTGTCTTGTTTATTCAGCCATATTTGAATAAGTATAAAGCATTTAACTTCAAAATACAAACTGATACAAAAACTTCATAAAGTTGCATTCAGTTGTATCAGATACATCTAAAAAGTAGTGAAATACTGCGGGGACATTAGTTTAAATTAGTTTTTGAAAAACTAACATTTGTACATTTCCTTTTAAGTGTTTTTAATTTCTTAAATATAATACAGTGTGTTCCATATTTCCGAGCAGCATTAATCTGCCCCGACAATTAAAGAGCTTGATTGGAACATTAGAAGCACAATACAGTGATAGAAAAACACTCCTGCATAGCAAACACTACACTGCTCAGAATGAGTGGATGGACGTAATCCAGTGGTCCCCAGCCCTGTTCCTGGAGGTTTAACATCCTGTAGGTTTTCATTTCAATCCTAATTTGGCACACCTGATTCTACTAATTATCAGCTCGACAATTGAGGCGGCTTTGTTAGTGTTGGAGTGAAAACCTACAGAACGGTAGATCTCCAGCAACAGGGTTGGGGAGCACTGATATAAACAGAATACCGGAATTGCAAAAGGAAGTTAATTTCATTTCCAAAAACAATGTTGCGACCGTTCTTGGCATAATTTGTTTTCTAACTCTGATTCACGATCAAAAGGAATACAATCTCCTGACTTAAAAGTTTAATACAAGTAATCTGCTCCCTACTCTAAGCCCTGAAGTGAGTTTCCCCCCCCTCAATCTGTTTGAACTAAGGGTATGACAATGAAAGGGTAGAAAGTGTCGATAAAAAGTAACACAAAATAACCTGTCTACTGTCATGTCTTAATTCCTATTGTATACAAAGGACAGCAACATACATACATATGTATGTTACATAAACATGAACTACACGAACATTGTATAGCTTACAACATAACACAAACCTTAATCTATCATGTGTTAGTCTTTAGCAGCACACACGTAATATTTTAGCTAAAGGATTTGCTTGTTAGACAACAAAATCCACAGAAATCAATCTGTCCTCTTCTGGAAACCTCTATGAAAAAATAACATTATGATGTCATTTCTGGCCCCACCCTAACTCACATTTCATTGCATGAATGTCTTCTTAGACTTAAATACACAGATTTGTCCAGCCTGCTGGACCTATAAAAACCGTTTAGGCGAAATCAAAATAGTTTCTCCTTCTCCAGTGACTAACGTAAGCACTTGACAGCTCCACTTCACAATTTCATTATTTTCTTGTTTTGTTTGCAAGGGTTTTTTTTTCTTTTTTGTTTGCATTTGTCAGGCCTTTATAAAATGCAGTCCGCCTTACAGTTCCTCGTGGTGTTTTTATCATTTTTTTGAACTCCCTCCTGTCGCTTCTCTCAAATGAGATCCAGAACAAAGTTGTTGAGGACTTCCAAAGCTCCAGAGTTGAAACCGCACACCTCCAGCATGCCTCGGTCATCCGGGTCTGCCACACCGAGGCTGTTCGACGTGAGCCCGCACACTATGAACTTTGAGAAGACTCCCATTTTCTGCAGTTAAAATAAGTAAATACGTCAAGTAAATGACATTTGAAAATCACTTTTCTTTTACTCGTTCTTAAAAAATAAATTAATGCTCGTGATCAGCTAGGTATGTAAATACAGATTAAAATGTATTATTAGTGCAGAATATAATAAGAAAAAGAAAAGTGATATTAAACGGGGGTGTCGGGGGAGGGGGGGTGGGGTGTGTGACTTGGTCAAAAGCTGAATCAATTTTTTTTTTAAACCTACACTAATTCAAATTAAACTAGGAGATGACCCTTTCACCACAGTGTCACTGTAATAAAAACTTAAATCAGTTTTATGGAAATGCAGCCTACATTCCTCAATGAAAGTACGACACACACCGAATAGCTTTGATTATCAGATGTTCCAGTGAAGTTATCCATTAATATTAAGTAGTGGCTAGTGAGTAGTTTTGAACCGCTAGATTTTTTATCTGGTTTTTGGCTTCCTTGAAACACACTCCCAAACCTAAACATTAGAAACGGTTAAAAATAAAAAAAATAAAAATAGAATATCTTGAGTGATTTTCTCCATAACGTACGTGTCTGTGCATCTTCAGGGCCTCTACCGGGCGGACCTTGCCGAACCAGGTGACGTTGTTGGTGAGAACGATAAAAACATCTGCCGCCTTCCCCCTTTCTGTGGCCCACAGGACTGGAAGGGCACAGTCTGTGCTAAGACTGGGAATCTGAGAAAAAATAAACACAAAACAGTGAGAGGCCTTGAAACACCAGACCCTCACTATCAGCATCTTTACAAGGGAAAATTATTTTATTATTTTTATATATATCTTTTTTGTACAATTGTTTTTATTCGTTTTTATACACCTACAGTGACCAGACGGTAAACTGCGTAATACCACTGATATTTAAAGTTAAACCATTCAAATTTGAGTATACATTAAAGACAACAGAACAAAAATAGGAAAACCATTTCACTTACAATCAATTAATTACTACTTTGTTACTTGTCCGTTTCCACATCCCCCCCATCCCCTACAAATCCACTCAGACAGCACAAAGAAACAGCTCCAATCGACAACAAAAATGACAATTAAAGAAAATACTTGATTTAGTATCTTCATATAGGCTACAATACTTCAAATATTGTCCTCCATATCTTATTGAGTTGTTTTCCTCTATTGAAAATCATTTTATCAAGAAAACAAGCCGGACGTCTTTATGAATGAATTTTTTTTGCTTTTATCCTCACTTTTTCCTCCCTAACTTGGGATGATGCCTAATCATATATGGACTCTCTGCTCTACATGAAGGCAGATTGAAACAGGAGCGCGCCATTTGTACACAGCTTACTCTGCCCCTTGATTGCATTTCAAATAAACAAATAATATAGTGTTTTGTTCTTTTTAATAGCGACGTTCTCACCTTGACCAATTGTTCTGTTACGTCCGCGAGCGCCATGTCAGCAGTGACGGGACAGGGAGAGACGGCTCCTTCAGAGAAGACGAGGATCTGGGAATCCACCTCTGTTCGCACGACAACCTTCAACGAATGATTTTAAATGCTAATTAGATGCACGTTGCCCTGGCACAGCGAAGCTCACTCACTGAACTGCCATCTTATTTTTTGCGGACTTGAAGCAAAACATGGTTCGCAGGCCCATTTCTACAATTTTTTTGGATTGGTAAAAATGGTAAAATTATGAATCATTATTATAAATCACTGACTAGTGGTAAAGCATTACTATAGATAGGGCTCATCTACATTTTAGACTTTAATGCACTTGGAAATAAAAAAAAGATGCATCTATGCTTGTTTTGATCCTGCTATGAATGTGTGCTATATAAAGTGTAACAGAATGGGTAAGAAACTGGGCTTGTAACCCAGAAGTTGCATCCTCAATTCCCAGGTGGGGCACTGCTGTTGTACCACTGAGCAAGGTACTTAACCTGAATTGCTTTCCGTACATATATTTAGCTATATTTAGAGTCTGTGTAAAAGAATATGTCGCTGCAGATGAGCACGTCTGCTAAATTCCTATAACGTAAATGTAAATTCCAATATTATTGCGAGAATAGCTTTTCTCATGAGTTCCCACAATCTGGCTTTGGAGGAGAAAGCGTGCTGTGCATGACATAAGTGCGAAATAGTGCTTATACAATAATGGTTGAAACAGAAAGGTTACAAGTTACTCTAGAGAAAGCCATGCTCTCATGCTGCTTTATGCATTTTAAATGCGTAAAAATGTCATCCGGTAAGCGTGGATAAAACGGTCTGCTGAGCCGATAAATTATATAGCAAAAGAATGTGGGAAGAGATGGGCCCATTACTGATTAGTTCTGTCACGGACACGTTTTGGCCTACCATGCTCATAGCTGCGGCCGCGGAGGCTGCGTCGACGGGACTCCCCAGCACTGCGCCGTTCATCGGTGCGCTGACATCCACTCCCACCACAAACCGTTTCCCAGTGGTTTCAACATTCTAAGGTTAAAAAAAAAGAGTTTGATACCAATTGAACAGCAACACCGCCAGCCAGTCACTTTATGCCGTCGGGAGTCGGTATTGGAGCCAGGCGTCACTCAATATTTAACCACGAGCGGAAAGAGTACTGAAAATTTTAGTTACTTAAGTAACTACTTCAGATACCTTACTTGAATAAAACTAAAAGTAGTAGTCAAGAAAATTACTCAAGTAAGCATAAATAAGTTGTGCATTTAAAAGTTACGTAAGTCTTATTTAATATTTAAAGGAACGGTTCACTTTAAAATCCTGTCATGTTTTACTCATCCTCATATCAGATAAATATCTGGCGTGGTTTTTGTATGCGAGTAAATGTAATTTGTAACTTTAAACCCCTGCATTTAACAGCATTCAATGAGATGCTGTGTATACACAAGGGCTGCGTTTAAGCCTGGCAAGAATTGTTCTCAAAATCCTGGCGACGAGAATATTTTTTCACAGGACCTGTTTATTAGCAGGTTGCCTCACACTCAGTTATTAGGTGATTCCAGCCCTGGTCAATTAAAAGTGAAATATCAATTGAATTGTGTTTCTGATCCTCGTGACCCTATAAATTGCTGGATGTATATTGACGTCTGTTTGGCCTTGCCATTCGAGGAAGGTCAGCAAGGCCAAAATATGAATGCACTTTTAATGATTCTGAATTCTGTTTTCACTTCATTAATTACAATATATAATAAAGAATGTTGTTTTCCCAGGAAATGTTGCACCTACTTTCTTCAAATCCCTACCCATTGGCTCAATGAAAAGAAAACAAGAAATGTTACTGGCGCATGAAAGCACCCATTATCAGTACAAATGAAATCCGAGGCATGCAAATACAGGCCAGTTACGCTGGGGGACAGCGCTCACCAGAAAACATTTGTAAAAGACTTTGTCCAGTGTTTGGACGATGCCTTCGTCTGGTTCCCACTTCACTTTCCCTCTGTTACCATGACCTTTCTTGTAGCTTTGGGAAGCCACAAGGATGTGGAAGGGGTGAATTTTAGCCTGGAGTTGTGAGAGACAAAACATCAGTAACATTTTGCATTACTGCTGTTTTAAATGTATGCAATATTTTGTTTGTATAATTCTGTATTTGATATGCTATGGCAGCTAATGCGGCAATTTAATGAAAATGGCAAAACATAACTTGGATGCTGAAATCTTAATTTGAAGCTTAGTTATGATGTTACATAATCAGTGATGTTATATTTATTAATCTAACGATATTCTCATCAGTATTCTCACTGATGTGACTGTATTACATTTCCAGCTTTCAGGGGAATTTTAGATACATAAGAAACAAACACACTGAAATGGGAGTATGAGTCCCAGCACATGAGAACAGGACCAGCTTTGAAAATCTCTTCATTGGCACGCCACCAGTCAACGACTAGTGTCAGCTGACCAATTCCATACCTTCTTCAGCACAGAGTCCTTCTGGAGCCTTTCGCAAAGAGCCGCAACTTCCGAACTTCCAGGTTGCAACACCCTGTCGGCAGTCAATTTACCCAAGTTCCGCAGCACTTCGGCCACCGGCATCTCCTTCAGCAAGGCCTTCCAAACCTAATGGAACATAACAAGAGCTAACTACAGTAGTGAAAAAGTTTATGCCCCCTTTCTGATTTCCTCTATTGTTGCATATTTCTCACACTTGATGTTTTCAGATCTTTAGACAAAATATAATATAGATTTTAGGGAACCTGAGTTTACTTATTTGATTTATTTAATTAACAAAAAATCCCAAGACCCATTTGAAAAAATAATTGCCCCCTTACACTAAACTGCAGCCAATGTAGAATAAAGTAATCATTTTTAATATTTGGTCGCATATCCTTTGCATGCCATGACTTCCTGATGTCTGTGACCCAACAACATCAAAAGACTTTTGATATCTTATTTTATGGTACTCCTACAAGCGATACTATAACCTCTCTGCATTTTAATGGATCTCTATGGGAATTGGGGGTAGGACTAGAATTAGCTATAAATTATGCTGGAACAGTATGGAATACATGGTTGGTAAAATGGCTGTAAGTCATCAAGGGTCTGAGGTATCAAACGAGCCTCAAACCATCTACTAGATATGCAGCAGATATTGATGGATCACTTTAAGGGTTGTTTCTCCTGACAAATTTTCTTATTGAACTCCATGGAAAAAAAAAAAAAGTCAGGAGAAGAAACCCTTCAAGTTATCCATCCATATCTACTGTATTTCTGGCAGCAGAGTGGTGGTTTAAGACTTGTTTGATATGTCAGACCCTTGATGACTCACAGCCATTTAGCCAACCATGTGTTCCATACTGTTCCAGTGTAATTTACAGCTAAATCTAGTCCCACCCCCCAATTCCCATAGAGATCCATTCAAATGCAGAGAGGTTATAGTATCGCTTGTAGGAGTACCAGAAAATAAGATATCAAGAGTCTTTTGATATGGTTGGGTCACAGATATCAGGAAGTCATGGCATGCAAAGGATATGCGACCAAATATAAAAAAATATTACTTCATTCTACATTGGCTGCAGTTACGTGGAAGGGGGCAATTACTTTTTCACACGACAGAAATGGCTGTTGGATTTTTTTTATCATTAAATAAATGAAATTATTAAAAAACAAATGTGTCATTTGTTCACTCAGGTTCCCTAAAATCAATATTATATTTTGTCTAAAGATCTGAAAACATCCAGTGCGAGAAATATGCAACAATAGAGGAAAACAGGAAGGGGGCAAAAACTTTTTCACGGCACTGTACATCTGCATGACCGGAAAACTGCATCTCCACGGACTCTTCTGCAGTACAATATGTTCCGCATATGGACCTCCGAAACGTACATAGTGCAGGAGCATATTTAAATGAAGTAGAAATGGACGTAAATAAAGTCATTAGCAGCAGACGACCGCAAACCTCTTTGGATTTCAGGTGGTTGGTCAGCAACTGTTCTCTCTCCAGCATGTGCTCCTCTATGAGGTGGATAATTTCCAACTCATCCTCAGAGTGTTTCGCTTTCTCCACTGCCTCCAAGTACTGGAGAACTTTGGCGGTTTCCTCAGCGTTCTCCTTATCGCCATAGGACGCCTGGACCTCCTTCCACCCTTTTGTTACATATTTACCGATCACAGCAATAGCTGGAAAACAAAGCCACCGGGTAGTTACAAGGAAATGTTTATTTACTTATTTATGCCACCAATTATGCATAAAAGACTCAGGTTTTAGAGAAACGAGGGCATAAAAGGCAAAAGCTGCTGACTAATGAGGCTATTAAGAAGAAAATGTTCCTGTGAGGTGTCATTTTCCAAAATTATGCAAACATTCCCACTTTGTGTGTGTTGCCGTATATTATCCAACTTGAGGGAACAAGAAATAAACAAGAGCAAACTCTGCATTTGAGGCACTACAGTGTGACAATAAACAACAACAGTAATAATTGAAAATAAACAGCCAAAATAAATAGGCTTGATACTGACAGTAATTAATTCAATTATTTGTTTCAAAACAGAAGAAGGTAGTTTCATGAAAATAAATGGACTCGCTTAGTTCAATTCTGGCATCAATATCTGATCCAAAGCCTATTTTAATAACCTACGTGTCTTGTGGAAGGACATAATTAATGAACTTCAACACGTACTTGCATCCCTTCAGGTGGTGTAATGAAAACAGGCCATTGAAATGCATCACATCATATTTGTCTTTTTAAAAAAAGTTTCTTTTTTACCTTCATTTGCAGGCTTCATGTGAGACAGCCGCAGCAGGTCCTGGTGTGACCAGCCTATCCTTTGCTTATACTTTGTAACCGCCAGTGCCAAACTCATTGCGTCTTTCTCATTATACCAGTCCGCAACCGCTTTCCGCAATGCTCGCCCCCATATGCCACATTTCATGCCTTCCTTCAGATCTTTCTTGAACTGGACGAAGGTGAATAGGTGTATCGGAAGTCGGCAGACGTCTTTCAAGGCCTTGAAGGCAGCCTGCTTGGTGTTTACATCGCAGTGCTGAGAGCACACAGCTAGGGCAAAAAGAGCGGGGTTTGTCTTCGACGCTCTGCATTCAAGGCTGAATTTCTTTATTTCTCGAACCACTTCGCAGCCTCTGCCCTCCTCGATTAGTCGTATCAGCACCGTTGCGTTCTCCATGCCAAGCTGCTGCTCCTTTATACAGTATGTACCTGCTTCCGATCCAAAGCACAGAAAACGACGCAGTCGGGTCATGTCAGTTACTTCCCAACTGTATCCACATGCAGGATCCTGCGCCTGCTGTTCAGCATTGAAGGAATGCTCTTCTGTCACCGTGCAACCTGCAGTCTCCATTACGAAGAGTCCTTCTAATTGGGGAAAAACACAATAAAACTAAAAAGCAATTTGAAAAGCATTCATCAATCAATGAAATAAGCTCTGACAACTGTGTAGCCAATACATGCATTGCCATTCCACATGTCTAAAACAATAACAAGTACACAGTTGACATTTGATAATAACTAGATATTTAATTACATAAAATAGCTAAGAATATAGTTTGTTCTATTGTATGTAAATATCAGTATTGGACAAACAATGTTATGGTTGAACTAAAGTAGCCCATACAAAATGACCTCATCCTTGTGACACAGGAGCATCCCAAATGATAACACAGCCCTCCTTGGTGTCAAAGAGACACCCTCCAACCAAACCCGCACAAGAAAGTTTTCGCATGGCGTCATCTGCCTGATGACTGCTTGGAGCATAGCAAACCCTGAACTTAAAAGACAGCCAGCAAATTAAATAAAAATCCCCAGTCGATAGGTAGCGTTAGCGACATAGCTAAGCCAACAGTTATAGTTAGATTGCAAATCCAAGTAAAATTAGAACAACTGTCTATCTAACGTTAGTTAGCAGATTTAATTAATCTTTATTTTTTGACAGAACCATGAACTGTATCTAGTAACACATTCGCGCGGTTAATTTGAAACATGACAATTGTATTGGCTGTAGAGAGCGACAATGTGGGTATGCATCTGACAGTGCTAACGACCGGCAGCTAGCTATTTTGGAAGACAATAACGTTAGGAATTGTACAGCTAACGTTAACTTGGTAGCGAGCTAACTTATTGCCCGTCCTGTCGTGACAAGGCTCGCAAAGATAGCTATAAATTAGCTAAGCCAAGGTATGCTTTGGAACCAGCACCACTAAAGGATACGTGATTGCTTGCGAGTGAACCGACAATATTTGCAGTTCAGGGACATCGAGCCAGACCTCGGATAAATAGCTAGCAATGGAGCTAACTGGAGATTACACTGATTATGCCGAGCTAGTGAGCATCATTCCAAGTTACTGACGATGATGATGCTGGAAGAACATCCCGTATCATACAACGTTAACGTTAATATAACCGGGCGATGGCAACAAAATGTACGTCCCCTCACTTAAAACCACATCTTACCTCCAACACGCAATGGAATCCGTTATTAAGTTGTTTTTATTTTCTTCCAAAAATAATATAGCTATACATTTCGCGTGCTATTTTTCCGAACATACGGGCCTCCCCCGAATGGAATAACTAAACCGTGAGTGACAACAAGCAGCCGCCGCGGTGGTTGCTGGGAGTGGATGGGGCAGCTTTTGTTCTGAAAATGCATACGGATGTTTTGGTTTGAGTACCACTTCTAACGCATTCCTGTGGTCTTACGAGCCTACTACAACTAATACTATTACTACTACTACTACTATTAATAATAATAATATAAAATATGATATGTGAGCTGAGCAAAATGATGCGTTCACATGCATGTAAACCCAATAATGCTGCTTAAACACTGACAAGGTCTTTGTGAAGCAAGCTGTGTAGGTTTATGTAGGCTACACCTTTATGTTTGCGTGGAGGGGGGGAAATAGTCCAAAAATGGTCTAGTTTCAACTCCACCCTGCAAAATAATTTAACAAACAAATAAAAGCAACTAATAATAAAAATAATTGTGGCGTCACTATTTTTCTTTATGTGAGCAGCATCCCCTGCTCAAAACACCTTCCCCGCATAGGCGTGTCTGCATCTTAAAGGGCCTCAGAGTACGGACCTATACAGCCTATAATGGTACGGAGCCTCCCAAACCAGGTGGTGAAAAAAGATGAAAACATCTGTTGCCAACACACTTTCTGGCACACAGGACTAGAAGGGCACAGTTGGTGTTAAGACTGAGAATCTGAGGGGAGATAAACACTAAACATTAAAAAGGACTATCTGTGCATTAAGCCATCACTAGCAGAATAGAATAGGATAACTTCCCCCCCCCCCCCTCCCCCAGGGGTAACGTCAGGTGAACTAAGCGGCATACAAGAAATTAAATAAACAATTAAAATAAATTTACAAGTGCATTTAGAGATTCCAAATTACATTACTATTACTAATAAGAAATTCTAGTAAGAACATCCATACATTAAATACATAGACCTAAAACAGTAAACTACATTTTGGACTGCGCTAAATCAGAAATGTTAAATAAACATTAAAACGAAGGTTTGCGGCATCATTGATGAGTCAAACAGATGTTGGTACAAAGCTGCTGTGTGTTTCCCTTTTCTTAAAGGATAGGGACCTCAGTCTTCATTCTGATGGCAAGATCTCAAAGAGATGCTTCAGGGCAAATCATTTATTCAAGAAAACAAGCTGGCAGTTGTCTTTTGTGTGTAATTTTTTTTTTTAAATTGAATGTATAGACATTTACAGAACATATGCACCAGCAGGACAACGGCATCCAATGGAAGACGCCCACCTATAGCATCGGCTGATAGCCCAATGATGGAACTGTGGGGACCTTCAATCACATGATATGCCACTGCTGGGCAGAAACTCCCTGGATTAACTTCACAACATGTATGGATAACAGCATCTGGGAGGTACAGACTTAGGTCTGACTATATTCTTTGTTTATCTTGGATTGGGAAGTTGTTTCTGTATGTATACAACCAAGAACATACATTTCACGTTTTAATTTACTCGACTAATAAAAATGAATAAATTACTCCCTGTCATAGCTCTTTACCTCAGTGACTCGTTTTATGTTATGTGTCTTAACGCTAGGCAGCCTGGGAGAAACTGTAAATATATAACTGTAAATATTCCCTAGTCCATAAACGGTGATACAGCTGAACTCCTATAAAATGTTGGGACACACATGCAGCACATTTAAACACCAAACACAGCAGGACAGGAAGGTATTGTTCCCCCCCTTTTATCCATATTTGGAATATAAGTCAAGCTCATTGCTGCAACATCATGTCAGTTCGGGAGCATGAAGGCAAGGATGCACTCCACTCCAAATGTTGTGAAGTCGGCTGCTACTTCTTTCTCTGTGTAGTCCATCTGTTTAGGTTTTATATTGGGCGCCCGATTGACCAGAGAGGATTATTAGCATGTGTTAAGACACAGGCCGTGTCCGAATCAGCACTCTTTTGAGTAGCCTTGGTGAGTAGATAGGGCGAGAAAGTCGTAGAGTACGCAAAAGTTTTTCAAATTGCAGTATACTTCAGACACCCGGATGACACACTTACTTCCGGGGTTTCGCTGAGTACATTCGGGAGCACACTTTTCAAGAAGTACACAAACATTTTGGTCACATAAATATGACGTAAGCTTCATTAAAAAAAATGAGGTGCAGCTTCACTGACGTTTTCCTTCAAATACAACAAAAACAACACGTAACATGGCAGCGCAAGAGTGGGGCTCAGGGTTGCCAGATCTTGTAAGACTTTCCAGACAAACGGTGACTCAAAACTAGCCCAAATTATAGGCTATTTTTAACCGAAACCAACATATTTTTACTTTTTAAAATAAGTGCGTGCTTTGCGACTTTTCATTTTTACCTGTGACTGCACTTTAAAAGTAACCCAATTTAGCTGCAAACCCGCGGACATGGCAACACTGGTGGGACGTCTTATGACCTGCTTACGACACTTCCACAGTGCGGTTCTAAGTTGGCGGATATTTTTCGCTGACTGCTAAACAGTGCACATTACACAGCGCACTTCTGCCAGTGCACTGTACGCAGGAGACAGGGCGCAGTAGATAGGGCTCTGATTCGGACACAGCCACGGACTTCTCGTGGAACGAGTCCCTCTCTCCCTGCCCGACGCTCTGATCGATTGTGATCCGCAGTTGGCACTGGCAGTGTACAGATTCAATATCGCACGCTAGTCAATGCCTTAACAGGAGCCACCCAGCAGCCTTTCTGAAATAATGTTTTAGGACAGAGATTATGTGGGTGTCTGTTTTTCATAGTTTATTCAAATGAATGATTTAATACAGGTGGGCTTTTGTCACATTATTGTGGTGTTTTGTATCAGCACATACACTGCTCATTTCTGCAGGAAGGGCGTGTCGTGAAGAGGGGGATCTCAGTGTAATAGGGTAGAGCCCAATTTTAGGGGCAATATCATGTGCAGTCTGAACTTCTGAAATCAATGTACAAAATGAAGCATAGATGATTTATATTGCTGTGAAAATGAGCCCTGTGGCAGGATAATAGCTGAAACAGAAGAAGCTTGGCTGAACCACACAGGTTGTGTGCAAGCCGCTGGAGAAGTTAGAAAAGGAGAAGATTCGGGTGAACAATCGAGAAGTCAAGAGAGAAAGTGTGAGTTATCAAATACAGTATGTGATTATTAACAGATTAATAAGTATAATAATTAAATAATTTCCACCATTAATGTTTCATATTGAATGTTGAAACTCACCTCCACCCATACAGTGTTTGCACCAGAACACTCACCGGTAGTTTGTTTAATTACAGTTAAACTTAACAGTTTAACTTGTGTGAATGTGTCAAAGAAGAAATTTTTTTTTTGGGTGCTGCTTTTACATAAATGTATGCTTAGTTTAAGCTTCATAGCTTATGGTTTTTCAAAATAACTTTTTGTGAGTTTCCTCTTACATGAAAAAGCACTGATGTGCACACAAGCACGTGCAGACGCACACATACACACACACAATTTAACACACAATACTATGTCATTATGTTGCATATCTTCTGTGGTTTCCGCTGGTGTAACACAGAAAACAGAGTTTAAAATGACTGTGTCTCAGAAGCCCACATGCCTTTACCACTTCCATAGATCGAGGCTAAATTTCCTATATTCTTTACATTCTCACTGATTATGGTATTGTATCTTGGTTCAATTTTTCATTCAGAATATTTATTGTACATACAGTGCCCTCCACTATTATTGGCACCCCTGGTAAAGATGAGTGAAAAGGGTTATTAAACTGAAAAAATTAGAAAAATCCAACCTTTAATTGATGGGAATTTATAATCATAATTTATAATAATAAAAACCATCACTCTGCTGCCATATATGCAGGATGGATCACTTTATGGGTTGTCATGGCATGCAAAGGATATGCGACCAAATATAAAAAATGATTACTTTATTCTATATATAAATGCAGGGGTGCCAATAATTGTGGGTTTTGTTAAAAATAATTATTTCTTGATGAGAATTATTATTATTTTTTTTATTATTATTTTTGTCATAATATATTTACTTCAATTAAAGGTTGGATTTTTGTTAATTTTTTCAGTTTTACATTACGCTAATTCACCAAACGGTTAATTTTTTCTAACCCTTTTTACTCATCTTTACCAGGGGTGCCAATAATAGTGGAGGGCACTGTATATGCATTCATATCCAGATTGAAAAAGCAAGAATTATAACAGACACTTTGGTAGGCCTGAACAATAGCATCATTCACAGATCAGCATAGAATTGATTGATCAAAACTGTTGCAAATTGCATTCCCACTTTCCGTTTTCTTACAGTTGAGATGAATAATATCTGACTTCAGATAATGTTCCCAAAAGGTCAAATGTATAGCCTACTTTTTTTAGGAGTACAAACCATTCAGGTCAGCTCCAAAATCTTATTAAACGGCTTGTCAGATATCTCAAAAACAATTTTGAATAAATATATTAGTTATAACAGTTTTATAACAGCGATATGTGCTATTTTATTTCAAACTGTGACCTGATGCAATAGAAACATGACGAAAAATGAAAACTGGAAGAAAAATCGTTGTAAACAATAAAGTATATTTGTTAAAAATGTATTTGACCACTAGAGGGCAGTCTTGATTAATACAATAATAACAAGACGGTTAATCTGTACGTTTCGACCTTCAAAGACAGAAATAAAAAATCATTTTGTGCTAATTTTGAATTAAACTGCAAATAATTTTCAGAAAACAGCACTTTGATTTTTTTAAAGCAAAGAAATGAGTAACTAATGGCAAATGTTGGCATACAGTGCCGTCCACAATTATTGGCACCCCTGGTAAAGATGAGTAAAAAGGGTTATACAAAATTCACCTTTTGGTGAATTAGCTTAATCTCACACTGAACATTTAGAAAAATCCAACCTTTAATTGAAGTATATTAAAAAAAATATATATTTTTAACAAAACCATGTGTGCCACAATTATTGGCACCCCTGCATTTAATACAAGTTGGAGAATACAAAGCAAGGGATCTGAGACCATTCCTCTTTACAAAATCTTTCCAGATCATCCACAGTCCTAGGTCCTCTCTTGTGCACTCTCCTCTTCAGCTCAGCCCACAGGTTTTCAATGGGGTTTAGGTCAGGGGACTGAGATGGCCATGGCAGAAGCTTGATTTTGTGTTCAGTTAACCATTTTTGTGTTTATTTGGATGTATGTTTTGGATCATTGTCCTGCTCAAAGATCCAACGACGACCCAGATTTAGTTTCCTGGCAGAGGCAGCCAGATTCAGATAAAAAAATTTCTGGTATTTCATGGAGTTCATGATGTACCCTAACAAGGTTCCCAGGTACTGGGTCCAGGATTTTCTTTCTTACCATCCTCCTCACTGTACATGGGGGCAAAATAAACTTGGGTCCTCTTCCAGGCAAGTCTGTAACAGTTCCAGTTGCTTCAAACTTTTAAAGTATTGCCCTAACTGTAGATATGGGCATTCTCAGGTGAGTAGCTATTTTCTAGAGCCATTCCCTGACTTATGAAGCTCAACACTTTTCCCTCATTTGATTTGTGCATTCTCTTATCTTTCCCATGTTGATGTATGAAAAAGGGAATATGGCCTCTGTGTCACCTCATATGTATACCCCAGTGAAACAGGAAGTCATAGATTACTGCTTGAAAGTTCCTAAACACTCTGATCAACAAAAATGCTTCAGTTACATTTTGTTCATAAGAATCTCTAGGGGTACCAATAATTGTGGCACATGTGATTTTGTTAAAAATGATAATTTCTTGATGAGGGATTTTTTTTTCTCTCATTTTTTTCAGTGTGAGATTAAGCTAATTCACCAAAAGGTAACTCATCTTTACCAGGGGTGCCAATAATTGTGGAGGGCACTGTATGCGCATGCTCTGTGGGACCAAATAATGCATGCCATGTCAAACAATATATCTATTGAATGAGAAAAACATTTACATGACTTTGACTTGAACAGAAAACAATATAACCACAGTTTCTTAGCACAGTGCATCTGACACCACCTTATTGTTGGTCCTCCCCTCCGTGTCAACGGCTCTCGCTCGTCCCGACTGCGGAGCTTTTCCACCCTAGCTCCTCAGGAACGAACTCCCCATTCCCATACGTTCTACTCCAACCCTGCCTGCGTTCCGTCGTGGCCCGAAGACACACCTCTTCAGACTCCACCTTGACTGATATATTAATCTAGGACCTCTCATGATATTTGTTCCATGTGTTTTCTTATCTAACTGTTTGTTATAGTTATATTATTATAATAATAATATTATTTAGCCACAGCTTACTGTGAACTACATTCAATGTTCATTACTAGGGATAGCTGCTACGTTATGGGAAGGATGTGCTTTGTCTTATCTGTTCTGTAGGTACTTCGATGACGTTTCTGCGTTTTTATGTCGCTTTAGATAAAAGCGTCTGCTAAATGACTGCAATGTAAAATGTAATGTTTGTTCTTTTTTCTTTTGTACGTTTTCCAGAGCACACAGCAATGAAAAGTGAAAGTTTTCTAAACGGCCAGGATATAGCCAGGCTACGGTTGTAGCCAGCCTGAGATAAAATAGGGTTAACATGTGGTTATAGTCCACCCCCTCTAGACGTCTAGATTCCGGATTTTTCTCACTGGGATGTACAGTCCTTCAGTGGCACATCACTAAGAGACCATTTGAATCTTCTTCAACCTGACCTAAACGAACAGGCTTATTAGGCCGAATTACCTTAATGTGTACAATATTTTCCCATTAGAACTAAATAAAATAGAAAGCACACGGGCATTGATGACACAGAAAACAATGAGGATGCACAAACTTCCTGTGGCTGCAGTAGAGTCAGAAAACAAAAGTCGCCACAGTAGGCTAGCGTATAGCCTAGGCACGCATATTTTTTAGATACATTCCGTAGCCTAATCAGTGATCTGACAGGGTGATGACATACGATACATGAATAAGCAAAGTGAACGGATGCAGTGCCGATAATCTGCAGTGGATGGCTGTTCTTCGTCCACAAACATTTAGCTACCAACGCATTTCTTACACCAGATTCAGGATGAGTTGCTGATATGTGGTTTTTAATGGCCGTGCGGTCCTGACTTGCGTGTCTGTGTTCCGCTGTGACTGCGTTCGGCGTGGGTCTGCTTCTGGCGGTGATTTCTGAAAAGGAAGTGCTTCCTTTGAATAGCCTTTCAGAAACATGAGTTTAACATCCAAAGGCCAAACAGTTTAGAAAAAGAACTAGGTATTCACAATAATCCTCCTGTATTTTTCCTGCCATCTGATTATTTTCATGAGCCTAGGCTATTGTGTGTTTAATATGACATGAATACATATTATATATACATGAATATGCATATGCTACAGCGAACTCTTTGTGTTTCACAAGTGTTCATTTCTGAAGCACATGCTTTAAAATGTGTAAAGTAGCCCACTGTCTCTTCTCAAAATAACTTTGAGCATGTAAATACCATATTTTCTGTGGCTAAAATCTTAACATGCTAATAGTTTTTTTCTCCCCGGAGAGTTGGGTATCGGGGTGTAAAAATGAAATGCTAAGTTATGGCCACGAGCTGACGTGTGTAACTCGAACAGTGTGGCATTTTGTAACGTGAATGTGGCTAAAAATAGCAATTTGATGAATGTTCATTTTAACAAATCAGTTGATGTTCTAATTTTAAAAGCAGTAGACCTATATCCACCCTACAATTCTGCACGATGCTGACAATGGTTGTCTTTTTGGCTGAATTAACTTACTGATTGATGGCAAACTGAAACAACAGGTCTTTCATTCACTGAGGCCGAATGCAAGTATCAAGTGGTTCCAAGTATTTTCTGCATCTAATCAGGTGTCAACCTGGCGCACATACGTGGCCATTGTTTGCATTCCTTGAGAAACACATCATTCGATAGGTGTTTTTTTTTTTCCACCAATGGAAAATGTACCACAGTGGTATCTGACACAAGGGATATTAATATTGACAATGCAGATTCCCTATTACTAATTCTCATTTGTAAAGTAGTGTTTGTTTTATTTGTTATGCTCAAGTCTATTTTGACAGAGATATGCTTAGGTCATTAAGCAATAGAGTAGCCTAACCCTATAATTTGCTAAGCGAAGGCATAACACTCAAAGTGTATTTAAATAATACATTTGTTCAATGAAGAACATTTTATATGGGCAATGCTGAAATTCAATGGGCTTTGAAAAACATTAACCCTGTTTTTTCCCCCAGGTTGATGCTCGATTGTGTTTGTATGTGTCGCCGCAACCCAATTTTGGAGTACGCAGACAAGTACACACCCTCCTCCAAAACACGACGTTGGCTTCTGGTTGTTCTGACCACCCAGTCCTCCAGTAAAACCTGTATAGATTTTGAGTTGGGAGAGGACACTTTATAATTCGGTTTGTTCATAAGGTTAGTTTTTCTTCTTTCCCAGGGATAACAAATCCTCTTTTTGTGCTTGGTGTTTTTGTGTTGCAAGGTAATTAGTCTTTAGGATCTAGATTCCATGTACTGCATGCACTCCTTTAATTGGAATAGACCATAGACTACTGAGAATACTGATTGAAAAACCAACATAACAACTCTCTGTGACCTTCAGTGAGGAGTGCTTAATGACCCTTCTTTGGGCAATGAGAAATGTTATTTTAATGGAAGGAAAACTCTCCTATATACATATACATACATACACATAAGCTTTGTTTTTACCCTGCAATAATTGTCTGACGTCACAACAACGGTATGGCAAGCAGCCAGTCTTGATTTAGATTAATTAAATTTAAAGGGCAGCCAGGGTTATTCAAAACCAGTTCCTGATCGTGCCGGTATTGTTTTACATTCATATATGTATTGAAGTATGCAAGTCAAGTCAAATGTTTTGTTGTTACAAAGAAAAGCTTTGTTTTTATCCGGCAATAATTGTTCATAGATATCCCAGTTTGCCAGTTCATCAGAACTCCTCAAAAATGCTGGCAAGCAGCTAGTCATAATTTTGATTTATTGCATGCATTAAATTTAAAGGGCACCAAATGCCATTTAAAACTAGTTATTGATCTTCCTGGTATAATTTTACATTCATATATATTTGCTGAAGTTTGTAAGTATGTAAGTTTTGTTTTGTTTATTTCACTTCAGTATTTAAACATTAATACTATACGTAATATTTTTACGGTAAAATAACACATAAGCATTTCACCTCTGTGGCAGACTACTAACAGTATTCTGGGGCACAATACCCAACACAACGTTTACACAGCAACCTAAGGCATAAAACACATTTGTATGCTGTAAAAACTCTGTAAGTATTTGAAAATTAAGTATTTTACTGGACGTAGAAAGTATACACCAATTAGCTGGCTGTCACAAAGGAATTTGGTCCATCCTTGGAGGATGCCACGAAGCTATCTTTCTTGGTTAATTAATTTTATTTTTCTTGGTCAAACATTTTAGGTACTCAGCTAACATCTACAAGAAATACATTCTCATTCTTTATCCAAAGATAAATAAATACACAAATAAAACAAAGAGGGTGGAAAATAGTTTCACACCATATCAGTCACGTTAACAAGAATTACGAATATGTTCCGTCAAACTGAGAAAAGAGGCTCTACAAATAGCCCTAACCGTGACATAATAGTCACTGTATCAAATGATGTCCCAATTGCATATATGAGATACACTTTGCATGTGATGTGCTTACTGACCGTGAGCACAAAGAGAGGCTCTCCTGTTGAAGAATAGCCAGATGATCTTGTAGTCAAATAGGTATGCATCATGTGCCCTTGTGTCATTGCAAGTAAAATTGCTTTAGAATGAGATCATATTCAACCCATGTTATTCTTTCAGGATAAAAAAAAAAAAGCCCCGTGCTCTAGCCCACCACTTTATACAATTCTTTTCACTTTCTCAAACAATCCCAAAAACAGCTTCGAATGACACTTGAGATGATATTGGCATTTACACTTCAATGTCTGGTCTCCGTTGGACGAATTCCACTGTATGGCATATGAGCATTTCAATAATGGACGAGAATAGAAGAGAATAGAATGGGATAAATCTAATACATAGAAAGCAAGAGGTGTAAATTGGAGTGTGTATGTTGATATATGTGTAAGACGTCCTCTATTTGTAGGCTCTGCTGCTAACACGGCACACATTTCAAATTTGCATGTGAACATGTCATGGACCTGCTCTGAATAACAAAAGCTAGGGGTCAAATCGTGTGCCATTTTAGCTTGTGAATCCCTCTCTCTGTATTTGTCATGGCACTGATACTATCTACTGTATGAGCATTAAGGAATCATGAGCTGTCCAACCGACTGAAAACAACCAAACCATTGTATTGAACAAAGAGGTGGTTATTTGAGCTGCTAAGCTGCATGCCAAAGAGCAATATGCAGGCTACTCTACTGTATACTTAATAATCAGATTGAACTGATGTACTACGATTAGCTTTGAATCTTTCGTACTTTAATTTATCCCAAACTCCACATCGAACCCTGCAGTCCCGCTCACGGCCTTCCTACAGGTCTCCCCCGAGTCTCTGTGCTTCTCTTGCCTCCTCCTCTTTTTCCTGACCATGCAGTCGTTCAGCTCTTTGCATGGTTTCTCACACCATTTAAATTAATGTCATTTAATGTAATGTAATCTGAGCCAGGAGCCTATTTGGAATCATCGTACCGTTTGTATTAAGGACTCGGAACACTGTGACGCATTGGATCATGTTGGTCTTTCACAGCATTAGCAAAAGGGGCGGGAAAGATAAAAGCAGATCAAAATCAATGTCACATCTTGTAGCACTGGCTATCTTGTCCACGGTGCTTTTGCTATACATATACATTACATACTTGAATATTTCACCACATCTAATTCTGTTCTTCCTCTTTGTCGTTGGTTGCACAGTACCTCCTTCTCTGTACAAACAAGACATTTAACAAAATAAAGGATATTCAGTAAGGAATTAAATATTATGGTGATGTGTTTATTATTTTGTTCAGATTGGATAACATACTTGATTATTACGAGTGAATTCATGGGTTTAGTCAGTTCTGTGAACAGTTTATTCCTGAGATGGTTCTGGCATTGTTTTTATTGGCATTGCAAAAGGTTAGCCATGCATTCGGCAGGACATTTTACATAAAGAACATTCAGATATTGTTGAAAGCCCATGATGTGTTTTGGTTGATACTGTTATCCTTAATGGGTGATTTTAATTTGAGAATAATCCATTATTTATTTTAACCTGGATATTTCATTGTCTGCTTGTTAATGGTATTTTCTTAACCCCTTTGCGCAGTGGCACATTTGGTCAATAGGGGGTGCTCTGTTTATGGCTTTATAACACCAGGTGTGAGCATCACATAAACTTGGTAAATGGCTTAAATGAAACAAGAGACTGGTGTACCATTTACAATACGAACTTAGATTTGTTTATTTTCATAATTTAAGTCAAAATAAAGTGCCACAAATACAAGCGAAACTTTGGGAAATTGCAAAACAAATTGTTTTTCTTTAGTTTGCAACAAAATACTGAGAGCTACATAAGTGCAACAGGTAAATATATACATTTCCTGGATCATAAACTCCATGTCAACAAGTGTGCAAAATCTGAGGATGATATGCAGAACTACTAAAGGTCTATGATGCAAAATATAGGCAGTGTACCCTGTTGTCTATTAGTGTCTCCAAATCTATCCAAATGGCTAAACGGTGTATTGCTCTCAATAAAAAAAATTATGATATATTTAACTACAAATCAACAGTTTTGGCTAATAAAACTCACTTTGGAATGATTATATTTTCATCAGTATAGGGGGGTAGATATCTATGGGTCCAAAACCCCTGTGCAAAACATGCCCTGTCAAATTAATAACATTTGTTTTGTCCATTATAAAAAATATACATTTGCTTCTTCTGATGGATTTAAATAAAAATATTGATATCACAGTGTTACATACACCTAAATATGTAGCCTAATCATTCACTCTTGTACCTCAATAAAACATCACTTTTTCCTGTACTCTACAGTATGTATACTTTTGCCCCGGGATTGCATTTTTCTGTAGTTTTTTATGTTCCTTTTGTTCCATTCATAATGACGCCAAGGAAAATCTTTACCTTAATCTACCACATATCAGCGCACAAAACATTTGAATGAGCATTCCACCATCTGCAAAATGCTGCCAAATGAACTATCTTCGATGAAACTCGGTAGCCTACATCAAAAATAAAATGTACGATTGCACTACAGTATGTGAAATGCACTTAAAATGCGAAAATAACAATAGGCCTATCAATCATATTGGAAAGACAGTGCTCGAGTGGAAAACGAATGTACATATGTAGCCAATGAGACCAACAGAATTTTAAACCACGAAAGGGAATACTCCCCTTTAATTAAACCAGAATGAACTGTTATGAATGAAATGGGCTTGCAGTGTCGACGTTTCAGATAGTGTAATAGCCGTATAAAGTGTTGTATATTTCTGAAACGGATTGTACCAGACAATAAATGACCACTGAATTTTGAAAGGAACATCTCTATCTCTAAAACCAATGGTAGGATTGTATATTTATTTCACATTTAGTAGCAGATATTCATTGTAGAATACGTGGTACAATGAGACTATAATTTCATGTTTATTTTGCACTTGAGTGAACAGGGCTTTTCGTGTCGTTTTTGGGATACGATCAGGCTATTGTTGGGTTTATCTTGTTGCTATGACGGAATAAAATTTTTATATGACGAATAAATATATTTATGAACTCACACACAAAGATGCTATTGTCTACTATGTCACGCATGGGTAGATATAGACTGGGTGGGGTGTGGGGGGGTGCTTGTTAAATGGACTTGCTACAGGAAAATAGTGAACTTTCTATTCAGCAGTGTTGTCACGAATCGTCTACCAATAAAGTTAAAACACAGAGTTTGTGATTTCCACTAATAGTTTGGCTGCAGGAGCAACAAATGTCTCAGTTGAGCAAAAAGGTGGCGCCGGCGGGAAGTTCACTATGCATTTGCATAAAGCAGTTAAGAAACAGGAAGACACAGTAGGTGGGTCCTTCACTCATATATATCTTGCATGGACATACGTGTGTGTGTGTGTGTGTGTGTGTGTGTGTGTGTGTGTGTGTGTGTGATGGTATTCTCATCTGAAGCATTATGCATTGCTTTTATTGAAATTACTTACGTATGTCTCAATCAGAACACAAGGTTGATTGTCATAAAATAGTATTTTATAAACATGTAAACATTCATACACTTTTTGCATAATTAAAAAATATATATTGCAGTCCAGCTGCAACACAGAAGGTTTCTCTCATACCAACAACAACAACATAAATTAATAGAGCTTGCTTAAATGTGCACTCCAGAGTGTCAGTTTTACATGAACAGTGAATGTATATAAAAATAACACATGTGCATTAATTGTTGGCCTATTTACATACATTTTATAAATGCATAAAGGGCAATTATCTTGGTACCTATTAAAAAAATAACAAATGTTAATTTTCGGATAATTGGCCAAAGAAAAAATATGTATGTGTTTTTAATTACAAGTTTTGCCCACAACTGTACAATGTTCAAATGGAGTTAGGATCCATGTTTGACCTTTCAGCAACTCTGGTTATAGAAGTATATTTCTCTCCAAATTTTAAAAGCATGTAAAAACCTCGATATAACTAAATGCAAGCCCTTAAAGTTCTTCATATTACCAGTCTGAACTTTTGGGAAAGACAGCAAGTATCAGGCTGCTAACAACATTGCTTACATTTTTAAATATTTCTATTACACAACTGAGAGAATTTACATACTGAGAGAATTCAGGTTATGTATCTTGTAGTAAGATATCACTGCACCATTCCAGTGGAGAACTGACCCTGCAACCTTTGCCAGTTCTTTCGTCAACACTACGTCACACTCGTTCCAACTACATTACATTACATTATAGGCATTTAGCAGACGCTCTTATCCAGAGCGACTTACACAACTTCTTATTACATTTATCCATTCATACAGCTGGATATATACTGAAGCAATTCAGGTTAAGTACCTTGCTCAAGGGTACAACGGCAGTGTCCTACCTGGGAATCGAACCTGCAACCTTTCAGTTACAAGTCCAGCTCCTTAACCATTATACTAACTGCCGCCCCAACTAAATGGGTAATCATTTGATACACCTTTCCACATAATGTATGAGCAAGAAGAAATTTGACCGGTACAAGATGATGCTATGATGTTCAAACCCCTGCCCTCCCTGTTCAGTCATTCTTGGCCTTCACCTGATTTTACATGCGCACAAGATGGGCCACTCAGTCTGTTATACACTCATCTGTGCCCCAAATACAAGGACTTTTCAAGTCTTTTTTCAAGGTCCCAGTCCCCCAAATTCAAGGGCACATGTACAGTAGGCTATATCATGAATATTACAGACCATTGATGAAAAAATATAAGAATAACCTCAATATCCCTAAAAATGAATGCTGTCTCAGGATCGGTGCTTTACAAACCTCAACCATTATGAGTTGAAAGTGTATTCTGGTCCAGGATCAGTTTCTACGGGCATGAGTTGAATAAAACATGGACGTTGAAGCTTTTTTGTTTTCTTCCGACAACAGGTTTTGGTTCAAGTCTGCCGATATGTCTCTTTTCTCACCGTCACTGTGCAAAGCTCCTTGAACAGCTCTGATTGAATAAACCGAGGGTAGGAAGAGTTCTCCATGAGGATGTATATCTTCTTTTGGGCTCCGGCAAAGCAGGAATGGCTTGGCTGTTGGAGATTCTGGGTAATAGAGTCTTTTGTGTGATAATCAAGGTTGATCTATAACACGCATGGAGGGGAAAAAAGAGAAATGAGTGGAATTAGGAAATGTGTCTTATGCTGCAAATGCAGGAAACAGTATTTCTCACACAATAGCAATGAATATTTATCCTTTTGTCCTATTGTAATGGGGAGTAGTTCTGCTAATGCTTTTGAACCATGGCTCTCTCTGTCTTTACGGAAAAACATGGGGTGTAATTAGTTCACTGAGCAAAAGACTAATATTCCCAGCCAATTGAACTGTGGGATGACATCACATTTCACAATACCATTTAAATGTGTACTCAGGCATCTGTACTCCACTACACTGCATAACACCATTCCTTATTATTGTAGAAAAATGGACCAGCTGTCATGCAATCCCAGCACACCAACCCACCTTGATAGCCCAAGATACATATTGTTGAACTAGACATTTGCTACTGAATTGAAAATAATCAGTATGGAAGGTCTTTGGCCTGGTATCAATCCAAATCTGTCCTTAACTTTGATTGGTTTAAGAGTGTCTGTACCCTCCCCCATCCCCCACCTCCCACAGTTTGATGAGTTCATTTTGGAGATTGCTAAACCTGCCAAACTGTGTTTGTGAAGAAGGAAACGAATGCAATTATTTGTGGGCCAAAGATTTAAAAAAAGGTTGACTGAATCCCAGTTGTCTCTATGTTACTTCCGCTTTGATGATTCTAAAAAAATTTAAAAAAAGTTTCATTTCAAAAGAATTGCAGCATTTTTTTTCTTATTGATTTTTATTTTTATTTAACCTTTATTAAGCCGGGCAAGTTATTGTGACTTTTTTATATTGTGACTTTCTCATTTTCATCCCCGATAGCTCAATAATTCAGATGGCTACAATTTAAAGTTCCTCTTAAATGTAATCTCACCTCCTTGGGGGACTCGCTCTTGATGAACTCCTCATAAATCCTGTTGGCTGTGGAGGCGAGCGTTGCCAGAGATGTGATCTTTCTGAACTCCTCGCAGGCCAGCCAAAACTCCATATTCTCCTCACTGAACTCTGACTTCAGGAAGATTTTGAATGCCACCTGCCCATCTACATATAACAGATGGATGACAAAATGGTTTTTTGGAATAATTACACAGCTGGAATTATTATTATATAGCATGTATTTGCTTTGCAGATAGTCTTACCAAAGAAAATTATAGAGCATTTTTTACATACTATCCATTTACACAGTTGGATGTGTTACTGTACCAATTCAGTTTAATTATCTTACTCAAGGGCACAACATGTGCCCCACTGTGAGATACAAGGCCCAGGGCTTCAATCGTAAAAAAGAGCCCTCTTTTTAAAGATGGGGGATTTGTTCAACACATAAGCATGTATACAAGAACCAACCAAGACTTACAGGTGTGGGACAGCAGTCTGTCAAGGGAGAGTTCCCATTGCTTTGTTTCTTCAATAGTCGGTCTGCCATCGGAAAGAAAACAGGTATAAGTTACTGAAACACACAGCTGCTATCAAAGTAAACAAGCAGAAAGAAGCCTAGGTCATGGACAGTGGCGCCCCCAGACATTTTTCATAGGGGGGGGCCACTGAAAATCTTGGGGTGGCACACCAGAACCAAAAGCCATAACTGAACTTCAGGAATTCTATTATGTTGTTGTAGTATATAAAAAAATATACATTATATACAAAAAATATACATTATTGATTTAAATGAAGAGTACCTCATGTAAAATATCAGATAGAAGCATATTATGCAGACTCGGCGGCGCCACTGGTCATGGATGATCACAAGTTGCTGAGACAGCACTAAATGCCTGAGGCAGAGAGATTTAGACAAAAATTAGTACCTGTAAGATCTTTTCTTTGAAGCCGATTCCTGTGCCATATTTTTCAAGAGGTAGCGCAATTTGGATCTCCAGGTTTTGTGTCTGGAAGTAGAAGATTACCACTGGTTAGTACATGCAGACATTCTTTGCTTTACTGCCAGTAAATACAAGCACTGTGACAACGTGAATGGGGCTTAATAACCACCAACAATATTAAAACCATAGACTCACTTGATCCTCTGTTTCTCAAGAAGTGTCGATGTGTTCTCACGATTTACACGTGCTATGTCCATTTTCATTGATTTTTATTGGGTATGGACGCATGAGCTCTATGCAAATTTAATCCCAACGCTTTCTCCAAGGCAGACTTCACTCTCTCTCAGGATAAACTATGCGCTTTATGCTCGTGGTGAGGTGTGGGGAGGAGCACACCTACTGCATCTCAACCTGATCATTGATCTGATTGGTCACCGACATTTGACGACGGACACAGAGGGAAGAGTGAATAGGCACGTTCAACCCTGGGTGTGACGTGACAAGGCGTGGCGCAATATCTTTGGCACAGTGAGGTATGAGCAGGTATTGCTCAATAAACCATGTTGAGAGGAGAATATGACAAAGCATTACCGGCTAAAAATAGTACAATTCCTTGTGACGCCCCAGTCCTGACCCACTATTGCTATTTGCTTTGACAGCATTTATGTGGTTCTCTTCTGAGTGTCAGTACTTGTCACCCAGCCCCACATATTTATCATACATACAGGTGCGAAAAGATCAACCCTTTTAAGGTTATGGCTGCATGCATCTGAGAGGGGATTCATATGGTTTAACACAGAGTAAAATTCTCAGTGTTCATTCAACTCTAACAGTATTTAAATGAGTCCACTCTGGCCACAACTCTGAAAGAGTTGATGTAACACTGAACATTTTACTGTGCACAGAAAATAAAGAGTGTAAAGATTATTCCATAAACAGATTGCTAACTTCTCTTAAAGACCACCTGGACTGGTGTCTCCCAGTAATAGTGCCTGGGGACCCACAGTGAAAACAGGTCATCTTACCAAGTTGGGGCAGTTAATGACATTTTATTGAAGTGTTGATCTTCAATAGATCACGAGAAGGAGTGCATTATCGGACATATAAGCCCTGCTGTGACGTCGCAACAACGAGACCGCAGATCAAGTTGCGGAGTAGGCCTACTCTCAGCAGTGCTTATATCCAATAACGCATGAACCTCGAGTGATCTACTGCTTTTATACAACAATGTTACCATACACATTTAGTAAGTAGTGAAACAATATTGAAACGTGATTGATTTGAATTGATTAACTAAATTTTTTATTTCGGATTCACCAACTTCCTCGCACCCTGTTGCTAAGCAACTTCATAACAATCACGTCAAAAATGTTTATGCTTCCTTGGCAACGCTCTATGGAACGCTGTACGTACTGGGAGTGTGGTTATGCGAAATACCAGCACTGGTGGAATGTGTCTGGGCAAATCATGTTACTGATCATGTTACATACAATACCAAAATTATTGTAAACCTGCCGCCTTTCCACTGAATACGACTACACAAGCGACAGTCGGATTGCGCCCCCTACTGTCACTCGTTCCACACTATTGAATAGGTTGTATTGAGTCAGTCATTCTGTCGCAATGTTAGAAAAAAAATATCGTTGCCCCGGAGGGATACAGGCACATAAACAAGAAAATGGAGCTTGAAAACGATCAGGGAGAATAATCTAAACTATTCTAAAGAGCATTTAGTCAGAAGTATGTGAACAACCTGGCTCATATTAGCTCGTGGTGCATGAATGGATGACAGAACTCTGGAGTTTACAGTGGGCAAATGACCGCAGGAGGGAACACGTCAACATACAAACTTTTAGGCTACAAAAAAAACAGAACTAGACACACAATTTAGCCTAGCTAACTCACCTTAGTTCAATTTAACGTTGACTCAAGAACACTAACGTTATACTATACAATGCAAAAAAAATTTCAATATTCAGTGCAGTGGCAGTAAACAGTTGAGCAAAGCTGAAGGATAGCATGCATTACTGTATTGATTCACTGTAGCTAGCAAGCGCCAGCCTGATAGCTAGGCTAGCTACTTATAACGGCTCACGTTTTCATTTAAAATAACACATACACGGATAATCGATTAAAATATCCTTATTTATTAACCCAAATGCTCATCAAAAACCATCATCAATCAATCGATAATTATCTTGCTTAGCCTACTGGTTTATTTCGTTTCAAATAGGCTACATTCACCATTGACATCTACGTTAGCTTGCATCGTTTCGTCATTTCCTGTCTGGCGTCGTAAATTCTGAGTAAATTCTGTCGGAAAATTTTCAACGTATCCGTAGCCTCGGTCGGACAGAAAATCTCTGCAGCGTCGTCGTATTCAATGGAAAGGCGGCTTTAATATGAGCAAATAAGGCTGTGGGTGGCACAGGGCATGATATTCTAATGACCTGTTTCTTGTACTCCCTGGGTTGCCAGCTTTCTACTCAGAAAATGTGTGTGGTTATACATTTTCAATGTGTCAGTGACAATGGGCCTCATTTATCATTCAGGCGTACGTTCAAATCTGATCGTAAAGTGAGCGTACGGCCATTTTTAGGAAAATTTACGGATTTATCAAAATTAAGGCGGGTGTACGGTACGATGAAATCTCACGACAGCTCCCGACCTTGCGAACCTTGTTCCCAGTGGCGAGGCAAAGTCAAAGTGTTTTTATTTATCAAATGCACAGTATAACACAAGGTCATTCTGAACAATGAAATTCTTAGGACATGGCAAGCAACAACTATGTAGTAGGCATTAAAAACAAACAAAAACAAAAACAAAAAAATATATATATTAAATTGTTTAAAAAAAAGTGACATTGCACGCAATGAACAGCAAGGGAATAGTTGTGCAGCCTATAATGAAAACAAATTACTTTTGTTCAGAGCACTGTGGAGTCAACAGGTGATAAGCAAAGTGGTGCTCTTTGAAAAACGTTCTGTGAGCTTTAAAATCAGAGTTCGCCTTAAACGAGTAGCTGATCAAAAAAATGCCACGTCCAAGCCATTCCATTTATGAAAATATTAAAAGCAGTTAATGCATCTGGGAAATATTTTAAAATGCACCTGACCTACGCGTTGTGGCTGTAGACTTACGTTGTGTAGCCTAATTGTCAAAAATAGTATCTGAATAAGTTTGTAATCACGTTTAGTTTAATTGCTATTGTGCAGCCTAAATGGAATGAATCAGAAGTTGGTTAAAATGATTACATCAGGAATAGCATCTGTAACCTATAAGTATTTATTGGAGACAGCCATATGAAAATAATTATGCCAGTCATGTTGTTTTCATATTTTTTCTATAAATCTATAGATAATTGTATTAGCCTAGAAGACCTAACGTCGCAACCGGCGTGATAGAAATCTTGACGAATCAAGTCACAGTCGCGTCTTCTATCACACGCGGCCACTTTCCCAATGATATCCCCCATCCTCTTCTTAATACACAATCAAGTCTGTCTGATTTATCATGTATTTACACTCAGATCAGTGATTTAAAATGCACCTGACCTACGCGTTGTGGTGGTGATTCCAGGACGATCAAGATGTATTTTCTTGTATTGCACTACAGTCCAAAAGATTATTTTTCATCTTTTTCATTGTATCTTAAATAAAGTGTGTGTTTCATTGAACACATAAATTGTATATTTCAGTGTATGTGTCTTCCAATTTAGCATTATTTCAACGATTTTCAAGTGGCCCATTAGACGTATGGATAAGTGGTCATGTGAAATGTCAATGAACCAAACATTGTAATAATTACATTTTTTTGCCTTTTCCCGTACATCACTAAGAGGTTATAACTTTTGAGCAGTAAATTATAAATCTGTTCTGATTTGTACTCTATATCACTTACAAAATAGTGAAGATACCACAGTTTGTCTCCCTCGATCTTGAACATGAAATGTTTAAAAACCTAGGTTTCTCATGGAGAATAGCCATTCAGAAAGTTTTTTTATTATTATTTATTGTTTAGGTATCTGATGTAATATGATCACACTACAAACATTTTTGCAATGCACATTAAGAAATAGAATGGAATAGAATGTTGACCCAATATTCTCTCAGGCTGGAAAGGGTTAAGTTACATTTATTTACGTACTCGTTTAACTACTCATCTCCTCCAAAGATGTCTTTTGTTCTTTTCATGTTTTAAACTTGAACAATGCTACTAGAATTAAGTGGGCTAGTGAACTTTCTCCTTTGATTCTATTCATAGCTCGCAGTTGAGGCCTTTTTTTTAAAATAAATAAATGGTTACTATTTATAGAACCCTAGTGATAAGATTAAATATAAACAAATAGGTCTGACTTGGAATGATAGGCATGTAGGCATACACCTGTGTACACATGTGTACAGTGAGTCCATATAAGGAAATGAAACGATAAGAACCTTCCTGCATGCGTCACGTACGTATATTCACAATGTTGGCAGAAGTTCAAGTTTGCTTATAGATACAATCAACATTGGCCCCTGTCACAACTACAGTTGTGTTCAAATAAATAGCAGTGCATTAAAAAAAGTTAATAAAGTACAAATATTTTTTAATAGCTTTTAGTTCCATATTTCAAATGTAGTGGAAACATTACACATTCAATTCCAAATCAAAGCATTAACACATTTTTATCAAGTCTACATTATATTTTTACAGGAAGCAAAGAAAGGAATATTAATCTGTTCAAAAAAATAGCAGTGTCTGCATTTTTCTTTTCAAACTCAAACACTTACTGTATAAACTGAAGAAATTTTTCAAGATTTAACTTCTCTTTAAATTACTGAACTAATATGTAGTTGCATAACCATTGTTTTTGCGTATCTGCGTTGCATCGAGTCAACCAACTTCTGGCACCTAGAAACAGGTATTTCAGCCCAGGATGAACGAACTACATTCCACAGTTCCTGTGAATTTTTGGGTTTTGCTTCAGAAACTGCATTTTTAATGTCACCCCACAAGTTTTCAATGGGGTTGAGGTCGGGGGATTGAGCTGGCCACTCCATTACCTCAATCCTTTTTGTCTGGAACCAAGATGTTGCTCGCTTACTCGTGTGTTTAGGGTCGTTGTCTTGTTGAAACATCCATTTCAGGGACATTTGCTCTTCGGCATACGGCAACATAAATCTCTTCGAGTATTTTGATGTATTCAAACTGATCCATGATCCCTGGTATACGATAAATAGGCCCAACACCGTAGTATCCCCATACCATGATTTTTGTGCCACCATGCTTCACTGTCTTCACAGTGCACTGTGGCTTGAATTCAGTACCCTGACATACTGTCGACTACCACTAGACCCGAAAAGAACAATTTTACTCTCATCAGTCCACAGAATGTTACACCATTTCTCTTTGGGCCAGATCTTTTTAGCTGAGCATCCTATAATGTGCTGCACTTCTTTATACGTTTTCCCCTCTCCAATCAACTTTTTAATCAAATTACGTTGTTCCTCGAACAATGTTTGGAACGGCCCATTTTACTTAGCAATTCAGAAGGAAATATATTTTAGAACAATGGGTGCGTTTACATGCACTCAATATTCCAATAACTGGGAGTAATCCGAACATGGCAATAATACGATAATTGCGTTTACATGCACTTAAGTAATGTGATAATGGGAAAAATCCAGGTTTACATGATTCTGTCAATATTCCGATTTCTTTCCCTGAACGCGATGTGTAACTCAAACGTAAATTAGAAACATATATTAGCCTAACGTTATATATTATAAATTACATATTTTAACGTTTATACATAACGTGACTATACTTCCTGTTGGGTTGCTAGAAACAGCACGCGGGTTGGTATGCGTAACCGTAAATTAGTAAACACGTTAACTATTGCCTAACGTTAGTTACATAAGAAAGAACAGCAGCCTATAACGTATAAGAAAGTAACTTTAAACATGGTAACGTTAGACAGGAATGCTCTTATGGGTTTCGTCGTCATATGGCAGATGTTATGGTTGCGGTTGGCAACTAACACTGTCTTTCAAGCGTTCTGTGTTATGAGCAGAAGACGACGAAGAGCTTTAACGTTACAATAAGCGCTGATTATTGGACCCAGAATAGGCCTTCCTCCAGCACTGTTAAGGACCCGGTAGTGCTGGATGCGCGTTAAGAGCAAGGACTGGTGGGAGAGAGTGGTGCTAAATGAATTCACCGATTCAGACCGTAGACTTGTGGACACCAAACTGGTTCGCTATCAGCCTGTACTCCCCGCAGCTACCGACTTTGTACAGCGCTATTGCGACTCGCATTTGAAGAGGTACAGCTGGACGCACTGTCACTTCGTCAGGGCTCATTATGTTCTGTACCAAACCACAAAGTTTCATAAATGATCTCCGAGCCATACTGAAGTTGCCTCTCCATTCTGAATCGGTGAATTAATTTACCATATGACGACGAAACCCATAAGAGCATTATTGAGTGCATGTAAACGTGCTCATTATTTCCGCGTTTCTAACTTTTTTCCCATCTATGAGATGAAGTATATTCCTCTTTATTATTTCGGATAACATCAGGAGGGTTTCCTCCTCGCTCCAGAAATGACTTCTCCCGTTGGTTGACATCTCTCTCTGACCTCTCAACTGTTTTGACGTTAGCGTTACGTTACTAACAATATCCGGAGTAGCTGTTGCCATGGCTGTTGCTGTCAAACACGCACATGCGCAGATTTAAAAAAACGAACTAGATCGGAATAAGCGTTTACATGCAACCAATAAAACGAAAAACACGGCAGAAATCCAGGTGTAGTTATCGGATTTCTCATATTCCGATAACTGCTTTTTTCTGAAAAAGCTTTTCGGAATATTGCGTTTACATGACAATTTGAATAATCCGATAACAGCCATATTCCGAATATGATCGGAATATTGAGTGCATGTAAACGCACCCATTGTGTGAAACATTTGCTTCCCTTCTTCCTTAATAAAGGACAATTAATGACACCTGTTTTTTCACAGAATGAATGAATTCTCTAATCAAACTCCACACTGCTATTATTTTGAACACGCCCCTTTCTACGAATGAGTCAAATACTCAGAACAAGCAGTGTGCATGTCATGACAGTTGGGTCTGTTGTTTTTCTATTACACTACTACATCTACAAGTAAATTATTTGCCATGCAGAAATATCACTACTACTAATAACAATGGTTCATCAGGTAACTGATGTTGTACTGCAATTTTTTTTTAACACCACTGTATATGCTATATGCATGTCTCATTTTTTTCTTGATACTTTCATATTTGTTGAGAACTAAGTACTTTTTCATTCAGTAGTCCTGAATAAGGAACACTGAATGACACACCCCCCACCCAAGAAAGTACCAAAATTACCTATGATTCACAATGCACCCACAGTGGGTGGATGTGGTTATGTACATACATTTCAACAAAACAAAATGACTTTTTATGCAAATGGGAATTTACAAAGACTATCACTAATTACCACTTGCAATAAGAATGGATTTTTAAAAAGATCACCTGTGAAACACGGCATAATTTAAAGCCCATGCAACGGGTACATTTGCCAATCACCATGGTATATGTTATAGCTGCAAGAGAAAGACGCCACTAACGTGTCATGTGTGTCAGAGACAGAAATGTCAATGCAATGCTAGAATTGACTGATGGCAAAGATTACCCTAAACCTACTATTACATTGTATGGAGACAAATATAATGACTGCTACAATAACCATGTTACTTTAATGAAAAACATTCATTTGAAATGGTCCAATTCTATTTTAGTAAGATAGTACATTGTTCCAGGAAACCTTGAAGAGGTTAATTTGCTGGTCATTCAACTGATATTATCTGTGGCACAGTGGTTTCTTTTTCAGTCATTAGTATTTCTGCACCATGATTTGTGTGCCAAAGTAAAAGTAATGATTTGTAAAAATGACAGGCGAGTTTACAGTGAATGTTACTGAATCAACTTCAACAAGACAGAGATGTTTGATGTCCTGTTAGATTTCCTGTGCCTTTGAATATGCTGAAATACAAAAATAACAGTAGGCTTCTTGCGTTTAATGACGATTCACCAAGAAGCATAGGTGCATTCCGCCACCTACTGGACTGGAGTGTGCTAGTAGACTTATGGGTAGCGTGTATGGGTCGTAAGTCAGTAACAGACAATGACTGTTCTAGGCCGGTCCCCAGGGTACGGCAAAAATAGCAGCGAGCGAAATCAGCCATTTACTTTATTTGCTCATTGGGATGTAACTTGACACCAAGAGTTTTTGTGTTAAAACAATAACGGTGATCAGACCCCTGAAACAAGGCACAGCCTCAAATGTAAGCTAATGCAGCAGATAAGTTGAAACTTGGTGCAACCCTTGCTCGAAAACTAAGTGTACAGATCTGATGGTGGAAACATCATGTTTTGCAACTGAAACACATTTCTGAACGTGTGAACTGCACTCATAAACTATTTGGCCGTGGTTGTATAGTTACTTGATTTCCATCAGTACTTTTGTGAATGTGTTGTTGATATGGCCTGGATAAGCAAGCACGAACTGAGCTCAGTATTTTTTTCTTATTGGCTTTACCCGCCTGAGAGTTTAATAATAGTCCTTTGAAAATGGTCAATGCTAAGACTATGTAGAGCTGGATGCACTGGAAACAGAACACCTTTTCACATAATGTACATTGTACATAGGAAATGTATGTGTTGATGTGATGAATACCTAAACATTTCAAAAGCGTAGCAGCATCAGATCGCTCATCTGGATAAATGCATGTATGCAAATGTATACGTTTTTCCATTCCTTCACACACAACACTACCTGAACTTTGAATATCACGTGGAGTAAATAGCCTATATTCAAAATCGAGATGGCCTGAATCGTGGACAAAATTTGCATGTCAGCTAGGTACATGTAAAAATACATATCTTTATCCCAAATCTTTTCCACCTTCGCATAAAGCACATACACAGTATTGTCTATAGGTCTGGACAAAAATGTCATTAAAACACTGGAAGATGAATTTGGCCTTGGCCTAAGATCCTGATTCAGGACAGACCACTGTAATCTTTCCTGAAAATATTATTTTTGTTATTTTAAAGTACGGAACCCTCTTCCCATTCTGAAGTAGGTGCCGTTATTTGGTTCTGAATCTTGTCTAAGGAAACGGATACATCAACAAATCGTCCGCTGTACGTCTGTCATAGTCTGTCTATTTTGGTTGAAGCAGGAGAACAGAATCGACTTAATCTATCCAGATTGATTTGCTTAGTCTGCAGAGGCTCTAAACTGTACCTGGCAAACTGGTAGTACAGAATAAAACAATATAATGCTGTTGAGGCACTCAAGAAACAGCAATGATGAGGTCAGCACTTGTGTGGGTTACTTCCTTGTAGTTCCACAGGTAGAATGGATAATGGTGACAGTGGTTAAGGAGAGTTTCCGCCTGTCTTCACTATAAAGGGCCTTTTTCATCATGACATGCACTATATGAGTGCATGCAACCACGAAAATTGTCCATTGTCATGTATGTCAAGCGAACAGTTTCCTTCCAGTCTGGTTTTTAAGGCCTTTTCAGACGTCAACATTATCAGACAAGGCCCTTTATAACCATCAGTAAATTATTACATTCATAGCCAGATGTTTCACAAGAAGCCTTTCATTCACATCGCAGTTACCTTCCTAATTTTGAGTTCATTTGAATTATTTTAAATAATTATTGATGCGACTCCAAACCGCAGTATTACTTTTTTTTTTTTTTTTACTTTCCACTGGCTGATTATTAAACGTCCTGATTACTGAGCGTGAAACCGTAATACAATGTACTATGGTGCCGCAAGAGTGTAACCGTTATTTTCGTGGATGACAAAATAAGGGCCTGTGATGATGGATCCCTGGTGTACCTTTGCGAGACCTGTGCAAGGCCTGACAGGCAGAGGAAACCTACTGCAAATATCACAATTAACAACGAGCGCAGTTTCCCCCTGCGAATCCCTACATGTTAAAGATATGTCGCGCATCAGAAACTGTGTGCGAGGCCTATTAGTTCAGTTCAGCTTCCACAGTTCCACAGAGAAGTACAAAAAAAAAATGTTTTACCCATTTTTGGACAGGTTTAGCTGAGTCTCTGTGTGGGTGGATATTGTGACACAACACTACAGGATGCACAGAAGGCTGCCGTCTTGATGAATGTGGAGAACTTCCTCTGACACTTTTATGCCCCAAGTGTCTATGTCTGACTGTGTTGTGTGTGTGTGTGTGTGTGTGTGTGTATTTGTGTGTGTGCACCAGAACTTTGTTAAAACTTTGTTAAAAACTCAGGATTCTGAATTCTACTAGAAACAGACATGATAAATAATTTCAAGAGTGAAACTGGCTTCTCGTTCTATCCAGACATATGTCAGAAAATCCCTAGAAATCCACTGGTTTTGGTTGTAGTAGTGTTTAGTTTAGTTTAGTTCATTTATTTGTCAGGGACCACGCACAACACTGTTGATTCAGATTTACCTATAGAGCTCATTTTCATCCACAGTCCCTGAGCAGGAAAGGGCAATAAAGTTCCATATACAATACAAAAAAAAACACAAAAGACAACACATAAACAATACAGTATGATTATGACACATATCATGGATATTAGCAGCATTATTTAGTCAGCACTTTCGCGGTGACATAGTAGAGGCGTTAATGGTTCGCCTCTGTCTCGCTTTTAACCAGGTCTTCATTTGCATTTGTAAAGGCCATGAAGGTCGGACACCGTCTTATGTTGACGGGCACTGTGTTCCATAAATTAATTTCTCTCACTGAAAATGCCGTTTGACCAAATGTTGTGGATCCGAACTGTGCCTTGCAGTCGCTTCTTAAAGAGGCTCTTGTTGTTATGGTGCTCTGAAGTACAAATTGCGTCAACGGTGGTGGAGCCACATTATTTGTTATTTTGTACATTAAGCAAGCATCAGCGAAAGATAAAAAACTGTCAACGGTGAATAAGTTTTACTTCCTGATTACATTACAATGACGATTGATTATTGGCTTTTTGTCCAGTTTTTTAATGTTCGTTTGTATAATGTGTGTAGTGGTTTCAGTGTGTTTGCACTTGCTTGAGACCAACTTGTAACACAATATGAAAGATGCAATAAAATCATTGAATACATGTAAAGTAGTACTGCTTCAGTAGACATTTTTGATTCAAAATACATCTAGAATTGGCCAAGTTGCGTTTAAAACCTTTTTGACTTTTTTAAAGGAGAGATTTGAGTCAATTTTAATTGCTAAATGTGACACTGCCATAAGCCCCTCTGCTAACACTGAAGTGATGTATATAACATATATTGATTAAATAGCTATTTAAATAAATACCCAGTCAGTGACACGATACATTCTAGATAGACATTCTTTCTATAAGACGTATAACACTTGCTAGAATGTTTGCTTACTTATTTTTCTGGCAGTAAATAAAACAACTGACTAGCTATCTTGCGTGCACTATTCATCTCAGGCCTGCCTCCGCAGCTCACTACAGTATACAGAGAGTCCCAGGAAATGTATAGGTAGTTTACATTACTACATTACTTCCTTCCTCCTGACAATGTAGAAACTATATTCATTAGAGGATGTACACATACCAAAATGTTTTTCTTGATAACTATGTGATTATGTAATTATATGTGATATAAGCTGAATAAACCGTTCCAAGCTGTGCAGTTCTCATATGCACTTCTGAGGAGTGAACAGCACAGGGCTGATTGTTTTGTGCCCCATTACCACCCTAAGTTTTTGTTATACTGTATACTATATTATAAGTTATATATCATGATAGCGGCATAGCTTGGAGTGGTTATTCCTTACATACGCCTGTATATGTGCATGTGTGTATGGTATGTGTGTTTGTGCATATCTTTGTGTGTATGCTTGTCTCTGTACACCCCCCCCCCACACACACTATGCTTGTTTCTGGTTACTAAAGCTGCTGCTTATACCTGTTCAACATGGACACTTCTCATTTTATGAATACAGCAATAACTGGTCTGTTTGGTGTTGAGCTTTCTCATGGAAAAATAAAAAAATTCTGGCATTCCACGTTTACTACAGAGCCATGCATCACGGTTGCTTTGTCATGGTTGCTTTGTCACCCTTACAGTTCTGGAGTCACATGTTGTCACATGTCATGCCTACTACACATGACCCACTGCAAAAATAACATTTTAAAGAACATTGCATCAGTGCTAATAATTTATTTAATTTTCAAAGGCTGAAATGCTGACCCAAGCATAAAAGTTCAATCGTATGGTGACTGCGATATATTCTGGCGGATATAATTCTGATACGTAATGTATTGCAAGGTTTGTTTAGGCAACGCTAGCTCTATGTGAAACTGAAAATCATAACTTCCTGTTTCTGAGCTGTGCATCCTGCAGGAAATCCCCAGCCATATTCGACAGGACATCAGATTTGACTCTCAGCTCTTGGTTTGAAAGAAGAATTTCTTTTTTACAATTAATAAGCGATTTCAAGGAAAAACTACTCATTTCAGTGCGCAGCTCTGTCTGGTTTTGCCTAATGCTCTTACCGTGTTGCCAACAGCAATCTACTCATACAAATGCATTCAGTATGCAGCAATAAAGGTCAGGTCAGACTTTGGAGAAAACCCATGATTGTTTTGGTTCTAACCCATGTGAAAAAGTATACTAAGGTGCATTTCAGCGTACTTGAAGCCAAATAAAATCCTGTATAATTACACTTCAAGTATGCCCAAGTATACTATTTTTTCACATGGGAAGAATTCAGAATTCATTGCAAATGAGACAATTAAAAATGAAAGATATGAGTGTCATGTGACACAGTTGCCTGAGGTTCATGAATGAGAATAATCTTTACAATAAGAGTAAATGGCGGATTAGAGACATCAAAGCAAAAATGAACATATCACATACAGTAGTACTCACAGTACAGGGCAAGAATTATAGGGTGAAAAAAGTTTTCAAGACTATACAGTCTTCATCAGGTTCTATAAGTCTCAATATACTTGTTCTGACAGCTGAATGGCACATCTCCTCTCTCCACAGAATTAGAAGTGAATAGATATTTGATTCAGACTCCCTGTAACAAGTCAGTATTTTCCCCACTTACACAAAAGGCCCATCTTATCACTTCAGCATTCTTAATGCATTCTGCGCCTTGTACAGTACGAGCCTTCTCCTGCGTCTGATTTGTTTACAGCAGAACAGAGATGTGTGAAAGAGTTTGTTTTATTGCTTAGCTAAACAAGAATAAATTATGTATTGACTCCTAATCATAAATAAGAGCTCTGTTGTTGAGTGGGTGCCTACTTTAATCAAGGTGTGAGAGAACATTTCTTTAAAAGAAATTCAGTTGAGTCATCCTGACTGATTCACACAGCCGAAATGCTCGTCTGGACCAAGCAGAGTCGTGAAAGGTGTTAGCAGCTTTATTTTCTGCCAAGGAATGAACCATATTGATTTAATTAGTCATTGTAAGTTTTCAAGTTAGCTTTCCTCGTTGAATTCCAAAATATTCAAGGTTTAAAAACTTTAAAATCCTACTGGAATGTGGACCTTCAGGGGTTTACGGGCTGATCTGGTCTGCGCCCAATTAGCCAAATGGGTCTGGGCCAGATCTGACTCGGCTCAGTGTCGGCCTGGAATTACGGCACGATTCTGGCCCGAGTGACGTTAGCGATGAGTCCTGGCTGCCGCATCACAGCCGAGTACGTGCCGTATGTGCCGTAACTGCGCCAGCACTGGGCGTCGTGCTGCCTGACTCAGGCCAAATCCGGACCAGATCTGGCCAGAATGGCTTATTTTATTCATTTTCACCAACCCTGCACGTCCACTTGAAGAAAATGATAGTCTTCCCACATGTAAAAAAAATAATATTTATTTGTTATAACTTAGAATACATAACATTATTAGGACAGTTAAGTCAAAGTGACTCCGGCCACATCACTTTACCAATAATCGTGCTGTCTGGGCCAGACCCATTTGGCTACCTGGGTACTGCCTGTGGCACTCCATGAACTCAGAATGGCTTATGGTGGTCATTAGCAGTGAAGCAGACCAGTAGCTACTAAACCAGGGGTGTCTACTGTTACGTATTAGAATGGCAGCAAATGCAGGCACGGAGAGTCATGGATAAGTTTCAATCATTTATCTGAAACCTCATCAAAATAAATGTACAGTTCACAATATGACAATAGTTTTGCCTAGGTCTTAAACAAAAAGGTTTACATTCAAATCACCCACAAAACATGGTTACATTACCACCATAGCATGATGACACGTCTCACTGTCCTTTAGGCAAGGCCCTCGCGATTAGCCTACCACACACGCACGCACGCAGTGTCTCTGTCACTGTCCCAAATGTCCGACGGTGCAAAAGTCTTGGAAAACATCCAACCGATAAGGCATCCAATCCGGAGAATATCCACGAGATGTGTGAAAAGAAAGGGATCCCAAAAGTGAGGAAATATCAGGTCCCATAATGTGCATCGCGACAGAGGAGAGCTTCCCAAGCTTGCGTGTAATTCCACCGAAGAGACCGAAGTCACGTTCTTCCAGAATGTTCTCCCCCCAGAATTTGCGCGCTATCGCGTGTAATCAAGAGTGAGCCAATCACAACGCATGTTGAGATGATGACTGACACATAAACTGTCTCTGAACTCTTTGACCTGTTCATGAACTCATTTTAAAGTTCTAAACTCTGCTCTCCATGCAGACAAGGCATGAGAGGATGAAACATTGATAATTTCTTTACCACTGTATATCACTTTTTCTTATGTTATTGCACTGTACTTAATCATACAAATAGATGAACATGTGATAAAATAACACACAGAATGATATCAAAACAAAACAAAACAATGTAGAAATAAAATATAAATGTAGGTTCATCACACTACCATCTGAATCAATGACATTATTTGCATGGAAATGCCATGTCACCTGGTATCCGACTGTAGGGTCAACTTGTGATCCAAACATAACTGTGGGACTGTGTGCCAGAAATAACCCATCCCTGCAACAATCAATCTCATATTAACATAATACTAATGATAGCCTGTCTAATGTTACTAATTGGACCATCGGCAAGTCAAGTTCCACATGCAGTTACACAGTGGCCGAGTCGCTGAAGGCGAAACGAAAATGAACGCAGACCTACGATTCTGCTCAGATCCCAGAAAGCATTGTGAAAACATTATGTATACTTTTTTTGGATGATTATTTGTTACAGTTTAATGAACAAAAGAAATGATTTGAAATGTTTTGAAAACCTTGAAAGCATTTCCACCGGATGACTGCCGAGCTTGCTGCAACAAAGCCAGTGTGAGTGCTTTTTGTTTAAAATGACTGTTGCTCGCTCATCAGGATCGCATTTAGTCAACAAGGAAAATTATGTCTGAAAAGCAATTGAAATGGGATACCGGGGCTTTCAATTCACAAGATCCATGGTCGAATGATCAATAGTCTCACACCGTACATTTTTTGAATGGGGCTGTTTCTTGAAATGCAGGTGTAATATAATAAATGAGCCATTTCTTGTAACTTAACTCCTATACAGTACATCCTGTTATTTTAAGGAGATCGATCTCAATGTAGTCCTCTGTATTTGTGGCCTTGTGACACAGTTGCCTGATTTTAATCTGGTTGTGAACGTTGGTCCGGAACGGATGCACAAAGGGAAGTGCTGACTGAAACCTGGTCTTTGATCACCGCACTATAGTTTCACTGGTTTAGTCACAAGGACGTGAGCCTCGGTGTGACGTTCAACCAAAAGAAAACTGTTAACACTGGTATTGGCCTGTTCTTGCCGCATTGAAAAACCACAGCTTTCGGATATTTCTGCTTCATTTCTGTTTTGTGGCAATAAAGATGAGTTGGTGAGTTGATTATGTATGTTTTACAAATGTGTGTGAAGTACAAGTGGCTTCAATCCATCTGACAAACATGGGTTTTCAGCTTACCGTAACATGACTTTCTCGGTTCCCTCTTTATTTTCTGGGTGAAATCATAATCTACACCCACAGGTTTTGTCAGTATAGATCAGACTCATTGGTTGGAAATCCCTCATTGTGCTCGGTTCACAGTACATGTGTTTTCCCTAAGTTTCATTACCAAATACATGGGGCCTCATTCACCAACCATTCTACAAACAAATTTGGTTTTAAAATTTTCTTTAAAACATTGTTATGAACATTCTGGCATTCACCAATGATTTCTTAGTTGGGATTTTTGCTTGGGTAGAACAGAAGCTCAGAACGCAACATCAGTTAACCCCAAAATGTTTGTAAAAACATTTTAAAGAAAGTATTAAGAGCATATTTGTTCGTAGTGTGAATGAGGCCCAAGAGCAAATTTGTTCGTAGTGTGAATGAGGCCCGTTGCTCTGCTTCAGTGCCACTGGGTTTTCTTGTATGCATAAATTCTGGTTTAGTGCATTAGGGCTCAACAGCCCTGGGCATTTACACACATATATCAGGAATTGACTGTGTTAAAGATTTACATGACTGGTGTTGCAGGGGTTTTTAAGGCATCCTCTCATAGTTTGTGTTTCCTCAAAACATCTCAATGTTGCAAAGATGACCTTTAATGGATTGCATCACGGTGTGACTAACCCGTTCTCACCTTGCTGTATGGACATTGAGCTTTATAACAGTAATTGTATGATAACTGATTTGATGATAACTGACTGATAAGTAAACCTTTGTACAGAATGTGCAAGGGCCATTATATGGGAAAAGGTGGAGGAAAGAGGGAGGGTGGGGTGCATGTGTGAGTGAATACTTGTGCATATGCCTCCCCATTATACATCTGCAAAATAATCAGGCAGTCTTGGAATATTGAAAATAAATTAATTCATTTTTATTACAGTATCTTATTTACATAGGCATCCAAAAATGTACAGTCTAAATGCATTATTATGTAAAACATTACTGCATGTTAGGCATCTATGCACTGCTGAAATAACTTTCTTCGTCATAACCTTTGAAATTGAAATTGTTCATTAGCATTTAGACTTGGCTTAAATTCCGCCCTGTGGATTTGTTAGGGTTCTGTTTCATTACGGAAATGAGGGGGATCAGCAGTTTCATAAACAATTTACATTCCAAAATGTCTTCAAACAAATTCCTTGGTTTCATTTCATAGGATATTGAGTTTGACAACAAGTACATGCAGGTTGCCGACTCAATCTTTTCCTGACAGATTATATTTGTTCTGACAGTACATAATTGGCACATTCTTTCAACTGCAAACTCATGTAAGTGCCATCAATGTTGCGTCGCAAACATCAGCTGTCAACAGCAAAAGCTTATTCAGGCAGACGACCAACAACGAAGTTAGCCTCTAAACCATGGGTACCACAGGTCCACCCTAGAGATCCATCAATCCCCCAGGTTCAGAATTATGTACATTCACTCAAGACAGTTCAATGGTTCAATTGTGTGTTAAGAGCTGACCGCGGCCATGGGTGGTAGACACGGATCGCTTGCGTGCTTGACCCATCTGGCAGCTGCCATTTCCACCGTCACACTGAAGAAGAAGGTACGTGCATCCCAGCCTTTATCCAATGTTTTTTCACATTCTGAAAATCTGCTCCAATAGAAAAACTATCCTCTGCATCTCTTGACTTGGATTGCATTCCACAAATTTTATTAAAGTATGTATCGTTTAGTGTGCCATCCAATCCATGAGGTGTTTGGTCAGGAACAAAACTCTTCCACTGGACAGTTTCTCGGGGAACGCTTCACTGTCAACCTCTCGGGCAGTCTGCTGTGGTCGAGTCCAAAAGGCTCTTGTAGATGTCAGACCTCAGGAACCTAGGATACGAGTCCCTCTCCATCAGTCCATAAACAATCTTCTGGGCGTCATCGAAGCACAACACGGTGGGAGCCATTACGTTCCTTTTGATCGCCTCCCGCGTGTGGTGGTCAATGTTAATCTGGAAAAGACAAAAGGCAAAGAGAGTTCATCATGACCGCTTCGCTCTTGACCGCTGAACTCATGCTGCACCAACAGTGTTGAACATCATTTGCCCTGAAGTTTGAGAACACGTTGCCATTCTCAATTATATTGTTGCTTAGGTTTCAAATATTTAAAAACTCCCAATTTAGTAACAATAAAACTTTTCCACGCATAAAAAAATACCTCTCTTGGTGCCTTAGTCTCAATGTATTGTTCATATATCTTCTTTGCCTTGGAGTGCATCCTGGATGACGATTTGATTTTCTTGTACTCCTCACATCTCAGCCAGAATTCAATGTTCTCATCGCTGTATTCTGCCTTCAGAAAGGAGTGAAACGTGGCCATGCCATCTGAGGAGAAAGAGGACAATAATCATTCGGCTGTTTTGTGCCTGAGGGGACAACATTGAAAATGCGCAACCAGAACATTACACAATTCTTTCATTAATAATGTGGTCTGAATACATCTCATGCAAGCACACATTCATTGGTAGAAACTGAGGTTTATTTTTGAAGAAAAAAAATTGCTTACATTTGGACTGAAGGAGTTTCTCCAGTGATTGAGTCCACAAAAACATTTCCTCTGGGGTGAGTCTATTGTGGGTAAAATGATTCATCCATTAGTTTCAAGACATTTGGGGGAAAAAGTACACTGCAATTGTGCGAGACACTAGGAACTCAAAGTGTGTATGGCACTTACCTTTCAATGCTTGATGTGTGCAAAAACACGCACTGCATACGACACATGAAGTCTTTTCCGCTGTGGGCACAAATACAAAATGCATAAGATTTAAAATTTCCCTTAAGATGATTAATAAAAAATAAAAAACATTCAAGCAATTAATAAATTGTATCTAATATAATTCATATATAATAATCAACAAGATATAACCAGTGTAAACCGAAAACCTTGGATGTCAATTTTTTTTGCCATTAATTTTTAAAAGTTCTGCTGTGCATGATAATTCAGAAAATTTGGACATACAAGTTTTTTGGGTGTCACCGATAATATTTAGCGTGACGGCGGTCATGTAGGCACCGTTCTATAAACTTACAGGCTCCTGCTTCTTTTCCTGTCCTCTCTCTCCATGTTGAGTTCTTGAAACTCTTTTAGTGGCGGTGTGATTAAGCTGGGCATATTAAAGAGAAGCACTGCTTTGTTAGTCCATATATTCCATTCAGATGACTTGCTAATGAGCGTGTGCCTATCTCCGGCGTACGCTCGCACCCTTTTAAACTGTCAAAAGCTCGCCTGCTACATCACACGCTCACGCACTCAGCAGACCACAGAGAAAGAGGAAGTTTTTTTTCTCTTTTTTTGTTTTGTTTTTTTGCCCGCGCAATGACGACAGCTCGTCATCATGTTGTGTGTCATGAAACAGCACTACGTGCACACTCTAAAACCCGCTCTACCCCTTAACGAGGCCCAAAGCCTTTTCCGATTAGGGCGCGCAGATGCAAATGCGGGCAACGATGGCAAACTGGAGATAAGCAAATTCTGGCCTTTAACTCTGACGTGTCCTTGCGCCGAGACAAATGCACTTTGTTCAAAATGTTCACTTTTTGATGCCGTGTTTCGTTTTCACATTTCCTTTTTCTGTGTTCCTCATTTATCAGCCTCAACAATAATGGAAAGAGATGGGTCAACCCCTCTGGTATCACCCCTGGTCACTGCAGCATAAAGAAGCCATTATTTTATACCGAGCATTTTGAGTTCAGTTTTTTATACTCCTGTTTCTGTCTTAGGTTGTTAAAAAGGTCAACTATAGTTGTTAGACATCTTTCGCATTGCTAATACTGCATATGCGGTGCATATGCATATGCAGCTCCGTTTTATTTAATATTTATCATGTTATATTATGTTTTAAAATATGTCAATTTAAGAATTGAGTTGGATGTGCCGAGAATGCACTATGGTTACATTATACACTTTGTTTTTGGGTAAATCTTTGCATGCTGACTGCTGAGTGCTTTAGCCAGAATCTTGGGCTTGGGTTCATAATGTATCCTTTACCAACATGCAGAGCTCCTTGTACAGCTTTAACCATGATCTGTATGTTCTTTTGGCCTCCAGTTAAACAAAAGGGAGGTTCTAGATGACAGAGAACCCAATCAGAAACAAGGCTGTTTGTTGCCTTCCATTACGATTCTATCCTAATTCTATTCTATCGAGTCCTGTTTTTAATTTAGAATAGGACGAAACAGAAAAAGTATCGGTTCCGGACAGTTTCTTCAATCTCTATGTCCCCTCCTCAAAACATCAAATATTAGTTAATTTCAGTGGTGGCAGGAATTAAAGTGTTATAGGGTATGAGTGTAACAGTCCCAGAGTAACTGTTATAGTGACATCAAAACTGGAAGAAAATGGCTGTGGTTGTTTTTTTTATTTCCTGAGTACAAATCTCTTTCACTGTATTATTTGCTTTCGTAATAGATGGAGAGTATCTAGTGTCATTATTACAGCATTTGAGCACCTTCAATATTGGTGATCTACCAGCTGCATCAAATGGCGAAACACTATTAACAGCCCAGAAGGCTGTTTCCAAGAACTAAAGTCTATAAATGACATAAATGACCATTTATGCATGTCTGTCTGCATCTTGCCGCAGATCCTACACAATAAGGTCACAATAAGTAACATTTTCAGTCTGCTTATACAGACTTCTACAAAATATATTTAAGGAGGTTCAAATCTTTTTTTAACGATGTACCCAAATTCTCATGACGTTTTGGAGATGAACAAGACTACCTCTACGCGCGCACACGCGGACACAAATTTATTGACAAAATTAGACATTTAGGTCCTTCCGCTGCTTTTGTCTGCTATCTTTCCGTTCCACCTAACTCTCTGTTCCATGCCACCCTTTGCAGTGGGCGGTGGCAGCTGTGGCTGAGGGGAAGAACTGAGATCACCATCTCGGGAAGTTTAGTCAACCACAGTAACTGTCATGAAGCCTGTTCATGGCTCTGGAGGTTGAAATAATAAGGAAGGCTTCACGCTTAAAACAGTGCATAGAAGACTGTGACATGTTATGAGGGCACCAAGGGCAGTGTTAACATTTTTGGTCTCTTGGACATCTGTTACAACATTAATAAATCATTAGCCTATCATCCCTTTTCTCTGTACAATTTCCCCTTTCTTAAACTTAGTTTTTTCTCTCGCGCATGTCGAGCTCCGAATGTTATTCTCCTTAATCCAATTTTGGAATGTACTGTCAGAACGGAGTGTACATGAATATGTAATTTATCTGTTTGTATATGCTACTTTCTGTATGTCTCTGTCGTGGTATGTCTGGTTTATCTGTCTGGTCTGTCTGTCTGGTTCCTCTGTCTGTCTGAACGACTGGAAATATACTTAGGAGTGGGTGGGTTTGTGGGTTTCATCAATATGGTTTTTTATTATTTCATTTTTTTTTATTATTAGGGGTCGGCTAGGGTTCGAGTGGCCTCACTTGCATGCTGCATCATTAAAAATCTTCAACAACAACAACAAAAAAAACTTTTTTGGTCTGTCACAATTCTGTTCCACTTTGTCTTTTTTATTGATAAGGTGCAGAAGGCTGGCATGTCCCCAGCTTTCAGGAGGTTTCTGTCTCACCATTGCCCATTTTGTGTCTCACCACATCACCATGGCTAGAGGAGGCCTGACTGAGCTAACCTTCACAATCATCTTTGATGCGGCATTGTTGTCAACATTACGGGCTTGATTTACTAAGACCTTTAGCGGGTGCATAAACTTTAGCATACGCTAAACTAATAATACAACCAATGATTGGTGCAAAACAAATACCATGTCCAATCATTTGTCCTTATTAAATCAGGCCCTCACTGTACAGGAGTCAGATTACAGAGCAGGGTCTTGTTTCCCATTACCAAATGAACTTAAAGGTAAGTGTTTTCAAAGTGTTATCTTGGACGTTCGTTCATTTTTACATGCCTTTCCCAAACCAACAGTGAGGCTAACCAGAAAGCGCATGCACGATACTTAAAAGCATACTGAAGTTTGTTTGAACATAATGTTGTATAACTACCTGGCACTGATATTAGTCATAATATTCAAGCTCATCTTCATGAGCTGCTCCAGTGCTCAGAAACTGACCAACGAAGAATGACGTTTTTTGTCTCTCCATTCACTTCTATTGCATGGTGAAAAAGCACACTTTAAGCACATAAATGAATGCAAACAACGCAGATTATTATATATGTAAAATCACAACATCCAGTACTGAACGTTTGAAAAGATAAAAAGCTCCATTCACAATATTTTACACTTTTTCCAAACAAAGGTTTGGTAGAAGATCCGGTTGTTAGATTATTAACTTCCTTGTTTCGTTCATGTGCCGTAACGGTCCCACTCACTTCCTGAAGTGTGCGTCATTATACAAACCGAACAGCATAGAAGCTATCAAACCAGTTCTCAGAAAACAGTTCTTCAAAATCAAATCAATCAAAAATTGGTTCAAAAGTTTCTAAGACCATCTTTAGTAACTAAAGTGTGAGGAAAATGAAAGATGCTATGTGGGTTCCACCAATTTACAGAAGATAAAACAAGTGTGTTGGGAAGTGTGCCCTGAGTCTGAATTACTGCTCACTGTTGTCTTTCTTATTTACTCATTGCACAACTCTTTTCTGTTTCACATTTCCTGAATTGAAACATGTACAATGCTCTTGACTTCACTGAGCATACATTTACAGAAGACCAGTTTAAATTAACAATTTATAGATAAAGGTTAAAAAAGAAAGAGAGCAAGAGACAGAGAGAGAGAGAGAGAGAGAGAGAGAAATAAGACAATATTACAAACAAAAAAAACATATCAAAGAGCCATGAAACACCAAACGCATAACAAACGTGAAAGTTGTGTTTGAAATGTGCAAAATGTTCACCTTGAGGGTTCTAAAATGAATAAAAATTAATTAGAGTTGCTTTGTACTCTTTCATTAAAGTGTGCATGAACACCCTGGTTCTTGGAGGTAGGATTGTGATTTGTGAGCTATTTCACAGTATTCTGCCAATTCTGTTCTGCCTGGTTGGAGGGATGAGGTTGTGTAAAGGATGAGAAGGGTCAAACAGTGAGCTGTCCATCTCTTCCCTTCGCTCCTTGAGAGTTTTTAGAGTTTGGTCTGTACCCGATCCTTACATTGAAATGATTTTCTTCACACTATCTCTTCCTTCAGCTCTTTGTGCAGTTCACCGGAAGGATGTGAGTGATCGTAAAAGACACCCAATTAGAGTAGTGTATATGAGGAGGTGGTCATCCACATTCCTGCTTGTTTGAGAGTGTTCGGATTAGCAGATACAGGTGTGTGCTGCCTACTTTCATTCTTTATTTTTGAGCAGAGTGAGAGAGGATGTCCAGGCACCATCACTAATAGAGGGCATTTTTTGATATCTGGCACTGGTGGAAAAAATGTGCTTTTTTTTTTTGTATGTGCTTTCAGAAAAAAAATGAGAGGCTGTAAATTCTAATCATCTGAGCTCTGCGGGGCACTGCTCTGGTAGGGAGGGATCTCTAGTGCTTTTTACATGAACGAAACTGAACTGCACTCTGATTTTAGAGCAGTTCATATCAACCAAAGACTCAGCCTTAACTCAACAGGCCATGCCTATAATCAGAAATCTATACTTCATGAAAATACAAACACCATTGTTTAGCAACGTAAGTGCATAGGCCTACTTATACTGTTAGCTACAGTATTCATGTAGAAAAGGACATCCTGGACACGTGTGAGCAATGTGAGAGAACTGTTGCTTACCTGTTCAAGGAGTGTGGTTCTTTTCTCTGAAAATGGCACTGGATGAAACATATTGTAATAAAAAGAATAGATATATTGTCATGCGGCTGGTCTTTTTTTTCTGAAATCAGGATGTATACATTTTCAATAAATGCTGAACTAATTGAGCTTATTTATTTCAGTAAATATATCCAGGCCTGTTTAAATTTTCTGTTTGCTATGTGCATGTTATGTTGCTGTTACATTCCTGTACACTGGGTGGCGTACATATGGTGGTTGCATATTACCAGTAAAGCTCTTTCTTCTGGTCAACATACAGGTGTCCAGACCAAGGGGCTCACTTGAAAGCTCACTTCCTGGTCTTGTTGCGAGCATTGCTCTTCGGCACCAGTACAGTTGGCTCCAGTATAGGTCTTTCAGGCCAATTTTTCAATGCAAGTCAATGGTACCAAATGCGGTAAGTCAATACATTTTTCTCACCAGAATATGTAGTCGCAATAGGTGCTTTTTCTTGGTCTAATGTCACTCCTTGTGCCGATTTGTCAAGTTATTGCGTTGTTCGTACGCTGTTTAAACATTTTTTGTGGACAAATCAGTGGCAGGTTGCGGTACCTCCTAGTCAGAGGGTCTCCCTACTGTGCAGACCCTGGCTCCACTGCGCAATTTTTTTTTTTTCTACAACATGGCGGCAAAAACTGTACTTCCGCCTGAATTCCGGAGCATCAAAATGGTTTTTATGAGCCCAAAGCGGTTTTTACGGGAAGGCAATGGGTGACGTAACAATGACTTTGAATATAGAGTACTCAAGTGACTACGCCACACTGGTTTCGGAAGTAAATTCCCCATTCATTTAGAGCGTAGACATTAACTAAAACTTACTTTTAAACCATTTCTAGTGATTATGTTTTAGCATCAATTTCCTGGATTGTTCAATATAATGCCCGTTCGCAAAATATGTTGGTTTTCAGCTTTGAGTATATTTTAAGTTTTTGTATTTTCTTGTGAATATACCAGCGCTGGCAATGTTTAAAAACTCAACGTCCCATAATTCTCTCCGGACGAGCAACCGTAGTGTAGCGTTGTCATATAACGTTAGCCAGCAGTAGCACTCAACTTTTTTCTAATGTTAGCTAGCTAGCTTGAAGACCTAAAAGCTAGAATTGCTTTATGTGGTCAACCATAGCGTAGTTTCTGACCTTGTCAGGCGGGCTTCTCAACTTAGCAAGCTAACGTTAGCTCGTCTTCAGTGGCAGGTTACTGCCATTCTGCCAAAAATTATGATATCTTATTGGTCGAGAACCACCCGTGCGTTGCAGTACTGGATATGTAGTGGTACAGTGGTAGGGCAAATTTTCCATTTGACCTATACAGCACTTACCACTGCAACCCACTGACATTGCCCACAAGGCATACTCAAGGAGAGGTGACTTCTTCTGAAGGGGTGCTAACACAGTGAAACTGAACAAGCAGACACCTTTCTTAACATTAGCAGTGTATTACCATTCATTAGTCTGCAAATTGAATGTAAATTAATTGCTATTCACAATCTACAAACCAGAAGCTACAGCCAGATGTAATCATTGTTACAGAAGTAGCCTAAACATACTTGAGAAATGTTATGAATAAATTAAGTCACCTAGCTAAATCTGGTGTTGTTCCCTTTTTTCACTCCCTGCCCAAATTCCCTGCTCTACATTATGCAAAACGCGATCTTGCATGGTGCTGTACTGCTTTGTAAGTAACTTAACGTAATGTAACGTTAGAACTGATCACATCACCGGCCTATAATGTTACAAAATGTGGCAAGTTTGTCAATATAGCTAACTTTATCTATTTAGATAATCTAGTTAGCTACCTAGCTAGCTTCACAGAAACATAGCGTTAGTATTACCTTGTTGCTAGCTAGCTAGCTGGCCTTCTAGTGATTACCTGCAAGGCTGTTTAGCTAACTAAATTACGCTGGTACAGTATGGAACACATGACTGGCGAAAAGGCTGTACTTCATCAAGGGTCTAAGGTATCAAACGAGCACCAAACCATCACTCTGCGGCCAGATATGGAGTAGATGTGGATGGATCCCTTTAAGGGTTGTTTCTCCTGACTTTTTTCCCCATAGAGTTCTATAGGAAAATGAGTCAGGAGAAATAACCCTTGCAGTGATCCATCCACATCTACTCCATATCTGGCAACAGAGTGATGGTTTGGGGCTCGTTCGATAGCTCAGACCCTTGATGACTTACAGCCATTTAGCCAGCCATACTGTACCAGTGTAATTTACAGCTAAATCTAGTCTCACCCCCCAATTCCCATAGAGATCAGTTCAAATGCAGAGAGGTTATAGTATCGCTTGTAACAGTACCTGAAAATAAGATATCGAGAGTCTTTTGATGTTGATTGGTCACAGACTTCAGGAAGTAACAAAGTAGCAAATTTCAAAGGATAGTAGCAAAGTAGCAAAGGATATGCGACCAAATATTAAATATGATACTTTAACAATATGTTAAAGCAAAGGGTATGAATACTTATGTAAATGAAAGATTTCAGTTTTCAATTTTTAATACATCTGCAAAAATTTCTAAAAACATGTTTTCACTTTGTCATTATGGGCTATTTTGTGTAGAATTTTCAGACAAAAAATTAACTCAGTCTATTGTAGAATATGTCTGTAATGTAATAAAACGTGGAGAAGGTGAAAGGGGTGTTCAGACTTTCCGGCTTGACTGTATATTTAACTGAAAACAGTATGGAGAAAAGATTTTTTATTTTTTTACCTCATCAACTATTGATTTTTGTCAATATATGCTAATTCCGAATTTGATGCCTGCAACACGTTCCCAAAAAATTGGGACAGGGCAAAAAAATAAAAAGAAGACATTCCACAGGTTAAACAGGTGATGCTATCATGACTGTGTATAAAAGGATATCAAAAGACTCTTGATATTTTATTTTCAGGTACTCTTACAAGCAATACTATTTACCTCGGTGCATTTGAATGGCTCTCTATGGGGATTGGGGGCTGGGACTAGGTTAAACTGTAAATTACACGGGAATAGTATTGTAAACATTGCATTCATAAACCGGGTTCCATACATCCACTTTGACAAATGTAGCCATGGGTGTCCAGCAGGAAATGACGTTTGCATTGTTGTTACACAGAGTAGCTACAGTCAGCTCAAATGTCACTGCTTCAGAAGCTTCTTCTCCATTTGTTTGGTTCAAAATTATGATCAGGCGTGTGCTGAGGATTTTCGGTCGTTTCTACTCAATAACATGACCGATCAACAGCAGGATCTGGTTCACCATTAATGCGGAAAAATATGTTATATAGGGGCAATTTAAAAGACATCAAAGACATTGAAAGACACTGAACTGTGGCATTTGAAAACACCAGATGGTACATACTTCTCTTTTGACTTTTTAGTATGATACAGCTTCGGCCAGCAAACAAAGAACTGTCTAAATGGGTAAATGAATGCATAATGTGCACGATGGTAAGTTCTGTATGGTGTGGATATTTTATCTCAAGGCCCCCTGAAAATGACCAAATCAAGGCTAAAGAGCCCTATCTATACTTGCTTATGTTTGACACTGTCATCCTATATCCACAACAGACTGCAATGCAGTGGATATTTAGCACGCTAGTAAATGGTAGCATGTCCGAAAAAAGAGACACGATAAAATGCACATTTGTTAGTATTTAATATTTAGTATATGCGCAATGTAATAAATGTCAATGATAATATTTTTTTATCCTTCTTGTACCTTCTTTGGCCATAGCTTGGGAGCTCCTATGATCATAGTTTTATAACATTTGAGGACTTTGATCAGGCAAAATATTTAAGCTGACATTATGTGTGAATCATCAAAGTATCAAAATGCATTGTGCTTTTTTCCACGACAGTGCTGACATATCCAAGTCTTTGGTGAGACTTTCAAAAAATGTATCTTTTCATCATTCCTCTTATCAGATAAAAAGGGTGGTTCTGTTTTGCATTTCGTGGAGTGAAGCACATTGCAGTCTGGAGCAAGACCTGCTTTGATAATCTGGCTCATCTTATTGAATTTGCACTTGGAAGTTTTTTACTGTGAAGCTACTGTGAACTTTTCCACTGCCTCACATCAAAGCTTGACTTGACTTTGAAAAAAGGCACCTTTAAGGTGTCTTCTGTGTATTTTCACCATGAAAAGAGGTGATTATTGAATGCACTTTATAACTAGCTTTTATTAAATGCTATGATGGCCCATTTTCTGCATGGCATCTAGGACATTGCAAAGGAATCTTTCATTTTGATAAGTACATTTCTGCTTATTGCATAATCCACTGGTTCACTTAAACTAAATTTCATTTCCTCTGCTTTCTCTAATCCTCACTAAACTATTGCATTGTGAAATATTGTGAAATAACCCAGCAATGGCTCGAGATTCATGGCGTGAACATTGATTTATGTTATAAACTGGCATAACTCCAAGAAATACACTTGTTATTACACAGCAGCCATAATGCTGTTAATCACAATCCACTTATAAGTTCAATACTAGTGTCAAAGGGGACATACTTGACTTATTGGTTTCATTTATTCATTTTCTATGTCCAGCAAGCATGAGTGATCAGGCAGAGCTCCTTGCCTTTTACTGGAGCACTCCGAAACAAAGGCAAAAAGTAGTATTATGCAAATATTAGTGACTGGGAGGATTCCCCATGAAGAACCCTGTTCAACGGAGTGTATTATGGTTAAAGATGTTTCTGGGGGAATACCTTGTGTCATATTTCGGAATATTTTAAACTATCCACCTGGTTGTACTTGTACTATACAGCTGGATGTGAGTCTGCTATGGCAAATGTTATCTTGCAGCCAACATACATTCAACAGGGAAGAATATGATTTTATGGTACCTAATTTGAGGCTTTGAATCGCAGAACTGCTCGCGGCAGCCACTACAGATTCTCGCTAACATGCAACACACCCTTGAATTTTTCTGTCAAAAGTTACAACCTTCAGAACATCCCCTTTGTTGAAACCCACTTTGTAACAGCTTTCCTTCATTGATAGCTTCAAATTGTTCAGCCCAATCAAAAGGCTTATTCTTTTGAAACATGAAATGAAACTTCCGTTTCAAATGTGCTCCGCTGGAAATGAGTGTGAAAAAACTGAGCAACTCAGCTGCAATAATTTTAAAAGATGTTAAGAAATGCCTCAGAAGTGATGTGAGCCAACATTCATATGGTGTAGAAATATCTCAGAAGCCCGAAACCCTGTCATTATATCGCATATTGTGAACGGTGAGAGCACCAAATAAAATGACTTTGAATATGGTAATGTTAATGCTGAACTTCATGAGGAAGTTCATTGCTAATGACATGTTTGAGTGGAGGTTGTACGTCATCGGTTGACTATAACGGAGTCTGAAATGGTGGGACAAGAGAGGTTCTAACTTGCTTGTAGTGCTGTGTAGTCTGTAGTGCGTACAATAGTGCGTACATTATACAGCTATTTGTCCTTCAGTCAGATGGCTGTCCAGCCACATTTCCACCAAATTGAAAATAAAATCAAAAATATGCTGAATATCCACAAAAATGCAATATTATGCCAGAAATCTCAAGAGAATTTTGTGTGTTACTTCTGTTCTCTTTGGGGCAATTTTGGGAACTCCAACAATAAGGTTACCCTGCAGTCAAGACTTGAAGACAACCTAAAATGGGAAGTGAAATGCACACCACAGACTTGTGAAATTCACATGATATCACAAGGTGTAAAACATTAGTGTTACTGTGGCTTTCACTCAACCATGACTGATACCCCCGCAGACCTCCCCTGGACGGCAAAGAGGCTGGCACCACAAGGCTGTTGTTGGGTTACCTGCATGGTCTGATAGCAGGAGGAAACAATAATGCTATATGCTTTGGTAAATTTACAGTTATGGAGAGTATTTCTAATTAAATACAAGCTGTATTTGACACTGTGAATAAGCATATAAGGTATGGTATCCACGGTGACAAATACAGCGTATATTAAACTGCACAATACTGTTGCTATGGCAGGGTTCTTCACATGTATTGCTTTGGTACATTTCCAGTAAAGGACAGTGCGCTTATGTCTAGTTTTATATACGCTATTGTCATTGAGGATAAGGTCTATGCTTAGCCAATAAACTGAGGTAATATATATAGTTATCAAGAGTTGACTATTGATAACTGCATGGTTTTGGGACTTATATGACATTTGGCACTTAACTAGAGGGTACCCAGAAGCAAAAAAGGACAGTCAGTGGTATTAAAATAGGTCTGACTAATCCAGACAATAAAGCAGTATGCAATGATGCAGTATATAACCGCTCAGAGTTCACAGTAGATTTGTTGATTCATGATTGATATCTTTTCCATTTATGGTCATGTAGAGTTTATGTAGTGTGACGATGGATCAGTGTCACCCTTTCGCTGCTGGCCTAGAATGTGGTCTGTCCGCCAAAACCAATAATTCTTTCAATGCTCGCAGTCTTGCTTAACATGACGGTTGGAACAGCGGACCAATCAGGGAGGTCTTTATTTAGTCACATGGGCATCAGTGGGTGAGTCATTCCTTCCTCAAACACTGTGTTTCACAATCATGTGCGCCACCTTAAACATTCTGCATGCTTGAGCAGGATGTGGCCTTGCCCCTGTAGTCATACATTGAATTGGCTACAAGCACCTCTAGCATTCTGACATATCAATGATTCTACCAGCCGGCATGTTGACAAAAAAGTACTATATTACATCGAAATACACATACAAAAATAATCTTTCTGATGGAAAATAAATGCATCTCCACTAGCTGTACTGTAAAATGAACATGAATCAGAATGTACTTTTCCAACTCACACTGCTTTTCAAAATGGTACTGCACAGTGCATGGCTTCATTTATACAGGAGCATACGAAAAACAAACTGGGATACACTGGCAAGCCTTGTGAATGTTTCTAGTGGTAAAACGGGATGTGCGGAAATGCATAAAATGTGTGATACACACTCCAGCAACCTGTACATGTGAACCTAGAATAAAAAATTACTATGATAAAACTAAACAATCAAGTAATGTGCGTTCAAAAAAATTTTAATCTATAGTTTTAAGTTAGGGGAAACAATACACGTGAAGTACGTGTGAAAAATACATTGTGTACAGCACTCGTCTGATGATAGCATTTTACAAGGCTGTGAGAAAAAGCTGGTTGACCCTCAGAAACCAACCCCACAGACCTGCGAGTAATGAACACATTTAGTCTGAAATCAAACCAAAAAAGCAATGCATGTTGGGAAGCGCTGTCATGACATCGGTCAAGTAAGAGTACCTCAGCACACTTTTATTTGAATTCATAGTGTTTTTATACCGTAAAGTTTTTCACCTTACAGTGAATTGGTTTTGACAGAGGGTCTGATCCATCAGATCTAATTACCTACACATATGCTCTGAAATAACAGTTGACACTGGCAGTTTATTAATCCGTTTTGAATTAAACACTGAAAGTGAAAAACAGTACAAGTGTTGCAGTCACCAGACGACTGATAACAGCCCCAATCCTAATAAGTTGTCAGTCAATAGTTTAATAGTTTAGTTGAAATTTATTTTTTATACATACAGTATATATTTGATTGTAACCATCTCCTGACTTATGATGGTCAACAACCTTTTGTCCTGTCTCTTCTGAGAGTGCTTTGCATTTCCCCATGAAGACGGATGATGGATTATACATGCATTGTTATCTCATTTTTATACCCCACTGAAGCACGAAACTCTGGAAGGTCACAATACAGTTTGCTAAGATTTTTAAAAAAAAGTTCTGTCAGAGCAACTCACATATTCAAATGACATGTTTTAATGAATGTGCTGTATAATTATTTTGGTTTAACACTGAATGGATCTGCTTTAGGTACTACTCTGGTGCACGGGCATCTCCCCCCGCTAAACAGGAGATGACCAGAAACCCCCCCCCCCCGTACTACAGCAGATCCAAACAACAGGTGGAAGCTGGGGTGGTGGAGGCCAAAAAATGTTAATGAGGAAGGAGCAAAGCAAACAAAGGGCAGTGCAGCAATGAGCAGCACAGGGAGGACTGATTCTTGGCTTAAAAAGAGGTGTGACTTTTAGAGGGGTGTGCATGTTATTGGTTGAGTATGAGACGCATGGTTGCTAGCCGACCAATGGTTGGCTACAGCAAGAGTACAGCAAGAGTACTGTGTGCAATGAGCAGCACAGGGAGGACTGATTCTTGGCTTAAAAAGAGGTGTGACTTTTAGAGGGGTGTGCATGTTATTGGTTGAGTATGAGACACATGGTTGCTAGCCGACCAATGGTTGGCTACAGCAAGAGTACAGCAAGAGTACTGTGTGCAATGAGCAGCACAGGGAGGACTGATTCTTGGCTTAAAAAGAGGTGTGACTTTTAGAGGGGTGTGCATGTTATTGGTTGAGTATGAGACGCATGGTTGCTAGCCGACCAATGGTTGGCTACAGCAAGAGTACAGCAAGAGTACTGTGTGCAATGAGCAGCACAGGGAGGACTGATTATTGGCTTAAATAGAGGTGTGACTTTTAGAGGGGTGTGCATGTTATTGGTTGAGTATGAGACGCATGGTTGCTAGCCGACCAATGGTTGGCTACAGCAAGAGTACAGCAAGAGTACTGTGTGCAATGAGCAGCACAGGGAGGACTGATTATTGGCTTAAAAAGAGGTGTGACCTTTAGAGGGGTGTGCATGTTATTGGTTGAGTATGAGACGCATGGTTGCTAGCCGACCAATGGTTGGCTACAGAAAGAGTTTCCTAACAGAACTTGTATTGCGCACTTTGTTCACGACGCTCATTAGTGTGTAACTGCAGGCTTTTTTTTTGTTGGGCTTAGTAGGAGAAAATTACATTACTTGTTAAACAAGAACTTTTCTCTCAGCAATTATATTAGCATGAAAGGAAATAAATATTGAAATGTTTTCACCATACAATATAGTGCATTACCTGCATTGTTAATTCTATGAAGACTTTTTGGTTCGTTTTCACGAAGGGCGAGAATAATTTTGTAGGTTGACATATTGACAAAATTGAAAGATAAATTCAAGATAAGTTCAGATACTGCATATGAATGACTTGATCATTGCTATACTGACCCCCCATCCCCACTCTTCAGACCAAAATATAAATAAATGGGCAGACTAGACAGAGGAACAGGAAGTTGTGGTGCATGGTGGCCTTAAAGTATGTCTCTGAATGCGAGCCCCGGCCCTCTATTTCACCATTCAGAACAAAATGTCCTGAAGCCAGCTGCCAGTGACCAATCCAGCCCTCTTACTGACTGCATGTCTGCATCACACAGACTAAAAGAGGAACCTAGACTGGGGGTAAAAATAAATAAATAGTTGAGAGAAATAAAGATGAGAGTTTTCTCAGACGTCTCACTGATGCCACACGACATTCCTGCAGCATGTCTCCTCAACTCTCCCATTAGCGAGCAATTAAACACTTAACAATGGGGTAGAAATCAAGTAGGTGTGGTGAATCTAGGGCCCCGGTAATCGGGTGGAGGAAGGCAAACCCTACTGACCATGCGGCACTAACTTCATAAATGACAGGGCTAATTTAATTCACGTTTTCACTTATACAAAAGAGACGTCTGTACTGAAGACTTATTCTAACACTTGTATTGATAAATCCCACTGGGATTGGTTGGTGATATTCAGTGCAGGTGACCAACTAGTTAACAACGTTCAGCTTATTTGTCAGGGGTAGCGTGGGAACGAAGGACCAGACGCGACAGTAGGGGTTCAGAGGATGCTCACTGAACACCACAAAGCGGGAGCGAAACCCCGCAAACAGGGAATAACAATAAACAAACAAAATATAACTCTCCACACCAGGAGAGATACCGCTACAACTGAAAGCAACCCTAATAGGGCGAAAAAACTCTTAACACTATATTCAATGCAACAACAACGAAAAAACCCTATAGCTCACAACGAGGGAGCCGAAACCAAAAACTCTCTTGCAAAACGAGATAGCCCCGAATACACGGGCAGTAGCAATAATGGTAATAGGAAGAACAACGAAAAACAATTGCACCCTCGGAACGTGACTATAACGCCCGATAAATGGTGAAAGAAATGAAAACAAAATAACGCTTACGATTTCCAACAACGAAGAGAGCGGGACTGGAAAAGGATGATGTCCTAGGATACCGGCTTTCTTCGTAAAACGATAGGCAATATGGAAGCGTCAAATAACGATGACGTGTGGTTTAAATACTGACAGGAACCCCTGAACAAGTGAACACACTGAACTGAAAACCAAAACACGAAACGGACTAGGAAAACAAAGAGAAGGGATGCAACATGAGCGCTCCCCAGGGAAGTGGACAACGAACAAAGAGCAGGCAGAGAAACCATGACAGGACCCCCCCCACTAAGGGACGGCCCCAGACGATCCCTCAAGCCTGCGACCCCGGAAATCCCTAATAAGTTGAGGGTCCAGAATATTTTTGGAGGGAACCCAACTACGCTCTTCCGGGCCATAACCCTCCCAATCTACTAAAAATTGGAAACCTCTCCCAACCCGTCTCTCGGCTAAAATATGGTGGACAGTGTACACTGGACCTCCCTCCATCATCCGAGGAGGCGGCGGTGGCTTCTCAGCGGAGGCCAGCGGGCTAATAAGGACTGGCTTAAGCCGGGAGACATGAAACGTGGGATGGATACGCATAGCACGGGGGAGCTGTAATCTTACCGTAACCGGATTAATGCGCCGTATAATTTTAAAAGGCCCAATAAACCGGGGCGCGAGTTAGCGAGACTCCACCCTTAACGGCAGATCACGCGTAGCGAGCCACACGCGTTGCCCTACCCTGAATGAGGGGGCTGGACGACGTCGTCTATCAGCTGCCACCTTGTGTCTAGCAGCAGCGCGCTGAAGCGCAGTCCGCACCCGCTTCCAGACAGAGCGACACCTCTGAATAAAGGATGCCACGGAGGGAACCTCTATATTACTCTCCAGCTCAGGGAATAGTGGGGGCTGATACCCCAGTTGAGCCTCGAAGGGCGAGAGCCCTGTGGACGCGTTGCGCAACGTATTATGGGCATACTCAGCCCAGGCCAGGTGTGTACTCCAGGAAGTGGGATTAGAGGCCGCCAGGCAACGCAGAGTGTTCTCCAGCGTCTGGTTAGTGCGCTCGGTCTGTCCATTCGTCTCAGGATGGAAGCCAGACGACAAACTGACCGAGGCACCAAGCAGAGAACAGAATGCGTGCCAGAATTTGGCCGTGAACTGGGGGCCGCGATCAGAAACCACATCCAACGGCAACCCATGTAGCCGAAAAACATAGTCTATCATAAGTTGCGCAGTTTCAGAAGCTGAAGGTAGTTTAGACAACGCAATAAAATGGGCCGCCCTGGAGAAACGATCTACCACGACTAAGATCACCGATTTACCCAGTGACATAGGCAAACCGGTGACGAAGTCGAGGGCGATGTGACTCCAAGGACGGCTGGGAATGGGAAGAGGGCGCAAAAGCCCAGAGGGTGGGAGACTTGAACCCTTACTGCGGGCACACACCGGACAAGCCGCAACAAAACTCCGGACATCCCTCTCCAAACTGGGCCACCAAAACCGCCGAGAAAGAAAGTCCTTCGTGCGGTGAACGCCCGGATGGGCCGCTAATTGAGAAGTGTGACCCCAACGTAATACACGGGGCCTAAGCTTCAGCGGAACGAACAAACAGTGAGGAGGGCCCCCCCCAGGCCCTGGGTCAGAGCGCACTGCCCTCTGAACTGCAGCTTCAATAGCCCAAATAACTGGAGCCACAATTTGGTCGGCGGGAATGATAAATTCGGGGGCAGGGGCCCTGTCCGAATTATCAAAGACGCGAGAAAGGGCATCTGGCTTAACGTTCTTGGAGCCGGGGCGATACGTGAGCAGGAAATTGAAGCGCAAGAAGAATAACGCCCACCGGGCTTGGCGAGAATTAAGCCTCTTGGCTAGCTGCACGTACTCCAGGTTCTTATGGTCCGTCCACACCGTGAACGGATGCTCCGCCCCTTCAAGCCAGTGACGCCACTCCTCCAGAGCCATTTTGACTGCTAAGAGCTCCCGGTCTCCCACATCATAATTTCTCTCGGCAGGTGTTAATGCACGAGAAAAATAAGCACATGGATGCATTTTGTGGTCAATGGGGGATAGCTGGGAGAGAATGGCCCCCACTCCTAACTCAGATGCATCTACCTCTACAACAAAAGGAAGGGAAGGGTTAGGCGTGACAAGAATAGGTTCGGACGTAAAGCGTCTTTTGAGCTCAGAAAACGCCGCTTCGGCCCTCGAGTTCCATAGGAACCGGGAGGAAGAAGTTTTTTTTGTAAGTGTAGTAATAGGAGCGACTACCGTGCTAAAATTACGAATAAACCTCCTGTAGAAATTTGCGAAGCCTAAAAAACGTTGAACCTGTTTAAGAGAAGATGGCGTGGGCCAATTCTTAACGGCCGAGACTTTAGCTGGATCCATCTGAACCTTGCCTTCTGCCACAATGAACCCCAGGAAAGACACTGATTTGGTGTGAAAGACACACTTATCTGCCTTTACAAACAGCTGAGCCTTGAGCAGCGCGTTAAGAACCTGCCTGACATGGCGAATGTGCGTGGAAAGATCGGGAGAAAAAATTAAAATATCATCAATATAAACAAAAAACGATTTTTCAAGCATCTCCCTTAGCACATCGTTAACTAACGCCTGAAAAACTGAGGGGGCGCTAGTGAGCCCGAACGGCATCACCTGGTACTCGTAGTGTCCCGAGTGGGTATTAAACGCAGTTTTCCACTGGTCTCCCTCACGAATGCGGACGAGGTTGTAAGCGCTGCGTAAATCCAGTTTCGTAAAAATAGACGCCCCCTGGAGGCGTTCAAAGGCCGAATTCATAAGCGGGAGAGGATAACGATTCTTAATAGTTATAGCGTTAAGTCCCCTGTAGTCAATGCATGGCCTAAGACTACCGTCCTTCTTCTTAACAAAGAAAAAACCGGAGCCCGCCGGTGAAGTGGAGGGTCTGATGAAACCGTTGGCAAGAGATTCCTCTATGTAATTTTTCATAGCGGCACTCTCAGGAGCCGATAAGGAATACAGCGCTCCCCTGGGGGGAATCGAGCCAGGGTATAGCTCGATGGCACAATCATACGGCCTATGAGGAGGCAGAGAAGTAGCACGCTGCTTACTAAAAACCTCCGCAAGATCAGTGTACTGCTGAGGAACATTCGCTGGCAATGGAAACGGAATAGCTCCGCCCACCTGAACATTCTCCAAATCTGATTCCGAATCGCGAGGGATGTCCCAATCGATCTCAGAAGGAGAGCTCTCCTCCTCCCACATACTAAACCCATCAGCGAGCGGGTCCCAAGAAAGACTCCCCCTGGTGTCGCGAGATGACGCTACTGCCCCGTGAGCCCCACGGAAAACACTCTCCTCCTCCTGTTCGCTGTCAGAACTGAGATCGGGAAGAGAGCGGCGCGAGCCGCCAGATCTGACAGATTTATTTCTAGAACAGTGGTGTCTGCACTGAACTCCCCAACGGAGAATAACCGAATCCTCCGCTCCCCAGTTAATATTGGGCTTGTGCTGAACCAACCATGAGTGACCCAGAACAAGTGGGTATGTGGGAGAATCTACTAAAAAAAAATTAATACGCTCCGTATGATCCTGGAACGAAACTGACAGTTTTAAAGAGCTGGTAACCCGTCGGATAGCGCCCGTACCCAAAGGGCGACCGTCGAGAGCAGTTACTAACCGTGGAACGGAAAGAGAAACTGAGGGAATCCCCTGCTCCCTAGCCCACTTAATGTCCATAAGGGACTCAACTGATCCGGAGTCAATAAAGGCGATACAGCTGTTGGAATGCTTATTCCAACTCAGCTGCACAGATAATAGAGTTCGAGGAGAAGTTTGATCTTGTCTCACTAAGGGCCTCGATTCCCTTAGCGAGACTCCTCTTTTCCCGCTAGTTTAGGACATTGATCTCTGTAATGCCCAGAGCGTTTACAATAACGACACCACGCCTCTCTCGACCTGGTAAACCTGGAATCACGTACTGCCGTCCCATCTACCTGCATGGGCTCCTCAGAAAATGAGGAAACCGGAACAACCACCGGACGAGGCACACAAATAGATGGCCGACCACTGCGTGGCCCAGCGAATCTCTCTCTCTCTCTCTCTCTAATCCGATTGTCTATTCTGATAGCCGTAGACACTAACGCACCGAACGAAGCGGGTGGTTCGAGTGCAGAAAGGGCATCTCGAACTGAATCCGAAAGTGCTTTAATAAATAGAGCGGTAAGCGGTCCGTCAGGCCACCCAGTCTCCCCTGCGAGTGCTCGAAAAGCAATAGAAAATGACGCCACCGTGTCGGAGCCTTGACGAAGATAAGTCAGTCGCATCGCCGCCTCCTGACCGGAAACGTCATGGTCGAAAACTGACGCCATCTCTTCTACCAACCTCTCCATAGTGGACATCACGGGAGAGCTTGCTCTGATTAAGGGGTCCGCCCAAGCGAGAGCCGTACCTGTTAAAAGCGAGAGAATAAACGACACTCGAGCCTCCTGGGTGGAAAACCGAGAAGGTTGTGACTTGAAAAAAATTAGACACTGCGTCAAAAACCCCCTACATCTCCCGGTCTCTCCTCCATAGCGAAGCGGGAGTTGTAATTTCGGCTCCTTGAGTTCGCGTGGAACGGGAATCACTGCTGGATCAGGAGGGATCAGTACCGCCGAACTTGGTGCTTGTGCTACCGGGATTGATGGTAAAATAACCTGGGGGGGCGTAATCGTCAGTGTTAGTGTGCGAATGCTGTCCGCTAATTCACGCAGCCCGTCTCCCTGATAACCAGGGGCGTGTCTAGAACATTTTTTGGGGGGGGGGGCCAGGGGGGGCAGACCAGAGGGGAGGGGGGCCAGCCATCAAGGCTTTTTTTTTTTTTTTTTTTTGTGTAGCAGCAGACACAACGTGTATTTATCGACCAAACCTTAGCCCTAGCCTTAACCCTAACTAACTTTTTTTTTTTACTGCCCCTTTTAGAGTAATCATATATAGTATTCAGTGCTATGAACATTCTTTTTTTTTTTTTTTTGCTCTTTTGAAGCTCAAATATGTTTCAATTTTCTTTTTTTTTTTTGTCTACACTACACAACACAAAGTGCTCTAAAAATGTGTGGAATAAAAATGTTTTTTATTATTTTATTATGGATTTATTTATTTTAACTTTTTACAGCTATGGTTTTTTTTTTTCTTTTTTTTTTTTTTTTTTTAAATTAAAAAAATAAAAAATATCTAGTGTAGCAGTCATAGGAAGAAGAGTTCTCAAAGTAAATACCATGTTCTGTTCCAGGGGAGTTCCAGAAGTTGCAGTTAACGGTTATATCCATCAAACGACTCCGTACCTCCCCTCTTATCCCTCCTCAGTCCAGCAGACAACGCAGTAGCTAGCAATCAAACTAACGTCATATATCTACGTATAAGGACGTGAAAAAGCAGTGAAAAGTTACTATGGTTAACGATAAAAAAACAACTACAAAAACAAATTTATTTTTATCTATAACCAATACGCATCAAAGCAAGAAGCCAACAAGACAGGCTAGCTTAATTTACTTAACTTACCGCATTAACAGGAAATATTTATCAGGGGACGAAATATCAGTCGTTTCCGCATACCTTTTGCTGGCAAATTCTGGCTGACCTGGGCGGGCAGTAACTGTTAAAGTTTAATCTTTGGAGCTAATGCACAGTTTAAAAGACACAGCTGATGCACCCAGATCAAACATTGCTTGTAAATTTTGAGTTTTGATTTTTTGTTTGATGAATTACGCTCTCAACTTATGAAATAAACTAACCATTAGCTACAAAGTTGTATAAAGCTAACAAACGTGCTAACAAAATGTAATAATAAATAAAGCTAAAAATAACTTAAAACAAAATAACTTAAAAAAACATAAAACAGAATAACGTTAAATATTTTAAATTAAAAAAACTTTACCTTGGAAGAATGGAAATAAATGGTTAATTGTGGTTAAAATAGGATAAACATTAAATGGAAATTAAACTAGCAAAACATCAAAAGCACCAGTGGCTAAGCTAGCAAGCTTTAAGCAAACAAACTCAACTACTCATTTACTTAGTACTTAACAAACTAACTCATCTAGTGACATTAACTAAACTACTTAACTACTAAACTAGCATAATTAGCTTAAATTTTACTTGTCAATGTAGCTTCCAAAGGTGCATTATTTGTTTCTTTTCTTTTTCAACATTACTCTTAGTTTTATATTTATTTCATTTTAACTCTATTAGCAAAGTTACTGCTTTAGTTTAGCTAGTTAGCAGCTAGTTGACGAACTTAGCTAGCTAGCTAGCTATAGCTACTACTACATACGAGCAGTAATGCTTTGCTTGCTTTATTTATTAATAACATAACGAATAAACTGCGGTGAACATTGTTAGCAATGTTGCGTTCCTCTCAACAATGATGAACCCGAATGAAGTTCACGTTTTCCATTCTCTCCTTCTGATTGGTTATCTCTGATGTGAACAGAGATACGTTAGATACTCTTTAATCATCTTATATTAGTAGACTAATCTATACTATAGTAGCCAGCTAGCTGATTGAGTATAACTACTACGTTATAACTTTATATGAAAATAAATAGACTATACATACATACCGAATATGCCAACTTACATATAAATAAAGAATGAGTTCAACAACAGCTAAGAGATAAGCAGCAGAAAGAGTAAAAACAATAAAACAAACCATGACAAAACCCCTGCAACAATAGCGTTAATGTTACGCGGCAATGAAGCAATGAATGCGGCGCAATGCATCCACTGGTAGGGCAGGGAATAGCAGCTAGATAGCAAACAACTTTAGCATACAAGCTTGTTTAATATAACTAATATACACAATTATAATTAGTTATATGCCTAATATATATATTTTATACGTACATAGTATTTCGTTACGCCCAGCAACGTTTACGTTAGCTTACGTATTAGCTAACGTTAGACACGTTAAAACAACGTTAACGTTAAAACGTTAAACCGTTATATATTATAATATAAAACTAAAGACAACTTACGTAACGTAATCTAAAAGACAGCATAAATAAAAATTCGTAATAAAATACCTATTAAAACATTTAACAATTAAACACAGATTCGTTATTAAAATTAACGCTTAAAAATACTTAACCTGCGCAAATCTTAAACCACATTTAAACTATTTTAAACGGTTGCTGCAGCGCTTATGAGTTGAGTGCGTTTTAAAAACACTTGTGGGAAGGCTTTGTTGGCGCTTTAAAAAAAACATTTTCCATAAATGGTTTACAATTTCTGTCTGGGAGCCAGTTTAGGTCATTCATCTAGCGCTTAAAGAGTGAGGGCGCGAGTTCGGGGGCCCAGGGTTGGCCTGGGAAGACAATGGCCTACATGGGGCATCGCTGATAACGCAGCTGGTTGCCGAACTGTGCCTGCTGAGTGTGTAGGGCTTGGACGGAGGCTTGAAGAGCCCTAATGCCCTCCTCATGGCCGGAGATAACAGCCTCCTGCGCTGTGAGAATTTGCCCTAGGTTAGCGACTGTCGCTGGTGCCTCCCTACTGGCTTCCATATTCTGTCAGGGGTAGCGTGGGAACGAAGGACCAGACGCGACAGTAGGGGTTCAGAGGATGCTCACTGAACACCACAAAGCGGGAGCGAAACCCCGCAAACAGGGAATAACAATAAACAAACAAAATATAACTCTCCACACCAGGAGAGATACCGCTACAACTGAAAGCAACCCTAATAGGGCGAAAAAACTCTTAACACTATATTCAATGCAACAACAACGAAAAAACCCTATAGCTCACAATGAGGGAGCCGAAACCAAAAACTCTCTTGCAAAACGAGATAGCCCCGAATACACGGGCAGTAACAATAATGGTAATAGGAAGAACAACGAAAAACAATTGCACCCTCGGAACGTGACTATAACGCCCGATAAATGGTGAAAGAAATGAAAACAAAATAACGCTTACGATTTCCAACAACGAAGAGAGCGGGACTGGAAAAGGATGATGTCCTAGGATACCGGCTTTCTTCGTAAAACGAAAGGCAATATGGAAGCGTCAAATAACGATGACGTGTGGTTTAAATACTGACAGGAACCCCTGAACAGGTGAACACACTGAACTGAAAACCAAAACACGAAACGGACTAGGAAAACAAAGAGAAGGGACGCAACATGAGCGCTCCCCAGGGAAGTGGACAACGAACAAAGAGCAGGCAGAGAAACCATGACATTATTGCTTTATTTCCAGCCATGTTTGAGATGGTTAGAATTTAAAAGCACTGAAATCATGTAGTGATTCCCATAAAATTATATTATGTCATGAATTTTTTTACATTAGAAGTTAACAGAACGACTGGAGTACATTGTCCTTTGCCGTCTGCTCATTTTAAAGTGTTCAATATGTATTTATTTTTTTATGATATGTTCTTAGAAGAAATATAAAACTTTGCTATCTTGAATTAGAACCATCAAAAGGCACTGCCTCTTATGATGCTAATTGGGAAAGACATTCTGGGGCCGGCATTCTTATATTCATGCCCAGTATTTTTTAAATTTATTGCGCAACATTTTTAGAACCTGATTTCCACACTTTAAGAAATAGGCCATTTTTTTATATGATGGTGCAATGTCCTTTGAGCACAGTGGCCACCTTTCCCACGATGCATTTCACAGTAACGAAGCAGGGGATCTGGCGACATTACTGAAGTGAGAAGTTCAATTTTTTTCGACTCGGACAGTTTCGAAATGAGTCGCCTGCTTCCTCCTCTCTTCTCTGCGCCCATCCATCCAGGCACTTCAGTCGAACGACAAATGTAACTGTTGTCAAGAACCTGAATGTTCCTCCTGTGTTTAAGAGCTCGATTGGACAACAATGGATCTAGAATCAATAATATCATGCATTATTTATATGCTTTGTTTGTCTGATAAGCCAAACTTGCCCTGTTGTACAAGGAAAACAAAATGATTGTATTTTGTCTTTAGGGGAGTGGACTCATTCCTGCCATTGGTTGAAGCCATACATTCTCCAACTAAATTGACCAGCTAGAGGCTCAGCTCCACAATCCTTACCTCCAATGTAATTCCTTATTCTCAAGGAAGTGGAAGGAATTCCAGTAGTTGCACAGTAGGTCATTGTAAGGGGCGGAGATGCCATAGTCTGGAAACAAAGCCTAGTTCTACCTACCTACCAAACAACTACCTAGTTCTGATCCAATTCGTTTTTTATCATGTTTTCCACAGTAAACAGATATTCTTTTATATAAGCAAGATCTATGCTTATATAATTGGAAATTGAAAATATAAATGTTTCTCATAAAGACGCCTACTGGTTCCTTCTCATAGGTAAACAGCGATTTATAAAGCTGCATTCAACCAAATGCTTTCCCATTGCTTATTTCACCTTATAGCCGCCCTAATCGGCTTTTAAAAAACAGCTCTCAGCAATAAAGAAGAAAAAAAAAGAACATAAGGTGGCTATAAGAATGAATAGTAATTGTGCATCAAAAAAGTACATGAGTGCACAGGGAAGCTTTGACTGTCTATGTTGAGCTGACATCTGCAAAATAGAAAAGGAAGTGTGAGAACTTGGCAGGAGGCGAGAAAGGAAAGACATAAAGAGCCGCTTCCATTCTGAGTTCCATTTCGTCTGATGTCTAAAATAAATCCGCGTGAGGTCTCAAATCCCATTACAAATCCCAGCTCAAGTGAAGTGGGCCTAATGGACTAGCTTCTCAGAGGAACTAACAGACACAAGCTATTGGCATGATAGCAATTTTAAAAGGAGTGCCATTTTAAACAATATTTATGTTTTTGTTTAATTAATTCATTTGTGAATGATATATATTTTTTTCATAAAAAGTGTTGGAAATTAGATTCAACATGGCAGAACAGCATCTGGAAGTAGATATGGGGCTGGTAGTGCCAATGAGAGAATTATACCTTTTTTGTTTGTTTGTTTTGTAGATGTTTAACCCCATATTTTTACCAAATTGTACTGTCCAGTCACAGCTGTAGGCCCGTCGGTTTGCTGGAACATATACCCTGCCAATTATTGAGTGCGTACAGTACACAAGCAAGTCTGTGAAACTGTGTAGTCAGGTGGTTCTTTTCACTCTGCCGCCGAACAGTTGAGCTGTGCTGCTACTGTTCCGGCCCCCCGCCATCAGTCGCCACTGTTTGCCAGTAGACGGCGGATAATCTGCTGATGAAAATCCCAGAGCGATGATACGTTTCATCGCAATTCGCACGGGTACAGGTCATATTCTGTTAGGCCTGTGACCTAGGTTCACATTCACATTGGTCATATACTGCACGATCGAGTAAAAAAAAAAGTTGATAGTGTACAGTTCCTCCCTCCCTGTGCATATGCATCTTCCTTCTGCGTCTCAGTCACATTCACCTTCGGCCTTAGGCTTGCCGTCTATTGGTAGCATGCCTTCACTTTGTCTTTGCACTCAGTACCGTGAGAATACATGACTATTTCTTCTTCGTCCACTTCTTCGTCTTTCTTTTTTTTCTATTTTACAAATTCTTAACGCCAATTTCATTGTTAATCTCCATCAGTACGGAAAACTGCCAGCCGCCATTTCAGCCACTACTTTTCTGAAATCAACCGGCTGCACCCGTAAGTCCTGATTGAACAGAGGAGGTGCTCAAGGAGACACGACCCCTACAATGCTGTCTACTAAAACCCTCCCTCCGTGGATAGTTACGTAGGCCGAAACCTTCACTCACTGGAAAATTCTGCCTAATGATGTGCTCTTCCTGGATTCACCAATTCTGCTGACCGAAACCCTACCTTCCTCCTTGCTCTGGGCAATTACAGCCACAGTGGCATTGCCACTCAGCATTCCATAGCAGACCATGGGGCACATCCACACACAGCATGAGCCACCCAGTAGCCCCAAGTAACCAGGACTTTCAATTAAAATTAAAAGTAAAATGGATTCACTCCATTTAAGTCGTTTGAAGTTTTTATTTATTTTCCTGTTTAGGGATGTCGCATCGGAGGTTTTCAGAAAAGGTTACCCATACACCTGAATTTAAACCACTACTTGATACTTTGGGAGATTAAAAACACTGCATTGCAATTTTCTACTTGAAAATAAATATAGCTGTATTTCCACAGTATATGTATTCTATGTTTACCACTAGTCAGTATTGAAAAAAACAAATCTACATTCAGTATTTTAAAGTTACTTGAAAAATGTAGGGAACTAACTAAAAAAAAATATGTTTGGAAACAAGAGCCCTTGTGTAGTTAGAAATATTGAAATTCCTCTTGCATTTTTATTGAAATAAAACCATAAATTCCACGTGAATAACACTGTTTAGTGACTGACTTGAGCTGGGTCAGATGCTGGTACAAAAAAAGTAAACACTGTAAGAGTAATACAAACGCAAATTGTATTTTTGTCATGTCAGACAGTCTGCACTTTCTGTCTTTGAACTTTCTGTTTATATTACATAGTGTCAGCTATGCACTTTATTATACATGGGTTATTAGGACATACATTAATCCCCACCCATCCATTCATTATCAAACCTGCTTATTCCTGGTCAGAGTCACAGGTTGGTGGGTGCTGGAGTCTATCCCAGCATGCATTGGGCTAGAGGCAGGAATACACCCTGGACAGGTCGCCAATCCATTTTAGGGCACACACATCATTCACTCACAAACTGATACCTATGGCCAATTTGCATGTTTTTGAACTGTGGGAGGAAACCCACGCGGGGAGAACATGCAAACTCCACACACAAAGGCCCTTGGCCGGTATTCGAACTCGGTACCTTCTTGCTGTGAGGCGGCAGTGCTACCACCATCTACATTAATCTGTGAAATGTATATATTTTAAAAAATGCGCTAGATTGACATCAGGAATTAAAATAAATAAAATGTAAAATATTTCATAATATTATTGTTTTTCTGTCATTTCTTCCCTTTTGACTGAAAAAAGGGGGGAAATAATGGAAATAAAAATAACGTCCCACTACAGTGATAGGAACAGCCTGCTTATTCCATGTCTTACTGTGGTCAATAAACATTGTGTGGCAGTTATTTCACAGAACAGGGAGTTCCCTGGGTCTCTGATGAAATTCTTTCTGTTTCTGTGAAAATGTGGTCATCTGATCATCGTCTAGTTTTATTTTCTAAATAAATCAGCTGATGTGTGGGTAGAATCTGCTGTACAACTGCTGTGCTTTTGGTATATTGCCGTGTACACAGTATATTGTGTTCAGACCCCCTTCCCCCCCCCCCCCCCCCCTAAAAAAAAAAGATTATTAATAATAATAATAATAATAATAATAATAATAATAATAATCACACTAATAATAATACTTGTATTACTTACTCGATACATTTATTACTATGGACAATAAATAATTGAATGAGCAAAGAGAACATATAGAGAGAACTTAACAACAGATAATAATAATAATAATAATAATAATAATAATAATAATAATAAAGCATAAGATAGATCATTCCATTTGGTACAACAAACAGGCTTGACAAACAGTTGGGTGTGTGAAAGCAACACTATGTTGACACCTAGTGTCTGAATCAAGGATAGACGAGGTGTCATCAAAGAGCAATTCATATACGACTTCAACAACCCTCCCACCCTCTGTGTCCGACAATGGGCGCAAATGATTCAGGTGGTCTTACCTCATTTTATCATCAGTCATGGACATCGAAATCATTGTACACCTCTCACTTACCAATTTCTTTCATGAAGAATGATAAAAGACCAGCTCGCAGATCTGGTTCATCAAAGCAAATTCTCCAAACCTGCTGTAGCATTACTGAAGCAAAGGGTATCATCTCAGACTGTTATAAAGCCTATTCTCAAATATGCTGGGCTAGCATTAGAGCTTGGGAAATCTACTGCTTAATCTTTCAGCACCAGCAGAATAAGTCTGGAGAGAGGGGGAAAAAAACGATTTCTGACAGTCAGCTGAGACCCAGTTGCCTTATCTCTGTAAGCTGGGTGGCAACAGCTTCTCTGAAGAAATAAAAAACCCTACAAACACAGGGAATTATCTACCCCAACCACACAGATGGGGCTTCCCTCTCTCGTCAGCATGACTGGTAACCGTGGAGAAATGCAACTGGGCTCCCAATTTCTGTTTTCGCCCTCTATGGAATTGTTCCTATTTGAACCAAAAAATAAGTAATATAAACAAACAAACAAATAAGTAAATAAATACATAAGTAAGTAAATAAATAAATAAGAATCTTACTTGAGAAAACCATGCCAGGATGGGTGGATCAAGACATTAGATAAAACTGCTGACTGTTCCCCACCTGCTTGCACAACAGCACCTCCTTTGGTAAATCAGTGTTACTGCACCAGCTGAATTAGCTGGGAAGTCCTGACACAATGACTGCACAGCTCAGCTTGTAGACTGTGGAGTGAAAAAAGTAACTGATTTTAATCAATACAACATCTATGGAGGAACAATAGCAGTTTTCCCTTCTTAAAAAAATATCGCTTAATGTTATAAACCAAGGCTAGAGCTGAGCTTGACTGCCTACAGCAAAACTTTCAAATTTCAAACAAAACTTTGAGAAATGTGATCAAAGAATGTGAGAATTGTATTTTAATATGTACATCCAACATGATATACCAGACTTGATCAGAATCTTCAAATCAAAATCTTCCATACTAGCAATGGAGACTAACTAGAACAAATGGTTTACCGAAAATTGTTAAACTGAAAGAAAATGTAAGCTAGCAATCATTCAATAATCAATAATTAGTTCAAAGTTAGCGGCTATGTATAAAAAACAGCATGTGATATAGCACTGCGTGTAATACTGTTTCCTTGATAGTTAAAAGGCTTGTTTTCCTCCATTGTACAGTATTCCTTTCCCCCCACATGATTAAATAAAGACAGTCAGGAATGGGTTCTGCTCAGTGTATAATTAGTCAAATTTTCCCATAGGGAGAGTATTATGGTCTCAGCAAATGTCTCCAGGTGGATCCATGTGTACGCTGTTTCCGAAAGTTTTAAAACTAGGAAACACTGGAGAGTTTAGAGAGGTGACTCAGAAGACAAATAACTGCAGTTAGCAGCACGCCGTTTCAAAACTGTGCTGGATCAGCACGACGAGTACATTGAACGATGTGCTTAAAAGGGAAAGAAAAATGTAAATGTGTTATCAAAGGGACCACCTGACCATTCTGTTCTTTTCGTAACAACCAAGAAGGCAGTGCAATTTGGCACTCAGGAAAAAATGGGAAATAGACAAAAGCAGCAACGTAGGTAGAAATTTAATGGCAAGAAAAGTGTTCCTGGCGCTGCTTCTCCGTAACACAACATTTTAATAACACTGTTCGCATATGGCTCTCGATAGCATGGCCAATGTAATATGATTAAGTAAGTTGGCATAACTCAGAAGCTGTGGGCTCAGCTTCCAGGCGGGGCCGTGGGTCACTGCCATTGTACCCTGGAGAAGGATAGTGAACTGCTTCAGTAAAATATGCAGCTGTATAAATGGATACTACGTCAAAATGTTATCCCTCTACGTCACTCTATTTAACGAGGCCTTGAAGGACCCGTCGACCCAGCACCGCGTCCAGATTCCATCGCGCGGCCGCGGTTTGTGTCGCCGCTTTCGTCGCCGTTGACCCCTGCTGTTGAAGCCGTGTGCTGGTTGGTTTAATCGCGATGGGAGGCCCGTCATTAGTTTTATAGAGGTGGGCTGGGAGTTCTTCCCTGTTTGATCACACAGATGCCTTTCAGTGGCAGCGGCCGTGGTAGCTTCCAACACACTGTGAATAAGAGGGATCTCAAGGGAGAGCTCAAGTACTGTTGTGCCAGATACTTATTTCAAATGTCTGCCAGATTTTTTTTGTATTTTTTAAAGCAATTCCGCCTCTCTCCCACCTGCCTTTCTCCATAATTTTGAGCCGTGCAATGTACCTCTTGGGTTACTACTGTAGCACACATCACACACCCCCGCCACTGTGGCACCAGTGACTGCTTTGTACCCTCGTGACTGTCCACACAGTCTGACAGCAAGTCTCAATCAGAAGAGAGGCACGTCGCTGACGGATGACAGCGAGTAACCTGTGTGCATCTGGTTCACTTTGGAGTCCTTCCAATCCGGTTTGCTTCTCATTTGGGTTCGCTGTAATAATTAACATAACTCCCAGGCAGCAATCCATTTGGCAGGCAGTGTAATTTAACATTTTGTAGCTCTTGCATTACGTGCATCTGACTGCGGCTTCTTATTTTAAAACCAACCCGAACAACGAGGCTCCCTAATGCCTTTTTAATGTAAAAAATGTGGATAGTGTCTCATCTGTTGTAATTTGCACAGTAAAATTAGACATGTCTGCTTTTGTTGCCTCGCTAATGAGAGACCCAGGTCTCCCATTTCAAAATAATATAACATACTGTATAAGTGAAAGGTTACGGGAAGAGTCAACTTTTTTTATCCGAGTGGACAATTTTCGCTGCCATTAGGACTACAAAGACAGTATTGTAGCAATTGGTTGGCCTATTCAGAGAACGATTTGTGACTCATAAAGGTGAAATAAACTCAAATCTACATATTTGAATCACCTCTCTGTACCATGTGGGTGGAACCAAGGCCAGACTGGATGTACAGACAAGGAAGAATATAACTGTTTAATAACTGTATCATCGTTTTTCATCCAGTAAATATAAAAAATTGCACATTGCAACAGTAAGATAAAACATTTTCAATGTAGACTTAATATTAATTCTGAATAAAAAGACTGCATAACTGAATAAAAACGGACTGAATAAAAATAATTCTGAACTCGCACGCTTTCATTTCAAAACAATGATGTGATGATGCAAACAAGACGTGCAGAGAAGGTTGTGGAGTCAGATGCAGCCTCTGCACTTTTAAATGAAGGAATAGCGATAAACCAGATTGACAATTATCAAACTTATTTTAAAACATAATAACAATCCTCTTTTTTTCTTTTCTGTGATTCTGTGATGTGGTCACATGGAAGCTGCAAGGCCTTGCCGTGGAGTGAATGTTGTTTCAAAACCCAATAGTTAGGAGTGGAAGCATTTCACGTGGTTTCTGAAGTTTGGATGTTTTCTACTGCATCAATTATGATTAAAAATAAAAAATAAAAAATATATATGTATATATATATATATATATATATATGAAAGAAGGCAGATATGCCGTATGGTGGTAATGATTGTTATTATGTTTAAAAAAAAACATTTGAAAAACATTTTGATGGTTTATCACCCAACCCCACTTGGAAGTAGCCTATATTTTAAATTTAATTTAGGGTGACCATGTACTGAATTTGAAACAACAAAAAAAAGGATAGGGGTGGACATAATGAACATAATACTATTTGTTTGTTTATATATGGTATATGGAGCAAGAAAAACCTAACCGGACAGATTATGGGATTTAGAAAACCCGCCTGGACGGATATCTTCAAAAAGAGGAAATGCCCAGGAAAAAGAAGACATCTGATCAGCCTATTTAATTCCAAACCTAGATGCTTGGATTTTTTTTTATTTTCCTTGAATATTTTGCATAGTAATCTAACATTTTCAGGTTGCAAATAATGGCTTTTAAATGTTTATTAGCCAATGTTTCAATGTTAGGATCACACAGGACACACTTTGTAGGCTTCAAAACGCGAGGAGCACTACCTGTCTTGATTTTACGAAAGCCTACTCTGAAAAAGGCGTTGAAGGCGTCTTTTTGGCTGTTGCTAGGCAACCGAACTACGCTCCTGTCAATCACTTAGCTGACGTTGTTAACGGTGTTAGCCGTTTACCCGAAAGTTTGCTTCGTTATTTGTCTTTAAAAAGCTGTGTATATGCTTTATCGGATCGCTTATTTTTATCATGGAATTCACGAATAGTGAAATCACTCCGGGTAGGCTGAAATGGCAACTAATGTTACCAGTTTCTCTTCAATCTTCTTTGTTTACACGGAACCGACCGGCAGAATCAAGGTCTGCCTCTAATTTTGTGCGATTGGACACAGTATTCAGTATTTCACCCCATTCAGTGTTCCTAATAAAAATAGTGAAATTGATTATTACTGAAAAAATTAAAATTCTTATTTTTCTAAGGTTACAGTATATTTCAATATACTACTTGTGTAATTTGTATTAGAAAACCAAATACCGGTTCTATTTTGTCCATCGCGAGCCCTAGTCTCAAGACAAAATCATTATGGCTGCTTTCTCTATGCGCGGACTAACCTACGGCCGCATAGCAAATAGAGGAAAAAATAACTTTGACGGGCTGCGCACACTTTATGCTTCTTTGTAGCCCAAGATCTCGCTCCATCAAGTCAGTCACTCAGGAAAGCATCTCTCTTCATGTACATGTAACCATGAAGATGATTTGTGGTGTAGCTGCATTGTGACCTGGTTGGGTCACATAAATTGTGACTCCAGGAGGACACCGGAGGAGGGCAATGAATTTTGGCAGTCTCCCGGGAAAATCAGCATGGCTGGCAAGTATGCTGTCAGGCGTATTATCATCAGGGTTTATGGTAGCCTGTGCGATAGCCTATGCCTCTGCCTCTGCCTACCAGTGCAGTGCTAGTTGGGTCTTCTGTTTTGAATATTTTTACCCAGAGCTGGTGTTTGGCAGTCTTGCCTTTGGCAGAGAGGAATCAGAAAAACGCACCTTGGCATTTAACCTCGCAACCCCAGACACAGCAAGCGCGAGGCATTTTTCACCAGGCTTTTATGCCGTATTCACATCATATCGAAGTATAGGAGGAAAGACATCACATTTCTCCAACTTGGATTGGTTCACATATTCAACATATCGAAATAAGAAGTGTCAAAATGGTGATCCACAAAACAAATACTGATGTGCTCTTTCTTTTTTTTTTTTTTCAAAATAATTACAAACTTTCCGCTATGTTTGTTTACATTACGTGAATGTGTCACTAGCCTAGCTAGATAGACTGTTGACACAGCTACTGATCATGTCAAACTGGAAGCCAGTTATCTACATCTCTAGGAAGTTGCTTGTGTCAACAATAGAGGGGAGGACAGGTATTTGTTTACCAGAAAGCCCTCAAAAAAAATGTCGACCATACCTCTCTCAACACGGGAAACTGAAAAAGAAAAGAACACCTTCGGCATGTAAAACTAACACGGCCAGACGAAGGTGAAACAAAAGTGAAACCACCAAGGAAAAACTGTCTCAGAGAGAACAGCACGGACAAAATAGCACAGCGAATCTAACAGATTCTAACAGATAATTCAATACCTGAAATAATAAAGCTACGAAGCAAGTCCCTCGTGAACATAAAACAAGTTTAATATCAGAAGGTCGCTTGTACCTGGCTATACCTGGCTCAATGTAATAAGGAAGGACAAAGAAGCACCGGGGAAGCGGAAGTGAGGGACTTAAATACCCCGCAGGTAGTACCACAGGAGAAATGAATAATAAGCGAGGTGAAGCAAAACCCCAGAATGGAACGTGGAAAAAATCAGATAGATTCTCAATTGGAGAGAAAGGACGAGAACCGCAGCGTAAAAGAAAAAAATAACCCACGAACTATGACAATAGGGGACCAATATTGAACTGTGAGGCCGGGTCCAGATAACAGCATGTCCGGGACGTGGTAGAGGCTGTGACCGTTCCAGCCATTGGGTTTTCTCTCACCACATAAACACAAACGACAGCTTTAGGTAGCATACATTTTATACACACTATTCAAAACACCTGCAATGCACTTTAGCGTTGATATGATCAATATTTGTGTTGTCCATTGTTGGCCTCATGGTGGAAATGGTTATCGCTGAACCACAGTTTTCTTGTCAATAAAGAAAATTCACACCCGTATTAAACAATGGACAAATGTTGATTGAATCTAATTTTTAATTTGCAACATAATTTGCATTAGTTACAGAAACGGTGGTGTTTTCTAAATGTAAGAAAAGGTAACGTGTAAGAAAAAGACCGCATTTTGAAGAAATAGTTTGGTGTGCGGTACCATTTATTCCCATTGTTTCCTTTCATTTCTGTTAGCCTAGTATGCAAGAACACAGCAGTGTTAGTCTAGTATGCAAGAACACAGAGGTGTTAGCCTAGTATGCAAGAACACAGAGGTGTTAGCCTAGTATGCAAGAAGACAGAGGTGTTAGCCTAGTATGCAAGAACACATGGTTCATAGCTTGCCAGCAAAGGACACTGCATTGGTCTGAGGATTTTTTGCAGCAAGCCACTTAATTTGTTAAGTGTTAAAAAGCCTTTCTTGTTTGAAATTAGAACACTAAGATGCCTCTACAGATGGCTAAATCATCATTAACTAACTGCAACCTACGTAAATACTGTTTGTTAGCTAGCAATGTAACAACTGGCCAGTAGGTAGAAGATCGAAGAAGAAAATTCAACAGCTCATGTTCAGCATGTTTACCATGAAATTAGAATTATTTTGAAATATTTTGCTTGAAGTCCATCTGTGCCAAATGTTTTATTGCTAAATTGCTAAACACATTTTGACCTAATTTGCATATTCTACACAAAAACCCTAAATTGATTGGCAGTCGGGAAGTTTTCATTTTCATCATAGCTTTAATTTGAATGAAAAGTGGTGAACATATTTTTGAACAACAGTCATGGAAGTTTATTTACAAAAAATTAGAATAAATAAATGAAATCCACCCCGGTACCTGAACTGAAAAGCTGTTCAGTGTAAGGAAATATGCATGTGCACACATGTGCCAAATTTCCAGGCCTTTACAATGTTTATTATGTTATGCGGGTTCAGATTTTCACAAAATTGATAAAAATCTGGTAAATCTTTCATGTTTGAGGAACTGGATGGATTTTTACAAAATGGTAGAATGACAGAAAAATAAAGACTATCTTGGCCCTCTAATTATTACATATGCTTTGCATTTGAATAAATAAGGACTCCAAGAATGTATATGTATTGTGCAATTCAACCCAATTACCCAGCAATTACCTAACAGTAATCAACTGCATGAACCAACAGTGGTGCCGTAGTAATCTTACATTTATTCTGTCAGCTTCTTAAATTGACCAGCAATATAAGGTAGAGGACAGATTGTTGATTTATCCATGTCAGAACATAAATGACTGGCTGTAGATGATAAATTAGAATGTTCTGCATTCATGGTTCAGTGTATAATAAGTTAGGTCAATATGTAAACCTAAACAATAATTATGCAGATAATTGAAAAAGTGCATGAAGGGTACACCTTTTAACAAATTTTTTTCCCTGTATTACGACATCATATACACAGTGGGGACCAAACGCCTGAGGACACTACTAATTCCTGGTTGTTTTCATTATTTATCAAGGAAAAGTGCAATTATGATACTCCAATTACACTTCTTTTTTCAAGAATGCATTATTGAGAACAGTTACAAACTAAAATTTTAACATTTTTGAAACACTTGAAATGGGAAGCAATGCGAATATTGGGTTCATCCACGTTCCTCTATTTGTTGTCACACCCTTTATTCCATGCAAATATCTGAGTTCACCGAGTTAATATGCCACTCTACTCATTAATGTCTTACGTTATAAATACCTACACACTTTTTTGACATAAATAGAATGTATTAATGAATAAGAAGTATAAGCAGAGCTTTATAATTGTGTTACCACTTAGTCTCCCATTTCAAATAAGTTTGTCTTAGTAGTGCCCTCAAACGTTTGTCCCCCACTGTATGGGTGAGTAACCTTTTGTTTTGATAAATTAGATGTGGTCTCCTAACCTTTCCTTGATTTACAAGCACCTGTGGCATTTTAAGACCAAATAATGCTTATCATCATTGCATATTGTCATATTTCAAAGGTCTGCACTGTACACATGATTAGGTACTGAACCAGAAGTTAATCACACTGAGTAACCATATACAAGTAATTGATCAATGAACCTGTGAAAAGAGAAAGCCCGCCCATCCAGATGGTTGTAAACTGAAACAGGGAGTCATCGTTTTGTTGGTCTTCTCAAAAGCGCCTGGTAGATGTCAGATTTCAAGAATCGTGGGTAACAGTCCCTTGACATCAAGCCATATATTAATCGCTGTGCCTTGTCGAACGATTCAAGGTTTGGTTGAGAAATATTTTTTGTGATGCTCTCTCTCGTTCCACAATCGATGTTAATCTGTGAAGAGGAAACATATCTGTTTACCAACAAAATACCCTACAGTTCTTTAAAAAAAAGTTTAACAAAATTGCATTGTCTGCATTTTTTTTGTATAAACTATTAAAAGCCTTTTCCTGTATCAATTTCTTTGTCGTTTCATCTAATTAAAATAAATCAATTTTGATAAATGAAACAGGTTTTTATATTGTTCATTCTTTGTAGAAAATGTGATTATTTATTTATTTAAGCTGAAATAACAGAGGCTGGCCTGGATTCAATCAACGTATGTTCTTAAGTTTGACTCACAATAAATGGCAGTTTTTTTTTTTTTTACAGTCACCAACATATTTACATATAAAAAGTACTGAAAAAAGTTACTTGTATTTTAAGGAAGAATGTCAATCAACCTAAAGTATGCATTGTATATTCTGTTGTATTTGTACTTACTGTTTTTATCACGTACAAATGTACCTCAGTTATTGCTTTGCATTTATTACTGTTAACAATACAATGCTGTATGTAACCTTCAAACGAAAAAATAAATGAACTGAATAAATCCTGGCCGTTCGCAACAAGACGCTTACCTGTTTAGGAGACTCGACTTCAACAAACTCTGCATAGATCCTGTTTGCCGTGGCAACCATCTCATCTGCTGATTTTATTTTCTTATATTCCTCGCAGGCCGCCCAAAACAGGATGTTCTCCTCGCTGAACTCAGTCTTCAGGAACTCCCTGAAGGCCGTCTGACCGGCTGAATCAAGGGAGATTGGATGTTGTTAAAAATGACAAGTGTGTACTTCATAAAAATAAACACTGTGTAAAAAATGTAAATGGAATAACTTTACTGTAGAAGCTAGATTCTTTTGCGAAACATTTTAACTATCACTGTTAAATCCAGCAACTAGTGAATGCTTACTGATTTTATTAAAACAACTCATTGATCTCATATAAAGCACTTAAACAGTGACTCAGGTTGTATCTGCACTTGAAGACGCATGTCGCTTATGTGAGACTGGACACAGGACAATGCCGACACACTCGTTGGACCACTTTGGCTCAGTTTCATAGCTATAAAGTATGTTTAATCTAGAGAGAATATCTATGTATTGAATCACTGTGTACACACACGCACGCGCGCACACACACCCACACACACACGCGCGTAGCGCAATTAATGAATCTACATGGGCTAAATAGCTCATTCTCAGCAATATGTATTCTTAAAACTGGAAGTTGATTACACACAAATAAATAACACATATTTTACATATTCCAACAATAAAAAATAAAAGATTAAAGTTAAAGATTTTACAGAATAATAGATAATGCCTGCGTCTGTAATATCAAATCCATCTGCTCTCAACCAAACCTTAATTAACACACAGTACAGAATACATACATTCTATAAATGCCTCATTAGGAAATGAAGAGAAGTTTGTCCTTTCAACAATACAATGGCTTTTCTCTAACTATAAAAACAGCTGTAAAATCCAGTCATTAGTCTTCTAATGTAGGTAAATTATATTTCCATGGCCCTGACATAATATATTACCTTTGGATCGTTCCATACAGGTTATTAGATACTGAAAATGCCTTTGACAAAGTTATGCTTAAGGCATAATAATCTTACCTTTGCATTCCAGAAGTCTGTCCACCGACTCTCCCCAAGACTCAACCTGATCCAGCGGGTCTTTGGAATAACAGCAACATCTACCCTTGAAAATAGCATGGAAGTCTTTCACTAGTGAAGTCAACAGAAATACCCGTGACGCCTTTTAACTTCAATACTGTAACCGTCATCATGACCACCTAGAAATATTGTCCAGGATGATTAATAAGTCCCATTTTTCTGTCACTGTAATGATCTGACTGCTTGAATAAATTATAACGCAAACAAAGTGAACATGCAAACATTTGCTATATATGCTTTTTTTGTAGCTGCATTTACTTTAAATTACTGCTTACAATTCCAATTGACAGGCTATCCTTTAAATACATACTATGAATGGCCATCGAATCAGTTATGGTAGGATGGTAAGCTCTTAAACATATTTAGCTTCCATTTTCAGTATCTCAATTCAGGCACTCACATACAGAAAGACCTCGTAGTTGATGTCAGTTACTTTAGACGGATAGTTGAAAAAGTGCTTGGGATCATTAAAATAAAAAGAGAGACTCACTTTATCGCCATGCCCACGTCCTTTTTTACCTGGTTGGCAATTGCTCCGGTACGCCAAAAATCGATTGTGTGGCAGGAGTCATACACTCTGACTGATCCGAGCTACTTTGTTAAGCGAAGTGCACACATGAAAATCAGCATGCAAACTAAGAGAGTGGCTCCCCATAACAAAGTTTCCACCGTCCCTGATTTGGAAGCCGTCTTCAAGAATATTTGGCTATAATTTGACATGCATTTTTCAAGTCGGGACAAGGGAGGGGAAAAAAAGTTGCTGTAAGACCCTTTATATCGGTATGAATACAACCGACAGCAGACAATGAGACAGATTCATGAGTGGAGTAGGAAAATAACCACATTCACCATTAGCATCGTTAGCATCAATGTGTTTAATTCATTTTGTGAAGGAAATATGTTTGAAATATCAAAGTGCTTAGACAGGAGAACAACATTGTAGATGACCTGAAGAGTTTTTGCTGATCGCTTTGTTAACTGGTTTTGTTAAGACAAAATGAACCCTTACACAAATTTGCAAGTCAATGTTGATTGAATCCAGGCATTAATGTGACAGACATTGCTTTAATCCTCTTTATATTCTAATTCTTATTGTTAGTGTTTTTTTGTCTGCTGTTGTTGATGTATTTTTGTAATACTTGTACCTCAATATTCATAATGCCTGATCAGTTTGTTCTATCTTACAGGAGAACAAACCCATATATCTTTATTCAGTATGGTAGTATGGTCTGTAATTTCAATACTGTCATGCACATACAGAAAAACCTCATAGTTGTTGTAGTGGGTTATTTCAGAGGGATAGATGGAAAAAGTGCTTGGATCATTAAAATAAAAAGAGAGACTTTTTATACTTTTATATTTGATACTTTTTTATATGACCTCCGGGCCACAAGCTGAACTCCTCTGCCACGGCAACACACGCACACACACACACACAAAGAGAGAGTGGGGAAGAGGGAATATAAAAAGTTCTAAAAAGTTCTGCAGCTCCATAATCTTAAATACAAACGTCTGACATGCCTGCCCTTTCGATGTAAAGAATGTGTTGTAAACACATCAGAAATCATTCAACACCAGAAGCCCTGCACCACACGTCAAACAATGGAAAATGGTAAACATAAAAAACTGATACAATAACAAGAGGGCTTTTTATTTTTTAACCCACAGAGTGGAAACCTAGAAACAAACATATTTTGTGTGATAGACTTGACAGCCCAGCATCCTAGGATTACTGCACATTTGCCTAGCCCCTTGATGGGAAACATCCTGTGGCCTCATTAATATGGTATTATACATAAATCAACATGAATCTTTAGTCATGCTTTCTGATAATCCCTCTCTAATACAGACCTTTATTTCTACACCATCGGTAACATACAAAAGTACTTAAGCTCTTTATAAATATTTCATCAAGGTATACCATCTTTTTAAACTCACCAAATTAAATAGGTTTCAAAGAGGTTATAATACTTTAGCTGTATGCAATCGCATAACCATCACCTGTTCAAGTAGACTCTAAGGCCTGGGTTCAATCATAACTTCTCCTAAATGTATTGCAAGTGTTACACTTTTAAAAAAGATTTTTTTCAAAAATAATTCTGGTGGCTGATGATCACAGCAGAAAGTTATTTTTGTCATGAAAATAACCAATTTCAAAATTTAATTGGAAACTCAAAATGAAAGGACATATTGGGATTGAGAAACACCATAGGTCTGACTTTTTTATGCAAAGGTATACACTGAAAATGTGCAAGTCATGACAGGATACCAAACAGGTGCTCATATTACAATGTGTCATTCTATCATGTACACAAAACAATGATATAGTCCTACATGACTATTTGAAGGGTCTCTTGATTATCCCACCTCCCAGCTGAATATAGCCTTAAGGCATCCATTATATTACATTACATTATATTAGTTGTTTGGTTTTCCACTGCCCTTTCCCAAAGGGAACATATGGCTCACATTTTTACATATTTTCCATTTAGACAGCTCACTGAAAGTATTCAGGTTGGACGGCTCGTTGTGCACGATGTCACCATGACACCTGGAAATCAGACCTGTGACCTCCGGGCCACAAGCTGCACTCCTGTGCCACGGCGTCGCCGCATTGCCGAGTGGCCATTCGTCAGTGACAAACACTGTCACCTCGAGCTCAAAGCTTGGGGAGGAGGGGGGGGTGTGGTTGGGTGCGTTCAGCAGGTGTTTGCTTTGAGTGCGGAAGCCGGGTGCTGCCTATGAAAATATGAAAATGGCAGACGGATGGTGTGATTAGTGGCGGTTTGCTGTGGTGTGGCTTGCGGCTAGGGGGAAGCCCTTGCCGGCTGCCACCCATTCCCCACCCCGCTAGGCATTGCCTCATTCGGCTGGGAATGGAAATTGGGGGGGGGGGGGGATGTCGGGCACTGATGTCAGGGTCGGAATTTGCATCTGCAAGGACAACAGGAGAGAGGAAATTTGATTTCCAAAGAGAGTCGTCAAACATGTCACCACTGGCCAGGCCCTGGTGTGTGCCTTTGCAGGTCTCCTTACTTTAAATTCCCATTCAAAGGTCCTACAAAGCCAGATGAGATTACCCAGATCTACACATTTACCATTCTTTTTAGATATATTTGGGTAAAACTGGTGGGAATTACACTAAAAGCTGCAAAGCTTTCCTCAAACGAACCAGTTTACCCTCAGGCACACACAACAAAACCATTTCAAATGACATAATAATGTATTTCACAACACTTAACGGCATATGAATTATGCAGTATTTGTGCAGTCTCCCAAGCCTGTTCAAGACTAGAAACAACATGTTTGATTGCAATATTCTCGTGAGACTTTGCAGAAAAAAGGTTGAAATATTTTCATTTTTTGACATTTTTCTGTTTTGGATGACAAAAACATGTTGCAGTGAAAATATTCTGAAAAATATGATTTATTTTATTTTTATTGAATGACCCTTGTAGTGTAGGTTTAGTAGAATATTTTGGTTGTTGAGATTAAGACCAGAGACTCATGTCCCCCACAGGCGGACAGGAATGTATTGCCTGCTCTTAGAACGACAATGGAATGGGCTTGACAATGCTGCCACTACAGCTAGAACTATGTTTCGTTATAAGGTCTGAATTTTGGCTCAAGAAGGACTGACTAATGATGTGATAGCGGTTGATATGACTGAGGAACCCATTGCCAAATTGTCCAGCATTTGCTGTAGTGTCATACAATATATATATATATTTTTTTTTTACAGTACAATTATGTATGTCTTTTAGTATATGTAGCAGAGTTACCATAGTAGAAACAGCTGTAGCAATTGCAGTAATAGTAGTATTATTTGTATGTCAAAGTCAAAGTCAAAGTGTTTTTATTTATCAAGTGCACAGTATAACACAAGGTCATTCTGAACAATGAAATTCTTAGGACATGGCAAGCAACAACTATGTAGTAGGCATTAAAAACAAGTATGTGAGAGTGGGAGTAATAGCCTGATTGTAGTATTATTCTTTCTCACCTGGTGCCATTATGGACAAGTTCTATAGCTTACTTAATTTACATTATTAAGCCTTTGGGCTGAGGTTAAGTGCCATATATGATGCATAAAACAGCAGTAGCCCACTTGGGAATCAAACCTGCAGTCTGCAAGCCCATTCAAACCTGGGTTAATAACATTGTTAACAGTTCAATTTCATTTCAGTTAATATCTGCATGAATTATACCGGGGAATATAAATGACCTGGGACATCAAGGGAGACGTTCACATTGCAGTTGATCCAGGTAGCCATCTGGCTATCTAGATACAGTGAGCACCATAATTCATTGGACAGTGACACATTTTTTGTTATTTTGGTTCTGTATTGTAGCACTTTGAGTTTGAAAGGATACAATGACAACGAGATTGAAGTGCAGACTGTCAGCTTTAATTTGAGGGTATTTTCATCCATATCAGATGAACCGTTTAGAAATGATAGAACCTTTTGTACATAGAAAAAAATACTGGACAGTTTAACATAAACATTTTCCTATTGAACTCTATGGAAAAATAAGTCAGGAGAAGAAACCCTTCAAGTTATCCATCAATATCAACTGCATATCTGGCAGCAGAGTGATGGTTTAAGGCTTGTTTGATACGTCAGACCCTTGATGACTTACAGCCATTTCACCAACCATGTGTTCCATACTGTTCCAGCATAATTTACAACTAAATCTAGAACCACCCCCCAATTCCCATAGAGATCCATTGCATCCATGCAGAGAAGTTATAGTATTGCTTGTAAGAGTACCAGAAAATACGATATCAAGAGTCTTTTGATATTGTTGGATCACAGACATCAGGAAGTCATGGCATGCAAAGGATATGCAAGCAAATATTAAAAATTATTACTTTATTCTACAGTGTTAAACTGTCCAATATTTTTTGACGCCCGAAAATGGAGGGGACTATATACAAATGGTTCTATAATTTCGAAACGCTATATCCTTTCAAACTCAAAGTGCTATAAAGTACATAACCAAAATAACAAAAAATGTGTCACTGTCCAATGAATTATGGCGCTCACTGTATGTGTTTTCAGGCTCACAAAAAGTATTGATGGCAACCGGTTTTATTCAGTGTTTTTACTCATTGTTAGCACCTTGGCTGACATTCATGAAAAAATGCCTTTCAGTGACTTCTGTATACTTTGCATAAAAACTATATTGCAATAAAAACTGCAACAGTAAAAATTAAGACCATTATTATGCATATCGTATTCATAAAAAGTGTGCATAAGTTCATTCACCTTCTGTGTCATACAAACACAGCATCAACATGCTCACTTGCTATGTGCTATGCAAACCAATAAATATTTGCTCATTAGAAAGGGAGATTCTCATGGATATATATCCCCAGCATGATTGGATTTGAATTTAGCCTTATTTGATCTAAGTCTAATGTGGAAAATGCACACTGGGTTTGGCGCAAAGTCCATTGTAAAAATCAACAAGTAATAATGTCAGGCTACCATTGTGAATATAGTACATGCCTGCATTGCAATGTTTATGTGAAAGGCTGTTTACACAGCGGGCTAAGTTGACCTTTAATGAAAAAGAAAGAGGCTGCTTTCAATTTGTTGAGAGATAGATGGTTGGATGGATAATTGCATGGATTCTATAACAGTGGTTACTTTAATTAACTTAATGAACTTTTCTCATGAAAGGAACAGCCCAGGGACCGCCACAGTTCGTTTTAATTCTTACGGCCTAATTAAGACAAAGAAGTGATTTTTATGACTCCAGGCCTTTCTTAGTACTGTTTTAAAAAAAACGTCTTAAGTGTTTTATTATGATCACATTAAACAGTCTAATAAAATATAGCATATTGCAACCATAATAAAGACCCACCATGCTTAACTATTTGCTTGAAACAGACTGGGTCTATGTTTACCACCTCATTCCTGCAAGGAAGCTCTTTATATATACACCTGAACACTCCCCACCACACAGTCAGAGTACCTCATTAATCAACTGCCAGTTCCGCTACCTTCCACAGTGTGGGGCTGTGCCTCTTCTGAGCAGGTCGCCCACCTTCTCATAGGCCTTGTGGTGACTCGGCCAGCTCTCAGTAGGGAATTATACTTAGCTCGATGCCCACGGACCTTTAATGCCTGCCCACGTTTTAAATGTACAGTATGAATACACTGGACCCTTTGAAATGCAGTGAGTCTGCTAAATGCCTATAATGTAATGTAATGTAATGTAATCGAGCATGAACAGATCCCCGCCTGCTTACTCTCTCCTTCAAAAGGCCACCAGAATGTCTGTATCGACGCCTCATGAATGAGAGGTGCTGTCATTTCTCAGTTATTGTGATGTAGAGGCGAGCTTGTCGCTTGGATGACGAACTGACAACCTCGATGAAGGTACCGACGAAACAATACTTCAGTGACACTAAATAAGTCCTTTGTTCAGAAAAAAAGGAAATGAAAAGCGGCGGGTAGATAATTTTTCAAACTGAGAATGAGTCATGAAATATCTGGCTTGTATTGTTCTGTTCCTTCTCGATGACTGCCGCTGCATTTTCGAGGCAAGATGTGCACATTTCACCGGGGCTATTCGCTATGTGCCCGTGTTAAAATGGGGGGAGGGATTAATAATGAGAATAAACTGAAGAGCTCCTTTTCTAAACAGATACTCTGGATTCTCTTTTGGGTAACCTGCTTTTCTCCCAACAGTAAACCAAACTAATTTCATCCACCCAGCAATTTAAACAGCAACACAGAACCCTCTTATCTAATTAAAACACACAGCCCTGAGTGCAACGATTCCAAAAGGAATCAGTACTTGCCAGCTATTGGAAAAACTTAATAAAATGAATCAGAAATATGCCTCCACTGTCACTGCAAGATTATCAGTCTGCATGTGTATTGTGCCAAGACTGTTATCTGTCAGGATTACTTAATGTTATGGTTGTGGTTTCAGCCAGAACAAATGAATCACTATGAATCACTTCTTACAGCTTTCGAGCTACAAGCAGAATACTTTATCGTCAAGTTATCATACTAAATCCAACCTGAGTAGCTTTGCATGGGTTTGCAAAGCATTTAAAAAAGGAATTTCCCAATTTAACAAAATAAGTTCTGAGCCTGCTGTGTGTATGCATTGACCAAACTTTATTATAAATGAATACGCTTCTGCTGATAGTGGTATAAAATATTATTAAATTGTTTTAGGTTGCTTTCACTGTATTAGTCACAGAACAGTAATACTCTTAGGTTTATTAGGTTAAATAAATCTCACAGAGTCTAAAAAACAGTAAAAACAGTCTAAAAAACAGATAAAAAAGCAGCCATCAGTAGTACATATGCTGCTGGTCCACACAGAAATGGCAACTCAGAACCAGACAAAGTCCAGGTGAGTTCCTAAATCTAACTACTTGAGTAAGTAAGTAACACAAAATATTTCGTTTTTTTCTGACACCAAAATTATGGCCACACAAAATGAAGTTACTCGGTGAAGGGCTAATAAAAGATCATCATTGGAATGCAATTTCCTTTGAAAAGATAAAACAAAAAAAAAGGCCTTTTTTTCATTGCATATTACTGAGAAAAAAAAAGCCATTTGTTGACCCTTGCTTCTGGCCTCCCACCTTGCCGTTGCTTGTTCCTCTTGCCATAGGGTCAGACAGAAAAGAGAATACCCTCTCAGCTGCCCATGCATGCCTGTGGACATTCAGCACTTTGTTCTCTTTTATAGGCATCACACACATAGAACATTATCTTGGGATATCACCACTCCTAAGTCTGCAGGCTTAGTCGATGTGGGTATTCAAGGGTGTAGCAGCAGTGTAGTATAATGGCTAAGGAACTGGCCTTGTAACCGAAAGGTTGCAGGTTTGAGTCCCAGGTAGGACTCTGTCATTGTACCCTCGAGCAAGGTGCTTAACCTGCATTTCTTCAGTATGTATCCAGCTGTATAAATGGATAATTTGTAAATATTCATAAGTGTGTAAGTCGCTCTGCATAAGCGCATCTGCCAAATGCCTGTAATGTAATGTAATGTAACTAACCCCTGAGCTCTTGCTTATGTTTGATTACTTTCAGAGTATTCTCAAATATGGCAGAGTTGCACATGACACACACATGTAAATGGTATGGTCTAGGAGGGGAGAGTTTCCGTTACAATGGTACGGTCCAGCTTGGTGGAGTCTGGATATAATAATGATATAAAATCTAATGATACTACTAATTAGAGGGGCAATGTGGCACAATGGTTAGGGAACTTGGTGGCAGTGTAGCATAATTAATAGGGAACTGGGCTTGTGACGTTGAGGTTGTAGGTTTGTCCACGTTGAATCTGAATTGCTTCAGTAAAATATCCCACTGCATAAATGGATTGTATATACAGAGTGTAAGCTGTGTACGTCCTTCTGCATAAGAGCATGCACAAAATTTCTAAAAAATATGTATATAAAAAAGTTAAACGAGGTGGTGGATGCCAGATCCTCTCCTGATAAGGGTGAGTTACCTTGTTGCACCACAAGGGGGCTGGGACCAGGGCCTGTGAGAGAGCCCCCAGTCTTGTGGAGGAGGGGCAGATGATGGAGGAGTGCAAGGTTATGGGTGCAAGTGTGAGGGTTTATGTGGTGTTATATGCCATAAACAAAGCATTCTGATTGAGCTTCAGTGAAGCCTTACTTTCCCTGCATTTCAGACGGGAAATGTACAGTCACTGTGGGATAGGCATCCCTGGTGTGCCAGAGATGTTTCTGCTTTTTTAGTTTGATAGCAGTTTAATTCATCAGTAATAGGGAGTGAGTGAGCTAGAATATTTATAGTCTGAATGGTGAAATTCTGACCTCCAGCACTTGGTCACTCTGGGTCATGGTTGGATGCAGGATGCATTGTTCCAGCAGGACAATGATTCAAAGCATACCTCAAAATCTACACAAAATGGTTCACTGACCACAGAATCAAGGTTTTGCGATGGCCATCCCAGTGCCCTGACCTGAACCCCATTGAAAGCCTGTGGGTTGAGCTGAAAAGGAGAGTCCACAAGTGAAGACGAAAGACTCTGAAGGATCTAGAGCATAGGTGTCAAACTCCCGGCCCGCGGGCCAAATCCGGCCCGCCACGTCACTTTTTGTGGCCCGCGAGAACTTAATTATCTGACGCGGAATCTGACGCGTGTATCTACGTGGCTGGTTAACGGGGATTTACTTTTACGATATAACAGACAAACGCAGACGTGGACGCACACCCGCGGTACGTACGTTAAAAAAAACGTTAAATTAATTTTTAAAAAAAAAAAAAAAAAGGTGATTGCACCCCCCCCCCCCCCAACAAAATTTCTTGATTGCAGTACATACGTTAAATAAAACGTTAAATGAAGTTTGTAAAAAAAAAAAAAAAAAGGTGATTGCACCCCCCCCCCCCCCTCAGAAAAAAAAAAAAAAATTGCACCCCCCCCCCGCCCTGATCTAGAGTGATTCTGTACAGAGAGATAGTCTAAAATGTCCTGCTATGTTTTCTAACCTCAAATATTACAGGAGAAGACTCAGTACTATCTTGGAAAATGGAGGGTACACAAAGCACTAAATACAGGGATGCCAATAATTAGTTTTCTCTGATAAATGGTATTACAATTAAACTATATAATTTTTATTTATTTCTGAGCATAGAAGGCCTTAATATAAACATAAAGAATAAACTTAAGGTTTTTAATCCTGCACTGTAGTTATAAAAGGAAAAAAAGAAAAACTTCACTATCAATGCAGTACCACCCGGGTGAAGATTATTCTTAAAATATGTGTACTTTTAGTAGTTTTCGTATTTTGTGCTAAATTGGTATATTTAAATGCACTAACAAAAAGTATGATTTGTTGGTATCTTAAATATACTTGCAGTACAATTTCATTATGTCACCAGTGCGTTTGAAACAACCTTTAATATTACAGTGTGTTTGAGACTATACTTGAAGTACACTTTTTAAAAGTGTACTTTTAGCACTTATGTACTAATTATGTACTTTGTGCTAAATTGGCAGCACTTTAAGTATACTAAGTGCACTAAAGTTGTTCAAAAGTGGAACTTAAGTCATACTTAAGTGTACTTCAAGTGCAGTCTGGATGTTAAAAAAGCTACATTTTTAGTGTACTTAAGTATATTCAAGTGCACTAATGAAAAGTATGATTTGTTGGCATCTTAAATACACTTGCAGTACAAGTTCATTATGTCAGCAGTGCGTTTGAAACAAACTTTAAAAGTATTACAGTGCGTTTGAGACTATACTTTTAGCACTTATGTACTTTGTACTACTTATGTACTGCTAAATTGGCAGTGCTTTCAGTATACTAAGTACACTAAAGTTGTTCAAAGGTAGAACTTACATTGTACTTAAATGTACTTCAAGAGCAGTCTGTATGTAAGAATTATAACGGGAGCTGGATGGTTTTGGGGAAACCAGACGCGACAGGGAAAGAATCTGAAAGTGACCACTAAGATCACCAGTAGAATGGAGTGGACTCCGTAGGGAATATAGGAGAAAAGAAAACAGAAAAGGACTCCACCTCTCACACAGGGAGAGTAATACCGTGGAGACTGAAAAGAGAAGAAATAAAAATGACCCTCAAAAATAACCGGGTGAGCTGACCGTACGGTCAGAATATAGAAAACCAAAGAAATAATTCACCTCTAGCTCTCAAAATAAATACGGTAAGAAAGAAAAACAACCCGAACAATAAAACGGGCGAAACGGCTTGTAGGCTTGAGCGTGACAATAAGAGAGAAAAACAAATAAATCTCTCGCACTCAAAACTGACAGCAGAGAAAACCATAGAGGTAGAACGAAAAAAGAAAGAGAACTGTCTCAGCGAGTAGCAACGGAAAACCACAGAAAATGAGGACTGACAGTACAAAGAGAAGGCAGAACCCTGAGAAACTCTAAGCACAAAAGCCAAGTCCCGCATTGCTCCAATCATTTTTAATTGTAGCAAAGTGGTCGACTTATGGGCTAACCTATACCTTACCGGCTTATATGTTAAATTCAAGATAATATGGAAGCGCCGTGAAAGGAAGACGCAGAGCTTAAATAGCCGGCGCAAGAACAAAACAGGTGCAAGTCCTAATTCCCGGGACAGGGCGAAAGTCTGGAACAGACACGGAAAACAAAAAAAAAGACGCATAGAGGACAAGCGCCCCTAGAAAGGAGATAAGGTTGCCGAACCATGACAAAAATAGGACTACTTTTTAAGTGCACTAATAAATAGCATGATTTGTGGGTATTTGAAATACACTTGTAGAACAACTTTATTATGTCACCAGTGCATTGGAAATAAACTTTAAATGTATTATGTCTGTGCAGTAGAGAGAGCATCTGACTAGGAGGTGCCGCAAACTTATTGGTCCACAAAAAATGCTTAAACAGCGTACAAACGATACAACAACTTAACAATTCAGCACATGGGGAGACATTAGACGAAGAAAAAGCACCTACATGTGTTGGTAGACTTTGTATTTTTACCACATTTGGTACCATTGACTTGCATTGAAAAACGGGCCTGAAAGACCTATACTGGAGCAGGCCATACTGGCGCCAGGGAGCAATGCTCGCAACAAGACCAGGAAGTGAGCTTCAAAAACGAAGCCCGGTTTTGGCCCTTTGACTCACACAGGCCCTTTTCGGATAAGATTGGAAATCCTTGATTGACCTCATTGTGTGTGTTAATGAGTAATTACAGCAAGAGTTGTCCGAGGACTTGTCTTGAACAACAACAACAACAACAACAATAATAATAATAATAATAATAATAATAATCAATATTTGACTGTTATATATTACTGTTTGGAGATCATTAGTATTACTTCAGGATTCTGGCAAGTAATGGCCATGATAATACCATTTGCTCATAAAATTTCTAACTTCGTGAGCATATCATGTCTTAAGAATTCTAAAGTGAGAACCCGTGGTATCATTTCCCATTGCCCTCTATCTGAATTGACTGCATGCATGAATGGCAGCCTTCATAAGGGATGGCTTTTTAATCAGCTCCGTAATTACACTGTCATTGTATTAACGGCAGAGACCTCATGGGCTATCCCCGCTAATCGAGTTATGGTGAAATTATCAGGATGTTATGATTGTTCCTCTTCCTCACTGGTCCATTCAACCTGAGACAGCCTGTTTTATGGATTTGTAAATGTAATGGTTCACAGCTATACTACTACTACTACAAAAAAAAGTATAATGATAATAATGATAACCTTATTCATAGGTTATTTATATACAAAATGAGAGCATATTCTACATACAAACATTGGAATTTTTCAAAATGAACAAAAGAAAATGATGTATTGTAACTTTTTGCCACACATTTTAAAACTTTTCTTCTGAATTTGTAAAGAAAAGACAACCAGTTTATAACCAGTTATACAAAAATACAGATGGGTATTTTGTCTTGAGAGAAAAAATAAATAAACTGTGGTTTACTAACAGCTCTTTAGCTGTTGTGGCCAAGACAAAACACCATAGTTATTGCAACTGAAAAGCTTGACACTGTTTGCGAGAAAGTCACAAGCTGGTCTGTGCTGGAATGCTAAATAAATGCAGCCGTTTCAAAGGCTGCCCAGACGCTAGCCTGAGCGGAAATATCCCCTGCAGCTTATAATGTGGCCTTATAGCTGTGCGATGTCAGGAAACCAATGCTGCTCTGTATTTGAGTTATAAAATTTTTTTTACGAAAACCCCCCTCTTATATGTGTGCCAGTAAAGGAAACCCGTGCACAAGGTGCAAAACTTTACCTGATCTCGGTTTGCTATTGTTTATTTTTTAACTTTTTTTGTGGGGAGGTTAAGTACAGTATACACAGGGCAAAGCTCAGAGCTGTGCCTTTAATCACAAACAAGGCCACTGCTGTCATTATCTGTGTTTACATCTTCACCAATAAAACTGGTGGCTAACCGCCCCATCTTTGGGGCACACAGTAAATTAGCATTTTTCTAGGACTTCTAAGATGGCCCTTGTAAAACAGAACTGCTCGACACATTGCTTATCTTTTAGTGCTCTTAAGGAATAGCATGGTTGGCACTGTGCTGTATTCTCACTTATCATTGTTTGCTTCATCAACATGATATTTCAGCATCCAGACACTGAGTCAGACCCTTTTCCTCAAATTCTCCAGAACATTTATGCTGGATTTTGAATACATTTTTAATGTGGGATTGCCTTCAAACACGACTATTATCAATTACATGGCGCACCTTCCCCTTGTGAAACTCACCCTATACATGCAATGCTAAAATCAAGGCAGGACTATTGCACTAGAGTAAAAGAAGCTCATTATTGGGGACTATTGAAACGTTTCACTTCTGCAGTAAAATGGATTTGGCTCCACTGATTCTGGCCAAAAAATACTTCTCGTATAAAATCCAGAAAGGCCTGCAGGCAGGCAGAGGGTCTGATGATTGGTAGTGGAAATGTGAGGACTTTTACTGCAAACACATTTTATTCTGTGGCTGAAAAAATAGTCACAATGATCACTAGCAGGGTTCCAGATGAATATTATATTATAAGCTGTCATAAGAATTCTTAACAGAGGTTATGTCAGGTTTATGACAGCATTATGGAGGCTTTATGACATGTAGAAATTAAAGTGGAATTGAAAATATGAGATAATTTAAATGCATGCATACATGCATGCGAGGCATGTGAGTGTATATTTTTGGATTTAAGAAATCATTTTATCTGAAACAAGCTTAGCAGCTTCTTCCTTTCTTCTGTGTCCTCTGCCCTCTGTTAGCAGAAGAACAGAGCATAGGGCAATGGTAGAAATGCATTTTCCATGGTATGTATTCATAGTCAGACATGATCCTCTGGAGAAGTCCAAAAATATTTCATGTGTGATTCCAGGAATGGATTTTCAATCATAGATGGTAGACCTAATTCATTTCTTGACATTTATGTTCAGTCATGATGCCAACCCACAAGCCAGTGGGGACTCAGAGTATACCAGAAGGCAGCTAAAATCATTATCCTTACCGTAAAAAATCAATAAAATTATTGAAATTAATAAGTTATGACCATTGGAAAGTAAGCTAAATGGTTGGCTTTGCTCTCATTTTATAATTGGTAGCGTGTGTTGAGTATTAGTTTCCTCATATCAACTGTGAGTCAGAAAAGGTGTTGTGTGTACTGTTTTTGAGGAAGAAAACATACAATAGCTGATCTAAGATATCAAGAGCTTAAGATGGGATATTGACCATACATCATCAGACATTATGAGCAAGGTAACTTATTAACACAAGGAAATTGTGTTTCTTCCACCTTGAGATTAATGTACAGCTGAGAATTTGGGGAAAACAGAGACAGAGAAAGAGAAGAACTATACACAGGGCCACATAGAAAATGAAATAAAAGCAACTAAATAGGAGGCTACCTTGTCAAAATAGACCCCATACTGTTAACAGCAGATGTCTCTGCATGAAGCCTAACACACAACCATTTATTTGTTTATATTAATTTAAAAGAAATGTCCTCTATCATTTCCTTTCAGGCAATGAAGGAAATGCTGTCAGATTTTATATCATTCCTCCACCAGAATTGTTTAAACATCACTTGATTTTTGGTTCAGAAATGTTGGAGGCGCTGTACGTCAAAACCTCTGATGTAAATGCATAATTAATGTTTTCTCCAAAGCACTCTGACTTGATCTGAAATAATGACATTGAATCAGGTTGCAGCTTGCACAAAAGCAGTGTGTTTTGACATTTGTTTTAATCATCTAGATAAGTGAGGACGCTGAGAATTAATGAGTTGCTGCGCGCGCGCACACACACACACACACACACACACACACACACACACACACACACACACACACACACACACACACACACACACACACACAATTAACTCTTTCTTTAAAAAAACTAGCATTACTGTATACTGACTGCTAGTTGAGGAATTCAAGAGCACATTTGCCTTTTTTTATTGCACTTAAGAGGTGCATTTGGAGAATGTGCTTATCTGAGATACAGCAATGAATTCTGTGGCCTGGATGTAATTATAACTGTTTTCCAGTGCCGAATGTGGCCGTTAGTGCACAAGGATTAATTAATTAAGCATTTAAGGAATCTGTACTACCGTCAGTGCCTAGAGGCCCACTACTCTGGACACACCAAGGGTAAAAACATTGTCCAGGAAAGGGTGGTTTTCATCAGCAGGGCAAACTGGACCTCATTGCTTCTTAGCATCCACCGCATAGAGGAGCAGAAGTGGCTATCGTACTGCGTGTGCCTTAGAGGACCTATGTGCCAGTCTGACCTTCCAAATTGCTGGAGAACATTGTAGACTACAATTATTAACAAGTCTATGAGTTTCGGAATTGGCAGATAAAAAATGCAAGCAGGTAGTCCGAAAAAGTATATATTCTGTTAGACATGTTTAACAAGTATTGGACAAATGAAACATTTGACCTTTGATTACAGTGCATACAAGGGTTGGCTATTTCACCAGTCCAATCGAACACTACTGCAGCTGGAGAAGAACCACGATATATTATGGGGGACATAAATATCATAAAGTGGGGGATCTGGCAACTCTTTGGCCCAAACCCGTGACAGAATTTTTGAAAAGTTATTACAAAAAATAGATTTTGTTCTCTAAAAGTACTTCTTAAAAATGATAGAAACTTGCACACAATAAAAATAAAGATCCCCACAATATATCTCTATAAGGATAAAGAACAGTTCTCATAATATTGGTCTTTGGATATGAATCAGAATTGTTTTCTGACATAATCAGAATGAATAGTTTTGTCAGTGATCTTTACTGAGAGAACATGGAATAAGTAAAATAAATTCAATGTCGTAAATATAACCTACCTTTTTAAAATACGCAAATAAATAAGTAAGTGAGTCAAATGTTTCAGACATAACCTCTCTGGGAGGATGGATCTAATTTCAGCACTTGGCTCTTTCTGATTTAGTCATTATTCCACCACAGGATTACTTTTCCATGGATGATGTTTTTGCTCAGTAAAACTTCATCAACAAGAACATCAAGCTCTCATTTAGCAATAGTTTCAGTAAATGTATTTTCCTCATTACCAAACTTGTCCAACAGATTTCTGATTAGTAGTGCTGCTCTGTGTGTACTTAATTACACATTCACTAGCTAGCTGAGCAACCACTGGCAAGCCCATAGATGAATCCCAAACATAAAAATAAAAAAATCTGTGGATGTCTCCTGTATCCACATCCACATCCACACATCTTGATATTTAGGTAACAAGCTGAATGATTTAAGGTTAAACGTTTAAAAGGTTAAAGTCTTTTCAGTTGTACTTTAAACCTTTTATTCTCCAAACATCATAACAGCTTTTCCTCTTGTGTCGATGAAATTAAAACTCTAACATAAACTCACGAGCTGACGGGATCATTTAAGCAGAATGCCCAGTAACTTGAATGTACTGCATTACGATGGGCCCATCGTACAATCCCCATTTCCCTCATAAATTCTAGAAATTATTGTGTGTATAATTGCATTACGGTATCATCTTCTGGAGTACGGTAGGTTTTGTTACTGTAGACATCATGGAGACGGATATAGCATGGGTTATTATTTTCAATATGCAAAAAAAAAAAAAAAAAACCTGTATGCTGAAACACAATCAGTGGCTCCACCTTCAAAGAAAAAACGGATTTGTTCTAAAACTAGCAGAGGGACTGACATATTGTGAAAAACCACATCATGGGTTGAACTGAAAAGAGCAATAGGCCCCGCACCAGTCATGGGAGTTGTAATGCTTCCTGTCTTTCTATGAAATTACATAAATCGGAATGCCAAGGATGCATCACTGTAATACAGTTTTGGTTTCCCATATGTCCAAACATCTAATTAAGCTGTCAGTCACTCCCAATGCAAATTAATTGAGGTGTGTAAAACAACCTTTAATTTTATATCCTTATATATTTTGATAATGCTATATGTAGGGCAATGATTATCTGTTGGTACTAAGAAAATACATTTTTAATGAAAAATGTATTTTCTCATTTAAAAAAATCTATTCTCTTTATGACTTTATTGATGATTAATCATTAATATACAATAAATACAATTTACAATTAGGGAGAAACACTTAGACATGGTTAGAACGCTTCATAAATCATTAAATTAATTAAAGCAGAGCTACAAGTCTTAAAATTGAGATTAATACATTATTCATCGTTTTAGTATTCACAGCAATGCCTGTTTGCCTTGCTTCTCAATCAAAGACACGATAATAAATAGCCAGCAAGCTGTAAAAAGTTCACACAAAACGTCAACGTTTGCCGTAGCAGCGGCACTGAGCAGACCCCGCAGCAGGAGGGCTGTGGTCCCAGCTACAGCCAGATGGCGGAATCCGCTGCTGCCTCAGGACGCTCGCTAAAGACGCACGACCGCGACCGTCTCCTGAACATGGTGCCGGGGGCTTTCCTACTGGCGATGCGGAGGTACGTATCGGAGGTGAGGAATCTCGGGTAGCAGTCCTTTTTCATTAGGCTGTAGACTTTGCTCTGCGCCGCGTCGAAGCAGGACCGGGAGGGCTGGAGGACGTTCTTCTGGATCGCCACCTTAGTCGAATAATCGATGTTCACCTGCAAGACGGTCAAAAGCGGTCAAGCCAGCAGTGCCGTGCATGCGCTAACATTATTTAAAAAATATATTTAGTTATTTGACAGGGAGAGTATACAGTTTTCAGAATTAAAACATAGGTTTAAGTTCGTATAGGTTCAGAGGCTTCTAAGACTCATTCAAATTCATGTCTCAAGAATTCAGGGAATCTTTTTAAATTTTTTTTTTACCTAATTCATATTTGAGGGCATGTGACATTTAGTCTTGTTAAAATGCACCTCAGGCCGCACTCTGAAAAGCTGTACATACTTGATCTCACTATAATTGAACATGCATTTATTTGTGAGATTAACCCTCATTTCAAGCTCTCTGTAAGAATAAAACAACTCACAAGTAAAGTAAAAAAAACACTGTTGGTTGTAAATACCCAGCACACACTAAGCAGATAGCCATGTTCAAATAAGGGGTTCAATAAATACTTGATACATCCAGCTAAGCCACTTCCCGAGGTTTTATGTTTTATTCAGTGAACTGTGAAATTCTCAGGGAGCAATGCTTTAGTGCTTTGATCTCCAACAGTGGTGCTAGAGATGTGTATATGTTTTCCATCAGTATTAAACTCTATATCAGTCAAAATCACCACAGTGGGCCCATCTGTTAACCACTGACCATTTATAAACCAGTCATTTATTTACGAGAAATAGGGTAATGGAATGGGAATGGCTTTCAGGAGTCTGCCTGTTTTTTTCAAAAGGAAGAAGATATTTGTGTTGCCAATAAGACACAATATTTGCCTACATTTGTCACTGAGCCTTCAATTAAATGGGATCAACATGATCTATGGAATTCAGCAGTATTATCACAATTAACAACAGTGTACAGTGCATGGCTTTGGTGGCTTAATGAATACTTTTTGCTTGACTATGGAGGCTAGCCACTTTCAATTGAATTGATAGTTCCTACCTCTTTTGGAGCATCAGAGTCAATGTACACAGCGTATATTTGCTTGGCTTTGGAAATCAGTTTGGTTTCAGAGCTGGTTCCCTTGTAGTCCTCGCAAGCTAACCAAAACTCAATGTTCTCCTCACTGAATTCTGTTCTCAGGAACTGGGTGAATGTTTCCAGGCCACCTACAAGGATAGAGAAAGAGAGGCGGTCAGATCAAGATTAAAGGCAGGTCCCTAGTCAATACAGTGGTTATTTCTCATGTGTTTAAAAAAATGTAAACCTCACGTAAAACAAGGAATACCTGGACTAATATCTTGACGTACAATGTCACATGACGGCAAATCATTGCTCAGATAATAACAAAAGCAGATAATGTTTGAAATCACCAGTGACATCTGCCATCATTAATCAGCCATACTTTAGCAGTAGGTGTGCATTCAGTCATAATTCATAAAAGGACAACATTGTTGGAACTTTCAGACATGTGTCTACCTACTGCCCTCAAGGTACGAACTAGAACAGTCCCCGCTTAGTGCACTACATTACGCAATCTGTCAACATTGTTGTCAGAATCCATATAATGACCGAACTATTGGCCTGTTGTATGAGCAGGAAGAAAATTTAACAATAGGATCAAATTTCTTATGCTCAGCTACTTTAAGAATTTCTTGTGGATGTATGTTAACACGGGGTATAGTATTCAAATCATGCATACTATGTGATTATGCATAAGATGCCTAAACAGGCATCATTAACTAGAATAGAAGTGTGCCATCAATATTTGTTGAGGGAGCTGCAACTATGAAAAAAGTTAGGGGTTGAAGCAAAATGAATGTCTTAAATGTATTATTATTATAAATGTCTTAAATGTATTACTCTGCTCATTACAAAATATCTTTTTGACAAGCTGTACCTCAAAAATAAAACTCTGTCACCCTCTTGAATTCCATTTTTTCCAGATTCATATTCCTTGACAGAAATTTTATTTTTTTGGTGCCCACACATCACTCAGGGCTTGATGTACTAAGACATTTAGCAGGTGCAAAACGGGTGACGTGACTTTTTGACCTCCGTGAAAATGGTTAAAAATATTTTCTCCAGCATATATAGAGACTCTATAATGGCATGCATCAAAATGTACATAGGGTTTTATAATGTTGTGAACAAAAGTAATTATGAGGTCCATAGACTAACATATGGGAATGTCACCCCAGTGACTCATGTATAAGGTTAAATAACAAGCATGCATGATGCCGTTTCAATAAGAAATCTAACCTGAATGACTTAGTAGTTCTTCGAAGGAGTCACTCCATTGCAATGCTTCCTCTGGTGGGATACTGAAAAATGCATATAGGTGGAACCGTTAATACATTTGTACTCCAAGCACCAGCACATTCCACCATAACAACAGGCATATTCTCCTTCGTATTAGTGGTTGTGTTTATTGTGTTGTGCGGTTGTGGACTATTCTGTTCATCATTCTATCGCTACTGTGGGCATTTTTGTGGGATTATTAAATCATGCTGCAACCTTGTTATGATCGCATTTTTTTTTTGCCATTCCCCTTTACTTGCTAGAAAAGCAGTACTTTTTTTTTTTTTTTACTGTTTTACTGTTTTAAGAGCATAGTAATCTTGCAAATAGGCAGTATAGGGTGCCTGTTCAAAAAATAAAATAAAATAAAAAGATTGCTACTGGTCCAGCCTTTTAAATGCTATTGTATAATTGCCTGGCATTAATTCTTAAACACACATGGATTTATTCAGACCATGGCAGGGCCTGCCAGACTGTATGAAACCTGTACTGCATCTCAAAACTTGGGGACTACTTTATTGCACAAGGCAAACCTAATTCTGCATTCGGCTAAAGTATATCTAGATAAATTATCTCCATACCGCATGTGCTGACCAGATATTTATATTAGTGCAATTCAAATTCCCTTTTGAAAGCAATCAACCATATTTAATACAACACGAAACTTTAATTTCTTCATTTAAAAAAAAGGCACAGGAAGCTTGTAAGATAAGAATAATAGATGATGAGTATGTTGAAACACGTTGGAACAGATGGATCATCCCCAGTTTGCAACAATTCTGTGAATGAGGAAGCACAATTTGCAGTGTCCATCAATGTTTTCAGGGTAAGTGTACAATGCCAGCAAAAAGTTGGGTCCTTTCATTAAATTGCAGTCAAAATCAAAACATGACAAAAAGGGGTGTTGTGAACAATTCCCAATAACAGCAGATTCCAGGGTACAATCCATCACAGAAGCTAGTTTAAATATATGTAACTTTTTATTTTATTTTGTTTTTACATATGCAAATTAAGCTGCTCAGAAATGTGTCACTTGAGTCACCATAGCAACAAAGTTTGTCACTAAAATGAATAGTTTTGTATGATCACGTTTTCAAAGCAACAGCAGCTTTGAGTCACTTTATTTTCTGTCAACGTGAGGTCACGCAATGCTTCAGATTTTTAGTTTTTGATTTTCAGACACATTTCTGCGGGTTTTGGGGAGGGCCTTACTTGGTGGTCTTGGCAGCGGCTTTTTTTTCTGGACTGACGTTTTCGTGGGACCCTGACCGGGTCAAAAGAAGACTCAGTCTGCTTTTTTTCTCCTTGTCTTTACATCTGAAGGGAAAATGCATTTGGCTGAATAAGATTGATGACAAAGTACACAGCACCTGACCAACAATTCAAAGCAGCACAATTCCAGCACAACCTTATCCTTGAGTTCCTAAAGCTACAATGTCACCCATCATATTTACACATCCTTGCATACATTGCAATGATAATTATCTCTTGCGTAGTCATACTGTACAACACATATTACTGATATACAGACCTAAAGTACACAACGTCCCATTTTATACATATTTGGAAAGCTGCAAGGTGGTGGGTTAGCTTTGTTTGCAACCAGTTCAGACCAAATAAACCATGAGAAATCAGTTCTCTGTAATCAAGTACTATAAACAGCTATTAAGTGCTGAGTAATGATAGAAACCTGCACACCCCGAGGCTTCCCAAGAACAAGAGTGAATACCTAAGTGCTCGAGTGTCAAATAGCAAATAGCCACTGTACTATGGAGCCTGCAGTGGGTGTTGAATAATGGTTAAACATTTTAGTGTGGTGGGGGGGGGGGGGGGGGGGGGCTTGAGATTTAAAAAATACAAATTATTATATCAAAATGAGATGACTTTTCTGATAAACAACCATTATAAACATAATAAAATAAAATAAATCGATATCTCCCTAGTTTTTTCTGGCACTCAGTGGGACTTTTTCTGAGCTCCATTTTCCCCACAGAAACTGACCTGCCCACCCACTAACCAATATATTGGCTTTATAATTTACTCTTATTAATTATACCAGATTCAGTTTTTCCTTTTCATCGTGATATATACCGGTTTTAGCATTACACCTGCACTGTCTAGCAGTAGCATAATGCTAGCCTTTAATACTCTAACAAGATAATGAATGTTCGTAATGTTAGAATATCAAACATTGTGCATAAAAAAGTAATTACATACACATTTGAATTATCAGATTAGCTTTGTCATTTGATTCAAACAGTACTACTTCTGATATGTTTTAACTTCATTGTCAGGTCACGGATAGACATTCCACCAATCGGATCTATCAGTGATAATAATTAGAGTTCTGTTTATTTTAAGGGAGCCTGTCATTCAGGTTTGTCTGCACAAATGACCAATAAAAAAAGCAGATTAAGAAGTTAATTAAGATCTTCGTCATTAAAACAAAAAAAACAAAAAACATGAATAATGTGATTCATATATTTTGGGCATCAGTCACAGTGATCACAGGCCCGCCACCGTGCAGAGCATGGTAAGCCTATAGGAAGGGCCCTGTATAACACTACTACATGAAACTGCTGTCTATCTCTTCACAATCACATGACTCGAAGGTCAGGAAACCAGGATGTTTGGCGTACGGTGAGAAAAGGGCAGGGGGAGTGACTGTGTGGTCGATGCTCTGGTGTGAGTCTGCATGAGCGTGATGAGCTTGTCTCTGGGTGTCAACCGCATGGCCTCCACCACGTATTCTTTTTGCAGAAAAGAAACATGCTCATACCAGTTTTCGCTTTGCGTCACGACAGAGACGGTGTCCATGGCAGATTCTCGTAAATGGCGAAATGTAAGACTACACCAGTTCGTACAAGAACTACAAGCAACTTGCAATGCGTATACTGCATTTCTATGCCTCAAATTGCCATCACTGTATGACAAAAGTGACACATTTCACTGTGCAGAGCAAAATGGCCGTGATGCAGTGCCACATAACATCTATTCATCTAAATGAGTAATCTTGAAGCTTCCTTGCCTCAGCTTTACTGAAAAGGCTTTGTGAAACAAATCAGAATTATGCCCTCTCGTTCTAATGTTTAAATGCCAAAATCCCAGATTGCCACACAAACACATATTAAAAATAATAGCTTAATAAAAAATGACTTAAAAAAACTGGATGTTTCAAGAATCACAACTGTAATTCCTCATAGCAAAAAAAAGAGAGAAAATGTACAGATCGCTTTCCATACAAACAATAACCCGGGCTTAGTTATGGCTGACCCTTCATTTCACAAGGTTATTATATAGCTGCACAATAGTCAACATAAGATCTTCTAAGCATTAAATGTAAGGCTTTTAACAGCATTTCTAGGAAAACTTTATGTCAATTGAAAAGACAACCAGGGCCAACTCAGACTGACTTTTGCAATACAATAAAAGGGAAGTTGTACGTCTGTTACAAAATTCTTTGTTATTTTGTTTCTCATTCATTTACAGCCATTGCTCACCCCCAATTCTTCCAAATAAAAGCAGTAGATACAAAGAGCATGGTCTTTGAACCTACCTAGATTTATTTTCGTTGATTCCTGTGACCGGGAAATCATCCGGACCGAGCATTTTGAAATATGCTTCCTCCTTTAGAGCCGAAAAGTTCAATTGAGGAAATAGAAAAACGAATGTCTGCATGGTCCTCCTTCTACGTTTGCATATGTTAAAAACCAGACTCCACGGGGGATTGCGTTGCTTCTTCGTCAACAAATGAGAGAACTCCGCTTATAAATCATCTGGCTTGCTGTTTCCCCTGACCTTTACCACAACTTCCTGCATTAGGAAACTTTACCTCGTTTACTGAAACTGTGTTCGAGAATTTCCAATCATCTCCACGTTCGCTGACAACCGACATAAAAGTGTTTTAGAGTTTCCTCACTTTAAACCTGAATGCCGTAGTACCATATTGTATCAATGAATAATGACTTAAAGGTTGAATAGAAACCAAACGTTTAATAGACTTAATAGCTGGTGTACACGCATTTTACTGATGTAGTACTGTATATAGAGTTATATACAGTAATATCCAGCACAGTAAATCTGCTCTTTTTTTTCCTGTGCTGTTCTTGGAAGGTGCTCTCAAAGTTTGCCATTTAAGCAGAACCAAAGGTTAGCCAATAAAGCCACTACAAACTGATATTTTAAGCTCACTTAAATAAATGTCATTCCCTTTTATGTTTGGATGACTGGGAGAGGGGGTTAGGGGCCACATGCCACCAAATGCAGTCATATCATCCTAAGACCCATCAATTCATTATTGTCCCCTGTAGGGGACATACGTCTGGTCTGAAAGGAATATTTCACCTTTGTGTGACATAAATCATTTTGTGGGGCCTATCCCATTATATTTGCATAGTGTGAATACTAGCAACATCAGCTGTCCCTGCTGACCGTTAACGACATCGCCGTTAGTCCCGGTTGTCAGGGTCCCCATTCACTCCCATTCATTTTCGGGACATCAGCAAAATGAATCATTTTAAAGCACAAACTAACTATGGCGGATAATACATTGATAAAAGAGAACACAAAGGTGAAAAGTACATATTTGTTTTGAGCTTATAAGCTATTTTCAAGTTTAAATTATCTATAATAGTGGAACAATTTTCAGATATGCTACTGTGTAAAAATACAACAAGTCATAGTTAGATTTTCTCTTTTATTATGACGTAAACCTAAAACTAACGGTAGCCTACTACACTTGCTGAATTGACATCAACTTTATCGTTCGCAAGGATTCATCAGTGACTTAAAATAACAAAGCTTTTTGCCAGATATTTTCTTTCTTTTAAAAGGTAATAAAACATTGAAAATACATTAAATATCAAAACAAACATGTACCTTTTCACCCTTGTGTTTTCTTTTATCGATGTATTATCCGCCGTAGTTAGTTTGTGCTTTAAAATGATTAATTTTGGTGAGGTCCCGAAAATGAATGGGATATTAAGATATTGTTATCAGTATCTATTCATCCAGATAGTATAGCTGAGATTTCACTAGTTTTATAGAAATCCGCTGCAACTCACTGCAATATCATCCAGAATGGACCTAAGTCCAAAGTTTGTGTCGCTCAAAGCTCCAAAAATGTACATTCGGAAAATTCAACAGCAAAGTCTTTTCAAATACAATGACATCATGGTTACTCACGAACATCCACAGACCATGTTGTGCACGGTTTTTCGAACACTACTTTTTAGCGAAGTACGCCTGTCTGAACCAAAAGCTTATGGCAGTAGTCTGGGGCTTATGGCAACACAGTGCACCCTTGAATAGTGGTGTGCTTTGGTTCAGACTTTGTGCGGACATGCACAGTTGGCGTACATCGGAAGAAAGTAGTTTTCGGGGAAAAAACATGCACAACAAGGGCTGTTGGTGGCGATTTGAGTGCCACAAACTTTGGACCCGTTGAGGTCCATTCTATCAGGGTGATACCACGGTGAGCTGTAGCAGATATATAAAAAACGAGTAAAATCTCAGTGAGATGGATAGATAGCATTATGTAAACTTTAGGTGAACTGCCCCTTTAATCTCAAGAACCATATTGTCATGGTTTGTGGCATTCTTCCCTCGTTTGCTACGATTCTCGTCCTCTCTGCGCCGGTTAAGCAATCTATCAGATTTCTCTGCATCCCTTCTCGGGCTTTGCTCTTCCCCGCTAATTATTTATTTCACCTGTTCCCCTACCGGTTCGGTATTTAAGCCTCTCTCTTCCGCTTCCGGATGCTTCGTTATCATTTCGTGCCTTCACAAAGTCAGAGTTAGTTGGGTAAAGTCTCTCTGCTGTTTTACAGAAGATAATTTTCTTTGGTTTTGCAGTTGAGATATTACTCAACCTAGAAGCCTAGGAAATGTTTTAGTTTTTTCTGTTTTCTGTTCCCTTATTTCTCTTCCCTCTCCTTCGCTCCCACTCTCTCATTTCTGAGAGTGTGAGTTTTATTTTTATTTTGTTTATTTCACCAATTATCAGGCGTTTTAGTCACGTTCCAAAGGTGCATTGTTTTTTGTCCTTCTCTCGCTATATTTTTAGCGTTCACTATTCTGATTCTTTTCTCTGCCCGTGTTTACGTGGCTAGCCCGTTTTATAGGGGTGTGGTATTGTTTTGGCTACTGCCAGGGACTTTATTTCCCTTTTTTCCTTTGTCGCGTTTGGCTCATCGTTATTCTGCACAAACCCTCACACATATATTATACTATGCTGAAATCTATACTACGAGGGGCATTCAATAAAAATTATAATATTTGTGAATACATTTTCACTGCAACATGTTTTTGTGATCCAAGACATGTGTTATGTCAAAACAGTTAAATATTTTAACTTTTTTTCTGCTGTAAACTCAAAATCCAACAGAGCTTCAGACTACTGAAAACAGTTAAACCATATGATAGACAGTAATCGAGAATATCTATCTGTGCGAACCACAGTGAGAGTGAGCAAGAGAAAGAGAGAGAGAGAGAGAGAGAGAGAGAGAGAGAGAGAGAGAGAGAGAGAGAGAGAGAGAGAGAGAGAGAGAGAGAGAGAGAGAGAGAGAGAGAGAGAGAGAGAGAGAGAGAGAGAGAGAGAGAGAGAGAGATGGCAGGCACATTAGCACAAGGAATAATGAATAACAAAAATCAATACTTCAAGGCCAGAACCAGAACGGTTCCCAGAGCATTAAAAGCTTAATGGATGCAGAAAAATACACTCTGACACTGCAGCCTAGGAGGATAAATATGGTTTCAGGCAGCCAGAAACAAATGGGGAAGCCCTTGTTTAAAGAACAAAACAAATATAATAGCAGCACAGACATGCAGTGATAGTGACAAGTCTGGTATGTTTTGTTAAATGCATTACTCTCCAGCTGCCTGTTCTTCCCAAACTATTGCGCCAATCAAAAGAATAATGACTGGTATGGGGGCCTGGGGCCTGGGGCCTTCCTAAAGCACACTTGAGAACCAACAAAATTTGTTGTTTCGTCTCGATGCGTCAACAAACACATCAAATAAAAATAGGTCCTTCTCCGAGCTGCTGTGAAAGGTACACAGTTTGCCTCCGATTGCTTTGCCTTTCTAAATCGGCTTTTCCAGTTTGTCCAAATGCACAAGTGATGGTAATCAGCAAATATAGCATGCAGAGAAAGTTTAAAATAGAGTTGCTATAGAGGATTCAACTCGTGCTTACATTTTTATAAATTCAGATTCACTGAGAAACATTTCTATTCATTGAGTGAGGAAGCACGACTAGAAGCTTCCAGAAGAGTTCTCAGGACACTGTAAAACGTCAGCTCAAAAGGTAACAGTACAATGACTTAGTTATTGTAAATTAGCTGACGTTACGTTCAAAATCCAAAATGCCAGTTTTTGTGACTGCCAGTCCAAAATATGTTTGTTAGTTGCTCTGTGCTCCCCTGGGGTGATAATCCAGAATAGGGTATTTGTCCCACTCCATTCACTTCTATAGGGCAGCTAGAAGGTCTCAAAATGACATTTCTAGCATGTATATGAATGTGAACGAAGCGGATTCTGTCAATACAAACAATAACCAGTCCTCTTACGTATTTTTGGTGACTGAGTCATCCCTCAATAACAAAGAAGTGTCTAATTAAATACAATTAAACAGCTCGGTAAAACTGCAGCAAACAAGTTTTTCAATATCCAAGGGTGTGTCCATTCCTAATTTAACTAGGGTTTAAGGGCCAGGCTGTAAGTAGACAGTCATTATGAAAATCATTATCAATACTCCAACTCATTTTAATCAGTCCCTGTTGATCCAAATTCAGTGGTTAGAGATGTTTGAGAAAAACTCATGAAAGTGCTGCATTGTGCAATCTACCATTAACTTTGTCCAATTTTGTGTGAATTATTGTGTGAATGTGACCATTATGTCAAAATTAATTAGCATGCAATAATTTTTTTATCAGTTTGTGTGTTTTAGTGTCTTAATGTGCCATTATTATTTTGCAGTCTTTGTATCTTTACAAAGCTATATTAGCACAGATGTGTATTTTTTTCAGATTTTGACTTTTTACTCCCTCTGGAAAATATGGTGCTGTGCATTGTGTAAAAAACCGACAGTAATTGGCATTGTATAAAATTAAGATGGACTGGTATGCTATTACAACTGTCTTTTTTTTCTTTGTTTTCGGATGACGTTTTGTGTTATTTATGGCATTGATATGCGCCTGTGAAGTTCTAATTTAAAAAAAGGGTAATCCCTGCGGATTTTTTCAAATCGAGGTCTCAAACAATGTCCCTGTGACCTTTGTATACGAAGAAGGCCTGCGATTAGAGCAATGCTCCGACAGCTTCCCCCTTTTCATTGAACTGCTTGTCTTTTCATGAATTGATCGGCTGTCGGAAGACCAATGAACCGGTCACCTATCAATACGATCCTCTCGACTGTGGATCAGTACTTAGCGAGACCGATGCAAAAAAACGAACAAAAACAAAACCTTTCTACATTTGCTGATGAGGACCATTTTTCTTTTGGGAAAGACTTGAATGACCTTAGAAGAGGGGCGGTGACCTCCATTCCTGGAAAGCCAGAGCATTTGCAGGTGTTCATTTGCAACAAGTATCCCGGCTCAATTAGATATTGAGCTGAAGATATCGTGGCTGCTGCTCAGGGGGGAAGTCTTTTTAAAAAACATTTTTTTAAGATTCCATAATTAAAGGTTACATAATTAAAAATATGTAAATGTAAACACCATGCAGTTACTGCTGTTCACGTTCCCACAAAATAGCACTTTCTATTCAACATCTTAAAATCCCCTCTTGTTAAGTTCGAGGCTCCCCAATGCAATCTAATGTTACGAGTAAAATTTATTTTAATAAAAGTCAGTGGGACTTAAGACTTTATAATGAGGATTCAATTTATTAGTATATTTGACTGGGAAAATGCACATTAATAGCATTTCTGTAAACGTGCCAGAGTTAGCCAGGGAGGCTCATTTTTATCTGTAGTCCCTGGGCTACATCTCATTGATGTGGGCGGAAACCCGAGTACCCGCAGGAGACCCACACGTAAACGGGGAAGACATGGAAACTCTACGCAGAGAGGATCCAGACCGGGACCCTAACCTGGAACCTCCTTTTTGCGAGCCAACTTTGGTAACCACTGCGCCATAATCTACTTTTCATGCCAGAACATCACTTGGCAGTTCATTCAAGCAGCAAAGTAAAACTAATTTACTGGTTGGCTAGACTATGCAGCAAGTGGTGGAGGTTATGTTTACTAACTATATAGAAACTGTTCCAGACACAGGTATTGCTTTGCTAGTTATTTGGGTTTTATTTTTTGGATTTGGCGAGTCAGAAAGATTGTGCAATGACAGTGGCAATTCCCAAAAAAGCATTTTCATTTCCCTTTATCACCAGAAAAAAACAAACATTATAATGACTTTCATTTCTATAGTAAAGGACAGAGTTGTAGCCTATGGTGGTAAAATTTAATCTGTGTTGAGATTTGCCACGAAAATAAATACTTCACAATTAAAACAGCATCATCCAATAATGGTAGAATGTCTTTCAGTAACCTAAATAGAGGTATCACAGTCAATTTAGCTAATTCTTCAAAGACCTCACAATAGCAGACACTTTGTTGCATGAATGCTGTTATAGTTTTTATTATTATATTTATTATTATTACTTCATTTTATTTTTTATGAACTCTGCACTGTCCAATAACAATTGTACCAATCTTGCACCGCACTGTTTTTGCCTGGGTAATGCATTTTTATCTTACAAGACATTGTCAGGTCTCTTAAGTATGTGGCAAATAATGAATATTTAAGGCTAAAAAATATTTATTAACAGCTGTCATTCTTGGAACAGGAGTACATTTCCACTATCCTTAGAATTTCCGCTCACTTGATAACATTTTCCCTCTGTGAGAAACTTTATACATACTGCCAAAGACCTGCAGTTGTCTGTCAGACACGGTCAATAACGGGATTTGATGATCTCCGTAATTTTGACAGAGCTTGCAAAAGGCATGACAATTTTAAAAAAGCACATCAGCGCAAATGCACTGGGCAGAATATGGATTGAGCATGCAATAGATGAAGGCCATCATTTTCAAACAGCAAAGTATAACCAAAAGGTGAGGTAAACTCGGGCAGGACTGTAATGTCTGATCGGCGCATCCTCCTTGCTGCGGGGACAGGAATGGGATTTTCGAGGTCATGAGAGCAAAGGATAATGGATAATTATAAAGGCTAATTATAATTTATTAATTATAGATTGTAATAATTGTCACCCCCCCCCCTCCATCAGTACCACAACACCATTTTATACACTAATACTAATTTACTCATAGATTACACCACAGCAAGAACACTCTATACAAGGACACAAGTCCAATGCCTTCAGCTGCCCTTTGTGAGCTCCCCATGAAATGTAAGTATAATGTCAGGCCATGTAAATAATTGGGTCAATTAAAAAATTATGAGCAGAAGTTGAAATGCAGAAGCAGGCACAATTCTTTGCCGTAGAGTATGTTGTTACTGGTTGCATTACATACACTTACATTTTAATACATTACCATAGTAATATTGCTTGCAGTCATGTTGCTATGGTGACAACATGCCTGTGGCTCTATGGTGTACAGCGACATAACTCTGAAATTCTATTAGTTTTTTTTTTTTTTTCTCTCCTGTGTTTTTTTCCCCTTCTACTCCAAATTTTCTTTCCAGCTGAGTGATGAAAGCAATGGAGGCCAACGACTCTCGCGCAGGTGGCCCAGGCTGACGGCAGGCATTTTACTGACCAGAGGAGTCACTCTTGCACTGCAGAGGGACGTCCTGTGGGAGTCCCGGTCAGCACGGACACAGTCAGGATGGTGGAACACATCGCTGCACTAACTGCCTCGGCCGTGTTTCTTGAGAGCCACACACAATCCTATTTTGTGATTCATATTTTATTTTAAAATTAGATTTTTTTTAAACGCCATCCAGAGAAGCGATTCTGAATTGATTGATTCCTACATATGAGTCTGCCAATGACAATGGCAATTTGGTGTAGTGAGAGAGATTAGGAGCCTGACCCGTGCTCAGCGTGACGTAGGAAACACGGCAGACAGGAAGTAGCTCTGCAAGTCAACAGACGGCTTTCAGAGTGTGACATTTCCCCTTTTCATAGATGTCCCTCTTAGCGTCGAAAAAAAACAAAAACATTGTATTCTCATGCCTACCATTGTGTGTGTAATATTACTGTAAATGAATAAGTTATTTGTCACACCTTTCCATCATGCCTAAAACAGGCCATTAACTGAATACCATCCATCATGTCATATACAATCTTCCATCCATAAACTGGTCACAAGATTAACTGACCTTACTTTAGTTTGCTGAGATGCACATTTGCAAGGAAACCCCTAGGCCACACATATACTCATAGGCAAGGCAGCTTGAAATATAAATACATTAAATGTATGTGTGTTATAAACTCATGGATTCATAACCTCACTGTATTTTTGATGTTTTTTAATTTAAATTATTTGTACTTTTTAATATGGCCTCCACTCAGTTTCAGCTTCTCTAGCATTTTCAATTGTCACGTCATGAGAAACCGCGCACTGAAACTACCTTCACTGCCTTGCGAGAGAGCGAGCTCGACTCTGTTACTGTACGCTTACAATACGTCTGGGATCTCCCTCTTCAAAGCTCATCAGAAAACCGTTAGGTTCTAGGAAATGCATTTGCAACGCTTCTCAAACACTGCAACCAGAGGCTGTGGGTGGTTCATTTAACCTCACAACTGCCGGCATCGTTAAAATGCAGATGGCTGGCATCTGCAGGTAACCTCTCTCTCTTTCTCGCTGACCCGTTTCCTATTTTACAACCTCAAAATAACAGCTCTAGACAAAGAAACCACACAAGGGCCAATGAGTTTGTCATAGTGCACATGATGTACAGTACTGGATGAAAAGCTTCCCGGAAACCGAGAGAACAAACAGCGATGCACAGGTATCCCATAATCCCCAGAAATGTACACATCAACATCAAACTGTATTTTTACAATCTTGCCATTTCTACCATTTTGAAAATAGCACTATAATACAATAAAGATTGATTTACCATGCTGTTCTTCGTTTCTTAACATCCAGACAGCTGGTATGAGTGTCAAGTGATTTGTGTGGAAAAAGATGTTGGCGGGCTTGAGGCTTCACACTTCGTAGCATGGTTTGTGACTTGCTGAGAGGTGCTACAGATACCTTCCAGCAGCTGTCGTATTTCATGAACCTCATCTGTACCATGAAGAGAGAAAAAAAATCACCATCAAGTCTCAATTTTGGTTCATGACGCCCAAGGGACTTTTGGGGACTTATGGGACCTCCGGTATGTGCGAAAGCAAGAAAAATGCGCCACTGTACCGGCGTTGGAGTCTAACATTTTGCCCCGACGAGAACCTTGCTCGCCATTGCATTCGCTATGATATAGTTTTGAACATGCTGAAGCAACTTTGATGTTCAGCAACCAGTGAAATTCCAAAAGTCCTGAATACATTTTTAGTGATAGCAAAACACTGCAAGCTATAGTTATATTAACCATGACCAGACGATCTGTGGTATATCATCACTTCCCTTACAGTGTGAAATGGAATACATAGTGAAATAAATCTCCCTCTCTCTACTTCGCTTTACCTCTACTAGCTTTATGGTAGTAGATTATGCTCTAATATAATTGTAGCTGACCACAATGAAAATATTTATTTATTGTTTTATCCTCATATTTTTGAATATGTATATTTTTACATTCATGCCTGATGCGAGAGCAGTGTGTGTATTGTTAATTATCACATTTCTTTTTAAAAAGTTTAAAAAAATTCATTTTTCTAACTTTTTATTTCCTATAAAACCATGCCTATTACACTCAGGAGGATTGCGCAGATTGTGTGAATGTGTTGTTTGAGGCAAGGTAATGATCTACTATGTGCAGCTATCAGTAGGCCTGTGTTGTGATCACAGCACAGGCCTACAAACTACAAACCGTTTGTATTGTCACAGATGTTGTTTTGAACTGAATTTGGATTTTAAAAAAGTACCTAACAGCAGGACACAGTATTAAGATCCTAAATTATATTTAAAAAAACATCTTAAATTCTCTTCCATCTGTCATTACATGGTTACGTTATTGCTTACCAGATACCAGTTAAAAGTGGTTTTAAAAATTTAATTTCAAAATAAAAGCCCTGCACACATACACTATAATGTAGTTTACAGTCACCTTGGTCTTCACACACTACCGTGCAGTACAGTATGACTACTATTATGTACCTGGTCGAAAAACTTTGATCTCCAAAGGGCCACAGTACTACTGAAGATGATGCTCTACCCCAGGGGTAGGCAACCCTGGTCCTGGAGAGCCGCAGGGTCTGCTGGTTTTTGTATTCACCTTAAATACAGCAACTACTTAGACCAAAAAAACCAGGTGAGGTGAGTTAACTGTGTAATCAACTGCTTTAATTGATCAATTAAGTGGCGAGTAACAACAAAAACCAGCAGACCCTGCGGCTCTCCAGGACCAGGGTTGCCTACCCCTGCTCTACCCTATGTGTGTGTCAGGTTGGAATGGTGGTTAGTGATAGTATAACATTTAAGATGAATACTTCATGTATTTATTTGTATATGACTGCGAGCCTCGGACCAACTTCACCAAATACTCAATAAATTAGGATAAAGCTAGTTCTCCCCAATTAGGCTATTAGGGGAGTAATAAAACTACTTTTATTTGCATCCCGAAATTATTGCCATTTTATCAATAATATTTAAAATTGTGGATACATATTTTTTTTGTTCTCCACACTCACGCTCAGAGAATATTCATGACTGACAGCTAACCCGGTAGTTAACATAGTGGTTCATCTTTTTTCGTTAAGTGTACTTAGTGATTAAAACTGATTTTTATCATTTCAAATTATTGTTTAATCTCCCTGACATGATGTGAAAAAGATGTGTGTTTACCTGCCAATTGATTATTCAGATTATTGCTATATTTAACTGAGGAAAATGAAAATAGACCAACGACCAGTTTAATGTAAAGTTTTCCGCCCCGTCTATTTTCAGCTCACCAACCGTCACTGAAACTGAACTAGTTGAGCTGTATTTATTAGCTGTTTTACATCTTTCTACCTCCTTGCCCATGTCCTGTCCTGTTCAATATATTCACAGAAAAATTTATTAAATATAGTGCACCTAACACAGTAGAGGCCTGAGTTACAAAAGTGGGCTAATGATGTTTAGCTAGTTAGCCTAGAAAAAACTAACTTCAAAATCGCTGGATGGTGTTTTAAAGCAGATTATACAGTAGATGCCAATGCAACCGTTTAGCTGAAATAGTTGAAGATATTGCCTTTACTAGTGGTTTCATTATGCGTACCTCTTTTTCTGGTGGTCAGGAAACCCAAGGCAAAAAAGCAAATAGCTGACTTTTTTTGTGGACAGCCACCTGCCATCTGATTAAAATAGTAATTTTCACAAAGTAAAAATAAATAAATAAATTGCCAAGGAGACACTTTGTGACTCAAGGGCAAAAGAGGCATAGGCTCAAGCCTCACCTTACATTACAATCATTTAGCAGACACTTTTATTCAAAGCGACATACAATAAGTGCATACAGAAGGTAATCGAAGCAACTACAGATCAGATTAGACAAAGCACATACTTTCCATAACGTAGCAGCTATCCCTAGTAATGCACATTGAATGTAGTTGTAAGCTGTGGGTAAATCAGCTATACCTTCTAAACTATAACATTTACAGACAAAAAACACAGGGAACAAGTACTATGAAAAAAAGGTCCTAGATTGGTATATCAGTCAAGGTGGAGTCTGAAGAGGTGTGTCTTCAGGCCGCAACAAAACGCAGGCAGAGTTGGAGTAGAACGTAGAGGAATGGGGAGCTAGGGCTAGAGCCATTGACACGGAGGGGGGGAAGTGCGAGGTCTGTGCACATGCCTGCTTCTCTGGATAGAAGTGTCTATTAATGTACTGTGATCATTTGTAACTGATATAATAGCAAAAAAGTGATATATTTCTATATGTGACAAGCAGAGCAGCAACTTGTGACCTTTTCAGACAGTGTTAGTGGTGGCAGGATTATGACCACCACGCGTGGGCCCCTGGGTGTCCAAGCTCAAAATGGCTCAAATGCATCATATCTTTCAATTTCATATTAGTCTAAACAGGCTAATCTTGCTCACGTAATAAATGTGACAGACAGTCAGAAAACAAAAATTTCAAAAGTTATCCTTGTGAAAACACTAGCTAGTTAGTAGGCAAAATGGTAAAATTTGATTAAAGGCCAATTGATAAAGATAGCAAGATAGACATCAGAGCTACATGTTAGAAAAATAGAGCTAGACTTCGGTTTTTAGCTTTAGTAATTATTTAGTCATCTACTAGCCAACACTAAATTTGAAAAATATTCACTAATTGACAAAGATAACAGGACAGACAGTGGATCTACAAGTTAGAAAAATAGAGCTAGACTATCTATAGCTTTAGTTATCACTTAGTCATCTAGTCTAACATTTCTAAATACAAAAAATAGTCACGTCTATCAGTTCACTTAGCTATGTTAATAGTATGACAGACATTTTCGCAATTTCATCCCGAGCTGAGGGAAGGAGAGTATCGTGTCGATTATTATTTCAACATTTTGGTTAGCGAAGACAGACGGCGGTACAAAAAACACGATTTTATATAAAATAAAGGTTTCTGAAGTAATTTGAACACTCAGTCTGAAAAGGATAAGTGCCCCCTGACGTCGAGGGTCCCTGGCGCGCACCCATGATGCCCTAATGGTAGATCCAGCTCTGGTGTTAGTCACAGACCAGCCGTCATAGGTTCACTATACCATTTCAGTTAGTCATGATCAAAGGTGGAAATCCAGGGGACATGGAGTAAAAGTCCTCCCCAGTATTTTGCTTCAATTACCTGGATTTGCTCATTAACATAATTATTCAGCGAGGAGGTAGAACTAATTAGTGAAATCAGCTGGCTGAGTCTATGGGTGGAAGAAACACATGGTAGGACTTTTACTTTATGTCCCCTGGATTTCCACCTCTGGCCATGATGTAGAACAGGAATATTAACAGGACCTTCAAACCAATCTTGACTGACCATGTGCAATAGCACATGCAGATCGGGATCACAGTGAATCCAAGTGCAATGAATTCCTCGTTCAGCGAGGAAAACCAGTCAACAGCGTTGCTGATCGCAAACACACAGACACGGGTTCAATGATGCGAGCAGAATCAAACACCTGTATCCCCCAACCTCTTCCCCAAGGTCTGCTAGTCTTTACCCAACCTCTTCTCTTAATTGTTTGAAGTCTTTAGTCAGATAGGAAGTCACCGCGCCCACAGTGTGGTATTCCAGGTGGAAATCTGCTCCTAATTGAAAGCTGCAGGGCTCCAATTCATGAGGACTGGAACTGGCTGTTCCTGATTTGCATAATGGAATTGCACAATGAAAATTATGTGAATTACCCCTCACCTCTGACTTAATGGGTCTTTAGTCACCATGGCTGCAGAAAGACTGAACTGTCTCTGAAGCAGAGCATAAGTGTATAATCTTTAGCCAGATTCAGTGCTGACGGTGGCCATTATTATTTTTGTTACACAGATTTTGTGACAATATAAATTATTTGCGTTTTGCGCATCGCGAAACACAATTCACGCGTGCTTTATGCATATTAAAACTAAAGATCCTCACAGATCTCAAACTACAAATTACAAACTACAAATCTCAAACTGTGGACACACAAAAATACAAATAATTTTGGCACTATTTGTCCATGTACGATAAGGAAATCCAAAATGAAGGTACCTACAGCCAATCGGGAGAAGAGTCGCTCATAACTAATCAGGGAGCAGTCAGCATTGCAATGGCTATTTTTGTTTTTTTTGTTTGTTCTTTTAAATAACATATCATTAGAAAACAAAGTGGCAGATGATTACATACACACATTCTGATGCAGACCAAAGACCCACTTCTTTGGACTGCACCTCAGCTCCTCCAATCAACCCCCCTCTCACACTTTTACCAAGCCTTAATCCCTGATTAGACATACGTACATCGCTCAGAGCCTGTGGCTATTTGCTGTTGCTCATTTGGTGTTGTTTCATGCTCATAAACGTATGTTTGTTTACTGCTCCATAGAGCAGTTGAGAAGTTGTAAATCAAGTCTGCATTTCTGGTACCTGCTGTCTCTTGGGACTATACCACCCCCCAGAAGTACACGGAAAATGCGATGCTTTCAAGCAGTAATTGTCAGGATGCATAGTGGGGTGCCTTGGCTCATTTGTGTGTGTCTCTTTCTTATGAATATTCACATGGTTTGTCAAATAACGATAAATTACTGCCACAAGACTGTTTGGGTTACAGGTGGCTCACTCGTATAATGCTGCTCTGAGAGGATGGGGATGGTGGAATTACTCTCACTCCCACTACAAGGGGGGTAAAAGTTATTTGGACATGCATGTGTGTGTTTATATAGATGTATTCAAATTCAATATCCTCTATTTCGTCACAGTTGAATGAAAGTTCAAAAGATTTGCGTGAATTTATAAAATGTACGTAACCAGACAATGTGAATCTCAAAAGTATTCACCCCCTAGTTACAAAAGGGATAGACTACCTCAGGGGCATGTTTCGAAAAATATTTTTAACATATAATGCCCAGATCTCGTGTTGAGGTGGATGTGGAATAGTATTTCTGGTCAAATGTAGCATATTTATTAACAAAATGGAGATCAGTTCCTTTCAGTACTTCAATAGGTTTTGGGGTACATGATGGATACTACCTCAGAATGCTCAAGCATTCTTGTTAAATATGTGAACTCATAATGCTCCTAACCAATTAAAAGAGATTAACAAAAGAGTTGTTGGTTTTCCATTTTTATGTTCAACAATCTTTCTCTCTCTAGAGCTTTCTTCAAAAATGTGTATGATTGGTATAAACTTGCTGTAAATATTGTCGGCACACCCCATTCTTTTTTATGACTTTGCATACTTATGCATAGGTCTGACTTCTTGGATTTTGCTGAAGTATTTTTTTACCTAAAAATATTTTCGGGAAAGAGTTTTTGGTTTTTGAGTTGGCCTTCGCAGTTCATTGTATATGGTCGTGATGCTTTGTTGCCTGTGTCATATCTTAACAGAATGAATATGATGGTCAATTTTCTTCCCTTAGCGGTTAGTGGAATCATTTCTTTATTCAGGATTAATTGTTCACAGCAATTCTAATTAACTGATGTGCAAAATTTTCAGATGAGACTTGAAATGATCTAAAGCACTCTTGATCACTGCGGATATATTTTTTAATTATTACCATTTTGAATGTGAATTAAATTCGATCTCTTGAAATTAGATTGTATTTGAAGTCAATTGAATCAGATAGCATTTGAAGTTGAGATTACTTTTGCTATTGCATTTGCATTCAGGATACATTTACAGCAGTTGAAAGAGCCCAAACCTCCCTTCATAAGCCTCACTGAAGGTAATGTAAAAAAGTAATATCTACAGCTATGCACTGCTGAAGTCATTTCACCTGAAATAATTATGAGGTCCAGTAATGCAGAACACTACAGAAATTAGCTGCAGGTTCACGGGGATCCTTAGCTTCACATCAGAACTGAAGAGTATCACAGTGTGTTGGAAACCATTGGAGCGTTAAAAGCTTTGAGTCTTCATATTATTTCTTGATGTCATGAAGGTCTTTTTATTGTGTCAGTGTATGATGCCAATTGACCCTTACATTTGCCTTCCATGTAGTTGTTGGGAATTTCTACAGTGACAAATTGCACTGGGGTTTTATGAGGTGCATCTAGGTTATGCATTCCATACGCAAATTTCCCACAAATTTTTATCGTTTCACTAAAGCGATTTGCAAGGATTTTCACTTGCGGTTCACGTCGTCTTATCATAACGCGTTTCCCCAAAATGCATCACTTGCAAATCGCAAAAAAAATGTGTGACGGTAACAGGCCACTCGTACATCTAATTCTTTCCTTGCAAGAATGGCATTTCCTTTGATTGTTTCCAAAAACATTTTCTATGACCCTTTTAGACAACTATGGCATTCATGAGTTTCTTGAAAGATATAGATTGCCACGAAACATTACATTTATGTGACCTTCTTGACAGAGATCTTAGGTCAACCACTAACAGGAGCATTGCCGTACAAGTCTTGCTTTAACCTTACAAAAAACGTAGTCCGTAAAACTACATTTTTTAAAGTATAAGTATGTACATAAGGTACAGAAGTACATAAACTTTATTTTAAGTATAGTTTAAGTATTTCAGTACTTTATAAAATTAAATTGTCCCATTTTAAGTATACTTAAAGTATGTCCTGGAACTATACTTTAAATATACCATTTATGAACTACTTCTAAACTTTGTATCCTAAACTGATATATGTTTAAGTTTTAAGTATTTTAAAACCATTATCTATGTTTACTTCTGGAAAGTAAAGTGAAAGTACACTTTAAGTACACAACCTGGGAATTAGTTCAGAAAAAGTGTACTTAAGGCATATTTGTATAAACTTCTTGTAAGGATTGACAGCTCTCCATTTCCTGGCAACCGGCAGCTTTCTTGGGTTGTCGAACAATCCCATGGAATAAGGCTTTGCATCCAGACACGTCCGCAAAGTGACAACATCTGTACGCATTCTGAACACTCATTTCAGTCAAGTGGAACTTTTACGCACCGTGTGGTCTCCCTAAAGTCGTTGGTGCAATTGATAATTCGCACAATCCCATCAGGACACCGACTGAGAATGAACACACATTTGTGTGTACCACTAGATAAACATACAAGTTGCATGCGATGCCAATTACAGAGTATTAGATGCTGTGGTTAAATACCCTGGGAGCACACATGACAGCTACATTTGGAACAACTGTGATTTGTGTCAGCACTTCCTCAAAGGTGACATTACTGATGGATGGCTGCTAGTTGACAGTGGGTAGGTTTAATTTGAATATTACGAATAGTAAAATGCCTAACGTCACTATAAAGTGTAGGCTATAGGCATACTGGCGATACCTAATAGTTTTAAATTAAATAAATAGCTGAAATGACGTTTTCATATTACAATGTGCAAATCCAAATTTTTCCACCTATCAGATACCCCTTGCATACAAAACTCGTCAGTTATATTAACTTGTAATTGTACATACTTTATCCAATTTTACACAGACTACGCCCTTCTTAATCAATCAATTATCGGCTATGTTACAGTGCACAGTAATCTTGAAAAAAATTGACTAAGTAACGGAAGCTGCCCTAAGGGCCTTTAGCGTGTGCAAAACATTTTAGCACATGCAAAACCAATAACATGACAAATAACAGGTCATGGTATTTGTTTTGCACCAATCATTGGTTGTATTAGTAGTTTTGCGTGTGCTCAAAGTTTTTGCACCCTCTACAGGTCAGTAAATCAGGCCCAAACTGTATTCAACCAATGCTTACTGTACTTCATTGTTAAACATAATATTATATTTCTGCTTTACTTAACCTATGTGACATGGAAAATTGATTTGCTAATCTTTGCTCCCTGTGTACAGATTCTATTTTAGTTTTGACATGCAGATAAACTAAGACTGCACCTTTTAGTTACAAACCTCATAGAAGGTAATTACTTCAAAATTAAATCTTGACAGTTTGTAGTGCTTAGCGACAATTGCTATGCACAGGAGCACTCTGATTGGTGGTTCAAAAAACCAATCAAGAGGCCAACAAAGGGTCAATTATGATTTCTACGCAAAACGCTCCAAAAAAGAGCAGGAGAAATGTATTGCATCTTGCAGATCTCAGCTTGCACCTCAGCATGTTCTAGATAGAACAATAATAAAAAATAGGGTGTTATTATTTTTGAAACATACGCTGGTGTTGTGGGCTGAGTTGTGCTGATTTACACCGAGTGACTCAATGACAGTGTTAACCATCGGGGCCTGTCAATGCTCTTCTTAATTCCACTGCCACATTTTCAGTTGGGCCAGAAGCCGCACCTGCACAGTTGAAACTCTTAACCGTTGTTGCCTGTCATAAATACACAGGCAGCTGTCTTTAACAGCGCCTACTTCAAATAATACTTGTTATTTTCAGCTGTTTGTATAATACACACCAATTATCTAAAAAAAGAAGAAAGAAGTACTTCATCACATTATTTCTGCTATTCCTTTTTATTTAATACAAAAGTCTGAAACACTTACAAAACACCGAGTGGAAACACAAAACACATTTTAAACTAAACAGATTTTCAGCTCTATAAATAGGAAGCCTTTTCCTGACAGTTTTAAAAGCACAGTGCCGAAGCTGTTACAAGGTTTATGGCGTGTAAATCCTCACCCATCGAAGGTGAAAAAGGTGACATATGGTCTGTTTGTAGGGAGCAGGAATGGGCGATCGTCTTGATGGTTACTTTAGATATGCTTTCGCATGCACATTAATATTAAATGAAACATAACAAATCACGTTGAGATCCACAGGCAAGAGCATGACAGCAGGCTTTCCACATTTTTGAAATTCAAGACATGACATGTCTGGGGTAAGAGGGATCGCCGCTGTGATATTTTGGAAATTAGGGGATGCACACGACAGCTTCTTGTGTATTTTCAGCAACAGTCTCAGGCAAAATTGAGACGTTCTGACAGCCTGTATTTTTCGATGATAATATTCCAGCTTCTGAACAGTTTATTCTCTCCCTTGTTTTGTCTTTTCTTTCTGTTGTTTGCGCCTCAGTTCTTTTACGTTTCTTTACTTTGCTGTCGTTTAGCACACGCTCTTATCCGGAAAAATCAGGGATCAGATCGCCGTAATTCGCGAGAGGAGGAAAGTGTAGTCCCAAAGAGAAACGACAAGTGCAAAAAGTGTCTTGCTTCGTGTAGCGCAAGCCTGCTTTCATTAGAAGCGAGAGACTTCCTTTGTGAATTATCGGTAGTTCCACCTATCTGCTGTGCAGCACAGTTCTCATATCCCACTTAATGTTTGTCATCTATGTGCGTGACCCCCCCCCCCCCACAATGGGAAGAGCAATTGCCAAATAGCATGGCGAGGCTGCCTGTGACCTTTTAAGAACACTTTTATCATCATTAGACTGCATATAGCGTGACTGCAGCGCATTTCGTTTTATTTACAGCGTGCGGTGTGCTTTAATACATGGATGATTAAGGTAACACTGTAGATCTGCAATGCAGTAGGGCTCATGGTTGCTGTGGTTTTTCATTATATAGTTTATAATGGACTACTGCTCTTGGTATCGCCACACTTAAACTGCATAGATACAGCCGGAGGAATACATGTGGATAAGACTGATGATTGAGGGAGAAAAATAAATGATGGAAAACGGTTCAGGTGCCACATGCCTTCACACCATATTGTATGTACGCTTTCTCTGACGCCTCACTCTAGAGACCATGGCCTGGATTTGGGAATCATTTGTCCTCGGCTTGGATATTTTTAAAAAACATGCCGCATTTTTTTTATTGTTCTTCACAAACGGTTTTGGAGGAGTTGAAGACAAAAAGAAGGAAGACAGAGGAAACTAGCCCGTGGCAAAGAGAAAATTAACAAAACTCTGTGTCATTTCTTGACACAAATGGGCTGTCAGTGCTTTTAAAATACAGTGCAATCAAGATAGTGCAATAGTGTACCATGTAGGAAAAGGCCAACTAACGCTGAGAGCGGTCTATATCCAAGAGTGTCACTTTATTCAATTTATGATAAATATGGCATACAGGTGGTGTGGTCCGAGCGGAGAATTGAACTGCCACCATCATAATTGCAGGCCGGGCTGCTGAAAACAGACACACTTAGCCTATCTGAGCAAAAACCTGAGTCCCCTGACTGTAGGAAATCACCTGCACTGTTCTAGCTGCACCAGATTTGGGTTCGTCTTTGAGATAAGCTATGTATTGTTTTTTGTGTTTTATTTTTTTGTGTTTTTTTTTTTTTTGTGTATTTTTTTTTTTTTTTGAGTTTTGTTTTGTTTTGTTTTTATGTTTTATGTTTTATGTTTTATATTATATTATTTTATGTTGGTTTATGTACGCACCAATAAACCACAGTAAATTCCTTGTATGTAAATACTTGGCGAACAAAGGGATTCTGATTCTGATTCTGATTCTGATTCTGGTGGAGCACAGGGTGGTTATTTCACTTCCAAAAAGATGTTTAGAGGTACTTGTTTGAAGTAAATTGACCCGGTATTTACATATGTACCATTGGAATCCATTGTAAAGCAGAGTGGAGCGGTTCTTTGGGTGACCAAAGCTTGAAAAAAAAAAGATGTGACAAAATTATTATTATGACTGATCAGCATGGTGGAAAAAGCTTGTAAAAATAGGTCCAATACATAAAATGACCCTTTAATACTACGGAAGAAACAATTATACAATGCTTTCTGACCACTGACTTTTCTACAGTTGAGTGTAAGAAACAGTTGAGTTTATACCATACATGCTGTCGATGACGATGACGATGATGATGATGATGATGATGATGATGCATTTTATTATCCCCAAAGGGAAATTTTTAGCATGCCATACAGCTGCCAGTTGACAAGAGAATATAAGACGTAATGCAAGACCAATTGGTGTTTACACCTCCAAACATACAACAGACATTACAACACCCCCTCACATACATAGAAAGACAACAATCATGTCCTGTTCATAAGTGCTACACTAACATGCTTGAATCTCCTCCTTCCCCTGCCTTTCTCCCCCTTCTGGTCACATTTATATCATTTCTTCACTCCACCACTCACCTCCACTCTTACCCCTACATTAAGTCCCCAGAATGAATGCCACGATGGATCCTTCTTTGGTAGCAGACCGGTATGACATAATATACATAATATGAATATTACAAATTAAAAGCGTATTGAGTATGCAGAAGACGGATTGATATTTTTGAGAGGGGAAACTAGCGCGCTCCAGGTAGCTCACTGGAAGGTAACCCAGTGCTTCTCAGCGAGGGTCTGCATCAGTGAATAGGGTAGATTATTGGGCAAAAAAAAAAAGGACTAGCCCAAATAAACTGGAGCACACGGTTAAAAATGAACTGGAGCACACATAGTTTTGACTCTGATGAACATTAAAATGATTTACTTTAACCGTGTGCTCCAGTTCATTTGGGCTTGTCCTTTTTTTTTGAAGTTTCTCAATAAGCTACCCTATTCATGGATTAATATACTTGGTAGAAATAATCTGCTAGTAACACTGATAACGTTTTTTTTTTTATCTCGGAAGGGTATGGAGCGGAAAAGGCAATTGGTTTTGCCTCACCATTTTTAATATCAATCCTGATTGTACACATCTGTGCAGGGATCACACAGGGTACATAGCATGCCTGACCTTTAATTAATAATGCAGGCTTTGAACTGTCAGATAATTGTTTACAGAGATATGTGGGTAGTTAGTAGGCCAGCCCGCATCCCCCTCCCTGCAGATTTTATTCCCTTTATTGTATCCAGCTTTTTAATTAGTTGCTGAACTGAATTGCCTTGAAATCTAGCTCCACTGGCCTTATTTCCTTTTATAGTACCTCTGATCTCTACAGTCCCTCGTATGTTATGCATTTGCCCCCTAAATTTAGCTACAAACAGACCCACCATTCTTAAGAGACAAAAAAAAACTGTGAAAATCCTTCCACTGTACAGTCTTAATGATCACAGAAAAAAACATGATTCTTTATCAGTTATATTTTACATTTCTACATGACCAGGATGCTATCCAGACATTCAAAAACGATGCTTCGTCTTTGTAAAGATGGTGCGGCAGCTGCTAATCTCTGCTTCTTAGATAGTGTGAGTGTTACTGCCCGAAACAGGCTCCACCGGTTTGATCTTCAAAGGTCTAAAAGTTTTCAGGATTTCTCAGGACATCACCAGAAGATGTCAATAATGATGGATTACAGCATTAGAGGGGGCCAATATTGGGCCTGTTATACATACAAACAAGATTCACATGGCAGACTCATTAATCAATATATACAATACATATTTTAGCCTCAAAATAGTGTTCCTTCTCTTATTTTGCCCCTTAAAATCTAATAAAAGTGTATGAGCGGTCTGCCTTACGGCTGAATAAATTAATAAACACAACGTTTCGAGCCAATGAGCTGCAACAATTAATATGCACTGTCTTCATAAACACGGAAAGGGCAATGATTTGCCATAGGAATTTTCAGGCAATGACTTAATTGAATTTTACCACAACATTTTCCTGCAGGAAAAGTAAACATAGAAAATGGGAGGGTAAAAAACCCCACAAACAATTCATGTAAACTAGGAAAACCCATTTTTAAAAAATGTACCCTTTTTCGCCTTGGTGTACGATGCATAGAATTTCCAATTATAGTGCTTGTAATTCATCAGGTTTTGCTGAAGTTCTAAAACATATACAAACTGTTTATTCCTGTTCCTTAGAGGCCAGCCAAAGTAGGTATATTTTAAATAGTTTTTTAATGATTTATTCATTAATCTTATACATTCACAAACCGTATACAGAACACCCAATAATATCCATTGCAAATCTGTAAATGTCTGGTTCTGTACACATATAAGTTACAGGTACTTTGCGAAAACCTTTTTTTGTCTATCTCAAAGTATATCCCATAAATTACATAGATTGCTGTCTGTAACTGTGATGAAACTGTCACAACAGTTCCCACTTATGTTAATATTCTAAATTTATCTGACATTAATTGTTTTCATTTTTCAGTAGTCCAGACAGAGGAAACCAAAATCTTTTTTATAGGCTATAAAAAAAACTCAATAATTTGATAAGATGTTCAACCCTCAAAGAGCCCATATGACCTTGATCTGCACATGACGAGCTGAACACCATCAGCACCTTTACGTTTTTGTCAGCACTAATGTATAAATCGATTTTTTGAGTAATGCTAGTCAATTAGGGATATTCTGCAGAATTGTGAGGCCTTTTTTATGTCTCAGATGATTTTAACCAGTTTTATATTATTGCTGTCTAGAGTTGGTAATCTGCCTATAAAAAATATGTAATATTTTTGGAATATCGCCATTGAATATCCATCCAATGTGCAATAAACCTTTATTAACAAACTTTCATACAGAACCAAGTAATTATTTTGTTGGAATGATTCAGGAGTAAAACACACATTTGGAACAAAGTGGGGCACGCTTGGGATACCTTTACATTTTTAATTGAAATCCAGTGTGAGGGCGGAAGACCAGATGCGACTGAGAGGGAATCAGAAAGTTATTCCTGTTAAGGAAATAACCACAAATAAATGCAGAGCCTAATCCGCAGGGAAGGTACGAAATAAAAGATGGGAAGAAAAACTTCCGGCGAACGCCAAAGAGAATCAACCCTAGATAAACGGGTGAATAAACTTGAAACTCGAGAAACTCGTAAACCAAATTGGACAGGCGGCAACCAAGTCCTGCACGTCACTCTCCATTTTCGGCCACCAGAAGCGTCAGGACAAAAAGTCCCTAGTTCGGTGAATGCCAGGGTGGGCCGCCAACTGAGAAGAGTGACCCCACTGGAGGACCCAAGATCTCATCTGGGACGGAATAAACAGATTGTGGGATGGACCCCCACCAGGGCCTGGATCCGAGCGCAAGGCCCTCTGTACATCTGCCTCGATCTCCCACATAACAGGAGCTACAATCTGAGCGACCGGCACGATGGGCTCAGGGCGCGGTTCTCTGTCAGTGTGGTCGTAAATACGTGACAAAGCTTAATAGTCCGGCTTAATATTTTTTGATCCCAGTCGATACGTTAAAAGAAATCTAAACCGGACGAAGAATAATGCCCACCGAGCCTGTCGGGAGTTCCGCATCTTGGCCTGTTGGATGTATTGTAAATTCTTATAGTCAGTCCAGACCGTAAATGGGTGCTCGGCCCCCTCCAACCAATGTCGCCATTCCTCCAATGCCAATTTGACCGCGAGCAGCTCCCGATCCCTTACATCATAATTCCTCTCGGAGAGTGTTAAAGCATGAGAGAAATATGCACAGGGGTGCATTTTGCGATTGAGGGGAAAGTGCTGGAACAGAATGACACCTACTCCCAGCTCTGACGCATCAATCTCTACCACAAGGGAGGGAGGGATTGGGAGTGATCAGGATGGGCTCGGAACTGAATCTCTTTTTTAGCTCAGTGAATGCTGCCTCAGCCCTGGTGTTCCATTGAAAACATGCAAGAGACGTGTTTTTTGTGAGGGCTATAATAGGAGCAGCTACCGTGCTGAAGTTGCGGATAAACCGCCGATAAAAATTTGCAAAGCCCAAGAAGCGCTGTAACTGTTTAACAGATGTAGAAGTAGACCAGTTCTTAACTACCGAAACTTTCTTAGGGTCCATGAGGACTTTGCCGTCAGCCACAATAAACCCCAAGAAAGAAATGGAGTTAGTGTGGAATATGCACTTCTCGGCTTTAACGAACAGCCGCGTTTTAAGAAGCGCCTCCAAAACCTGCCTAACATGAGCGACGTGAGATGAGACATCAGGAGAGAAAATTTAAATATCGTCCAGGTACATGGAAACTAATCTCTCCAACATCATTCTAAGAACGTTGTTCACTAGTGCCTGGAAGACAGACGGGGTGCTAGTGAGACCGAATGGCATCACCCGGTACTCATAGTGCCCATGGTGGGTGTTAAACGCCGCCTTCCACTTGTCGCCCTTGTGCATGTGCACCAGGTTGTAAGCGCCCTGCAGGCGCTCAAATGCGAAGTTCATCAAAGGGAAAGGGTACCTGTTCTTGACAGTGATGTCATTTAACACACGATAGTCAATACAGGGCCTCAGGCCTCCATCTTTTTTCTTGACAAAAAAACCCCCAGTGTCAGCCATTGAGGTGGAAGGCCTGATATTAGCCAGAGATTACTCAATGTACTCATAACTGCGCTCTCAGGACCTGATAAGGAGTACATAGAACCCCTAGGCGGAACAGTACCAGGATATAACTTGATAGCGCAGACGTAAGATCTATGAGGTGGCAAGGTGGTGGCGCATTGCTTACTGAAAACGGTGTACCTCTCTGGTACATTGGTAGGCAAACGGAATTCGAGCACTCCTACCAACTCCAAGCTGGTTTATTTTCAACAGCTGTTTTGAGAACATGTTTCTATAAACTGTTCTCTACCATCTTCCTTGCGGCCGGACCCAAGTGGAGATCTGTGGACGTCCACGTCGACCTGACTGGAAACCTGTCACGACCCAACTTCAGTGAAGAAGTCTCCAGGAGTCCACGCACCTGCGTCCTTGGACCAGCTTACGAGCTGACATCACTTACGGAATCGGGACTGGCCTTCAATTTGTTACCGTTAAGTATTGGAACACAATTTATTTAGCACTGACATCAATTGATAGGCTAGCATAAAACCTGTAATACCCAGTTGTGATAATTTTACTGCTGGTTCCTACTGTTGTTTGTATTTTGTTTTGCGTTTCGGTCGGGAATAGTCAATTTCCCAGACCTTATAGTTTTACAGTGTTAAAACTTTATATGTATGAGACTGATAAAACGAGCTAACCACAAAATATAGTTTAGCATGTCATTAACCCATAACACAAACTAACCTGTAAATGGTAGAACTGTTAGCTTCTATATTTAGCCATCATGTAATTATAATATCCTTTTATTAAGATTAAGTCCTAGAATATATTCCTCATGTTATATCAATTATTGTTTGTATTATTCACATATTTATAGTTGTAGCCAATAAAACATGTCATTTTTTAAACCCATTGTCGTGTTTACGTTATTTCATTAAGTTGGGCTCTACTGACGTATAGAATTCTAATTGAGTGTTGAACTTAATTAATTCTGAATAAAAGTGACCAACAGTGACCTCACTACAAAGTCAAAACACAATTGACAAGGCAGAAGCTCCGGAAGACGGAAACTCTGAGCTATACAAACCAGGAGGAAACCAAACACAGGTGCGAGGGATAATTGCAGTGCGAAATTAAATCACCGGAACGGAGGACGGAAAATAAGATGGAGTGACCTAACGACGTCAAAGGAGAAAACGACCGCAGAATAAAAGCAGGGCTGCCAAAAACCAGGACATCCAGTTCTAGTATTCTTGCATACAACATTGATGAGGCTCATTCCCAATTTGTATTCAAAGTTAAAACTTTTGATCAAAGGTCTGAGCCGAAAGTGACCACAAGTGACGTTCTCTGTAATTTCTCGGGGCGGGTTCATGCGACACCCTCTGCCGGTGAGTGGCAGTCAATCAGTCTGTAAGGTTTCATTTATTAGCGCACTTCAAATAGATTTGAATACAGTCCCTAAACACAGACAGTTGAGCGTAGATAAAATGATATCAAATAGTGATAAGCGGAAAAGTGCGTTTCATTTATAATGACAACTTTGGCAGTGCAGTCATGACAAGGCATTTATCTATGCTGTCACAGAGATCACATGCACACATGTATCAGGGGGTTTATTAATGCAACTGGAGATTAGCATAATACCGTGATGTAAATTCATCCAGATATGTCACTTTTCTCAGATCTGTGCAGGGAAATCGAGGACCAAGAGGAACACGGACACACATCTCCCTTCAGGAGAAAATCTCCATCTTCCCCATGAGAAAACCAGATACAGCTCTAATGAGATGAACCTGAAAGAGCTGCGCCACTTTGGAAATCAGGACATGCTCATCTCTTGTGGCACAAAAAGTAATCCCAGGTCAGTGTCCTCTCCAATGCAAAATGTGACATAAGAAGCACAGAAAGGCAGTCAGTAATGACAGCTTCCGCAGAGTCCACCATGTTCTGTCTTATATTCTCACAGATAGACCAGGTGTTATGGGGACCCTGACCTCAGGATTTCCAGGGTGTCCTCAGCAAAATGGAAAATAGTTCCCCCCCCCTTTAAAATAGTCGTTCATATTTACATATTTCATAAATTATATTTCAGATAAAATTAACCTTGTCTGTTTTATACATTTGTGGTAATATGTGATCGTTTTAATCATGTAATATTTATATTGCACCATGTCCATTAGATCTAGCATATAATGACTTCAAAATTCAAACATGAGTCTCTACAATGTGTATCAAACAATAACTATTTTAGTAGCCTCAACCAAAGGGTAGTAATTGTCATTTTGTGAACCTTGTAATTACATTTTGAGAACCCCTAACAACAAACATGTGGTCTGTTGCATGTCTTCCATACCATAGTTTTGTATGCTGTTAGATCTGAAATTTGAGTTATAATTTGATGTCTCATGAATATTCATAACTGGGTGTGGTCAGAAATAGTGTTTAATATTTTCCCAAAAATTAGCTATTTTTAAACCCGGGATTATACCACCTTTCCCCGCTATTTTATACCGCTATTTATACCGCTATTTATACCGCTATTTATATCGGAAAATCCTGTCTAAAAAAACAGGAGCATTCTAGTAAGCTATTAGAAAATGTGCGACCCTACTTATTGGTTTACAGGCTACTGGCATCCATATGCCATATAAAACTATCTTTCAGCACCATGGCATTGTCCACTAGCGTACTATTGGCTGAGATTTTTGAATATCAATCTCAAACTGTTAAGTTTCAAAGACGTTTTATTAATAAAAGCAAAATTATGGTTGCTTTGGAACTTCGGACATCTAAACAAAGGCAAAAATGCTATTAGGTCGCGTTCTCACAGTGAGCAACTTGGTCGCTGGGTCGGTCAAGTCTACTAGGCTGGGGGCGGAGCAAGAGCTTCCCGTTGTGTCATTCAAGTCAGCTCGTGCAGCTACAATTTTTTAATGAAGAGAAACAACGGCAGTAGCCTACATACTGTATAACAAAGACATATTTGCGATCCATCCTATTCTTTATAGTTATGTCATGACACTGAGAATTATGTGTTCTTGATAGCTAGCGATAGGCTATATCTATCTTCGTCGCGAGCTAGCGATCGTTATCTATCTATCTAGATACATAGATAGATAGATAGATAGACAGATGTATAAAACTCAACATGTAGTTTGGGCTCAATGTGATATTGGTAGAACAAGCCACATATATCATTTAAGGTTAGGTTATGACACTGATAATTATATAATTATCCTCCATTGCTGCAATTTTAGTGAAATCGGGCGGAACAATTATTCACAAAATGGTTTTGTGTCGGTTGGAGAAATATTAAGCGTGGAACTCTGATTGGCTGTCGAGGCCGATGTCGGTGAAAAAGTGAAACAGCGGGCAACATTTGGGCGATTTTGGTCGCTCAGTTGCCTAGTTGCTCAGGTCACTGACCATCGCTCAGCTTCATAGAAAATTAATGGACTTCCAGCAACTGGGCGACCGAAGTTGCTCAATGTGAGAATGCAGCGTTAGGCCTACCTGAACCGTGAGTATTAACACTGGCTATAACTGTTCACGACAAAAAGGCTTTCGTTCTACAGGCAAAGGAGCAGTGTGTAAGAAAAAGGACTATACCCCCCCCCCCCTCCTAAAAAAAGAATGTTGAGGGTTTCGGCGGTGAATCCCCAAAACTGAAAATTAGCAGAAATGTCTCACGTTTATAACAAGCCAATACAAAAAAATACCTAAATAAAAACTCTAGGTTTTTGCTGCAAGAACTGAGAATGTGAGTAATAGGCCTACATTATATAGCCTAGATTAAAGTAAATGTTATGGCATAAATAACTCAAAATGATAGCATAAATAGAATATTTCCATCAAGACACATAAGAAAATATACGCTAGCCAACCGTTGTGAAATGAGGGACGTTTAGTCGTAGGCTACGAGTTGCTAAGAAAAGCGAAGGTATCTAATATACTTGCAACTTGCTTTAAGAATTCGAGCTTGTTTTGTAATTATAGCTGGGCTATATTTCCGCAGAATCCAATGTCCTGGAAAAACAAAACTATGGGTTTCCGTTCATTATTAGGCTACCCCATGTCCCTGTCCACGGTTGCCCTCTAGTGGTAGCCTAGTCATTGACGTCACAATTATAGTAGCCTATTTTTTTCTCTGAAATGAATTTACAACTTTAAAAAAACAAAAAACATTTTGCCTCATTAGTATTAAGTTTCTCAAAATTCTTCCACATGTTGCTTGACATGATTTTGCTCTCCACGTTTTTGATGCAAGAATATTGAACTTCTATTTCTTGTGCATGCGCTAGCAACGTTCATGTGCTCTAAAGTGCAATCAGTTACCGAGTTTCAAATGGTGAATACTGCATTTTGGAAATAAACTTCATATATTTATTATTTTGTTGTACTTAGTTAGGCCAAATATAATGCAAGAGTTATTTATCTGCATTGCCCATGTTAAATTTTCCAGTTTCCCTATGTCACTCCCGGTCGGGAACGGGAAGGAATTGTGATGGGAAATACCGGGATTAATCACTAGTCAGGGACCATTACAGTTGCAACGGATGTTCAGACAATGGCTGTGCTTCCTCGTGAATATTTATTAACTGATACATACCACTGGAAACTTGAATTACCAACCAGAACCTAGACTATGGTAAGGAAGCAGACGACAGAAAACACACAAGAAATGTCCATCTGATTACAATAGAAAATCTGTGGTATTTTCAACTGAGAACAGTTAGTTTAGTCATAAATTCATGGCAGCCATGGTTCCCATAGGAAACAGAGACACAAGCAGTATTTACATATAGAATATGTGAGATGAAATTTTACACTGTTCTTATCTTCGAGTGAGAAGTACAGCATTTCTTACAAAACTTTGAGCTCAGAAACTGCAATGATCAACAAGGACCTGGAACCATGAAAGTTTTTCCTAATCAATCAACACACAATGACACAAAAGCCAACAGGTGTTTACCAACGAACGAGAGAGAAGGTAATCAGTGGCTTAATTAGCTCAAATTACAGGCTGCAAGGCTACATCCCCACCCCAGACTATTTTCAGCATAATGAAGTTTAACAAATGGATTTTTTGTGTATTTGAATCAAAATGAAAAAGAGTGACGGTTTCTATAGTTTCTTCCTCCTTTTAGTTGGTTTTGCTCTTAGAAATGTCTAAATGAATAATGTCAAGAAATATACTGTGAGAACCAGTATTGCTTTAAAGTGACATTTCATTTATCTCAAGTGTAACAGCAGTGGATCATTTGATATACTTATTAAAGCACACTTCACAAATACAGAAATGCAACCTAGCCTCATAAAATATGAGTCAGAAGTTGATGTTGGTCCACCCCACCCCATTTATATGTCAATGGTAAATAATTCACAATAATTCAATAATTCATATATAGGCTAGCAGCAATGCCATGTAGGCCTATCTGTGAGGTGTGCACATAGCTTGTTGCAACATCAATGCCAACATTATATTAAGCCCAGGTCTGTGGCTAATTAATAGGTTTTGTATTACTTTTTACAACATGACTAAGCATGTGGTGATGTGCAAATACTGTCAAACATGCAGTTAGAACTCCATTTAAACGTAGTTAACTAGCTCACATATTGATTGTTAATGGTCCCTATATTCTCTGGCTAGTCAGCAGCCAATACATTTCTAAGTTTACATTATTCAATTTTAGTTTCGATATGCATGCTAGTTAACAGACATGCTAGCTAACTAGCTAGCTAGCTATTTAATAATCTGTCCAAAAAAGCAATGAGTCTGCTGTGTGGTTGTCTGACTAGCTAGATAGCATAAACAAGCTCATTCAAATTATTTAACATAAAACATACCAGAACCTACTTAATACCTAATATTGCCACTTAGCTAACCACAAGCATAGCCTAAAAACACAATGTTAATTAATGGTATGGCTACCCACCAAACATTACCTGAGTTGCACAAAACAACAAATTGTAAATCTGTTGGTTAGTTATATTATCCTAGAGTGCTGTGTGTCTGTGTTCTATGCAGTTTTTCTTATGGCGCTGTAGCCACATGCTTAATCACAAATTCAAAATTCTGACCTATATGTCTTCCATAGGGAAGTCCAAGAAACTCGATTTTAGGGGTCAGAAAATGTTAAGGCATGGGGGAGTCCGTATAATATAATGGTGTACTGTCCTTCCAAAAACAAAATATTTTTGAAGTTTTGTAAAAATAAAAAGGACAGTAATGTTTTTGTAGCTCCTTCAAAAGAAAACAAATGTTTAATTTATGAAAAAATATATAGTATATGGAACGACATAAAAATGGATCTGAACTGTGCCTTAATGCAAGACAGTTGCAGGAATGTATCATTGTCAACTAAGAATCTGTGCCATTTAGATGAAGAACAATCTTCTGTTTTGGGATTTCTTGCCCATTCCCTAATTCCATAATTCACTGTCATACAGGGGCCCAGTGTATGAGCAAGAGCGACAGAGAGTGCAGGAGGGAGTGCGAGAAAGTGTGAGCTATGCAACTATAAGGATCGATGACTTGGTTAAAGGGGCCTGTGTTCGCCTTTGATGAATAAGAGGTTGCTGAACTGTGGCACACCAGAGGAACGACTAGAGAAGCAAACATCATTAGTTTTAGAGAGAGGCTATACCATGTGAAATGAATAAATGAATGCCATTATTTTTCTATGGATAAGACATACCTATGAGGCAGATTCTTTTGATGTATGGATATGGGGGATAAAAGAAAAAAGTATAAAAATATTTTTCACTTCCAGCTATTAACATTATCTTCAATTGCCATTAATGGAAAGTTGGAGAGCACACTGCAGGCCTCTGTACTGTAATACTGGAAACTCAAGAGCCACGGTATAAAGGGACAAAGGAGTAGCAAGCCAAACAGAATCATTAAACATGAATTGACAAAACAGCAGAAACATAAAAAAGCACAAATCAATCTTACAAACTCACAAAGCCTGTGTGGGAAATTACAAACAGCCTCGTATATCTGGCACTGAACGACTAATTGTCTCTCATTCAAAAAAAAATTATTATGGATTTATGTTCATGTTACATATGTCCATTTGTGCATCCATTCAAAAAGATTTGGGTCTTTTCCAAGCAATGGTTAAATTGAAGCTTAGTGAAATATACTAGCCGATGCTCATAAACATAAATAAATAAGTAGATAAATAGTTGAAACATCAGTGTAAAAAAATTATTTGACTCACACACGCATGAAGGGGTGTTGCAGTCACTCCCGTTCCTGTGTGTGTCTGTCTGTCTGTCCGTTTGCCCATAACAGCCTTAGCGCCTATAGTTCTGACCTGATTTAGATGAAACTTTGCACACGGGTTGACAGACGACCACCGACCTGAATTCAGAAATATTTTTCAAATCGGTCCGCGACAAATGTTTTAATTTGTATTCATTTTCACCAATGTCTAATGAAGTCAATGTGGAGGAGCAGACATTGGAGTAGACGTTACACCTTTTGAACATACGAGGGCGCGCATGGGGGAGAGGAACACTTGCAGATTTGGTCAGAGGCTTTGTTTGCTCACGCGTGGGTGCAGGCATCTCTCTGAGTGCCATTCTAGTTGAATTATGTACCCATCTTGCGTTTAGCCAACCATCATACTAAAGAGATATAAACCAATTTTTTTAAATTTTCTATGTTTATTACTGCCTACTAATGACCAGTAAATTGTTTATTAAATGATTGTGTAGATCTAAAAAAAAACTCTAATCTGAAATTTGCTAGCTATGATATATTGTAAATTCAATACTGCCTGCCAAAATCGATTTGACATATACCCCAGAGAACCTCGGTGTCCTTGTCCAATCAATACATCCTTTGCCCCTATTGTCACGTTTATCCTGTCTATAGCTAAAAGAAACTGAAGTAACTTGGGGTTAAAAAAGTTTATCTCACAAATAAAGTAACCATTAATGTGGTAAAGCCTGATAAAGGTGAGCCTGACTAAGGGGGAGAGGGTTTCATTCTTCAGAATCAGAAGGTTTGGAGATAATAAACAAATAAGAAATCAAGGCTGCATCTTACAACCAGAAGCATGCTTATTGAACCAAACCCCCTCCATTATCCCCACCGCACTACATGTTCAGATGTCACTCTCATAGTCACACACAACGGAACACGCCATAGTTTTCAAAATGTGAAATATACCCGCACTGCTTCCTGAATGTATCCGGAACGCTGCGCACATCACGCCCAGTTGAAAGATAGCGGACATGTTAGCATCTTTCGTGAGGTATACTCACATCTCAAATCTGCCTTTTTTGACAGCTGATTTCATTAACAGCCTAGATTGACAGCCTAGATACAGAAGTTGTGTAAGAGGGCTTAAAATACACTGTGTCAGGAACGTACTTGCCTAGTCAACATGTACTAGGATTTATGCTCTAGTGTTCTTGAATGCTTAATCTCCAAGTGTGCATTTCAGTCATACACAAAATTCTATCACAAGACTTAGCTCCACATTTTAATGGTTAAGGGTAAGGTTTGGAATTCAAAATCAATTTTTCATTGTCTACAAACCACTTTGGAATTTGGATAACACAATATGAAAGCTTTTAAAAAAAAAATATATTTAAAGTATGGTAATGGACATCAGAGTGTTTTAGATACGTAGAATAATTTGAGTCCTATCGTTTTCCCCAGCTAAACCTGTTAGATGGACCCTTCATTAATATAGATTTGTCCATAAACGAATCAGTTCAAAGCAGACGTAAAATAATGCCCCACTTTGAGTGGGTTGATTCAATTAAGCAATGGGACAGAGCTAATATTTTATCTCTCAATGGAGAAGGAAAAAACAAGAAGAGTAAAATGGTCTCTGATCATTTTCTAAACGGGTTAAGAAACCGATCCATCATTGAATTGCTCTTAATCTCTCTACTTTTAATTAACAACAAGGATTAGACAAATTGAGTGGGTTGGTGTACTCATATGCTAGTGGAGGATTTCATAAATGTACACTACCATTCAAAAGTTTGGGGTCACATAGAAATGTCCTTGTTTTTGAAAGAAATGTATACTTTTATTCATCAAGGTAGCATTAAATATAAAGTAATTAAATTAAAAATACAGTCCAGACATTAATAATGTTAGAAACTACTATTTCTATTTAATTATATTTCTACTTTAGCAATTGTAGCCCTTTTTACACATAGTTCCCCCCCCCCCCATTTTAGGGCAACAAAAGTAATGAACATAAATGTAAATAAATAAATAAAGTCATCATATTTAATATTTGGTTTCATATCCTTTGCATGCCATGACTTCCTGATGTCTGTGACCCAACAACATAAAACAATCTTATTTTCAGTTAGTCTTACAAGACATACTATAACATCTCTGAATTTGAATGGATCTCTATGGGATTTGGGGGGTGGGACTAGATTAAGCTGTAAATTACATGCAAATAGTATGGAACACATGGTTGTCTAAATGGCTGTAGGTTATCAAGGGTCTGAGGTATCAAACGAGCCTAAAACCATCCCTCTGCTGCCAGATATGCAATAGATATGGATGGATCACTTTAAGGGTTGTTTCTCCTGACTCATTTTTCCATATAATTCAATAGGAAAATGAATAGCACCGGTTTATTTATTTTTTCTTTTCAGATTTCACAAATGCTCCCCACTACATAAACCACCTCAGAACTCTCCCCACATGCACAATTGCCTTCAACTGACTAATTATCAGTGTTGGCCACAGGGGGAGCCAAACCTATCAATATTGAAAAAGGGGCCTTTGGATTCTGTTTCTAACTGAATTGTATCCTTACAAAGCACTCACCACCTGAGCTCTAAAATAGAGCCAACAAGCTTTTCTATGTTCCTCCCTTCCTCCGTGTGAAGACATTCTTGTCATTAACTGCAGCACATTGCTCTTCCTTGGCAGGTTCACTTTCCTCAGTAACTAGAGCCTTCTGTCAAGCAGCAAACAAACATATTAGCAAGTCAATGTTTATATATAACAGACAAGTGACAAATTAAAGGAAAAACCAACATAAATAGTTTTTCCATACCATCAAACCATTCAGTGACCTCTCCTGCCCTGTGGATGGGGGCATTGTTATCCTGGAAAAGACCACTCCCATCAAGATATAAATGTTTCATTATAGGATAAAGGTGATCACTTAGAAAAGCTGATTTGCAGTGACTCATTCAGTTACATAATTCAAAACCATGCAATTAAATGGAAATGTCAATGGGAAATGGTTAAAATGTTGCTGCTCCTAAGAATAACATTTTGTGAAGATGCAAAGTTTGACAGCATGGCTCTGAACAATTATAACACTATAATTATAATACAATAGATAATTATGCAGAAGAAAGATTATGCAGTTTGCATTAGCCATAAAAATCTGCTTCTAAAAAGTTTACATACTTGTAAAAGCTACCAAATGAAAGGTAGGGCTTCATAAATTACCACCAAATTCATGATTCTGCAAAAAACAGATTTCCCTCAGCTTACCCACAGATGGAAGCACTGGAGTTAAAACACATTCCTTTTCCTGATTTCCGGGTTAGTCCTACAGCATGTAATTCATTGATCCCATCTTCATAAATGTAACCACTTGAATGAATTTAGAGTAGATGTTTATACACTGCTCAAAAAAAATTAAGGGAATACTTAATCATCACAGTAAAACACCAAGTCAATTAAACCAAACCGGTCATGCTGGATGATGTTGCAGGCAACATAACATTCGCCATGGCGTCTCCAGGCTCTTTCATGTCTGTCACATGTGCTCAGTGTGAACCTGCTCTTATCTGTGAAGAGAACGGGGCGCCAATGGCGAACCTGTCAATTCTGATGTTCTCTGGAATATGCCAATCGCGCTGCACGGTGCTGGGCTGTGAGCACAGGTCCCACTACAGGACGTCGGGCCCTCTTGCCACCCTCATGGAGTTTGTTTCTGACAGTTTGGTCAGAAACATGCACACGAGTAGCCCGCTGGAGGTCATTTTGTAGGGCTCTGGCAGTGCTCCTCCTGTTCCTCCTCACACAAAGGAGCATATACCGGTCCTGCCGCTGGCCTTCTACGGCCCTGTCCAGCTCTCCTCGTGTAATGGCCCGTTTCCCGGTATCTCCTCCACGCTCTTGAGACTATCCTGGGAGACATAGCAAACCTTCTTGCGACGGCACGTATGGATGTGCCATTCTGGAGGAGCTGGACTACCTGTGCAACCTGAATGGGCTGCAGGTACCGCCTCATGCTACCAGTAGGACACTAGCAAAATGCAAAACTAGAGAAAAATCAGTCAGGAAGGATAAGGAGAGAGAAATGGTCAGTGGCCACCACCTGCAAAACCATTTACTTTTTGGGGGTTGTCTTGCTGTTGCCTCTCCTGTCCATCTGTTGTCACTTTCATTTGCACCAAAGCAGGTGAAATTGATTCACAATCGTTTACGCTTCCTAACTGGACAGATCGATATCCCAGAAGTTTAATTGACTTGGTGTTATACTGTGTTGATTAAGTGTTCCCTTAATTTCTTTGAGCAGTGTACTAGCAAGTGCATTGGTGAATGTTGGAGGAGTTTTATGTAGGTGTCTTGTATGTTTAACACAAGAATCACGTTCATTCCCCATTTCTGTTCTACCTGAAATTTCTGTGATCAAAAAAGGTCGCAGTTAAAAGTGACAGCAAATTACCTTTCCAGCCAACATCTGAGGAAAAAGGAGAAAATCCCTTTTAATTAATAGCTCCATCCAGTGAGTGACAGGCCAATCAATGTGTAACATTTTATTTATTGAAGGCCATTTTCCATGATCGATCCAGTCATTTGTGACATTTAATTAAAAGTCTAAAAAAAATGTATTTAATCCTTTAAAATATTACTTTATAAAAACTAAATATTGCTTTAGGTGAGAGGTAAGGTGAATCTTGTATGAGACAAAGGGAAGAGTCTATAGTGTGACAAAGCTGTCTATTGCTTTACATTAATTTAAAAGAAATACCATTATGCTTTTCTAATACATTTCTGAAACAGTATCATATTTTTAATGCATTCTTAAAAGATCAATTATATTGAATTCATTTTATTTTTAAACAGGCCTCACATAAGTGCCACACATCTAACATGAGCAAGGCAGCATTGAGCTATGCCTCCACATTAGCCTGTTTCTTTCGAAAAGCACAACGTTCCCCAGCCATCCATAAACAGCTGATGTTCATCTGTGGCTAATGTCATTGCAATCAGGTGTGGAATTGGCTACACCAATTATATTTGCCTGATACAAATAAACCAGTGACATCACAAACGATGACATCTTTTGGTTGAAAAAGACAAATATTATGTTAAGTTACTCACATGAATTTAATGAGGCTTATTTTGTATGAGGCAGGTGAATATGCTTCTGAAGATAGATGTCATAATTTTGGGGGAAAATACAAATATAAACTCTGCAAAATAGAAAACTTTTTCAATTGAGGATAATGAATAGTAAGTACATCACAAAACAATGCACACATGCATAACATTCACAAAAAATAACAACACCATACAGCCAGTAATTCACAGAAGAACTTAGAAGTGTTGTTAAAATGGATCATTTGTATTTGTATCTGGTTATGAAGATAGGTGGTAAGTAGTATGATACTGGATCCAGTAAAAGGGAGTAAGGAAGAACAGCGAATGTTGTTTTGCATATTATTAACTGAATGATCAATATTGTTTCAGATACAGGATTCAGTATTGATGGTTTAACCACCTGGAAAGCCCCCCCCCCAGATTACAAGTGCATCTTTTAAAATACCCCCCCTAAATAAATAAAAATAAAAAAATAAAAAATGGAAAGGGTAATTTTTGAAAGGACGTCCATCCAATGCTGCCACCTTTTTTTGAGAAAAAGGATATGTCTTGCAGAATTGTGAGAGGGTTGTTTTTGCAGCAATAGTCAGAGAGGACTGAGTAAGGACGGCTTTAGAATGATGATGAAGATGATGACGTACATCCGTCACATCTGAGCGATTCCTGTCTGGCTGGGATGGATGGATTGCCTTCACAGGCATAAGGGGAAAAGGCTATTTTTTAAACATGGTGCGAGGAATTTATCGCTCCTTCTACATTTCTTTCTTCATCTTAACTCCGCCTCTTTCTTTACCTCCAATCAAATTGTCATGCAATGTCTTAAGAGCCGTTGAATGCTTCAACAGGGAGCATGGAGAGAGCATGTTTCTGAGTAATGTCTGGGGATTTCAACCTGAGTGTATGCAGTGAATTACATTTCCAAAATTGTATTTATTTATGTATTTTAGGCTATAATTTAGAAATTCTTAATATATAAATCAATGGGCAAATATTACAGGGTTACTTCCACTTAAGTACCTTTTCTGTCTGGTCGTAATGGATTCACTTATGTACTGATTTATACAGATCTAATTGTAATAGAACTGTATAATAATTGTGTATTATTAACCTATTATTAAAGGCCCATATGCATCGGCATTCTCTTCCTGGTTTTAGTATATGAAATGCCCACAAAACATTAGCAAAGGGCAGTGACGTGGGAAATCATATCACGTGGGATATCGTTTTACCAAGAACTTGGAAAAATCGCATTTAACCCTATTTACTTTGGCCCTCCAGAGGCAATTTCCACTTGGTTTCTACTAGTTTTATTTAAATTTCAATATCTCCAAAAATATTCCTTGCACATTCATGGTTTAAAGTTCAAATTGAAAAAGAAGCTGTATCATTCAGAAATTTGCAACATAATACATTTATTTCAGAATAGTCACATACAGTATATATATAATAACCATAACATACGTCGCCGAATGCATTTAAATACGTTTCTAAAAAAACTTACAAAAGCGCATGTGTATTTACACAAGAACAGCAACATATTTCAGCCCTAAATGTGACGGGTGGTTGCTGTGGAAATGTTTACTGTACAGGTCTTTGGCGAAATGTAACAAGATAAACTCTTTAGGGTTAATCAGAAAACAGCTGTAGCTGAAGTTTAAGTACTTGGTTTCCGAAACATACTTATAGAAATTTTGGAGAAAAAAATGTGGTGTCTTCTAAACCGAAAGTGCATCAGGTACTGTATATAGTACAGTAAGCAAGGGAAAACGGCGAATGCTCATTGTTAATTTTTTTTTTTTACTGTTTCTATACGTGAACATGATTTTCTTAGCGTGTATAAACGGTGCATTTTATGCATTTTAGAGTCTGTGGCGAGAGGAGGGTCGTAAGTGCTTTGGGCTATTGATAAGACCCTCCTATTTTATGGCAATGCAGTGTAACTGGAGAAGCTGAGGTTTTCGTAAGCGGCTACCCTTTTAAACAATACTGCATCAATATGCATACTTTGACCAAAATGATTTTACTTGAACCAGTATGGAACACAATTGTAAAGCTCCAGGATGATATGAAAAGCTCAAAAACACAAAAACTATGTGAGTATGGGCCTTTAACTTTCAGCCTATAACTTATCTGGGGTGCATTTCCTTGCTAATGTAACATGCCTTGTAAGTCAGATGTAACATCTTTATTGCAGAAAAGTCTAATTTCCCAAATCTCAACATGAGGCGGCTCTTATTGTACTTGTAACTTTTTGAGTGATCGGAACCATAAATGTGAGGAGCCGTGCACACAGTCTCTCTATACAGGCCCGGTCTTGGGACCACGACGGGCTGACAGATACACATACCAAAAAGAGCAGCGTTCAAACTGCTTTAGCGTAAAAACGAATGATTAAGATATCGAGTGCATTGTTAAAGCATGCTGCTTTAAGCATCCGAATCTCAAACATCAATTAAAGGGAACATAAGGGCCTGTAGTCATTAAGGATCAAAGTTGCAACTCCACCTGCTGTCACGATGCGTCTCATTTTACATGAGACTTTGTAGTTTCTTAACCTCCGCCACAATGAATCCTGTTGAGTTATGAGAAGTTCACTTGCAGTAAAACACAAAGTCTGGTGTTTCTAAGGGCTGGTGTTAAGTATTGGACAGTTACAGACGCCCATGCCTCCGGAGCTCCATACTATGTCGTTAAGAAAAGGACGTAGTTCCATTTGGTTATTAGGGGATTTAATGATCTCCATGCTGTCTTGCATACAAAGAAGTGCATCACGGCAGATACAAGAGAAACCCTATTCAATTGTCTGCCCACCCAGCATTTAGAGGGATGCAACTATACTTGACATTAGATTAGAAACCAATTCTGCGGTTCAAGCTGACTGCATTTCAATTTTGGGTCTCCATTATTGATTGAGGGGATACAGAGATTTTCAAAAAACTCCCTTTATTCAGATTGATGAATTGAGCAAGTACTCTAGCTTGGCGGTAGTCAGTAAGGTAAATACATTGTAATGCAAATTGTGTGTGACATTCGGGTTGTACAAACATTTTTGAAACACTTTAATTTACAGCAATGGGTCTAGCTTTGGGACACACAGTACTCACTTGCGCAATCATAATCACCTGGTCATTACACATTGCTTACTACTTATAATTTGTGATATATTAAAAAAATTTGTAGTAAATCAGTAAATGCTCAAATGTTATTTCTATGGTATTTTCCATACAAATCCATTGACAACTTACTGTATAACTAACATTAATGTCCAATATTATCACAGCACATTGTTACTGAATGTTTCCTCAAATCAAGGTGGAGGGCCCCCCTAATAATCATGCCCCGGACCCCTCTAGAGGCCGGGGGTGTCCCACCTTATAGTAGAGCCAACCATTTTTATCATGAATTTTTTGCCGGATGCATTCAACTATATGAACCAATTGTATGAACATATACATGTACGTAGTTTAAACGTGACATATTGCATCGGCTACCTACGGCTAATAGGCTATAATTTTTGAAAGCACATGGGTTAAGGTTGAGCATTGGAGGTTGCCTTTCCTAGTAACAAACAAACAAACTGCTTACGCATATAACTATATATTTAGCCTCTTTTTCATGAATAAACTTGCCTTTTGTTCGTCCTAAAGAATGAGTGTTGTTATGGATTAAAGTGCTTTATAATAAATGAAAAGGAACGGTAAGATTGTGTGTGCCTGCCTGTGGCAAATGTGTAGTGTATAGCATTCGCTTACACATTTTAGTTTAAGGCTGGCAAGCTGCATCCATTGACAGCCATGTAATTGTTGAAAAAAAGTAATTTTCTACTCTCAGAAGTCATCAGAATGAACCATTTCAGAGTGCTATTGTACAAATTATCTCATGAGGGAGCATGCCCCTAGAGTGACCCCTCCACCCCCCGTCAACAAACAGCATCCCCCTTGTTAACATTTTACAATTCGAACCCTGGGTATATTAAACATTATTTTATATAACATATTATTAGCCTTTGTCTTAATCGTAAGTAGAAAACGTGTAGGTATTTGTCTGAATAACAGACTCAATCACATGTACATTGATTGCTACAAACGATGAATATTAAATGTAAATTCTGTGTAAACAAAAAATGTACATCCATCTGCACACTCACTGCTCCTGAGTCTGGCTTCACTACTACAGATGAACAGAGAACCAAGTTTTTGTGAAAAGTGATTGACAGTGAAAAGCTAGTAACCAATGTATTGATCTGTTTCACAGCTTCTATTGCATCCAGGTTTTCTTGTTCACTTCTCTCTGGAAACGCACTCAGCTCAGCTCTTTTTGACAATTTAATAGCAGAAATGTGTTATAACAAATACATTTTGATTGATCTGTCCTATCACTCAATCTCTCCCCTTTAGAAGAATTGGATTTTTTGAATGCATCTGAACTATACTGTATTTGTCAGGGGGGAGGAGGGTAATGTTATATTTATGATTTGCCCAGACCAGTCACCAATCTAATCAGTGCAGTATTTAATGTATGACATAGGTGAAATGGAAAGGCCTGTTCTGTGTGGGTCACTCATCTTTATAAACGGCATAAACACATACACAGCACTCAAATTCACCTTTGTGCAGCTCAGTCAGTTAGAACGTAGTACAAAATGGGTGTCCGCACTATGTTTGCACTTCTCTGTACCCCCCAAAGCTATTTGCAAATTGCTCTTTGAGGAAAAAGAGCTCCTAGGTGAAAAAAGTAGCATACTTTCGTGTAATAAAAATATAATTTAAGTATACAAAGGTTGATACAAGTATACTTTTCCTTTTTGTACTTAATTGGAAGTATGTTTAAAATGTACTTTTAAAAAGGGTACTTCAAGTATAGTCTCAAACACACCGTAATACTTTAAAAGTTTGTTTCAAACACACTGGTGACATATATGAAATTGTACTGCAAGTGTATTTAAGATACCAACAAATCATACTTTTTGTTAGTGCACTTAAATATACTTAAGTACACTACAAATAGTCCCATTTTACCATACAGACATAGTGCACTTAAGACACACTGCACTTGAAGTTCACCTAAGTACAAATTTAAGTTCTACTTTTGAACAACTTTAGTGTACTTAGTATACTTAAAGTGCTGCCAATTTAGTACAAAGTACTAAAAGTAGTTCAAGTATAATTTTTTTTCAACTGGGCTTCCTTACAGGCCTCTGTGTCAACCGGCCGTTGTGCTTGAAACTGTACTCCTGACCAGTGCCACAAGGCCTTCATGAATATGACCCATGCTCACCGTCCCCACTCCCTATGCAAGTCAAGTTAAGAAAGGCTTTGTATGTATTAGTCTGCACTACTATACATTTAATACAATCTCAGGTTTAAAGGAGGCAGACATTTAGAATGCACACTCAATTTAATACTGTAGTGTGGGGTTTTAATGGCAATATCAATAAGCGCCCTGGCTTTAAAATCGATTTGAACTTGTAATTACCACTTACGTGCGCAGTTGTGAAATCATATTTTCTGAAGGAAATTAAATTTTTTTGTGGAATTAATAATGTAAGGTGCAGGTGCAGTTGCTGTATCCACAGGAGGTTTGAAAGGCATTGGCTTTCCCCCCCTGTCATTCAGTTGAAACGGTCCTATAAAGTGTGACTAATGGGCGTGTGTGTCCAGATATTACAGTGAAGTATCCCGTTTTGGTGTCCACTGATCTTCTGAGTGTTTGGATCAGCTCTCGTGATATGTCATTTCTAACTCCTGTCATTTCTTACAAAAAAAAAACTTGGAAGGACTGGACAGGGGGTTGGTGGCGATGTGTGTGCGTGTGTGTGTGTGTGTGTGTGTGTGTTGGGGGTGCAAAGGTTCGGTCTATCTGTTGGAACACAGTTTGAGTTTACTCCTGGGGCTGTTTTGAGCTATTTTCCCCCAGTTAGGCCATTTTCCAGAATGCTGCGCTGGCAACCAGATCAAGACAGTTGCTAACCATGTGATATTACGATCCAGATTTATCAGTACTGGCGATGCACTGTTTTTCAAAAGGAAGAGGAAGATGAATTTAAATAGCTCATTAAAGAAGGCAATGACTAAATATATTTGGTTTTCTCACTAAATAATGGCTTTTTCAAAGGTTTTTTGCTCGGCAGCATATAAAGATGATTTTTCCCTTTTGGGATCTGCCAAACAACTGCCATCATTGGTTCCTGAATCAGCAAACTGTTACATATATTTTTTTCCTAATCAATCACAGACCAGAACGAAATATTGTACCTACACTTGTAATGTGCAGGGAGAAGCAATACATGCGTTACTTCTCATGACACAAAGTCTGTTGGTCTGTAACATATACTGTGCATGTTTCTATGGTAACAGTGCATCAGAAGATATTGTGACATCACGGCCTCTGACCATTTCCATTGAGATCCTCTAGTAGCCCCCTGGGTTGAACAGCGAATTATATTCTTTCTCAAATAAACTGGGGAAAAGGGGTCTAAATGGAGTCCATCTCAGTGTTCGCCTCTTAATCCTGAGAAATCTTTTGACGTCTTAAAAGAAATACACCGCCTCCACATAGTTCTTACATTCAACATTTGCTTTTAGCTTATTGACTTAAAATGAAATGGAAGCATTATTGTTTTTCTTCACAGAAATATTTTGGCAGTCAAAGTGTAGCAATTACAAAAAATCTATGAAAATACATTGAGTTAATGTTGAGGACACATGCCTGTCATTGCATGACATTTGAATCTAGGCCTTAGTTTTCCAGAAAAATACATTTTCCAGTTTTTAATGGTTAAATGTGCACTATGCTGGATTCTTAACCTTGCTGTGGTCCTGTGCTTACAATACAATAATCTCCTCCTCTGTTCAAAACCCTGCCCACTCACCTCTGTTGAGGACAAGAAACACACAGTGAGCAAAACTTCAAGCAAAGATAAAATGAAATTAACATGTTTAGCAACATGCATTGTTCTATATGGATGGTAGCAGTAATTAGGCAGTGTTATAATGAATACTTGAATACTTTTGAAGTTCTCAGTTCTCTTACTGCCATCTCTAACAAACGCAGTTGTAACTTCTAACTGGGAATTCTATTGTTTGCAACCTAAATGTTGCCAGTGGTTTTAAGGATTTTCACGTGTAGGCACAAATGACACCAGGTTGAGAAAATCTGAAGTTTTAAAGAACAATTTTACTTAATTATATAACTGTATCAAACCCATTTGCAAGTTTGTGATCTCAGGTCTGCGTCCTGTTTTAAATCGTGGCAGTGAGAAATTCAGCCAGTTCAGTGCCCTAAATGTCTGGCTGAAAAAATGGTGTGCTTGTTCAATATTTAAGCTAACGTTATTCTGAACATTAACAGAAAAGACAAAATAATGTGTGGAATAAGTAACATTAGCAGACCATGTATTGTATCATAGCTAGCTAATACCCTTGTAAAGTAAATTACTTTTTCATGAAGATATTTGCAATATTATCTATTTTCTCAGGTACAATGTAATATTACATTGTAATTAATTTGATACCCAAAAGGTACCCAAACTTTGGCTATCTAGCTACCTATCTGGATACTTAAAGGTAACATTACGTACAGGTCCAACAGAAAGCACGGCGTCACTTTTCAAACCCTAGCAAAACTTCAGCTGTCACCATCAAGGACAAGCAAATCCTTCTTGAACACACCCTGGCTTGTTGTTTGGCTTCGCTGTAGGCTATTTGGTTATTTTATAATATTTTCTAGGTAAAAATCCTGCATAGTACACCTTTAAATACAGTCTTATGAATTCAGTATTGTGCATTTTAATAGTGTTTGTATATGTACAATGTGTAGGTATTATACTCAAATGTACAGTCAAGCCGGAAAGTCTGCACACCCCTTTCACCTTCTCCATGATTTATTACGTTGCAGACTTATACTACAATAGATTGAGTTCATTTTTTGCCTCAAACATCTACACACAATAGCCAATAATGACAAAGTGAAAACAGGTTTTTAGAAAATATGCTATTTTATTTTACTGACAAAAATAGGTTATTTAGGGGTTACATATCTGTACACACCCTTAGCCTAATACTTGGTTGCTGCACCTTTGGCAGCGATTACAGCTTCAAGGCGTCTTGGGAAAGAAGCTACAAGCTTGGCACACTTGTTTCTGGACATTTTTACCCATTCCTCTTGGCATATCCTTGCAAGCTCCATCAGGTTGGATGGGGAGCGTCGGTACACAGCCATTTTCAGCTCTTTCCACAGATGTTCAATTGGATTCAGGTCTAGGCTCTGGCTGGGCCACTCAAGGACATGCACAGACTTTCTCTGAAGCCACTCCTTTGTTCTCTTGGCTGTGTGCTTCGGGTCGTTGTCATGTTGGAAGGTAAACCTTCGCCCCAGTCTGAGGTCCAGAGCGCTCTGGAGCAGGTTTTCATCAAGGATCTCGGTGTATTCATCTTTCCCTCTATCAGGACTAGTCGCCCCGTTCCCGCTGCTGAAAATCATCCCCACATCATGATGCTGCCACCGCCATGCTTCACTGTAGGGATGGTATTAGCCAGGTGATGAGTGGTGCCTGGTTTCCTCCAGACGTGACGCTTGGTATTCAGGCCAAAAAGTTCAATTTTGGTTTCATCAGACCAGATAATCTTGATTCTCATAGTTTGAGAGTCCTCTAGGTGCCTTTTGGCAAACTCCAAGCAGGCTGTGATGTGCCTTTTACTAAGGAGGGGCTTCCATCTGGCCACTCTACCATAAAGGCCTGATTGGTGGAGTGCTGCCTGGATGGTTGATCTTCTGAAAGGTTCTCCCATCTCCACAAGGACACGGTGGAGCTCTGTCAGAGTGACCCTCGGGTTCCTGCTCACCTCCCTGGCTAAGGCCCGTCTTCCCTGATTGCTCACTTTGGCCGGGCGGCCAGGTCTAGGAAGATTCTTGGTGGTTCCATACTTCTTTCATTTATGAATGATGGTGGCCACTGTGCTCTTTGCGACTTGTAAAGCTGCAGAGATTTTTCCGTACCCTTCTCCAGATCTATACCTTGACACAATCCTGTTTCTGAGGAATGCAGATAATTCCTTTGACCCCATGGCTTGGAGTTTGCTCTGACATGCACTGTCAACTGTGGGACCTTATATAGGCAGGTGTTGGCAATCCCCAATTATGTCAAATCAATTGAATTTATCACAGGTGGACTCCAATTAAGTTGTAGAAACATCTCAAACAGTATCAGTGGAAACAAAATTCACCTCAGATCACTTTTGGGTGTCATATCAAGACTTGTGTACATATGATATTTTAAATTTAAATTTTTAATAAATTAGCACAAATGTCTAACAACCTGTTTTCACTTTGTCACTATGTGCTATTTTGTGTAGAATTTTTAGACAAGAAATTAACTCAATCTATTGTAGAATATGTCTGTAACATAATAAAACGTGGAGAAGGTGAAAGGGGTGTTCAGACTTTCCGGCTTGAATGTATATTGTGTGTTAAATCAAAATTATGGCCAGCTGCATATGTAATGTGCACAAATCGATATTTGTGTAGGAGCTCATTAGGGATTCATTTCACAACATCTTAAAGGGAGACATTGTGTTGAATATCAGATTCCAAATCAACAAATAATTATGGTACAGCAAAACAAATTGACTGGTGTAGTTTTGGAACCCTCTGTTATGGTTTTGTATGACAGTTGGCTGCTTAGAAACATGGGGAATACTCTTTATATTTGCTGTATTTTTGATTGAATTTAGAATGAACAAATATTAGTTTGTTCAAATTAAAATGAACACCATGTATTGTTTTTTAAAGCTGATTAACAGTGCTTGCACAGTCATTTAGAGATAGGCTAATACTTGTAATGTCATGAGAATGTCACGAGAGTTAACACTTTCCACCCCCCTTCCCACGACCATAAAATTCATTATTTTGTCCCGGCAAAGAATTATGGTCTATATTAAAATCCTAAATTCATTAAATGGACGTGTTTGTAAACACCCTCTGAAGCCAATTTGGGCTATTTTTGGTGGCAACATTAATGAGTCCAGAAGGGCCAGCTTTGAAATCCCTTTGGTCTGCGCCAGCTGGGAAGCATAATTAATATGCAAAGAAACCAGGTCATGGTGAAGCGATCTGCTGCCCATGGTACACAAATATGTCCGTTTACATCTTGCCAGTTGTGCTGGAAACCAAGTAATAAAAAATAAAAAATAAATCTGGACTTTAATAAAAATCTAAACCGTTTTAAATATATTATTGCTGTGTATATAGTGCCCACCAGAATTTTTGGCAACCTTAATTAATATGAACAAAAAGTGCAAGATTAAATTAACTGTTTTACTGTTTATCAAATGCTCAGAAAAATGAGGAAAATATATAGTTTAATTGTGACCATTGATTGGAGAAAAAATACATTTATAATGCAAAATCATTTCTATTTCAAAGAAATGTGTGTCACAATTATTGGCATCCCTGTATTTAGTACTTTGTGCATCCTCCCTTTGCCAGTTTATTGTATATCAAATGTCTTCGATGCCCAAAAAATGAGAAAATCATATAGTTTAATTGGATACCATTGATCAGAGGAAAAACTAATTTTTAATGCTAAATTATTTTTATTTTAAAGAAATGTCCATCACAATTATTTGCATCCTTGTATGTAGTACTTTGTGCACCCTCCGGTTGAGTAGATTACAGCACTGAGTCTTCTCCTGTAATGTTTGATGAGGTTAGAGAACGCGTAGCAAGTGATTTGAGACCATTCCTCGATACAGAATCTCTTCAGAGTCCTTAGCTCTCACTTGTGCTTGTGGACTCTCCTCTGCAGCTCACCCCACAGGTTTTCAATGGGGGGTCATTGCAAAAGCTTGAGTATGTGGTCATTGAACCATTTTTTGTGTATATTTTGAGTTTTTTTTGTTTGTTTTGTTTTGGATAATTTTTCTGCTGGAAGATCCAACCATGACCCTCTTTTAGCCTTGTTGGCATAGAACTGGCATCTAATTGTACTTTTGGAGACTTAGTGACTCCAGGATACAACCAACTTCTGCAAGTCTCCAACTCTGAACCTTGGAGAAATGTTTGCCTCTCGAACCATCCTCCTCACTGTGCGTGGGTGGCAAACTACACTGTGGCCTCTTCCAGGCTGGTTCATCACACTTGCCATTGCTTTAAGCTTCTTAATTATTTCCCTAATGGGAGAAACAGGTAGTTTCAGATATTAGGCTATTTTTCTATCGCCATGATTTATGAAGGTCAACAACCCTTTGTCTCATTTCATTTGTGTGTTCTCTGATCTTCCCCACACTATTAGAAAAAAGGTACAGTGGAGGTACATTTTTCTTCTTTAAGAAACAGACTTCACAAATTTACCCAGAAAGTATAATAATGTTCTATTTGGGTACTAATAAGTACATTTTCAAGCAAAAAAGGTACAAATCAGTTAATATTGCTGGCTAGGGGTACAATTTTATGTACCTATAGCGTATCTCCTCTGTGACAAGCGTTTGTACCTTTTTAGGTACTGTTTTTTCTGAGAGTGCATGGATTGAGAATGATGATATAATAATTTGTAAAGACTAAGATGTGCTTAAAATAAATTCAATTACAAAGGGAATATAGGTTTATAAAATTTTATTTGTGACTCTTTTTAGCATTGCCAATAATTCTGTGAAGTTTTATGAAGACTTTAATAAATTGACCTTTTTAAGGACTAGATTTCTATTATATTTTGAATGCAAGGTCATGGTGATAAATGACGAAGACATTTTTTATAGCCTTTTTTGCTCATATTTTCCAGGGTTGCCAATAATTGTGGCGGGTTCTGTAAACAGTAACAAATGTACATTCACTAATGCACATGAATGTGACCACAGACAATAATAAAAGTATAAAAGGATACTCAATTAATTTGTAAATACTTTGTAAAAATGCATTTATTCCATTTGCAGTCTAATAATAATAATAATAATAATAATAATAAATGGTTAAATAGGCCTTCTGTACATTCACAGCAATATGGACCACCCATGGCCCATCATGGGTTACCCCGTGGAACGCCACACTCAGGTCTAGCAAGGCCCAGCTTCGATTTGTGTGCATTATCTTGGCACTACTCTTGAGCACAGCACTCAGATGTGTCACTCCGGAGCTCTGTGACCATATCTATTTAAACAAACCCATCATGCATTGCATCCCTTTGTGTCTGCATGTGCATTAACCCATTGGGAAAACTCGAACAATTCAACTTTTTCCAATTACAAAGCGGTGTTTACTCTGGGACATTGATGAACAGCATTGTCCTCAGACAGAGGTTGAAACAGTAAATGAGCTTCCCTTTTGTTGTGTTTGAAGCACAATCTAATAAAAAGGGCCTTTAGTTAAAATTAGCAGTCCACTTTAAAAGAAATGACAGATTGTCCACCCTGTGCCTAATTAGCACAGCACTTGACTTTTTGCATTAAAGAGGACGAGGAAGGACGCATTCATCGTCGTCCTGAACCCTGGACAATGGGAATATCAATACTTTTTAAGGCATAAGTCCTGCATGGAGCATAAAGGATGAAGCGCATTAGTCTGTGTGCAGACATTTTTACGAGCCTCTGCATAGAGATAACAGCGTATTACAGTGGGAGGCCTGCAGTGGGAGATTTCCATACCCATTAGCCCTGTAAATCAACTTAATTTACATCACTTTTCTTTTTCTCCTTTCTCAGAATAACCAGGGTTGTTTCCTCTTCGCCAGTATTTATGAGGACAATAACATAATAATAATAATAATAATGTAATATGTATTGTTATTATTATTATTATTATAAGTAACAAAAGCATTCATAATAATAAAAGTACCAAGAGTAGTATTTCTGTTATACAATTCCAGTGGGTAACTATTACTACTTCAATAACAATATTAAGAATGAATGTTAGTCATCATTTTGAATACATTTTATGATACAATTCTGAACCAACTAAAAACACCAAGAGTTGTACAGATATCACTTTTTTAAACATTTGTTCCATATTCTCAGAACTACTGTAATGTTTATTTGCATTTTGTTGAGAATATGAAACTGAAATGTGACATGCACATACAACTTCCTTCTTATATTAGTTATATTTTAAGAAATAATGTATGCCCATATTTTATAACAGGATGAAAAACTACATATTTATATTGTTTTCTTCTGTGTAAATTAAATGGTGTAGGGGGGGGGGGTGGGGGGGTGGGGTAATATTAACAGATGGTGAATGGGAGACACGAGTCTCCGTCTGTTGCATTGTGGGAAACAATGGTCTTTTAATACTTTTGATGTAGTGTTTGTAGAGCCAAATGAAAAAATTCTGCCAGAATCCCAACCGTAATATGGCGATTTCCTCCAACACACCATCTGTTAGTTTGTTGGCTTCAGTGACTAGTATACATATTATGTGGCTTTAGGGTAATAACATGTTTAGATAATAGCCTACTCTCTTGTGTGCAATATAAGACTTCTGAGATGTATAATTCTTGTAATGGCAAAATCCTTCCATCACAATTCCATTACCTGCAGTTGAGTGACATTTTTAGTGTATGACTGATGTATGAAAACATCTAATTTGCATTATTGTAAACATTTTTACCGTTGAAAAAAGATCTTACTGTACATGCATAATAAGCCATTTATTTTAGATCAGATTTGCTCTAAGGGTCTTTAGCTCTTGAATAACAAGTCTTTGTTTTCTTCTGTTTGCTAGAAGTTTCATCCTTCATGAAAAACATTGCATGCTGGTTAATGAAATGAAAAAACAACAACCCTGGAAGACATGTAGAAAATATAGGACTATAGTTTAAGCATTAAAAGATTTAAATGCTTAAAGTGGATTCGTTTATTCTGTATTTGGGCCCTATTTCTTGTTATTAATTAGACAATTTTGATGTCGAATGAGGGATTATTTACCCTCTTAAAGCCACAATAGTTTAGAACTGTTCTGTAGATGCATGCCACGGGCTATGAATGTTCACATCCGAGGGATTATTTACCCTCTTAAAGCCACAATAGTTTAGAACTGTAGTGTAGATGCATGCCACGGGCTATGAATGTTCACATTCGAGGGATTATAGTGCCATCCGAGCATCTTTGGTTGAGATATGAAAAATAGCATCGTTCCCACTTGAGCTCAAATGACAGTAAATCTATTGAAGTGAGGTTTACTGTGTGTGAGAATGGGGCTTCAAATTTAATAATGTTAGTATAATGCAAAATCATGAACAACCTAATAGTTGTTTGGATGTCATAACAATATGTGTTATTAAAAAAGGGAATAATTTCACATGTGGTTGACATTACCATCATACCATAATCTCATTGGGCCAAAGCCTCACGTTCCCACTCTTACAGCCAAACCTTTGACCGGTTATGAATAAAGCAATCATGCTGGTACATTTACAAAAATATGAACCAAAAATATTTATACTCTTTCATGTAATAGACTCGGCCAATAACTTGGGTCTAACCTTAAAAAAACACATCTACAAAAATATGATCTTACATGAGGTATAGATATGCATGTCCCCTCTGTCCTTAGGTGGCCTTTTCAAAAACCAATTTGAGGCCCACTTACCCTCTATTCCAACTTAAACCCCCCCCCTCACACACACACACACACACACACACACACACTCCAATTAACTACTTCACCACCACTACATTCATTGTGGGAATTTTTATAAATAATATATTTTTTCAATGTATGATAGAGGCGAGGCCCATTTCAGTTGTGACTTGAGGCCTGTTTCAGTGAAACCATATGAGACATAGCAAAGGCCAGCGATAATCCTTCGGTCACTTCTGCATTTCTCATTATAAAATAGTGTCAAAGAAAAAAAAAGAACATTCATTCCTGCTCTCCAAATAGAGTATAGAAACGTACGACTACTTATGATTTTTTCTCTAACCTTCCTCTGTCCCACCCCCCCACACCTTGCTTTTTACAAGACTGCCAAACCTCTTATCGACCTTCACTGAACACTGATTAAATCCAGTGCTAACATAATGCGATAGGTTTGCGTAGTTATGATTTTGGCATTAAGACTGTAATCATCAGCTTATGCTTTCACCTCTGAGTGAGCTCCAGAATGTTCTACCGGTAACAATTGGCAGCATCAGAGGACGTGAACTGGATGTGGGGAAAAAAATGACAAAAGGACCAACGTGTATTCCCTTGAATCCCTGTATGAACCCGTTCCCCAAGGCCGTAATCCTATGTAAAAATGATATTTGTGCCTGGTTGTGTGATTGAACGCATGGCAAAGCATATGTAGATTTTGGTAAACATGGTTCATCAATTTGTGTTAAATAAATTAGATCAATTTTCAATAACAGAGTGTATAACAATCATCATGCCACAGTAGCCGTGACTTCATACAAAATGTAAATATTATCACGATGAATGATAATTAGAATTATCAATACAATAAGGCAGTCTTTCTTTTCGGCAGGCAACCTTAAGGAAAATGTATTCTTTGTATTGAGAAGTTAATGTATGCATGAGATATTCTTGAAGCTGTTTATTAAGTCAGGCGGTAACCACGGCAGCGATTATTGCAAGTGTATTTTAACACCTGGTGGAGAACAGGTGGTATCTTTGGGGCCGTTGTCACGACTAGTTGGAATCAGGTGATGTATGGATTTGTGTGTGTGTGTGCTTTTCCCTGTCCCAAATGTAACGTTGCAGCATCTGCGCTGACACAATCGTATGAGAAGCACTGTATCAGTTATAACATTATTCTATTACTGTCCTGCTAAATGTACTTGTGAAATTGACTCGATAAATGTATACATTGAGAGGTCATTACAAATTCTTGGTGTAAACTGCGCGCTTGCTGCTTTTAGTGTAAACCCTATTAATACTGCTCATACTTCTGTAGTTCATTTTGTTAAAAGGCCATTTATGGCGGCTTCTAGCAATACTGAAATTGATGTATTGTCTCAAAATGCACGGTGATTTGCTTAATTTCTTCCAAGGAGGTTTGCGATTTAAAAAAAAAGAACATAAGGAGGGAACATTAACTAGGCAACATGAGGAAAAAAAGCACGCGAAGCGGGAAAATAAAATATAAAAGCTGATTGCGCGGTGGGAACTGCTGACGCAGCAAACCTGGCCGTCAACGCCCATCTTTAACGCGACACACTTCACAATAAATAGAAATGTCAAACTTAATTTTTTAAGCAATGTGATCCAAGCAAAATTAAACATTGTGAGCTAGCTTGTGAAGCTAATGAACATTCGTATTTAATTGTGAGTCTTTGGGAGCAGGGCGTGTGTATTCCTTTACCTTCTGCATCATATTTAACTCTGATGCATTGAGGAGACAGATGGCTTCGGAAAATAATCTGTTAAGGTGGCAAGTCATGCTAGCAGCGATGGATTTGTAGCTCATCTCTGTTGGTTTGAGGAAACTCCTAGGTCAACTCCCGAAGACTCTGGGTCACCACAATTCACTATTTTCTATTACATATTATCCACGTACATACATTAATGTTAATACCATGACCAAAGTATCTTTGTCCCACCTGGAGTGAAAACGGCAATCCCCTGATATACAGCTCAGTGACAGCACCTGCTAAATGCCTTCAGTCTAAATGCTGCTTAGGTCTATCTGAGGTGTAAACAGGTCGGAGATTTATGTACTGTGTTGTCACTCCTTGGAGTGATGGCTGTCACCTGGTTTTGGTCATTGCATGTTTTGACTATTGCATGGTTCCCCCACTGCATGGTTTGGTCACCTGCCCATCTTTTCACGGTGAGAAAGACTATGATTGGAAAAATCCTTGAATATAGTAAAGCAAGCGCTCAAAAACAGACTCAAAACAGCACCAGAGAGAAGAATAATTGGTCTGTGCTTTTTCACTCAGTCAGACAGGTGTGTCAGGGAAGGGGGGCGGTTAGGGGGCGATGTCGCTTCAGCACTGGCTTTGAATTGGTCAATAATGGCTTTAAATGCATTGATTCTAGCAGAGAGGCTTTGGGCTGTGTAATGTAGCTTTCCCCACTGTGACTAAATCCCCATGAAATGCAGTAATTCAAGACACATTCAAGTAAAAAGAAATAGTCACTGTTTATGGATGTCTCGTGTTTTAATGTTTGTTAATCGTGACGGACCAGTCAAAAGCAGATTGAGGATGATTATCACTGAGAGTTGAGATAACCCAAGCAATGACAATGAAAATGTTTTTAATGACATATCAAAAGAGCTTCTGAAGCTTGCTATGTTTTCTGATTGTGGCTTTTTCAAATGACAACAGCGAGGAACGGAGATGAATATAATATATAAGCTTAACTTAGCCGAAGCTCAATTATAATTTACATTTGACATTCGCTTTTAGCCAAATCTACTTACAAAACTGCATTTCACATAATAAGCAAACTCACTAGATTTAGAAGCAGGCAAAGTTATAATCATGTAAGTGCCGCCGTCTAAGGTGCATGCTTAAAGACCTGTGAGATATGGTAACGATTTTAAAAAATCATTAGTCCAACACAGATGAAGGAAATCTGTTGCTCTGCACTCTGGAAGTTGTCAGCATTTTAGAGATCATAGCAGAGATCATGTACATTTCCATCAGTTTAGTTCCAAAGAGATCTTTTTCATTCCTGAATGAAACACTACAGGGTCAATCCCCACTCGGCCGTGTTAACAATGCATCTGGTGTGTCCTTCCATAAGACCCAGGTGTGTGCGGTCCAGGATTATCATCTTAAGGATTTCTGAAATAGCGAATGCTGGGGGGGGAGTGGGCCAAAATCCCAACACTGCATTCCTTGTGCTCGGGGCCAGCTGTGCGTGGATCGATGTGTCAGCGTGATTTTCGTCTTGCAGGCCCTCTGGCGCAAAACAAACGTGCTCTTGTTTCCGCGGCCTCACCTGGCTGCGGACACATGCCGCATGCAAATATGGTCATGGTGAAGTTAAGGTTTAGCGAGGGGTATGAGAAATCCGCTATGCTTTTCAATCTCAATTACTGTTCCCCCAAATTTATGGTATAATGTCCACACTCAAGAGCATTAACTTTCTCCATGAAATGGTGCTTTCCTTTCTACCCGACTCGGCTCCTGACAGCAGGATATGTTTGTTTGGGTTCTTCAAGCTAAGTGTGCGTTCCACAGAAAGTCTGTGAATGGGCCCCCGGAGTGATGGATGTCTATTGCAGTTAAGCAGCAGCACTATCTAAGCAGATTCGCTGAAAAAGGGCCCTATTGTCTGGCAACCGCAGAGCGATTGGGTAAAGAGGTCCTCAGCCGCAGAGTGATCGTTTTACGAGGTCTCGAATTTACATTTCTTGACCCCTTGATATAGCCACACCTGGCTGATATGCAGTTATACCCCCAAGATAATTCATCCATCTTATTACAATGCTCCTAAAATAAAATAAAAATACACTTCAATAAATGACACATTGACCTGGGCCAGATATTGCATGGTCTAAATTTACACAATACCAATAGCAATGCCATCCTGGACATTTTATTTTACTTTATAGACCAAAAATATACACCTTGGAATGTTTTGATGAAATTAGTTTATTTTGCAATTGCAATTTTATTATGTTAGACACATTGCTGTAAAAAAACATCTCTGCTTATGGATGACCCTTATTGAAATCTGTATACTTATCAATGGTGTTAAAAGATTTAGGATGATTTCCACATAAGACAGGGTTTGAGATAAGCAAAAAAAAAAAAAAAAAGACAATGAAAATTAACTTAATGTAATATGTAATCATTTTGATACAAAAAATCTTGTCAAGCGAGCTAGTTTACTGGTTGTTATACCTTTGCCCGTTTTCTTCCCAGTGAACTGCTGAAACAACTGTTATCGGTAGCGAAATGTGTCTCACTTTAAGATGAATGCACCTGGTCATTCTAGGTAAATATCCACAGAACTCCTGCCCCCAGTCTTGGGAGTGTACTGCATGCGTCAGCATTCTCGACAGCTGATCTCTCATTCGGCCGCAGCCTGAATGCTAATCTGGATTTATTTTGCAATCCGACGACAGTCACTCCTTTATGTATGAGATCAAGCTTTTATGAAATGCGCTAATTAAGATGCGAGCGGAGGCCGTTTCTTCAACTTAATTCTGTCCGTGCATGCCTCTTAGACAAATTTGCAACACTGATTAGGAGTCTGCTTAATTAAGATTAATTACCCGTGAAATTGAGTGTATTAGGGTATAGAACAATTAATGGAGCAACTCGGGTTACCTGAGACTCCTGCCTCACATTTGTCTAAAGAATAGATTGACACACATGTTAAATAAACAGCTATTAGTATCATTTTAGTATCTTGAACATTTTGTTACAAAGGCTTTTTTCACAGATTGAGAACAGATGCATATCACATCGCATTATCAGCTATCAGCCCAATCAATCTTTGTACAAACCAGTCTGAACTAAATGCGGAACATAGTCTCTCAGAGGACCTGTTCGGGAAATGATATACTGCAAAATTATCCTTTACTCACATCTGGAGGAATTTTTTTTATTTTATTTTTTGAGCCCAGAAAGGACAATGTTTATTCTCAGCGCCGATTTCCTTTAGGACATTTCCCTGTGTGGCCGAATGTCTCTTCAGTGAAGCTGTAATCACACCCCTATTGTGCTTGTCCATTTGATAGACAAGCTCTCAAAAAGATTTTTCGTTGATATTAGCATGTACTTTGCATGTATTTTTAGATGCATTTTGAAGGCATTATAATAGTAAAAAAATAGATAAAGGCGAACCAATTTCCACAGAGCGCAAACAGGCACTTCTCGCTCACCAGGTATAATCGCAGCTCTCTGGTGCTTGTAGTTTCAGGAACAGCCTGTCAAAAAAGATTTTTCATTCATTTTAGTATGCATTTGTGCGCATTTTGAAGCACTAACAAGGGCTGCTCACGCTGCTGCAGTCCCCAGCCAAGCTGTGCAGTTATTGCATGGGAAGAGTGCACTGTGACTGCAGGCACCTGGTCTAGCAGGGGAAACACGTATTTGTGATGAGACATGGCCAAACCCAGCGGCCTGCAACACTCCCTCCCTGAGCACATTTAGCGGGTGCGATTTTACGCCCGATTTTACGCTGCGCTGTTGCCACAGTCAACAGTGGCACGGTCAGGATTCAATACCGGACCGTGACAGGCATCACTACTGCACCGGAGGACTATGGCTTATATGCCATAAATATTCGTTCTTAACTTTGAATTACACGAAACAAAATATCTGAATTGTCAAAATTATCGACAGATGTTCAGTCCAGGCCAATGGGTTACTCCAGGTTACATCACGTGGGCTTTTAAAAGGTACAGTGCCAAGAGAAAAATGCCTTTTATTAATTTAGCCATAGCAATCACTTTTGCAATGCATCAAAAAATATTGCATTATTGTGTAAGAGGATCTACAAACAGACCTTACGCTGCCTTTTCTGATAAGCCATCCACTGTACAGATTGTGTGTGTTTTTTTTAATTTGGATTTTCAGAAAGGGTCAGAACACAGGTGCAGTTTCTTCACGGCCAAGTTTCATTCTCGCTGTAATGCCTAGAGATCAAGCTGGTGAGTGCAAAAAATGTTGTGCCTGTGCTCAGTTTAAAGCAGATAATACTTTTTGACTTAGTCAACCTTTGACAGGAAGCACTGAGCGAGTCCCCCGGTCCCAACTGAGAAGAACAAACATGTTGAAAAATGCCATTTCCGACTTACTTTATGGCAAATGAAATGGCATTAATGGCATTCTATGCTCAGCGCTATGTTTTGGTGTATTATTTAGTTAATTGTATAAGGGAGAGTCGGGTTCGGAGGACCAGACACGACAGTGAAATCTGTAATGTGACGTGGTGCTGTAATGGCGACATGTAGTCCAGCTGTCTCTCGTGTTTGTGTTTGTTGATTTGAATGTGTTTTGTTGTGTTGGGCTTTTGTCTTTTGTTTTTTTTATGCGCTGTGTGTCTGTTGTGGGATGGGGAAGCAGGCAGGAGATTTTGTCTAGAATTGTCTAGCCGGGATAATTTTGTTTGTGGTCGTCACCATAGAGACGCATTCGCATTATGCTCAGGAATGTCCGTTAGATCTGCTGACTGTATTATTTGATGTTTGTTTGTGTGTTGTTGTTTGTGTGTTGGGGGTCTGCCCCACTGTCTATGTTGATGTTTTTCTTGTTGGTGGTGGCTACAACTGAAGTTCCCTATCAGGAAAATAAAAGTTATTCTATTCTATTCTATTTTAATCACCACAAGAGCGGAAACAGATCAGCAAAAGGAGAAGGGAAGAATACCTCTTGCCCTCAGTATGAGAGAGCACTAAACAGAGAAAGAATAGCAACCCACGTAATCGGGCAGAAAAAACTCATAGGCTCGAGTGATAGACAGAAAAGAAAAGAATTACCTCTCACCCTCAATACGAGAGCGCACTCCCCTACTCCCTTTGCCGTTCCAGTCCCTTTCTAAGTTCTTGAAGGTGTGCTTCCATTTCGTCCTTTAACATATCCTACATTTGACTTTTTGGTTTTTAGCTTCGCGAATAGGTTCAGAAACTAGGTTACGTATTTATCAAGGTAGTTTTAAAACCTGTATAATTGTGACATTCCAAATCTATGAAGGTAGATTAGCGAGGTAGCAAGATTTGCAGCGCTAAAACGCTCATTTTTTGTTTGTCTAAAAGCATGTGCAATTTGAGGAGTTGCTAAGGTAGGAATGCCAAAATCGCGAGAGGACAAAATGTTAAATATGTATATGAGCCATTAGATCTGACTTATCCAGCTTTGTAGCAATGAGAATTTTACTGATTGCACCAATTATTTAATATCCTTTGAATACATGGGAGCTGATATTCACATGAACAGGTTGTAGCTGTGCTCATTGACATGACTTAGTATTAGTAAATACTTCACTCAATGGGGAAAAAAAACGCAGTGATGCAATTTCTGGCATCCTGGGCGCTAATTAGCACTATCCTGGCCCCAGGCGTTTACACTTTCGGTATTTAAGATCCTGCTGTGGTTTCACCTTTCAGTCTAGCAATTAATCAGTTAAAATATAACTTCTTCCTCAAGTCATTATTTTCCACAAAGCACATTAGAGAAAATTAAAACCTTAGCGGAATCAGGTCTGATCTTAATGATTATAAAGTCCTTAAATTAATATGGATATCCATTCTGCAAGCCACGGATATCCATTTGCGACCATTAAGAACGTTTAACAGCTTGTTACACTCGGTCAAATGTAACTTCAGTCGGCGTGAAAGTCAGCATAAACGCGGAGGCCCCAGAACTAAATGTGAAAACCCCAGCTCTATTGGACCTTTCTCTGGCAGTCAGACAAATCAAAAACTTTTTTATATGACTGATTATGTTTCTGACAGCAAGGTTCCCATATATAAAAAGAGATGGTTTGACCTTGTGATAAATGTTTTTTTTTTTACTACTTTTTACATTTATTGAGCAATATATTATAAAGTAGACAGAAAACAATAAAAAGATATATTCAGTTTTATACAATTTTTACATGAATACTTCACAGAAATGAAATTGTGTCATAAATAGTACGGCGAGAGGATAACAGAAGTTAGATCAAATAAAAGGAATCCACAGTTATGAAAAATATTGGGGGTGATGTATGGCAACATCTTGATTATACTGTAGTAATAATAATAATAATAATAATAATATCTCTTATTTTTCCTCTTTCCTCACTATAAATGTTCTCTCACTCCATGATATAGCATACTGGTAATGACAGAATTTGATATATAAGTTGTAAAGCTCCAAAGTACCCCTGCCCTTCCCCCCCCCCAACACACACACACACACACACACACACACACACACACACGCACACACACACACGTGCCTAACCAATTTCTAACATTTCTTTCTTATTTACTTCCCATTTACACCTGCAAGCTCATTACATCCATACAAAGGCCTGTGGTTAATCCAGACCCGTGCTGAATTCACCCCAAAGTATGTTCAAAGTAGAGACGTCACTCTGCAGTCCAGCTCAGTTGTGTGGCTATTGAGATTTCAGGCTGGATTTCCTGTGCATCAGGTGCAGGCAGCCTGACAGACCAGCTAGTTAACAGGTTACAATGAGCTGGGTCAAACCAGCTAGTTAACAGGTTACAATGAGCTGGGTCAAACCAGCTAGTTAACAGGTTACAATGAGCTGGGTCAAACCAGCTAGTTAACAGGTTACAATGAGCTGGGTCAAACCAGCTAGTTAACAGGTTACAATGAGCTGGGTCAAACCAGCTAGATAACAGGTTACAATGAGCTGGGTCAAACCAGCCTGCAGATTTTTAGGTAATTTAGCGAAATATCTCTTTATAAACTGTGAATCTCTCTCTCTCTCTCTCTCTCTCTCTCTCTCTCTCTCTCTCTCTCTCAATTGCTATATATAGAAATAGCATTTTGATGCTATAAAAGGTAGAAGCTGCTTTTAAGTGTATGTTCTTGCCTTCGACCAGACTCTCAAAAGCCATCATACCCACCATTGTAAAGTCTGCAGGTTGTCAGAAACATCAGTAAGTATCTCAAATATCCTACAAAAAATCTGTATGGTCCATTAAAAAACGGTCCTTTAATTGTGCTTAGTATGAGAGTGCACAAAATGCATTGTTCTGGTTCTTCAGAGCTTGTCCTTTCCATACAGAGACGAGGTCCCGGCTCGGACCCAAATAGACCAAAGCCCCAGGGCAATGCGAGAGCAACCATGCTGGTTTTGTAACAACCATCATCGGGTACGGCAGTGAGGGCCTATGACAGCCTCCCACCTCTCGCTTTTTGGCAGTCATTCACCTGGCTGTTATTTTTCTGACCTTGCACATTGTTATGCAAAACACGTTTGGCTCCCAAACAGCTACTCTATTTTCCCACTATCATCGAGAAACACTGGTCTCGGCTCCCTCTGTTTCAGAGGCCGGCCGGTGTAGATCATTACTCTGCATTAGCGAGATGATGAAAGTTGATCAGCGGTAAAGCTAATAAACTTTATCATAATTTTTATTAGTAGAGCGCTTTCAGGTCACGGGTTCTAAGTGCTTTACAGTAACACAATAACAGGTGATGAATCTATTTTAAAAAATGTTATAAATAACTCACACGATGAAAAGAGAGGCAGAGGGCATTCAAAGAGAATACAAGTTAATGACTAGGAAAACAAGACAGACAGTTTAAAAATTAGGTTAATAAAAATAAACAAATATAAATTTCAATCCTAAACTGTTGTTTAAAAAGATATTTCAAAAATATAGTGTTATATGTTATTTCAAAGATATAGTGTGAATGAAAGAATGACCCCATACTCATTAATTCACAAGAAATATATATATATACATATATATATAGTTTACAGTTACATCTACTGTACTTTATTTTTATTGTGTATTAGTAAGAACAGTATGCACATATTATAATATTTTATAAGCATTTAAATAAACAGTGTGTGTGTTTTAAATATGCATTCTGTTAGTAAGACCGAATACATAATAAAGTCATAGATTGAGCTGAAAAATGCCATTTGATCAATTTCCATTTAAATAACAACTAAAGGGATATGAGAATGCTTGATGACTTTTTGGGCTTTCTGTACTGTGATTTTGTGCTTTCTTTTCTAATTCCACCAGTCTATTAAATTATGTACTTTTTCTTTTACAAAAATAAACACTCCCCAAAAAATAAACAAATAAAAATGCATTTGAAGCTATTGGTTACATTCCTGTTGCATATGCTTGCAAGCCATGTTTTCCCCTAGAAGTGAAAATCAAACCATGAAAACTCAGCACTTCTGATAAGACAAATTACTTTCATTAATGCATTTTCTCCAGCAAACACAGAGTTTAAATTGAGGTCTTAAGGCTTTGTAATTTAATAATAATGATGAGAAAAAAATGCTCATAAAAATTGTTGATAGCCATTTTTACTACAGACTGTCAGGAAATAAATGAAAAGCACACAACCAGATTAATGATGTGAAAACTGACTGAAAGGCAGAATATAAAGTTAAAATGAATTTCTTCTCTCTGGAGCTCAGTTAAAATATATGCAGTTTATTTAGCTTTTCTTCAGGTGTTCCTTCATCAGGGATAACCTGAACTTGCTTTGAAGCTTGAAACTATGACTTTAAAAACTCCTGGAAGATAATTACATGTTGATTACCCAACCCCTACATGTCCCTGTCACTGTTTTATGCCAATTCACAAAATTATCAGCCACAGGCGGTATCAAATCACAAAATGTGACAAAAAGTGATTTTAGCCTCAGGTTACTATAGTTACCTCATAACCTTCTTTCAGTTTCAGCCTCAGGTTACCGTGGTTACTCTTTATTCTCCATCCAAGTTTAGCCTCAATCACTGTTGCTCACTGTTTCCTCTCCAGCCAGGCTTACCTTAGTTCACTGTGGGTACTGTCTCTTATCCAGCCACACGCACAGACACATTACAAAAGGTCACCGTCATTACTCTCTTCAATCGGTTTTCTGCTGAGCCTTGAATAAAAGTCTCCCCATCCTTTATGTCATTATATAACTTGGACAACAAAGGTGGTTCTTGGTGCATGTGAATCATGTAGCATATCTATTTCCATCAGAACACCGAGTGAACTGCACATTTCCAATTCTTGAAACTGTTTGCAGCTTAGATATTCACTGATTTTATTCTGATGTCCCCTTTATAGGAAATGTGACTAAGCAGAATGCATAAACCCTTTGGCATAGCAGCAGCAGCAGCAGCAGCAGCTCGACTGGTATGTCGAACACGTCCCCGTCCTTTAGAAAGTCCCTCACCAGCCGACATGATTGCTGTCACCCAGGTCAAAGCAGCTAAAGGCTTTCACGGGTCATTACTCACATGGTAAATCAAAAAAACACAAAAATGAGATGCAAAAAGTGTTACCTGATACAAAATGGATATTGGCACATTCTTTTCTCCCCTGAAATCAGAATCAATACTCTCTCTCTCCTTCTGTCATTTTGGTGTGATAGTTGCCTCTCTGAGATGCACAGCTTATCAGCACCACAAAATGCACTGTATTACCAAAGATAGGAACACTCCGTTTCATTGTAACAGCGTGCAGTGTATCTTTAATGGGAAATTCATCTTGCACATAAGACTCACCGTAGACCAGACAGTGGTGTGGTGTGATGGTTAGAGAACAAGCTCCTCAAGACTCTCAGGCCGAATCAGAGCCATATCTACTGAGCCATGTGTACTATGTGTTAGCAGACTGTGTACTGTTTACTGTGTCAATGCCAAATTACAGATTCTGTATATTGTTTAGTAGTATGCAAAAAATATCCTCCATACTGTTGTTTTTGGTGTTGGAAAACGTCAGTGTAGCTGTGCCTCATTTTTAAAGTTAAGCAGAGCGTCGTATTTTTGAGACCAAAATGTTTGCTTACTTCTTTGAAAATTATGCTCCCAAATATTCTCAGGAAGTATACCCTGGAAGTAAGTACATTTGTATATCATATGGGTTTTTAAGTATACTACATTTATAGAAAATGTTGCTTACTTAACTACTTTCTTGTCCAGCGTACTCAACAAGCATACACAATAGTATTGAAGGGTGCTGAATTGGACACACTCTCAGTTAGTAAAGGTTCCACGACAAGTGCAGGTTTGGCCTTGTAGTCGTACATTGATGCTTAGGCTCTGTCATCAGCATACCAAGTCTGCAAGGGCGTGACACAATTCGCCTCGCCCAGCCATGGGTGCATTGCACTGAAAGTACAATAATGCTATATTTAGGTAGTAATAAGCAGAAAAGGTACTAATAAATTATGTATTGCTGGCTAGGGGTACAATTGAACCTGCTATAAGGTATCACCCCAGTGACATAGTTTTCTTCTGAGAGTGTAGGGTGGGTTTAAGTCAGTCAGGGTTGCTCAGGTTACCATGCTGTTAGTTCTGCTCAACAACTCTCCAGGTACCCACAGACTACTAGTTGTCATCCTTGAAAAATGTGTTTCTCCAGAGATAAGCACAAACCAGAACAGACACCAACTGGTGATTAGATTGGGTTTCTTTAATTTGGCTTGTATAACGGCCTGGCATGTCTGCACCAGTTAAGAGTTTTATCTCAGAAGCCCATACAAGAGGCTGCCCAATGCCTCTGGGAGAGCCTGGCATTGCCCATACTCACACATTTAATAAATGCCAGGATCAGAGATTAGATCACAGTGTATAAAACTTTAGTGTGCTTTAAAATGGAATATTTTAGAGGCGCCAGGTGAACGGAATGGTTTGCCAGCCCATTTGAGTGCTGTCATAAATTTCACTTCTTCAAATCTTATATTTTGAGAGACCGTTTTTTAATAGTGTCATGATGGCAATTATTGCCCATGTTTTAAAAAAATGTTTTTACTGCATCTCTGACCCAGCGGGATCTTTTCAAAAGCAAGACGGTATAGTTAAAAGACAGTTCGACTTGTAAAACAAAAAATTAAATAAAGGACTAGGGTCGAGGACTTACACACTAAGCAGTCACACGCCATGACTTATTTCTGGTATAGCACACCTGGGTTTGAATAAGGCTAACAACTCAGGTGTCCCCAATTAAACCACATTGCATCACACGCAAATAGTTAACTTGACATGTTTGATTGCTGCGTAGGAAATAATCAAATAAATAAATAAAAATTATTACCAGGTTACCAGTTGTTCTGAGCGAGAGATACGCCTGATTGCTGACCTATATAGAGACACTGGCTCACAGTGTTCCTGTATGTGGGTGTCGTTAGCACTGTGAGAGATCAGGCACAGTTTAAAAATACAGTCACTGTTAGACTGTATAAGGGCATAGTCAATCTATGTAAACCCTCCGGATTAATCCAGTACCTTACTCACTGTATCTCCCGATGGTGGCCCAAAGTTTTGTACCTATGAAAATTAGTTTACATGGACAGATTCACACTGGATTGATTCCAGTTGGTCAGTTTGCTTAAATCGTAACCACATTTTTGCGCTTGTTGTTTGGCTTGCAAATTTCTAGCATGCTGAATTAATTTCCATGTAAAACACAGTTTAATAGCTTACTTATCATAGCAAGTTATCGAACCTTAGGAATATGCTGTTGGTGCTTCAAGATGACCTTCTACCATCATGGTAATGTAATACAAATAATAAATAAATTTTGTTACATTGGTTCCATTTCCTTATTTTAAAAAAATCACCAGGACAAGGTCAGCTCCGTTTGTGTTTGTTATAATTATGTGACAAAATGTAATATTTTCTTATCTACCAGGGCTTGAAGACAGAGGTTTGTTTTTTTGTTGTTATGAAAATGAAAACATGCAGTTTTCGTACAGTTTCATTTAGGCTACTTCCAGCAAAATATGTTGTTAAAGACGAATCTGTACGAGGACCCTTGCAAGCGAGGTTGTTGATTTGGAGATGCACAATATTATACAGGTATGAAAAGACACCAAAATATTGTATAAATCATTTAGGTACATTGGATTCACGGCAAAAACCAAATCTTAACAAGCATTTTAATCTTAGACTTTAGATTCTTATTTCTATAACCGTTTTGCTAAATAAGAGAAAAAATGAGAAAGTTTTACTCATTTCAAGATTTGCCAGTGGGCTAAGATAATTTCAAGTAACTTATAAAACAAGCTAATATTTTCCACTTTAGAGAAAAAAATTAGATTTTAAGCCTCATTACAAGACTAAAACACATAACACATTTTTTGCAGCGTTCCCAATTACACTAGTTACATACTTTCTTAAATCTTTAAACTTCATGTAGTTTAATCTACACAATTTTCCTATAAAGTTTTTATTGTATTCCTATAAAGTTGATTGGCAAAAATAAATGTGTCTTGAGAGTGTTCTATTGTTGCAGTATTGTGGATACTAATTTGAAATTACATATCAACATTAAAAAAATAACCAGGCCAAGGTCATTGACTTGCACTTTGCAACAATGTTATATAAAGATCAGTGAGAAACCTGTATTCAGTGAAAAGGTTTATTAGTACGCATTGCCACAAGGTATGACAGAATGCTTCAGGTAGAATACATTTTTTTCCTCAGATTGAATGGTAAAATTGATGGCAAAAGCAACTTGCACTCAGCATGGTACCAGTATCCTCTGCAACAAAGTGGTTTGACCTGTTTGTCAGGAAGTTTAAAGCTACAGTGCATTTATGTATGGCATCTACAAAAACATTGAACTCCTTTGTCTTCAGTAATCACCAAAACACATATCACTACTGAATATCTGAACTATTCATTCATTTTATGGAATACCTAACCCAATAATATTTTGTGGTAATTATACTGTTAGCAGCTGAAATAGCCTTTACCCTGAACAACTTATTCTGGCTTCATGCTTGTTTCCCCGCATATTAATGATCAAATTATAATAATTGCCTGCATACCATATGCCACAAATGGTACTGACAGTATTTAATTCCAAATTCCTAAAATGTTGCATAAAGTATGATGCTATTCCTAAATTCAATAATTCATTTTTTGATCATATTTAGTAATTGCATTAAAACAGTGAGGATTTGCAAACAGATTCTTTGCAAAAGGTAAGTTAAATTGCCCTTTTAAAAAATGGCTCTTGCCTTCAGCTCAGGCACCACAATTTTCAGGCAACACCTTTTCCTGTTTCTTGTATTTTCCAGTATTAAATACATTAACATTTATGTGATTGAATCTGGAAGAAAAGTGTAGGCCTTAAGACTGGATAAATGCATTTGTTTGAATCTAGGGGATAGTGTTTAATATTGATCTTTAATAGCAACATGCATATCATACTAATATTGACTTAGTGCCAGACAAAATGCATTGAGCAACACATTACACCTGGCTACTATAGCAATCTAATAGAGCCAGACCAAATGCATTGAGCAACACATTACACCTGGCTACTATAGCAATCTAATAGAAATTTGTCAATAGCAAATTGGCCCAGTGATGGGCACTGCGCTCTTCTCCTCCATCCATCTTCTGTTCTGTACCCATCATTTGAGTCTTTCTTTCATTACCGCCATCTGTTTTCGATTAGAAATGTTCCTGGTTGTGTCTGTTACGGATGCATTGCGGTGTGTCTTCTAAACAGCTTGGCAGGCTTCATCAGCTCATCTGACAGAGTCGGTGAACATAAAACACATTTTGAATGAATGCCATGCGACCAAAATGAGTCTCAATCTGTCACTCAAAAAAATGTCTTTGATTTTATTCTTTACTTCTCAGTGCCTCATTTGCCTGTTGTTGCTTCTAGAAACAGGGGGCTGTCAGCACTGGATTATTCATGTTTTAGAAACAACCTCCATTTTAGCATGCCTTCAATTTGTAATTATTCAGGTGAGTTGTATTTTTTTGGGGGAAGCCAGCGGTATCAGGATGGTCAGACATCCGCCTCTGGATAGGAAGGGCATTATGGCAGGTTTATATAACGTCTTTAAGCAATTAAGGAGTTCCGTGTCAAAACCGCTCGAAGGTTTGCTTACAAAATAAAATGTAGCTTCAAACGGCAGCTTGCTAGGGAATTGTGGTAGTTAGCTAAGTCATATATGGCCAGCTAGCTAGGAAAATAGCTAGCTATGGAAGTCAAATACATGTTAAAACGGCTTGCCATACTAGCTTGCTAGCTAGCAAGCTAAGGAGACCTTAGTTTTAAATGGTATTTATTCATATTCTTGAATTTCATATAAAATAAGTTGATGTGGAAAAGCGCTGACATGACTAGCTGCTAGCTACACTTGAGAACAGCCAAGAGTCTGCTGAGGTAATGACGTGTACTTATTCAGACAAGTTGAAGTTTGAATATAGAAACTTGCAAGCAACATACTTTTGATAACCATATAAAAGCCAAAGAATTAATGGTTAAGATATTACTATGTGTAATTTATGTCATAGAACAAAACGTGAAAACTCTCTTAGGCTCATATTAACCACTGACCTTATATTCGGCACAAATCCGAAAACGCCATGGTAAGACCCCATTGGAAATCTGGCGAGGGAACCCATGGCTCAAAAATGCTATATATATAGCACTCTATATCTTCAACATTTAGCCATTATTATTTCAGTTAAATTCTCCTTTTTACTCTGCAAGCTGTCACTCAATGCTGTCACGCCCAGACCCCACCTCCACGTGAAAAGAGTGCCAAAAAATTGGTCGTAGAAAAAGATGACTTGAGGGCCTCAGGGTGGTACAACAGTAAGAGCGCTGACTTGCAGTCGGTGCAGTTGTACTCCGAGGATCGGGGTTCAATTTTTTTTAAAAGCCTCATTTATAAAAAGTATGTTAAATCTAATTTGATCTTACATGTGGCGTACGTAGAAAATCACGACAAAGTAGCGATTTATAAAATGAATTGTGACTCCATTTGACCACGGAAACAGTCGTAGCTCCACGCAGGGGCGTAGCATGACATTCTGGGCCCCGTGCAAAGGCAGTCTCTCTGGGCCCCCTTCCCAATGCAAACTCTTTAGTACGGGCCTTCTGGGGGCCTCTCCCCACCTTGGGGCCCTGGGTGATCAGGTCCACTTGTCCCCCCACTACGACGCCACTGGCTCCACGTCAGGTTTTCACTTGACATAGGCACATTACCTGCTGGTTATGCTGAAGTATTGCAGACTTGAGAGCTGCACATGAACGCTTATTGGTGTTCAAAATTATCGGTGTTGTTATCTGCCTACAAAATGAGTTTGATTCAAAATTGAAAAGGAAACTGATTTTGAGCACATTCACATGCGTTCAATTTAAAGTTAATTTGAGATTTATAGGCGGAAGGTACGTACGACGTACGCTATTTTAAACAAGTGCAGTCCATTTTTATAAATAATGCTTATGTCCATTTAAAGAAATCTGCTTACATAAAAGTTAAAGATGAAGTCCAAGTACTTTTTTTTATAAACGAGGCCCCAGATCTGTAGTAGAGGGAACCCGCCGGACTGCCATGGAACGTTACTGTCCCTGTACTTCCTGCTGTCTTCTCCCTTACCATGTTGCACTGTGATCACTAGAGACAGCAGCTCTCGTTTTTGTTGTCAGGATAGCATGCCACTTGCTCATGCTTCGGGGAGAATCTCCGGGGAGAGGCTCTCAGAGGTTTAATGATCAGAGGTTTCATTATAGGCGGGATGGACAAGGCTTGGCTCAGTCTGTAAAGGCCCGTGAGCCCATCAGCGCTTCCCTGGTCCAAACCTGGGCTATGTCATTAGCCGAATTTGACTGCGTTTTGCCGCTGTGAGACACAGTCAGGTACATCCTGCCACAGGTAAGGTGAATTGAAGTCGGTCAGTGTTCCTTGGGTTATCGCGGCAGGCAATAATAGCTAGTCGTCATCAGTAAGAGATGCGCCTGTCCAATTAGCAATAGCATTGTTCTGTAGTACTGTGTGGCCCTATGGGTATAAAATAGTCCCTAGCTTATGGGCGAGAGCATCAAGGGATTGCATTTGTTTCAGCAGCATTTCTGGTGGCTTAGAGGCAATTCTGCCTCTTCCAAATTATTTAATTCCAAAAAGAATACATTTATACATTTTCAATACCTAAGGGAAAGCTCCAAACATGGATCAAATCATTATTTGATATTGAAACCCACCATGTTTCACTGTTATTTTTCATGGATCTGCAGGAGCATTTTAACATCAACTTTAACATCTACTGAATTACGTGACTAATAATTGACCTGCATCATGCACCTTTCACTCTCAAGTAAAGCAGGGTCTGCTTATTTATTCTGTACCTGTATGTTCCCTTAATCATAATTTCCCCATCATCAAGTCAAGTGGAGTCAAGTCAATCTTCATTATCCCAGAGGGAAATCTGCTGTGCTGACAAGGTCAGTTAAACAGGAAAACAGTTATGAAGTAAAGGGATATAAGGTTGGATGCAGTTTTCACATGCCACCCAACTATAAGAAGACATGAATAAACCACCACTTCTTGTTTTGCTGAGGGTACATTAAAATGACAGTGACAGTCTCCCTCTGTCCTCTGTGGATTATCTTCTAAAAAGTTATAAACATAAGTGGGTTACTTTTCATTAAGACCTTTAATACATGTTGAATATTATGTACCCTGCAGCTGTCTGTATTGGTGAGGTTGACAGTGTTTTGGTCATTGACTAGGTCAGTTCCCTACCCGCATCTGACTTTGAGGAGAGAATGTGCCTCTTTTTCATCTGAGTTGCTTTGAAGCTTTTCTATTTTATTTTCAGCATGTCTTTGTGATTTAGCAATGGGACGTATCAGCATTTGAAGATGTTAGAGAGGTTTCTCACTATCCTATGTAGGATTCTTATATGTAGGCTGTTCTGCTTTCTGCCAACTTCTAAGACACATGAAAGATTCAGTGAACAGATTTTCTTAGCTCTGGCTCACAATTAAAATTACGTTTTTTTTTTTTTTTTACCAATGCAGTATTGCAATATGTGGTGATTGCTTAACTTGCCAATGTGCATTTACACTGCCTGGCCAAAAAAAAAGTCGCCATTGCAACTGTCATGCATAGTGCCCACTGTACAAGCCTCTGGAGGCAGTGTTATTATCTGGGGTTGCTTCAACTAGTCAGGTCTAGCCTCAGCAACGTTATGCAGCAATAAAATGAAGTCCGCTGAGTACCTGAATGTACTGAATGACCAGGTTATCCCATCAATGGGTATATTCCAGGACGACAATGCCAAGATTCATCAGGCTCAAATTGTGAAAGAGTGGTTCAGGGAGCATGAGGAATCATTTTCACACCTGAATTGGCCACCAGAGTCCTGACCTTAACCCCATTGAAAGTCTTTGATATGTGCTGGAGAAGACTTTACAGAGTGGTTCGACTCTCCCGTCGTCAATACAAGATCTTGGCCAAAAATTAATGCAATTCTGGACGGAAATAAATGTTGTGATGTTGCATAAGGTTGTCGAAACAATGCCACGATGAATGCACGCCGTAATCAAAGCTAAAGGCGGCCCAACGAAATCTTAGAGTGTGCGACTTTGTTTTTGGCCAGGCAGTGTATAAAGATGCAAATCTAATTTTGAGAGAATCAAGGCCTCAGTGTCTCTTGTCTCTCACTTGGTTTTTTGAATTGAATTAACCCCTTTGTGCAGAGGCTTAATTTTACCAATTTTCACCTGTTTTGTACTGTTCTGTTTAAGGCTTTATAACCCCAGATACACATTACACAGACACTAATAATGGCTTAATTTAAACAAGACCCCTTGACCATTCATTATCATGCCTTAAATTAATTTATTTTCATAATGCATATATAAATTATGGGCAGTGAATACACAACCTCTGGTGAAAAACAAATTTACATCACTCTAGTTTACAGAGACTCAAAGATGTGAATGACTTTACATTTTCTGGTTCACAAACCTCCTGTTAGCATGTGTACAAAATATGATACTCATATGTACTGCTCAAGTCCTAGGGAGCAATTTGAAACAGTGTTCCTTGGTGTCCAAAAATCTATCCAAAACAGATAATAACATTTATTTTTGGATATTATGGCTGTCAATCAATTACATTTAGTTTCAATATATTAATACTGCTCATTTGAATTACGTACTGTTACGCAGACCTATTTTTGAGATGTTGACCGTGTCGAAATTTACACTTTATACCACATTCAAATGGCAGAAAATAACTACAGAATATTATACCCCTCTCACAAACCAAACCGTTCGGTACATGGCTTTTGGGTCGGTGTGCGTTGTGAGCTGAATGAATAGTCTAGCTTTAACCATGCACGTGCAGAACTTTTTTTTTTGTGTGCGGAACTTAAAATCGAGTTTTCCCCCGAAGACATAACTGTTGCAAAGAGCCGGATGTTTTTAGTTCAGCCCATGAGCACAGCAACTGAATTAACGCTGCATTCGTTTTTTTTAATTCTAACTTAGAATCCTGATATCTGACTAGGGAAAATGTAATAAAACGCCCTTCCAACTAGGAGTTCCATGTCGGAAATCACGGATGGGGAAATCAACAACCCCGACTAGGAAGAACTTGACATCACATCATCATGGCAGCTCACACCGCGACCAGCATTGTGAACAGTAAACAAACATGACAATTTTAGCTTTTAAAACACTTCAGCCTTAATTTTTCAGCATGAAATGCTTTTGTATCGGCCAACACACCGATACAGAATGATAAACATAAACAATTAAAAGTTAATACGTTATTGTTGTAGTTGTTAGCTGTTTTAGCTACATTTGCTAGCAAAGACAAAACTTCTCTGCGAAGGGCGTGCATGACGTCAAGTCCCCAGTTGTGCACTGTGAACGCAGTGATGTCGGTAATGACGCGCTTCCCACATCTGACCTCCGACCATAAACAAATGCAGGGTTAGAACAGCCCAGACTCGTCAGTATGATGAACTGGTACAAGGAAAAACAGAGTGGAGTGCAAACCCAGCTCCCCATGGCATTTAAGCTGCCTCCACTAATTCAGACCAGGCAAAAGCAATAACAAATGCCATAGCTTTTAAGAAAGAAATATGTGCCTTCCTTTATTCAGGAGATTATGGCCAATTAGCCACTGTTTACAAGTTTATCACTTCATAATAAATGAAAAGTGATTTTATGTTTTGCATTTTTTTTTCTTTCCGCTGTACAGAAAACATACTGAACCGTGACTTCAACACCGAGGTACGTACCGAACCGTGACACTGTACCTTTACACCCCTAATTCTCATTGTGCTATATTGCAAATAATTACAAAAAGAGGGGCAATGATCAAATGATCAAATTCAAGACTGAGGTGAATCAATAGGCTCTTAAATGGTGAAATTGTGGACACATGGCCACTAAAACTAACCATTTTATAAATAATGAAGAAAAGACCAAGCAAATGATAACGAGCAAAACATGCACTGTGTTAATACATTTAAGGAAAAAATAATGAGGGAACTTAAAAACACTCATGTTCAACTACCTAATTAGGTCGACATTTAAATAAATTAAAACGAATGGATGAAAATGTTTCTTTTCAAAAACACTGTAAGCGAAGAGTAACGACACTGTTTTAGAAATGTAGTAAGTAGAAAGTACCGGTTTTTAATTAAAAATCTAGTTGGTAAAAGTGAAAAGTCCCATACAAAATGTACGTTCCACCTCTGCTCTGCATCAACTGTTAATTTCTAAATGTGGCCCACATTCAGGCATGTCAATATACAATTTTTTATTTCATTTTTTTTTTTTTTAAACCAATTTTTCATTCTCAGAAATTCTCCAGTTGTCACTGTAGGCTGGCCTATTGCTATGATGTCATCCATCATCTTTTCATAGACAGGCAAATGTCTATTCTGGCTGCTGTCACTTATTTTCTCTACCTCGTCCACCAGCTGAGCCACACAGTTATTGCTTTGGAGGTACACATGTCATGCACAGCTGGTGCCGGAAGAAACAGATGTAGGCACCTGATTGACACAAAGACCAGACTTGAGTTGCTCTTGTGCAAAGTGTGGCCACTTAAATTGGTAGGTTGGGACTTAATTTAAACACGCTTTAACTTGACTTCACTTTTACTTGTGTCATGATAGGTCACAAATGCCAAATGAATAACAGTGCAAAGGGAACCTTACTGTCACTGGGACCAGCCTTGATTTGTATTTCTTCCTCGAATCATCTAGATGTAGTTTGGCAGACTTACAAGTGCGATGACGGACATGACATTTGTCAATCTATGAGAGAATAGTTTTTCATTACAGAACCTGCTCGCTGAAATTCCTTTGATTTACAGAACAGGGTCAGTTTAGGAGGTCAGTCAACAGTGTCACACACATTAGTGAGAAAAGCACGGCTATATTTCCTTCCTAACATATAATAATAATATAACTTTATTTATATAGTGCTTTTCATGAAGTTCCCAAGAAGGACAGAGAGCAGCAGACACAATTCAGAGGTGCATTATACTTGGGATAGCTGCACATTTTGGGCTCTATCTTGATGATCTTAGTGCTTGGTCTAAATGCATGGCGCAAGTGCATTTAGGGCGTGACCAAGTCCACTTTTGCTAGTTAGGCGGCATGTTTTTTGAGCGCTAAGTATGGCCAACATGCAAATGGGCTGAACTTAGTCTCTTCATTAATTATAGGTATGTCTTGGGCGTAACATGCAATAAACCAATCAAAATGTCATATCCCATTCCCTTTAAAAGCTTGCTTTTCCACCTTGGCGGATTGCTTATATGATGGCGAAACAGAGATCCTCGTGCTTGTGTAGTTAAAGCGTGCGAGCAAGGAATAGGCTATTGATCAATAGTAGGATCAATATTATTCGGTCTAACCATTATGATGCTTTTTGATATACACAATAATAATCTTTAACATTTGGGTTTAACACCAGCATGGGTTCCCGGTAATTCCCGACAGTTTGTTATTTTAGAAAATATGCGGTTTAATTTAGCTAAAAAGCACCTGCAACTGCTGAGAATAAGCTAACAGAATATGGCTCACTTTAGAAAACGCCAAATTAGCCTGCTTGTTTAACGAATTTCGTTTGATTATACAATGAAGAATTGGCAAACATCAATGTGTCAGATCACAGACAATGCATTTCAGCTAGCGAAGTTCAAGCTTCATCCGAAATTCATATTACGTGCATTCTCATAATAACATAAATAGTGTTATTTTGGCTTAATGATGACACTAAATACACTAAAGCTGTCTGGTTGGGAACCCATAGGTTCACGCACTTCCCTTGTTTAATAATGTCCTGCTTATGGAAATATGACCAACGCGTTTTGCTTTAAAACAAGCCAATTTCCCCAGGATTGCAGAGAAACGTTGCGTCTATTGCAGGAGAGAAAATATTTATTTTGGGGGAAAATATTAGTCCCTATTTCACAATGTGATCTTGATATCTTGTATGCATGCTTGTGCGCGCCCCTGTGTGTAACAGACAGGAGGGTGTACGCACGTTGTGCACATGCGTATATAGATGCACTTATATTGCGCTGTTAAAATAACATAGAAATAACTGCGACATCACTTTAGACCAGGTTTGTGGTGGTTTTAGTGCAAGCACTTTCTGCTGACTCAAGATAGCAATGCGCTAAAAATTATTCTGACCACACCTCATCTTAAGACCAAGTTGACTTGCCCAGTCAACTTGCCCAGTTGACTTGCTATGAGCGCAAGATTACTCGGTAAAGTTAAACGACGTGAGTGCTGGGTGCTATAATGATCCCTGCGCCGGGTGTAAGATAGCAAAGACACTTGCGTTTGGGTTAGCGCCGCTTAGCGCCAGATGTAAGATAGGGCCCTTTATTCGTGAGCAAAATAAAGATGGTGCTACTGGCTCAGGAGTGTTGTTGGAGGTGGTTACACCACTATCTGTATCTCAGACAAACAAAAACAACACGGCCATAAAATATATTTGAAATTACAAATTCATAGTCAGTATAATTTCCTTGAGGAAAAGCAATACTTTTAATCTGCATATTTCGGCATGCTTTGTGAATGTCTTATTTTTTTTAATTATTTGTTTGTTATACAGAACCTTTAAATTTTATTTTTTATTTTTACCTCTTCCAATTTGTATTCATCTTCATCTGATTTGTATTCCTTTTTTCTTGATTGCTTTTTTTCCTTTTCACGGTGTTTAACAATTTATTTTCCCTCTGCAATTGTTCAGTCTATTGTATTCTTACAGACAAAAGGCCCAAGTAATACTGTTGGACATCTGAGGTTTAAAAGAATATTTCAAGCTGCTGGCTCACTGAAGAATGCTGAACTGTAGCTTTCATGCTTAATTCCCTGCACATATCTAACAGAATCTTCTTTCTTCTGATGAGTAAAAATAACCTGCTTTTATCCTATGCTTGACAATCACTGTCATTATCAAAAACAATGTTTTGCAAGTCACTGAACACTGAATGTTATTATTCACGAGTTAAGCACAAACTTAGAGAAATATGATTCAATGAAAGCCTAATTGTACAGAGCTATTTAGTTGCTGCGTTGTACATTCTATCTTAAAATTTAAAAAGTGCTTCTTTATTCTGTTTCTGAAATTGTCCAGTAATATCTGTTAATGCATAAGCCTGGGTTCAAACGGTTGTCCTTATTTTAATGTCAAAAAGCCGTGACGCAGAAATAGCGGCTGGACCATGGGTACCCGAATAATCAGCTTTAAATATTCAATTAAGTGTTGGGTAACAACAAAGAACAGTAGATCAGTAGACCCAATAGGCCTAGCCACCACCGGGGCTATATTTACCATCCGTCACCCCCCCATCACCAAACACACTGGCAAAACTGTTCACGTCACAAATTCCACAGTCACAATAAATAACATGACCTTTCGTCTGTAATTCACACAGCACTCCATTAATCAGGTGCAGAAACACACTACCTCTGGGGCTTCTCTTCTCTTTGCATACACACATATTAGAATTAAGAAATGCTGCTGCCTGTGGGTCGAGAAGGACAATGGCGAGAAAACGGCTTCAAACGATGAGCGTGATTTACCGCTGTGTGTACTGTAAGTGCCTTTTGGGTATCACAGCTGATATATTATTCATGAGATTATGTAAATATATGAAAATGAAATGCATTGGTCTTTTGGACAGTGATTTACTAAGTTGAACTCGAATTAATAATCAAATATGCTACCTCTGAGAGAAAATGCAGCTGTGTTCCCCCACAGAGCAGCACACAATTTAATTTAAATGTGTTGCATTAATGAATGCTTACATAATTTAATACTTTTGTCCTGTTTGGAGGTCAATTATAATAGTGCAGTACATGATTGCTTTTACAAGCCAAGCAAAATGGTCAATTATAGGTCAAGGAATTAGGTAACAATGTGAACTGTGGAACCATATGTAGGGCCTTACCTTGAAACATGTGCCACTATAGTTGGCTGATCACTATTCTAGGGAGTGGTAAAGTCACCAAAAAGGTAAGGACCAGGATTGAGTTTAGACTTACCACTGACACAATAATGGACCTCTCCACGAGGTAATTACCTCTGTCTTCTGCTAATCACCTGATTAAAGATTTATTTGATCAGGATGGTCCCACGATGGCCACAGGATTGAGCTAAGCTAATGAATTAAGAAACACATTGATGGACACTCGGCTGCCTCTCTGTGTCTGGTGGCAGTTTTAAAGCGGAATTTCAATTTCAGTGCCTCTTCAGCTGTCGCCTCTACCCAGGAGTCCGCTCCTGTTGTAACCATGGAGCTGACCACGCAATATATAAGCGATTCATATTTCTGAGAACTCTCAGCTTCTCCTCCTGGAAGCTTAAAAATATCAATGTTCGACAGTAAACTCCGTGAGCTATAACTCTTTCACAATAATTTTCAATCTGTATAGATTTGTTAAACAGTGGGTAATATGTGTTTAAATATGGGTTGGCACAAATGTGTGGATGCATCAGTTTTTTATTTTTTATTAACCCTGAAGGAAACCAGTTTGTAAAGTTGCAGCCATTCAGCTTGTGTTAAAGCCACTGGAATATGTTGGTACCTTGTTCTGTTGGTGCATTTCTTTGCATACTTCAATTAAGTACGATTTAAAGGGGTAGGAAACATTAAAACATATTTTTTGAGATGTTAACTAGTATCTAGGCATTGCTTCAGATGGAAGAGAACAATAGTATGCATTATATCTACAATTCTTGGCAAAATGTTGAATTTAAGTATTTTAGCCGTTACATCACCTATTCTTCTCCTTCCGAGGCTGAAAATGAAAAATGGGCTACGTCATTGAAAATGACATAGAAGTGTACTTTTGATACGCTCATACGTAATCAGTTTTGCGCTTTGTTACCGCCACCAATATAAATACATTCCTGAGAAGGCGTGGCCAATGGCTATATCCATTTGACAAGCAATATCGTTGTAGCTGATAGTTAGTCTCTTTCAATGTATTAGCTTTTTTACAATTATGCTAGTTATTAACAATTTTTCAATTCCAGTAGTTTCAATTTGCAAGCAATGACTGATGGGTCGCAAGTGTGCTTTCTCTGGGTGCAAGAGCATCAGCGGATTAGCGTTAACAGTTACATGCTTTCCCGAGTGATCCGGAGAGAGCTGTAGGCTACCACTGAACTATATAGAAAACAGTGTAGGCTACTCTGACTGGGCATTTTAGGTCTGGCGCCAATGATCAGCACTGCTGGCAAGTTTGTGTGCAACAAGCATTTCCTGTGGGACTGTTACGAGAACTATGCCCAGGTTGAATTGGGGTATGCCAGCCAAAGGAATGCGGTAACGTTACGAAGCCCTACTGATATTTCTGTCCCTCCAAATGCGGTAAGTTAAATTATGTAGCCTACGGCGTCAAGTTGGCTTGCTAACGTGATGGTTCTCTTGTAGCCTCAAAGATATTTACTTGAGTTGTTTTCGTGTCGTTAACCATAGTTAACTGGCCAGTGATATTTCACTGCCTTTTGTGTATAAGCTACAACGTTAGGTCAGACTGAATTTTTGCTGACAAACATGAACTTATTGGGCAGAACATCGATTTGAGCAGATGTGAAGTCTCCTCTAGCCTATAGCCTTCAGCTAACAGCCGTTTAGTTTCACTTGGCATTTGTTTACATATTTTATTGTCATGTTTGTGTAGCATACGAGTAGCCTACGTTAGATGTAACGTTATAGAAAAAAAAGCGAGTTAGTTTGAGAATGGAGTGATGGTGTGACGTGATGCTTCGTATTTACAGAGTAACTTAACAGCCGTTTATTTTCACTTGGTATTAATTACGTATTTTAGTTATTCATTGTTCATTTATTTATTTTATTCATTAAGTAGTTTGTGTACGGGTAGGTTAGACTTAATATGTGCTGACAATACTGGGCATAACATCGAAGCAGAGGGAGATAGTCAAGTTCACAAGTGGGATAAAAGATAATTAGCGAGACTACCACTCAGAGACTTTTCCCAACGGCTCAAATTGATAGGGTTCCAGACCATTTCCTCTATCATACTCCTGGTCAGTGGAAAGCCCAGAGGATTCCGGAGGGGAGAAGTCCTCCACCTCGAAAGAGCCATTGATTGACACCGCAGAATTAGTCAGCGATTGATACAGACTCTATTTCACTCTCCATCTTTTACCTAGTGGGCGTGTCTTCCGGTGGCGATAGCCTCTCACCTCGCTCTCACCCCTTCCCCTCTACTGCTGCTTTCCACGCCCATTTAATTGCATTTTTCTAATTTGTGGTGTGGGCGGAGAGAGAATGTAACCGAGGGTTTCATAACCCTTTAAGTTCTACTTTTGAACAACTTTAGTGCACTTAGTATTCTTAAAGCACTGCCAATTTAGCACAAAGCATATAATTAGGACAAACACTACTAAAAGTATACTTTGAAAAAGTACATTTCAAGTATAATCTTTTTTTCACCTGGGTTCTGTGAAAGTAAAGGTACTGTGTATTACCTCAATTGTCAGTGGCAATTACGTTGAGCAGTTTATTAATGCATTTGATTGTCTAGTTAGACCTTTCTTGAACTACACACAATAAGGCCCACATGCTGCCATATGCATGGTACTACATTTGTCATAATTAGTCATGGCAGCACATTTAACTTTAAATGAAGGGGGCTGCTGGATGGCCACGCTGTGGCGCATGGACGAGCCTTACGGACCCTGCCAGCGCCGACTGTGGCCGGCAGCTCCACGGGGCGACGCACAAATGGCTCCTGTGTTGCCCAGGGTGTGGAGGGTTCAGTTGGTTCCACATTTCATCTCTCTTGTGTGACAAATAACACAATACTGTCAGAATTCATGCACTGAAATGAAAAAGAAATACTGAAAATATCAAATTGAAAATCTCATATCTGTGCAGACTAACAATGCTACTACATATGTCACAAGCTAGTCATTACTGGTTTTGAAAGGGTGTTATTTCCTGCCAATCGTTTTGCAACCGAGGATTTTAAATCCATGTCTTTGTTTAAGGTCAGATTCCCAAAGTGGTGCAGTGCTGTAACAATGCTTTTGTTACAGTGGGTGGGTTTCTGGGACATATTTTTCTCTTCACCCCCTTGGGTCCTTCTTTTAATTTTTTTAAAATGCTAGCAATATTCAGTTTTTTATTTTGACTTTTTCCCCTTGGTTTACTTTCAATGTCAATGGCAACCTGCCATTTAAAGAAAAAACATAATATGGGCTAAAAATATTTGTCTCAGATGCAATCCACCTGAAGATTGGTTTTTCTAGAAGAGGCTAGAAATGTTGGTGACATGGGTTAACGCTGAATTCAACACTAAATTCAAGCTAAATACAACGGAAAGGTTGTTGTAGTAGTAGAAGACGAAGAAGAAAAAAAGAAGAATAGAAGAAGATTTTATTAATCCCAAAAAGGGGAATTGCTTTATCAAAGAGCAATCACTAGCAACATACAATACAATTCAGAAGACAGAACCATAAGCATTAAAAAAACATGCCTACTTCCTCCTAGAGGTCAAATTAGACACTATTCATTATCCATTAGACAGATTGGTCAGGCAGACAACCATCACAATCATTTCACAATCTCATCACGCTGGGCACAAATGACCGTTTTTACCTCTCAGTGGACATTTCTGGAACAATACATCTACTACTGGATCAGCTTCTATGTTTTTCAATACATTGCAGAGATGATTACTTGTATTGTCTAGGATACTTTGAAGCTTTCCCATGGCTCTCTTATCATAGAGTGCCTAGCGATTCTAGATTTTGTCCAATAGTTGAGCAGGCTTTTTTAGGTGTTGCTTGATGTGATGGAACAGATGTAAAGAAAAGATGGAATGATCTTAACAGGCTTCAGGAACAGATGGGGTCCTCCAATTCAGCTGCAATTTTAAAGTAACATAATCTATGCTCTGGAAGAAATCTTCCAACAAAGTAGACACAGGAGAAAGTAGTGGGTGTATGGTATTGACACCACGGAGTAATACACTGAAGGCATGCTAATGAAATGACACCATGTTATAAATTATTTGGTTTAGTTTATTGTGCACATTTAATGTGGTAGCCTATGCTGAATTTACAGTGGCTTAAAGTCCCTGCCAATCTTATAAAGCACCTTGCAGAATTTTATTGACGCTAGCTTTCAGGCAACGTTTAGTGGAGCTGTCCAACGCTCAGATCGCTATCCTAATTCTACCACTATGTTGGCTAGTGTAGTTTTAACCGTCCTCTTACAACAAATGCTGTCTTAGACGAGGAAGGGTCACTAACACATCAGATTCGATATTTTATGGGCAGGGGTCGTGCTAATAATATTAATATTACATTATATTACCATCATAACATATTTTTACATTTTTAAAAACACCAACAAAACTGCCACGTTTTATATTCTCAGCTGCATTATCTTATTTTTTAATCTCAATAACTGTTGTTGTCAAGTTATCTCATAAAGCCCTAATAAGATAATCGGCTAATTTTGCTCATACCTATTTTTAAATTGAAAAATTCCTGATTCAATAACGTAAATTGGAAACTTGAAGCATTTTACAATGGATTAATAAATAATGGTGCAGGAATAATAATGACTAAAAAACAATCATATTTTGTGTATATAAATCTTGTGTAAATAATTTACATTACATTTACATTTACATTACTCCTTTTACCATTTTGAATTAGTGATTTTAGGTCTAATATGTTAGTGGTGTCTTCCTCTTGCAATATGACAACTGATATGGTCAATTATAACAGACTGCATAGTTGTATAAACCACCAGGTTTCAATTTTTTTTTTAAAATCCATGCTTTTGCAAGTTGTCATTTTCTATCAGCTTTGTGAATTGGACACATCTTACATTGAGCCCATTTTGCATAAAAAGGCGGCCATTTTGCTGAAATTTGTGTAGTTACAATTTAAATATGCATGACCCAGACGGCACACCTTGACACTATTACCCTGGTAGTGTAGTTGGCTGTGTGTTCCACTCAGTGTGGGTGCTTTGTGAATTGTACATAATACTTTTTTTTATTTAAAAAGCTTCACAATCCTTTTGTGGACTCTACCTAAATGTTCTGTAAAGTGAATATAACTTAATTATGTTGTTTTTACTTTGAAAAAGCTGTTCACTAACTTATTACAATGGCTGGAATTACTCTATTGGAATCACTCAATTGAGTCTTGTACAATCAAAGTCAGGTCTGTCATAGTCCACATATTTAATGGCTACAGAACACCAAAATTATCTTAAAAATATATTATCACCATCAAAAGATACTAACATTCAGTTGTCATGGGAATTTGTTTCCATGTATTTGGCTATGTATGTAACATTTTGTGCTGCCCCTCACCACCCTAGTTAAGGGAATGTAATTATTTTAACTTTCAGGTGTTGCATCTGTTGTTTTGTTCTACATTTGGAGATAGCAGTGTCTGTCTGAAGAGAAGCCATTTGTTTTTTTCAGCCTTTCTTCCCCTGGACTGAACACAGTGGTCAAGCAATTAGACGTCTCTGACCAGCGAGAGGCCATATGAATCTTAAAACTATAAAATGGCGTCCGATGAGAGACGTTGTGTGATCAAACACAGCCGTTTTGCTTTACAGGTTACAGTCTAATATTTCCCCTCTGTGATCATTACACGCAATAATGCCACACTTTTGCATGATGAAAGCCACACAGCAAGGGGTGCATTTTTCGAGATTGATTTGCTGGTCCTGGGACCTGATTGGACGCCTTCAGCACAACCCTATTGAACTTCTGCCATGGCCAATTACCGCACGCAACAACTGCCACGTTGCTGAACCCCCATTGGCCAGCTCTAGACCAGTGGGAGGTCTGGACAGCATTTTGCCTCAGGCTCCATATTAAATACTAAACCTTTATGAGTGCCATCTCATTACCACTTGAAGCTCTGCAAGCATTTTCCGCTCCAGCTGAGGGATCTGTGGGATGTACATTCAGCTATATAATGCAACCAGAGGAAGAACTGAGATGAAATGTTTCCCCTAGCATTTGAGGCTCCTTCCTGGCTGTGGATAAAAGGTGCTCAGAAGATCAACCCCTGCTTCATTTAGAATGTCCACAGAAGATTTGCCATGGCTAATGCTCTAAACCCAATTTAAAGGCAGTAAAAATTGAGAACAAATACATTTTGACTGAATACAAGACTTAGGTTCCTAATCTTATGATTTATTTTTGCACTGCTTATGGGTGTTCTTGGCGACTCAGTGGCCAGTAGTATATATGTCACTGGCCTGGATTAAATTAACATGTGTCTTTAGTTACAAATGTTGGGTAAATCCAATTAATTTATAGCAATGTTATCACTTAATGAACAGTACAATTATCTTAGATATTCAGAAGCGATATCTGCATTTTGCCTTTACTTATTTCCTCATAGTTAAAAAAGAAAGGACTCAAACCATTTTAAAACTAGTGTTTTAACATACAAAGCTAAGCCATTATACTTGTGTATCACCCCATATAGCGGCAGATAATTGAAATCATAGTTCCTTGCATTTTCAATATATCATATCTGCCTCACTGAACTCTGTTCCTAAAATTCAATTCAAGGTCATTAATTAAACCAGCTTGCACCTTCATGACACATCCCTTTAAATAAATAAAAAAACAACATTTCCAATGTAACTCCAACGTAACCGTGAATCATGTAAGGTCTAGCCTACTCCATAAACATAAAAACAGGATGAACAGGAAAATATAACTTGAAGTCAGCCAATGTGTATTGGCATCCAAATGACCGTATATCAGTTACCACATCCAATTTACAGTGATAAATAATACAGCGATCGAGACAGGTATGCTCTCTCTGCGCAATGTTGTCCAAGTGCAAAATCCACTGGCCTGCAACAAAACACTGCACGAGCAAAAGCAGGCCAAACTGTGACTAGAGCAACTGCTAAAGTGCGACATGACAGAATCTAATTCGGTTCCATTTGAGCTATCTCCCGAGAGGGTGCCACGGCAAGCTCTAGAGACTCCCGTATTTACGCGAGAGGTCTAATTCTAGAAAGGAGCCATCTTCTCACAACCTCCACTTGGCTGTTCAAGGAGCCCCCTATCCAACATTATACATACATCTGTGAGAGTTAAAAAAGGAAGTGCAATTGTGCATCAAAGAAAATAAAATGTAAAAATACAAAAAGATATGTGTGAAGACAGTCATGCTGTGACCCCCAGAGTACATTTCAGCAAGGCGATATGAACATTTATATTTATAATATTTTAAATTAATAAGGTATTTTTCATTTTTAAATGTTTTTTTATTTAAACATATTGTACATTTTTATCAAGGTGTGGTCTCAGAATAATAATAACGTTTGGGTTGTAGCTCCTTATGGCCCCAGTGGCCATTTTTATGAGATGCCGGCATCTAACAATAACATTAATCTTAAATTATTGCTTTCATCTCTTATTGATTCAAGTTGCAGCGCTATAGCCCTTATATCATTATAAAGCTTAGACTCTCGCACTTTGATGCAAAAACCCCGTCCTTATTGGTAAAACCATGCCAGAGATGATAAAAGCAATAACAAGGCTGTATTCACTAAATGAGGGCCAACATTTACAGTTTAGGTTGGTGATTAGGCTGTTTTATAATCCAAAAACTGTCCGGAAAAGACAAACAGCTGCTAATTCTACTGTAGAATTGATGTAAACAAATACCCCCCCCCCTCCAGCCATATGCAATCAATCCACTCTTTCTACATAGGCTAGGAAATATCTATGCATTACTTTTCATTGAGCTGAATTTGTTTTGAGAAGCACCCGAAAATGACAATTTCTGTGTTTGTAAATATAATTTAAAATTATAATTTTTTTTTTTAAATGAAACAAAAAGTTAAAACCTAATCTCAATCAAACATTCCAGTGCAGTGCAAATCACCTAAATCACCCATTCTTGAGAATTTGGAAAAATCATGTCCTCCCAAACAATCTTACAATTATTACTTAAAACAACAAATTGAATCAAATGTTTTTCTGGTGAAAATTTACAGTTAAGTGTTGTAAGTATGAAATTGATAGTTTGGATTAATTACATTTTTAATGAAAATGGTGGCCCTTGAAAGTTGTGTCCCAGATTTTTGTCAACACCATCAGATATTCACAAAAATGTAATTTAATCAGCCCTAAATTAAATCCAAGTAATTAAACCAGTCCCCATATCCTAAGAATCCCTGTCTCCACAGGCAGCAATGCTACTTGTGTTCTGGCAAGTTTTCTATTTTTTGAGAAATTAAATAAATAACATTGCTATCAGGATTGTCTCAAATATAACAGGTGAACTCCCTTCTAAATCGAAACAAAATAAGAATTATGCTTTAAATAAAGTGTGTTGTCACTTGCATCAAGAAACCTCTTAGCAACTGAGAAAAATTAAATGGCATTGAGGACGGCATAAGCCAAAACATGTCTGCCTTGAAAATAAGTTGAAATATTTTGCTTGATTAATCATTGAAGTGTGGGTCTCCTTGCACCTTTTAATTTACTCTCTATCAACTTCTGTAGACAGAGGGGTGCTGGATGCTCACCCAGTGGATAGTAAAAAGCAAAAAAAGGAAAAAAAAGGAAATGATCAACAAAAACTCAGTGGCAGCATACCATTGGAGATAATTTTAGGGAGGGGTTCAGTGGTTTTCTCCAATGCACCAGGCCACACTGGTAATCGGCTTATTGGTGCTTGTAACACAAATGTGCTCTCCTCCACCCTTTACAGTGCTTTTGCCCACCCCTTCAACCAACCAATCACAACCTGAACAAGCCTGTCATCATCCTGATCACATGACCTCGACAGCCAGTGAATCCGCATTTAAACTGCCGACAGAATGGATTCTAGGTATAGTTGCCTCATTCAATCAAAAATAAAATCAGCAGTTTTGGAGAATGACTCAGTAGTGCTTCTGTCTGTCAAGTCTGGCCTGGTAGGAGTCCTCATCTTTTGGATGACTAGGTACCTATTGTTTGAAAAGGCTCTCTTACAGTGTGCTTCCAGGGCAATCTGTTTTTGGTTTAATGAAGTATAAACAAATGAAAAACACCTGAGTTATAATGACTCATTTTGAAACAGGGCAGGTTTCCAATAGCACGCATATAATTACTTTGGATTTTTGTTGTTAAGTGGGGAATTAAATGTGTTTTTATGTACTATTCTCAACTCCGCCAGTTAGCTGTCAGTGAAAAGCCATCTCCGTCAGATGGATATTTTCTGTTATATTTCATGAAGAATATGTTCATAATGATTTAATATGTGTTTATATCAATGAAAAAGTTGGACAACACTTTATTTGACAGTGGTCATCATGACATGGAAATGACAGTGTCATTACTATGACATAATACCTGTCACAAAGTGTCATGTCCATTCATAACTATGACATAGTGTTGTTATAGGTATTACTATTTGGCAACTGGTACATAGTGACATTGCTTTCAACTAATAATACACATAGTAATTTTCAAATGTCATGGGGAATCAGTGTTATGACACCCCTGTCATAGTGAGCCTTCTATGCAGGTTGTTATGTCAGCTGTGTCATAACACAAATCGCAGATTGTGTAATAACAACACTATGTCATAGTTATGAATGACACTGTCATTTCCATGTCATGACAACCATTGTCAAATAAAGTATTACCAAAAGTTGTTATGGTACACATAATGTGTGCTAATTGTGTAATACATTATATTATATGTGAATTATCACAAGGACAAAGTACATTATCAACAGAAATCGTAAGTGGGCAATTTTATACTTGTATTTCATAATAATGAATAACAATATTCACAATTTGTGTTTATACAGCTAATAGAATAGTCTAAAATAGTCTAGTCTTTAATACTCCAAAAATATTTAATTTAGACTTTAATTTATCAAAATTTCTTTCCCCAGCATAACTGAAGAGTAAAAAACACAAACCAAGGTTCTGTCAGTTATCAATTATCACACATTTGCCAGATAGAAGTGCAGATACAGCTATTCTGCTGGTAGCTAGTCATATATTGGATATAGTGAATATTGATAACCAGTGCTTTTTTCTCATTGTCAAAATTACTCATGTTTTTTTCAGCAAGGACAGTGAAGTCTCCCCCTCTGCTTCAACAACCACCCCCTCTGCTTCAACAACCACCCCCTCTGCTGAAATAATAAGAGATCTATTCCCACCCCTCCCCCTTCTCATACCTCAAGGTCTATAACAAAAACCTGTTTTGTGCAGGAGGCCCGCCCGCACGCCCACCCCTGGTGCTGCAGCCTCACATGCATGTGTGCCTGCGTGCGACAGCAAAAGACAAGTTACTGTTGGTGAAAGACACTTAGAGTTGCCTCACTTCACACTTCCCTGTGAAATTCCTCTGTACGCTTTGATAACTAATAAGGAGCACTGACAACATAATTATTATTATTATTATCATCAGCAGTTGTTGTGGTACATTTAGTAAATACTGTGAATACTCTCCAAAAAGACACATTTTGACTGAAATACAGGGCTTAGCCAAAAAGGGAGAATATGTGGTTTGTGGGGATCCAGAGGGTAGCACCATTGATATAATTAGCGTCTGTAAGTGGAATATGGCTGTGGAAAAATACATGCACATCTTCCAATTTGGAGAGGTTTGGTGCCATTTGGAGATGTTTTGGGGACACTTTGGCTCATCTTTGGAAAAACACGTCAAATTTGACTGCTTCGTTTAATCCACTCCAAACCTGTGCTGCTACTGGAACAAGAAATCTGGCTTCATACAGTATCAGAATCCAGAATTCATGTAACCACCGCAGAATAAAGAAAATACAAATAAATTATATCATTTTGGCACAAGGGTCCTCTTGCTTTCAAGCTTTGGGCCATGTCTGTAGGTGTATATAGTTTTGGAGATAAAGGGATTTAAGACAATGGAAAACACATTTTTAGTAAAAGGCTTGGGTTGTAAGGGGATGGAGAATATGAACTCCAAAAGTCTATGTGATGCTTTCATTTTAACGTGTCGATTTAATTAATTATTATTTTTTAAATTCACATACGCAAAGAATTAACGCTGTGTTGTAAATGTGCTTTTGTGCAGGATATCTTCGGATATCATATAATTTGCTAAATGTTATAAAATATGCCTTTTTTGCTGCATTAAACATTTAGCAGTAAAAAACTGCACATTTGGGTGGAGATTTTTGAATGCTTTTTCCCAAAATATTTCAGAGTACCGAGCCTAAATAGCATTTTTAAAAGCTCATGATCAGCTCATTCCATTAGCCCTTAACCTATTTTGGCAGATCATTGAAGATGCTTTTATAGATGATTGAATATAGGATCATATATATATGATTTTATAAAGATTGGATTTTTAAAATGGTAGGTGAAAAAGTGATTTGTGGCTGCTTCCATAAAATATCTAGTGTCGTTCATTGGAATGACCAGTATGGGAAAATATACAGTATATATAATATATATAATGCATTTGTCTGAGCTGACATTGTTGTTTTTGTGAGAACTGCATTAGAAATAACACCAAATATTTCTGCTGTCTGACATGAATAGCAGAAGGTATACTGCAAACAACAGCCACACAGCTTAAATGTACTTTAATAAAACGTTCTGTGGAAAATACAGATGTATTAGATTAAAAGGAATCTATTATTCAGTTAAAATTGTATTGTAATTGTATGTAGTGCATGTAGGGAAATCCATATTAAGCATGTATAACACCTTCATTACCAAGGCATAACATGTTTATAAGGCATAACAATTTAAGAACAATCAAATATTTGCTTATGAGAACAGCCCAACTAAACTGATAATTGTGACCGGATCCATACTTCGGATACATGTTTTTAAAGTACAGAATCAGAGGTACAAAATTAGATATGACGTGATGAGATTGACTAAATATCTTTGAGATATGACTGTTTGAATATTGTGTTTTTGCAATAACAGTTTAAAGCTTTTCTGAATTTAAAGAAGTTGTGAATTTTGGCCTCTCTCATCATAAAATACACACTCAAACCAGGAAGTATTGTTTGAAATGGTTATATTTGTGCAGTCCCTAACCCATTGCTTGCTATTGATTTTTAATAAGTTTGATTATGATAGTGTTTAAACCATAAATTCATAAAAAATATAAAGAAAAAAATACATATATCAGGTTTAAGCTCTGATTTAGCTTTAAACCCTGATCCTTGTTCATTCTTCTACTTGCCTAATTATATTGGCAGGACTGCCATCATGTAACTTCAAAACATTGATAAATGCTCTCCCTATTGAAATATAACAACAATACTTCAAGGAGTGCCCATAAATTCTGATAGGCCTCATCAACAGGTACTTACTTCTTGCCAGGTAGCTATCCCACAATACCTTGCATATCAATGCTTGGAGAAAATAGGCTTTTGTTTTCCCCCAAACTAATTTGCACTGAATCTTGGAGGACTAATGGCAGACAAAGGTGTAATGTCCCAATACCCTCACCCCATCTATCATGTGACTGTTTAACAGCAGTGAAATGACTGAAGTTGTTAACTGAATGGGACAACTCTTGAATACTGATTTTAAGTCTTGCATAAGTTGAGGAAAAAAGGTTTATTCAGAAACATTATGGTTAAACAGTATTATGTTATATTGCAGTATTACAGTATTACGCTATATTGCAACTTGTGATCACAGAGACTGATAAAGTATGATCTCCGTCTTTAAAACCGTATCCATGACAGTCATGTTTGAACACACAAAGGATTTGTTTGGAACTCCAACATTTACAGTGAGGCAAAGATATTTCTTAATAATAACTGTTGGACTGGAGGACTAATTAGTCCCAATATTTAACTAAATTTAACATATTTACACAACAATTCAATTTAGGTGAATGGTAGATTTGATATTCAGGAATATGAATCTGGTAACTAATGTTTTTCACCTCTCTTGTGAAATGGTTGAGCCACATATCTCAACATAGCCACATATCTCAATCTCACATCAATTTAGCTACTAGTTAGCATCTAGTACTTGTTTTGTAAAAATGATTCTATAGAAATCTTATTATTTATAAATCTACTGTTTCTGTTCTGTGCAAGAAAGAAGGCTGCTTTATCAACAAAGTCACAATCCTTTGGTTGCTAAACATATTGACATATAGTGTAATCTAATAGTTTGATACCTTATTGCCTCATTGAATCATGAGAACTCAGACATTGTATTTTATCGGAGTTCCATATCGACCTCATTCTCCCAAAGCTCTATCATCCCCACTGCTTTATAAAGACCCTCTGATGCAGTCCCAGCGTGATGAATTAATCCTTGATCGAAATGTAAAATGTACTCCCCAAATGCTTTCACACACATCGTCTGCCGTTGGTAAAAAGTACACCTGTCAATCAGGGCGATGTTCAGCATTCATGTAAACATTTAGTTTCAAACAGTTTAATTCTGCAGTCACACTGGTGGCAGGGAATAGACAGCAGGGCGCACTGAAGCCAGTTGTTTCGGCTTAAATAAAAATGAGGAGATCAGTGCTAAACCAGCATGAAATTGCTTCTGTTTGTGAGCATTTCCTGGGACACAAATTTCTCAAGTCGTTGCTCAGATGACTGAGCAAACACCAAGGTTGCAAAGTCTTTTCAATTAGGAGACCAAGCGGGTTTGGCGATTGGAACATAGCCATGTCTGCATCAAGAGGTTATGTTGAGGAGGTGTGAGGGTTGAAGAAATTTACAAATTGTGTGTCTGAAAAAAAATGACATCAAACATAATGCTTTGGTAATTGCAGTAATTATTTATCAGTTGTGCATTCAAACGATAATTAGTGCTTTTGTCAAAGGGATCTGCAGTGTCCATTAATTCTGCATGTTAATCAATGTTAATGTAAATAAAACTAGATATGTTTGATTGTCATTCCGAATATTGATTGAGCATTAACAGATAGTGGCTGCAATGCTGTGGAAACAGTTTTGGTTCTCTCTCAAGATTAGATGTGCATATTCATATAATCTGATTAGTTTAGATTTTTAAAAAATAGTATAGCCCTGCTATGCACTTTTCACAAAAAAAAAATTAATATGTTAAAATAAGTATTTTAATTAATATTTTACATTTGTATTTTCTAGATGATAAAACAAAAGACTTGGTAAAATAAAACACGAAAAAAGTGCTCCCTTAACAAATAAACACAAAAAAGCACAAAAGTACTTCATTGAATAATTCTGCATGTAAGAACATTTCCATGAGAAGACAATGTTCCTTGCAGTAAGATTGCAGCTGCATAATATTTAGGGATTTATGCAGTTTCAATCTTATTGCACGGGACATTGTCTTCTCATGGAAATGTTCCTGCATGCAGAATTATATCATGAAGTGTAGAAATACACTGCTTGGCCAAAAAAAAAAAATCGCCGTTGCACCCGTCATGCATAGTGCCCACTGTACAAGCCTCTGGAGGCAGTGTTATGATCTGGGGTTGCTTCAATTCATCAGGTCTAGGCTCAGTTATCCCATCAATGGGCATATTCCAAGACGACAATGCCAAAATTCATCGGGCTCAAATTGTGAAAGAATGGTTCAGGGAGCATTAAGAATCATTTTCACACATGAATTGGCCACTAGAGTCCTGACCTTAACCCCATTGAAAGTTTTTGGGATGAGCTGGAAAAGTCTTTATGGAGTGTTTCGACTCTCCCGTCGTCAATACAAGATCTCAGCCAACTCTGGACGGAAATAAAAGTTGTGATGTTGCATAAGGTTGTCGAAACAATGCCACAACGAATGTGCACCATAATCAAAGCTAAAGACGGTCCAACTAAATATGAGTGTGTGATTTTTTTTGCCCAGGTAGTGTATGTGTGATTTAAAAAAATAAAAGTTCTGTGCTGTTCTCACTGAGTGGGGATCACTACACACATTTTATTTATTAAAGTGTAAGCACCAGATAATTTAAAACACTGGAAATTTTTTAAATATGAAAGAAAAATGACTCTGGTATAAAATTACATAATCATAAAGTATAGGAATGTTATATAAATGTTGGATATCAATGTTTAAAGTTTTTTGTCAAAATGCTGACATCATAGGTGGTACTGTCAACATTCTTTAGCAGCTTCCCAATGCAACACGCAAAAGAAAATGGACGAACAGAAATCTAACGTTAGATGTCTACGAACGAGAAAAAATAATAAAGGAAAAGGAATGGAAAAGAGTTTAGCCTATGTGGTTAGACTACGAACAATAGAAGTAGTTGTAAGAACGCAGCACCCAAAAAAGGATGCTGAATAGCGGCCCATTAAATCTGATATTTTAAAAAACGACACTGCACCCCTGATGAAAGCATACTGCCGAAACAGGTTGGTGTCATGGTTCGTGGGTTATTTTGTCCTTTTCCATTGTGGTTCTCATCCTGCTTCCCTGTTATTCATTTCACCTGTGCTACTACCTGCATGGTATTTAAGTTCCTCACTTCCGCTTCCCCGGTGCTTCTTTGTCATTTCGTATTACATTTAGCCAGGTATAGCCAGGTGCAAGCGACCTTGTGATATTAAACTTGTTTTATGTTCACGAGGGACTTGCTTAATAGCTTTATCTTTTCAGGTATAGGTTTATCCACTCCTGTAAGCATCGCTGTGATATTTTGTCCGTGCTGCTCTCACTGAGATAGTTTTTCTTTGGAGGTTTCACTTTTGTTTCACCTTCTTCTGGCCGTGTTAGGTTTACGTGCCGAATGCTTCTTTTTTTCAGTTTCCCGTGTTAGCTCTAGTATTGAGCTCAGGAGACTTAGTTTTGTGTTTTTACTCGTGTTTCTAGTTCGCCCTGTTTTCCTGGGCTGATTATTATTTGGCTGTTTTAGTTTCTAGGATTATTCCTTTTCTTTTCCACCCTTTTGGGGTTTAATCTATTTGTGGTCCTCACTGTTTGTGAGTGACTTGTTCTGATGCCCAATTCACGTTGCGTTTGATTCTCCGCCACTGGAAACCATCACAGTACAAAGAAGCCATATCATGGATGTTTCAGCGACAGGATCGTCGCCGCCCAGTGCTCTGCCTGGAATGCCTGTAATGTAAATCTACAACTGCAGCCTTCTCTGGTGTCACCAGCTGCTTTTTAAATTAGAAACAAGCTCACATAGAGTGGAGATGGAGGAAAATGTTTCAAACTTGGCTTTGAGATGTAGTCCATGGGCGCCCAATCGACAAGCGGGGCTCGCTAGAGAGCAGCGAAACGCGACACCGAACTGAATGAATAATGAATAAGAATAAGATAACGGCCACTACATACATATGAATAATTATTACATTATTTTGTGTCATGTATGTTCTGAACAATGCTCAAGGTTGCGTATATGGTGACTGTAAGGCCAACTGACTGTAGACAGACTCTATAGAAAGAGGGCTGAGGTGAGGATTTGAGTGAAACTTTTTTACGGTAAGTCACTGTTCATCAGATGAGGGGGAAAGCCCTTGAATGTGCACCAAAGCTATTGCCAGATGCTGGTAATGGAACCTTCACACTTAGAAACCAACTGAAATAATTGAAACTTAATTAATTGAGGCATTGTGAAAACACTTCGGTTCTATAAACAGACAATTACTTGTACAATGAAATTAAAGATAAAAAGCGGAAGGCCCTCAAATGCCTCAGTCCATAAAGGTTTGAGTTTAGGCTGTGTCATTCTGCATTTATTTGGAATCTGAACTGTTGTACAAAATGGTATTTGTCCCACATAGAGTATAAAGGGTTTAAGTTTGTGCAGTTTGGGGCTGCCATAAAATATTAATAAAGCGCTGTTATTATAATTTTTTTTTTTCTTCTTTTTTTTAAAATATAGCATTACTAAGTGTTAGTTATACCATTTACAAGAGAGAGTCCAAATAGGTACTTACCTCTAATACCCATTTCAAGTATAACTGTGACCTTATTTGGCACTTTCTATATCTGGTTACCCTGTCCTACTGCTCAAGACAGATATGCAGCTCAGGGACGCACCCGTCTCACACAGAGCGGTAATGATATCCAACAACAGCCATAAAATATATCAAAACCTTTAAAAAATTGCCATGGCCACAGCAGGCTCAAGATTTCAATCAATTTTGTCACCATAGGGAGATGGGGAGAACTCATTATGCATCGTTTGCAGGGTTTTAAAACTGAATACCGCTCCCGAAATACTCCAAATTTTTCCATTTTATGGACATTGTACTGCACTATATATGAAACCCAGGAGTCTTTGTGAAGGCTTAGGGCCTTAGCCACTGTCATTTCAAATGTACCCTTTTGTGATAATTATTTCTCCTTGTGGTACTGAACTGCAGTGCCATCTTGGCATGACATATATAAAGTGCATTTCATAAGCCTCAATAACAGGGAAGAAGGTTACTGAATAGGGTGTATCACAATAGGCCCCTTTCTACTGTGGGCCAAAATGCTGGTAACGTAAGGAACCCAAGCCTGGAACCCAAGCGCTAGGGCTACAGTTCTTCTAGCAATTCCACTGGGATTCAGCCAGGCTGTAGAGCCCGGCTGTAACCCTGGCAACGAAGCGGAACGTTGTTTTTCGCATCTCAAAGCCAAGACGGTAACAATGGAGTTGATAGAGACAGTGGCGATTCTAAGATTTTTTCAAAGGGGGGGGCCCAGGGGTAATCAGACAATTCTATCAGGAATACATACAGTGTTGAAAATTGCCTTACGATGCATTGTACTGAATAACTGTTTTGCATGGATAGGACAACACATTAATTACGTGTGCTTAGCAAAGCTTTATAATACCATTAATAATTTAAGCTATAGAGCTTTTTGTAACCCTATTTGCTACAGCCACCATTCATACATCAAAATGACCAGGCTGAAAAACAGGTGCAATGCCTCGGTTTAATAACATGTATTTTTATTGAATATAACCAAATATTACTTGTGATATATTGACAAGCTCGTTATTTTACTGTAAGAATATCTCCATCAGGAAAAGTTGACTAAATGATGGTTTCCCTTTCTTCTCTCTCTCATGCATGCACATCTGATTCAGGTCTGTGTTTAAAATAGGTAACTTTAGGCTATGGCAACTCATGTTCGACTGATCATACTGTATTTGACGAATGCATTAACTGTTAGATTTATATTGTACACATGCGAGAGCCCATTACCCATGTGAATAACCATATAATGCAACAGTGCTGCACCATCTGAAAAATTTGGCTGAATTTGGGACGTGCTGGCCTACTATTTTCTTTCGCGAGCTGACCTGGCTGCGGCACTGAGAGAAAAATGCAGCACGTGTGGGCACGCTACTCACGCAATATACAGCACTAGCCTGGCCTAGCTACCAGAGGAAAAAGCTGAGCGATTTCTGATTCAGTTTTGATGAACAAAACTTGAGTAAAAAAACAAACACTGTTTGGTGCAGCAGAGAATGAGCCCAGTCCACATATTTCAAAATATATAATTAAGTGTGTACATACCATGAACAAAGACGTGGTGTTGTGTTGTACCTGAAAAATGTTCCTGTCAAGGTAGAGTAGTACAGGTGGGAGTATTTTTTTTTTTGTATTTGCTTCGGCAGCGCATTTGCAGCGCGTTTGCCTCTCTGGGCCACCGTAATTTTCTGCACAAACGACTGTAGCTAGTTTGTACAAACTAAATGGCGTAAAAAAAAGAAAAACAATGCGTTTGTGGCAGTGTGCGAATAATACAATGACGTTCAGGAGGTGTTCTTTTACTAAACTAGAGTGTAAAACATATGCTGACATGCTTATGATGGCAAACAGTTTTTACGTAATTCACATCACCATTATTCTCCCTGTCAGAGGCAAGCCCTCTAAATAACCAAGAAAACAAGTACCTTTAGTGACAGCTGCAGCATTGTTTGGGTATGTCACTCAACAAAACATACCACACTTTTTTACCATCTGAGTTTCATGTAAACATAGCATACATTAGTGTTCTAACTGTCACGAACCAAACACGGGCTGAACCCAAATGCACGACCAAGAGACAGGGAAACAGGAATGGGTGTTTATTAGGAGCTTTGGGGTAGTCCCAAGCTCAACACAAACTTAACACAAAGTCAAAGAGTGTCCAGGAAGTAGCGAACTGCTCCAAACCGGAGCTGGGCTTGTACTGGGCCAGGAGGCCCACACTGGAACCGGATCACGGGAACGAAGGTTTGTTCCGAACCGGAACTGGACTTGATCTGGACCGGAAGATCCAACAGGAACTGGATCACGGGAATGAAGGATTGGTTCCGAACCGGAACTGGACTTGATCTGGACCGGGAGGTCCAACAGGAACTGGATCACGGGAACGAAGGTTTTGTTCCGAACCGGAACTGGACTTGATCTGGACCGGGAGGTCCAACAGGAACTGGATCACGGGAACGAAGGTTTTGTTCCGAACCGGAACTGGACTTGATCTGGACCGGGAGGTCCAACAGGAACAGGGTCACGGGAACAAGGTTTTGTTCCGAACCGGAACTGGACTTGATCTGGACCGGGAGGTCCAATAGGAACTGGATCACGGGAACAAGGTTTTTGTTCCGAACCGGAACTGGACTTGATTTGGACCGGGAGGTCCAACAGGAACTGGATCACAGGAACGGACTCTGGACCGGAGGGTCCAACAGGAACTGGGCTGGAGGCAGAGAATCCAACTGCGCAGGCAACGTTAGTCTTGGCGGGGGTACCGCAACACAGACAGGGAGACTGGACTGCTACAGGCTGGATCCATGGAGAACACTGGTCTAGGAACCAAGGAGGTAGATCGGGGGAACCCACAGCAGAGCTTTAGTAAAACAGCACCAACATACAGGAGACCATGAAACGCACGAACAACGTTAACGAACTGGTGCCGAATAGCAGCCAGCGAGAGGTATAAGTAGGGGAGTGAAATTGAAACCAATCACCAAAAGCATGAGGAATGTAACCGAGAGTGATTGACTAATTGACTGGTGCGGAATGCATGCAGGAAGGGGGAAAGGAGATAGGTTGAACCTAAAGTGAGGGAACAGAGAGAATCAGACAGAAGGGGCACGCCCAGCCTGTAGCGACAGGGAAAACACGGACACAGGGAATCCACCATGACACGGGAGGAAAGGGAAAAACATGGAGAACGGACAGGAAGGGAGCGGAACGTTACAGTACCCCCCCCTCAAAGAACGCCACCTGGCGTATCCGGAGGCCTAGTTTTGTCCGGGAACTGCTTGTGGAAGTCCGAGATGAGAGAGTGGTCCAGAATGAGGCTCTTGTGGAGCCAGGACCGCTCCTCCGGGCCATACCCCTCCCAATCGACCAGGTATTGGAAGCCCCGGCCCTTGCGGCGAATGTCGAGTATCCGACTCACCGTGTAGGCCGGGGCGTGGTCGATGATCCGGGGCGGGGGTGGAGTGACCGCCGGGGCACTGAGGGGGCTGGAGGCGACAGGCTTTATCTGGCTCACGTGGAATACAGGGTGGACCTTAAGGGAAACAGGAAGGGAGAGTTTAACAGAAACGGGGTTGACCAGGCAAACAATGGGGAAGGGACCAATAAACCGGGGTTGAAGTTTCTTAGATGACGTGGGGAGGGGAATATTGGCTGTGGACAGCCAGACCTGCTGACCGGCCTTGTACTGCGGGGCTGCGGTCCTGTGACGGTCCGCCAGACGCTGGGTACGGGAGTTTGAGCGGAGGAGTGCGGTGTGTGTGAGTTTCCACGTCCGCTTGCATCTTAGGAAGTGGGACTTGACGGTGGGAACTGCCACCTCGGCTTCCTGGGCCGGGAGGAGGGGAGGTTGGTACCCCAATGAGCACTCGAAGGGAGACATCCCCGTGGATGCGCACTTCAGGGAGTTGTGCGCATACTCCACCCAAGGGAGGAAACGGCTCCAGGAAGCGGGGTTGCGAGCAGTGATGCACCGCAGGGCGGCCCCCAGGTCCTGGTTCGCCCTCTCCGCCTGGCCGTTAGTCTGGGGATGGAACCCCGACGACAGGCTAGCCGACGCACCCAGGGCCACACAGAACGCCCTCCACACCTGGGAGGAGAATTGGGGCCCACGGTCCGATACGATGTCGGATGGGATCCCGTGCAGCCTGACAACGTGCAGCACCAGGAGCTCCGCTGTTTCGAGGGCGGAAGGGAGTTTGGGAAGAGGGATAAAGTGAACCGCCTTGGAGAACCGGTCCACAATAGTCAGGATGGTGGTGTTGCCCTCTGACAATGGTAGCCCGGTGACGAAGTCTACCCCAATGTGACTCCAAGGACGGCCCGGGACAGGGAGGGGGTGGAGAAGCCCGGAGGGAGGCTGGTGGGATGCCTTGCTCCTGGCGCAAACGGGGCAGGCTAGGACAAACGCACGGGTATCCCCCTTGAGGGTGGGCCACCAAAAGCTCCTCCTGACCAGGGCGATGGTTCTGGCAACCCCTGGGTGACAAGCCAGACGGGAGGCGTGAACCCATTCCAGAACCTGGGGACGGACGGAGTCGGGCACAAACAGAGAGGGGTTAGGGTTATTGCGGGGATCCGGTTGGGAGGCCTGGGCGGCCTTCACGACTTCTTCGATCTCCCAGGACACCGCAGCCACAATACAGGAAGTGGGTATAATGGGCTCCGGGTCAGCAGGACTGGAGGGGGGGGAAAAAATGCGGGACAAGGCATCAGCCTTGGTGTTACGAGAGCCAGGGCGGAAGGTTATTGAGAAATTAAAACGGGCAAAAAACAGCGACCACCTAGCCTGACGGGCGTTAAGCCTCTTGGCGGACCTAATATACATTAAGTTGTGATGGTCCGTGAGGACAATAAAGGGGTTACCTGCCCCCTCCAGCCAATGACGCCATTCCTCCAGTGCCAGCTTTATCGCTAGAAGTTCCCGGTCCCCGACATCATAATTGCGCTCAGCGGAGGACAGTCTCCGGGAGAAGAAGGCACAGGGATGGAGCTTGCTGTCCAAGGCGGCACGCTGAGACAGAATGGCCCCCACCCCGGTGTCGGAGGCGTCAACCTCCACAGTAAACTGACGGGTGGTGTCGGGGTGACAGAGAATGGGGGCAGTGGAAAATCGAGCCTTGAGTTGTTCGAAGGCCCGTTGAGCCTCGGGATTCCAGCAATAGGGAATGGACGTGGAGGTGAGTTTGGTAAGTGGGGCAGCAATGACACTGTAATTGCGGATGAACCGACGATAAAAATTAGCGAACCCGAGGAACTGTTGGAGGTGCTTACGTGAGGATGGTTGGGGCCATTCTGTCACCGCCTTGACCTTGGTAGGGTCCGCCCGGATACTGCCCTTCTCGATGATGAAGCCGAGGAACGGGACAGACGAGACGTGGAACGAGCACTTCTCGGCTTTCACGAATAGCTGGTTCTCCAGTAGCCGCTGGAGAACCTCCCGGACGTGGAGAACGTGTTCCTGGGGGGATTTGGAAAAAATGAGGATGTCGTCTATATAGACAAAAACACTTTTTCCCGACAGGTCACGCAGGACATCATTCACCATCCCCTGGAAGACTGCTGGGGCATTAGTGAGGCCGAACGGGACCACCAGGTACTCGTAGTGGCCCAACGGGGTGTTGAATGCAGTCTTCCACTCGTCCCCCTCGCGTATACGCACCAGGTGGTACGCGTTACGGAGGTCGAGTTTGGTGAAGATGACTGCCTGGGAGAGGGGTTCAAAGGCAGTGTTAATGAGGGGAAGAGGGTACTTGTTGCGGACAGTAACCTCATTGAGACCCCGGTAGTCGATGCAGGGCCGCAATGAGCCGTCCTTCTTCCCAACGAAGAAGAACCCTGCACCAACCGGGGATGAGGAGGGACGGATTATGCCTGACGCAAGTGACTCGTGGATGTAGGTTTCCATGGCCAGCTTCTCCGGGCCCGACAGGCTGTAGAGGCGACCAGATGGAAGCTTGGCTCCCGCCAGCAGGTCGATGCAACAGTCGTAGGGTCTGTGAGGAGGCAAAGACAGGGCGCGTGACTTAGAAAACACTTGTGACAGGTCATGATAATGGCTGGGAACATTGGCTAGGTCGGGTACAGGAGGGATCGGTCTGTTACTCGTGGCCCCCGGGGGGGGTAGAGCAGAGCGGAGACAGTTGGCTAGACAGTGACCGCTCCATGCCAGGATGCGACCAGCTAGCCAATCGATGTGGGGGTTGTGGAGGCGCAGCCAGGTCTGTCCCAGGACCATGGAGGACTGTTTGGAGTGAATCAGTAGGAGTTGGATCGTCTCCCGATGATTGCCAGAAACAACGAGCTGTAGGGGAACGGTGGAGTGGGTAACTAACCCCAGACTCCTACCGTCCAGGGCGTGAGCAGTGATGGGGTTGGGTAAGGCCTCCGTGGGGATCCCGTACCTCTTGACAAAGGTGATATCAATAAAACTGGAATCGGCCCCGGAGTCGATTAGGGCAAATGTAGAGGCGGTGTTGTCCCTCCACAGGAGAGTGACCTTGAATTCAAGGCGGTTCTGGGCCGCATGGTTTGGGATGATGGGGCTCGTCAGTACACCCAGTCTTACTGGCGAGCCCTTTCTTTTGGGCGGATGGGACAAGAAGCTATTTGGTGGCCTGTCTTGCCACAGTAGAAACAGGACTGGGTGCGGAGACGGCGTTGGCGCTCCTCGGCGTCCACCGTGATCTTGCCCAGTTGCATGGGCTCCTCCTCGGGAGACGAAGCGACGACTTTCGGTCCCTGGACGGGAGAGGGTTGGCGAGCCCGGGAAGGGGCATAGGGCGGAAGACGGGAGGGATTCTTCTCTCGCTCGCGGGCCCGGGTTCTGAGACGGTTATCGATGGCGATAGCCAAGCTGATGAGGCCATTGAGCGAGTTAGCTTCCTCCCGAGTCGCTAGCTGGTCCTTCAGCTCCTCACTGAGAGCCTGACGAAAGGCCCCCTGAAGGGAGGTGTCGTTCCATCCCGCCTCAGCAGCGAGGGTGCGGAACTGGATGGCCATCTCCGCTACGCTGCGGCTGCCCTGCCGGACCTGTAGGAGGCGCTGGGTAGCGTCTAGACCGCAGATCGGGTGGTCAAAGACGCGCCGCATCTCCGCGGTGAAGAGGGCGAAGTTGTTGCACGTAGGAGCCTGACTGTCCCAAATAGCTGTGGCCCACTCCAGGGCACTGCCTCCCAGGCTGCTCATGATGAAGGCGATCTTGCATGGGTCGGAGGCGAAGGAAGTGGGCTGCATGCGAAAGACAATGTCGCACTTCATTAAAAATTCACGGCACCTCCCCAGCCCCCCGCGGTATAATTCGGGGTGTTGAACTCTGGGCTCCCGGCCAGGAGAGGGGACCGGAACCTCGGGAGACAGTTCGGGTGTTGGGCCCACAGGGATCCGAGGAAGAGGCAGGTGAAGCGCTAGTTGAGCCACCTGCTCCGTAAGCCCCCCCAGCACTTCCAACACGTCGTCCATCCGGCGGCCCTGTTTGTCGCTGACCGCGGACTGGGTGAAAAAGGCGTGGCGGATCTGCTCGAGGTCGGCTGGGTCCATGTTTTCAGACCAGTTCGTTCTGTCACGAACCAAACACGGGCTGAACCCAAATGCACGACCAAGAGACAGGGAAACAGGAATGGGTGTTTATTAGGAGCTTTGGGGTAGTCCCAAGCTCAACACAAACTTAACACAAAGTCAAAGAGTGTCCAGGAAGTAGCGAACTGCTCCAAACCGGAGCTGGGCTTGTACTGGGCCAGGAGGCCCACACTGGAACCGGATCACGGGAACGAAGGTTTGTTCCGAACCGGAACTGGACTTGATCTGGACCGGAAGATCCAACAGGAACTGGATCACGGGAATGAAGGATTGGTTCCGAACCGGAACTGGACTTGATCTGGACCGGGAGGTCCAACAGGAACTGGATCACGGGAACGAAGGTTTTGTTCCGAACCGGAACTGGACTTGATCTGGACCGGGAGGTCCAACAGGAACTGGATCACGGGAACGAAGGTTTTGTTCCGAACCGGAACTGGACTTGATCTGGACCGGGAGGTCCAACAGGAACAGGGTCACGGGAACAAGGTTTTGTTCCGAACCGGAACTGGACTTGATCTGGACCGGGAGGTCCAATAGGAACTGGATCACGGGAACAAGGTTTTTGTTCCGAACCGGAACTGGACTTGATTTGGACCGGGAGGTCCAACAGGAACTGGATCACAGGAACGGACTCTGGACCGGAGGGTCCAACAGGAACTGGGCTGGAGGCAGAGAATCCAACTGCGCAGGCAACGTTAGTCTTGGCGGGGGTACCGCAACACAGACAGGGAGACTGGACTGCTACAGGCTGGATCCATGGAGAACACTGGTCTAGGAACCAAGGAGGTAGATCGGGGGAACCCACAGCAGAGCTTTAGTAAAACAGCACCAACATACAGGAGACCATGAAACGCACGAACAACGTTAACGAACTGGTGCCGAATAGCAGCCAGCGAGAGGTATAAGTAGGGGAGTGAAATTGAAACCAATCACCAAAAGCATGAGGAATGTAACCGAGAGTGATTGACTAATTGACTGGTGCGGAATGCATGCAGGAAGGGGGAAAGGAGATAGGTTGAACCTAAAGTGAGGGAACAGAGAGAATCAGACAGAAGGGGCACGCCCAGCCTGTAGCGACAGGGAAAACACGGACACAGGGAATCCACCATGACACGGGAGGAAAGGGAAAAACATGGAGAACGGACAGGAAGGGAGCGGAACGTTACACTAACCATGTTAATTAGTTTTCTAAGAAATTTCAAGCCATGGAAACATTATTTCCCTCACTTGTTTTACATATCTATTCATATCACTGTTAACTTTTTATACATTGTAACTTCTCACAATGCCATTGTTGTTTTTGAATATCTGATTCACTCCATATACTGAATTGTGTTTTTCGTTTTTTTTGAGGTCCAAAATTGATGACGTGTGTTCCATTTGTTTTGTGTTTTGCGACATAGCTAGCTAGCTTGCAGGGTTGGCTAATCAGTTAAGGGTTGTTTGAGCAGTAAAAAAAAAAAGAAAACATCAAACCAGCGCATAATGACATGTAAGCATGAGTGTTGATCTAAAATAGTAGATCTAAAATTCTCGCTTATACTTCATTTAATACAGACATGTAGGTTTATAAAGAAATTGCAGTGTGATGCTGGCTCCAAGCAAAGCCAAGGGGCCTTCAACTACCCTGAAGTGGCACATTTTTATGAACATTTTGTGACCCACTGCATTAATCTTATACCTTGGCAGCCTTCAAAAGAAACAATTCAACACCCAAATACAAGTAAACAAAATGGCTGTAGCATACAAGTACACAGGAAGCCAGTAATGAAGCAGCAGCTAAAGATTAAGTGCAATGAGAAAGAGTCAAGTCTGGGTTGATATGCCCAAAATACAGCACACACACATACGCACACAAACACACGCACACACACACACACGCACGCACGCACACACACACACACACACACACACACACACACACACACACACACACACACACACACACACACATATTACAACATATAGTAATGAAATAAATTTAATGTTTAAAATGGTTGTGTAAATGGCAATAAAGGGCTATATTCCTCTACTACCAAGTCACACAGTAAAGAGCGGATTTACATTCTATACATTAATTCATAGGACACCATTCCAAATGATTTTAAGATCATAAGATGTCAGAATGCCATTGCAATGGGGAGATTAGAGAAGGAAAGATTATAAAGGTACAAGCTCCCGCCACCGCAGAGGCACATTCAAATGGAACTATTTCAGAAGCTAACAAGAGTGAATTCTAGAAATAAAAATCTCTTCATTCCTGTCTCGAGCCAGTGAATGATTTTCTGTGGCCCCTTATGCAATTTAACCAAAAGGAATATGATCACAGCCTTTGCCACTTATTACTAAGGGTGGGTGGATGATGGCTAGAGCACTTTTAACTGCAATAAAAAAACCATCAACAAAAGGGATCGTGAACAATTATGTGCAAAATGACTAGCTGACATGGCATCCACTCGGGGAAGGCATGCCTGAAAGAGTGGTCCACTTACTGTAGATCTTAACTTTATTCTTTCAAACTTTTGTTCTTAAAACTAAGTTCAGCTTTTCGAAAGCTTAGTGTCAATACTGCTATTAAGAGCTCTTTGCAATCAATACAGCCCTTACTGAGAGAGTACACCTGGATGGTTCAAAAAGCTGAACTCGGCTTGTTTTGAAGGAGAGGATCGAAAAAGGGAACGTGGACAATAGGTTAGCGAGACAAACGATGTCACAAGCTTTGTGTTTGCCAGCTTTGAGCTCAAAGAATTAAACAGGAGTGGGGGGGGGGGGGTTAGTTGGCTGAAATATAACAATATAACAAACTGAGACATCATTGATTGATCTTCTTTTCTAGAAACTAATTGACAGACCATGACATTTTAAAATGAGTTCTCCCCCCCCACCAAAAAAAAACAAGAATCTTTTCAAGTCATCTGGACTGATGAGAACAGTTTAATGAAAGTCAAAATCAAGGTCGAAGCCAAATTTTCTCTCTTTCTCTCTCAATTTCATTTTGTACATTATGAACAACTGTTATTGACATTTTGCCACCATATTAGGCCTGTGAGGAACGCTGAAGGCTCTGCTCAGGCGACCAAGGTGACATCTTCCCCATGGACGCTCTCAAAAGCCCCAAGGAGACAGCAGGCCAGGCAGGCTGTCAGCTTCTCCTCTGTCACTTCTTGTCAGATTGTGCCAGAGGAAGCTTCGATCAGTGAAACAGGCATGTCACCTGACACGTCTTGCAACAATGAGGTCTGCCTACAGAATCTGGTCTTCAAGCTATGGCTTGCGTGTGGTTAAAAAAAAGGTATGTTGACTTAAAATGAGCAATTAAGCTGCAACAAATATCCAAAACTTCATAACTGTATACAGCGCAACAACTTGTATAAATAATATGCATTCCAGATGATTTCTTTTTCTTATTAGCAGTATATTCATTGAAGCATACTGGCATGTAGTGACATGTTCATATTGTTTACAATGAAGTCCAAGTTACCAAGAACAGTTCACACCCCTTCAAAAAGGGAAACGTTGGAGCCAGAAAGCCAGCAATCCCATAGTGCATTCTGTTTTTGCATTCATAAACAGAGGGTACAGCCTTATTAGAGAAAATGACATAAATATGAACCAGAGGAGAGATATTCTTAATTTCCAGTTCTGCAGATTTTTCCCCCAGTGGAGATTCGCTTTAAAAAGGAATGTTTTCAGTGCAACAAAAACAGGTTCAAAGTGATTTAATCTCTGGGGCAGTTGCAGATTCTGGAGGTTAGAAACTCACAAACATCTCCGCGCTCACCCACTCTCTTCCAGCTTTCATGCAACTGTGGGCATAAAGAGTACAATTAATGTTGCCGTTTAACACTCTGCAAAGGTTAGTCATCTTTTTTTTTCACTACAAGATGGGGGCAGACTAATTTCATCCTGCTAACTGCTATTTCATCCTGAAAAGCCAGATCGATAGGTGACAACCCCGGGACACTTATTACTGGTGAACATACAAGCTTTCATCTGGCTTGTGATGGTGTTTAGAGGTGTCCTGACCGTTGTTAGCGTAATTTATTTAGCAGAGCGTTTACAGTGTACTTTTTAGACCATAGTTCTAAATATCAGCAAAGCCTGAACGTCTCCCAGTGCCGAAGCATACTTGCTTGCACAGAACATTCAAAAACACTGCTGTTCCTCATTTAGCCTGTACAATACTATGAACACTCAAATTGCATGTGGGCTTTTTAGATTTTATTTAACCTTTATTTAAGAAAGTTCATGATAAATAATTGTTTTTTGATAATCACTTGACCAAAAGGCAGGAGTACTAAAATGGCAGTTATGTGAGGTTTGCTAGGTGTTTGGTTGATTTGGACATGTGCAATAGTGGATAACATGTGTAATAGTGGGTACACAAGAGATAGATAGATAGATAGATAGATAGATAGATAGATAGATAGATAGATAGAGACAGACAGACAGACAGACAGACAGCAAGGTTTTTGTGCTGACAAACACCAAGATGTCAGCTCCCAACCCAAAGCATATGAAGATTTGGAGAACAGAAAAATAAGGTGGTATTACAAAAGCAAGCTCATATTAAAACTGACAGCGAATCCTAAAGAGAATAGAAAAGACAGGACTAGAAAATGTACAACAATTACAATTTCATCCAATGTAATCCATATCAGTAGCCTACAGGTTAGCCCTGATAAAACATTTGATGCATCATGCCAAAGAACTTTCTGTTATTTTTACTCATTACGGAAGCCCCAGTAATAATCAATTTTTGGAATTTTTTTTTTTAAAGATAAAGAAGCCTTGCTAAAGAGCAGTCCAGGGATTTCTAGCATAGTATAATAATTACCATACCAAACATGACGGAAGAAATGCGGTTTCTGTCCAGATTTAAGTATTGCTTCGGTCTTCAATTGTCACACAATTATAGTGATGCAAATTATGCCATGGTGAAGGGGTATTTTGTAAGGGTGGAGTCGGGTTCGAAGGACCTCAAAGTCTCGAGGATATAACAAATGAAAAGAGAAAAGAAAAACCCTCTCGCTCTCAGTATAAGAGAGAATACACAAGAGAGGTAGAGAAAACGGTAAACAAGGAAACTGTCTCAGAGAGAACAGCAGAAAAACCAAAACGGGAAACCAAAAGTGTAAAAGAGAAGATAATTCCTACAGGGAAACTCTAGCACCTAACAGGCAAAGTCCCGCGTTACTCTAACGCAGAGCAATAGAGCAAAGTGGTCACCTGAGAATACCTATACCGTACCGGCTTTGTATGAACTGCAAAACAATACAGAAGCCCCGGAAAACGGAAGTGCGGGACTTAAATAGCCGACAGGTAATGAGAACAGGTGCAAGGACTGAGTGCCGGGAGAAAACGAAACACCGGAACGGAAGATGAAAAATTCAATAGAGTGCTCTGAACGGACGACCACAGAAATAAAAGTCAAAACCATGACATGTGACAGATGGCCATGCCACTTGTTTTGCTCACAGCAACATGAGGAAAAACAATCATATAGTATCCATCACCCACGTAAAAGGTACTCACTGCTGACATTCAATTTTACAGTATACCTTTGGACATGGTGACCGTGTTCTATGTGTTGAGTTGAAGTTATCTTCTCACATCAACCATGAGTCAGCTCTTGGATTGAAGTTATTACTGTTCTTCAACTTTACTCATCATCAAACTAAAATGTTAAATATCTTACATAGGAAGAAAATTGATGTTGCCTTAATACAGCAAACACATTTGAAAGAAATAGATCAAATAAGTATTATAAAGTAATTGCCACCTCATGTTTCTTTTGAAAATAAAGGGGAGTGTAACTCTAACACCTCCCTTGACTGAATTTGAGTGGGAAAGATGAAGGTGGGGGATTTGTGTATGTATAATTGTAAAATAGCTTTCGTTGCTATATTTTCACCCAATGTAGGACTTTTCTACCATCCATAACCACATTTCTACTCAGTTTATCAGGCTACTCACAAATTGGATATGAATGCATTATTAGATGTTAAATTGGAAAAATCAAGAACCACCTTTAGTGGTTTACAACTAAATTAATCTTAATTTGAATCACTTAAGAAGTTTCATGACCTAAACTTATTGGATGTTTGGTGACTCCATAACCAAAATACTAACGATTACACTTGTTTCTCAGCAAGACACTATCGATTATTAGTATAGATTATGTTCTGATTTTGCCAAACCAAGCAACAATGTTAACCTATATCCAGCAATATAATCAGATCATTGCCCTGTCCACAGTTAGTTTACTCTTTCTCCCATCATACAGAAAAGCAAACGATGGAGATGGATTGTATTTCCCAAACTACCCCCAAACTTATAGAATTTATAGAAATAATAATTTACTTCACACTTGCATACATCCCAAATGCAGAAAATGGCACTGCGGCTCAAACCAGCTGAAACCCAGTCATCAATTTCAATGATTAGATCCCAAACTAAAGGCCTCTAACTAACCATAAGGAGATCTGCATGACTTTTTAGGAAGTTATTAGGCGGGTTCTCCATTTTTTAAATATTTAAATATTTCCACAAAATGTACCTTATGGGTGCCAGTATGACTCCAACATGTGAGCTCTACTCCTTGGGAGGTCCCAGGGACCTTACTTCATATGTTTGGGACTGTCCAAAAGTTCATACTTTACGGGGATATGTGGTTGAGATTATCTCTTATTTGCTTGGTTGTGATATACCACTCTCTCTATCAGTACAATTGATTGTCTAAGTGGGCTCCAGTGAAGGATATGGCTAGTGAGATTAACAGCAGCAAAATGAAATGGTTGTGCAAAGACGGCTTCCCCCCCATGAATTACCGATTCAACACTGGCTATTTATTTTTCGTGAAATTGTTTAGTTAGAACTTTCAACTGCGAGAATCAATAAAGCTAAGCACCCTACACTGGCAACATGAAAGGAAGCTTCTGCTTACATATTTTCTTTCCTAAATACTGCACAGATATGATTGTGTAAGGCTGGTAGCTGTTAATCTGTTAATGAAAATGGATGAGATTGTTTTGGCAGTGCTCTGTAAAACTGATCTCTGATATGGGTGCATTTATGAACCTGCATGTATGCATTTAGAATTAATTTACTTTCTTGTATTTAATTACTGATGGTATCAGTCTCTGGACTGCCTTGCATAGTCCAGAGATGGGGGATTGGTTGGGTGCCGTACTGTATAAGGTACATTTGAATAATAAAATGTATCTTAAAAAATAAAAACTTTACTCATTATGGTAAAGTTCCTATGTACCACCTACATATTTTAGGTGGTACCTCAGATTCAATATTTTTTAATGGATTTTAAATTCATGTTTCTGCTATCACTGACTGTGTGGAATCAAGTTTTTTTTAGCATTCTGACTGAGGCCGTTACAAAGCGTGGAAATGGTATGCAGGATTTTAAACTGTGATTTTCAACAGCTGATAGGTTCACTGAACCTGTCAATCATTGCTCTGGTTCATACTCAAATTCTCCATAGAGTTTGAAATTAGAAGAAAAAATTGAACAGCAATTTGACAAGTACTCTTGACACTGTGGCCCTGGTTTAAATTAAAATGGCTTTTACAAAATGTAGTGAACTCTGAATAAAATAAATCCTGTCAAATCAAGAACTCAACCTTAAATAGGGTTAAAAATGATAAATACACTTCAATATTCTTAAACAACTTCTCTTCTAGTTATTAAAAATATATATTTCAATGCAGGAAGCCTATTCTATTCTAAGGGTATTGAAGATAAAACAACCTAAATACCCTCTTTCAGGAGCCGACAGATTAATAAATCAATCACAACAACTGCATGTTTGCATTTGACAGGGCGATTTCCTCCTCCAAGCCTGAACTTTCACATCTACATTCACGACCATAAACAACACCAAGTAACATTAGTTTTGAACTGAAAAGGTTTTTTTTTTTTTCTAGTGTTGGTGAACTGGGCTAGCCAGCTAAGGAGTTCCTTAGCCTTCACTTGTTTATTATCAAATTGGAGTGTTTATTTTTTAACCTAATGATGTATACGTCTGCACAGAAACAGGGCGCTAATGGCCCTTCAAATTAACAAGCACGAATGAGACGCTGCAGCAATTTTACCACATCAAAAATTCAAGAGTGGGGTTTGTGTAGCACAGCACGGCACAGAGGCAGCCTGGTGCAAACATATCCTTCTCCTCTAATTTTATGATAATAAGCCAAATTCCAGATCACTGAAGCAGCCCTTATTCAGAGCTTAATGCGACTCGGGCAAGAGGAAAGCCGCACGCAGAAAGATTGGTTGACTGATTGGAGCATTAAATCAAAGGGGCCTGCAGGAACACCAAGTTATTGAAAAATAGCGAGCCCGATAAGGTGGCGCACACCACGTCGACATGCTTATGACACTTCTCTCAATACGATAAACAAAACTGGATTAAAATGCATTATTAAATATCTGCTTTCAGGTAAAGGATGCCACTGTTTGAAAACTTTGAATTCAAACTATTTATCTTTGGCTTTGGGTGAAACATAATCTGTGCCTTTTTAAAGTCAGGAATTTTAGAGAATGGTGTATCACAAAATCATCGAAAGTTAATTCAGCTTAAGCAAGGGTTATTATTTTTTTTTCTCAGTCTCCATTTAGTTTTATTTTATCCGTTCAAATAACTTTTACAACAACCAAAACTTATATATCTGCAGATGAGTTTATTGTGTGGCCTCTACCAAAGATAAAGTTTTTTTATTCAAGGGAAACCTCTGACTTTCTTGCAAGATTGCTTTTTCTTTTGCCAATTCTTCTCTCATTCATGCACTTGGTTTAGAAGTGAAACTCTTCCCACAATCTGCGTAGAGACAGTCAGGTTGGTAGACAAATACAAATGTGGAAAGCAAGCAAGATAATTCCCTACATTTTGAGAATTAAAGCTGTTTTCAATTACGGCACTTGCCTTCGGCAAATTTGCATTAATAGTGATTTGCATTGAATTTATGGTAGCAGGATCCAGACAATATATCAACAGAGGAACTTTTCCAGCATAGAAATGTGCTGATCTGTCAAAATAAATGCATTGTAAAAGCTGGAGTCCAGTTCAAAGCACACCTTACCACATTGGTTTCTTCATATATAAAAGGTGAATTGAGTCAGGGGCGGGACGGTGGTGCAGTGGTCAGCACTGTCGCATCACAGGAAGAAGGTTCTGAGTTCTAATCTAATCCTTTCTGTGTGGAGTTAGCATGTTCTCCTTGTGTCTGCGTGGGTTCCCTCCGGGTTGCTCAGTTGCTCAGCTAACTGAAAACACTAATGCGCATGCCTGATCACTTCTTCTTGCGCGGACAAAAAATCCAATGGGGAAAAGCGCCAGTTGCGTATCTTGTCATATATTTAAAATCTTTGGTTGCAGTCTAACCTGCGCCTGATGTGTTTGCTAAGGTCAGAAGAGTTTTTTTTTTTAAATTATTGTCAGAAGACTTATGACGTTTTAGTATAACTACGGCCTTTTAAGGTTTTTAAGCACTCTGCGTTCACTCTGCAGCCTGTAGGGTTCCCAGTCCTTGAAAATATTTACATCATTGGAAAGAAATGTAAAACTGTTAAAGTAAAAAAAAATAAAAAACCTTTATAGCAAACAACATACATCCATGTTTCTTCCTACTTCACTAGCATGACATCACTATGAAGTCCTTACATGTCAACATGCTGATCATTTTACTATAACTGATCAGACAGGTGACTGGTTTGTACAGACATTTTACAATGCATTTTTGGACTACTTCAGTGTAGTGTTGATACGTTGCTGTGGCAACAAGAGCAAAACAATGCTTAGTTCCTTCCAAAGTGTTCCAGTGCATTAATGTCTTCTCTAATGATTGTGCATATGCATATTTCAACACAATTTTCCATGGCACACTAAAAACAAAAGAAACCCATTTAATTCTGGTAAATGTCCTACAATATTTAAGACTATCCACTCTCACAGTGTATTTATGGTATCACCCAAGCCCAGAAGAATGCAGAGATTAAGTACGAAATAACATAGACTTTACTGGGGAAACGAAGAGAGCAACACATGGAAAACACAAGAAATAAGCACAATGTCTAAGACAAGTAGTTCACAGAAAACAAGGTGGCTGGAGAAACAAGCACAATGCTAAGACCAAGCAAAGTGTACAGGGATACTGGGAACTTAAATACACAGTGAAACAAGTGAATGAAACGAACTAATGACCAGGGGCCTCATTTACAAATGGTGCGTGCCCCACATTCACAGCAGATTCGGGATTTATAAAAATGAACTTGATGTCAAAACATGCACACATTTATGCAAACTATGACCCATGCGTATACGCACATTTCGGAGACTGTGGGAATTGGTCACTCCAATGGTAAAGTAGTGAAATACAGATAAATGTCCTACAGAGCCATTTCACTCAATTCCTTTCACTTCATTTGAAAGTACACATGCCGAAAGAACATATAAAAAACGATAATGCCGCCGGAAAAACCTTCCACGTGTTACATTCAAAGGTTTAGCTTATGCCATCCAGGAGGCGGTTTTCTTTCATCCCAGAATACATTCGAATGCTGAATGCAAGGTCCAACAATGCGATTTCAATTTGAAGGCTAAGGTTTAAATCGGGTAGATATTTACGTGGATGTAATATCTGTATGTTTTGTGTGGATGTAGGTGTTTTTGTGTTTTTCATGTTTGTAACTCGTGAAACTGTGCCAATTCAAAATGCAAGATACATTTCTGTGTAATCAAACAATATAGTATTATGGTATCGCATTTTGAATAATGTCCCATCACGGGCTAAGTCTCAATTAATAGCAAATTATATTATTATAGCAATGTAACCTGATGAAATCTGCATTCCTTTAATATCTGACAACTTCTTTTTAATTTCCCAAATGGTTTGGCTGCTGTGACATGCTGCAGCTCAAATGTCCTTTTATAGGTTATTCCAGAACTATTTCCACAAAACAAAATAGCCCATCTGACCTCCATAATGAGCGCCTTGATCTCACAAATCAATTAACTTTATCTTCTTTGTTTTGTGGTCTGTCTTCTCCATTTTTTCTGACAGGGAATTGGAATGACAAGCTGATTTATGTGCAAATCATATTCACATTGGTCGTTCCATTAACCATTGGTTATGGTTAATTGTGGGAGTTAACGGGGTGGGATACTAGTGATGCCTTGACCACATATGGGAATTACGGTTTGAATGACTTATTGCTCATAACAACAACTTAGAAGTGTACATGCGGTAACCTCGGATTAACCAGTTTAAAGCCAAGATCACCAGAGATTTGGGGAGGGTGTCTGAGATCACTGAAAACATGGAGGTTTGCCAGAAACCTTTGTTTTTGTTAACTATCACCATTTCGGCTCATTTTTGCCAAACATTGCCGAACACTTGATTTAACTGTAGGAAGCCTATGGACTTTTGACATGTCGTCAGGTAATCTGTTAAACCCAATAAACAAGAAAAAAGAAAGATTTTTCCAGATTATTTGTTGGAAATATGCGTCTTTCTTACGTTTGACCACATAATTCGCCACCATGCTTGGCAGGCCGTATTTTGCTGCATTCATGTCGTATGGGAGAGATGGAGTTCACAAGTAGTATTTACGAAAGCTGATGTGAACGGTATTTCCAAGTTGGAAGCTCGTAGTTACCATCTCTCCCATATGTCGGGAACACAGCATAGGCTCATGCATATATGCAAAGGTGATTGTGAGACAATTGCATGCAGTTGAGCGTATGGAGGGTTTTATTAATCAGGATACTTTTTAGCGTACGCAGTTTTCTCAATGTTTGTGTACGTAACCTTTTAGCGTAGAACCTTTTACTGTGCACAAAGTTTTATAAATGAGACTCCTCGACATGTGCAAACAGACGGAAACCAATGATACAATAATTAAATTAAAGACAACAGGGAAACAAGGCAGGTAGGGACAGGACACACTAGGGCTGCGGAGCTGGTGCCCTCTGTTGGGAAAAGTCCGGTAAAGATGGTCTGGAACCATGACAACTGCAACCACAACACATGCAAATTATATGCAAATAACATTAAAATCCACCAATAGCTGCAAGTGCGTGGAATTGTTGACACGTCCATAACTTCCCCTGCTGTCTTCATACACTTGTCTTTTATCACCCTTGGATTGGTTAATCGCCCAACCTGTTACAGTCCATCAATTCATCTATATAACTGACAAAATAGCATTTATATTTAATGGTGCACATTTACAAAGAATGAATACGCCAAGTGTCATCATGGCATGTAGTAAATATTATCTGTAATATTGTACAATATGACCAGCATACCCATGAAAAAAAACCATACCCATACATACAAAAAATCTGATGTGAAGAAGGGGTGTCAACCTTTCTGTGGCTATTTCAGTGAACAAAATCTATAAAATATCACACTGCAAGCACATTTCAATCAAGTGGACCCCGCTGTAATATACAAAGGTTTTTTTGTATTTTGTGAAGATTGATAAGAGGTGGTTTACAACCTCCAGCCACAAAACACTAGCACTATTTTGTAAATTACCATCTGGCTCATTTTTCCAAAGGTCTTTTCTTTGCCACTTTTCATTCAATTTCTTTTAATATAATTGGCTGCATCGGCACTGATATTTCTGTTTGATGAGTAACCCACTATGTTCCATGAATCATAATGAAGTAAGGAAACCATTATTTACATGGTCCTTGCCACAGGTAAATGTACTTTATTCTGTTTCTTTTCAGGATATAATTCACCAGATGTTTATCCAAATGTGCATTTTCAGGGAAGGAAGAGGGGGCAGTTTATTAGTAAACTGGTCCAGTCATAGGTTCCAATGCAATGTGTGAATAAGAACTTTGCAATGTGACATAACAATATTATTTGTTATAGTACAATTCTGTTATCAATTTTTGTGCAGCAAACCATATCCCATAATTAATATTGTGGCTGCAAGTTCATGTAAACATTTAAATATGAGTGATGTGTTAAACACATGATTGTATTATATTAATTTTCAGTTGACAGTCTATTATTGGACTTGATTGTTGGCTGAGGACCCAGCAATACAAATAAAGTGTGGGCAACTATAATTAATAAAAGCTATCGTATTGTTTTCCATGTGTTTGTGTTATGTTTCTCTGGAGAATAATGCCTGTAATAAGTTTGGCAACCACTATTCCTTCAAGCACTGTCAATTATAATATTAGCTTAGAGTAAATAAATAAAAAATAGGGTTTGCAGTTTCAGAAATTCCCCCAAATTAGCAATCAGCACTGTCACTTGTACTACCATTGTGACTGTCCATTTTATATTTTGTTTTGTTTTCGGTACAAAGTATTTGCAGTCTGGCCACAATGGCCTAATTTCTAACAGTTACTAAAAATGATTAATGTTGTCTAACCATCAACAATGTATTTTAATGGTGCATTGTGAAATTATGAATACTTTATTAAACAATTCAAATAGTGGTGTTAATCTAAAATCTGTACATCAAAGCAATAATTTATCTGAGTTCTACCTTAGTACTTTCCACTTTTTCCTGCCATCCTTTTTGTTATCCATCCTGTTATGGCAAAAAAACAGACAAAACGCCATTTAACATTCTGACTGACAGCCTTAACCTTTGTGTTCTGTTCACTTTTTGGACCCTTTGGTACTGTCCACTGGGTCATAAGCATATACTGAAATAAAACATTACGTCAAAATAAACATATATCTTGCGATCCTAGCACATGGTCTAAAATACATTGCGCAAGTGCAATTAGGGCGTGTCCAACTCAAACAAGTTAGATGGCGTATAATTTGAGGCGCAAGACTCAAATGGTCTCTTCATTAATTTTGGCGTGTCTTGGGCGTAACATACAATAAACCATTTAGAGTGTCATCTCCCATTCCCTTTAAAATCCACCTGTGTTTGCACCTTGACAGAACGCTAATATGAGAGCAATTTACAGCTGGCGAAACAGACCTGCTCATGCACAAAGTTAAAGTGTGCATGCAAAAAATATATCCCATTAAATTATGCCAGTAATGTGCTGCAAATGTTTTTTTTAGTTTCTAATTGTTTAAATGTCTATTTTTCTTAGTTCTCTTTTAAATCGTTTTTGTTCATTTATAGAATAACAGGTGAAATCAGCAGCAGGGTTTTAATTGCTGAAAGTATGGAAACTTGGTCACTGTAATTAAAAAAATATGAAGAACAAAGAATAGGGTCAAAAATTCTGTTAAAATGGTGAAATTGTATTCTTTTAATCTCCGTTTTTTGAATCGGATCAGAAAAAAATCTCAGTGAATCCCAGAGACCGTATGCTATTTTAAAAACAATAAATGCAATATTTGCTGGACAGGTTTGGACTTTTTTCTATCAAAACAATTCAATTTACTTACAGGTTGTAGATGAAGAGAGTTGTACTGCAATGTTCCACCTGTCTTAGCATCTCTAAGACAAAAAGTATTGTGTTGGGAACTAGGCACAGGTTATCTTGTAACCAAAAGCTTGATTTAAAATTATGTAAACAGTTTAAAGGTGCTAAGCTCCTGGGAGTGACACTGGATTGCTCTCTATCTTCGGTCATATTGTTTCAAGGATGGGAAGAGCAGTTGGTATTTCCAGTCAATGTGCGTCTTTTGTTGATTGTCCCCTTCTATGTCAGATTGTTCAAAATTTAGTTTTGCCATCGCCGTTTTTGCCGTCGACTGCCGTCTTGCCGTCGTTGTCTAATTGAAAAGAATGACATTCGGTTTCGTCCTGCCATCTACTACCGTCCGCTGTGTGAACGGCCCTTCAGTCATCCGGGTCACAGGTTTGATCACCGTTCTAAATTAATGCACTTGCTGCCTGGCCACAGTGTACATTTTATTTTATGATGTATCTTATTGAAACTAATGTAAATGAGAAGCCAGCTTGATTCACTGAGGCTGGTAACTGTGCCTAGTTTAGCATCCCACTGAATTTACAACTGACTTGGCTGGTTACTCGCGTAGCCTACCTAGCCTGGGAACCCACTGGATTGCCAACTGTAACAGTTTAACAAGTATTATCCCTTATTAGAAAAAAACCCAGCCTTTGTGGAGAGTGCAGACATAGTCCTCCCGCTAGCTTGTTAAGTTCCCACTTTGTTTGGTAGACGTGGTTCAGGTCCCCACTTGGTTAATTAAAAAACACATTAAAAGTGAAATCTCAGTATATACAGGTGCAGCTCAAAAAATTAGAATATCGTGAAAAAGTTCAATATTTTTTGTCACTCATTTCAGAAAGTGAAACTCATATATTATATAGATTCATTACACATAGAGTGAAATATTTCAAGCCTTTATTTCTTGTAATTTTGATGATTATGGCTTACAGCTAATGAAACCCAAAATTCAGTGTCTCAGAAAATTAGAATATTTTGCTTTAACATATTTTTAAAGTATCATATTTAATATTTGGTCGCATATCCTTTGCATGCTGTTACTTCCTGAAGTCTGTGACCAATCAACATCAAAAGACTCTCAATATCTTATTTTCAGGTACTGTTACAAGCGATACTATAACCTCTCTGCATTTGAACTGATCTCTATGGGAATTGGGGGGTGTTTTGTCTTGAAAAAAATAAATAAATGGAAACGATGTTCCCCACTTGGCAGGAACAGAGTGATAGTCCCCTCTCATTAACATAGATGTGTATGTGTGTGTGTGTGTGTGTGTGTGTGTGTGTGTGAGAGACTGTACATTATCTGAATAACATAGAGCCAACAGAAAAGAACAATGGACTTCAGGGCCTGTTTGTCTAATTGAATTTACATGGTTTCCTTTTTTATCATCAATGAGCACCCTGAAAGACCTTTTCTGACTTCTTTCATGCTGTTCCTTTTCTTTAACCATTTTACTAAATTAAAAAAAATACACAAAACATCATTATTTATTATATTAGGCAGAATACAGTTCCAAGATTACTACTGTACTCTACATAATTATGTGTATAGTAATTAATTAAACGTATTCAAGAAATGCAAACATTTCAGGTCTGAATTTTTAGAAGACTTTGTAATGTAAATATACTTAAATGTTACTTAAATCTTAAACTAAATATATGAAAATAAATACCATATATATATATATATATATATATATATATATCTCAATGTAATCAATAATTTTAAGACAATATCAAAATCACCTCACCCGTAAAGTGTTCATTACATTTATATCAATCTAGCGATCAATAAAGAATCCTGTAAAACATAGTAAAATATATTTAAAACATGTTTCATGATAGTACTGTGCAAAAGCCTTAGGCACCCTAGATTTTTAATATATTTGTTTCCTTTGATGTTTCTTTTTTAAATGTCTTCTGCATTAGTGTGTCAGTAGAAAAGATCAAATTTTAGATTTCCAAACATTCATTTTCCAAGAAATTAATTGAGCTGAATCTTTAGTGAAAAAAAGAACTAGGAGTTCTGCAACAGATGGTATGGCCTGAGCCCTGAGCACAACATTATCAAGACTGTCTGGAATTACCGGGACAGACAGAAGCAAGCGAGACCGCCAAAGTCTGCAGAACTACGACAAGTTCTCCAGGATGCTTGGGACAACCTACAAGCTAATCTTCTTATAAAATTGCATGGAAGTGTACCAAAAAGAATTCATGCAGTTTTAATGACAAAGGGTGGTCACACCAAATATTGATTTGATTTAGTTTTTTACTGTTTACTGCTCGTAATAGTCAATTGTTTGATATTTAGAAACTTTTAATTTTATTGTTTTTGAATGCATCTTCGCCCTACAGAATTTTTTCACATGTGCTACAAGACTTTTGCACAGTACTCTACCTGAGCTACTTGACAGGAAGCTGCACCATAATTCACAGGACTCAAGGCGTGACATTTCGGTCTCCACAAACTTAAACAAAGACTCTGCGTCCCGCCCACTTCACACATCAACAAAAAAAACTTTTAAAAAAACCTTCCTGAATGGTACCCTTGTCATCTACATATCTGACAATGACCGACAGCTGCGAGTGACAGCTAATGTCTGTCGTCTCATCAGTCTGTCAAGAGAAGAAGGGAGCAGCATCTACCTCTTGTATTATTTCACTTTTGATATTAGTGCATGCCTATTGCAAAGATTAAATCATTCTGCTTGGTTTTCGACATACCGGTGAACACAGTCGATGTTCGCAAATGCACAGCTAGTAAAGCGTTATACAGTGCAATTACCTGCCAGTTCTCTGTAGTAGTCCCTTGTTACCAGAATTCTCGGCTTCAGCATGCCCCTGAATGCCATCTCGTGCATGCCTAGAAATGCTGTAATGTCTGTTTCTGCTTATACCTTTTCAGTGTGTTTGCATACAAAGACCCTCGTCGAGCATTAATTCAATGGGCATCCTTCCTAGCAACTTGTATCAAACAATAGCACCAATTAGCCCCAATTAGCATTTGCCATGTTCCGCTCCCATTCTGCTCCCTCTTCATGGAATACCCTGCAAAAAGACATTTGAAGAGCTTGTCCTACTTGGTGTTTTTAAGTCATTGTCGAAGGATTTTGAGGCAAATTCAATGGCCTGTCCCTGTTTTAATTAGACTATTCTGTTTTTATGATTGTGATCTTACTTGATGTCTTATATTTTGTTGTGTGTTGTCTGTTTGAAACTTTTGTAAATGATTGCGCTGCTGCCTATCTTGGCCAGGTCAATGTTGTAAATGAGATGTTTAATCTCAATGGGGCTCATTCATCAATATGGTCGTAAAAAAGAGCGTATTATTTGATGGATCCAGCTTGCGTATGAAATTCTCACGTGTGATTTATGAAACTTGTGTGTAAATCAGTGATCTGAGCATAAATGTATGATAAATCAGACTTGATTGTATATTAGGAAGTGCGTTCACATCATTATGAATTACCATACTCACACGCCCATTTTATTATCTCTATTTGGCAATGTCACAAAAAGTACATGCCAATGCGGTTTTCTCCAGTATTATAGGCAACAGGAAAGCTAATTATTTTCCTGAGAAGGTAAACTTTAAATGCTTATGAATGAACAAGAAAATGAATGTGTGCTTATTTGGAACGAGTGGTGTGCAGCCTAGTTCAAAAGCCACTATGTGGCAGGGAATAACCAGGGCTAAAATGCTTTCTCTGAATTGCGAACTACAGCTGAGATAAAAATTTTAAAAAGAAAATAACCATTCACAAAAAAAGTTCTGCCGGACGGTACAGGAAATGACATCCCGGACCTCTCGTCTGCAGAAGAGAGGGTGGGGTATATCATTGGGGAAGTGGCCATGTAAGGAGTGATAGAAAACTTGACTGTGACTTCATTCGTCAACATTTCAAGATTATATCACGCCGGTTGCAATGTTTGTTAGATCTTCTAGACTAATAAAACTAGATCAGATTTATAGAACAATTACTGTATGAAAACAGTTTTGTGTCTTGCATACAACATGACTGGTGATGTGTAATTATTTTCATATGGCTGTCTCCAATAAATACTTATACAGAGGCTATTCCTGATGTAATCATTTTAACCAGCTTCTGCTTCATTCCATTTAGGCTGCACAATAGCGATTAAACTAATAGTGATTACAAATTATTAAAAATCAACTTATTCAGATATTATTTTTGCCAATTAGGCTACACAATGTACGTCTACAGCCACAACGCATAGGTCAGGTGCATTTTAAAACATTGCCCAGATGCATTAACTGCTTTTAATATTTTAATAAATGGAATGAGTTGGATGTGCCATTATTATGATCAGCTACTCATTTAAGGCAAACTCAGATTTTAAAGCTCAGATAACCTATGTTTTTCAAAGAGCATCTTTTTGTTTATCACCTGTTGACTCCGCAGTGCTCTGAATAAAGGTTATTTGTTTTCATTATAGGCTGCAGAACTATTCCCTCGCTGTTTATTGCATGCAATTTCGCTGCCTCGCCACTGGGAAAAGCATACGCAAGGTCGAGAGCTGTCAGGAGATTTCATCGTACTGTACACCCACGTTCATTTAGATAAATTTGTAAATTTCCTTAAAAATGGCCATACGCTCACTTTACAATCCGATTTGAACGTACACCTGAATGATAAATGAGGCCCAATGAGTCTGTCTGGTTAAATAAATAAATGTTTGGTCACCAGATCCAAATTCTTTATGTCGCCAAAACCCTGGACACTCCACGTCAGTGATTTTCCCATGAGAAGTCAGAGCCAGCAATACAGGCGATTAGGAGTGAGGCTGCCTGTAAGCTAGCAAGTGTAGGTGTAATATTACCTCTCATACCAAGAAGCATTGAACATTCCCACCTTTTAGTTTCTCTTGGTGAACTTCATCTGAGCAAGTGATCTTCCGGTCATTTGAATAAATCTTCTCCCTGTATTCCAATGAGTGGAATGAGTGTTACAAAAAAATGTATTCATCACGTCCTCATCCGCTTTTTCAATTCTGGCTATTGCTAGCTAGCTAACGTGAGCCAAGTTAGCTCCCTCCAATAACACATTAGCGTAGCTCTCCTCTCCCGCCCTTGATTAGCTAGCTCATTTGTAGTTGCCTTGCTAGTTAGCTAACGTTAGTGTCAAATATGTTCCTTTGTCAAGCTCCTCCAACAAAGAATAACAAAAATAACTGTGTTCTCGCTACTACCCTCAATATAAAAACAATTACAATTGAGAAAATCTGTAAATTTGCACATCTATCTTATCATAAGCGTCTCTCTCTGTAAGCTAATATTAGATAACGTTAGCTCACGTTATTAGTGTCCTTCACCAAGCTCCTACAAGTGATGAACAAAAATAACTCTTACAACTTCTCCTTCTGGCCCTAGTATATTTTATATATGTATATTATATATTTCTGTATCTTTCACAAAATCTCCTTACACTCTTGGTCAAACCCTCCCATCTATCCTTTAATTGGATGTAAATTATATCTTTTTTTATATATATACAGGTGCAGCTCAATAAAAAAGGATATTTTAAACAGAAATGTCAGCCTTCTGAAAAGTATGTTCATTTCTATGCACTCAATACTTGGTTGGGGCTCCTTTTGCATGAATTACTGCATCAATGCGGCGTGGCATGGAGGTGATCAGCCTGTGGCACTGCTGAGGTGTAATGGAAGCCCCGGTTGCTTTGATAGCGGCCTTAACCTCTTTGTGCAGAAGCCAAATTGGGCCAATTTTCGCCTGTTTTGCACTGTTCTGTTTAAACCTTTATAACTACAGTTGTGCTCACCACACACACTTGTTTAATGGCTTAAATTGGAGAAGACCCCTGTACCTTTGTGTGTCTTAGATTAAAATAATAAAATTTCATAATCTTCATATAGATCATGGGCTGTAAATGCACAAACTCTTTGCAAAAAAAACAAAAACGAGGTTGTCATTCTTAGTTTACAGTACACTTCTGAAAGGAAAAGATGTAAAACAGGTCATATTTTACTGTCCTGGTGCACACACCACTTGTCAACATGTGTACAGAATTTTAGGGGGATATGTCAATCTGCTCAGGTTCCATAAGCTAATTTGTAAACAGTGTATCCTGGTGTCCCTTAGGGTGTCCAAATCTATCCAAATGGATAAAATGTGCATCACAGTAAATCAAGAGATAATCAGCTTTTTTCAACAGATAAAGTATTCTTACTCATAAAACACATGTTTGTATCAACTAAATGAGGAAATTTTCATTTTTTTCCAAATAATTTGGGTTTTGATATATAGGGGTCCAAAAACCTCTCCGAAAATGAATACAATGCTTTTTTTGTCCATATGAAGCATTTTATTATGTTCTTTGAGGTAGTAGGATCATTACAATCACTTCACATTCAGAGGGTGATACATTTATTAGCTCCAGTTCAGTTTATGGTTCCAGAAATGTATTTCTTTCCCCTGGTACACACTGAAGTCACTGATGTGTAGCCGTCTTGCCGTCAGCCAGGACAAATAACTTGAAGCCCCACTTTGTTGGCTTGTCCTTCAAGTATTGTTTCATCCCATGCCAAGCTTTTGAGGCTACCATGCGTTCATCAATGGCCAGGTTCCGATGAGGGTGGTAGTAAGCCCTGCATGCAATCAGGATCTGGTCATGCAAAGGCTTCAGGCGAAACAGGCCATAATAACCTGCTTGGCCTTTCAGCTGGTCATTGATGGCATCTGCTGTTGTGTCGCTCATGTGGAGGAATGCACAAATGGCCTCATACCTGTAGCCCGGCATCACACTGCAGGGAAAGGGGTGCTTGTGAAGCCGGTCCTTCCTCCATAGGTCACGGGCAGCAGATGTCTTGACAAGACCCAGGTACAGGACGATGGACAGATATTTTTGCATGTCCTCAGCATCCACATCAGACCATGGTGTATGCAGTCCCTGAGCATGTTTACGGGCTGCGTTGCCATTTGTGTTGTCACAGAGGAGCTTGAGGACATGTGTGCTGAAGAACAGCCGAAAGAGATCCAGGGGGCTGTAGGCTAGGGGCTAGGGATCTGCGTGTTTAGTCGACTAGTCGATTAAACGTTGCTACCCTCGCTAGTCGGCACCAGAAATACTAGTCGGTTAAACTTATTATTTTATTAATGTACACATTTAAATTACATATTGACAAAATTTGCACTGAAATTTCATGTTTTCCTGGTCAAATGTTGCTTTATAAAAAAACGAGCATCCGATACTAATGTTAACAACGCCGGATTACATTTATTTATTTTTTTAACTAAGGAAAAAAACTGAACGCATTAGCCTGTTTGCCCTGAAAGTTAAACCAGCGAGGTGGAAAGAGTAAGTAGGCCTACCGCGTTGTTGAATAGCCCAATAAAACTAATCTAATGTCACGTCGATCAGAATGTGATTAACGGTTTCAAATGGCTCTTATAATATACGCAATATTTTTCCGGACAATGTTTAACCTTATAGATTAAATTGTGCTCAATTTTGACTGTTTTCGGAGTGTTTTCTTACTTTTAGATTAGTCGACTAGTCTAAATTTAAACTTCCGTTTCAACGTCAGGGAAATTAGTCGTTAGGAACATCCCTACTGTAGGCCTGCTGAAGGTCTAGCTGCACTCCTGGGGTCCTCTGGGGGCAGAAGGGGAACTGATGAGGCTCTTCATCCTCATCCGCCATGTCGTGCCATCCGTCCTCAGACTCGGGCTCCTCGCGGTGAGCAGGTACAGCAGGGCCTCCTTGACCTCGTGACCAGAGTCCTGCAGGGATCAGGAGCAGATTTCTGCCCTGAATTATTTAAAAGAAAGCAAAATAAAAAAAGTGCACAATAAGAGCCACATAGTGTACTATGTTGTGAAATCAAAAATAAAAATGCTAGGCTTTTCCAAAAAAATAAAATAAATGCTACATTTGACATGGACTGCAATTCAGATTTACCCTAAATTAAGTTAGTTTACTTTATTTAGGTCATTAACATTTTCTTTACAAAGAGGTGTGTAGAAAGATATAATTCAATAATAATAAGTCATTTGACTGAAAATGTGTACCTACCCTTCTTACAATAACAAGTCTGTTCAGTAGAATCTCATGATCTATTGTATCAAAAGCTGCACTTAGGTCAAGAATTACAAGAACAGACAGAGTTTTGGTCGGCTGATAACAGTAAATCGTTAATAACTGTAACAAGTGCCGTTTCAGTGCTATGGTAGGGTCTAAATCCTGACTGGAATAATTCATGGATATGACTTATGCTACCATTTAGCCACAAGAAATTAGATAATAAATGCCATATTTTACATGACTACTGTGACTAAAATTCAACCGATGCACAAATAAAGTTATTTTTAAGTTAATACAGTTAATACTTACATGTCAACAGCCACATACATCTTCGACAACAGAGTATAGCTTTCAGCCTCAGATCCACTTTCACTCCATCCCTCCGACGAACTAAAAACTAAAAAACGAACGAAAAATCTCCTCCACTACATCCGACAGGGACATGTATTTTTTCGCCATCATATATATATATATATATATACACATCCTAAGCTTTCTGAAAGGGTGTCATTGCCATACGCAGATTTAACTAGCCGATCGCTATCCACGCGTAACACGGCTTCGTTGCAGACACCCGGAAGCCATTTTAGATCACAATTCAGCCTGCTTTATGCGCGCACAGTGCGTATATATATATATAATTTATGTAAAAATACAAGTTTGAATTAAAAAAATAAACATTTACTCGAATCTCAATGTAATAACCAACGAACCGTGCGCGCAGAGATCCAGCTGGATTGTGATCTAAAATGGCTTCCGGGTGTCTGGAACAATGGGCTGTGTGTTACGCGTCGTTAGCGATCGGCTAGTTAAATACGCGTATGGGAATGCGATACCGTTTTAGAAAGCTTAGAATGTACTCTATTGGACGAAATAAGTGTCAATCGAAATGAAGTTTGCGTGACGGATATACCTCTGAATCTTTGCAATGCGATCATTTACGCGCGGCCATTTTAGAGCATGGGCACATGTTGAGAAAAGGATGCAATATTAAAAACGGGTCAACCAAGACAAAAAATAACCTCAGATTCTTGCAGGGGACATCTTAATCTTTATAACCAAAGGCAAGGTTACGAGTTTATTTCATATTTTACCGGAGCTTTTTATCGCAAAAGAAAGTTATGTGGTGACAAGGAAACATCACTCGTTTTTTTTCCTGTGGAGTGAGTAGGCATGTTGACAGTTTTACTTGTATGTATTCAGAATCTTGGAAGGTGTTTCTTGCTGCTGTGATAGTAAACGATTTTTTGGTGATGAAATAAAAACTTTAATTAACTTGCAAATGTGTTTAAATGTCTGCTATCTTACATGTGGTCGGGTCCATTGTAGATGTAGTAGTAGCTACAGTGTAGCAGCATAGCATGCTACGTTCATGAATTACAAGCTAATGGTGGCAGCTAGAAACGTGATATTTCGCACGCTGATAGGATATTAAGTACTGATTATGATCATATGCGATTATGGTGATAAATATGGTAATATCCATATTTTCGTAACTAGCATATAACTAGCGACGTATTTATGACGTGTCATAAAAAAGTAGAAGACGCGTGCGTCTCTGCCACTAGGGGCCAGCACTAACAGGTTAAGGTCATCTGCATTGTTGGGTCTGGTGTCTCTCATCTTCCTCTTGACAATACCCCATAGATTCTCTATGGGGTTCAGGTCAGGTGAGTTTGCTAGCCAATCAAGCACAGTAATACCATGGTCATTGAACCAGCTTTTGGTACTTTTGGCAGTGTGGGCAGGTGCTAAGTCCTCCTGGAAAATGAAATCAGCATCTCCATAAAGCTTGTCAGCAGAAGGAAGCATGAAGTGCTCTAAAATTTCCTGGTAGATGGCTGCGTTGACTGTGGACTTCAGAAAACACAGTGGACCAACACCAGCAGATGACATGGCACCCCAAATCATCACTGACTGGAAACTTCACACTGGACTTCAAGCAACGTGGATTCTGTGCCTCTCCACTCTTCCTCCAGACTCTGGGACCTTGATTTCCAAATGAAATGCAAAATTTACTTTAATCCGAAAAGAGGACTTTGGACCACTGAGCAACAGTCCAGTTCTTTTTCTCTTTAGCCCAGGTAAGACGCTTCTGACGTTGTCTCTGGTTCAGGAGTGGCTTGACACGAGGAATGCGACATTTGGAGCCCATGTCCTGGATTCGTCTGTGCGTGGTGGCTCTTGATGCACTGACTCCAGCCTCAGTCCACTCCTTGTGAAGCTCCCCCAAATTCTTGAATGGATTTTGCTTGACAATCCTCTCAAGGCTGCGGTTATCCCTGTTGCTTGTGCACCTTTTCCTACTACACTTTTTCCTTCCACACAACTTTCTATGAATATGCTTGGATACAGCACTCTGTGAACAACCAGCTTCTTTAGCAATTACCTTTTGTGGCTTACCCTCCTTGTGGACATCTGTCAAGTCAGCAGTCTTCCCCATGATTGTGTAGAATACTGAACCAGACTGAGAGACCATTTAAAGTCTCAGGAAACCTTTGCAGGTGTTTTGAGTTAATTATCTGATTAGAGTGTGACACCATGAGTTTCCAATATTTAACTTTTTCACAATATTCTATTTTCTGAGACACTGAATTTTGGGTTTTCATTAGCTGTAAGCCATAATCATCAAAATTACAAGAAATAAAGGCTTGAAATATTTCACTCTGTGTAATGAATCTATATAATATATGAGTTTCACTTTCTGAAATGAGTGACAAAAAATATTGAACTTTTTCACGATATTCAATTTTTTTGAGCTGCACCTGTATACAGTATATACACTGCTCAAAAAAATTAAGGGAACACTTACTCATCACAGTATAACACCAAGTCAATTAAACCAAACCGGTCATGCTGGATGATGTTGCAGGCAGCATAACGTTCGCCACGGCGTCTCCAGACTCTTTCACGTCTGTCACATGTGCTCAGTGTGAACCTGCTCTCATCTGTGAAGAGAATGGGGCGCCAATGACAAACCTGCCAATTCTGGTGTTTTCTGGCAAATACCAATCGAGCTGCACGGTGCTGGGCAGTGAGCACAGGTCCCACTACAGGATGTCAGGCCCTCATGCCACCCTCATGGAGTCTGTTTCTGACAGTTTGGTCAGAAACATGCACACGAGTAGCCCGCCGTAGGTAATTTTGTAGGGCTCTGGCAGTGCTCCTCCTGTTCCTTCTCGCACAAAGGAGCAGATACCCATCCTGCCGCTGGGTTGTTGCCCTTCTACGGCCCTGTCCAGCTCTCCTCGTGTAATGTTCCCGTCTCCTGGTATCTTCTCCACGCTCTTGAGACTGTGCTGGGATAAACAGCAAACCTTCTTGCGACGGTATGTATGGATGTGCCATCCTGGAGGAGCTGGACTACCTGTGCAACCCGAATGGGCTGCAGGTACCACCTCATGCTACCAGTAGTGACAAGGGCACTAGCAAAATGAAAAACTAGAGAAAAATCGGTCAGGAAAGATAAGGAGAGAGAAATGGTCTGTGGCCACCACCTGCAAAACCATTTACTTTTTGGGGGTTGTCTTGCTGTTGCCTCTCCTGTCCATCTGTTGTCACTTTAATTTGCACCAAAGCAGGTGAAATTGATTCACAATCATTTACACTTCCTAACTGGACAGATCGATATCCCAGAAGTTTAATTGACTTGGTGTTATACTGTGTTGATTAAGTGTTCCCTTAATTTCTTTGAGCAGTGTATATATAGGTGTTTTTGTTCCTACCAGGTACCTTAGTTTTAGTTTTCTGACAGCTTTATAAACTATGCTGGTTCACTCCTGTACTTAAGCACAGTAAAATTTTTAGGATACATTTACAGTCTGTGGCTGTATAGCTATACAAATTTCAGATTAAGATTGAGCTAATTAAATAATCTAGAGCAGAATTTGGCACAAAATCATGAAACAAATCAGTCCTTGTTGTGCACACCTACATTACGGGAACGTTGTTGTAAAATGTCTTCTTACCATGAAGAGCCCCTGACTTGTTTACATTCTTGGACAGATGTTATTGCAATAAAATAAAAATGTGTTACCCTTGCGACACTTTTGACACGAGCAATGTCGACTCGGAAGCATAAATCTGAACCTCAACCACTTGATTTCACTGTCACGCAACGAAAATGCACGTAACCTATTGCCTCCAAAATTGTGGATTCATAACAAGTGTCCACGCTGTTTATTTACAGGGTACTATTAAACAAACTACCATTTATACTTCTTCACTCTTATGTTTTAGATCAGTTTGCATAATCGCTCTCAGGGATGCATTACTTCACTTATGAATACAGAACTGGGAAAAGCGGCTTTTATTCATTATGCACCTCATAAATGGAACCATCTGCAAGAAACCTCAAAACTGGATTACTTAATTAGTCTGCAGGGTTTGAAAATTAATTTAAACGAGGCCTTACCAGATAAACGCTCTCGTTTCTCTAAATATATCCAATTTATTTTTTTCTTTGTTGTCCACTGATAGTTATCTTTGTCTTGTCATTGTGTGCTTGTGATTCCCATTTCTATATAGATTGTAATGATATCATTCGTGTATTGTTATGTATCCCAGGGCACCTCTAGAAAACAGCATTGCTCACAGTTGGTCTTCCCTGGTTAAAATAAATAAATGTGTGAACAATTTGGAAGGTACCTCATTTCCTGGACAATTAATTAGTTATATTATATCAGCATCTGACAATTCATGATCTACAGCATAGCTCAGTGAGAACTAGGCTGAGTCCTGAAAAGAAATAGATGTAGGCCTACTTCAAATATTTGCATTATGTCATTACAACTCTGCCTAACATGTTAAAATGTATGTAGAGAAACCTATGTGAAATAGAGTATTAGGTTTCCCAATGTGGTTTCTGATAGGCTTAAAAATGTAACTTTGGGAAAAAAGATTGAACATTCTGATTAGAATATGGGGTTGACGGTGGCCTAATTTTTGTTATTCCATGTCTTTGGCCTAAAGTGGGGTTCGGGTCCTAAGTTGGAAAAAGATACAGAGAGAGGGAGATATAGCCTACAGTAATTACAGCATAGAGACTGAAAATTAAAAGTAGCAAAGGATGCCAAATCATCTCGCTAAAATTGGTATTTACCCTGCAGGTATACAAATCAGCAGAAATACAGTATCATCCGATGAAAAATAGGTTTAATTACACAATCAAATGTGAGGATGATACGTAAAATTTGTTGACTGTAATATCTTCAAGTGTGATATCTTAAAATGTGATAGATCTTAAACCGAAAAATACGTATTATGAACTATATATGGAGAGCTATACTTCCTCAAGAAAATTAATAAAAAAGCCTCAAATGGTAAAGGTTGTAAAATCTGCTGCGGAGGCCAACACAGTCTTAAAATATGTCCATGCCAGTGCAATTGGGGCACACATTGGACTCAATAAAACATTTGATGCAATTAGTAGAAGGTTGTACTGGCCTGGGATGAGCATTGACCTTAGAAAATGGGTAGATAGCCACACTGTCAGAAACAGACTCCATGAGGGTGGCATGAGAGCCCGATGTCCTGTAGTGGAACCTGTGCTCACAGCCCAGCACCATGCAGCTCGATTGGCTTTTGCCAGAGAACACCAGAATTGGCAGGTTCACCATTGGCGCCCCGTTCTCTTCACAGATGAGAGCAGGTTCACACTGAGCACATGTGACAGACATGAAAGAGTCTGGAGACGCCGTGGCAAATGTTATGCTGGCTGCAACATCATCCAGCATGATGGCGGTGGGTCAGCGATGGTCTGGGGAGGCATATCTTTGGAGGGCCGCACAAACCTCCACGTGCTAGCCAACGGTACTCTGACTGCTGCTAGGTACCGGGATGAAATCCTCAGACCCATTGTCAGACCTTACGCTGGTGCAGTGGGCCCTGGGTTCTTCCTGGTGCAAGACAATGACCGGCCTCATGTGGCCAGAGTGTGTAAGCAGTTCCTGGATGACGAAGGCATTGATGCCATTGACTGGCACCTCACCTTCCCCAGACCTGAATCCAATTGAGCACGTCTGGGACATTACATTACAGTCATTTAGCAGACACTTTTATCCAAAGCGACATACAGTAAGTGCATACAGAAACGTCATTGAAGTAACTACAGAACAGATAAGAAAGCACATTCTTCCCATAAAGTAGCAGCTATCCCTAGTAATGAACATTGAATGCAGTTCACAGTAAACTGGGTAAATAGTAAACACAGTAAATAGCTCTACAACAATTATATATATTATAAACTTGAATACACAGGTCAACAAGAACAAATACCTTGAGGTCCTAGATAAGTATCAGTCCAGGTGGTGTCTGAAAAGGTGTGTTTTCAGGCCACAACGGAAAGCAGGCAGGGTTGGCATGTATCGTGACGTTATATATCGGTGCATCCGCCACCGCCAAGTAGTGCCACAGACTTTCCAGGAGCTCACTGATGCCCTGATCCAGGTCTGGGAGGAGATCCCCCCCCACCCATCCGCCATCCATCATCAGGAGAGAGTAGTATGAGAGAGAGAGAGAGAGAGAGGAGGGAGAAAAAAAAAAAAATCTAGTCACGTTGATTTGCGAGCCATTTTTTTCGGACCATCGCGGGATAGGACGGGGATATTTTTTTTTTTAAATTTTTTACGACACAATGACAGGGTGTAGCGGTGTGGTGTGAAGAAAGGATAGAAGGATAGGATTTAGGTATATAGATTTCCAAAAGATGGCAAAAAAGATGGGAGAACTGAGTCTGGATGGATCGGTCGGAAAGATCTCAAACTCTCTTCTTCCTCAGTTCTCTGCCAGTGGTCATGCATGGTCATGCATATTTGAATTAACATGCACATATTTCATTTTTACTTTTGTGATGTTATTATTTATGGTTTAAGACAAGAGAGAAACCTAAACACCTTTTAAGAAATTAAATTAAATTTTAAATTTGGCCTGATATGTTGAGAGTTTTTTGTTTTGTTTTTTTTTTTTTTTTTTTTTCTTTTTTTTTTTTTTTTTGTATTATATACGTAATAATATGATGTAGTGATTAATGGAAAATTTTTTTTTTTTTTTTTTTTTTTTTGGAAACCAATGCAATAAATAATAATAAATAAAATAAAAAAAAATAAATAAAAATAAAAAAATAATACCTGTTAGTTATAGTTTTAGTTGAGGTTAGCTACTATCGACTGTTGCTACCCTCGCTAGTCGGCAACACAAATATTTAAACATAAAATTTATTTTTATATTTAATAATTTTTTTAATTTTATAATTATTTGTTATTTATTATGTTGTTGTCATAAAAAAAAACAAAACAAAAAAAAAAAAAAGAAAAAAAAATAATAACAAAAAAAAAAAAAAAAAAAGAAAAAAATAAATTAAAAAAAAAAAAAAAAAAAAAAGTTAAACAAAAAGAGATGGAAAAGTTAAAGGCCTATCGCGTAGTGTAAATAAAAATTAAAATAAAATGTTAATAATTTTATTAATAAAAATTTTTTTTTATATTTTTTATTTTTATTTTTTTTTTTTTATTTTTTTTTATATTTTTTGCATTTGCATTGCTAAATAATAGAAAAATAAAAACAAATATTTTTTTACGTTAATTGTTTTGTTTTGTTTAATATTGTTTTTTTATTATATATTTTGTTATGTGTTTTATTTTTTTTGTGTTATGTTGTGTTGTTTATATAATGTTTGTTGTGTTGCATGTTGCAAAAGTGCAATAAATTTCATTTGTTTGTAATTTAAAGTACATAATTTTTGGTTATTGTTATTATATTTTTAAATGAATATTTATTTTTAATATAATAAATTTTTTATTATTTTTAAATAAGTTTTTAAATTTCGTTAAAGGTACAGGAAAAATTAGTTTAACCGTTAATTTTTTTATTATACCTCTTTATACAAAATTTTTTTTTTACCCATGAAAAAATTATCACATTTAAAAATACTAGTTATTTGTAAACAACTATCCATTTTTTCGAGTATTTGTCTATTTTAATCTTTGTTGTGTCATGGTTCATTTATTAATTGTTATCTGTCTTTGGTCATTGTCTGTTGTTTCTCTTTATCATTTGTCTCTTGTTCTCTTTTTTCTTCTTCTCTTTTCTTTGGTCTTCAATAATCAATTTCATATCTACATGGTCATCTTCAATTTCTTCATTCATATATCATAAAATATCTATCCATTATAACATACATAGAGAATAATAATATCAATAACGACTCATGCACTCAAAATGGCGCAAAAAATGTGCTCAAATGGAACTCTCTCGTGAAATGTCTCTACGTGTCCAATCTCTAACTCTGTTCAGGAGCATCAGGAGCTCTATGACTGGAAATTCGACAGAGCATAAGGGTTTTCGGTGTGATTTTTCTCAATTTTTTGAATTTTATTTTTTTTTGAATTTTTGTGATTTTTTCATTTTTTTTCAATTTTTGATTTTTTTTTTTTACGTAATTTTGTTCTCAACGAATTACACAATGTAATCAATAATGATTTTCAACTTGAATATCGAGATCCGCAATGTGTGCTTTAAGTGTTCACTTCATTTCTTTGAGCAGTGTAGTTTTGAAGGCACAGTAGTGTTAAATGTGGAGCTATTATCATAATAGCCTTAACCTCAACACTAGTTAAACAAAGAAACCTATAGTGGACTTTAAGAAGGGTAAGTGGGCCTACCCACACAAGAAATATGACAGGGACGTGCAACTCAACCATGAAGCATTTGCTTCCAATAATAAACAATAAAAAACACACAATACTGAGCTGCAATACAGAACAGTGAACAGAGTTGTTGAAACATATCTTGTGTTTGGCCTTTACATTGGAATGTTTATTGAACTTATCATTTCAAGCCTATTCATGTTACTAACAGTGAAAATAAAAGCAGTCAGGCCCAAGGTCTTGGAAAAAGGTGAAGTTTGAAGTCTCTCTCCCTCTCTCTTTTTTTTCTTGATCTCTGTCTCACATCAAAGAACATCAAGCAGGCTGGCGATTTGGCAGAATTTAAAACCTGTCCAGTACAGTTACCTTTCACACCTGAGATTGATGCCAGCAAAAGGTCTCCAGATGACCAGTGTGGTGCAATTCAAATGCATTTCATAGTACAAAAAGCAGACTGTCCCAATTTAAGGTATAAGGGTTCCATGGATTTTTTCTAACAACAAAACAAGCTTATTTAAAATTAATTCCTGGTGACATAACTAATTACACAGCAATTAAAGTCGCATACAAACCCAACAATGCCTTTTGCCAGCTCTGCTGGGAACTGTTGGCAGAGGGAGAAAATGTTGAAGGGTATAACACTGTCCCTTTCAACCAACTAAAAGTCTCATGAAATTATAACTTCCTCATAAAAATATAAATAGCTTAATTGGTTCTGGCCAGCCACATCAATGTTCATTGAGTATTCACACAGATCATAAAAATGCTGACTGGTCACAAGGAGTCAAATCTCCCTCCATGCAAATGTCAATTTATTTCCAATTCATCTGTGAAGGGCTATGTATGCCAGACCTAGTATAAAGTGAAAAATTACAGGGAGAAGCATTCTATATCCGAGAAAATTTCATGCACTTCTTTTGGGTGCCCGTTAAAATTATGAGATAAGAAAGATTCAACCATATGGACGCGTTGAACTGCAGAGTGACAATCTTATTCAATCAAACCATTATCTTGTTTGAAGGACTCTCATTTCAAAAACTTATTATCTCATTGATTTGTGTAGCATCTCAATATCTTGTTAAACTTACTTAATTATATTGTTTCAAAGAAATAATCATTTATATGACTTATTCATGATAACTCTGAAACTCTGAACAGCAAACTGGGGAAATATGTGTAAGAGATTAGCTCATCTGTATGTTTGCCCACTGCGTAGCGAAAGGCCACAGAATAAAATGAGCACAAATAATCCGTTTTTTTTGTTGTTGTTGTTTTTCTTTTGCGGTTTACTGCTGTTTTAAGGTCACAGCCCCAGGTGAACATGTATATTTCATATTTCCTCTCGAGTCTCAACAACAGAAATAATTAAGCTCTTAGCATTCCTCTATTATGTGGCAGTGTGGAAACGAAGAGATGTCTTCAGCAGTACTTTCCCTGCCAGCAGTTGCCCCATTTCAGTGACATGGAACATTGCACTGGCACTGATGCTGATTGGTTGTGTCCCAAATCGCATACTCCCATGCTCCGCACTACAGTACTTTGCTATGGACTCGCATGGATGCGCGTGCTCGCTATGCGTGCTCGGAGCATGGAAGTATGTGATTTGGGACACAGCCACTGTCTAAAATTAAACACAAGTACTGTACATATATTTTGTTATATATAGTTTTGCATGAAGTTACATTATAAGTGATTGGATCAGTCATTTTCTTCTTGGTAATTGATTTATTTAAAAAAAAAAAATTACTGTGTGATTTTTTCTCTCTCACTCCCTCTCTCGCTCTCATTCTGTGTGTGTGTGTGTGTGTGTGTGTGTGTGTGCATGTGTGTTCAATATTGTCTACCTTGGGAGAGTGCTAGCAATGAAATAATTCACTCAGGTGTCACATGAGTGAATTATTTCCCCCTTGTATTTGTGTTCGTACACTTGGTGCAAACAGGCACAACAAATTACTGTAGTGAAACTGCATGTCAAATTCTACCAAGATAGCAAGAGATCATCATTTCCCCAAGCTGTTATGACTGGGAAGCTGAAAAAGATACTTCAGGAAAAAACAAAACAATACGCAATGTCCCCGTTTACACCATAATTATGTGAATTATATATTATACCACCATGTCTCTTTGTCTTGGTCTTATGCAAGAGGTGAACATTTTTTATGACAATTTTGTCTCCCCAATTTGGAGTTATTCACGCCTCTTGGGTTACTGCTGTTGCACACAAACCCTTGCACAATAAATACTGTAGCTGAAGCAGATTCACTCCTCTGATTGACTTGCTGTGAGGCTGTGGGACAAAGAAAGAATTGTTTTTAATAGTCTACACATGTTATGCATTACACGTTAGAAGACAGGCATTTAACCTTTTGTATCCCTAGAGCATTACATTAGGCCTTTAGATAAGGTAGACAGCCCACTCTTCTTTTTGCATAATGACAATGATTTATAGGGCAGTAGTGTGAAATGTATATAAACTGTGTATCTTTGCTCATGGGGTAGTTATCCTACGGAGACACTTTGCTGTGTATTCTGGGTGCTCTTCTGAACAAACTTATCGCAGCCTGGTGGAAGACTTCGATTTTCTTAGGCAGAAAATCTCCTCCTTACCAAACTAAGGAACGGAGCCCCAGCCCGAGGACACATGTGAGAGACGGATACACCATCCACGAACAAAACTCAAGGTAGCGATTGGTTTCTCAGACTTGAGTTGAGTAAAGCAGGCATGCAAAGTTTTCTGGACCGGATTTGAGAGGGATCGGGGAACCCTAATTGTGAGGTTCTATAAGAATTCTTAGCAAGAGCAGATTGAACCAGACTTGAGAGGTTCTGAGAGAAAGCATGCAAAATAATTAGAACAAAGTATTTAGAAACACATTTTTAACAAAATTATTCTTTCTTGTCCTTTTGATGTTATTTGTGTTGTATGTCTAAGTCTTATTAACTAAGGTATTTTTGTCTTTTGTGTTTTTGTGTTCAATTCCTAGGAAAATGGGAGGTGAGAGTAGTAAGAAGGTGAGCCAAAGGGACTCGACACTAACCGGATCGGCAAAACACATGTGTAAAAAATGGGGACACAGTGTCTTGACCCAGATGCCATTATGGAGAAAACTAACAGACGATAAATTCCCCGCAGAAGGCACACTTTGTCTCGCATTGCTGGCAGTCTGCAGGGCTTTGTTAGAGAAGAGTGAGAAAGGCAAGAGAAGAGGGAAAAAAGAGAGGATAAATGGGAAAGAAAGGCAGAGACATCAGGGAAACGGGCGGCGGCGGGGCATATGATGAAGTAGAAGAAAGAAAGTGAAGGAACATCGCCATCCCCTCTATATCCACCCCCGACGGCGCCCCAGAGACCAGCGAGAACGTCAGCTGCTGCGCTTCCCTCTACCGCCAGCTGCATGGACAAGACGGACAGTCCCTGTTTCTCCTTGTGGCGTTCCTTGATCCTCATGGGCCAGGGAGGAACGGGGGAAAGAGGCCGGATATTTTAGTACAACGCAACTGGACTATAGAAGAGATCATGGACATTGTCAGGGAATTACCCGATCCCAGAGACAATGCTGAGAAATGGTGTACAGCCATGCGAGAACTGGATCAGCTGAATCAACCATCCACACACCAATGGAAGAAGTTTTTGAGAAGCGTTCCGGTATTGACAAAGTGGCTGCCGAGGACTCATACAATCATTTTTTTAAAACTTCCCTTGTAGACGACCTGCTGCCGGATTTAAAAAAGACTACTACAAAAACATGCATTGGTTTGGAAAACCAGGGTCTGGAATTAGTTTGGTCGCATGTGAAACATGCTGAGAGACAGACTCAAGGTAAACAACAGAAGACAGATATACAACTTCAGCAGGCCCAGCTGTTGTACTACCAAGGCGGGCGAGGGGGAAAACAGAAGGGACAGTGGACAAGGTGGACATGGGCAAGGAGGCCATGGACAAGGTGGACAGCGGGGCGGGGGACAGCAGAACAACACCGGATGGCAAACCTCTCCGAACACAGTGTTACGCCTGCCAGGGCTATGGGCACACCAGCAATTGCCCGAATAATAACTCAGGACAATTCAATGAACAATCGGCCGGCGCCCCAAGGCACCAAGACTGGCCTTACCCACTGCCGCCAACATGAGTGTGGGTTTCCCAAGACAGAATCAGGAATAGGATGAGGTGGAGACTGAGGAAGTTAACAGCAAGAGACAGTTTATAAAGGTATCGCAGACCCCAGATGAGTCTCCCACAGCACACCTCTGTGTCATGGGTGAGTCGATTCCATTTCAAATTGATTCTGGTGCATCCATGTCTGTTATTAGAATTCAAGATTTTCCTGATGTTCTGATGTCATCTGACAAAATTCAAACAGTGGGCGTTAAAATGCATTAAAATGCTTTCAAAGCCCCTGGAAGTTAAAACTCCAGGGCAAATATTTACACATAGATCCCTGACGTCTCGAAATTGCCCAGTAAATTTGTTCGGACGTGATGTCTCGTGTAAATTACGCATGAACATACATTGTGGTGCCGACGACATAACGTCAACGTGCCAATGGCAGGAATATGTGCTTGACTCAACGATGAAAAATGAGCTGTATGCATGTATTCTTAATGATAATGAGACGGCCACTGAATTGCGGAACATAGTGCCCCCACATGCTGATGTACCAATGCAGTCACATTGTACTGCGCATTACTCACCCCTGACCAGAAAAAGAACTCATATGAATATAGGTGGAATTTAGAAACCCTAAATGAAAATATCACTGTGCGAAATGTTTTCGCTGGTCGTGAATTTATAGCAGCAGCAGTCTCCTTAAATCAAGACCAGCAAAAGTCTCAAAAGTTTTTCATTCTAAATTTAGAGATGTAGGCCCCTTGCTGCTGAAAGTGCAGTCTGTGAAAGATTGGCAGGAAACCGGCGACGGTTCTCACCATCCACCCTCACTTATAGGATTTCCCCCAAAAGTACTTATCACCCTTATAAAGCCCAATATCCTCTGAGCAAAGAGGCAGAATTAGGTATCACCACCGTACACAGAGAGCTCATAGAAAAGGGAGCAATAGTGCCATGCCAAACATCACCCTGTAACACACCCATTTTGCCGGTTCGAAAAGCCTTGGGAGCCTGGCGGTTTGTACAAGATCTGAGGCTAGTACACAATGCTGTGTATGCTTGCGCCCCGGTTGTACCGAACCCGATTACAATTTTGACGGATGTGCCGATCAATAGTATATGGTTTACTGTGGTTCATCTAGCAAATGCTTTTTTCAGTATACCGGTGCATCCCGATTCGCAGGAATGGTTTCCGTTTCCGTTTAAACGGTGGGATGGTGGATCTTGTAAATACATTTTGGTTTTGTCCAGGATTTTCTGTTTTCGCACAGGAATACTGTAAGAAATGTGTCATATGTGCAACTAACAATGTGGGCCAAGGGTTGCAGATGCCAGCTTTGACGTACCCGAAGCCAGCAGGCCCTTTTGAATACCTGATGATGGATTTCATAAAGCTAACCCCTTGTCAGGGTTACAAATATTGTCTGGTGGTAATAGACATGTTTTCCAAATGGGTAGAATGTTTTCCATGCAGAAAAGCAGATGCGGCGAGTGAGGCAAAAGCATTGAGGCGCAAAATAATATCCAGATGGGGCCTACCATCTAAAATATCGAGTGACAATGGTCGACATTTTGTAAATCAGGTAATGCAAAGTTTGACAACGAGCCTGCACATGAATTTGAAAACACACTGGGCCACATAAACCTCAAAGGGGGCTTGAGCACCTGCCCTTTGGCCTCCTATAGAGAAGTACCCTTTTTCTGTTTTTTTATTATTATTATTTTTTTAAATAAATAAATAAATCCTATCTGAATTCATTTAATTTAATTTTTTGGGTGCAATATGATCTTTCAGCTATATATCAGTACAAGAAGACGAGGAGAAGAAGCATAGAACCATACATAGGTCATGTAGAATTAAATTTTTTAGCAATTTAGAAAAAATAGTAGGCTACTGGGAGCGTTCATTAGACTACATTATGGGTCTAATTAAACAGCTTCATGGCCTACAATTGATTAATAGGCGTAATCTAAGGTGTTTAGTCTTGTGAATTTAACAAAAAAATAAAAATAATTCATATTGTAATTATTAGTCAGAAGCTACATTTACCGCCATTCTGAATTTACGAATGAGGTACGTGTGCTCTGGAGCAGGTGTAAATTTTGTTCGGAGGTACTAACAAATCTCAGATATGAAAATGTTGATGAATACCAGTATACGGGCAAAAATGCAAATACGAACGATTTACGTACAAATTCGTTCCGCTCACATTTCATCAATGAGGCCCACTTTGCCTGCCACCCAGCGAGTGAGAGTGCAGTGGAGCGAGCGAATCAAACCCTGAAAACAAAGATGACAAAATGAATGGCAGAAACTCAGCTGTCTTCGGTTCAGGTGCTGCCCCTGGCCCTTATGTATATGAGAGGCAGAACTCACAGAATAACTGGTCTTTCTCCTTATGAGGTGCTGACAGAGAAACCGATGAGAATGATTGATACTCTTTCCCAAAACAGGCTGACTCTGCAAGGAATAGATGACATGACGGCGTATTGTGTGGCACTTAATCAAATTTTGAAAGACATATTTTCCAGGGTGAAAGCGGCCTTACAAGACCAAAGGGAAGGGACCCACCATGACTTGGCGCCAGGTGACTGGATCGTGGTGAAAGACCAGCACAGGTAACATTGGACCAGCCCAGGTGGCAAGGACCCTACCAGCCAGGTGGAGACCACTGACCAGGCGACCAGCAGGCCCCTGGGGAATTGATCATGCCGACTGGGAGAGACTTCTTGCCACGGCCAAATTAGCATTTAGCATTTCCGTGATGGCACGGCTGGTAGTACGCGGAAAAGTCCAACGGCAGGACAATATTAAACAATATCTGGAGTGCACGGACTCGCCTACTACACCCACATACATTCCTCCACACACCAGCACGACACCGGGGACCTTTCTGAGAGAGCCCCCGGACAACCCACAGAGACGCAAGGTACGTCATGCTCCAGTAATTAACACTAGGAGGATTGCATTTGAGTGCCCAAGAGAACGCTGTGCCCCAGGTGACTGCACCATATATACTTTGACTGAGGAAGGACTTTAGGGGTACGGTGAATCATGTGCTAACACCAATGACATGTGATGAGACAATCTGTTGTGTTAAAATGAATGTGGATTTTGACAAAGCTGAAGCTCTGTACTGGTGTTCTAAATCAGATAAACCAGCGAGATGTGTGGATGAGCCGGACTATATTCCCCCAGGATTTAAGGAACGGCTCGTGTGCCCCGCCACAAGGGCTCCACAGGATCCAAACAATCCACAGGGACCGTTGACTTCAACAAGTGACTCCGGACACCCCAACACGGCTCTGGACTTTGTTAAGGACTTTGCTGCAGAGATTAATTACTCAAACTGTTGGATATGTCAACATATGCCGGCCAGCACCACGGCCCCTATGTTCTTTCCAATTTATGACTGGAAGGGAATGGGTCAGCGGTTTGTGGCTCGAGGTCACAGCTGCTATTTTATGGCCGGGATGGGGTAGATAAGGATACTAGTTATTTCACAGGAGATACTAGGAAGATGCTCGACTACATGGCTTTTAAAAGTAAATGAAAACCACCTTCCAGTGGGTTTTAATTATACTGTCTTACATAAAGTCGCATATGACAATTCCAGGTTTGAGGCCCAACCGGGATTTGTGTTTTCATTCCAGACCATTCATACACTGTTACCATGGAGAAATAGTTTAACTGTAGCAGGATTGAAATGCAAACTGATTGGTTGTTTAAGACTTATGCATAATGCTAGTCATACCCGTGCTTAAGGAGGTCCTACCCGCCTCTGTGTGTAACCAGGGGTTACACAATGTTTTCTGGGAATAGGTTATCGAAACCTTAATTCCAATAATGGTGTTGTTTATAGTTCTGTTGTTAGTATATGTGCATGCATAATAACTTGTGCTAAAACACTGATAACTGAAATAATATTTTCCCCAGAGTTGCAGCAGGTCTTTCCTGTCTGTCACTCCTAGGGGTGCAACGGATCACAAAACTCACGGTTCGGATCGTATCACGGTTTTGAGTCACGGATCGGATCATTTTTCGGATCAGCAAAAAAAAAAAAGGGAGACAAGTATATCTTTGCTTTCCATTTATTCTGTAAAACACTTAAAGCAAGGAACTTTTGCCCATGGTCTTAAATGAAAACAACATTCAAGATGTCCAATGTTTAAGTAAAATCTTAAAATATATAAAATATTCAATACTCAATTGTTAAATCAAAGTGCGATCAAGACGGTCAGGCTTGTACCAACAAGGCTAGTTAGCCATATATATAACGTTATAATTAATAATTAGAACAGTGGTGTTAACATCACTAGCCTTGCCTTATCCATATGAATAACAAAATTAAATACCCCGGGCTCCATTACATATTGTTTGACGAGGCGAAGCACAGACTGGAAAGTAACATAGCGTTAAGGAGACGCTCCTTCTAACGCTATGGACCAGAGCGAAGTTGTAATCATAAAACTCCGTTTTTTTAAAAATAGTCATGCACACATTTTTACAGTGCATACGGCAGGCCTTGTTGACGGATTTGGAAGAGATTTCGTAGCTCTGGTTCCAAAAATGAACGAGTATTTAATGTGTTAAATCCGTGAAAATTACATTACAGTGGGTGAGCTGGCTCTCAAACTGTCTCCCCCTGCGAAGAGGGGCGGGGCTTAGCGATAGGTCCAATGCGCTTCAGAGTAAAACACAGCACGCATCTGTCTTTTCACTGCAACTCTGCATCGAGATTTAGGGAATTATTACTTTAAAAAGTACTAGCGGCAGTAAAACTGTAATTCACTATGATGGTTAAATTTTGCAATTAATCCGCGGTTCACATGCGTGCCGAACCGTGGGGGGTGATCCGTACGGATCACGGATCAACTACGATCCGTTACACCACTAGTCACTCCCCTCTCTTGCTCCCTCTCCCATACCACTCATAAAGAACTGCAAAAGCGACTACACATTCCCAGACACCCCTAGTAACCTTGAGGTTGATACTGATTATTTGTATGAGCTTCCTTTCCTGAATGGCATGCCACTGTTTTGTTTAGGGGTCAAAAGTCACATGAAATAATGTTTTACCTCTGTACCTCTTTTAAAAAAAAAAAAAATGTGTTGTCATAAATGACAAAAGGGAGGAAATGTGGGAGAAAGGAAGAATTGTTTTTAATAGTCTACACATGTTATGCCTTACTACATATTAGAAGACAGGCATTTAACCTTTTGTATCCCTAGAGCATTACATTCGGCCTTTAGATAAGGTAGACAGCCCACTCTTGTTTTTGCATAATGACAATGATTTATAGGGCAGTAGAGTGAAATGTATATAAACTGTGTATGTTTGCTCATGAGGTAGTTATCCTATGGAGACACTTTGCTGTGTATTCTGGGTGCTCTCTCTCACGACAAGGCAATGAGGATTTTACACCCAACAGAGTACACGCTTCAACAAGGGAGGCAGCACAGATTGGAGATGTAGAACACCTTGCCCTTGTTTTATCCCTCCATTATGGGCCCCTGGTCATAGCTGGTTAGTCACACAGCCCATAGCCCTTGAACCTGTCACTTCTAGGCTTATAGGACATAGTCTACACTGATGCTATTCAGTCCACATCAATCGTTTTAACAGCATTCTTTTTTGCTGTGATATGTGTATTACATTGTGAATGGATCATGTTTTGCAATCATCTGGTCATTTACATTGCAGTGAAGGTCAGGGCATTTTGAACAGAATTACACTTGGGTGATTTATTAACAGATTAATACAGCCAGTTTTATCATAACAGCACACAATGACTATTAAAATGAAAGTTAATTAAGTTAAAGGCAGATAGATAAAAAGACAGACAGGACACATATAAATCTAGTGAGAAAAAAACCCATTTGAACAAGTGAAAATAGCCTGTAGAGACGCAAATTGAAGGAAAGATGCATGGCGGGTGAATAAGTAAAGAGGGGGATGTTAAGCCTTATGGTCACATGTGATGCCTGGTTAGTACATGGGGAGCTGTCAGGCCAAAATGTGTCCGGGAGCCAAAATGTGTCCGGGCAAGGCATCGGAATGCCTGGAATGTCGTTGCTATGCCAACAGACACGCGAGCATTGTGACGCGATAGCATTGCACTTGCTTTGACCTCAGAATCGCCGGCGATCGTTGGACGGAGATAGATCAGTACATCACTCAAATAACCATCACTATCACTCAGATAACCTTTATATATTCCTTTTGTATAGGCTACTGTGCTTTATATTGTTAATTGTTTTCGATTTTAGATTGTGTTAGCTAGTGATTCATTTTGAAGTAGATAGTCTTTTACTGAAACTAACTAGCTAGCAATACGACATAGTAGTTTCCTGGTCAAATGTTGCTTTATAAAAAAACGAGCATCCGTTAATAATGTTAACAACGCCGGATTAAAAAAAAAAAACGCATTAGCTTGTTCGCACTGCAAGTTAAACCAGCGAGGTGGAAAGAGTAAGTAGGCCTATCGCGTTGTTGAATAGCCCAATAAAACTAATCTAATGTCACGTTGATCAGTACGCCTAATTGTTATTTTTTTGTGGGCCCATTGGTAGTTTTTCTGATGACCGATTATTTTTTTTACTGTATTTGCTATGCGACCGCGTTCACCCAATGAAAATGCCGTTGTAATAATCAGGCACGTTTCCTAAAAATGTTTTGTTACGTTGAATATTGTTTTCAATAAATGTTATTTGTTAACTTTTATTTAGTGAGTTGTCATGTTTTGTAGGATAAAAGCAAGCGCGAGCTTGTCACCCGGCGATTCTGAGGTCAAAGCAAGTGCAATGCTATCGCGTCACAATGCTCGCGTGTCTGTTGGCATAGCAACGACATTCCAAGCATTCCGATGCCTTGGCCGGACACATTTTGGCTCCCGGACACATTTTGGCCTGACAGAGCCAGTAACTATCTGTGAGTATCACTCAAATAATCAGTCTCCTAGTTAAACATGAACAGAATGATGTTTGGAACAATCATACACTCTCATAAAAATGGTTCCAAAAGGTTTTCAGTGTCTCCATAGAGGAACCGTATCTGGCTCAAGGCTTCTTTGTCGGGTAAAATGGTTCAATCTGTGAACTTCAAGACTTTTCACACCTACCTTCGAGGGTTCCATAAATAACTAAAAATGGTTCCCCTATGAAGACGAGCCAAAGTACAAAACGAACCACACAGGTGGAAACCAGACATAAATATCATGTACGTTCATTGCTCATGCTCATGGAAGGCAGTGGTCCTCTGGGGAGCTGTTCTGTGGAGTTCTGGCTTCATGGGTCCCAGGGGACTCGTTCATAGTGTCGGCCTGGGTCTCCTTGTTTGGGATAGTCGTCTGTAGAGTCTGCCGTACAGTTGCTCAGCAGGCAGGATTCCAGGTGATGGATTATAATCAGTGCACTTGAAGGTCTCCCTCTTGAAAAATGTAAGACCTTATACTGGAGTGTTTCCAAGGCGGGTACTAATAAAATATTGATGACTCAAGGTGTTGAGTTGTTACCAGGTGAAGGTTTGTTGATCAGATAACTTCAGCAGCAGGTTAGCAAGTCCTCAGTCCATTCGAGAGGCAAAATATGGGGTTTTACGCAAACTGAGTGGAGACAGACTTACTATTCAAATTAGTTTGAAATCTTCTGAATCGTTAAATAATAGGCATGCTCATTTAACTACGGTCGGTACCCTCCTGGCCACATGATGGGAGGAGACCGGGAAGGGTGTGGCATACAGCAGTAATTAAGTGAGTATGTAAACGGGTCAACAGAGAAGAGTTTCACTTTTTGCCAATGAGCTGTCATCCCTATCAAGTGACACCAAGTACTTCAGGCAAGTTTGAGGTTTATTTTGTCAGTTGAACTACCTTCAATATGTTCACCAATACATCAAAAAAATAACTATGTCCAACACATTAGAAAACCAAGCTTAGTGGTGTCAACAGCATATTATTATTTTACTACAATGTAAAAAAGTAGTCAGTTAAATGATTTCATGTGGTACATTTTACAATTGTATTGTTCCTACGTGTGAGGTTGTTTGTTCGTCACTATGTGGTCTTGTTTTGGTATCGCCCCTTGACGCCGCTGCATCAGAGCGGGCAGGTCAGCAGCCTCCTGCCAGGAGGGCCCGGCTTAAATCGACTGAAAACTCTGCCCAGCCACTATGTCACGTACCGACCGGAAGCCCCTAATTCAGTGCATCCAATCTAAAAGTTAAAACTGTCTTTTTCTCATTTGTTAGGCAAGACGAGGGCTAGGGTAGGCAACGTCCAACCCCACACCCCCTGTCTCCACCTCTGCCTCTGATCAAAGCCTATCCCCACATGTGCTATAGGCATTTCCTGCTGGTTGGGAGAACTAGTGCATATTAAGGCTGTAACTTGATTGGTTTTAAGTTATTGTGCATATAAAGTTGGTTAAGAAGTTGTTGGGGAGTAGATCATTGATCATGCAGTAACACAGCACAATATTCCAAAAGGAGAGTCCACATATTATATCCATGTGTTCTGTTGCATTATGACACAACAACCAAGCTAATTTACTGTGTTGATTATGTGTATAGCGTAGCAATCCGTTTTTTTCCCATATGAGGCAAGTCCAGTACCTTGATATTCATTTCCTGAAAATTACAATATTATGTAAAAAAAAATCATGTGATTTTCACTTTAATGAGAGCACCATTATATTCTAAACATGTGTGTGTGTGTGTGTGTGTATACAGTGCCCTCCATAATGTTGTAATTCAACACACCTGGATAATCAGAAACACCTGTCAAGCCATTTGTCGCAAAAATTATGGTTCCCTGTAATGGGGGCCTTTGTATAGAAAAGTGCTGTCATTTCTAGTATAAAAATACACTTAAATAAGTGTGGAGTGCAGGGTCAAATCAAGAAAGAAATATGTTTTTGACCATTATAGAGGGAACTGTATTGTTACTATTTTCTGATTTGCTTTGAAATTGTTCTCTCAATAAAACACATCCTCTTTTATTCTGCTTTCCGAAGAAGTGACCATTTATGGAAAGACTTGAAACAGAGAAATAGCTATGTCCCACAGATATACAGACAAGGGTATGGTGCTGCTGGCAGTTTATGAAAGGTATTTGAGTGTCACCAGACACAAGTTAACTAGGTTAATGAGGGCCAAAAATCTCATTATTCTGCTCTGGGGGGAGCATGTAATGATCAGTTTCAAAAATTTTGTTTGAAGTTGTATGGCGTTAAGGGATAGCTTTGAGTGAAGATGAAAGTAATGAAATACAAACTGTCTCCTGTTGGAAAAAAAAAAAAATATTCAAATGCAAATGATCATTAATCCCCCATTCAGCCCCTCCCCATTCCACTCGATTTAAGGCTAACGGTAACTATTAAACGGAGCTGTCCAATTTGCATACCTGCAATTAGCTGTCACACTCCAGTGTACAGTATTTATGCAAAATGCTATATATTGCAAAGCTACTGGTAACAAATAGATTAAGCTAATGCATTCACAGATCTTCCCATGGTGAACCCTGTATATCCATATGGAATAACTGAATATGAGGCTAAACAGCACCTTGACAACAGTGTGGTTCAAAGTAAAAATAAAACGCTTGGATGCAAGCCACAGTTGTACAACAAAAAAAAAACATTTTATTATACCTTCAGTGAACTCACCAAGCTATCTATGAACAAAAAAACACTTTTATTTAACTGCAAGTCAGACTTAAGTAACAAATAAATTGAATCCAGGCCAAAATGTCCAGTTAATGGCTGGTATTCAAACCAATTTAATTAGGCTTTTTTGCTACAGGGAACATTCACTTAAATCCACTAATATCAAATGTGTCGCAGAACACTGTTATTTCAAACACTGGGCATTCTAGGCAATTGTGCATGCTCTGCTGCAGATAATTCCAGTAACATACCTCAACACAACCTACCTCAATGGAACCAGAGGGGAGCCACATTCATGAAAGGTCAAATAAACTCAAATAAAATAAGCATGTTGGCAGCTGATACAATTTCAAAATGTAAAAATGAAAAACTTTAATGAATTCCACTGATGAATTTAATGAATTGTTTTGTTTCTATTTGTATTGTTTTCAGCACAGCGTGCATATATACAATATAAATATACATTTAAAAGAGGCTGTCGGATAATCAGGTAGGCCACTTATGATGATTATGAGTTATGATGGCAATCGGGTATGCGAGAGTTTACAGTATTGTGATGATTGCTACTGTATGTGTTTATCAAATGTATTTATTGTATATAATACATAAATGTATTTATTCATAAGTTATGACATTGTAAAGAGTCATGACCTGCATCATATTGGGGAAAAAAGTATTGGACTGTTTCACCCCCATTTGTCTGCTGATTAGTGAGTATTAATCAAACAGTCAAACATCATTAATTGAAGGCAGTATGTGTGGATCCCCACAGATAACCAAATAGATAAATGAGTGTAACAATAAAAAACCTCTGTAAACAACAGGATTACCATGCATCATAATCACAGTTTATCCATCTCATTAGTCATTGTGGAGAGCTATATACTGAGAGGTCCACCCGCAGAAGACTAGGAGGCCTATAAATTATACAACTAGAAAATGTACACAATAGAACATGTCTGTATAAACCAGGGTATAATCAATGACATTACTTATTTCCAGCAAATACTGAAAGTAAATATTGTAAGACACAGATAAACGGACAATAAAACATCATGCACTGCACTTTATAGCAATAAAAATAGTGTATTCTTGGAAATGAGTATATCTGACAGGGAATGGTAAAATAAGAAGTGATTACTGGGTTTCTTGAGGCCTGTTATTCAGAATAGTGATTTTCCACTGACTGCTTGCTGAGGCAGTTCTGTGCAATGCCTCATCTCCAGAAGACATTGAATTGGACATTTTTTAACACAGTCTAATGCACAATTTCAGATATTTCGTCGCTTTAGCTGTTGATGTGTTTTTATTCGGCACATCAAAAACACAAGGATAATAAGTGATTAAAAAGGTTTCTGGCAGACAAAGAGATCGGGGCATTTGAAAGTCAAACTTGACAAACAAACAAGCTTTCAAAAATGTATTCAGCAGATTTTGTGCCTTTTAATGCCAACCATAACAAATGTGTTTTGGCACAGGTCAGAAATGTATTTAGCATGCTCAATGCTGTGATCAAGCTGTAGTCTCTTGTCTAGAAAATACATTTTGGTTGTAATGCTAATAATTTCTGAACCACTTTGAAGCCTATATGGACTTTTTTGCGTAATGCGCCTTGACACTCACCCAAAAAAAGAACGTTAAACTATAAAGTTTCAGCCAAATTGAACCTGTCTCCTGCTTGCGCTGACAATCACCGGATCCTGCGCAGATAGGCTACTCAGCACTCAGGCTCGCATTATATTAGCTTTCCTAACAGTTTACACCCTCTTGACCGGTGTCCCACATGGTTCCCTTGGTGCTTTGTTCTCTTCGCTATCTACATTAAATAACATTCATGTGTCGTTGTGCTGATGACGTACAATTATTTTGTCCATTTTGATTCAGTACTTTAAGTTCAGGTGGATATCTCTGTATCCCGGTCCACTAACTTGGGTGTGATGACAGGACAAATTATGCCAATGACCTGTACCTGCAGATTATCCCTTTACAACATCAGTAGAATCTACCCTTTCCCCAACCGAGAGGCCACTCAGCTACTGGTCTATAAGGACCTTCAGATACTGATTACACCAAGCACTATAACCAGATCACCAAGCACTATAACCACATCACCAAGCACTATAACCAGATCACCAAGCACTATAACCACATCACCCCACTGGTAGATAGTTTGTCTTATTTAGCAAAAAAGTAACAGAAATAAGATTCTAAAGTAAAAAAGCTTGTTAAGATTAGATTTTTGCAGTGTGTCAATAAGAGTTATATATGAAATGCCTGGAATATAGTGTCATTCCCTGAGTACTATCTTCATTTTATTTCTGATGACAAGACCTGATATTAAAATTAAATTTTTTAAATATATTGCTGCCTCTGCCAAAACCTATACAATTTTGGAAATTTTTCCTTCAACATTTTTTTTCCAAAAATGTGTTTTTGTGTAGTCTATTCCTCTAGTGATAATACATAATTCTGTGGAAAACAACCTTGAGGGATTAAAAGCGGCAATGTTATTTTCATATCCAATTTACTCTTAACAGAGTTTGACGTTCTAACTGTAATACACCGTCAATGTTCCCTTATAATACTTTCATTTGGCTCACAAAAGATTAATTACTGTGGGTGGTAAGAATAGTTACAGCATCATGTTACAGAAGAATCCCTGAAGAGGACGTGTGGTATCTCATTCTCCCATTAATTTCCTGTCTCACTTTTGCTTGCTTTGACATTTCAAACAATTTGAATAGTCTCTCTACAGTGAGCAGAATTTTTAGTAAATGTTTTGTTCCATCTTACATTTCTCAGAATTGCAAGCCTTTTCTTTTGATACACTGTGCAGTCCACCAACTGAGAAATGCCATCACTGCACAGGAGGATAGCAGTCATAGGCAGACCGGAGGTGTCTGGCCAACAAAAGGAGGTGCTAATTTGCAAGGTGGGATATACTGCACCTCAAACAAAACCCTTCCTCCCTGGGCAATTTGTTAGTGGCGTGCTCAGGATTTTTCCTATACTGTCCCCCAGCAGAAATTGCAGCGCCTTCCTTCAAATGGCCAAAACCCATTTCTTGCAGATCGTTCCCCATTACCTCAATACCCATGAGAATGTTCAAACATTTTAAAGTCAGACTAGTTGGAATGCAGTACTTCCATGATTAGTTTCCAGGTGTAGGAATGTGACCTTCTCTTGCAGTCAAAAGCCCTGCCGATTTCAATGAGGAGTTACACTTGGTGTTTACTTCAAACAAGAATACGAGGTCCAATTTGTGAATTTGTTGTGAAAAAAAATAAATAAAAGAAAGGTTTCAAAGGAAAAAAACGCATTAGTTCGAGGCAAAGAAAATTGACAGAAATGTTGGGAATTAGCCTCCTTAGACCAGAAACTGTTTGTTCTAATATTGACACTTTACACTGAAGCAATCTCTCGTTTGTTTATCATATAACCAGTTACTTTCCAGGTCAATCATTTACAAAAGGTCGCCAAAATTATTCTGATTACCTCTGGCAAGCTTCTGTGGTTGAGCGCAGTGCACTGTGCATGCCATTTCAAGCCTGTCACACTTAGTACATTTAGCATGTAAAGCTCCAAATAATAGTAGCCTCAAACTAAATTATGTGGAAAAAAAACAATTTATGAATCAGTCAGGGATACTGGTAAACAAATGGCAAACATTTACATATTGTAATTGGACCACATTGAACTGAATTGATTTCAAAAAAATTCTCCTTTTTGCATAAATATGGAAATAAGCTTGCTCTTTTTAAAAAATATTGATACATATTTATATACACAGAAAATATTGGCCTGAAATTGAGCGAATGCACATCCACATATCCGCCGTAGTGCATGAGGCGGAAGTTAAAAACATCATTATTTTTGCTTTTGCAAGTCGCGGTTTAATAAAAAAGGAATTATATTTCGTGCGCACGCCTTTGCCATATTGAAACAAGCAAATGAAAATCCAGTGACATCTTTGGAAAATGTTCCACTGGTTCCCTGTACAGTGAGTAAACATCCTCTCTAGAATTATGCTGGACAACCTGTCAGTTGGATGCTTTCGATGGGATTTTTAAAGGTAGCACTTATCTTCCAAATGGGATGCTTTTCAGTACTTCCTTGGTGCTATTATAACCTTGCAATTACCTCACTTCCTAGCTAATACCCAATGCACATACAGGGGAATACAATTACTGACAGTTATTTGCCGTTTTCTCCCTCCATTCAGAAGTTAGGCTGGGGCAATTGGGTAAGTTTGAAACGTCAGAACGTGGTTTATTTCCAGTCAGGGATCAAAAGCCAGGTAATCAGAATCAAGACAGTACCAAATCAAAAGGCAGGAGAGTAGTCAGGAATACAAAAATAAAAAACCAGGAAATCACAGGCAACGGTACAAAAATGGCAGGCAAAGGCAAAGTAAAACAAACAAACAAAAGTAAAAAAAACACTAAAACAACAAAAGGCAAACAAACGGCAAAATCGAAGTCGTTAAACGGAAGGGTGTCTCAATAAATCTCTGGCTTTACAAATCACAGGTTCAGAAAATATGATCAACGTTCTGACAGAGTAGAAACAGAATTGTGGGTCTTATATACACATAGGAAAGGGAGGGGTAACAAACGACGTGAGGTTAACACATTAGGTAATAATTCAATCACGAGAACATAACGGAAACATGGAAGGGACTCGAAAACATGCATAATAAACAACGGGCTCGAATAGGAGCGGAGTGTGCACAGTAATCAGGAGAGGTGAAGTCTAAGTACGAACAGCTGGAGCGAATTACAGAGGTAGCTCAGGAGCAGTTAGAAATGCAGGTAGCAAAGAAAGTGGAGAAGCTGGTTAAATGTTAGTATCTAACTATAAGACAGACAATTAGTGTTAGATAGCGCCAGTCGCTAATTCTTGTTGCTATTGTACCACCCCAGGCAGCCCGGTAAGAACTGATGACATCGGCTTGAAGTTGACTTAGTTTATTGTTGCTACCACAACCAGCACACTTTACCTTCACTTTAGTATGCAGAGTTATAGTGGTTCTGCAATAAAGCAAATACATACAATCGTACATTACTTATACGCACTTATTAAGGCAAAGAGTAAACAGTGCAATAACAATTATTCACTATCAGGGAATAGAATTAGTAACACAAACTGTTTTTACTGTGCTAATAACCCTGGAAATAACTACATTCCCCTTTAAATGTAAGCCAGTACAAGGAATAGTACTTTTCTTACACGTGCAGCGTGCCTGCTGCCTTAAGGACTGCGCATGAGCGTACATCTGCCTATAACTAATGAAAAGCTACATTGCGGCTTGCTTATGCTAGCTAACTTTTAGTAGCCATAATATACCATTAAACCGCTAACTGATAGCAGCCCAAATAATGCGCTACACATTTCTGTATAAACACATACAGAAAGTAACAGTCGATAAGATGTGTATATATATATAGCCGACAACATGAATACATTCTGAACATGTGCTGAGTTAAAGTATGCGGTTTAGCTAACATTGACTAGCTAGCAATTACGTCGTCAAATAAGCACTTCAGAACATAGCATTTTCACTTTGTTACAGCACACAAAACACTCCTGACAGCAATGACCGAATAAACAGTACTTACAGTTCAATGCACGCACATAACACTACGAACAAGGTAACTTATTTCACGTGCAGTGAATATCAGCCCTCTTCTCTGTAAAATACAGGCGAACCATACACTGGGGTCCAGAACTCTCTAATTGGCCATTACGCAGCTTTGAACAGGCACTCTGATTGGCAGGATCGAGTTAACATGAATAATCACAGGGAAAGACTTAATTAAAGGGAAAGGCACCAATTTAACTGAGGGCCTTTTTAACAATTAGTTTGTTAGTATACATTTATGTTAATTTGTTAAATAAAGTGCACGTAACTAATAAAGCACCCAGTGATTTTTAGCGCGAGTTAGTAATATATACAATTATACACGGGAAGGAAATCAGGAAGTAGCAGAAAAACGAGACTTCGTAAATACAGCGTTAAACCACGAAAACTCCGGAAGTCACCCGAATAGTGCATGCACGAGACTGGGTAAACAAACACACAGATGAGACTCGGACAACCCACGAACAGAGGGGAATGCACTGATGAAATGAAAAATAATAAATCCAGATTAAATAATCAAATAATAATACAAACAGACAGACAGAAATACAGAACATAACAAAGTTGGCATATTACAAGACCCGTTTATCGAACGGTGGAGCCTGACAGCAGACCCCCGAGCTTACACCTGCAGAAACAGACAAATGCACATGCCGCATACACACACATATAGTGCTTTGAGTTTTAGTAGATCACAAGAGTGCCACATCAGTCAGTCATACATAAAATATTGCTGTGGGCTTCAGCTAAGGCATTAGAGCCTTGGCTTACCCATGTGAATGCTCTCTCATGTCTGATGAAAAGTTCAGAATTGCTGATGAATATAAAAGTGGTTCATACTTCTTTATCTGCATATTTTCCTCCCAATGTTTGAGATCTGAAATTGGATCTTAATATGCATTTAGGTTAAAATGAAGACTTTGATGAACCCATGTTTTTTTAAATTGCATACTCTATCATATATGCTACATGCAAGCATACTAGTTTGTGAAAAACAGTGTGAAATTATAATATTGACTTATATTATATATAATACTTTGGCACAAATAATCTATTTCTATTGTGCTTGCATTGCTGTCCCTGACACATCCTATACATAGTGCACTACCGCATGTGTATCAATTTGTACATTTTCTTCCCTGTCCAATTATAGTTAAGTTACCATGACAACTCTCAAAAGGTATTGTTCATGCTTTGAAATGTGTACTTTTGGTATTTCTGGTAATATATGTTTTTTAAAAGGGTCAGTGTACGACCACTCCGGGCCATGGTACATATACAAAGACAACAACAGTTTGTGGTTGTTGACCGTTCTCAAAAGGGTGGGTTCATTTTTTTTTTTTTCTTCATATTTTTCCTCCACTGCTTTTAAAAAACAACTGTTGAGTCTGCCCAGAAAGTTTAGAAATTGGATATTCACAAAGGAATTGGGACACAGCTATATTCATCTGACAATAATACAAATAAATATCAACATTGCCTATATCGTAAGAAGAAAACTTCCTCAGAATTTTGTTTCCTTGATTATGTTCAAGGTTCTTTGAATATTTTTCTGTGAAAATACAAATACTGTTGTGTTATTCACAGACCTTACCAGGGTTATATGGAAATTACTGATTCAAAAATAGTATCTGACACATACAAACTTTTAAGGACAATAATAATGATACATTAATTCATATTCATATATTAATTCCCAGCCAAAATCCATAGTCGACATAGCTTGATATTGTTGTTTTGAATATTCTTACTCATATAACTAGGACACTGCACATGGATAAAAAACAAAATGAAAAAGGGAAAAATAGAAAATGGACTTCTATGTAGTTGAGCCTCTTAAGACACTGTTTCAGTGTGGTGTGGACGTGCCCCGTGGTCTTGTATTGAGTGCTGACTGCAGCAGTGCAAGCTGTAGCCAGCAGCCCTGCAGAGTGGCACATAATTAGCTGCAGCTTAAGCCAGATAAGATGGGTTTCAGACAGAGAAATTGTCAACATCTGATCTGGTACTAGTGATATCCTCTGATTGATTGGGCGCTTTCACCAGCTGCATATGAAGTTTACTTCTTTGACACAAGGCACGATGACTGTGTAACTGTGAAGCGAGAAGACAGAGTGGCTGGCCCCTGGTAAAGTAGGAATCCTATAAGACCCTGAGGAAGATGGGCATATCCAACCTCCTGCAATTTCCAATTATTCTGCCCTCGCTGGCTCAAAGGGAGCCCACAGCACACATGTAGATTTATGCATTCAACTTGTCCTCGTTCTCTCCCTGACTCAATGGCAAAAGAAAGGCCTCAATCACTGTTTGTCCGGACAAGCGTTGCTTGTCCCTTCCGAAAATGTTTTTCTTTCATTCTGATGATGAGTCATCTTGCCAAAATGCATTTCAGGATAAATAAATAATTAGGTAGTCAGAGCTGAAGGACAGTTGATGACTGAATCTCTCTGGGGAAACGTAGTATTTAAACATTTAGAAGAAGTGTACATGAAGCTATTCATGTTTACGCAGGTATTTCAATGTCTAGCTGTCGCAGTGCTAGTCGTGCTGGTGGTGTGCTTGTATAGTTCACTTGTCAGTGCAGAACTGTAAGCAGTTTTTTATCTGGTTACCAGTAAGGCATAAAATAGGGCTTGATGTAGAAACATACGGGCTCATGAAACAGGTTTTGTCAAATATGACATTATGAAACAGTTTTTATAAAATTAAAATTACATTTTGAAAAGTGCCATTAACAAGAGTTATTGGTAACACTTTTTTTTTTTTTTACAGTTTTTCTGAATTGCTAAAACACTAAACCCCATTATCTAAACCAAATGCTCAGTGGCCTAAACCAATTTGTCGAATAAATCATTCTTCTGGCAAAACCTTAAACAAGTTCAGGTAGGTAGACACCATTTGCAAATCTCATCCACTTTTTTTTGCAAAACTCTAAACACATTCTCACTCATTAAAACATATTTCGCACTGTGATGCACTCGTGTTGCAAAATCGTAAACACGGGCGGCAAAAGTTAAACACAACTACAACACTGTTATGTTCTGAGTTCTGTATTATTTTTTTTCATTCATGTATTTATTATTTTTCTTATAATCATTGCATTCCCCTCTGTTCGTGCATCGTCCGAGTCTCATCTGTCTGTCCCTGAGATTCCACTCCCTGTCATTGCATTATTCGGGCGATTTTGGTCCAGTCGGGTTTCCTCTGTATTTCGTATCTCGTTTTCTTCCTTTCCGACTTAATTAATATTTATATATTATACTAACATATTAATCTTACTAACTGTTAGATTAGACTTAGTACTAACCTACTAATACTAAACAACTAACTTACTAACATTAGGGATTTAGAATTTTCTACTAACATTACTAATTACTCATTTATCTTGAGTTTCTACCTGCAGCTGTCATTCTCCCTCATTATCCTATCCCTGTATCTATCTGTGATTTTGCATTCTCTGCACATGTGTCCACTTCCGCGTTCCTCCCCTTCGAGCTGTGCACCTGTTACCTGTTAACTCCAGGTCGATTGTTATCACTGTGTTTATGTGATATCCAGTCCGTGTCTTACGTCTACACTCGTTATTGTTTTATTGGTCCTTGTTACCTTCATTGTTCTCACCTGTGATCTCTCCTCCCCGCCTCTGCACACCTTATTCCCATTATGTCTGTCTCCCTCTGTGTATTTAACCCAGTCATTCTTGGTGAGTTCCTCACCATTGTTAGCATTTGTTTTTTTTGGCCTCTGTCTTTTTCTGAGTACCTGTTTTTTTTCCCTAAGTTGTCTGTTCCGAGTTTCTGTGAGTTTTGTATTTGTTTTCCTTGTCGTGTTCTTGTTGCTTATGTTTCCCCGGTATTTGACTGCTGCCTGTGTTCTTGCGACCCTGATTTTGTACCTCTACTGTGTCTTCCCGGTTCCGACCTCTGCCTGTCCTGTGACTACTCTTTTGGTTTTTTAGTACTCCCTGCCTGCGACTGGGTCCCTATTCCCACCCGTCCTAACATAACAGTTGTCATCGTTTACACACAACAATTCAAAATTGTTCACATTTGTTTCTAATGATGTGATCAAAGCAATTGTACAGAATATAAACCAGTTCAGTGCACAGGTGGCACAAGTGCGTTGAATGGCAATACCAACAATCTGAGAGGCAGAGGTGGTGGTGGACGAGGCGGAAGAGTACGAGGACGATGAAGAGCAAGACCAAGAACGGTAATTTCAGATGAAATTCGGGCAACTGTGATAGACTATTTTCTTGTTCATGGAATAACAATGAGGGAAGCCGGACAAAGACCACAACCCAATTTGAGCAGATTCTCTGGCCACCATAATCAGGACATTCAAAGAAGAGAGCAGGTCATTGTTTTTTTGTTTTTTTTGGGAATTGAAAGTTTACTGTATACATTTGATTCAGTGACATCACTTTGTCAATAGAAAGAGGACTGGGGGGGAAACTTCTTAGCATACAACTGTAATGGATTTTAGTGACAGATAATCAAACGCGAAGGTAGGGGATCAGAAACAAGTCACTCACGCAGTGGGGGCCAATAAAGGGAATAACAAAATAATATATACAACAACAAAAAAAAGACAGGAAAGGACTTCTTTGTGGCTAAACAGCCAAATTAAAATCAACCCACTAAAATAGGGCAAACTCAAATAACGAGTAAAACACAAACTAAATCTCCCGAGCTCATTACTGGAGCCAAAACGGGAAACTTAGCAAAAAAAGAACACCTTCGGCACATGAGTTTGGGCGGCTGAAAAGATGTAAAACCTAAACGAAACAAAGACAACTGTCTCAGAGAGAACAGCAAAGAATAAAATAAATGGCACAGAACGCTAACAGGAGGAATAATACCTATACCTGAACTAAAAGCTAATAGCAAGTCCCCCGTGAACATAAACAGCGTTTAATATCATGAGGTCGCTAGTACCTGGCTCAATGCAATGTCGAATGACAAAGACGCACCGGGGAAGCGGAAGTAAGGAAGGAACTTAAATACTCCGCAGGTAGAAGCACAGGTGAAAACAATTATGAGGGAAAGCAAACCCTGGAACGGAATATGGAAAGAAAATCCAATAGATTCTCAATCGGGAAATAAGGATGAGAACCGCAACGGAAAAGAAAATAAAAACCCACAAACCATGACGACGACATTTTACATATAGAAGTAATGTCCATTACTATTTTTACTGTATGTATACGTTTGTAAGTGCATTTTCCCTTTTGTAGAATTGCAAGACTACCACATGCGGGAGGAAGGACTGCTTTGTTTTCCCAACAGCAAGAGGCTTTCATTGTTGATATGGTCCTTCAAAACAATGCCATCCGACTGCGTGAAATACAGCAAAGAGTTGTTGAACACAATGTAAACTTTGAAGGAATCAACAGTGTCAGCCTTTCTCCCATTGCCCGTGTCTTCCAACGCAACAGGGTACGAATGAAGCAAGTGTACAGAGTAACCTTTGAGCGCAACTCAGAAAGGGCCAAAGAGCTACGATACCAGTATGTGCAAGTAAGTGTACACTCAGACACTTTCAGTGCTGATGCTTACAGTACAATTCTATGCTACTAGCCTACTGTTACTGTAAACTGCACTATATTGTAGTGTATGTCAATCAGGAGTTCATACAAATACACTATTGCAGAAGTCTCACTTACTAAAGTACTTATTTATCTATTTTTATATATCGAGTGTTTGCATTGGGTTCCATGGAAAGGCCCCATGAATACATTTTTGTAGATGAAGCAGGGTTCAATCTGGCGAAGAGGAAAAGGAGAGGCAGGAACATAATTGGCCAACATGCCATTTTGGAACTCCCTGGCCAGCGTGGTGGCAATGTCACCCTTTGTGCAGCTATAAGTAATCAGGGGTTCTCCACCGTCATGCAACCCTAGGACCATATAACACTGAACATCTTCTTACATTTCTGTAATGTTTGAGCGTGAGCAGCAGGATCATCAGCAGGCAGTGCATCCTGTCTATGTCGTGGTTTGGGACAATGTCAGCTTTCACCGTGGTGTCCGGATACGCGAGTGGTTCAACATCAACCAGTTATTCATAAATGTTTGCCTTCCACCATACAGCCCTTTCTTCAACCCAATAGAACAGTTTTTTTCTGCATGGCGGTGGAAGGTCTATGACCGAAACTCATATACCAGGGAAAATCTCTTACAGGCAATAGAATTGGCCTGTGACATAGGTGTGGAGTGTTGTCAAGGCTGGATCCGGCACACCAGAAGATTTTTCCTCCATTGCCTGGCAAGGGACAAAAAAAAAATTCTGTAACTACATGCCCTGGACACTGTGTTCTCAATTTTTGATGTAGTGTCTAATGAATGCTCTGTAGTGTTTATATATTGACTGGCTGTGTGTATGATCTGAAAACATTGTTTGATTTTGAGCACAGATGAAATGGTTTTGAGGCGATTGTTTGATTTTGCCAGAAGAGTCAGGGGTTTTATGAATGTCGTTTGAAGATGTGGTTTTGTGTTTAAAGTTTTGAGAAAATGGGTGAAGGTTTTACAATTTAAAGTTCCAATTCATCCCCCCCCCCCATTTTTTAAATGTTCAGAGGTTTATGGATTACACATAGTTTGCATTTAGCCTTCAGAAACACACATAAATAAGGGTACATTAACCAAACCATCTACTGCTTCAGTTAACATTATCTTCCAAGCATTTTCTTAATTGAGTCATTCGTTTATGGATTCACATTTGTATTTATTGATTAAACTCAGTATTTTTTTAATTATTTATTAATTTATTTATTCCGTGATTGATTTATTTAATTCAGGAAGGTGATAGAAACCTTGCTTACTTCAGTAAATTAGACACATAACTGCTAAGGCAGTAAACCATAGTTTTTGTAGGTGGAGATGCATGGTATCATAAAAGAAAATTATGCTTAACTCCCCACAGACAGAAAAATTGAGATGGAGAAAAACAACTACCCACTCAGCACAGCAGACAAACAGATGCGATTCAAAATGTTTATGGGGAGCAGTCTCAATTATTACAATTTCTTATCAGCTTCTCATTAACTACCTTTAACTGTGTAACCAAAAATGCTACCACAACAGGCAAACGAATTAAGGAAAATATAAAATGATGTCATATTTTATAGTGCTCCCTTCATAATACAGTGTCAGCAGAATCACAGACTTAACCCTGGGCCCTTTAAAAAAGAGAAGGGGTAAGAAACAACAGAACAATTTAATTTTTTTTATGGAAAATGCAGTTGTCACACTATGAATACTCGTACGAATACTGATAGCTTGGGGGAAGGGGATAAAAGATGTCTTGAAAAGAAATGACTGCAATACATATAAAGAAATGTGTCAGTACTCTTAACCACACTTCAGACTGTTGTCCTTGCAGGACTTTTATGGCAGATATACTGAAACATGGTCTGTCTGTTTTGCTTCTCAGGTGGAAGAATATAGAATGGGTCCACTAGGTTGAACAATGTTTTTTTTTGCTAGTCCTGTACAGAATAAAAACAGACAGCTCAAATAAGACAGGAAAGCATCAATAGGCTACTGGTGGAAAACTGAATTTTGAAATCCCTGAACATAGTGAAACTCATTAGGTCCATGCATGTGTAATAACACCTCTTGTGCGGGTGAACGGCACTTTTCAGATGTTATTTCAGCTCACTGTGATAACAAGTTCCTTTTGGCTAGCCACAGGACAGCTCCTGGCCATATGCATGAAGAATCTGAAGCTTTACCTATACCTACTCGCTAACCATACACCCCCCCCCCCCCCCCCTGACAAGATGGCACTGGCGATACTGTGGGACTAATTACGATTCTTTTACTGAGCCTGATATGCGAGGGCAGATAAGACTGAATCAGCGTTACTGCTTTTTTGAATCTGCTCTGAGCCAGAGAAAGGACAACAAGCAATCAGGATCCGTCAGTGTCCGTGAAGCAGCCCTTGTCTTCTGTTCTTCACAATTCAAGGTAAATAAATAAGTTTCACTCAAACTTTTCCCATACACCACACTCAGAACAAAATTCAAATAATAATTAAAACTCTCGACCACTGTCAGGTGCATTGTAATCAGGCTTTATGGTAGCATGCGCTATCTACAACGTTGGCTGCTAATGCTACTTAACTAACTAGCTTAGCGTAATTAAACCTGGTGTCACAACCCCATTCGTATCTATTCAATTAATTTCCAGCACCCTAAAATGTGTACTTATCCTACGAATGAGGGACTGCACATAATAATTAATCAAATTAGAGCACATTTCTTAAAACCCAATGCGCTGTGCACAAAAAAATAAGCAACTGCGTACTTGGTGTGCCTTGACTGGTTTATACTAATCAATATGAACCCAGAACAAAAGATCCGCCAAAGCCAATAAAGCCAATGGTATTGTACTGTGTGTACAGTACATTCGTAGAAAACCTTCTTATTTTGTAATTGCATTTTAATGCAATATGATGCATCATTCTTTCGCTTTTTTAATCTCTCCTGTATCTGTGTGGGTGTCTATTTAGACTATATCCCGTCTATCCCAATTGTCTTGTATTACTAGCTAGCTAGGTCAGTTCAGATCAGTGCATAGGCTGCAGTTTATTCATGGATTTAGTGATTATTAATGGACAATAAGCCATTTCAAAGCTATTCTAACAGTGTGGGGTTAGTTTTAACAATGCACCACAAAAGGTAAACAAGCCACATACATTTAAATGCTGTCTAGGGGGTATTTTACAAAGTGAGTTAGCTTTTTTACTTCAGTCCATATTCCAGATTTGGGAGGGTTCCAGATTTTACTCAGCACAGTTATCCAGCTAACTCAGTAATCTTGCTTTGTGAAAATACCCTCCTGGTTTCATATGCCCTTAAACAGTGTGTTTGACTGAATTTCCCACAGCTACATGTTTGTTTGGTGATGGAATATGACATCAAGCCACGTCATATTTAAAGAAACAAAGTGTTCATTTATTTCCTGAATAGTATGCTCCTGAATATACTAGCGAACATGTGGAAATAAGTATTGGTATTTTTGAGTACACTCAATTTTCAGAAACGTCACGTACTTTACAGCTTTAAAAAAAAAAAAAAAAAGTATACTCAATTAGCATACTCTATAGTAGGCAAGTGCGCTGATTCGGACACGGCCCAGCACACCCTGCGTTCCTGCAGGACCAAAGTTTGGGTGTCTAGATCTGAAGAATCCCTCCCAACACGCATACTAATTAAATGGCTGGTATTTCAACTGCCATTCACAAGTATGTTCTCACAAAAGAAACCCAAATCTGGTCATTTCTAGTCAGGAACAAACCTTCTTGCTTTTCAAATCAAAATGTATGTTTACTTGATTTTTATCAACATTCATTATGACCTTTTTATTTATTTAATACACCAGTAGAACATTTTTGTATTTTTTATTTATTCATTCATTCTACATTTGCTATTGTAATTCACACCATGAATCCAGATGCCTCAAGGCATGCATGCTAGGCATGTTACCAACATTGTGCCTGGTAACCTTGAACCAGGATGGGGGGCAGGAGCGAAGCCATCATGGGCAATTCATCAACAACCTGTACTTGGAATGGCAAAATATTAAACACGAAAAATAATGTGGCAGATATATTAACAGCGCAGCTGTGTTTTCTGGCTGTAGGAAATGGCAGTGAGAATAATGGCTTGATATGTGAGGTGAAGGGGTGTGAACTATGCTGAATTGTTTTGTAGATTTGTATGTGGTTTGGTTAGTCCATCCAAAGGATCGGGCCTTCAATGGCAGTATGTTACACATGACTAAGTCGGCTTTGAAGGACATAGCAACCCCCCTGATCCTGCCAGGTAATTGTCATAGACTCAATTACATCAGGTGATACATACAGATACTATTACAGTTGGGATTTCAAGCAATGCCCACATAGTACCCTATCAATATTTAATCAAAATCACTGTAAATGAAAAGATGTAGTGTATTTTAATTGCCTACATGTCTGCCACACATTTGCTTGTGAATATGTATGCAAACATTTTCTTAACAGTTAAAGGGTTCCAAATAAATGTCTATAGACACAAATACTGGAATAGTAGTTTCTGATCAGATACTTGTTCTCTCTTATTCAAGTAATGTTTAGGGGGGCTATTTTTTTTTTGAACACATTTTCAATAAAATAACAACTCTTGAGTAGTTGAGTAGTAGGTTTTTCTTTCAGTACTCTACCCACCCCTGGTTGTACCCAAGTGTTTCTATCAGCAAGTTAGCTAGATTTCTACCTTATATTACAATACACAAGGCTGGCTAGCTAGCAGAAATTAGCTAGCTAATGACCATTTACCAAATTTTTGCTTGTTTTCATAGCTCATTAACACCAGCTGTGCGGTAGCCAGCTACAACTATTGGCTAACTGATGGCTACAAGCTAGCAGATGCTTTCTGCCCTATGGCATTGAATAAATAATTTACTGTTGTTTAGAATACACAATTTATTATTATTTAGAAGTCACTCTATGTGTATCTATTGTGCAGTTTGTAAGTATTTTTTAGCAGTCAAACATAATTTGTAACCTGGTTTAAATTTTAAAACCCTTTAACATAATGTAACATAATGAGTGTAAGCTGTTTTGCCATCAGCTGTTTATTTTGGCTCAACCAGTCATGCCTTGTGGCGCCACATACTAAGCATTCATTTTCAACAAATACAAGTATCAAATTTTCAGTTTATGGGTATGTGTCTGTAAAATCACATTTTTTACACACTTTCATGAACTATTGATCACATTTGATGTTACTTCTAAGCAAAAATAGTCATTCAGAACGTGTATTTGCAGAAATTATAACTGAAATATTAAATACAGAACATCGCATAATGCAAAGTAATCAAGTTTATACCCACAAATAAATAATAAAAATAACAATGTCTTTGCTTAGGAATTCAAAATTTACTTAGTATCCCTGATATTTCTTCAGAAAATCTGGGGGGGTCTCTTAATATTTTCTGTGGCTGTATAATTTATCACCAGTTTCTATATAATAATGCAATGATAGGACACCCTCATCATGACAGAAATTAAAATGAATCTGTCTGTTTGGTTTTATCTACATAAAGTTTAAAAGTTTAATAATCATGGTAGCAAATGCAATACCAATACATACAGTATGTAAGCAAATTATCTATACAGCATTTTGTTGTCTGTTAATATCTGTATAATAACATAGATCTCCAAATCAAAAATGTTGGTTGCATCATGGGTTCACTGTCCACATTAACAAAATAGATTGCTGGAAAAAATTAAGCTTCAACTGCATGAATTTGTACCAAACACAACCAGAAGAGTTAACCTCATGAAGTTTTGTGTAGGTTAACCAAATCAAACAAAATAAGTTAACTAATTATTACTAGAATGTAGTAACAATGTTTCCATTGTTTGATATTGTTCCGTGATGTGGCAAATGTTGAGCTGAAGTTCACATGCCAAAATTCTGCAACCCAAACATACTTGCCACAAAAAGGTTGGTAGTTTTTCTTGTATGGGTCCAATGCTGGATGTCAATAACTCGATACCCTCTTGCTTCTTAGAGCAAAGTGGACTTTATTGAGGTGTCATATTAATCTTTTTTTTTTTTTTTTTTGGTTTGATTAACTTTCATATGCCCTTAAACAGTGTGTTTGACTGTATCCCCCTGTGCATTTGTGAAGAACACAATGTATTTGAATGTCAAACTCAAAGTTTCAATGCAAAAGTTATGCAAGAGTTCATGTTTATTAGTGCTAAATATCACTTACATAATTTTGTGCTGCAGCTCCATTTTGTTTGTCTCCTTCTGGGCCTGTATTGAGCACCAGTCAGTGCTGGAATGCTGTCCTGTCACTGCAACGCTGTGCTTGATATGTGTGTGCAGAGGAGCTGTCACTGGGAATGCCTGAACAAAAAAAAACTCCTCTTCCCCTCACACTACCTTCTACCCTTGCTGCAGTCTTACCTACCTACCTTTCGTATTCTCTTTGTTCTTTTTGAGCCTTCCGCCATTTTAATTACCTCAAAAGCCACGAGTCCCCACTATAGCATGTGTGTCAAAATTATTTTTTCTAAAAAGTTCCAGTCCCAGGGGATCCTCAGCAACACGGCATATATATATATATATATATATATATATATATATACAAATGGGTGACAAATTGAAGGAACCCAATTGAACACCTATGGGAGATTTTGGACCGACGTATTAGACAGCGCTCTCCACCACCATCATCAAAACACCAAATGAGGGAATATTTTTTGGAAAAATCGTGTTCCATCCATTCAGTTGAGTTCCAGAGACTAGAATCTATGTTAGACTAGAGGTAGAATCTATGCCAAGGCACACTGATCGTGGTGGCCCAACACATTACAAAGACACTTTATGTTTTTTTAAATTTTTTAATTTGTGATCCATCCATATCTACTGCATATCTGGCAGCAGAGTGATGGTTTGAGGGTCGTTTGATACCTCAGACCCTTTATGACTTACATCCATTTAGCCAACCATGTGTTCCATACTATTCCTGTGTAATTTTCAAATGAGAGGTTATAGTATCGCTTGTACGAGTACCTGAAAATAAGATCTCAAGAGTATTTTCATGTTGTTGGGTCACAGACATCAGGAAGTCAGGCATACAAAGTATATGCAACCAAATATTAAAGCAGAACTGAACTTTGGTACAAATTCTGACCATGATATGAGTACAAATATATTAAATATGTTCGTTAGTTGCTCTGTGCTCCCCTGGGGTGATAATTCAGAATAGGGTATTTGTCACTCTCCATTCACTTCTATAGGGCAGCTAGAACAGTCTCAAAATGACACTTCTAATGCAGAGAGGTTATAGCGTCACTTGTAAGAGTATCTGAAAATAAGATATCAAGAGTCTTTTATACCCAGTCATGATAGCATCACCTGTTTACCTGTGGAATGTTCCAAACAGGTGTTTTTTTAACTTCTCGTGAATTAACTTAATCAACTTAATGTTCATGATAAGGTCAAATATTAAATATATTTTCTTTGTACTGTTTTCAATTAAATATATGCAAAAAATAATTTAAAAATCACTGCTTTCTGCTTGTATGTGCATTTTACATACTTTTTTGAAATTGGGTTTTTTTTTAACAATACTTGGTTTATGTTTAAATATTATATAATACATACAAAAACATAATTTAGACTTCATATGAACCAACCATAGTCTTTTATGTGTGGGTAAATAACTTGATTTGGTTCAAATAAATCAGTGATTAACTTCTTAGTTTTAGCTTAATTTACTGTTGGGTTGATGAGACCTTGTGTCATTGTTGTTTTTGCATTCAATTGCATTCTCGTAACCCCATCTGAGTAATTTAAAAGGTAAGTATCATAGGGTTATCATCACAAATTCATGCTTTTAAAAAAAATTCTATGTAATATCATTTTGATAAAAACTATCCTCCAGAGACTAATGATTCATTACTATTGTGGCTGTAAATAGCTTTCCTTTTGTTAAAGTGATTTTCTTTGGAATCTAGACAGGGAATAATTATTTCTGATTATGAACATCCTGAAAGTTATTGATCTATTAATCAAGAATTATACTTAATATAAATATATACATACATGCTATTTAATTATATATATAAAATTATTGAAATATATAGTTAAATAATTCACTTTTTTTCAGATGTCACCTCGCTGTACAGTCCCACAGTTCAGCGGTGATTTGGTGGTAATCTCTTTGAAGTCACCTCATCTCCAGTTATCTCTTGGTCTGAATTTAAAAGAAGGAGAAAAACCATTCTGCCTTTTAACTCACTGAAGCCACCTTCTCAAAATCTAATAACTTATAATGGCAGAAAGATCAAGAGATGACACGTCCAAAAAAGAGCCCGCTTCCTTTTTCAATCCTTTTTATCTCCTGTCATTAAAATACAGGGAGGGTGAAGCTGATTTGTGAGGGTTTGTGAAAGTAAAATAAAGCAAGCCTGAATGGGAAATAGTAAAATGCCAGCCAAACTGTTTCTGTTGCGCCTAAATGATCGCCATTCACATTGGTGGGCCTTTATCGCCAACGGTGATGAAGTGTGCGGTGTTGTCGTCCATGTGTGTTTGTTTTGGTCCGCTGGAAAATTCAGTCATGGATTGCAAAACTGTAACAGATTAATTGTGCTCCGCATGTGTTTTCTGAGGAGAACAATAATGGTTCAAACACCCATTGACACGTTTTAGCTTTGATAATCCCTTACACATAATTGCAACGTCAAAGGCAAGCAAGCAAATATATTCAATGAAGGATGAAAAAAATCTGATTATTATGTACACATTAAATTTGTCAATTAAATCATTGGTGAGAAATGTAACCGTCATAAATGTCATTCTTGAAAATCTGTTTCTTAAAACCTTCTTTCCGTTTGCACTTAGTGTATAAATGCCATACTTTTTCGTGATTTCTATCACAAGTTCAGTTGAATTCTCTTTGAAAGGGTCAGTTAATAATATTCCTGCTTTATCCTTTTGGGCAGAAATTATATGTTTCATATTCTGAAAAATGTCCACCCTGGGGTGCTCTGTAAGAAAATAAAGAGGAATTTAAATGTCACAAAAAAAATAAAGATGAAATAATATATAATTTCAAGCAGAACTCATAGGAAGGTGATTGTGCTGCATTCCTGTGGATACTGCTTTTTTCAGTCGACCCAAAATAGGTCATTGGTTGGTTTGGAGGAGGGACAATCGATCTGAGATCTGGTCGAGTTTAATAACTTATTCAGACCTGAATGACTCACAATGAGAGAATCATAAAATGGAAGACACGGTTTTTACAGCATGGAGGCTGGACAGCTCAAGCAAGGCATGTGCGAGGACAGAGAAGGTCTGGTTATGGATACTCTTGCAATCCGGCTAATCAAATTCATCTTATAATGTAGCATATTTGTGAAATTAACATTTTAACAGCTGCTCATTAGCTGGTTATTAGCACTACGGGTTGTAGGTTTGCAAGCAAAATGGCTTCCCTGACCCCTTATGTATGGCAGTATTAATTTCATCCCCATATTCATGAGATTGTGTAATAGGGATTGTGGCATGTTTACACTCCGTCTCACCATTTAGCATGCAAGTATTTTATGTTTTTTTGTGTATTTCTTCCACTACCATACTTACTACTGTAAATATAAACAGTCTGCTTAAATCAGCTGTCGGTAATGGCAGAACAGAATCATACCACTTAATTATATTTGTTGTGTGTGTGTGTGTGTGTGTGTGTGTGTGTGTGTGTGTGTGTTGTCTCTGAGTAATTAATAGCTAAACAAAAAGTCCCAAATCAGTTGTGGGCTAGAGAGAGTAATTCCATGTTACTACAGTAGTTACAAATAATTCCCTGGATATTCCCTTGCTTGATATTCAAATGCAACTAAAACAACACACAACTTTCTTACATTTCTTATTGCATACTCAATAGATAATTCAGTGCACAGATTATTGAAGTCAGAAAAGTGGACATAGCCTATATTTCTCTTGTCTGTTTTGTCAGAAAGCGTTCTGTTTTCTTGTATGACTGGGCTGTTGATCAAACTGGTAACAGTATGAACAAAAGGAAATAGTTTTTTTTTCTGAAACTGATTTATATATGACGGATATGGCTGGACGTTTGTCACAGAAGTCACAGATTCCGTGATTTTATTATATTTTTTTCCCATAATTTCCCCCGTTTTTAGTGCTTTAGCAGTTTTGGATGGTAACTGTCAACCTTACCGTAGCCTACAGTGTTATTTCTATAGGCCTAAGCATTTTAACCATATTGCCAATTGAAGGGAGTAACAAAGTGTGAGAATGGATACAGATTGTGGAATGCGTTAGGATCAAGATTCCCGTCCTTGTTGTTTGATGGCCCCTGTTAACGGTGTTGATGGCGAGCACTCCTCCCCCCATTGTGGTAACGTTTTGACTTGGGTATCACCTCTTCATGCCCCTGAGAAACAGGAAGTTGACTGACCATATAATAGTCTCTTTTTTAAGACTGCACTTAAAAATATATATATGAATGGTAATTGGAATATACTTCAATAAGGTTTGGTTTATAACTATTTCTAGCATTGCCAATAATTGTGACTTGTTTTTTGACAAAATATTTATTCATGAAGAATTATTTTACTTGAATACTTTTATCGTAATTAAGAATGAGTTGTTTCTCATATTTTGTGGTGTAAGGTCATGCTGATAAATGACAAAGACATTTTTTATCGCCTTTTTTACTCGGCTGCCAATGATTCTGGTGGGCATCTCCAGCACACAAGCACGGAAGAGACTGTTCTTGAATTAACTTATGAATTTGATTAAATATTGTGAGTGAATGCAGAGCTTATTGGTTTATTATTGCTGCTTACAAATGTGCACAGCAAAGGCAGAGTGGCAGAAAACAAGCTCAGTGTATCAAATGCAATTCATTAAATGTCCCGTTAAAGCTATTAAACTAACAAAGAGATTCGAACACAAGTTATTATTGTAGTCATTCATAATTCATAAAGTTTGCATGTAAACAGAAACATAAATGTAGATATAATTAAAATGCTACTGCTTTAAAACGGCTTATTATAAAAAATATACATTTTAGAGCGTGACATGAAATGTTGTCAGTGCTATAATACACAGGTAAACAACAGTGGTCCTCAGAAATATGAACAAAAAAAACCATATATTATATTAGCATAAAATATTGATATATCTATTAGTGATCGGCATGTTATAGCGAGAAATTTTTGAGGCATCGAACCAAATTTTTTGCCATGTAATACAATGGCTGACCACACAGAGGCGATGTAACAGTCCCCCTGCCACCACCCAGACACCCCTCCTCCTCCACCCCATTTTAGTTGTCAGTTAATAGAAAAAATGCCATCGTCTGATTAGGTCTTGACTTATACAGTAATAGCCTATGATGAGCAGTGAACCTTACGAAAGGTGAATGTTGAATTCAATTTGTTTTCTTACCCTGCCCCCATGATATTTATTTAAAAAAATGTGTGATTGAATGCAATGTAAACTGTTATGTTTTTTCTTCTCCAAGCATGAGTAAGATTCACCTAAATTGCAAAAACAAAACAAACAGCACTTGTGCGGCAAAATGTAGGATGCCTAATTCATTTTAATGAAACATTGCATTATTACATTATGATTATGCACATTCTTATTATTATGAGTATTATTATTACCATTATTATAAGCTGTTCAACCACTTTATGAGCTGATCTAATAATACAGTATATCTGAAAATGTTCCCAATTATTGATGCTTGAAAGAGCAAGCCTTATATATACTATATATACATGTACAGTTAGGTCCATAAGTATTTGGACAGTGACTCAATTTTGTTGTTTTGGCTGTGTACTCCAACACATTGGATTTTAAATGGAACAGTAACTATAAGGTTAAAGTGCTGACTTTCAGCTTTAATTTGAGGGTTTTTAGTCCATATCGGGTGAACAGTGTAGCAATTGTACCCATTTTTATACATAGTCCCCCCCATTTTAGGAGACCAAAAGTAATTGGACAAATTAACATAAACTTTAAATGAACATAACTCCTTTACATGTCATGACTTACTGATGTCTGTGACCCAACAACATCAAAATACTCTTGATATCTTATTTTCAGGTACTCTTATGGTAAACCATCACTCAGTAGATATGGATAGATCACTTTAAGCGTTGTTTCTTCTGTCTTATTTTCCTATTGAACTCTAAGGAAAAATGAGTTTTTATGGCTTGTTTGATACGTCAGACCCTTGATGACTTAGAGCCATTTAGCCAACCATGTGTTCCATACTGTTCCAGTGTAATTTACAACTAAATCTAGTCCCACCCCCCAATTCCCAAAGAGATCTATTAAAATGCAGAGACGTTATAGTATCACTTGTAATAGTACCAGAAAATAAGATATCAAGAGTTTTTTGATATTGTTGGGTCTCAGACATCAGTCATGGCATGCAAAGGATATGCGACCAAATATGAAAAATTATTACTTTATTCTATATACAAATGCAGGGGTGCCAATAATTGTGGCACACGTGGTTTTGTTAAAAATAATTATTTCTTGATGAGGGATTTTTTTTCCTCAAAATAAATTTACTTCAATTCAAGGTATTACAGGGGTGCCAATAATAGTGGAGGGCATTGTGTGTGTATGTATGTATATATATATATATATATATATATATACAGTATAACCCTCCATAATGTTTTGGACAAAGCCATATTTTGTCTTGATTTGGTTCTGGATTCCACAATTTAATATTTGTAATACAATAATTCACACGTGGTTAAAGTGTAGATTCTCAGCTTTTATTAAGGGGTAATTCTGTACATTTTGTTTACACCATGTAGAAGTTACAGCAAAAACATGTATCTAATTAAAAGATTCTTGTTTATTGTGATTATTGCCATTTTGCCATATTCATATTGTACAAAACTTATTTTGTAGATGTAAACATACTTATTTTTCATCAAAATTTGATAACATATTACATTTATGTCTTGAACAGATGCTTATCCAGACCAACTTCCGTTTTTTGCATGCCATACATTTATACAGCTGGATATTCACTGAAGCAATTCAAGTTAACTACATTGCTCAAGGGTCCAACTGCAGTGCTCCACCTGGGAATCAAACCATTAACCTTGTAGATACAAGCCCAGTTCCCTAGCAATTATTCTACACTGCTGCTGCCCAGTGGTAATTGATACATTTTACAAGGCAGCAACAGTGGCAATGTCAACAGTGCTGGCAAAACGGTAAGGCCTGCGGCCTGGTGCCTACCACCGAATCACAGCCATGCTGATATTCAGTGTAACAGAACTCCCTCTCATGTAATATTGCTTAAATATTCTAGTAGTTATGCTGCCAAAAAAGTGTGTCTAGTGTCATATGTTGCCAAATCTCTAAATTCCAAATCTATTTATGTTCCTGTCTGCTACCAATAGCTCTTCCCTAATTGCCTCTTGCCTCCATGTCCCACTGGAGACCTCAGCCACCCCCTGAACCTGCTGTCTGCCCCCTGCTCCAGGCTGACAGCCCACCCCAGGACCGCCACCTCCACCTCCACCTCAAGCTGCCTGCACACAACCAGGAATGGATTTTAAAGCCACCGCGGTGGTGTAGAGGGCTAAGGCATTAGTTGCGCCCTGAGGATCGGGGGTTCGATCCCTGGTCCTGCCAGACCCGAGCATGGCCAGTGCTTCGAGGGAAGGGCAGTTGGCAGCTGCTCCCAGGTCGGGGGAGGGGCCCAGAGAGAATCGCTGTGCACAGAACAGCCCTGGGACAGTCAGGAGCAAGAGGAGTCGCGCCCTGAAGAGGGATACCAGCGGACGGGGTTGTGTAGCGGCGATTTTCTAGTCGTTGTTACATGGAGAATTGAATAAGAATAGCGGTTCAATTGGCTGCAAAATGGGGGAAAAATCTGAAACAAATAAAAATTTTGAAAATTTGAACATCTTTTTTTTTGTGACCAAGGTCCACCTGATTTTGATATCAGGCCCAAAAATACATTTTAACTGAAGCACGTCAGCGATAACTAAGTGATGAGCACAGCTGAGCTGTATGAGATGAAAGACGAGAAATGCCAGGGATACGGCATACGGAGCTTGAGAAACCGGTTGTGTGGAGGAATATCTATGCTTTCAAAGGTGAGACATTGATATAATAAATTGTGCATTCTAGTCTTGGCGTGATTATATTGAAAAACATTTGAACAGACATATTCCTGGGATACCTTGTGGTATGGCTGCACATATTGAATCAATTTCACAGTATGACTTTTATGCTATGCCCATTTAAAAAAAAAAAAACTAAGAATGATGATATATTGTTGAAGTGACTGTAAAAAAATTATAATAGCATATATTGTATTAGCATAGTAGGTAAGTCTGAGTTAATAAATAACTAATGCTTAATCTACATCCAATGTCATTGTTTCATCTCAATAACCAGTAGATGTGGATGTGAATTTTACAAAAATATTTTAGATCAAATGTTAATTTTGTATATATTTCAAGAGTTGTTTTACAAGCAACATCACTGCTGCCAATTAGTTTTATGTTCATCATTATGGTCCATAGTGTCCATTTGCAGAAAAGCAGTGTACGTTTTTTGCATCATGGGTATTATAGCCTCGTACTTTACTGTTTATGTCCAAGAACTGTGGTCTATAAATCACAGTACTTGGATGGATTAATACAAGGGATGGCTACTTCTGGAGTTTTTACGGAATGATTATAATGGATTTCCCCCAAGCAAACTTACTTACACTATTTCTGGAGATATTATTAATAATATTTTTGCTCAGTGAATTTCAAGAGATAATAATGGAAAAGTCAGTAACTGTCTGTTGTCAAGATTGCGTTCCACTTCAATAGTCTGACAGACTGGGACAGTGTCTGCAGTGTTAAGCTTTGCATTAAATGGCTCATTGATGTCTGAGAAGCAAAATCAATGATTTATTCAAGGGCCTGAGTAAAAGTGCCACAATAGGTTTTTTGAAATGCAGAAGTTGCATTTTTTTTGCCAATTTTGTCAGTCTACTTTATCCACACCCCCCTGGATTCAAGAACAATAATCAATGGGCTTTAACGTTTTTCGTTTTATTCTTCTACTTTGTCTTCTTCCTTTTCCCCCCCTCTACATAACAAGCTGGGGAAATTGATTCTGTTGTGATACAAATCAGGATTCTTGTAAGAATTCCTGCTTAAGGACTCCTGTTTGCTATGTGCTTGTTAATCACATTTACAAATAACTTTACAAATAAAATCTCCCTAGATTTAAAATATATGTATCTCAATTATCCCTGAGAACTTTATAAACATTAACCTCCGACAGATAAATGTAAAATAATAATTGCCTGTGTGCTAGTGATACATTTTCATGATGCAATGATGGTAAATTATGGCCTTTACATCAATTCATCTGTGTTTAATAAGTCATTATTCAGAATAAATGAAGCTATTTATCCAGTAGGGCTGACAGTTGCAAATAATTCACACAAGTAATAAAAACTAAATGTCTGACTATGATCAATTTATTTTCTAAAGCGTGCTGATTGCAGCTCACTCAGTATTAGCAATAGTAATGTTTTTCTTTTTGTTTCTTGACATGTGCAGAAGCCTAAAATTCAATAAGAAGCATCAAAACATCAGCAAAATAGTGACCAGAGACAAGTACTTGACCTCTGATGTGTCGCTTGCTATTGGGCCAGATTTGAGGTATACGGTATGTAGGCTATAACTGTTTGAACTGGAGCTCATGTGACATCAGGCACCATGTTTCAGTGTTGAAAGAAGGTATCCACAACACGTAAATAACTATACCCACATAGGGAACAAAAACTTAATTAATCATGATCCCATCACATAATATACAGTCCTATCATACAAAACATGCATGTTTTTAATTACAATTTGTGTTTCGTAACTAGTTTAACTTCACTTTGATGTAGAGGAATCAGCAAAGGCTGTGGTGTATAGTGATGGGTTTGGAGTCTTGTGTTAAGCAAAGGTGTGTATTGATCACTGATTTAGTGTAGAAGGTGAGGGCTGATCATTGGGACCTGGGTTGTAAATTGTACGGCCGGAGGGCAAAGGCAGAGATTGGACAGGCCTCTGCCCTCCCTGAATGAACGTGTAGGTGCCATAAAGTATCGGGCACGACTAATAGGGTGTGTTGTTGATGAACAAAAGCATACATCATTATGGAAGTTATAGGCCCTTACAGGATTCTACAATATCCTAATCAAGATTTTAACCAGGGAATCTTACAATCCTGCAATCTTACATGTGCAGAAATTCTTATTTAAGATCTTGATCAGGATTCAATTCCTAAGCAAGATCTTACAAGGATCCTCTGTCTTAATAAGATTTTACTAGGATCCTTGGTGGATCTTTAAAGATCCTACAGGATCCTGGGAAATATTGTACCAGGGACTGTTCAGTGTCTCCCAGATAAGGGGTGGGGGGTTCAAATAGGTTAACAAAAACAAGCTTTAATAAAACAAAACAACAATAGATAAATAAGTATAAAATACAGAATATATTTCTCATAAAAAGTTTTGAAAAAGAAAAAGACAAGTAGGGGGTGAATACTCATAAATTACAATAACAATTAATAACGTCAAAAAAAGGAGAAAAAACACACACCGTGATTTTACATATAAGGAGGTGCAGGTGATCGTAATATTAAACTTAAGATGAAGGGAAGACCGCACACTCAGCTCCATATATTATTTAATATTTAAATTTACCGAAGGTTTGACTTTAGTCTTCATCAAGACTATAAAATATGACATTTCCTATATGTAACACAACTTCTGGTTGAAGCATCCGAATACAGATACAGATACAGATAATGTCCCCTAGTCCTAATGATACCTATTTTACACAAGACCAACACTGGTTTTATGGTCAGCTGCATTATAGTGATCTAAATAGAAAGTTCTGGAAAGTGTATTCATTACAAGAAAAATGTTGCAATAGACATACTTTTTGGAATGGCAAAACATTTCTGTAAAAGGCAAGACACTGGGCAGAATGTTTAAATCTCTTGAATGAGAGGTCACTGTTGACTCTGTTCAGTTAAAGCACTGGTAATGTCTTTCCCAGATTGTTCTTTCATTTTCTTTTAATCTCACAAACAGACAGTGAGGCAGTTTCCCAGTGTCTAGCAGAGAGCACATTTCATAGGATTTATATACATATTATTTGAATTAGTTTTGTTTTACTTTGATTATGTGTTTCCTGTCTAAAATGCATCCCTATCGAAGACAGTGAAGCGTTTAATAATGTATTATTATAAACAGTGCAAACATTGGCAAAGACAGTCAGGCATATAGCACAGGCTTCTGGGAACCATGCATGAGACTCCCCAAACGATTATGTTTCACTCCTTAAGACTTTTGGGGGCGGGTGTGCTTAAGACCCCTTAATATTCCTGAATCCGGTGAATGTGACACAGAAATGGCGTGAGCAGATGGCCTCAGGACTGCTGAGTTTGCTGTTCTAGCCTGTGCTTTTGGCCTTTCTCAACTGTTGAGGTAACTTGTGACGCAGGAGCTTTGAGGGATGCCTCTTGTTGAGAGACAGAAAAAGACACACTCTTCAGGCAGTGCATCATTCAAATAGTCATTGATTAGGTTATGTGTTTCTAGATGTTTCTAGGTGTTTCTAGATGAACCTCCCCCAATTTACTTCTAGTTCCATAACATTACCTCTTTTGGTATAATGGAATTACAGACCTGCCATTTTGAGAGCCACTCCAGATTGAGCCAACTGCATCCAATACAATTGTGCCACACACCCTGAGCACAATATTTGAAGATATCACCAACATGATAAATAAACACCTCTTCCAGCACGATGCCTCCTTTATACCGCCGCCCTTGCCTATGGCCAGCAATTCCTACCATCTGAAACCATTGTATTTCTACCTTACTATTTCACTTAATGGTCTCCGCCATCTTTCTGGACTGTCCAAATGTATGTAAATACATTACTTAAAACCCTGTAATATTATCTGGGGGGAACCTATACAGAAAAATGGAAACTAACAAATGCACACAAATAACGACCACAGAAAATAAATAAACTAAGCACTATTGTGTGAAAAATAACAAAACTTCTCAACAAGAGACTACTTCTCAACAAGTGACTACATGTGTGAGAGATTACTTAACTGTCCATCAAAAAAACAGCTTATCCCAAACTGTTTTAGAGAACAGAACACTCTGTTTTAGAGAAGGCCTATGCGATTTGTATTCTCAATTATCTACTGTTCACCTGAGAACCTATGAAGTTTTAAAAGAAAAAAGTTTGTGAATTTGGAAATACACCTCTTCCACTATAGCTGTGCACTAAATCTGTCTAAAGATTAGCCAGTCGGGGTCAGTTTTCTGGGGGTTTACATTTAAATGCATTTCTTGACACACTGCCAGATTTCTTTATTGATTAGCTGAACTGCTAGGAGCAGTTTAAGATGGGTATGGTCAGAAGCTGCCTGCACTTTTCCGTAGTCCGCTGATCCCCTTTCAATGTTGATCCCTTGCTGATGGCACGTTCATCCCATGTAGGTCTTTTCTTAGTCAACAGATTTTCATTCTCCAGCTAGCAATATATCTATCTTTCTTGTAGCTAGTGATCTCTCTATCTCTCTCAACAGATAGATTAGGTAACCATTTCTCTCATGGTGTATACAACTCTACATGTGTTTCGGAGTTGAACAGGACAGAGTAGGCTTGGAACATAATGTTAATTATTAGATGATTCTCCATTGCCGTAATAAGTGAAGCCCGGCGGAATGGTATCATATTGGTTGGAGAAATAAGAAGCGCAGAACTTTGATTGGCTGTTGCTGGCGATGCCAACTGCAGGCAACATTTTTCAGGCAATTTTTGTCACTCAGCTACCTAGTTGCTGTTTTGTGGCATGTTAAGAAATAAGGAACCATTGTCGCTATAACATTGGAATCATAAAATAGTTTATAGAGATATAATCATGAGGTTTAACACTTTCAAACGGTATATTGTATTACCAGATTGAAAATTATATCGTAAAAATACACAATGAATGTAAATAAAAGAAATCAGACAGTGCTAGTTAAGAAGTTAAGTCAGTGCACACAAACCATTCTTCGAGTCATTGGCTTTAGTGAATGCATTCTGAATCATTTTCGATAGGCTATGCTCTCTCGAGATAAGAAAGTTTCTCACTAGAACAAGATTTTTTTCAAGTTATAAAAAGATATGTTGACATGTCTATATACAAGAAAATTATCTTGTTTTAATGAGAAAAGTTTTTGTTACAATGAGGAAAGTTTCTCATTATAACAAGATACTGAGTGGTAAATATTTTTTCACTGTGGCCAAAGGATGGATTTTATATTATTTTATGTGCAAAGGCCAAATATTTGATGCCACAAGCTAGATTAGAATACCGTTTAGTGAATGGCCCTTTGGGTATGTCAGAGTTTTGTTGGCATTTTTGACAACATGCTGGGTGGAGACTGTACAAATCTCTCCCCAGTGCGTGAGGCGTATTTAATGTAGTCTGGCTTGTCAGAGTACAGGCGTCTGAAACAAGAGTTGTCTGACTGATGCTTTAAGGTTTAGGGCGCTCACGTGGTAACTGGTAACGATCTTCTGCTCGATCTTTTCAAAGCCTGAACCAGGCCCGTGTGTGGCAGTGTGTTTAGATGCAGAAAATTTCAGTTACCATGCCTATGTTTCATAGAAAATTTCAGATTTCTATTCCAAGTTACTGCAAGTACATTAGATGAGAAAAACCTATTAGATTTTTTTTAAATTTCATTTCTTTCCAAAAACAGAAATCTTTAAAAAGAAAAAAGAGTACTTGAAATTGGGTTGTAAGTAAGGTTGAGCTGAATAGGCGGAAAATATGACAAAGTATTTTTTCTGGATAAGACTGCTGTCCGACTACGGACGAATATCAATGGTCAGAGAAACACATTGCATATTTTGAAGACTTGGCGTAGGAGTCCTATCAGACGCTTGTATTCTAGAATAATTATTGTCACATTTAATTAGAATTTTTTTTGCATTTTGTGAGTATTTAATTACTCGCTTATATTGCAGCATAAGTGGCACTTGGGCTTGATGGTGGTGCAACCTTTGCTAGCCACTGCTAGCAGGCCACAGCTTTTAGTTAGCTATTGAGCTTGCTTTGTTCGAAACACAGCAAAATTCTGTAACACAAGCATGCAAATTCACAAAGATCAATTCATTGTCAATTTTATTGCTTTTTTTCTTTTGCATCTTAATTTAGTCTCGTCCAGCGCTAGACTAAAGCCAGAGACAAGACAAGAGACTAGTCCATCTCAGGTCATCAGAGACCATTTTCTGGTGTCATGCTACCACCTGTTGGAAGAAAAACAAAGACCCACTCTTCCCAGCAGCTGCTTATATGAACAGATCTGATACTTTTACTGTTGTCTTTTTGTACTTTCCTCATCCTCTGATGAGAGGGCAAGCAAACTCTTTACAGTACTTTTTGAATAAAGTAGGTGTGCATTTGTTATATGTCTTATTTCTGTATCCTCTATAGGGCAAACTACATAACTTTTTGTGTTGCCTAAATAGCAAGCATTGGACTATTCTACATAACTGAACACAGCATGCATTTCAGATAGTCAAATTTAAATAAACACAATATGTCTTGCATCTGTGTTCATGAATTGATATGCGCAGCGCATTCATAATGCCACCAAAATAGCCCAATGCAGTAGTGTTGGTTTAAATGTAAACACATTTTTCTCATCTAATCGTGGGAGCAGAACTACTTTACGCACATCACTCTTTACTTACAGGCAGCTAAATTGACCAATGAAACAAAAGGATTTCATGAAATATGCGCCCTTCGCATATGTGTGTCTCCGCAGTGATCCCAATGATCGGATGACAGTCGTATCTGTACAGAAAACCCAATATCCGTAACATATATTTGTTTTTTCCCCAAGTACTCTGCCAATTTTTTAAATCTCTCTTCTACCGCTAGATATGCATTGTCGGCTTTCTGGAGCACTCACAGTTTTAATGTCATTTATGGTTTTATTTTTTTAATGGGATCGGAGGGCTGCCTCAACCAATCATCTTAGCACTTCCCATCCTGCATTAAATTTCCCTTGTTGTCTGCCCCCTAGTGATGATGGACGTATCCTCTCATTGCTCTGTCAAAGTTGTCTTTTCTACACTTGTGAAGTTATTACTTACGAGGGGAGCCCAGGCTTCCTGTTGTGATATGTCAGTGTGTTTCAATTTTTTTTAGAACTCAGTATTGAGAGGGTCAGCTAGAGCATGAAAAGCATGTGGGGGGAGTTCACGGACAGATCATGTTTTGGCCCATGCAGTGTGGTTGTCCTTAAAGAATAAAGTCCTTAAAGTCTTGCCTTTACCATATTAATTCATTTGTTATCCATTTTAGGCAGGGGATCTGGGAGCATTTTTTTTTTTTCTTAAATTGAGAAAACAGTAAAAAAAAAAAAAGCCTCACAGGAAAATACGGGAACACTGTCCCCAGAAAAGCGTGTTATCCTGCCCAGCAAAAGGCGGGAGCCATTAACCCAATTAACTAACAATTCTCAGGGAGGGATGTTACCTCTGACATCCTATGCACTTCTGGCAAACTAACTGCACTTCACTACACTCCTAACTTTAGTTTATTCATTGAGAGCCCTGTATTTGGATAGCCTTCAAATATTGTTAACAAAAATCATGTTATACCCCGTAATACCCCATTGTTGGGTAGCCTAATTCCCATATAAGTGATATAATCATGTTTATAGCTAGCTATATATAGCTAACCTGTCAATTTCAGGTGGAGGTTGAATGTCTTGTGGAGTTAGGGACTGAGACACAGAGGCACTGACTTCTTTAGACCTGTGAAATTATTCAGTTATCACTGCCACTTTTTTCTCAGAATAAAACGAGAAATGATGTTATGCCTGGCTGTAATTTATTGGTCAAAGCATCCATTAAGACATTGCATACACCGTTGTTAAGGTTCTGATGCCCTATATTGGACAAAAGAGTCATCAATGAAACCAGAATGAATTGGAATGCATGAGAAGTTTATTTTTTAATTTTTTAATGGGGGGTTTTAGACGTTGACATTCCAGATAGTGTAATAGTGTTGAGAAATTCCACATAGTGATGTGGATTTCTCAAATGAATTGTCCCAGACAACAAATTACCACTGAATCTGAATCTTGAAGGAGATATCTCTGTGCTTGAAACCAATGGTAGGATTGTGTATTTATTTCATATTTAGTAGTATATATTGTATGGGGTGGGAATCACCAGATACCTCACAATTTAATTTGATTTATATTATTGGGGCTGCAATTCGATACCTGGAAGTATTTGGTAAACGTGGAAACTAGTGACAGTTCAGAGGACATCCAGAGGCATAGGACATTGGAGGCACATTTGACCGGGGTTTTGTTTTGTGAAGCTTTCATATTGTTTCAAGTGGAGACTTTGGAATTGCTCAATTCGGGAAGGTTGGAACAGTGGTTCCAACGCTTCCTATTGCGAAACCGCCGGCCTTCGTGCCTCAGTGTCGAAGCCTTTGGATTCTCATTTTCGTGCTTGTTTTCTTTCATGTTTACTTATACAATACCTCCAACACCTTTTCCCATTGTTTCATGTCTCTTTATTGTGATATTTTAATAAGCATTTTGCCTATTTGTGTGTGAAATACTTTGTTGGGGCACTTTTGAGCTGAGGTCGTAACACTTACAATAAGCTACATTCTTTTTTTATTGTGTAGACATAAATAAAAACAAATGTATCCAACATGAAATTGGAAAAAACTCTAATGCAATACTTAGTCCATTGTAAACCTCTGCATAACTTAATAATATGGAAAGCAGCCTTCTATCCAATAACTGGTAAAGAAGATTTCTTCACAAAATACAATTTTTTTTGCATTCAATTCAGTATTGAAGCCAATTTGGATTGATACCCTAATGGTTAGACAAATATCTTAATATCTTAATTTTTAGAGTCTATTGAGCTTAGAGTCTTCTAGTTATCGGAGTTGCATCACTCTGTCATGTCACAAATTTAGCCCTTTTTGTTCAGCTAACATTAGAGCAAGGGCATGGAATAAAACATATATATTTTTTTTTTTAAATAAACATGTTCTGCACTTTATTTTAAACGCGATTGATCACCCCCAATTTTATTTGCAACACTAGCTGAGGAAGGCCAGTGCAAGAAAACATAATTCAACCTAATAATTTTCTTTATGAATAGACTTATATTTGTTAGAATTCAAATGCTATAATACCGGGGACATGCAACGCAAACAATATAAAATCAGTAAAACATTAAACAGACCGGTAAAAATAGATGGTACCACGTTGTACAGGCGCACATCTTCTGACTTTTGAGATGAAGTATGCTATTGATTTAGTTATGTCAATTTCTCGCTCACAGTTGGGTGGAAGTTTTCCAAGAACTTGATCTCGAGTGTGATTGCTGGTGAGAACAGGATGCTGTTTTTCTTCTATCTCTGTGTGAAACCGCATGATGTGGTTCCACATGTTCGTGATATTCCTACAATATTTGAGCTTTGTATATATATATATCAAGTTCTTCTTCCATGCTATCCTCTGCCATGCTATCATGCTAAAAACACAGCTCTGGCTGACAAGGAAGTATCTGCATCTCAAACTTTATTTCTGAAACTGTTCTTTCATCAATTGTTGGGTTTAAACTCATGTCAGATGTTGGCATAAACTCAATGGAGCCCAGCAAACTATAACGAGATATTTGATGTTTGAAATGTGCGCATCGATGCAGAATCTAAATTTTCTTCCACCCTTAATATATTGACAGTAGAAAGACATGGTATAATTACACAAGAATTTCACCTGTTTATTCTTTATTTGAGTGAGCAGGGCTTTTCACAGCAGTTTTGGCAAATGGTTGGGCTATTGTTGGGTTTATCTTGTTGCTATGATGGAACACAAATTTTTGGTGGCGAAAAAATATGTTTTAAGAACTCACAGATAGACGCTATTGTCCACTGTGTGACGCATGGTTAGGTAATATAGTTGCAGGTGAGACTGGGTGGCTTGTTAAATAGACTAGCTACACGATTATAGTGGCACTCTGTATTCAGTGGAGTTGTCACAAATCGTGTACTAATAAAGCTAAAACACAGGGGTTTGTTGTTTACACTCATACTTTTGCAGGAGCAATTCATTTCTGTTAATTGTCTTAAGCAAAGCCTTGGCGCCAGCACCATGGCCACTAGGGGTCGGCGCAAAGGGGTTAATTGATCCCTCTCAGATGATGAGCATTAACATTTTTTTAAAAATGTCTGCACTGATCAAACTCTAGAAGGATGAAAAAAGTGTAAACAATATGTAAACAGAAGATTAGCCGATCTTTTTCTTTTCTCTTGCTAAACGTGTAATGTTCTATGAAGTTCAAACATTAAAGTAGACATTAAGAATGTTAGTGTTTCCTTGCTTTGACTTTCATTTTGAGTCTAATATTCCTTTGTTTTTATTTATTTTTTTCCTGTCAGGGTTATCTTGATCAGACTTAACAGCCTTATTGTCCACTTCTGTGTAAAGGCATCTTTGGTCTCACCCAGAGGACCAGAGAAATAGGGCATATTTCTCAACATAACTTGACACAGTACTTAAATGAATCACATTCAAGCATCCAATCTAAATGGAAAGTCATAGCATTATATGAGACATGATCTATTCAAAAAAGCAAAACGATGTTTAAGGCTCTGGGTGTCTGAGGTGGTTCTAGGTTCAGTCGATGAATCCACATGCTGCAAGGCCGCTAAATCAGTCCGCATTTAGGAGGTGTAAATTGTGTCTTTGGTGACAGTGAAATTTATACCGAAATAGAAGACGCAGGAGGGTAGACCTTATGTAGCAAAATGAGTGAGTTCAGGCCTTTGAGGCCTTTGTCAATGGCTCACTGGTGCAATAAAGTGTATAAAATGGCAGCTGTCAGCAGATGCTTTGGAGGACAGTGTGTGAAATGCCTCCTGGGTTTAAGAAGGGTGTTGTGATGATGGGAGGAGCCTATAATGGAGAGCAAGCATTCCAAAATGGGAAATAACTAAATAACTGGGACAAACCGTAGTGTACAGATAAGGACAACATGTACCTTGTGTAAAAAAAAAAAAGTGTGAATTTTTGTAAATGTTATACCAAACTACCCCTCTCATCTCATCATTAAAATTAGTGGCCATTTTTTAATGCGGTTTTTCAGGCACAGTACAATCAGCAATAGGGCTTCTTAATGCACTTTGCTTTAATTAATGACAGACCTCATTGTGCTCAGTTAACGTTAAAATATGTGCACTGCATTCTAGAAGAGGAGATCCACCATTGGCTCATCATCTCATTGACTGAGAAAAGATTAAGACTTAATGACCCATAGGTTACAAATTGCAAAGTATATTTTAATCAATAGCCATTGCAGATGCTAAGCAGCTAATGCAGGGAATTATGAGATATTAATTACTCATTCGTTATGAGACAACCTGAATTTACTCAACATTTGTTCATAACTTTGACTTGCTAAATAAAAGTGTTATTTTTTTCTTCACAAACACTATTTTAAGAATGAGCCAAACTGCATTTAATTGTAAGTCAAGTTTAAAGACACATTTTAAGGACCAATGCGAATCTATCATCTGCATATTATTGTGACAGTATCGCAGATGAACAGATACACATCACTTACAATGGCAGCAAACCCTCTTCTTTTTCAATAAAAAAATGTCTCTGGACAATTGCCCACTGTCCAGCAGATAGCTGTGGAGCCCAATTGTAGAAAGGGTGCCATCTGCCAGTAACAGTGGTGTGGGATAACTCTGTGGTCTTCAAGATTGCAGTAATGGCTGCTCTGGCTCCGAGCCGATGATTATTTCTATAGCGGGAAAGGTTTCCCGGTACTACAAAGACTGGTACAAACATAACTGTGAAGAAAGTATTTGCGAAGCCATCTAATGGCTAGGTGCCTTTTTAGGAAATGTGTTACTTATGGAAGGTCCCCCCGAATGACCTCCCTGACTCAAAACTAAGGTTCTTTCAGCAGTATCTTAGGATAGGTTCAGTTTCACTGCAGCAGAAGTAGAATTCTTCAGCACAGATATCCCAGCACATCTCACACACATTGTTAAGGTTTGACAGTGAGTGTGACGAGGGGGGGGGGCTACTTAGAGCCCAAGAGCGAATGAATGAAAACTCTAAAGTCAAGCATGGGCTTCTGCCAGTGATTCATGTCTTCTTACCTGAGGTAACTGATTCACTTTCATTCCTGAAATAGAAACACATATCAGTGGTCACAGTCATGCAAGGGGTCCATTAAGTTACATTAAGCCCACAAAAGAAATTTCAGCACATGCCATAATAATATATATGTATTTTAATTTGGGTAGGACCGCTTGTGATATATATGAGGAATGTCGCAAGCTCCCCACACTTAAGATAAATAATGAGTTCTGGGTCACAGCGAGGCTGTGCTGGATCTTCTGAATCTGTGGTGGAATGCAAATAGACCTTTTATCGCCATCATTTTAACCTCCACTGATCTACTGTGATTTGAAATTACTTGGTGGTTACAGAACATTATCTTTCATAAGGCAACTGATGCCATCAGCAACTTACAAGCATTAATTATAAATCCATTAAAGTACCAAATTCATCAAGAATGTAGTCATTATCAAATGACATCCCATTATTTCTAGCTTTTTTTCCTTGTTTTTATGCCTGGCAGTAGCAATTCCTTGTGGATTTATGACAACCCAAAATGCCATCTGTTTATAGCGGTTTTAGAATGTGTTTAGAATTTTGATAAGGGGACACGTTTTATAAGTGTTCTTATGGGAGATGCCATGTGATGTATACATGTATATCTTCTCTACAGTATGTTGGCTTGCGCATTCCTTCAAAGTGACCAGTGAGTTACCAACATTTTGAATGTTCTACCTCTTGTAGAATGTTAATTTATTCAACTGCTTTTTGATACAATTGTCTTTTATAATGAAATAAATGTACATAAGTGTACATGTTCATATATATTTGAAACCCAAGAACAATTAGACTCTTGTTTGCAAATAACAATATATACTAAACTAAAGATAACTAAAGATTATATGTTTGCAAATTGTTGGAACTGCAAACTAAAGATGACACTATGGACTATATGCTACTTTAGCATACTGTCTAAGATATTCAAAATACTTTTAATAACAAAAAATACCTTACAATTTATAATCTCTGACCTTAATTCAATGTTAAGTATTAAAAAAAACTTGGCCAAATGGCCAAAGCACAATATGATAGCCTAAGTAGGCTGTGAATATTCCAAATGATACTTAAAGTGCGCTTAGTTTTAAATACTTACTACCAATTTAGGTTTATAAGAAGGCTAGTTCATAAATTTTATACTTTAAAGATATAGGCCTACATAGTTTTATAAACTGCATACAATAGCATATATTTAAAAATAAGCTGTGCTTAAGTATACTTTTTTTTTTTTGTTTGTTTTTTGTTTTACATTTATGTAAGGGCTGTAAGGGCAAGGGCAATTTTTGAGCAAGTCATCTTCGTAGTTATCTAAAGTGTGGGCGTGATCACAAAGAAGATTCGTTCTGCAGCGAACCTCCGCCTCTGTACAATCAAAGGAAATGCCTATACTTGTGTGGAAAGAATCGGATGTGCGAGCGACCTGTAGTCGTCCAACTTTTATTTTCAATTTGTAAGCGATGCATATTAATGAAACGCGTTTTGACAAGGAATTGCGATCTGATCTGTGAGTGTAAACCCTCTCAAATTGCTTTTACGAAACAAGCCCCAGGTTTGAAAAGCATTTTTTTTCTTGCATACACAATTTAGCAATTTTTATAAAGTTGTAACTGTATAGGGGACTGCCTGAACTTTTGCAAAAAAAATCAAAACCTTACTTGAAATTCACTGACTCATTCACAGGTTAATTCACTGACTCATTTACAGGTTAATTCACTGACTCATTCACAGGTTCATTCACCGATTCATTCACAGGTTCATTCACTGACTCATTTGGAAAGATGATAAATTTACGCGTACATTTATGTCCGAAGGGAGTTGTTACAAAACATTTACGCCGGATTCATCAAACCGTGTGAAAAAGGTAGATTTGAGCATAAATCCACGCCCATGAATTGCCTTATATGGAGGCTGTCACTTCCATTTAAAGATCCATATCTAGTCAGAATGGCCCAGAAAAAGCAAAGGAAATAATTAATTTTGTAATTCTGTTGGGGTTCTGCACATGTGAGTTGTGGTTTTAAATAGGGTAATCACATGGGCTACCTTATTTTAGAATCTCTCTGGCGCGTTCTAATTGTCTATGGCACCGATAACATTGGACAGGTTGGCAATTTCATAAAAACCCTGCATTACCTTCACCTGGCTTTGCATCTTGTAGGGGAACTGGATGTACGCTGGCATTCACTGGATTAAGCTGTTGACCACAATTGCAACCCTGGCTACAGACATGTAAGCCACTTTAAAGCAAATTTCATTGGTTAAATGCGTGTTATAGCATAGCCCAGGGGTAGGCAACCCTGATCCTGGAGAGCCGCAGGGTATGCTGGTTTTTGTTTTCACCTTAAATACAGCAACTACTTTGACCAAAGAAACCAGGTGAGGTGAGTTAACTGTGTAATCAACTGCTTTAATTGATCAATTAAATGGCGAGTAACAACAAAAACCAGCAGACCCTGCGGCTCTCCAGGACCAGGGTTGCCTACCCCTGGCATAGCCTATGTAAAGTCATGTAGAATAAAAATTTTGAGCAATTTAGAAAAAATAGTAGGCTACTGGGAGTGTTCATTAGCCTACGTTATGGGTTTAATTAAGCCTACAATTGATTAATGGGCGTAATCTAAAGAGTTTGCTTTTTACAATCATAATTTATGACGTTTGCTATGTGTATTTCAAAGGCCACATATAGTCTCGTGAATTTAACAAAAAATTAAAATAAATTAATATTCGAATTATCACTCAGAAGCTACATTTACCGGCATTCTGAATTTACGAACGAGGTACGTGTGCTCCGGAGCAGGTGTAAATTTTGTTCGGAGGTACTAACAAATCTCAGATACGAAAATGTTGATGAATACCAAAATACGGGCAAAATTGCAATTACGAACGATTTACGTACAAATTCGTTCTGCTCACGTTTCATGAATGAGGCCCATTGTGTCTTTGCCGATTAGATTTTTAATACATGTAGCCCAAGCTACTGCAGAAGCAAATCTATGGAGACATCAACATTCTGCTGTTGAAAACCTTTGTAGCAGTCCCCATTTTCTAATGGGGAAACTGTATTCAGAAATTTTAATGGAATCCCATCTTCAAAACTCACACATATTCAAGAATAAAAAAAAAAGTATTTTATAGTGCTGCGGTGGTGCAGCGGACAAAGGCGCAGACTTTCAGCCGGTGCGGTTGCGCCCTGAGGATCGGGGGTTCGATCCCTGGCCCTGGTCCTGCCAGTTCTGAGCAATTGGCGGCTGCTCCTGGGTGGGGGGAGGGGCTTGGAGAGAATTGTTGCGCGCAGAACGGACTTGGGCGAGGTGGAATCACGGTCAGGACCATGAGCCTGAAGAGGACGTAGCGCCCTCCTTCCCACTAGTGTTATGTAGTGGCGATACTCTAGCCATTTCTACAGGGGGGTAATTGAATAGCATAGGGTTCAATTGGCTACCAAAAAGGGGAAAAAATCTGAAACTAATTATTTTTTTAAAGAATGAACTTTTATTGACTGAGGAGACCATACATGCTTCCTGCTGGCATTGGCTAACAGTCTCCACCAACCTGGACTGTGCTTGGTGCCCGACTGTGAGATTGCACCCCAGACCTCGGTAAAATGACCCTGCTTCAAAAATATGTTGTTTTATTTTATTATTTTTATTTTATGCCTGTTGTAATGCCATACCACTGTCAAAGAGTGCCAGCTGATCCAAACTTTACAGCATGTAACAGGCTTGCACCTTTGAAGTTATGGAAGATTACGGTTCTGTTACTCCACTATCTCCGTCATGTCTAAAAGTTCTTTTTTTTATAATGTTTTTCTTGTTCTCCAGAATTACAAAGAGCCAAACAGATGGCTCTGCCTTCAGCAACAGAGAGCCCCCACTGTGGAATGATCTGACTCAAATTATAGGGGAATCAAACACTCAGTATTTAAATTTGAACTCGCAACTCCAATCTTCTCTGCTTCTCCTACTGATCTTGGGTCTTTCTATAAGACCAGCTGAGATTGAATGCATTTTAATCTTCTGAATTTTTTTATATTTAGTTACATTTTTAGCATTTGTTTTCCTGTTATACTCTTTTTTGTCTTCAGATTCAATCTATACTCCTCAAAAAAAGTTTGGAAACGTTATTTCGGTCGATTATTCCTCCCCTTTAATAATACCAATTGGTATTGTATTTTATATCGTTGGAAAGCCTGATTAGTCACCTTTACAACGAGGTACAACTTGTAAGGATCATGCATTTGTGGAATGAGCAACACAGCTAACCGTGTGGGTAGCGGCCCAAAAAAATGTGCCAAAATCCCCTGCAATATTCTTCTGTTGGTATTCACTCTCGTTTTGAGCTTCAAGTGCTGGCAGGTGTATGCCAGTCACAGGTGTGTGACTGGCACCTGATTGGCACCGAGGAATGGGATGCCATCCCACAGCAGTGTGTGACCAGGCTGGTGACCAGCATGAGGAGGAGGTGCCAAGCTGTTGTGGCTGCGTATGGATCTTCCACACGCTACTGAGGTCCCTGACAGTGTAAAATGAATAAAGTGTAAAAATGGCCAATATGTGTTGTTTTTTCCTTATTACTGTGGGAGAGTGCAATCATCCAGTCCACCAAGCAACTCAAAACAAGAGTGAATACCAACAGAAGAATATTGCAGGGGATTTTGGCACATTTTTTTGGGCCGCTACCCACACGGTTAGCTGTGTTGCTCATTCCACGAATGCACGATCCTTACAAGTTGTACCTCGTTGTAAAGGTGACTAATCAGGCTTTCCAACGATATAAAATACAATACCAATTGGTATTATTAAAGGGGAGGAATAATCGACCGAAATAACGTTTCCGAACTTTTTTTGAGGAGTGTAGTTTGTTACAACCTTTAAAAGGTAATGGCCCATGTAATTCCTGAATATCTGGCTAGTGTATTCAAGTTTACTCTGGACTTTGACTATTGCTCCGTGTGTTTTCCTTAACATCAAAGGGAATATTCACACAGCTCGTAATGAATGCTCTCGCACGAGGAATCCACCCATGGGAAAGATTCGGAGGGGCTCCGTAAGTACGTGACTCTATTACAGATATCGGTGACGTCCACTGGAGACAGTCATCAGTTGACCCGAGTCGTTTTGCATAGGGTGCTAATCATGAGTATTTAGGGGGAGCTGTGGCTCATTTCAAAAGGCAGCCGGCTCGAATCCTTCTGAGAACCAGCCCCATTACACCTTGATATGCTGATTGCAGGGCCTGGAGTGCGCCTTGCTTCTGAGGGTGTAGTACTCCATTCAAAGCTCAGCAGATACAATTAAAATTCTCCTTTAAGCAATTCAGGAAGTTGAGAGTACATAATGGAAAATATAGCGCAGATGTTGTATACGCATACCAGATGCTTAGCTGGAGTGCTCCTTCTGTACTTCCCATTTCTGGGAGGTTTCCGGTTGGAGCCAGAAGATTATGCTGTGGCCTGTTATGACTCGTACAAACATGCCTAAGGAATGCCTAATAATGATACAGCAAATGAGAACACATCCAGCTTCAATAATGACAGACCTACTCAGATTAAGAAGTAGGTCCTTAACTGATCCTCGGTTTAGAATAGTAATGTACTAAAACACAGCTCATAAAAGCAGCTCATCTGCAGCTCTTGCCATTTAAAATAAATGGCCAGTTTTATGTTTACCTTTGTCAAATAAATGATTAAAAAAACACTTATGACCTGGAAATAAATTGTTGTCCCCTGTAGGGGACACAGGTCTCTGGTCTTATTCTCAAGAACCATAATAACTACTATGCTGAAACCTACACTACAAGGGACATTCAATAAAAGAAAAATAAATAATATCTTTGAAAATATTTTCTCAGCAACATGTTTTTTTCACCTAAGACCCTTGTGTTATGTCAAAATTTTTTAATTTACTAAGGCCAGATTTACTAAAGAAAGAGCCGCAGTGCAAAACACTTGCTATATTGCAGCTCTCTTGCAGTCGCAGATACCAACACATTAGCAACCAATTTACTATGACCGGTTTTAATTACACAATTTAATCAATTAAACGCCATCATTCACAATTTTGTGGCAGGAGACACCCGTAAAAAGGGTCAGAAACAAGGACCCATCCAGATTGCAAGGGGCTAATAGATGGATACGGAGCAACCAGGCACAAGTAGAGAGATGACCACAAGGAAAAAAAAACTGCATAGGAATAGAACACCAACGGAGAAGAGTGGAGAGTGGAGTGACACTTCACTTACAAAATTAATTCCTGAACAGTATAGGGATGTAAAGAAAAGATGGCATGATTTTAGAAAAACTTTAAAACAATTATATACAATTATATACCCTACTGAATGCATAGGCACAATTGTTTAAATTCAGAAATGCTTTTTTATGCTAACTGCTAGCTGATGACTTGAATAGAAGTCTTACATCCTTTGAATAAAGCAATTCTAATTTCATATTATATCTGAAAATAAATGAGATTAGTGAAATCATGTGTGAAACATATTTTAAATCCTGTCTGCTTTCCAGAGTGCTACGCATTACAGGATGCATTCGTTCAGTCCAGGACGTGTGTACAGTTCGACAATTTGCGCAGACAAATTACTGTCACCTATCAAGAATTCTGAAAATGAAAAAAAGGAGAGTTGCAATTAATGCATGCTTTAGTAAATTAGACAAAATACTTAATTGGCCTAATTTACATAATCTTGTTTTAGAACATTCACTCCTGGTATACATATGCATGAACACATGTAACTATATGCATCAAAAGGAAAGTTGCAGAGTAATCTCAGCAAATTACATCCTAAATGTGATTTTTACCAATTGCGGCCATTAATAAATCCAACTTCGATATTGCGGCCTTGTAGCGACTGCTTTTGCGTTAGAAAAGCAGTTGCAATCCTTTAGTCCCTTAATTTGTTTTTCTGCCAGATCTCAGAAATTTATGGCATGAATTTTCATACATATGGGTTTGTTTTACTTTAAGAAATTACATTTTTAAATTTCTTTTTTCAAAAAAACTTACACAATTACCAGACACCCTCTGCAGTGGTATTTCAGTTTCACAAATATATTTGTTATTGAAAGCGGTTGGGGCTTGTTTGTGACCAATGGCTTGACCTGGATGTATGAAGATTACTTTTTAGTTGCATCTCATCCCCTGGTTCGAAGTATTACTTTGACCTCTGTTGCCTGCACCTGGATTAGACTGGTATTTACTGCCTGTGTTTTAAGGTTTAGAGAAATTGTTTTGGCTGCTCCAGACATCACCGTTACTACAATTTGTAATTGGATTTTAAACGTTTCTCGATGTCGGTGATGACGTGACTGCTCCAAGTTGGATTTAATCGGAAAAGGAATCGAGATGCATGCTGGCACGTCCCAATTCGTTTTTTTCTGAGTGTGAGGCAATTTTTCTGCATATTTAAGAGTAGAATCAACAGAGTAAACTTTGTAGTAAATGGGGCATTTTTCATTTGCAGACAGTTTGATATGCTAAAAAAATGCACAATGGTAGTGCATAATAATATGCTGAAAAAGCTTTTCAGCAAAAAGTGTCTCGGAGGCATTTAGCTGCTTACCAGTGCTCTTCCTCTGGCTCTGCAAATGTTGCCGGTGAGACTTCCTGAAACCCTCTGTGGTATTTGAGTCTTCTCTTCAAGGAATCTTGGACTGTACTGCATGTTCAGAAAACTGGCAACAGTGAATACATTTGCAAATTTACAATTCATGCTTAGGGCAGGGGAAATGCCAGGGAGAAGATCTTGATCAAGATGATACTGAAAACAACAACTATTTTGAATTGTTCTATAATAATAATAATAATAATAATAATGGATTCAAAATTCATAGATTCATTTCTCTCTCTAGATTTTTATGTTTATTCATTTATTTTCAAAATAATATTTAATAATACAAAAAAATACAAAGGAAAAACCCAAGAACAATCAACAAGGGCAAAACACTAAACACTAAACTAACCACACATCTAAACATTGGTGATAAGGCAAACAACAAGGGCAAAACACTGAACACTAAACTAAAAACACACATCTAAACTTTGGTAATAAGGCAAACAAGGGCAAAACACTGAACACTAAACTAAAAACACACATCTAAACTTTGGTGATAAGGCAAACAACAAGGGCAAAACACTGAACACTAAACTAAAAACACACATCTAAACTTTGGTAATAAGGCTAACAAAAAGGGCAAAACACTGAACACTAAACTAAAAACACACATCTAAACTTTGGTAATAAGGCAAACAACAAGGGCAAAACACTGAACACTAAACTAAACACACATCTAAACTTTGGTGATAAGGCTAACAACAAGGGCAAAACACTGAACACTAAACTAAACACACATCTAAACTTTGGTGATAAGGCTAACAACAAGGGCAAAACACTGAACACTAAACTAAACACACATCTAAACTTTGGTAATAAGGCTAACAACAAGGGCAAAACACTGAACACTAAACTAAACACACATCTAAACTTTGGCGATAAGGCTAACAACAAGGGCAAAACACTGAACACTAAACTAAAAACACACATCTAAACTTTGGTAATAAGGCTAACAACAAGGGCAAAACACTGAACACTAAACTAAAAACACACATCTAAACTTTGGTAATAAGGCTAACAACAAGGGCAAAACACTGAACACTAAACTAAACACACATCTAAACTTTGGTAATAAGGCAAACAACAAGGGCAAAACACTGAACACTAAACTAAACACACATCTAAACTTTGGCGATAAGGCTAACAACAATGGGAGAACCTGTCCAGCTCAATCTCCAAAACATCAAGCAAACAAATATTTGCGTCTCATCATCACCATTGGACATTTGAGATTTGTCTGAGAGGAGATGCACCTGAGCTATTTTACTTCATGGCAGACACTTTTCAGAGTTTGCCACTTATTTACCAGAGTGAGCAGGAACATTATTTTCACAGCAGAAATTAGAAAGACAATTATTTATAAATACAAAAAAAAAACAGCTTGGTAGTCTTCACGATGATGGGAGTATGATGGAATGGCATACAAATAACTGCCTGCCATACATGTGGAACATCAACATTTCATTGAATTATTTATTGGTTTATTCAAATTGAATTTAAGTGTGAGCCCTGTCAAAAAAAGAGAATAACTATAATATAGATGTTAGCGAAATATGATGGCACATAGGTGATTGTGGATTGTTATAATGAGGTAGCCTGCATCTCAGTATTGTCTGATGCAGGAGTGTTCTTTCAATAAATGCAAGTTAATACATTTTTTATATTCTTCAACAGTGTCTCCCAGTAAGAGACAATATGCCATGAGCAAAGAAAATGAAATTGCTCACTCTGTTACCAAAGAGGACGAATACATGCTTACACAGTCAATTTTAGCACTGGCAGATATTTCTGAAGTTAAAAGGAGTCATTTATTTTTGGCAGTGGCATCGCTTGGTCAGTTTACTTTCATTTAGCTTCTGCCTTTTTGCATAACTCTCCATTTCTCTCACTCGCTTTTTCTCCCTCATAAACGTACACAGACAAGCAGACTCTTGCATCCATGAAAAACATTAGGGCACAGCATTTATACACCCATTTTAAATATGACGTCTTCAAAACAATGTCGCTGTGAGGTCTGTATTCATTTATGTTTTGTCGTATTTATTATTCGATTTCTCCACGTTCCAGGAGGTGCTTCTGTGAAACAATTTGTGCATTTATATTCTTAGAAAAACATGTATGGATATTGGTGAAGTGTTCCTGGCAGTTTAATTCAATGATCGCTCGTGACTAACCTGGATTCGGGCTTTCCTCAAGAGGCGGAGCTGGGAGTGCAAAAACAATAATGGAGATGAAACAAGATGACGCTTTGATCTTGGTGAAACGCCGCGACTCCTAGTCTCCCGGTCTGTGGCCTATCCGTGATGGACTAGTTACATCTGTACCGTCTTTCCAGGTGAGAACCGCCTGCTGTGAGCACCGCGGGCAGCAGATGACAGTTGATTTAGCTGATTCTCAAGCATTCTCTGGGTGCAGAGGCCTTGTCTTGATTAGTGGGGGTTTGCTGATTGCTGTTTGATTTTTGTTTGTTACTCTGATTTTCACCTGGCCCGACATTGAACAAATTAAAACAGCTCTTCAACGGTGCCCATTCACCTCTAATACTGAGCAGTTGCAACAACATTTAACAAAAAGTGTATAATACAGTTCCCTTGGAAAACTTGCCCCCACTCTCCTAGACTGCTATTATCTCTGACCAAATCTCTCATAGAGACCCATTATATCAGCCCCCGTTATCTGCCTATTACGCCAGCCCCCGAGCAGTAAAAACGTATAAATAAGCATGGTATATTCCCTCATTGTGCCAGCAATAATTGGAGCCCACAGAAGCTTGCTATTTTGTAGAGAAAGAAAGAAATACAGGACAAAAAATTGACACTCAACAATGGGAAATAAGCCACTTTTGTAGAATTGGAGTAATGACATATTTTTTATGTGTAGTGGCTAAAAATGCAGCAGTCTATTTGCTGGAAGTTCCACGTCCTGAACTTTCACATTTTAGCTAGCTACCAAGTTATATTCAAAATGTTTTTACCATGTTTTAATTACCGCAATATATTACATGCGATATCTGTCCTGTATAAGCCACTGCAGTAAATTGTTATTGTCGTTAGAATTTTTATGTGGGTCACTTATAGGATTAAATTGCCTGGACAAATCCATTTTGCGTAGCCTCTTTTGACTGTCTTTCTCAATTTTCATTAATTTCCCCCCTTATAAACGGTTGGTATGACAAAGTAGCACTGTGTATATGCAACAAATGTAGTAATAAGTACAAATATTAATTTAAATATACTAGTCTACTACAAATACAAATATAGCATAAACCTAATGATGAACATTCAAAATGGAGTAGAAAATAATACTCAATACTGAATATGAGACTAATTCAGAGTATTCAAGAAAAGTTGTTCGCAAAAAAAACTTGCCTTATTTTAATAACCTGGGGGGTGGGGGGAGTCACCACAGAAAACAAGGGTCTTATATAATGTACCTGCTCCTAGTAGTACATGTCATGGTCTACTGCGCAAATAGAGCACTGAGGACCTTCTCACTGACGGTGAATTTGCTCAGCCGTGAAATGCAGACACACTGCACACTCGAGCAGAGATTTCATCTCCGTATGGATATCGACTGCGCTTGATTGATTAATAATATTTGATATGTCTGCTTTATAAAAAGTAAATGCCGAGTGTTGCGATTGCAGGCCTTTCTTGTTGTGCTTGTTGAATGCCTATCACACCAAGCGATAAAGGTATTATTTTTAGATAAATGACAGCGTGTTTTTTTTTTCCTTTAAATTGTTGCACATGCTATAGCGTGTTGAACAAACAATCACAATGAAGACTTCACACGGTGCAACACGTGATTGCTTGTGATCCGAGTGACCATTGCCTTCGTCTGCGCTTAGACATTCGTCAGCAACCACCCCATGAGCACCAAGAAGCATTCAGGCCAAAAAGATGCTTCGAGAAAACGGTCTTTACTTATGTACACTTGAAGCGACATCTGAAAAATGGCACGTCTCGCATCCCTTTTGCATCTCTGCCATGTTTTCAAGATTGAATATTCATGTAATGGTCCCTGCGACGCAACACATCTTGGAATGCGTTTTCCTGACAGCTCGCACCCCTCAACCTCCCCCTCCCCCGTGTCATCAGGCGTCCGCGGCAGCCTCAGAGGTGATGGACGGATGCCTGGGGTCGGCCCCCGGTAGCGCCAGCGAGTGACAGCTTTGGGCAGGGCGTCCACCCGCCCATAAAAAAATGCGGCAGCTGCAGCCGCGTTTGCACACGCAGAGCACGTCCGAACGCTGCGCGAGCTCTGCCATTTTACGTCTTTCTTCGGTTTATAATATAATTTTTTTTCTCCCGCTCAGATCTGACAGTCCACTTGTCTGGTGCCACCTTTTCCAGGTGGCGAGAAAGAGTCGACACAAACGCGGTGCCCTTTTCTAACGCCTTTTGGTCCCAGCTGTCGAGTCAATTTAACTGACACCGTCATGGACCTATGGGCGTCGCACCTCACAGCAGATTCCGTATCTGGCCATGTCGCTGAGTACTGTTCAGGCTTCAATGTGCTGCCATCGTTCATAATCATAAAAATTCCATCCACACTAGGCGTACAATAGAGAAAAAAAATAAAGATTTTATTGGACATAAAAACCAACATGTTTCCACGTTGCTTTTTATGTCCAATAAAACCTATATATTTTCCTTGGTGGCGGCTGGAATCTTTTACTTCTCCTTGTTCTACTTCCTTGTGGTAGTTATGTTATGTGATATTGGCAGGTGTGTGGAGCTAAATGGCCACATAATCAGAATGAAGTATTATATACCATAAAAATGTTAAGTCCAATAACTTTCCATATACCAAGGCCTGGATTAAATCAACATGTGTCCTTTATTTTAAATGACAAATAAATACATACGCCGAGCTGAAGGGCAAATATGAAATCTAGGTCACTGCAATGGCAAATAAATAAATATATAAATAAAACGAGAATCAAACGAGGACAAATTTGGCCTTTTAAATCTTATTTGAAAAGGTTAATGTAAAAATGTATCCCCTGATTGAAAAGTGAAATTGGGTCATCTTAATGAAGCGGCTGGGTGATGCAATTGGAATGGACACGGGTGGTGTGCATCCAACTAAAGCTACTCTGTGACCACCCATCAAGCAGAGCACTTGACCTTTGGACAAAGCCATTCAAAAAAAAAAGTTAAGAAAAGTGCCTGACGTGCTTTTTCTCTCCTGTAAAACTCCAAGCATCCAAAATATTCATGACTAAAGAGTCAGGCGAATTGAGAGGGTTTTGAACGCATAGCAGGAGTTCCTGTCAGCTCAGATTATGAACGTAGTGACTTCAGGGGCCTTGCACAGTACACATTTCCGAATGTTTCACTTGAACTTTTTTAACTCAGCACTGAAAGATATAGAACAACTAAAATGACAAATCACGACTTGGTAAAGCGTGACACACCCTGTTAGGTGCTCAGATTCACGTAGAGTGACTTGCTCTGTGATGGGGAAACAGCACTTTTACCCAGTGAAGTTGTCTAGCTTTCCTCTCAAGAAGGTACTTTTTTTAGGCAAGAAAGGGCTTGTAAATGTACTCTTTTTTTTTGGCTTTTAGCAGACTAGTTTATCCGGAGCAACTTGCATTCTTTTATATGCAAATTAATTTGTACAGCTGGGTATTTACTGATGCAATACAGGTTTAAGCACCTTGCTCAAGGGTACAAAAACAAGCCCAATTTCCTATCTTCTATGCCACACTGTCACCCCATTGCGACCTGCCTATTTTTTACAAACACGGTTTAGTGAGTTCGGTGATCACAGAAATTAACTTGCCAAACGTTGTTTAGAAATAAGAAATACCTGCATTTAATTGAAAGTGTTGTACCACCAAAGCCTTTTGTTTTAAATGCGTTTCTTTTAACTCTGCAAAAGGTGCCAGGTCAAGGACAAAATTTACTTTTTGTCCCCAATGGTGTATGCTGGTTTTTCAATTCCTGCTGAAAAAAAACAACATAATAGTTATCCTGATTGAGACCTATTAAAATAATAATCAATAACTTAAACTGACATCCTAAAAGTAGTGAATGATATGGAAAGGAAAAGTGTAGACAAAGAATGAGGCATATTAGAATTCACAGTTCTATTTCTGTATGTGCGCCAGAGCATACGGTGTTCAGAGATCACAAGATGTATCTCGAGGGGGAAATACAAATATAGCTTTAGCGTGAAGCTAACATGGCCCGAGACATGGCGTGTATTGAGGTTATAGAAATTTAGCTACATCTAGATAAATTCCAGGCCCCTATCCGTTTACAGGCACGGGATCCTATATCTAATGGGTTAGGTATTAGTACAAAGGGAAATTGCATGCACAGATCTCAATTTAAAAGGAAGGCGGATTGTAATTTAGTGTTAGAGTAGGCTCTGTAACTTTAGCTTCTGCAAGGCTAATTGGCTGTCGATAGCCTGCTGTGTTAAGTTATAAATTCACGTTACTCTAAATACACACAATGAATACATTCAAACACGTAATTACATTGACAATAAACATTAAACAAAAGTTTTCCTAAACTATTGCCTGGTTGGTTGTGTCAGTCTTACTGTACTGGAGTAGCTACACAGGCTGGTTCTGTGGCTCTGATGTGTCCAGAAAGTTGTCTTTTGGCAGCGTCTCTGGATTGGATTGTCCCTTTACCCCGTTTCCAAGCAGCTTGGTCCTTTGGTGAGTGTTTCTGGAAACTGTTGAAGAAGATTTGCTGGACCATTGTCCTTCGGGAAGTTGTTCCTTGAACTCTTTGCGTTGATGCGTGGTAACTTAGGCTACACACGCTTCTCTGGTTGTCACTTTAAGCTATGTCATATGATAGTAACTGTGTAACGTTTGTGTTCCCACTCCGTCACACGTTTCCCTGTGTTTTCGGCAATTTTGGTGTTTGCTGTATTTCCTTCTATTTCCTTCTTTCAGTACTAATGATTACTAATTTACTAACTTCATAGAATTAAGGTTTACTAATCTACTAATGTCTAACTTCCTTGTAATGTTTGGAGATACTAATCTACTAACCTCATAGAAATTAGGGCTTCTACTATTCTACTAATTATCTAACGTCATCTTCTCTATTCACTACAGCTGTCTCTCCTTTCCGCCTTTGCTATCACTAATCTCTTTCCTGATTTCCTTGTTAAATCTTCTACTCGCTACAGCTGATTCTCCTTTCTGCTTTCTGCTTTCTGGGGGGGGGGGGGGGGGTATATGTCATGATGTCAGAGTGGTTTTACGAAGGGTAGGCGTACAATGGACCCTGTGTTGTGCCTGGAGTCGGAGGTGAGGAAGGCTCAGGTAAACAAGGAGGTGGTGGTGGCTGTGTTTTTTGATGTGGAGAAGGCGTATGATATGATGTGGAGGGAGGGTCTTTTGATCAAGCTGGATGGGCTGGGAGTTGGCGGCAGTGTGTTTATTTGGGTGAAGGATTTCCTGACCTGTTGTTCCATTCAAGTTCGGGTGGGTAGGGGGTATTCTGAGTGGTATGTTGTGGAAAATGGTACCCCTCAGGGGATCGTGATTAGTCCTCTTGTTTTCTATAATGATCGATGATGTTCTCCGGAATCCGTCAGGATATTGGGAGCTCTCTCTTTGCTGATGATGGGGCTCTGTGGAAGAGGGGGTGAAATATGGGACATAATGTCAAGAGGGTTCAGGAAGCGATTGAGGTTGAGGAATGGTCCTTGAAGTGGGGGTTTAGGTTTTTGGTGGAGAAGACTCAGTCTCTTTTTTTTTTTTTTTACGAGGAGGAAGGTGGGTCGGGGGGTCGGGCTGCCGTTGTATGGGAGTGAATTGGGGAGGGTGGGGTCTTAGGTTTCTGGGGGTATGGTTCGATTCTCGGCTTACTTGGGCGGTGCATGTGGAGGCAGTGGTGAATAAATGTAAGAAATCGGGATCAGGTATGTGAGTATTTACAGAAGTGTTTTTATGGTCATATACATGTGTTTACTGATGGGTCGAAGGATCCGGTGATGGAGAGTGTGGGGTGCGCCTTTGCGGTGCTAGAGTTTGGGGTGGCGGTGGGGAGGAGAGTGGCTGATCAGCTGTCGGTGTATACCGGTGAGTGGCTAGTGTTCTTTCACTGCAGTGGGTGGAGGAGGTGAGACCTGATAGGGTAGTAGTTTGTTCGGACTCCTGTGCTGTGTTGCAGAGTTTGAAGTGTTTCCGCTCCAGGTGTAGGCCGGATCTGCTTTGGAAGGTGCTTCAGGCTTTGTATAGGTTGCAACGGATGGGGTTGGTTGTTAGGTTTGTGTGGGTGCCGGCGCACGTGGGGGTGGGGGGCAATGAGCTGGCTGATGCCTTGGCTAGGAGGGTGGTTGGGAAGGCCGATGTTGAGGTGAGTGTGACGATAGGTAGGGCGGAGTCAAACGATATTATTAAGGGGTGGGTGAAAAGGCTGTGGCAGGAGGCCTGGGACCGGGAGGGCAGGGGTAGGCACTTGTATAGGCTGCAGTGGACAGTGGGTCAGGTCAGGCCTGTGGGGAGGTGTAGGAGGGAGGAGACCATTTTAACAAGGCTTCGGTGGGGCATGCGGGTTTGAATGGGGTTTTGTTTTTAATAAAGAAACATCCGGATGGGCGATGCGGGTATTGTCAAGAGGAGGAGACAGTGGCGCATGTGTTGCTGGAGTGCGGGAAGTATGGGAGGGAGAGGGGGCGGATGGTGTCATGACTGAGGGAGAGTGGGGTGGTGTTCGATCTGGGGTTCTTGGACAGGCCATCTGGGAACGGGGGTTATAGGCACCTATTTAGGTTTTTGAGAGATACGGGTTTGTTAGATAGGGTTTAGAGTCTTCTGTATGTTTCTTTATTGCTCTATTTCATTAAGTGCTTTCTTTTCCTTTTGTTTGTATTCTTGGTGGTAGTTGGGTGTTTATTTGGTTTTTATTTTTTATTTTTTGTTAGTTGTTTTTATTTTGTTTGGTTTTGGTTTTTGGTGGGTAGTCTGCTGGTAGGGTTTGTTTTGGGAGTGGGTTGGTAGGTGGTAGGTGGCAGTAAAGCTCCTGTTGGTTGCCAACCGCCATAAAACAAATAAGAAGAAGAAGAAGAATTGTTCACTGCAAGATAGTTGCCTCAGTTTGCCGTTTGCACTTTTGAGTGGTTTTCCCATTGTTTTTGATTCCACGTTTTGACCTTGTTTGTTTATGACCACGTCTTCTGCCAGTTCTATTCCTTACCCTGTTTTGTTTTCCCGACTAAGAGTTTGCCTGGACTTTAACCATGAGCCTTGTTTTCAGATTTTTGTACTTTGCATTTACGGATTGCCTGCCTGTTTTTTTAACCTTTGCATTGAACCGACTACGAACTGCCTAACGCTCTGTACCATGCTATTGTGTGTAATCTCCTTCGGGAGTTTTATTTTACATCTGGCTTTGAGTCCACCTTTTTGGGTTCTACATCTGTGCCTGGTCGTCACAAACTGTACGGTAATTTAAATAGACTGACACTAGGATTCAGTCTGGCTTCGCTCGGACACGCTAACAGATATGACCAGAGAGACTAAACTATTATCTTGGCCTATACGTCCATCTCCCCACCTGGGAAGGTGGAGTGCTCGTATAACTTGGAACTAACTTCAAGTGAGTAAGAGCGTGAGCTATGAAGTGGTAAGAAGGAAGAACAGGAAGTTTGCTCAAAGTTTTATAGAACCAGGAACTCAGTCCTGATTGGTCAAGTCCTGCCCAGGATCACATGATTGTTGCATATGTAATCTTTTGGAAGTGTGGTCCAGGGTCACATGAATGCAAGTTGATTTCCAATGGACATGCACGACATGAATATTTAATTTGATTGCTCTTAGCTACACTACTGTTTGAAAAAGTGTTTTAAACTCATATGGAATTCACTTGTCACCTCACGGTGATTAGCTATGCATGTCCTTTTGCAAAGACTTAAGGGTATCATTAAACACTTCAGTCATTTTAACCTTTTCCCTTGAGTTCAACAGAGCCAAGGGTTTATCTCTCTTAAAGCAATATCAATACTCCACTGCCCAAAATCATTTGGAGTCTGACATTAACTTCAAGATCTACAGAGCCATGTAAGTACTTAAGGATTAAACCCATGGAAAGTGCTCGGAATGTTAATAGTAAGGTAATACATTGATTTCCTTTGAGTTGTTCTGAAAACTTTAATAAAAATTTACATCAGATCAGTGCAACCTCCTGTGTTTAAATTAATTAATCTGGTTCCAAAGTGTTGTGCACACTTGCTACAGTGCCCACCAGAACTATTGGCAACCCGGAAAAAAAGTTTTTGTAATTTATCAGCATGACCTTACACTCAAAATATGAGAATAATCTAATCTTTACTTTAGGTAAAATTATTCTTCATAAAAAAATCCTTGATTTAAAAAAATAAATAAATAAAAATGTATTTGTATTTTCAATACAAATTCACAATTAGTACCGCTAGAAATAGTAGCAAACAAAAAAGTATATAAGCGTTCACCAATGCAAAGCATTCATCATCTTACTTGTTAAAGCACACCTGAGTCTTCTATACTGTGGTCACTCAACTTCCTGTTTCACTGGGGTATAAATATGAGATGACACACAGGCCAAAACCCCTTTGTTCTGCATGAACATGGGGCAGATCAAGAGAGGTCACAAATTGAATGAGACAAAAGGTGTTGACCTTCATAAATCAAACAATGGCTATATAAAAATAGCTTAATGGCTAAAACTATCTATTTCCACCATTAGGACAATAATTAAGATGTTTAAAGGAATTGTAAATGTGATGAACCTGCCTGTAAACTTTTACTAGTTTGTAAAAAAAATTCCAAGGATCACAGTTTGTGAAATGCAGTTGGTTGCATCCTGGTGTCACCAAGTCTCCAAAAGTACAATTAGACATCACCTCCATGCCAACAAGCTATTTAGAAGGCTTGTCAGAAGAAAGCTTCTGCTGTCATCACACCACAAATGTAAGCTCCTGGAGTTTGCGTATTGTTACTGGAATATAAATTGGAACTGGGTGCTATGGTCAGAAGAGATGAAAATGTAGCTTTTTGGTAATAAATACTAAAGATGGGTTTTGCGTAATAAGAGACATAGGAAAAGAGCTATATCCCCACTGTGAAGTATGATGGTGGATCTGTGATGTTGTGGGGCTGTTTTCCCACCAATGTTTCCTGGGAATCTTGTTAGGATAAATGGCATCATGATTTCCATCAAATACCTATAGGGTGTTAAATGTACAGCACCATTTTTCACCACCACAATCCGTTACAAGTTCCTGGTAATTCCTGGCAGTGCTGTTATTTTACTAAATATATACGGTTTAATTTCATTAAAGGCACCTGCAACAGCTGAGAATAAGCTACCAATGGCTTCTCACTTTAATGAAACATTGTCAAACATCTATTCCATGAGGCTGTTCTCATGGAGTTCTCGAAGTTCAAGTTTCATCCGAAGTTCATTACCTGAATTCTAATATTTATTAATAACATAAATACTGTTATTTTGCCATAATGATGACACTAAATACAATAAAGCTGTCAGGTTGGCAACCCGGAGGTCTACGCATATTTTCCCTTGTTTTATAATGTACTGCTTATGGAAATGTGACCAACGTGTTTTACGAGCAGCTTAATGCTTTAAAAACAAGTCCACTTTCCTGGGAAGACAGTGAAAAGTGCAATTTAAAGCCGGTGAAACCTACCTGCTCCTGCATGAAGTTAAAGCACACATGCAGAGAATGGCATTAAAATAAATTGTGAATTTAGAACAATATAATTGTTCTCTTTAAAATCGTTTTGTTTAGTTAGGTATAACAGGTGAAATCAGCGGGGTTTTAATAAGCTGAGAGTATGGAAGCTTGGTCACTGTAATTTAAAAAATATAAAGGATGAAAAATAAGGCTAAATTCTGTTAACATATGGTGAAAATTATGAGTTTTTTAACCGTGGGCTATAAATGCAATATTCACTGGACAAGGTTTTGAACATTTTCTGGTCAAAACCATTCTATTTTCTTACAGGCTGTAGGCCTAGATGAACAGAGCTGTATTGTAATGACATCTGAAGTGCATTTTCAGAACTCAAATATCCGTCTATTGCAGTGCGCGGGTTTTCCATTGAATGACAATTCACGCATTAGGTGTAAATAAAAATGAGTGCATCAGCTCCTTTTTAATGGATAGCCATTGTCACCTAACAGAATATTATCCCCCCAGAAGATTACAGAAATTATTGGCAAATATAGGCTAAATCATAGCTTGATCCTGGATAATTGCGAATAGTCCATATATGTAACCTTACACGTACCATCACACATTGCCTGGATGTTGATGGAGTGGGCTGAAAGCAATTTAATGCAGCATTCCCCTTCGCTGAGGGACAGGTATGTGGTCTTTGACCTATGAACCCTTTTATTATTATGCATTTTGTTAAGGTTCCTGATCAGAACTAGACTCAAATGCACGACTCAGAACTCACAATTAGCTAACAAAAATCCTTTATTTGCTACAGCAAACTTTTGTCGCGAGGGAGGTGAAGGGGCTGAATCCTGGGTAGGGCAGAACCGGAGGGCAGAGCAGGAGAGGGAAGCGTGGCTTGGAACAGGCAGGAAGCTGCAGGTTGGCAGGTACAAATAGAAAGGCAAGATTAATCATTAATTCAGCAAGACAAGACCAGACTTAGATGAGTTCCAAACTTGACATGACTGAGGTAACAATGAACTTAACGAACTGACAACAAGACAAAGAACAACGGGAGAATATATAGTGTGGTAAATGAGATAAAGAGTGATTTCAGCGTGAGAATGTACACGAGAGTGATTGAGCAGTAACAAGGGCGTGGGGAATGCAAACGAGGAAGGAATGTAATTGGCTGGGGAATTAGTGAGGGCGAAATGGGAAAACAAGAAGGAAAACCACGCCAAACCTGCACAACAGGGAAGACAGACAGGGAAACGTAAAACAAGAGACGTGAGGAAAAGGGGAAAACATGGAGCACATACAGTTTTCCTGAGAGGGAAAGGAGAGCGGAACACATTATTTGATATAGCCTACACAATAATAATATTTCACATTGTAATCTTGATATTTTTAGTCATGCCTGTGTGCGCCCCTGTGTGTAACAGACAGGAGGGTGTATAGATAGCAATAACAATTCGGCAAAATAAGATAACAATATGCCAAAAATAATCCTGGCCACACCTCATTTTAAGACCAACACGCCCAGTTCACTTGGTATGGGCGCAACATCACTTGGTATTTAACCGACGTGAAAGCTAGGGGCTATAATGAAACCTGCGCCAGATGTAAGATAGCAAAGACACTTGCGTTTGGGTTAGCGCCGGGTGTAGGACTTGTAGTGAAACAGAGCAAAGCAGGCAACACAGACACTTAAATACACAGACTAACAAGCAAACGAGAGACATGTCTCTCACCTGCCCTGCTGTTCACATAAGTAATCAGGAGCTGACACATAAAGGCGGGGCGGACACAATGGGGAAGTAAACACAAGAGCAAATGGCTGGGAGACGGCCAATAAAAAACAATAACACACAAACAAAAATGGACATGACCAAAACAGATATAACAGAAAAACATAACACAGACTCAAATACTGACAATTTTTGAGCACCGAAGACATTTGAGAAACAATAAACTGAATTGAATCCTGTACTCTTTTGCATATTAATTGAGGTTGCCAATAATTCAGGTAGGCACTGTATTACACTAATTTATGTTGTAAATCTGACTTTTAATTAGCGCACAATGTATTGTTCAATATATCCATGCTGTACAGTAAAGTAATATTTAAGTTCTTAGCATGTTTTCCTAAAACCTTTATTGTGTTCCTTTGCAATAAAAAATAAATAAAAAAGAATAAATAAATAAAAAGAAGACCAACAAAACACGCCTACACAAGATAAACCATGATCAAAACTTTAGAAAATACTGGTATAATCACAGCTGAGGATGTATCTTTGGTGTTCATAATTAAGCAATATCACACGAGAGGGGGCGTGTTATACTGTATATCATTAGAGACAAAAGGATAAGGACATATGTGAAAATATTGAAATGAGTCTACATATCAAAAGATAACAGCCACTCATATCAATACATTTATACAGCCATGGAAAAAATGTAAAGATCACATAACATTTTCAGTTTCACAATTCATGGGTGTGTCTATGTGTAAAATCTAACTTTTGTGAACTATTGGCCACATTTGATTTTAATTCCAAACACAAATATTGTTATTCAGAACCTATATTTGCAGAAAAACTGGTCAAAATACTAAACATATACCGTTTTGTTATACGTTGATTAATGCAAACTAAACTAGTCCATACCCATAAATAAGTAATAAAAATAACAATGTCTTAGGAAGGGTTCATCTATCAATATTTGGTGGAGTAACTCTGATATTTCTTCACAAACATTTTGGTGGTCTATTAATTTATATATACAGTATATTGCATATTTTTATTACATTACATTACAGTCATTTAGCAGACGCTTTTATCCAAAGGGACATACAGTAAGTGCATACAGAAACGTCATCAAAGTAACTACAGAACAGATAAGATAAAGCACATTCTTCCCATAAAGTAGCAGCTATCACTAGTAATGAACATTGAATGCAGTTCACAGTAAACTGGGTAAATCAGCTCTACTACCATTCTATTCTAGATATTATAAACATCAATACACAGGTCAACAAGAACAAGTACCATGAGGTCCTAGATAAGTATCAGTCCAGGTGGAGTCTGAAAAGGTGTGTCTTGTATGACATGAAGCGGAGCTCTGTCTTGTCTTGTTGAGGTTTATAGCATATATATAGCATTTATAAGTACATATAAGTAGTATAATAACATACGTGTGATATTTCAAAAGGTCACTTTGTGGCCAGCTGTTTGTCCAATTATTCTGGGTAGACTATGAGTCATGGAGGAATGTGTTATCTAAATTGTTAGACTGGTCCTGGATCAGCAACTGTCAGTATTAGAAATCATTAGAACAAAATGTTCCAGTAATTTATGACATTTTTCTGACAGCAGATTTTGGCCATGGTGTGTATCCTGTCATGTCGGATTGACAGGTAGATACCTTTAAAAAAAAAATAATGCAATTATACAGATATTTTCCCATTTAATTAAACCCAAATGAGAAACTGTGTTGTTATAAATCACAGGCCATATTGATCTAGATAGCTCCTGGGGTATGTTTGTTTATGCTGAGGCACAAATAACATTGTGCGGAGGCTAAATAAAAACCTTGTATCTTTTACACACAAAAATGTATTTCAACCCAAGAAGTGGGTGTACACAGTGAGCAGTCGCATTTATGGAGTACAAGTTTTATGTAAAACTTTTAAGTACGAGCATCCATATATGTTCTTGTGAACAACATCACAAAAAATGCTGAATGTGGTATTGTTAAACTGCACTTCATGTGGGGAAAAAGTTGCTTATCAAGCATATAGATTTTTTTCCCCCAGTGAAACATCAAATGTTATTACTCCAGTCTCTCTTTTGTCAGTCTGCAATTTGACTGATTATAGTGCAGTTTGAACCATACAAGAAAGGAAACGCACAAATGCATGCTTCTTAATAAGACTGCAGTGAAAAGCCAGTATTGAATTAAAACCCTTATTAATGTTTTTATTCTTTTTTTGTACCATGTTCAGAAATCACTTTATGATCTTGTTCCACCCGAGACCTGTGCAGTAGTATTCCTAAATAGTGTTTGTTTCTCCTTTTTGAGGCAATTATTTAGGCTGACTCTACTTCTCATTTATCCAACGACAAATCCACAAACTTTCCACCAAAAAGGTTAACTTCTGTGACTTGTGGCTTAACTATGACATCATAAAAATGTTCAAAACCGCAACGTGAAGGCGGCATGTATGCATCTCCATTTTGTGAAATATAAACAGAAAGCCAAAGGATCGTTTTGCTCACTTCAAGGGTACAGTTGGTGTGACTTGGTGTTTCCACGATTGTTTGGTACAGATATATTTTATTTTATTTTTTATGAGAACCCATTTATTAAATTAAAAAACAATTAACCCCTTTTTGCCCCATTTGAAATGGATGGCTGGATGTACTGCAGAGAGAAGATTAGCTTCCTCTGATTCCCTGCTGTGCTGAATTGAAAATCTCTAATGCAGTCATTATGGAAGCTGAGCCAGTGTGCTCTGCAGTGCCCTTCTTAATAGGAAAGTGATTGCGTGACTTTGAAGGGGAAAACAGTTTTGGAGACACAGCAGTCGGCAGTTCTGTTCAAACGGTGAGGGGGACAATTGATGGGGGACAAATATGTGTTCAGAGATTTGATTCGATGAAATATTCCCCATGAGAAGGGAATGGAAACTAAGGTGTGCTCTTATACAAACAAAATTCCGTTGAAATGGCACCGAGAGTTCTTCTTTGAAAAATAACAGAACACAAGAAGACTGTTTTGGTGGGAGTTGGGACACATTTACGAAATCACGCTCCTAACAGTCATTTACTTGCGTTGTGCTTGGAATGACCAACTATGTACTTTCATTGTCATTTATTTTTCTAAATAATTACAACAGAACATTACACATTTCCCTTCTGTTTACTTATTTATTTTGTTTTAATGAGAAGTGTGGTAAATTTTGGATTGATCAAAATGTAAGTTCGTAACTTGACAATTAATCTCAAGTTGCTTTTTTTGACACATGCACTTTGATGAGTTCAGCGTTCACACACATCCATTATCTAAACTTCAAATTTAACAAGTTCAGAGAACAAAAACAAGTGGATGTAAATCAATCATGTATGTAAGGCTGGGAGGTAGTAGGCTCACGGAGGGTACTGATTTAATTGTAATCGAAAACTTGATGAAATATGTAGAATGAATGAGAAAATAATGCATAAAAAAGTTCCCTCTCAAGTGCATCGTATTTAATTATTCAAGCACAGTACATTTTATAACTTCTGACAAATCATGTATCCTGCCATACAGGTTAAAAAATGAGTGACACTGGCAAGACCATTTCTACTGAAGAGCAAAAAAAATCTAATAACCACATATCTGTAAGATTAAAACATACGCGGCTTTTCGAGTGCTTTATCTTTCACAAGAAGACTAAATCATTCATTGATTTACCTAATAGCATCTATTAATTTGGCACATGCTCTCCTTCAGAGTTACTTACAAGGTTGTTGTCGAAAGATGCATTGAAATGCACGTGAGATGAGCAACTACTACAGCACAGGTACTGTAGATAATTGCCAGTAAAACTGCACATGGAGATCAAACATAAAAACAGTGGCTACGTTACATTACAGTAAGACAGTAATTATTCAACATTGTCTAACAATTATCTTTAAAAGCTACTTGCATACCATAACTAGACATCACATGATTCTTATGGTACAGAGCATCAATCCACAAGGGAAACATTATGAGTGCCCTTGTGTTCCAATTGTACAAAATTAGCAAAATTGCAAAAAAAATAACACGGAGCTTTCTGCAAGTGTGAGTTCAGAAAATGAGAATGTCTTTACCATTAAATAGAAATCTATATCCACAACTAAGCAACACACAGCTATTTTATGATTTAGATTATTAAGAAAGCCAGATTTAACTTTAATGAAGATTGATAATAACAAAGCCCTTTTCAACTATTATTCTCTATCATATAACGGTCATATTTATTTAGATAACAAGGATGCATGGATGGTTATTTACAGCACATACCAAAACAATTATTTCCCTCACAAGTTTGCTTGTTAGTTAACACATTTAGTTAACAAGTAGTTATTAAAGCTAGCTTGTGAAAAAAAACATAAATTAGGTCACCTATGGGCAATATGCCCAATGTCTTTGTCTTTATGCTCAGACCCTCTTTAAATATCATAGAAATTAGCATAAGTTAGTAGCTCATTTAGCTACATTTTCTTAAATTAGATTTCAGGGGAGAAATGTTCAAAATTAATTCTCATAAATGTACGATGTTCAGTTTTAATAAATAATGAGAAAATGTTTGTTAAACAGACATTTCTGACACTTACTCGTTCATGATTTTAACGTCAATAATCCAAAGCCTAAAACTCGTAAATCAATCGGCTAAGGCTTAAAATAGTCCATTCCTTTGCCTAAACTGCACTGAGCATCACACACCCCAAATGACACATTTTGTGTATTAAAAGCTACTTCCTATAGTTTAGATAACATTACCACATGCTACTCAGAAATGTAAAGCTCTGTTATATGTAGTTTCACTACCCCCCAACACTGCCTAATAATACATGCCAGACAACACATGTAATTATATATTTTAAAAAAATATATAAAATAAGATAGTTCACAAATTTCTCTCTCACCCATCTGCAATTAATCAAAACGTCATTATTTGTGACCCGGCTGGGGTCCGCTGGTTTTCAGTCAACCCATTACCCAAGCATCATTACATCACTACACTCTCTGTTGCTGCTGCTTGATGCGTAGCATGTTATACACTTTTTCAACATTATTACCACGCTTACACATAAAGGCATCAAAGAGCTCTTCTTTTTGACATACCTTGTGTAGTATTTCAGGATCAAAGAGCGAATCCACCAAACAGCTGGGAGATTTTACTGGAAGAAAAGGCAGGGCTTTTTACACAGAACTATACTGACGTTTGATTGTTTTAGTCAGCGAAAGCAGTTCTTTAATCTTTAATAAAAAATAAAAAAAACACTCAAATGAAAGTGGAAATGCAATGTAAAAATATAAATGAATAAAGATAAAACTATTTTTTTAAAGTTCCATTCCTGAAGAAATGTTTCATTATCACAGGGTAGGCAGTGCCTACCTTGCCTATCTTGACCGCACGTCACTGGTTTCTATTCAAATGAAGTTTTCGTACCAGAACATTTTCTTTAATCTTGTAAAATAAATGTGATATTTTATTGGACGGCTGAAAGTATTCATGTCATCCATGTATAATGATTCTATTGAATGTCTTTGTTTGATATGTTTGTTTGTGTGTTGTGGGTCTGCCCCACTGTCTGTCTTTTTTATTGTTGCTGGTGGCTACAACTGAAGTTCCCTAACGGGAAAATAAAGGTTATTCTATTCGATCAAGCACAACAGTGAAAGCTGAAATAAGCTTGACTGTATCCATGGCTTTAGGAATGACCAATTCATTATAGTCCTCCTTGTTCCATGTAACAAAGAGCACTTTTTAACACAATTGTATGTTCTTGCCTTTTTATAAAATATCCATAACAGTGCAAAGGGCCATGTATACTATGGCCTGCAGTGATCACCATTTGCCCTTAAATTGTATTCACAAATGAAAGCAAATGTTGCTCATGAACACAGGTTAGCAAGTTCAGAAATCACCAAGAGAACTTGTGCCGGGAGGAAAAATCCTAATACTTTTGCATTTATTTGCAAGTCAAAGTGAAGGACACACATCCTGACGAATGTCAATTTAATCCAGACCCGTATCAAATTTCACTCTGGCTTTGGAGTGTTCAGGCATTGGGAATTAGGGGTTAGATACGGCAAGGTTGAGGGTAGCGAGGTGAAGCATGGAGAGTTGGGGTTTCAGTCATAATTGGAAGACGGTGGACATGTTGGCAGGTTCTGAGGGGAACAGGCAGCTCATTATTTCAGTGGGGGTCTAATGAGGAGAAGAGTTGAGTTTGGGATACAAGGTGGCGGAGAAGAGAAACTCCAGGAAGATCAAAGGTTGCTGAGCAGAGAGCTCGTACGGCAGTGTACGGCCTGATGATGGATCGAATGCAGGAAGGAGCCATACAGACGATGGCTCAGTTGGCTGGGGCAGACTGTGGGAGGCATTGCTGTTGTGTGGCAATGGAGGAAGGGCAGGGATTTGCAATCCCTGTTGGCCATGTGATATTATTTCACTGCAGCCTTGGAATCCTTTAGAATTATAAGAACAAAAAGCTTTTATGAACTTGTCACCTTTCATCTCTTTATCACAATCTGCAGGCAGAGTCTTGCACAAAGCAGCTCAAATCCTGGAAACAGTGCTAGCTGAGCTTCTCTTTCTCTACTGCTATGCTGCTAACTCACATGTCTCAATGCTATCAGAAAAGTATAATCCAGAAAGTAAGTGTTCTATATCGCCTAGTATTAAGAACTTTTCTCCTACTTTAAGCTTGTACTATATACTAGTCCATTGTCTCTTTATGATAAGCCATTTTTTTGATAAAGTAGCCATCATCATTTTGTACTACTAACTTCAACACATTAACTTAATTTGTCTTATACAGTTGAAATATAACTTTATCATCGTATAATAATGGGGCCACATACATCATGTTGTGTATAAAGATAGGAGTAGATGGCAATTGACAGCATGCACAAACTCTTAAGTTGATTAATTAAAATTTTCTACATTGGGATGGCAGATATGCCATCCGCCAAGTTACGGTTTGGCGGGGCATGCCCCATACCTATACAGCACAGAGAGTTTGCCACTTCAATAACCACAATGAGCACAGACTCTCAGCCCTTAAAAACATGAACTTCTGTATGTTCTGACCTCATGTAATCACACAGAATTCAGACACAGCTTTCACACATCCACACAATACAGCCCCAATGGTTATTTTCGCATTTTTTCTTCTTTTTCCTGCCGAATTTGTCATCAAAAATGCTCCATACCGTCAAAGAATAATTCAACCCATTGGATAACAACATGACTGTGGCAAGGTCGAGTGCCACCGCTCGTGAAAGGACTGAAAGACACTCTGTGTTCGTTTTAACAACCCGCTGGGTTCTTTTATTATTATTATTCTTTATACGTTTTTACTTTGTCAGCTCTGGCTTCCCCGGAGCTTTCCTTCTCCGTCCACAGCCAGCCCCGTTTGTTCGCCCGTCTCTCCCTTTTCAAGCCCCGGCTCACTGTCATAGCAATCAGAAACAATTAAACCATTAATCAATTACGTTTCCCCGTGATGCTGATTAACTTATGACAGCTGTGGCTCAGGGTCCGAGAACCGCTCTGCTCACTCTCTCTCTGCACGCAGAGGCTAACCACGCCCACCCTGCCACATGCCCCCACCGCCCGACTTAGGCCGGGGAGCCATCCGGCCGATGACCAACTCCCCCCCCCCTCCTCGCCGAGAGAGGAAGTCCGCCACCACCATCTGCGGCCCCGGCCTATGGATCACCTTAAAATTAAACGGTTGTAATGCCAGATACCAACGGGTGATCCGCGCGTTGGCATCTTTCATGCGGTGGAGCCACTGGAGGGGGGCATGGTCCGACCAGAGGGTGAATGAGCGGCCCAGCAGGTAATACCGGAGGGATCCGACCGCCCACCGGATGGCGAGGCATTCTTTTTCAATGGTGCTGTACTTCACCTCCCGCTGTGCCAGTTTGCGGCTTATGTACAGCACCGGGCGATCGACTCCCTCCACCTGCTGGGTCAACACGGCCCCCAGCCCTCTGTCCGACGCGTCTGTCTGCAGGGTGAACGGGAGAGAAAAGTTAGGTGTGAACAAAAGCGGCTCCCCACAGAGTGCTTCTTTTACTCGCTCAAACGCCCTCCGGCACGGCTCCGTCCACTGGACCGGCTCTGAGGCACCTTTTCGAGTTAAATCAGTCAAGGGCCTGGTCAGCTCCGAAAACGCCAGAATAAACCTCCTATAGTAACCGGCCAGCCCCAAGAACCTCCTCACCTCTTTTTTTGTCTTGGGCCGGGGACAGGTCGCAATTGCTGCGGTTTTGTCCACTAGAGGCCGCACCTGTCCACTTCCCAAGTGGTACCCCAAATACCGTACCTCCGCTCGGCCAATTTCACACTTCCTCGGGTTAGCCGTGAGCCCCGCCCGCCTCAAGGACTCGAGCACCGCCCCCACATGCCGCCCAGTCCTTACTGTGGATGATAACATCATCAATATAGGCTGCAGCATATGCAGCATGCGGACGCAGCACCCGATCCATAAGGCGCTGGAACGTGGCTGGAGCCCCGAATAGCCCGTGTCCTAAATTGGTACAAACCATCCGGAGCAGAGAAAGCCGATTTTTCCTTAGACTCTGGCGACAAGGGAATCTGCCAGTAGCCCTTGGTCAAATCCAGTGTCGAGAAAAAATGAGCCGTGCCCAGCCGATCCAAGAGTTCATCAACCCTAGGCATAGGATAGGCATCAAAACGTGAGACCTCATTCACCTTTCTGTAATCCACACAGAACCGGATAGACCCATCTGGTTTACCTACTAGGACAATGGGGCTACTCCAGGCACTGTGTGATTCCTCTATTACACCCAACTCTAGCATAGCCTTTATTTCTGCCTGCACCAATTTTTTTTTGTGTTCCGGCAGCCGATAAGGACGGGAACGTACCGTCACTCCCAGGGGGGTTTCTATATGGTGGTGTATGAGATTCGTGCGTCCGGGTAGGGGAGAAAACACATCCGCAAACTGCTTTTGTAATAGAGCAAGGTCTGTCTGCTGGCTCGGCGAGAGATGGCTATCAGAAAGGGGCGGGGTCTGATTGTGTGAATTTGGTACCTCTGGCCCCAGCTCATCTTTCTCCTTATCTACCGTCACCAGCGAGACAGCCACCACCTCCTTCCAAGCTTTTAATAGATTTAGGTGGTAGATTTGTTTAGCTCCTTCTCTATCCGACCACACCACCTCGTAGTCTACCTCCCCTATTCGCCGTGTGACCACAAAGGGCCCTTGCCACTTTGCGAGCAATTTTGTGCTGGAGGTTGGAAGTAATACGAGTACTTTATCTCCCGGTGAGAATTGTCTGAGTTTTGTCCCTTTATTATAGTGCGTTTGCTGCCGTTCCTGGGCCTTGAGCAAATTCTCCCGTGATACCTTACCCAGTGTATGGAGTTTTGCTCGCAGGTCCATTACATACTGTATCTCATTTTTACTGGGGCTTGGACCTTCCTCCCAGTTTTCTTTAACTAGGTCCAAAACTCCCCTGGGTTTTCTACCGAATATTAACTCAAAGGGAGAAAATCCTGTGGAGGCCTGGGGAACCTCCCGCACTGCAAATAATAAAGGGACTAACCATTTATCCCAATTTCGACTATCTTCGTGAACGAACTTCCGAATCATTGACTTCAAAGTCCTATTAAACCGCTCAACGAGCCCATCCGTTTGAGGGTGGTACACGCTGGTTTTAATCGACTGAATGCCCAATAACGCGTATAGTTCGTTTAGTGTCCGTGACATAAATGATGTGCCCTGGTCCGTCAGAATCTCTTTCGGGATTCCGATGCGGGAGATGATTTGAAACAGTGCCTGCGCAACACTCTTAGCGGAGATATTGCGCAGTGGAACTGCTTCGGGATACCGGGTCGCATAATCCACTAGAACTAGTACGAATCGGTATCCCTGCGTGCTCCGTTCAAATGGCCCGATGAGGTCCATAGCCACTCTATCAAATGGGACCTCTATTAATGGAAGTGGCTGCAACGGCGCTTTTGGGGTGGCCGGGGAATTCACTAATTGACAGTCCGGGCAAGCCGCACACCACCGACGTACGTCGGCCCAGATGCCCGGCTAATAAAAGCGGGCCATTATACGGTTTAGTGTTTTATCATACCCCAAGTGCCCCGCCATGGGGTTATAATGAGCCGCTTGGAAAACCATTTCCCGGCGGTTTTTAGGTACCAACAACTGGGTATTTTCTTCCCCTGTTTGAGCGTCCCGACACACTCGATATAATCTATCTCTAATAACAGAGAAATACGGGTGAGAGAGAGCTGTCTCCGGACGCACTTGCTGACCATCAATGCGCATTACTTGTTCGTAAGCAAAGCGTAAGGTGTCATCCCGAGACTGTTCGAGTGGGAAATCCTCCGTGGGGTGAAAAACCGGAACCAGGGGAGTCTCCCCTCGAGGCTCCCCCGGCTCCGCCCCCCCCTCGACCGCGTCGGCCGACCCTGCATCATCGCCGTTAACAGCACACACCTCCCCGGGCCCTACCGGTCGGGATCGCACCTCCCACAGCTTCCCTGACACTTTACGAAACCCCGCCCAATCAATGCCCAAAATCAGGGGGTGCGAAAGCCGGGAGCTAACCGCAGCTTTAACAATATTAATTTTTCGTTGACAATAAATTTTTACAGGCACTACCGGATATTTGTGCACGTCACCATGCACGCACTTAATCGATACCCAGGGTGCCTCTACCAATGCCTCTGGCCGAACCAGGCTTTGCCGAATCATGGACTGCATCGCCCCCGAATCCAACAACGCCCGGTGTTCACTCCCTTGCACCCTTACCGGGATGCAGTACGCTCCCTCTGGAACGTGAGCAGGAGTGGTCGGACCGACAACCCGGACCACCTGCCCTACCTCCATAAGTGGACAGTCGCGGCGCAGGTGGCCGGGCTGCCCGCACCGCCAACAACCCGGTCCGACCGTCTGAGGAGCCCTCTGTGGGTCAGCCCCTCCCGCCACTGAGACTGGGCCTGGAGAGGGAGAGAAGACAGAGAGGGGATTAATATGAGGGATCGTTGAATTGGGGTCCCGGGAAAGGGAAGAAGGGACCGTGCGAAAAGGGAGTCTCCTCCTCGGAGCCGGTTCCGGCGTCTTTTGCGGCGGGCTGCTTGGCACCACGGCCAGATGGTCTTCGGCCAGGTTAACTGCCAGCTCCAGGTTAGTGGGTCGGTGGCAGCGCACCCAGTTGGCGGTCGCCTCTGGCATCGTCATCGGGGCTCGGATATACGGATCCCGGGACCCTGCCCCCCCGATGCCAGCTAGCTGCCGCAGCGTCTCCGTCTGGAGGGTGGCTTGTAGCCGCAGCGCCTCCATCTGCTCGTGCTGCACCGCCGCTTGCCTCTCCTGCATGTGTGTCATCGTCTCCAGCATGTGCGCGAGCGCTACTACTGGCTGCTCCGCTTCGGTTCGTTCCGGGTTGGTCTCCATGTTTAAATATATATCTTTTGGTTGTCTTGCAGTCTCTTAACTTTTTCCCCCGTGCGGGCCACCACTGTGGCAAGGTCGAGTGCCACCGCTCGTGAAAGGACTGAAAGACACTCTGTGTTCGTTTTAACAACCCGCTGGGTTCTTTTATTATTATTATTCTTTATACGTTTTTACTTTGTCGGCTCTGGCTTCCCCGGAGCTTTCCTTCTCCGTCCACAGCCAGCCCCGTTTGTTCGCCCGTCTCTCCCTTTTCAAGCCCCGGCTCACTGTCATAGCAATCAGAAACAATTAAACCATTAATCAATTACGTTTCCCCGTGATGCTGATTAACTTATGACAGCTGTGGCTCAGGGTCCGAGAACCGCTCCGCTCACTCTCTCTCTGCACGCAGAGGCTAACCACGCCCACCCTGCCACAATGACATACCTGCCCTCCCAATCTCTTCTGCCAATAAAAACGGCTCATCTAGCTAATGGGACTCATCACAGTATCGCAGGATACACAGACAAGAACCTTATATTGCGCATGCATTGTCATGAAGAATCTGTGGCTTAGTGGTCATTGTCAAAGCTTTCCCTGCTGGAGGTTTGCCTTTTCATCCCCAGTCAGGTATTAAAGGTTACATTTATTTTTGACAAAAATAATGTGCATGTTATGCTTTTTATGTATAAGAATGTTCTTTTCACAAAAAAACAAAACACATTTTTATAAAAGAAATTGACCTCTGTGGCTTATTGTCCAATAACAGTGTCATGTGTCCATTTTCTTTTTAATCATGTTATGAATGCAGAATGATATAAATACACCTAATATTTTTAGCAGTGACATTCGATATTTCTAGCAATTTCACTAGTGTCACTAGCAGTGACATTCGAACATCAGTCAGCGAGATATGAGAGACTAAATGGACTGGCCTACTCGGGAGTTGAACTTGGAGATAAAGTGCCTGTTATATTCAAAGAAATTGGTGTGGAGTTACTGATGGCCAGCATTAGGCTACTGTGTGTGTCAAAAATGGTATTTTTGATTTGTGTGAGCAAAGCCGCCATGCTAAACAGTAAGCATTGATCATGATAAGAAATGGGATGTAGCTACATTGCTTTTGGCGGACAGAGGGTCAGGTAAAAATAAGACAAACAATGAAGATGCAAATAACGCTGACTTTGTTTAGTTCTTGTGCATGTAATGGTCCCGCTCACTTCCTGAAGCATGCGTTAGTAAACAAATCAAGCAGGAAAGAAGCTAGCAACAGTTGATAGTTCTCAGAAAATTGTTCTTCAAAATCAAATCAATCAAATATTGGTTCAAAAGTTTCAAATGCTTTGTTCCGGATGTCGTGATTGTGTATATCGGCACAATCCCTGTTGTTTGCATTAGTTTATGTGCTAAAAGTGTGCTTTTGAGACCTGTTTCGCCATGCAATGGGAGTGAAAGTATATGATTCTTCGTTGACTGACCACTGGAGCAAGTCACGAAGGTGAGCTTAAATATTACGACTCCTATCGGGGCCAGGTAGCTATACAACATTATGTTCTAACAAAGTTTACTATGCCTTTAATCTAGTCCCACCACCAAATTCCCATAGAGATCAATTCAAATGCAGAGAGGTTATAGTATCGCTTATAAGAGTACCTGGAAATAAGATAAGATATCAAGAGTCTGTTTATGTTGTTTGGTCACAGACATCTTGTAATCATGGCATACAAAGGATATGATGTTGTGGGGCTGTTTTTTCTCCAAAGGCCCTGGGAACCTTGTTAGGGTATCATGAACTCTATGAAATACCAGGACATTTTTTATCAGAATCTGGCTGCCTCTACCAGGAAACTAAAACTGGGTCGTCGTTGGATCTTCCAGCAGGACAATGATCCCAAACATACATCCAAATCAACACAAAAATGGTTAACTGAACACAAAATCAAGCTTCTGCCATGGCCATCTCAGTCCCCTGACCTAAAGCCCATTGGAAACCTGTGGGCTGAAGAGGAGAGTGCACAAGAGAGGACCTAGGACTCTGGATGATCTGGAGAGATTCTGTAAAGAGGAATGGTCTCAGTGAGTGAGGTTTTACAATGTATTAAATGCAGGGGTGCCAATAATTGTGGCACACGTGGTTTTCTTAAAAATATAAATTTCTTGATAAGGGAATTTTTTTTTTCAGAATAAATTTACTTCAATTAAAGGTTGGATTTGCTTTTAATTTTTTCAGTGTAAGATTAAACTAATTCACCAAAAGGTGAATTTTTTATAACCCTTTTTACTCATCTTTACCAGGGGTGCCAATAATTGTGGAGGACACTATATATATATATATATATATATATATATATATATACACACACACACACACACACACACACAGTATAAAGCATGAGTAATATCTAATATATATCTAAATGTCAGCTTACGCTACTGTTAAATTATTATTGGAACACCAATATGTATTTTGGGTTCATCATATTGGCTCATGCAGGGGCAGTGTGAAGATGGTATTGAAATGAAATACCACATATTCCACTGGGAGAGGTGCAGGTTTTCCACTGAATGTGAGGGAGTGCTTTGGCTGCATTGAGAGCCATTTCACAGGCCAGGGCCACACTCACCCAAATGTCTATTTTCACAGCATGCAAATTTAGAATTTCTGCAAAAGGCTGCAAATCAAAGTGAAAGTAATGATGTCTGGCCCAATGCAAATAATAAGCAGCTCTCTCTGAACTTGAGCCATCTCATTTCAGGTAAGACGCAGATATATATCTACATGGAAAAGCATTGGAATTTCAATATGGCACATTTAACTTTTGTTCTCTTTGTTCGTGTTTTCTCCAGGAATTATTTTGGATCCATGGTTTTTATATATTGTATGTGTTTCTCTGGAAGCTGTGAACTTCAACAGTTTAACAATCTCAGATATGAGAAATAAAAAAAACAGTCAAACAGGAGCCCTTAGCCTTTGTTGTATTTTCAGTGTTTCCAGTCAAAGTGAGAATATAAAGATTCCCCTGTCAGATACACTTGGCATTGCCCTGACATTACTAAATCTGTCACCAGCTTTATCCTCAAAAAGTTTTCTGAAAGAGAAAATAAATGCTCTTGGAACCGAACAATTTAGTTTTTTTTTGTTTTTCACATAAATATTTCACAATAGCAAGGATTTAAAACAAAAAAAGACTAAATAATATAGTCAGTGCTGAATGAAGAGTTGTTTAATTCCACCTCATGGGACAAGACAGGACAGAATAATACCAGAGCAGGGGCCACATGTATAAACAGTGCTGAGCACTCTGAACTTGCGTATGAGAGTTTCCATGCAGAAATTGAGATGTATAAAATAACAGTGTCATCACAGGATCTGCGTTCCTCTGCATACGCTGGACACCATGCATATGCAATATTTGGAGTCAGTGTGATATGACGACACCGGGATAGAAAGGCAGAGGGAGAAAATGCATCAGCAGATTTTTTACTTTCTCATTGAGCATTCTTTTACGCATTCTTTTACTCATGAGTTTTATACATCTGGCCCCTGGTATTTTATGGAGTGTGTACAGTACGGACTGGCTGGATGGAAGTCTGGACTCGCTTACCTTGGTATGGCAAGCCTGTGTGAGCGCAGTGCATCTCTCTCTCTCTCTCTCTCTCTCTCTCTCTCTCTCTCTCTCTCTCTCTCTCTCTCTCTCTCTCTCTCTCTCTCGCTCTCTCTCTCTCTCTCTCTCACACTCTCTCAAATTTCAAATTCAAATTTCAAATGCTTTATTGGCATGAAATACACATGGTAAATATTGCCAAAGCAAACACAAAATATACAGTACAATATGAACAATTAATTACTACAAATACAGTTATGAAAATAATAGTAACATTATATATACATTGTATAAACTATAAAATAATATATAGATCTTGTTGCTGTCTTGGTGTCACTCACTGTGTCTCAGGCTGTGGCAGGCAGAAATATATTGTGCTGCCAGGGTCATGCAGCTCCCTTCCTCCCCGAGGAGAATGGGGAGTTTCTCTTCATCAGGAAGGTTTAGGAAATTTGGGCATACCTGTCTAATTTTATGGAAGAAAATTTTTCGTTGGTTTTCATATTTTGTGCATTTTAAAAGAAAGTGCTTCTCTGTCTCAACCTCTTTTTGTTGGCACTGTGAGCACAGCCTTTCCTCTTTGGGAAGCCATGTCTGCCTGTGCCGACCGGTCTCTATGGCCAAACTGTGCTCACTGAGCCTGTACATTGTCAGTATTTTTCTAAGCTTAGTATTTTTTACCATGGTTAGGTAATCTGCCAAACTGTAATGTCTTTTTAGAGCCAGATAGCAATTAAGTTTACTTTGTGTTTGGGTTTGAGTGCTCCAATGGTTGATATAGTTTTCTTTGTGTTGTGATATAATTTGGTTTTCTCTAATTTCCTGTGTTTTTATGGTGCTGTCCTGAGGCTGATTGGTGTTAGTAGGTGTTAGTGCAGAAAGCCTCAGGACCAACTGACTGAGGGGACTTTTCTCTATGCTCAGCTCTTGGCATTTCAGGGCTTTATAATGGTAAGAGTTGGGGTCGCTGTGCTTTAGATGTTGCCAAAACTTAATTGCTCTTTTTTCAATATCGATTAATAGTGGGTATTGGCCTAATTCAGCCCTGCATGCATTATTGGGTGTTTTCCTTTGTACCCGTAATATCATTTTACAGAATTCTGCATGCAGGGTTTCAGTTGGGTGTTTTTCCCATTTTGAAAAATCTTGTTTTGTAAGCGGACCCCACACTTCACTGCCATAAAGTGCAATAGGTTGAATGATCGATTTAAATATTTTTAGCCAAATTTGAATTGGGATGTCAAAGTGTATTCCCCTTTTAATGGCATAAATAGCCCTTCTGGCTTTCTCTTTCAGTTCATTCACAGCCAAGTTGAAATTTCCAGATGAACTAATTGTGAGTCCTAAATAAGTATAATTTGTACAATGTTCTATTGTGTTTGATCCTATATTAAATATGTATTTATTGCCCTGAAATCTGGGTCTTTTCTGAAAAATCATTATTTTAGTCTTTTTTAGATTTACTGCCAGGGCCCAGGTTTGGCAGTACTGCTCAAGCAGGTCCAGGTTCTGCTGTAGCCCTTGTTCTGTAGGCGATAGTAGAACCAGGTCATCAGCATAGAGCAGGAATTTAATTTCTTTATCATGTAGAGTGAGACCAGGGGCTGCAGATTGTTCCAATATTGTAGCCAATTCATTAATGTAAATGTTAAATAGGGTTGGGCTTAAGTTGCATCCCTGTCTCACTCCACGCCCCTGAGTGAAGAATTCTGTTCTCTTGTTGCCAATTTTAACTCCACTTTTATGTTCTGTGTACATTGATTTGATTAAATCATAGATTTTACCCCCTACACCAATTTCAAGAAGTTTGTACAATAATCCTTTGTGCCAAATAGAATCAAATGCTTTTTGAAAATCTACAAAACAAGCAAATATTTTTATTTTATTTTGATTCACGTAATTATCAATTAGGGTGTGTAGGGTGTAAATATGATCGGTAGTCCGATGTTTTGGTAAAAAGCCAATTTGACTCTTACTCAAGGCATTGTGTTCATTAAGGAAGTCTAAAATTATTTTATTGATAATGCTACAAAGCACCTTCCCCAGATTCTCTCTCTCTCTCTCTCTCTCTCTCTCTCTCTCTCTCTCTCTCTCTCTCTCTCTCTCTCTCTCTCTCACTCTCACTCTCACTCTCACTCTCACACACACTGCACTGAAAGCAAATCAATCAGTCTCCAATGGACTTCATATAAAAGGAAAACTGTCTAACAGTGTCTTCTGCTGAGTTGGACACAGCCAGCTGCTCCAGAAACATCTCCAAACACATTCAGAAAGAACCTGCTCCAGCTCAACTTTTCAAACTAATGTGCAATCATTCTGTGGGATACTGTGGCCTTGAGGGGTTGAATGATCCCTGAGTACACGTTAAAAATGTTGAATTATAAACAGGAATGCAGTTGTGCCAGCATATACCAGGCTTGTGTGAATTTTTCCTCATGGTCCTTTTGTAAAATGTTTTCAAGAATGCCCAAATACTAATAATTAATATCCATCAGGTGGTTTTCAGGACTTTGATATTGTACGTAAAAATATGCTTTAATCCGCTTATAAAGTTTGAAAATGCTTATGTAGCACATGCCTGTTTGTTCGTTCAAGCTATCTGGAACAATTTAGTGGAAAGGAACACTTTTTTCAATTTGCAAGCTCTGCAAATTCTGTTGCATACACAAGGTTCATTTTGTTGACTTGCCACAACATACAATTTTCATTTCACCTGTATTCTGCATTGAATGCTAGACTCTTGCATTATGGAACATGCATTTATTTACTTATTTATTTGAGGGAGGGGGAGAGGGTGAGTATTCACCAAAATGTATCTGGTGATCTCTGCAATTCCCCTGTATAAACTGTCAGACAGAAGCAAAGCTTTCAGGTCCATGAAATGTGTCCCAATGACAGATGGCATTTTTGCAGGGCCTGGCAGGCCTGTCTTCACACTGAAGATGAAATATAAATTTGCAGAAAATGAATGACAATGAACCTCTGTTACTCGGTCGCAGGTGGGCAGAAGGGCACCCACTTGTCACGCGCTGTCATTAGCCCGAGACATATCTTGTGGCTTTCAGTACGGTGACACTGGTTGTAGCATCATGAGTGAGTCATCTGAAGATCTCGTTTGCTTGGCAACAGAAAAACAGTGTGTCTGTTGGGCAACACCAAAAAACTTTAATTTAAAAATATTGTTTGCAAAAGTTAATTTACTGCACACCGATTGCTTATTAAAATCCGGCCAGTTAAATGCCTCTATCTTGCCTGTGTTGTGTTCATAGGAGGGGTAACATTGTACAGCTGTTGGGTTTTATAAAATATCCCACGGCATGTTTAGAGATGCGTTCAGCTTGTTGTAAATAAGGCCTTTGATTTCTCCCCTGTTGGTTGTAAATTACAGTCTTTTTGTTCCAAATAGTGAAAATGAATAAACATTTTTAAAAACGAAATAATAATAATCCCTTTGATCTTAGTATAGCTCATAGCTGGTGATTTTATTCAAAGTGAAATGACATTTGCGAGCGAGGATCTGTCTGCAACTTGTAACTGCAAATACACACCAGTGTATCTCAGTAAACACAAACATCTGGCATCGTGTGAAGCAGTGCTAGTAAGACTCTGTATTTTAAAATGATTATTCATGAAGAGACAGCCCCAAGCCTATCTCTCTTGGCTGTTTGAGTCAGGCACAATGATGGATCCACCTCTAATGACAAGGGCCAAGGCTGAAATCTGTCCTGCTTTACCGTGGGCACAATTAACCTTGGATACAGAACAAAAGGAAGTTTTTCATTGTTTGGTATATTTTAGTGACAACCATTGAATACAATTTTAATGATGTTAAAAAAGTAAATTATTTGACAGTAGGACTGAACTGTGCATTCCTCTGAACAACAGAGGAATGCAAACAATGTCTAATTTTAAAATAATGATTTGACCTGTTGGAGTAGATTTTTTTTACTGGGACAGTCACATAACAGCCATTATTCAGTACCTGCAAATGCTTGTAATATTACTTATAGCATCTCTCAGCTAATGACAAATGTCTTTCAACCAACATGTATTTATGAACTTTCTATTGTGCCTTACCATTTATACATTTTTTTATACATTTCTAAATCATACATGTGAGCTCAACTTATCCTTACAATGTCCTTTGTGTGTCTATATGTGCTCTGACATTTGTATTATGATGGAGTGTACAAAAGTGATATTCTACAGTGACAGAAATGCACTCAAAACTAGTTGGTTTATCAGTAATTTGATATGGCGAGGCTGTCACTAAATTTGAAAGCAAACACTGAAGTGAATGCTGTCTTTAGTGATCTTTTTCCCAGAATTCATCATGTCGCTTGCCTTGCTATAGTTTAGTCCATTTGTTCAGTCCTGGCTTTTTCAGCCAATATCTTGCGAACCCAGATATGTAGTTTCTATCCTAATATGGCAAGACTATTTTTGAAGGACATCCCTCTTTTTTGCCCTCAAGGACATGGGCTTGAGAGATATGGAGGATCCATAATACTTGTTTTATGATAAAAAAAGAAAGAAAGACAGTCATAAAGGATGAAACATCAAAAGGGGAAGGAATCAAATCAATGAGGATTGGCCTCAGCAGAAGCCGCAGTCGGCTCCAACTTCTTCCCGCCTTAAACACTGACATGGTATTGAAGGTTAGGAGGCTATCTGATGTACTGCTGGCCACGGGGACTTAGCACTGCAGAGAAAATATATATCCTGTGCATTGCTTTTATGCAACTCCCCTTTATTTGATAAAATGTTTTAGTTTTAGCGACTTAGCAAAACTGGAGTCGTTGGTCTGATTCAATCAACAAGGCCTGAATTCAGTCAAAATTTTATGGAGCCTCTAGGGTGACACGGGGAGAAGAAATGACAACTTTAGCCTGTTCTCTCTTCAGTGCCCTTCTTTATTTAATTATTTACTTTAAATAAGTAAATACATATGGATCGACAAGAACTTATAGGGGTTTTGTATTCCCTGGCAAATGAAACCTCTGTACACAATCAACCATTACCCCTGCATACAAAATAAGCTTTGCATCTCTATTATGAGTTGTAGTCACAAACACTCGTATGCAAACACTTAAGTGATTTCAGAATGAATACTATGAGGGATCTCTGTCAGAAAACAGAGATGGGAATATTAGAGATCCAAATGCTAGTAGTTGACCAGTCTGAAAGTGTTCGTAAGAACACCACTAAAACGGACAATAATCCGTAGTGGAGAAACAACTAGAAAAGAAAGAATAACCCTCGTAATATAAACGAGGAGCTCGCTAAACGAGCAAAACAAAGGAATAAGCACTAACGCTTATCTAACTCCGTTTGTAGGAGCGAACAAACAATGAAAACCAAAACTGTAAGACCCCTATAACTGGAGTCAGCGCAGTTAGAGCGCTAGTCGGTAGAAACGGTAAATAAAAGGAGATAAGCAGACACGCTTATCTTACTCCCGTTATAGGAGTGAAAACTAAGGAAAACCGAGGCTCAACAACCCAAACTTCTCCTGGGGAAGAGCACTCGTAAGTTAGAGTAATAACGAAAGAAAAACGAGAACCTCTGCTCAGAACTGAGCGCTAAAAGAACCTTCCTTTCTTTCTATAACCCTACTTTCTAAACCCTTTAGTTTTTAAACTAGCTTACTAATTACTCTCTATACCTTTTTTACCGGCTCGAATGTTAAGAGGAAATAACATAGAAGCGACGAGCGAGACCGGAAGCGGGGTATAAGTAGTGAGCGGAAATATCTACCAGGTGAACTCACTAATGACCAGGAGAAGCAAAAACCCGTGACGGAACACAGGAAAATCCGATGGACTACCAGTAAACGATAAAACGAATAAGGCGACGTAGAGATAAGGGAAACAAGGTCAGATCCATGACAGGACCCCCCCTCTAAGGAACGGCACCGGACGTTTCCACAACCTTATCTCTGCGGAAGTCGGTGATTAACTGCGGGTCCAGGATGTTTCTCGATGGGACCCAGCAACGTTCCTCCGGACCATAACCTTCCCAGTCAACAAGAAACTGACAACCTCTACCTACACGTCTCTCGGCCACAATGCGGCGAACGGTATAAGCCGGACCCCCTTCTATGAGTCGAGGAGGCGGAGGTGGTCTCTCAACCGGGGCGAGGGGGCTTACGAGTACCGGTTTCAGACGGGAGACGTGAAACGTGGGGTGAATGCGCATTGAGCGCGGAAGTTGCAATCGAAACGTGACTGGGTTGATTCTTTTAATAATCTTGAAGGGGCCCACAAAACGAGGAGCGAGTTTGCGGGACTCGACCCGCAAGGGAAGGTCCCGCGTAGTAAGCCAAACCCGTTGTCCCACTCTATAGGATGGTGCAGCTCGACGATGCCTATCAGCCGCAACTTTTTGTTTAGCCGAAGCCCGTATAAGAGACGACCGCACTTGTCTCCAAACCGACCGACACCGCCGAACGAAAGATCCTACAGAGGGTACCTCCATCTCCTTCTCAAGCTCAGGAAAAAGAGGTGGTTGGTAACCCAACTGAGCCTCGAAGGGGGAGAGGCCGGTGGAGGCGTTACGCAGCGTGTTATGAGCGTACTCAGCCCAGGCGAGGTGACGGCTCCAGGAGGTAGGCTTGGATGCGGCAAGGCAGCGAAGAGTATTCTCTAGCGTCTGATTAGTACGCTCTGTCTGGCCGTTAGTCTCCGGGTGGAACCCGGAAGATAAACTAACCGAAGCCCCCAGCAGAGAGCAAAACGCCCGTCAAAACTTGGCGGCGAATTGAGGACCGCGATCGGACACCACATCCGACGGAAGGCCATGTGGACGAAACACGTGGTCAATCATAAGTTGCGCTGTCTCAGGTGCCGATGGCAGCTTGGACAGCGCAATAAAATGGGCCGCTTTGGAAAAACGGTCGACCACCACTAAAATGGTAGTGTTGCCTGAAGATAACGGCAACCCCGTGATGAAGTCCAGGGAAATATGACTCCAGGGACGGGTGGGAATAGGTAGGGGGCGAAGAAGACCCGAGGGGGGAAGGTGAGAGGCCTTGCTGCGAGCGCAAACCGGACAAGCCGCGACAAATGAGCGTACGTCTCTCTCCAGACTAGGCCACCAGAAACGCCGGGATAAGAAGTCCCTAGTTCGATGAACCCCTGGGTGCCCGGTGAGTTGGGAGGCGTGGCCCCATTGGAGGACCCGCGACCTAAGACGAGGAGGCACGAAAAGACAGTTTGCCGGTGCCCCACCTGGACCTGGGTCTGAGCGCAAGGCTTTCTGCACCGCTGCCTCAACTTCCCAAATAACCGGGGCAACAATGAGGTCAGTGGCGATAATAGGCTCAGGAACTGAGTCTGTCTCAGAACGGTCGTAAATCCGCGAGAGAGCATCAGGTTTGACGTTTTTAGACCCGGGGCGATACGTGATAATAAAATTAAATCTTAGAAAGAATAGCGCCCACCTAGCTTGTCGTGAATTACGCCTCTTAGCCAGCTGAACGTATTCAAGATTCTTATGATCCGTCCAGACAGTGAATGGATGTTCCGCTCCTTCAAGCCAATGGCGCCATTCTTCCAACGCCAACTTGACCGCAAGCAATTCTCGATCCCCTACGTCATAATTCCTCTCTGCCGATGTTAGGGCGCGAGAGAAATAAGCGCAGGGGTGCATCTTGTGGTCAAGTGGCGAACATTGGGAAAGAATGGCACCGGCGCCTAGCTCGGAGGCGTCTACCTCTACCACAAAGGGCAGGGAGGGGTTGGGAGTAACCAAGATGGGTTCGGAAGTGAACCTTCTCTTTAATTCCGAAAATGCTGAAGCTGCCTTCGAATTCCATTGGAACTGGCTGCCAAGGTTCTTCTTAGTGAGCGCAGTAATGGGCGCTGCTACCGCACTAAAATTTCGAATAAATCGCCGATAAAAATTCGCAAAACCTAAAAAACGTTGTACCTGTTTTACGGAAGACGGCGTGGGCCAGTTCTTTACAGCGGAAACCTTCTCTGGATCCATCTGTACCTTACCCTCCTTAATAATGAAACCCAAAAATGAAACAGAACCCGTGTGAAAGACGCACTTTTCTGCCTTAACAAATAATTGGGCTTTGAGAAGTGCAGTAAGCACCTGACGAACGTGACCGACATGTGTGGAAAAATCGGGCGAAAATATTAAAATATCGTCAAGATAGACGAAGACGAATTTCTCCAGCATTTCCCTCAGCACATCGTTAATCAACGCCTGGAACACAGAGGGGGCGCTAGTGAGCCCGAACGGCATGACGCGATATTCGTAGTGACCGCTGTGCGTGTTAAAAGCGGTCTTCCATTCGTCGCCTTCGCGAATACGAATGAGGTTATAGGCGTTCCGTAGATCCAGTTTCGTAAAAATAGACGCCCCCTGAAGGCGCTCGAAAGCGGAGTTCATAAGAGGAAGGGGGTATCTGTTCTTAACTGTTATATCATTTAAGGGCCTGTAATCAATACAGGGTCTGAGACCTCCGTCTTTTTTTTTAACAAAAAAAAAACCCGCCCCTGCAGGCGAGGTAGAAGGTCTAATAAACCCATTAACCAGAGCTTCCTCAATATATTTGTGCATGGCTGCGCTCTCAGGGATGGACAACGAATAAAGAGACCCTCTAGAGGGGGTAGTGCCTGGGTATAGCTCAATAGCACAGTCATACGGTCTGTGAGGTGGTAATGAAGTGGAACGTTGTTTGCTAAACGTCTCCGCCAGATCGGCGTACTGTTTAGGAACATTAGCGGGCAGCTGGAATTCGAGTGTTCCTCCTACTTCAACCTCCTCAGTGTCCGAGACAGAATGAATCTCCCAATCAATATCTGACTCGGACGTCCTCTCCTGCCACGCAGGAGGTAGTTCCGCAGAATAATCCCAGTCCAGACTCTCCTCTCCATTCTCGGAGAGGACATGAGGATTGCTGGTTATTAACGCAATTCTCCTCACTATCTGAGTCAGACTGAGCATAATCCTCACCCCCTTCTCTCAACAAAAACTGACTGGCGACATGACAGTGGCGTTTGCATCTGGGACTCCATTTTTGAATAACGGGTCTCGCCCCCCCCCAATTAATGTGTGGGTTATGGCGAGTGAGCCAGGAATGACCCAAAACCAGTGGATAAACTGGGGATTCCACTAAAAAAAAACTGAATCTCCTCCGTATGTTTACAAAACGGAACGCGCATGCGTATCGCGGCGGTAACCCGGGAGATCGTGCCAGTACCTAGGGGACGGCCATCCAGAGCCGTGACTAGTCGAGGGAGAGATAGAGGGTGGGTGGGAATTTTATGGGCTTTAACCCAGTTGGAGTCAACGAGGCATTCAACTGCCCCTGAGTCAATGAACGCTTTGCAGGAAATCTGGCGGTGGTTCCAGCGCAAATAAACTGACAGGAAGGTCCGAGGGTAATTTAATTCTAGTCCCGCTACACGACTCGGTTCCGCTAGCGGGACTAATCTTTTCCCACAAGTTTGGGACAGTGTTCCCTTAAATGGCCCTTCCTCTTACAATAGCTACACCGCCATTCACGGGACTTGGCATCCCCTTTTTCGCGCATGGAAAAGCTATCGACCTGCATGGACTCCTCCTGTTCAATGGGAGCAACAAAGGGACTGTGAACCGATGCTGGCGTGTGAGAGGAAGAGTAACGAGGTGGGTGCTGTTTAAAACCCTTATGAGTCCTCTCCTTCTCTCTCTCTCTAAACCGGTTATCTAACCGAATGGCCGTAGACACAAGAGCACCGAATGTAGCGGGTGGTTCGATACCCGCAATGGCGTCCTTTATGTTCTCCGATAACGCATTAAGGAACAGAGCACATAGGGGCTCATCGGCCCAACCTGTTACTCCCGCAAGGGCACGAAAAGTAATCGCAAATGTGGCTACGGTGTCAGTGCCCTGACGAAGACGGGTAAGACGCATGGCCGCTTCTTTGCCAGAAACGTCTTGGTCGAACACTGACACCATCTCCGCCATAAGCCGCTCCGTATTGCTAACAATAATAGAATTTGCTCTAATAAGTGGGTCGGCCCATGCGAGCGCATTACCGGTCAAGAGAGAGAGAATGAAGGCTACTCTGGACTCTTGTGCCTGAAACCGCGAGGGTTGTATTTTAAAAAAAATTAGACACTGTGTCAAAAACCCCTGACATCTGCCGGATTCTCCACTATACCGTAAGGGGAGTTGGAGTCTTGGCTCCCTTACGTCAGGTGTAACTGTTGGAGGAATAACCTGTATAGGTGCTTCTGCAACTGGGAGAGAATCGGACCTGAGGGAGAGAGTACGGATACCGTCTGCCAGATCTCGTAACGCTACAGCTTGTAACTGCATCTGCTCGTGTAACGCTTGCTGTGAGTGTTGCAAGACCCGAATACTCTCTCTCTGGTCCGTCAGGGCTACCTCCTGAGCGGAAATGATCACTTTGAGATTGGCAACTACTGCTGGAAACTCCCCTGTGGCTTCCATGTTCTATGAGGGATCTCTGTCAGAAAACAGAGATGGGAATATTAGAGATCCAAATGCTAGTAGTTGACCAGTCTGAAAGTGTTCGTAAGAACACCACTAAAACGGACAATAATCCGTAGTGGAGAAACAACTAGAAAAGAAAGAATAACCCTCGTAATATAAACGAGGAGCTCGCTAAACGAGCAAAACAAAGGAATAAGCACTAACGCTTATCTAACTCCGTTTGTAGGAGCGAACAAACAATGAAAACCAAAACTGTAAGACCCCTATAACTGGAGTCAGCGCAGTTAGAGCGCTAGTCGGTAGAAACGGTAAATAAAAGGAGATAAGCAGACACGCTTATCTTACTCCCGTTATAGGAGTGAAAACTAAGGAAAACCGAGGCTCAACAACCCAAACTTCTCCTGGGGAAGAGCACTCGTAAGTTAGAGTAATAACGAAAGAAAAACGAGAACCTCTGCTCAGAACTGAGCGCTAAAAGAACCTTCCTTTCTTTCTATAACCCTACTTTCTAAACCCTTTAGTTTTTAAACTAGCTTACTAATTACTCTCTATACCTTTTTTACCGGCTCGAATGTTAAGAGGAAATAACATAGAAGCGACGAGCGAGACCGGAAGCGGGGTATAAGTAGTGAGCGGAAATATCTACCAGGTGAACTCACTAATGACCAGGAGAAGCAAAAACCCGTGACGGAACACAGGAAAATCCGATGGACTACCAGTAAACGATAAAACGAATAAGGCGACGTAGAGATAAGGGAAACAAGGTCAGATCCATGACAGAATACCATAAGATTACCAAGCATGCAACAAGGATTGTGAGTGAAATACAACACTGCTTGCAAGCATGATTTGAAAATAAATCATAAAAACAAAAAGTACAATGTCCACTGTGAAATACTTTGTAGTGACATTTGGGGTTGATTGCAGCGTGCCTTCACATTGGAGACTAGCACAGGATTTTCTTGAGACTTTCTGTATTTCCCGGATGTAGGTCAAGATCGACAGCAGATTGCCTTAGTCCCGATTACAATGCCCTTTAAATGCCACGAAAGGATACTAAAGATGTTTACTACATAAATCTGCTGCTGACCAGGCTTTGCAAGAGACTAAGGTGATTATGTTATATTGGCTATGTTATGATATTTGTAATGTAATTTGGTCTTATTCTGGTCTATTATGGTGTTCTCGTGGCATATTGATTGAACTTTCTAGTGGTGTGTAGCTATACATTTTCTAGTGCATGTGTTTATTGGCAGTAATCTTCAGTTATGTTTATTCAACGTACAAGTGGATGTGTAACAATATTTATGATGATTAAAGTTTTTAAAGAAATGGACAAAACCCTGGGAATTAATAACAAAAAACAAAAAGGTTTGGCTTGATCAAAAGCCGCAAAAGACAGGAAATTCAAATGAGCACCACCAAGCCAAACTTCAGCTCGCTACACTATCAGGGATTTCCAGTACTCCGTTTTTTATATCTGACTGCTATACAGTTCTGTAGCTATGTTGGCCTACTGTATTTCAAACAACATACTCATATGTACTCATCACTGGGCAGATTGGTTCAAACCTTCTCAAAGGGCCCAATTCATACTCTTCAAAATGGTAAATGACCTACAACTGCTGCATTAGGCTATAGAAGTCCAACTAGGTTTAAACATAGGCTATAGATCTATAATGCACATTCGTACATTAAGGGCAGCAAAATAGTATATTTTTCTGTACATGATTGTTAAAACACCCCTCCCTTTTTTGTCAAAAGAATTAGTGCCACCGTCACCACCAGAAAAATATGTTAAAAAGAAAACATTGTGGTAACACTTTATTTTAACCCTGCGACATGAGGCTGACATAACACTGTCATACACATGAAATTGCAGCTGTCATAACATTACATAACAGCTGATGTCAGTTTGTCAAATAACATAACACTGTTGTCACTTTTATCAGTAAATGTTATGACCACTGTTATGTCACATGTTGACATGACAGCTTATGTCACTTGCCGAATTTAGCTACCTGTGCTTGCTGAAGCAAAGGTGTTATGACAGCTGTTGTAACAGATATTTCATAAGGCTGTCATAAGCATAAGGACATGCCATACATAAAAGGTCTTGACAGTGTATGGCAAACAGTGTAACAGTGTCATGATCGATGAAGCTGTTGGAGCCATAACATGTTATAACACATGCAATACAAATTCAATACAACTTCTATTATACAAACAGTGAATAACAAAGCAAATAAAAACTTTTTACAAGACAAGTGAAACAGTTTGTAGTAAACCGACGACTTGTTAATTTAGGGGATGGCTGTGGAATAATGAGTTATTGTTGTTATTCGACTTGACTTTGACAGTGTTTAAAAAATATATATACATTTTCAATAAAAATGCTATTTTTTTACGGTACACTGTAAAAAATAAAAAAAAGTTACAGGATTTCACTTCTTTTTTTCCCTTCAAAACACTGTCAAAGTCATGTAGGATAACAGCAACAACCCATTATTTAACAGTCATCTCATAAAATGGCAGAATTTACAGAGTGAAATAACAGGATTTATACAGCTAAATAACAGGATTCTTACAGTTCCCCCCTTCATTAAATGTTTATTTACTGGCAGCATTTTATGCTATTTCTTTTTTCTTTACAGTGTAGCCTATACCTAACCATTCCAAACCATAACCACCTTTTGCATTGAAATGCAATATTTTACTTTTAAAAAAGAACAGCCTGAAAAAAATGACCTATGTCACCTTAGGGGCTCTGTAAAATGTGTCCTTTTACTTACAAAAAACTGCAAGTATTAAATATTTATTTACAATACGATTTGGCAAGTTCATTTTGAACTGCTTGAGAAGAAAGGAATGAACACTTGGTTAAAGTTAAATTGGAATTCAAAAGGTTCAAGACAAACATTGATTTAATCTAGCTCCACACATCCTTAATTTTGACTCATGATGAAATGCAAGTACTGGTTGGTGAGTTCAGCAGTCGGCAAAATGAACTGTTTGTGAAGAGAGGAGCCCACACTTGCATTCATTTGTAAGTCAAAGTGAAAGACAAATGTTGATTAAATCCAGGTCATTATGGGCAAGGCTGAGGAAGAACACATGCATAATGGCCTGTTAGAATGGTAAATAACTGCTTGTGTTACTAGTAAACCATAACTCAACTTAAAACAGATTAATGAACGTCATAACTAATGCATAGGTTGCTATTGTACAGCTCAGTAAATTGATTCTAACATCATACAGATGAAGAAAAAGGTCTGTTGCAGTTACATGTACCTGCATATCCATTTATTCTAATCTATAAAGCACTAGTATATCATATTCATATACTTTTTACATAAAAATAAAAGGATGGGGAAAATACCTGAAGCAAAACGATTGAGAAAAAAGATAGACCATGGAATCTTAGCAACAAAGTACAAGCGTATGTCTAAACTGCAACCATCACTGGAATATTTGCATCTGCATGGATTTTCTCAAACCTGGAGTTTGTAATCTAATTCTAATTCTAAAGCGGATACCCTTGCTCCCTCCTAAATGAGAGTAAATTTGATGTGAAGCTGCTGTGATGGGAACCTTATTGGTATCCATGAGCTGGCTGAAGCAATTCAAAATAAATAAGCAGAAGCAGGAAATCGAAGTGGATGACATATAGTAGTTTGAATATGTGAAATTCTTGCAACTTCCTGAGAGTGCAGTCTTTCTCTTACAGTGCTAGAAGTTACGCTACTACACATTAGCAATTAGTAATATTAACTGCTCACAGGGGGCGTTTCTGATTAAAATAATATGTTTGTATGCGCATTAAGGTAGACAGATGGTCTTCTCTACTAAAATATTGCACAATTTTGTCTGGCATAAAGAAAACATGCCATTCTATCCATGGAAGAAGGCTGAACATATTCTATGTTTGTCATTCATGGTTGCCTGCATCTCACAAGAATGAATAATAACACGTCAGAAATACCCAGGATTTTTGGAATGTTTTCACTTGTTAATTTAGACTTTCTGTGACTGCCAGTCCGAAACCAAACGTTCAAATAGTTCTGTCTTGTATCAGAACTATTGATCCACTTCAAAATAACTGTATGCATTGTATGGTTGCAAGCAACATACAGTTTCCTTTTAAAAAAAAGATATTGTTATGATGCAGTGCTGTGCGTGAGATTTGATAAACGTATGCAAATTCTAATTCTGGCCATGTCCCAAATGGCAGATAAAAATGACAGAGATATACCATGTAGAAACAGCAGTGCCCTGCGTCTCCTCAATAACATGGCGGTCACTACATGCCCTTGAGAAATCCTTCCAGAGCCTGTCAGCTGAGCTGTCTGAGAAGATAAAAAAAAGATGTAGCAAGGTCACGATTAAGAACTCCTCAATAAAACACAGGTGGCATCTGTCAGAATATATTTTTCAAAAAGGGAGAAAATACATATGGAAATGGATTTTGCATGCCCTTTAATTTTTTTTTTTTTAAATCAAAATCTCTTTAGTATTCCTTCCTCAGACGTGGCACATGGAGGGAGAAGTTTATGAAGAATTAATATTAATTCAAAATCACGGGCAAGGGCACTTACTGAATATGGATATGAGGGGATTAATGCCCAGTGGTCGGTACAATGGAAGTAGATCAAGCGAAGAAATAGTATGCCCTAAAGTACAGTGTGGTATGGGAGTTCATGGGCGTATCCCAACCCAATTCACCAACTCGTAGAACACACCGTCCAGTTGTTTTAAAGCCATTTTCTAACCTTTTTTGTTTCACTGTTGAAGCAATATAGTACTATGTGAACTTTGATATAAACAATACGCCTACATATTGGTTTTTAGAAACATTCTGAGAGGTGATCCAGGTTAATTTAAGAGAGCGTCACATTTTTGCCTCGTGACACTATCAATCAGTCAATGATCATAATCTTTGTACTGAACAAATACACTTTATGTTACTTTGCTTTACTTTACTGCAGGCATTTATCAGACACTCTTATCCGGAGCAATTTAAATGCGAACATTGGGGAACGATCAGGGACTGAAGTGTTGTAATTCCCTAGAGAGGAAGTGTATACTCCCGAGAGAAACAGCAACTGCAAGAAGTGTAGACACAATTGACAGCTTGTCAACTACCATATTGCGCATTAAACTAAGTTATACTGTATAAACAAGAACAAAACTGCCTAAATGGGCATTCAACTACACTAAACAACACCAAAGAACCACAGGCTCTGAAAGCAGAACAAAAAATAAGTTTCTATTTTAAATACTACTACATTATATAATTTACTAAATAAAATTAAAAAAGCATCTTATTTGTATGTGACTTTACCTGAATGCACTAAAAAGCATCGGAATATTACAGTACTGCAGTGAACTTAATGGAAATGGATCTGAATTCATTTCTAAGTCAGTGAACTGGATCGTAGTACCAAAATGAACAAAACAACTCAAATCAGGATAGTGAGTTCAAATGGCCATCACTCACACTTACTTTTAATCTAGCTGTGTGTGTGTGTGTTCCACAGCATTTTCATTGAATTCCAGAAACCAGAAAACTCTTATAAAATCGTATTAGAAGCTAATGAAGTACAACCCTGCACAAACGTGTTACACAAAGTAAAAAAATCAAAGGACGCACTACTTTGTTGTTATAGTGAATCGGGGTCTTAGTTCCTCTGTCCATTCATTGAGTTCATAAACTCGTTACATGGGCCTGATGAAACATCTAAGGGGAGAGAAATCGAATCGATGAAGATTAGCTTCCACATAAGCTGGGGCAGCCTCTGACCTCTGTGCGTCTTAAACACGGATGTGCTCGTGAATGTCAGCAGGTTATCCGACGCACCGCGACTCGCAGGGTCTTAGCGCTGTCTGGATACGGAAAGAAAATCTCATCTGCATGTCTTTGGCCTGGGTTAGTCAGTTGTGGCACAAGGCCATGTGACTGCAATATAATGTTAGCTCAAGCCTCTTCAGGCATATCCAATTAGGCTTACTGCTATTCAAGACTGCACATGACTGTAACAATGAAATTGTCATAGGTAAACTCAAAAATGAATGAAAACTTCAGCAGATTATAATCGGCCAGCTGTGCAAAATGACAGTATGCACATGAGTCTTTTCACTCTAACATATACAATCAGAGCAAATGTTACTGCAAAATGTGATTGAATTTGAAAGGCTAAGCCCTGTAGTTGAAAACAAATTACTGTTTTCCATTTTCTCCACTTATTTTCTATAATTGATATAATTATATAAGGTAACATGCTTGAAATTAAGAAATGGGGACCTGCCTGCAACAGATAAGTAAATTATCTTGGTTTTTATTCTGAGGCCTAATGGAAATGTGGTGTGTTTGTATTAAAGTTTGTATCTTCTGCATTAGTAGGGTGTGAAATATAGTAAGTCTTGTGACATTTTCTGGATATTCAATTACAGACACGTGAATCACCATGTTTAAATCATTCTGTCTCTCTTATTAATAATTATACTGAATGAAGCCTAACAATTAAATTGATCACGTCTTGTCACTATGAACCCACAACCTTGTGTTACGAAAACCGATCGGAACCAATCGCAGACACCAGAAGTAATAGGAATAGGCCAATGTCCAGCAAACAGTGCAATAGAGGGCAGGCAGAAATGTAGTTAAATCCAGACAGGGGTCAATGTCCAGTGAACATGGATGAGAAAAAGCAAAGTCCAGGAACAGGCAGGGGTCAGAACTGGGGAATCTGTCAGAGCAGGTGATCAGGAGGGCGAAGGGGAGGAGCAGGGCTAGGATGGGGAAGGAAAGGTGGGCAGGAGGGCTAGACAGGAACAGGCAGGTCAGGAGCAGGCTGGACAGGCAGGAGAACAGGAACTAGATGGGTACACAGGACTGGACCCAGGGACTCAGAATAGGAAAGGAGCGTGCAGGTATCAACCGCTGGCAAGACTGCGACAAGCACAAATGCAGGGCACAAGACAATCTGGCAGAGAATTTTATTTTCCTTACACGTGTTTGTTTGTGTAATGGGTTGAGCTTCCACCAGTAAGTTTGGCCACGCCCCGTAATCACAGAGAGTGAGAACAGGTGACACTTGCATAATCACCGTGAGTGAGAACAGGTGATACTTGTATACTTCCTAGTCTAACAGATCATTTAAAAGGAGTAGTGTGCAGGTAGTGACAGACTTGACCCGCTTTGTCTCGACCCTGTTGTGTGGAGAGTGTTTGTAGTAGGACTGGAGGTAGCGTGAGCCCTTTCCCGGGCATTCGTACAGCTGTACATGAAGAATGGTTTGGTCACCGTTACGCGTAGCTTCCAGGTATGCCACTCTTCGTGCCTATTTAGTTTGTTACATCTTTTAAATGTTGAAATGGTACAGGTTCATCTAGTGGGCGCTTTTATTCAAGCAATATACTGAGTAATATCACAACATATGATAGGTAATATTGTATGCTTCTCATAATAGGAATGAGGACTCTGATGATGGTGACGTCCCACATGACCTAATTCTGCTGTAGTTGCACAGGTAATGCAGTATGGCTGCCTGGTTGGTTTTCCTGCACTTAATTGTAATTAATTTAAGTGGTTAATATTGTGTGTTTTGTCCTATCAGGAGGAGCTCTGTGCCACTGCTGTTTTTGTCTGCTAGTTAGTTTTGGGTTACCTTTTCATTAATTGGTTTAGATTATTTTCTGACACAGAAGATCCTTATTTGTTTCTTTTGACCTTTAATTGTTTCTGTTGTAAACCAACTGTGTGGCTAAATAATAAGGGGTTCTGATAGGCTAGCGCTGGGTTTCTTGCCAGTAACAGGACAGTTGGGTGGCTATATTCCTGCAGGTGGAGGCTTCACTTTGGGGCTTCTATTGCATGCTACCATTGCTTTGTTTTATAATCTCGTGTGCCTCTTCTATTTAGTGTGACTGAGTGTGAGTAATTGTTTCTAGTGCATGATATCTGCTTGTAGTCTAACCCGTGTGCTTTGCTTGTTTTGCAGTGTGAGTGCAAACTAATGGTGTATTTCTTATCTAGCCTACTGGTGGTGGTGAAGTGCTTACTCCCTCCCCTTCACTCCCCTCCTCCTGTAGACTTCCCTGGCACCCTCCCCCTGTCCTGGTAATGTGCCCAGTGTAGGAATATCTTTTAAATTGAAAATCTATTTTTATAAGTAACGTGGATCCATTTTACCTTGTCTCATCTGTGAACCAATAAAGTTATACTGTTTGAAACTGGAAACCCACGTCTCTGCTCACTCTCTTTACTAAAGAACTTGTGTAGTAATTGGGTAATCTCTGGGTGAAATTCCCAGAGTGGCGTAGTTGGGATCTAGCAGTCTGGGGCTCATACGTGCCCCGGTCACAATCTGGCGTAGTCGGCAGGATTATTAAGCAGAGACGTGTCCTTCCAGTACATTTTGCCACAGTTGGATTTATTATTTTGTTTCATTTTTTCTTTTTATCCAATATATGCAATTTGATGTTTTGACTTGTCTGTAAAGGTAACCATTTTAGTGTTTTGAAAGGGACAAAAACAGCAGTTGGCCATTGGATTCCACTCAAAGAGACACCTCTTCTGGGGAGAATCTGCATTCCTGCTCAGTGGACTTCTGTTTCCTACTACCGATCCAGTATACTGACTTTTCACCAGAGACATGGAGGGCGAAGTGCAGGACTTGCGGGACCTGGTAATACAGCTCAGGGCCGACAAGGAACACCTCACGCAGGAGCTTGCTGTGTCACGAGTCCCTACTCCTAACCCTGTCCCTGAACCCTCTGGGTCCTCTGGCCCTCCTGGTGTGGCCCCTGAACGCCTCCTCTATGTGCCCAGAGAGAGTAAGTGTCCCATGTTGGGGGCATTGCAGGCTCAGGTCACCAGGGCCCAGTAGAGGAACAGTTTTTACCTCGAATTGTGAGTTCCTGTCCACATGTCACAGTAGGAATGGGGGGGGTAGAAGTAAAATGCTTATTTGACACCGGGTTCATGGTCTCCACTATTGGAGTCCTTCTTCCGTCAGCATTTTAGCAACTCTCCTCATGCATGCCAGTGGTTAGAACTCACAGCAGCTAATGGACTCAGCATTCCATATGTCGGTTATGTGGACCTTGATGTTTCTGTATTGGGTACAGTCATTTCGAAGAGAGGAATTTTAGTTGTAAAAGACCCCCCGGGGTCCCCTCCTGAAACTGATGTCTCTGGGGTACTAGGCATGAATGTGATCCGGGAATGTTATGCCGAGTTGTTTGGGCAATATGCTTCATCCCTTTTTGATATCCCACTGGTGAAAGAGGCTCCAGAAGTATGGAAGAAAGCTCTACAGGAGTGCCATAAAGCCCGGGTCAGCCCTTCAGGCCGTGCCAGTGGAGTTGCTAGGGGATGCTCCACCAGGCCCAGATAGTGAGTTTACCCACAGGCATCAGCGAGGTCCTCGGGGAGCCCGAGGGGTCGTGTGCTGTGGCCACCATGGGTTCTCGGGCAGGGCAGGTGGGCGGAGTTTCGCACACTATTGAGTCCCTTGACTTAAATAATGTCCCTGGGTCTGGCAATAGGATGTCTGCTATTTCTAGGCTTTGGAATTTCTGTTTTGTTTGTCGTCGGGACGCCGATAGAAAGTGGGGGGTAGATTGTAATGGGTTGAGCTTCCACCAGTAAGTTTGGCCACGCCCCGTAATCACAGAGAGTGAGAACAGGTGACACTTGCATAATCACCGTGAGTGAGAACAGGTGATACTTGTATACTTCCTAGTCTAACAGATCATTTAAAAGGAGTAGTGTGCAGGTAGTGACAGACTTGACCCGCTTTGTCTCGACCCTGTTGTGTGGAGAGTGTTTGTAGTAGGACTGGAGGTAGCGTGAGCCCTTTCCCGGGCATTCGTACAGCTGTACATGAAGAATGGTTTGGTCACCGTTACGCGTAGCTTCCAGGTATGCCACTCTTCGTGCCTATTTAGTTTGTTACATCTTTTAAATGTTGAAATGGTACAGGTTCATCTAGTGGGCGCTTTTATTCAAGCAATATACTGAGTAATATCACAACATATGATAGGTAATATTGTATGCTTCTCATAATAGGAATGAGGACTCTGATGATGGTGACGTCCCACATGACCTAATTCTGCTGTAGTTGCACAGGTAATGCAGTATGGCTGCCTGGTTGGTTTTCCTGCACTTAATTGTAATTAATTTAAGTGGTTAATATTGTGTGTTTTGTCCTATCAGGAGGAGCTCTGTGCCACTGCTGTTTTTGTCTGTTAGTTAGTTTTGGGTTACCTTTTCATTAATTGGTTTAGATTATTTTCTGACACAGAAGATCCTTATTTGTTTCTTTTGACCTTTAATTGTTTCTGTTGTAAACCAACTGTGTGGCTAAATAATAAGGGGTTCTGATAGGCTAGCGCTGGGTTTCTTGCCAGTAACAGGACAGTTGGGTGGCTATATTCCTGCAGGTGGAGGCTTCACTTTGGGGCTTCTATTGCATGCTACCATTGCTTTGTTTTATAATCTCGTGTGCCTCTTCTATTTAGTGTGACTGAGTGTGAGTAATTGTTTCTAGTGCATGATATCTGCTTGTAGTCTAACCCGTGTGCTTTGCTTGTTTTGCAGTGTGAGTGCAAACTAATGGTGTATTTCTTATCTAGCCTACTGGTGGTGGTGAAGTGCTTACTCCCTCCCCTTCACTCCCCTCCTCCTGTAGACTTCCCTGGCACCCTCCCCCTGTCCTGGTAATGTGCCCAGTGTAGGAATATCTTTTAAATTGAAAATCTATTTTTATAAGTAACGTGGATCCATTTTACCTTGTCTCATCTGTGAACCAATAAAGTTATACTGTTTGAAACTGGAAACCCACGTCTCTGCTCACTCTCTTTACTAAAGAACTTGTGTAGTAATTGGGTAATCTCTGGGTGAAATTCCCAGAGTGGCGTAGTTGGGATCTAGCAGTCTGGGGCTCATACGTGCCCCGGTCACAATCGCGTTCATTGGTATTACTGGTATAACTAATAGATTCATGTGTATATATAACTAACGAATCACATTTACTAACGTAAGAGATTTAGAATTCTGTCCTAACGTCACTTAATTACTAATCACTCTCTTGCTCCGCACTGCAGTCATTCTCCCTTAGCTTTTTTATCTCTCCTCTACTCGTTGTTATTCCTTAAACTCTATTCAGCTGTATCCACTTTCAGAATCCACCATGGTCTGTGTTTGGGTCCTTCTCAGAACATCACATATTGTGAAAATATTATTTGTAAAAAACACTATATTAATTAAATTTTATTTATTTAATTAGTTAGCATTTTAGACTTTTTGAAGCTTCATTCTGAGAAAAAAAAAAAACATTAATCAATGTTTCTGTTTCTGCCACTATTGATCATATATTTTACCCAACAATTTAATATACAAGTGAAATCTATGAATGACTTTGCTGAATAATTTGTATGTATACCCAGTTTTAAATATGGTTAATAACCCAGATCTGTGTTTTGTGGGTTGACCAACAGAAGACTATCTTCAGTATTTTAAAAAAACTGAGATATGTGAGAGGGTGAGCAAAGCAGAAAGAGATTCTATATGACAGTTGTTACATCCCAAAATCCACCTGTGTTGCAATAACCAGGTGTACAGTAGGGGAGGTAACACTAAGCCACTTAAACGCAAACCACAACCTCTTAGATAAAACCAATCAAGCGCAAAGTGATTTAAAAGACAAAATGTTTAATAACACAAACAGGTACGGTAAAAAAACGAATTTAGCTATTCTCTAAACATGTAATAGATTTATAATATTTACAGTTCGGCTACACAGGCTGCATGCTCTCACCAGGCAGCAAGTGTCCAAAATCAGACCCATGTCCAGATGACAAAGGGTCTTCTCCTCCTGGTCTAGCGGGGCGGTTGCTGTGGTGGTGTTCAGCAACTTAGTCAATTCACGGGCTAATCTATTTTAGTCTGTTAACACAGAACTCAAGTGTTCAGAAAGCGTCGTGGAAGTTGTGTTAACCGCTAGCGTCAGGAACTGGAACTGGAACTGGAACTGGTGATGCAGACGGAGGCCAGATATATATACTCTCGCATCTTTCCAATCCGGCTGCTCCGCGACGGTCCTCGGCGTCCCCAGCTACGACCATCTTTCAAAATCCCGCGGCAAAGCGTCCCCATCTCCACGCATCTCCTGAAGAAGGTTGCCAGGCAATGGCGTGCATCCTTCCACCAGCGCAGCTCCCAGCATCCCCACGTAGGACCATGACGTCAGCATCTCCATCTGCAAGGGAGACACAGACAAAGACACAGACACAGCAGCCCAAAGCCAAACAAACACAAAGTACGAAAAGTACGAAAGACGAAACAGAAGGACGTAACACAGTAAATAATGTTATCCCAGATTCAGGTATTCATATTAAATATTTTTAAAAAAATTATATCATGTTATCAGCACAAGAATTCCATTGTTACCTTGTTAACAATAGAACCGCCAAGTGCCACACCAATCAGCATTTGAAGTTTAAACTTTAATTATTTAATCAGTGTTTGTGCCATGTTTCTGTCCTGCATGACTTTTCCTCAAATTAATGTTTTACCTCAAAGATCCCCTTCTACGATCCACGTTCAACGCTGTTGACCCAAGTGTGGATCATTGGGTCTTTCCTCCAGCAGACACATTGACCGTATCTGCATGAGAGCATTCGAGCATTGAGACAACGATTGTGATATCGAAACTTTTCTTACAATCGAAACGAATAATAAGGCAGAAAAAAGCATATGGAAATAGTCTATTCCAAACTGCTGTATATAAACTAGCTTCAGAAACTGAACAAAGCGCTCACTGCAATTTATTATTATTTTTTTTCACTGCATATTTTATTTTCCGCTCCACGCACCTGTTGCCCAAAGCAGAAGCCAGTTAATTCATTTGCTTGTTTATTTTTTAAATATTTTTTTTACCCAAGTGAAAAAATATTGAATTGATAGGAATGAATATTTAAATTTTTTCAAGAGGAAATAATTTAGGCTATAGGTCTAATGGCAATTATACGGCTTTAGCCTATGCTGTTTACAACTCCAAATATCACCAGATGTATAGCCTAATAGAGATTCCATGTAAGAATAAACTATTTATTTTCTAAAGAGAGCCATTTAAATTATCAAAAGAGCCACCCATCTAGGTTTTGTTCCAATGAGCCACCTGCTTGTGTTGAGACTGCAGCAGCAGGCTGCAGCGCGACTTTGGAATTTTTTTTTTTTTTTTCTGAAAATAGATAGCGTGTGGAAATAGTCTATTTCAAACTGCCAAAATTGTACGATAAATAGGCTACCAGTAAGACTTTAGGAAGCTGTCTGCCTGACAATGATTTATTGTTGATCTAAGGCATTTTATGTAAGTTTGTTGGGGGCTGGGCTTTGGCCATTATCGCTCCGTGCTCCGTGCTCTATAGGGATGGAGGACTGATGGTCAATCGGTGCGAAGAATAGGATGCAGATGCTGTTTAGCATTGCCTTTGGCAGTTCCCGACCTTGAAAAAGCCTGGCGCTTCTAGTGTTAACTGCATTTTTTTGACCTTAAGAAAGAAGTCTCCTCTACCAGGCGCACGTGATCTCTATTCATAAGCCCCAGGCATGTGATTGGTGTTCTTTATGAGTGGCCTCCACTGAATGAGGGCTTGATGCGAATCAAGCTTGAAAATGTAGCATTGGCTCAAAAAAGGACTCGGAGCTCACAGCTGTTACACGGTTCTGTTCTTTAAGCTGCAGCTAGACTTTCTTATGAGCACAGAGGCGAAAATAAAAGCTGTTAGAATACTTTGTTTTGTTTCCCCCCCGGGGAATCCTCTACACATTATGTTCTTAGACCGTGCTGTTTCAGTTAAAGAAGCAAACAGCTATATTACCTGCCATAAGAACCTAATGGTACTGTTTATTCTTAATTTAGACAATTCTGCAGTAAGTCAATACCCTAAATAAAAGATGGGATAAAAGATGGAGCCTGTGTTTGACTTGGCCGCTGCCCATAGAGGCCTACTTGTCCTGTGTTTGCTCGGTTTGTCTATTAGCCTGTGATGTGCCTTCTGCCTTTGCTTATGATTGGCAAATTCTCCTTGGCTTATAATCATCTATGGTGGTGAAACATTGGTCCGACTCCGGGAGATTGTGCCGATTTCTGATCTCGCTGGTTCTGGCCGGGATCTGGCATTGTTCCTGAGGTCCATACTGATGGGGTCCCCACAGGAAACACTGGGGAAAAGTTGCGGCGTAGGTGGTTCCGGAGGTACGGCGTTGTTATGGAGCTACTCACTCCCGATGAGTCTGCTTTTTCCTGGCCTCGGCGCTTCATAGAAGGAAGCATCAGACACTACTGGCTTCGACCGGTCTTTCCAGACACTCCGTATTTGTACATAGTTCTCCCTTGTGTTTTTTGAAGTTGGTCAAAGTCAGTGAAATTAACCCTCTCTACTCTGTAATCATTTTCTGTCCAGCTGGTGGTCAGAATGGCCTGTTTCTGTCAGAGTTTTCCGATTTTATACTGTTTCTAGGCTTGACAAAGTCATCATTGTTGGAGATTTTACTATCCAATAATCAAGTCGTTTAACTTTACTCAACATGTCTCTGGTCCTATGCAAAGAAGAGGCCATGATTTGGTGTTTACACTGTTGATGCTCGTTTTAAAGATGATTTGTTTGTTTCTGATTACAAACGTGTTTTATTTGATCTTAGTTTAGACCTTGATCATTAACCGGCTAAACATGTAATACATCCTTTACAGTCTGTCTGCTGTTACGGCTCTCCTGAAATTTTCTTCAGCTTTTCTTCATTTTAATCTCGCAAATGTTTAGATCACCTGTCTCAACAAATCAGCTCTGTAGAAACTGCATTTCAAAATTCTGCAGCAAGACTCCTCTGTATCGCTAGCCGTCAAGCTCATATTATGCCCGTATTGACTTCTCTGCTCTACCAGAGAAATATAGGGAAATACCAGGGAAATATAGGATTATTGTTAAAATATTGCTAATCACGTTCAAGGCATTCCATGGCCTAGATATTTTTTAACGTATGTACCTTCACCTTGGCAGGACCCTTAGGGTATCTGACCAGGGTTTAGTGGGTATACCCAGAAAATGTTTTAAAACAAGACGTAATCGAGCTTTTGCCACTGTCGCTCTTTGGCTTTGGAATAGTCATCCTTTGGATATTAGATCTGTAAGCACAGTGGACTGTTTTAAATGGCATTTGAAAGGCTTTTTGTACAGACATTTTAATGATGTCATTGTGCAGTTTTGTTTTTGTGTGTGTGCCCCAATTTGTTTATGCTAATTGATTTTAATGATCTGTGAAGCACTTTCTGATGCTTGCTCTGGAAAGGTGCTATTTAAATAAAATTAATGAATTCACTTATTCATTCCTTCCTTCTGGGCCCTTCGAAGGAAGAGCACGGATGTCAGTGTGACAAAAAGATCAGTGTACATGTATTTTTATGATGAATTGCGCAAACTATGAAACTATGAAATTATCTGGTCGTGTGATCAGAATTTTGCCTTTACCCTTTGTTGAGTGACATCCATTTCCTGTCCTGGTTATCCAACGGAATGAAGACACCAAGAGCAGCAAAAGTTGTTATTTACGTATTCATTTAGATTGCAGGAACCTTGGTAATTGAAACCTGAGATGAATCTTGACCATATCTAGAGTGGGCAATGCTTAATTTAGGACATACAAATGGAACATCAACCCCCAAACATTAATATTCAAGTAATATTATGAATCCATGTCTTATTGCATGCATGTTGGTTTGAGGTACTTTCCAGCAAAACAGTTACATTTTTGAATGAGGTGTAAATGCAACTGCTATTGTTATCAAAGCAACTGCCTGAAAAATGCAGTACGGTTTAACTAATCTGAAATAATAGCAAGGAGATGGCTTGACACCTGTGTTAAAACTGCTAGCAAAAATTGAAAAACATCTTAACAAAACCTTATAGATCACTGTCTAAAAAACACAATTTTAACAGGCACATGCAGTCATGAAAGCACACACTTGCCCAGGCATCGCGCGCGCACACACGCACACACACACACACACACACACACACACACACACACACACACACACACACACACACACACACACACACACACACACACACACACACAGTGTTTGAAACACCTCTGTTTCTCAAAGTATATTTACAAACATGAGGGCTTTCAGTTCTCTAAAATGTATAGTGCAGGTGGTGTGATTAACTAATAGCAGAATATATAGGCGTGAGTAGGAAACAATGTCAACCAATGGTAATGACCTGAAATATAATTCTGTCTACTTATTATTTTGTCATCTCATGCAAACTCAAGGGTCAGGCTTTATATTATAATCAGATTTGTCTGACAAAGCATTTCCCCTATACCAAGTAGCACTTTGTGCCAAATAAAGTTACTATCAACTGCATATGCACTGCCTTTTTGTTTGTTTATGGCATGTCAATGGCTGCTTTAATGTTACTCTTGAGAGACATTTGACAGTAGGAAAAACAACATAGACTATAAAGTGAGGGAGAACAGATTAAAGATTTGTGCTGATTAAAGATTTGCTAAATATACACAGCCTCAATTTGGCAAAGTTTATGAAGGGCCTCCCAAATGTCTCAGAGAGTAATGCTCTTGCCATTCCATGTGGACCCTTGTGTACTTTCATCTAAAATTGTGTTATTGTATCTGTGTCGATATTTTCAGCTCTGTGGACAAATTAGGCTTAAGTCAGCCATGCTTCCTCAAGTAACCCCTACATTAGCATTGCCTAGCTTTTTGCCATGTAACTACAAATGAGATATGCCTTTCCATCTGATACCAGCTCTCCAAGAAAATGCTGTCTTGTTGCATGGAAAATAATGATTAGCAAAGCTCCTTGCGTACGTGGTATAGCAGTGATATGTGAGCACGGTTTGTACTTCCAAATGAGACAAATAAATTGGGGAAATATCACAATGATAAGTAGTTAATATTACTCAATTACTTCAAGAGATAAAACATTCCGTACATTGATTCGTATTTACCCAGCATAAGTTTAACAAAACTGGGATCATGGCTGAAGCAGATGTGGTGGAACTGAATTCTTTATATCAGCATGTAACCTCTGCAAGCAAAAAGTGCTGGACTGCCCGAAATGTAAGAAACTGCCTTTCAATGCCAGAGAATTCATGAGTAAAGAGTTTAACATTTGCTTACGATTGCACTTCCACTGTATCAGCACAGTAAGAGACAGGATAGGAAGATGAAACAGAAAAGTGTTGCTTCAACACATTTTCTTACCTTTTGAACAACTTATATCCAGTTGATCAATTACTAACACGCTTTGTGTTGCGACGCACTGAAAAGGAGTTTGCCATCGGCAAGGGTGTGATTGTGCGTCAAGGTGTGTAACTATCCTGTGGACTGAAATTAAGGGAGCGTAGAGGGTCTTGGATTGACAGTATAAACCTCTATAAAATGACACGCATGGGACAAATAATAATATGTTATATGCACATTACAAATCTGTAAGAAATATTTTGTGTCTTGCAGTAAGACCTGCAGGTACAAAATTGACTGCGCATTTTTAGACCGTACCTACTATGTGTGGGAATCAGAAAGTCGTGCTGAGGATCCAGAAGAAGTCCTTTGATCTCCTGACTACAGCTTCACCGTGTCTCTCCTCCGGAGGATGAAGTCTGATACAGAATTGGCTAGTCAGGACAATTAGCTGGTATAGCCTCAGTAGTATAATACGATTCGGTATCTGTCAAAATTTGATTGATGGGTTCAAAAGGGCATTTTTTGAATATTAATGAGTTTATGAAAAATTATGATTATGCATAAATTAATTTTTTTATGATTTTTTTATTTTTATGATTATGATGATGCATCATCATTCGGGGCGGGGGTTTGTGGGTTTTTCGTTTCAAGGGTTTGGCGATGTCATTTTATTGGGAATTGTTGTAAGCGTTGTGGTTTTGTGACGAATTGTTTTTAGGGTTGGAGACATGGTGCTTAGGGAGACATATTGGCAATGTAATGTGTTGTACATTGTTTTGAAAAACATCGTGAAAAAGTATGGTTGTATAAATGTATATGTTGTTAGTTGTAGAAGTAGTAGCCGCGGCAATTACGTTTTATTTTTAAAAAGCCGTTTGTGCTAGCGGCAGCAGCCGCTTGTTAAAAAGAATAATTCAAGCATGCTGTTAAAACGTGAAAAATCGCTATAACGGCTATAATGAAACAACATTAAACAGAATCATTGTAAAGACTTGTTAGATGCCATGAAACTTAGAGCCGAAAAAGGCGTTCGCAAAGCATAGACGCTGTAGGCAAAACACTTAGAAACTTTTTCGGGTTCCGTGAAATCACGATATTGTACAAAAATAGACAAAAGATAGGTACAAAAGGCGAGATAGCGCGTTTAAAAGCCTAGAATGGTCCGCATGAAAGACTATGAAGAAAATAATTTAAATAAAAGAATATGTTACGTTTTAAAAGAATTAAAACGAAAAACGCAAAAAATAACTTGGAAAAGTATTCGGTCGTTTGCGGAGGTCCGTGGTGATACGCTAGAAGATAGAGTGCTAAAGCCACAGCACGTCAGCAGCTAGTGGCTACAATGCAGGACTAAAATTGTTCAGAGAACGAACACGGGGTGTGTATCAGAAGCCGAAATGACGTACCAACGTCCTGTCACGTGGAGTTTGACGCAAGTTTACGTAGGAGTTTTTGATGGACGTTTGCGCGAACCAATGGTTGTGACGGTGTCGGAGGGCTGTTCCAAAAGGGGTCAAAGGCCACGCACAGGCGCAGAAAGCGTTCTTAAAGTCAAAAGTTTATGACAAAATCTTGCCTGAGGTGTGTGGAGGGGAGGGGTGTGTGATTGATTGGGGACGGGGGGTTTTGGAGATGGGAGGTGTAGCCCACAGGCTTTGCAGTCGAAAAGACTTGTATAAAAGACCGGCTTTTCGGCACAGATATTTAGCAGAAGCAGGCATCGAAACACTAACTTGTCAAAGCAACCAGAAAATGGCGAACGCACAACTTATGACACCCGAATCACCAGACGCTATGAGGGCTGACAGCACGGTGTTGCAGACACCAAGAAAGCCCTTTGCGGCGATATCACGGCTACGTGTAGACCTTGTGTACAGGGACTGGTCCAGTACGGGTCGCGACAATATCCAATGTGGATATCAACTTCACACAGATGTTGCTGGCGTGCCAAGAGTCACACTTTTCAACATGTGTGCCGGCGAGTTGTTTGGTGAGAACACAGACCGTGTGACTTTCGAGCCTAAGGAATGGGGCCTATTCCAAAACTGTTACCGCGATGTTGTCAACAATATACAACGCGAAAGAAACTTTGTGAGTTGGAAAGAAACCGTCTGCTCTGTGGTGTGTGTTAGAAGACGCAGAAAAGCTGATCGACTATTTATTAGCGAGCATTTCGGATCAGCAACAATCACTGATGTACAAATTTGTTTTCATTTTGATGACCTGCCGTTGTTGGAACTTTGTATCGAACAAGCCAATACAAGGATTGAGGACTATCGGCTATTGCGTTCAATGGGTTTTGTGAAAACTAACCTGCGGGCAAGATTTGACGCCGCTGCCAACATGTCGGATACTTTGGAAAACACGGCAACATCAACGCAGTGTGTCTCTGATGATGAAGATTGTTAGAAACGCTTTACAGACGTGTATAACGTGACTTTGATGTTTTTTAAAAAAAGTGTTCTAGTTTGTTTTGTGCGGGGTTGTATATTGCCATTATCACTGTATACATATTGTGGCGCTGTTGTTTTTTATTGTTTTGTGAACTTTAAAATAAAAAAGTATTTCTTTTACATACTAAAGACCGGTGTCATCATTGTTATATCAACCATTCAGGCATGTTAAAATTCAAAGCACGCCCCGCAAACACGAAAACCCAATCAAAGCGCCCTTTCAGAACTCTAGGGGTTTTCAAGGCGTGGTTATAAGTTTGAGTTGGCCTTTAAAAGACAAGCGGTACAAACCTGATACCATACACCGATACAAACCTCTTGACAAACATGTCTCAGAATTTTGACAAAGTGTACGCGCCCCTACAGGCGGCAGAGTGTTCAGAATCTTGGGAGACTGAGTACCCAGGTCACAATGACGTTCCGGCTACAGGGCCTTGGCTCGTTAACGAGCCGAGCGCGGTGGACGATGTTTTATACGCTGGTTCGTTCGAAAGACAAGGCTGTGAAACAGATGGTTGTCTAACAACGCCGATGATTAAACTTTTGAAAATCATCATTGCGAGACTTCTGGACTGCGCTATTGAACAACATCTGAAGAGTCAATGTCTGGGGTGTGAAGTTGACCATCCAAGCCAGCTTCGACACAGTTGTTTAAACGAGACGGACGCACACTATTTCACATACCACTTTGACAATTTCGTTGCAAGCGTGAAGAAACCATGGTTAAGTCCTCTGCTTGTCAAAGCCATGGAGCTGTTTGTGGCTAAACCCGAGCCTATGAGGATCCTGGGGTCTGTTGATACGATTATTGCAGAAATTCGCGAGGAAACAAACATTCGTGACAAACTTCGTGAAATCCTACAAACGGACCTTGATCAGGCCAGCGAGAAGGCCTTTTGGGCGGTCGATACAGACTTCAGGGAAATCGAGGGCGCCATGCAGGAAGACCTGTGGCCCATATGTTCTGAAGGCGAAACATTGCCACATACACAATTGTAATGTAAAATGAAATCTGTGTTTTTTATAAAAAAGAAATAATAAATACTGTGTTTTTTTATATTGTGCTTCATTACTTCTATAACCGTAAGGATGGATGTTGATAAGCACCTGAAAGATGTGTATTATTCTCCAGAAAACCCTGGGTCTTACGGCGGCAAAAAGCGTCTACAGAGGGGTGTTTGTGATACAAAAGATTTGAGAGTCTCAGACAAGAAAGTTGCTGCTTGGTTATCTGGTGAAGATGCGTACACCTTACACAAACCAATCAGAGTCAATTTCAAGAGAAACAGGGTTTTTGTGAGTAACATTGATTCACAATGGCAGGTCGATTTAGTTGACATGTCAAATGTCTCTGAACATAATGATAATATGAAGTTTATGCTAACATGTATAGATATATTGTCAAAACATGCATGGGTGTGTGTTCTTAAAAACAAAACATCTGTCGAAGTGCACAGGGCTTTTCAAAGCATTCTCGCAAAAGGTCGAAAACCTAAAAAAATACAAACAGATAAAGGTAAAGAGTTTTTCAATAAAATGTTCCAAAGTCTGATGAAACGCAACAAAATAATACACTTTGCCACAGATAACGAAGATGTTAAAGCATCTGTGGTTGAACGTTTCAATAGAACGTTGAAAACGAGAATGTGGCGTTATTTTACAGCCCACAATACAAGACGCTATATAGATGTTGTGCAGGCCTTGGTGCTGGGGTACAATAATAGCTATCACAGCGCTATTAAAATGAAACCCCTTGAAGTAAACAAAGATAATGTTTTTAAAGTTTTTAAAAACATGTATGGTCTCTTTCCAAAAAAATCTAAAAAGCCAAAGTTTAAGTTTGAGGAGGGTGACACCGTCAGGGTCTCCAAAGTACGTGGAAAGTTTGCAAAAGGATATGAACAAACATATACAGATGAATATTTCACGGTTGTTGAAAGGGTTCACAGAAGACCGCCTGTATACAGATTGAAGGATTATGATGGTACGAACATTGACGGGGTGTTTTATGAGGCTGAATTACAAAAAGTTATAGTTGGGAAAGACAAAACTTATAAGGTCGAAAAAATTGTTGCAGAGAAAACACACAATAGACGCAAGTTTGTTTTAGTAAAATGGGTGGGGTGGCCCGAAAAATTTAACAGCTGGATACCCGAAAGTCGTGTTGTCGATCTCTAAAAGAGTTGAAAAGTTTACAGACCCGACCAAATCATCAGGGGACACCATGGAAGACGACGGTTTTTATGTCACTCTCCCGAGCAATGCGTGTCTAGATATTTATCCGGGGAATAAAATTTCAAGCTACACAACAAAGTTTGCACGAGCCCTCGAATTACGAGGACAATGGGAGGTTGCTTTGGCGGAGATTCAATACCCCTATACTTGGTGCATGCTAAATACTGACGAAAACTATTTTATCGTGCGCGATGCGAAAAAAGCCACAAGCTATGTTGTCACAGTAAGCTGGGGTTATTACAAGAGCATGAAAGCGCTTGTGGATGAGATTAACAGAAGTTTAAAGATGAAAAAAATGGCTATTGAGGTGGGCCACGCCGTAATGAAAAACAGAATCTATATTAGCGCCGACGAAAATCTATCCCTATCGGCTAATGGAAAGCTCGCCAGAATGCTGGGGTTGGAGTCAAATGTTGCATTATCGGGTGCAAAGCCTGTGGCGCCCCACCCCGCGGATATTCGGGCGGGGTTCTACACAATGTATGTATACACAGACATTATTGACTACCAGAGAGTCGGTGATAGTTTTGTGCCACTGCTGCGATGTGTACATATAACAGGATCTAGCAACGATGTAATCACAATATCTTACGAGAAGCCACACTACGTACATGTCAGCAAGAAACACATTGACGATATAACAATTGAGCTGAAATCAGATCAGAACGAGAACATAGCCTTTACTTACGGCAAAGCCAACATAAAACTACACTTTAGGCCTTCGAAATATCGGTATCACGAATAAAAATGGTGAGGACACCCCTCTACGTAGACCCAAACAGGTATATAGCCTATTATACGGAACAGGCCGGTAATGGATTGCCGGGGTATAAGGGTGCTAGTGTTATGTATGGTAGTGGACTTGGAGGACTATTTCGCGGTTTATTCCGTATGGCCTTGCCCCTACTAAAGAAAGGTTTCAACATAGCCAAGCCACATTTGAAAGCAGCAGCCAAGAACATCGCCAAAGATGTGGTCAACAAAGCTGTGATGAGTCGTTTGAACACCGGTGACCAGGACGGTTCGGGGCTTATGGTTATGACAAGACGGGCACGTAAGAGGCCTCCAGGGGGGCGTGTCACGAGCAGGTCTAAAGCTAAAAAGCGTCGCACAGTGAACAGTCGAGCCACAGTGACGAAAAGCACGCGGAGGGTGAAAAAGCGCTCCAAGAAGGTTAAGAGAAAAAGTAGATACATTTTTTAAAAATGGCCTTCATACACAACATGTCAGAGGAATGTATGAAGTCAGAACTGGACCTTTTCACAGTACCGTATACGCAAACAAGCATTGATAAGAACATCTATGTTGAAGTATCCCCCCTGTCAGCCCTTTCGGACACGGGCCCCCTAGAGTTCTATATAGCCGGCAATGGTGAAGATTACCTTGACTTAAACAACACTCTATTATACCTACAGTGTAAGATAACCCGTGCAGATGGTACCAATATCACCAACGCAGACACGGTTGGGGTTATTAATTACCCCATAGCGACCATTTTTTCACAGGTGGATGTTTCGCTGGGTGACAGGCTGGTGAGCCAGTCTAGCAACACATACCCCTACAGAGCAATTATGGAATGTCTACTTAATTATTCTGAAGCCACATTGTCTAATCAATTTACGAGTGGCTTATTCTATAAGGATACCGGTGGCCATATGGACGAAACAGACCCGGCAGGGGACAACAACGGTTTGAAAAGCAGAGCCATATATACCGCGGGGAGCAACACTTTTGAATTGCTCGGACCCATCCACACAGACATGTTTTTTCAGGAGAGACTACTTATAAACGGTGTCGATATTAAAATCAAGATGGTGCGTTGTAAGGATGCTTTCTGTCTAATGACCGCTGATGCACAACAACACCCGTACAAGCTTAAAATAGTCTCGGCAACAATGTTTGTTAAAAAAATCGGGGTATCACCACCTGTTAAACTAGGCCATGCACAGGCACTACTAACAGCGAATGTTAAATATCCTATTGACCGTGTTAGCCTTAAAACTTTCAGCATGGCGGCTGGTCTTAGAGTTTGCAATCAAGAAAATTTGTTTTTGGGGCAATTACCGAAATCGGTCATCATAGGTTTAGTAGATAACGACGCTTTTACAGGAGTTTACAACAAGAACCCTTTCAATTTCAAACATTATGACGCCGAACATATATCACTCAATATGGATGGTCTTCAGATTCCGGCAAAGGCTTTTACCCCAGATTACACAACCGGTTCGGCGGTTCGTGAATTTTATGGTTTAGCACTTGCAACGGGGCGACATCTGAAAGATTCACCATTGTGTATAGATCGTCAAGAATACATAAAAGGCTACACACTTTATGCATTCAATCTGAACCCCGATGAAGGATGCAGCCAACATCTGTCGCTGATCAAAACGGGCAATATACGTCTGGAGATGAGATTCAGATCCCCGCTACCCAGAACCGTTAATTTAATTGTTTACGCATGCTTCGACAATATTATTGAAGTGAACCAGAGGAGGAACGTTTTGTATGATTATTATTAAACATGAACACCCGAGAACTAGATGCTATTTTGTGCAACAACCCATACACCACAAATTACTTTTGTGGAACGGTGGCCTGCGATGAGCTACCGGCTGATAAACTAGATAATTTACCCTCCATGTACATTGTGAATACACACCCTCGAAATAAGCCTGGGGAACACTGGTTGGCTTTGTATGTGTGTGCGGATAAGACGGGCGAATTTTTCGACTCCTACGGCAACCCACCTGACTACATTTACTTCCCTGATAGCATCAACACTTTTCTGCAAAAGAACTGCACAAGGATTACTTACAACACCGTACAGGTGCAAGACCCGCTCAGCGCAAAGTGTGGCCAGCATTGTATATTTTATCTACACAACAGGGCCAAAGGGGTTCCGTTTAGCAACATTATAGACCTATACTCTGATAATTTGAAAAAGAACGATGCTATGGTGTCAAGATATGTTGACAAAATATATTTGAATAAATGCCTTAAAAACATGTTAAACTGTGTACAGACGGTTGGCTGTGGTGAAATGTTTAATATCTGTCACGGTTGTTGAAAATAAAAAATAAAAATAAACAAGCGTGTTTCGTTTGGTTTTTACTTTATGTATTTTATTGTAAAATAAAATCACGTTAAACATGACATTCGACATTTTCAGCATTAGGAATACACACACACACACACACACACATTCTGCTTCAGAAATCTAACCAAGCTGAGTGATCTAAAACCGGGGATGAGAAAACCGGCCTATTACCATGTTCTGGCGTAAATACTCCCGCACTTGGTGTTTTTTTTGTTTTTTTGTGCCGATTTATCATGTCGCGAACATTCTGATTAGGTATAACAGAAAGAGGCATGTTAAGCAGGGCCATAGCCTCTATAAATTCACCCCAACCCCTGGGTCTTCTATTCTCCGAAATCTTTTGAGGTGCTGTTATGTTCTTTATTAGATCCAACATATGTGAGCCACTTACGGCGTTGCCTTTAAGCACAAACTCCCCATCAGCGTTCCACGTTACCACATCTCCTGATTTTGAAATTTTATCCAACACGTACGTGGCATTTTCCCGGCTTCTAGGTGGTACACTTTGTAAGACATCATCAAATCGGGAGGTCTCAGGTCTTACAGTATCGTGAGTCTCGACTGGCAAGGATAGGGTCAATTGTTGTGTTTCCGCAGCACCTTGTTTAACCAGCGCCATAAAACGTTGCAGAGCAATCGTATACATTTTTGCCTTCTCGTGTGGTACAACATCATTCCTCGACAAGATGTTACGTATGGTTTGATCCAAATCATTTTCAACAGTTTGTCGGATGGGTTCCGGTGTAAAAGTAAGATTCTTTAATTTGTCCACCTGACTTTGAGGTACCAGAAACATCTTTTGTGCATGCTCCATATTTTTAACCGCCACCGCGACCAGCTATCAAACTGGTTAGAAAAGGTATCGCAACACTCAGTAGAGGCAGAAGGAAACCGCCCCTTTGATTTATAACTTTAAATTTTTTTTTAATTGATGTTTTCTTGTTAGCCAACAGTTTAATACCAGCCTTTTGTTTTCTTATTTTTTTCAATTGTGTGTTCGTTAGGGGGATATTACCACGCAAAACATTGAGAGCTAGTTCACAAATTGTATTTATGAGTTCATCAGAAGCAGACTGTAATATACCCCGTCTTTGCCGGGCATCACCTTCAAATAGAGCTTTTAGAAGACTCCAGTTCCGTTTAATACGTGTCGACATATTACTTTTTCTTTAGCACGTAAGCAACCGGCCACTCTGGAGCGTACAAACCAGTTCTGATGCGGTATTCCTCAGGCGTCTGTGCTTTTAAGTCCACCAACAGGTATCCATAAGGTTTCCGGGTAGCATCATCAAAACATTCTAGGAAAAACTTTGAATTTCTGGGGTACATTTGTCGGGCCAAAACATTAACTTGCATTTTATCTCTGGGGTTTTTGAACAGAACAATATAGTTTGCATTAAGATTTATTGTGCGGCTGTTTCGACCTTGGAAGAAAAGATTCTGCACAAGATATATGATGCTTAGGTTTCTATGGTGTGTATACTTGGTAAAAGCTCTCTCAATTTCAGAGCTCTGACTGGCGGCTTGCATAAGATCATCAACAATGACCATGTTGGTTTTGTGCAGAGGTAGCAAAACTTCATCGGTCAAAGATTCAGGAAGCCCTTCTACAAATTGTACATTCTTTATTTTATGAAGCACCTCATCATACATTGGTTGCCAGCAGGAATAAAACCAGACAATGTTCTGAGGTACTTGTGACAAAACATGTTGTGCATTTTGGAGCAGTTTTTTCACAAAAACACTTTTACCACTGCTTGAGGGGCCGGAGATTATGCATGAAAAAGGATGCTGAAGACGATTGTCAAATCCTTCACACCCAAGCACTTGTTTAGAATCCATATGGTAAGGTTTTGAAATCCGGGAGCAGTACTCGTTTGTTGTAAACCACTCGGAATATTTTGGAAACTGTGCGTGTGTTGAGAGAGAAACCTCTCTTATCCCTAACAATTTGCTTTGTGCAGGTCATAATTTCACGGGCTGTTGCCTCGGGATTCTGTACATAGTGCTGTACCAAGTCTGTGAGTGATGAAAGATTGACAACTTGTGTGTTAGTATTGTGCAGGGTTATACCTTTCACTTTCATGCAGGTTTTACCGAGCAGTGTTTTATAGCCGTATGTCTTGGGTCCTCCTGAAACAAATTCAACAATGTGGTCACCAGGGTCTAGCTCGCTAGTCAATTCCCCCAAAAAATCACCGAGAGAAGGCATCCAGTCACCCGGCCGGCTCACAAAGATTACAGAATCTGTGTCGTGGTACAGAACTCTGTCGGGCATTTTATCCATGAGCTCATAAAGCTCGAGCCGGGCATAAGCGGTGGTGAAGGCCGCGATGAACACATTGCTGTATTTGGGTGGTTTTGGGAAACCCTTTGCAAGTCTCCACTGGACCAGGGCTACTGTCTCGGTAAGAAATGAAAAGTGTGAGATGTCATACTCCTCCGAAAACATGAATTGCAGAAACTGCTCGGGATCACGGATCAAGGTTGTGTTTGACTGATTGCTTCTCTGGCCAAATTTGCCCCAAAGACTATTTAAAAACAGTTTAGAAATTTGTCTTTTGGCTTTGTTTACACAGATATTGTTTGGTTCCAATCGGACGCCCTCCTTCTCCCAGTAACTCTGCACATATGCCGCCTTGTCAGAATCATCAGAAACCCAAGAGGGGTATCCTGACGCTTCTTGTTTACCCTTTAGGTGCGTCTTAATGTAGTCACTGAAAAGAGACTCGGAGCTGTCTTGGAAGTGCCAGATTTCAAAAATTTTGTCAATGGTGTAACCTTTTTCAATAGCTTTAAGCATTTCAACGGTACACCATACACCAGTTAGAGAACGCATATCAGCAGAATGCTGACAGCAACCTTGATGCTCGGATTCCGCACATGTACGGCAGAGTGGAAACATTAATTTACCAGAGACTCTGTATGGTAACACTGGTATTTTAAGGTTTCTTGGCGTGTTGACCCTGGCTTTGATCAGACCGAAATAGTTTTCGATCGGTTCAAAGTCACAGAAGATGATGATGGGGTGGTTTGTTGGGTAAACTTTGGTTTTGTTCACAAACGGGTATAGACTGGTGAAATCAAAATAGTGCATTTGCTCACCTTCTTGAACTTTGTGGTAAAGTTGCAAAGCATTCGTTCGACCACCAAACAGAGCTGCCCGAGGCTCCATACGTTCGGGATAGTCCTGATGTCTCAGGAATTCCTGAACATCGGGGTTCTCACGCTTAAGTCTTACCCATTCATGCTCCCACATCACGACGACATTCAGGTTGTATACGCGGCGTAAAGTGTCAATTTTTTCCTGAAATTTGTGGTAGATTGAGCCAAAATCTGTTTTTGTGATAGGGCTAATCGTGTTTGGCTGAAAGCAATTTATGCATCCGTGGTATAGGCAGCCAGCGTATTCAAAAGCCGTACGTACACCGTCCGACTCTGAATACCCGTCTAGATGGTAGTTACCCATCTTAACCTCACCATGGTTCAAGGCATGTTGAATGAAAAACTTTTCCTTGTGGCTCACATATTCTAACCATTGGATTGATGCGGTGGAAAAGGCTTTCTGCTGTCGGACATAATTATCGGGCGCTGTGACTGCAATGGTGTTTTTGGGTAAAAAGTTTGTGCAGAATTGCTTCATACACACAGAGGCTATTGTAATGCATTGTAATGGGTCTAAACCCGTGCTCCCAAGCACCTCTGTCCTAAAACGTAAACAGGCCTCCCGCAAAATAACAACATCGTTCTGGCAGTACTCTGACATTTCTTTACGAAAGTCAAACACACCCCCAGACACGTTATCATACCAGGCATTAAAGGCAACCCTATCCTTCTCCATCATTGTGTCAACACCATAGTACAAGGGTGGCGGGTATGTGCCGATGTAATTCTGGTTCTCAATTTTATTCCAGAAATGGGGAAAATGCCCCTTTTTCACATTGTCAAAACCTAGCGCGTTGGGCATGTCACTAAGCTTCATAGTCAGGAAACAGAGTGAATCAACATACCTCTGCCCAAAAGCATCGTCGGTAACACACAGGAGCTTGCTACCTTGTGCTATGATGCTTGGTGTCACACCCTGCTTAACCAAATACTGCATCGGCAGATACCCGTCATAACCCTTCGAATTATGTGCAATGAATGTATACCCCTTGTACTTTGGTGTTCGGTATCGCTTAAAAAAAGCCTTTACACACTCATCACCAGACGCCGTCCAACGCTTACCCTTAAAATCAATGCAACATATGAAATTTGCAATGTGTTCACCATGGTCCTGTCGACACTCAAAATCATAAAACACATAACGTACGCTTGGGTTCTCAGTTTTCACAGGCTGTATGTAGCACACATGTTCAACATCCGGGGTCAATAAAGCCTTGCAGGCTGTGCATGTCTTTAGACCACATGTGTGTGGTTTAGGCGGACTACCGACCTCATATGTGCGTGCACATTTGCTGCAGAACTTGTATGTGTCACAGATACTGAGCATCTTGCCGCTCGACTTCTGTTTCAAAACTTTATGTTCGGCATGGCAAAAGCTTGATCGACAGATACGCATACAGTCGTTACACCGTATCGTTGCAGACCTATGCTTAAAACAATCTGCATGTACACAGACGTTGCAAGTATGTTTGCATTTGTGGTTATGTTTCGATGTGTATGGCGTGTAGCAAAAGTTGCAAACATATTGGCTACCTAAGAAACCTTTCAACGATTTGATGCCATAATAGTGCATGCCATCGAGGTATAGGAACAGTGTTTTTTCATGTATAGCCTCGGATGTTTGAAACTTTATTAAGGCCCCGTTATTTGCATTGTGTGACAACACGACAATCTTGATGTTTAAAAACTTTTCAAACATGTGAATGTCTGAAAAACAAACCTTGTGTTGAACACCCAAGCCTACGGAACGTTGCAATTGCTCAGCCTCTCTTTCAGCGTCACATGTGTTTAATGCCGGATGTAAAAGGTGTGTCAAACACATTGCAAAGCATAGGTTGTTACCGCGGTTGTAGCTAACAATTAGGTGTTTTAGTTTTTTGCGAATGATTTCGCTCTTGAGACATGACGATAATTTCCGCCGGTCCCCCACACCACCATTAGGGTTCTGAATAATGTGAGCCACAAGCATCAGCGTTTCATCAGCCAGAATCTCAAAATTGCTCTGTATCAACTTTTCAATCATATCCAAAAAAATATCCAAATCAACGTTGTCGCCGTTTAGTTGTACGGTTACGCCCTCAGACAACGAATCACCCCTTAATTCTAGTTGTACAACATCATTGGGGCGCGACAACTCGCGAACTTTAACCAGTATCTGTTCTAAAGTGTTTAAGACATACACATAAAACTCTGCGTAGTTAAAGCGGTGCCGAATTTCTGTACTGTTGAATTTGGGCCTTCGTATCACCTGAATGTCTGTGTCATCAACCGCACCACCATCTTGGTTGACTTCTGGAAGTCCATGCACGTTATCATCTACAGGGCTTTGGGGGCTCTCTAAAACCGTAATACCATGCACGTTATTTTCTGTGTTTGGGTTAATATCCGTTTCAGCACGTGCGCGTTCACGGTTTACAGCGGCCAGCGCATTTAACAGCCCGGTAAAAAAACATTCATGCACTACAGTTTCACTACTTGTTTCATGCGTGTCAATAGAGCCTTGATTAACATCCTCAACAAGTGCTAAGAGATGTGGGTTAACATTTTCAGGCATTAACTCTAAACGGTTAGTGTTTTCAGCATCATCCACAGCAGGTCTTTTCCCGTTCGACCCCTCGGAACAAGAAGCAGTACGTTGTCTTTTCGGGGCCATATTTATTACAAATGCCGGTTTACAAGTGTTTGGAAACGATTGTATAGTTCTGCTCGCTCTCTATCATTTGCAACAATTCTATTTACAATATATAGAAGTTGAGCATTTACACTCGCCGGGTGGCCCCTTTGGTTCACGGTTTGTGTGGCTTCTGTCCCCCTTGCTTGTCCCGGCTCTTGCACAATAGCTTGCTCGGCTGCACCACGATTGCCCTGTCGCCTTTCTGGTTCGGGTATCGACACCAGCTCCTCATCCGTTACTTCACAGTCTGTAAGAATTAAAAATACTTTACATATTTAGTTTAAAACACATTAAAATTTAAAGAAAAAATAAAAAATAAAATAAAAAAATTTAAAAAATAAAAAAATAAAAATTTTGAAAAAATTAATTATACTTTAAAATTCTAAATTAAAATAAAATAAAACATAAAAAAACAAAATTTAAAAATTTTAAAAAAAGAAATTTTAAAATTTTAAAAAATTAATTATACTTTAAAATTCTAAATTAAAAAGACTAATATTCATATTTAATTTAAAGCAAACAAACCAAGTTATTTAAAAAACATTATACAAGCGTTTTCAAGACTTGTACAACTCACAACCAGACGTTTCCCACGTCGACCTTTCAGGTCGGGTGCTTGACTCCGCTGTACACACTTCTAGAGGTGCTTCTGGGGCTTTTTAAAAATAAAATGTGTTAGAAGCAGCCAAAACGATAACTACAAATGCTAAATATCCCTAAAGCAGAAAAGTTGAAAACGTTTCCTACTTTGGGTATTCGTGTATCGTGGGTCCTCCAACGACGCCAGAACCTGCGCCTCGATGCCGATTGTCGGCCTTGTAACCGTTGTGTCTAAAACAATTAAACATTAAACAATCATATATAAATATAAAACCGCTTTAAAGGATCATTTAAACAAGCGTAAAAATAATATATATATTTAAAAACAACAGGCTGTTTAATGGTTCCATCTTTGTGAAATAAAAACCTTAAAATAAACCCTAACGATGTTCAACAGTCCAAAAAACTTTGTTTCACTCTGGATATATATATGTATATATATAAAAAATATATACGCAAGTTGCGAATCGGTATATAAACCTTTGTCGAACTAACGTCGAGTGTCACGAACAGCCATTTTGTTTGCCACGTGCCGACCACATGGCCATACGTTTAAACAAGCGGCCATTTTAGAGAACACGTGTAATACATTGCAACAGTCGCCAATAAATATATACATATATATATATATATGCACACACACACACACACACACACAGTCTCTTTCAAAGTAAATTTTAAGCAAATGTATAATACAAATACCAAGTTCTATAGAACGGCTTAATTAGTTTTCATTGGGGTAACAAACAGCCAGGCCTACAAACTGTTCGGCCGTATATCCAACATATCAACGTAGTCTAACACATTTACATCAACAAAAACCAGATCTGTTTACTGTCGTTGTCTTTGTGAAATAAAAACCTTAAAATAGACCCTAACGATGTTAAACAATCCAAAAACCGTTTTTTACATCGGTCTTTAAAATATTCAGAACCACAGGCCTTGCGTAGAGGGCTGGCTTATATGGCTTTTGTTAGACACGCTGTCTCGACACAAGACCAACACCTTTAAACATTCGCCGTTAAATATATATATATATATATATACACGCACACATACACACGCAACCTCTTTTAAAAGTACATTTTAATCAAATGTATAAGACAACTCACCAGCACCAATTTCTAAAACGCTGTGTAATTCGTTTTCCAAAGGTAGCATATGGATCAACTCATCCAGGCCTGCTAGATGTTCCGATCCCAAGTCGATAACGTCGGCTGTTTCCGCAAATATTGTGGAGTAGTCTAAAATACATTAGCAAAAGCCATGTTAAGAAATAGAACAATCCGCATGCTTAATTAACAACTTGTAAATCTCATACTTGCACGCTAATGAAATATAGGAAACACGTACCTGGCATTGAAAAGTATCCCTCCGACATCTCTTCTTCACGGTGTCTTTGATACCTGGGGGGTTCTTCAAATATCACTCGTAGGGACAGAAGAGTTCATAGATGTCTGTTTTATATGGGTTTTTGGTCGGAGTCTTCATCTTTGATTGGTTGTATCATGTTTTACAATTACGCCCCCACTACCCCCCACCGTGTGGCAAATGTATACCCACATTCTACATACGACCCAAAACATCTAGATACACTTTTAAAAGTAAATATTCTTACACGTTATATGCTACATATAATAACACTACGGTTTAAACGGCATAATCTTTTACAAACCATTCGATACCAGACAGACCTATTACACCTCTGCAGAAAAAAAAAACGAATTATAAAAGTTGTTCTGTGAAATTCGCTTTGATAGGCCTTGTATGTTTGGAGCCTTTGTTTTGGGAAAAAAAGTCCCCAAAAGATCTTTATATGTTTTTTTGTTTTGTTTTCTGGCCGTTTGTTTCTATTTTATATATTTAATCAACCCTTAACAAAGTTGCTTGATTGAAACCATCTTATACATGTCTTTTCGACTGCAGAGTCTGTGGGCCGCTCCTGTGGGCTACAACCCACCCCAATCACCCCCACATCTACCCCATCAATCACACACCCCTCCCCTCCACACACCTCAGGCAAGATTTTGTCATAAACTTTTGACTTTAAGAACGCTTTCTGCGCCTGTGCGTGGCCTTTGACCCCTTTTGGAACAGCCCTCCGACACCGTCACAACCATTGGTTCGCGCAAACGTCCATCAAAAACTCCTACGTAAACTTGCGTCAAACTCCACGTGACAGGACGTTGGTACGTCATTTCGGCTTCTGATACACACCCCGTGTTCGTTCTCTGAACAATTTTAGTCCTGCATTGTAGCCACTAGCTGCTGACGTGCTGTGGCTTTAGCACTCTATCTTCTAGCGTATCACCACGGACCTCCGCAAACGACCGAATACTTTTCCAAGTTCTTTTTTGCGTTTTTCGTTTTTCGTTTTAATTCTTTTAAAACGTAACATATTCTTTTATTTAAATTATTTTCTTCATAGTCTTTCATGCGGACCATTCTAGGCTTTTCGCCTTTTGTACCTATCTTTTGTCTATTTTTGTACAATATCGTGATTTCACGGAACCCGAAAAAGTGTTTTGCCTACAGCGTCTATGCTTTGCGAACGCCTTTTTCGGCTCTAAGTTTCATGGCATCTAACAAGTCTTTACAATGATTCTGTTTAATGTTGTTTCATTATAGCCGTTATAGCGATTTTTCACGTTTTAACAGCATGCTTGAATTATTCTTTTTAACAAGCGGCTGCTGCCGCTAGCACAAACGGCTTTTTAAAAATAAAACGTAATTGCCGCGGCTACTACTTCTACAACTAACAACATATACATTTATACAACCATACTTTTTCACGATGTTTTTCAAAACAATGTACAACACATTACATTGCCAATATGTCTCCCTAAGCACCATGTCTCCAACCCTAAAAACAATTCGTCACAAAACCACAACGCTTACAACAATTCCCAATAAAATGACATCGCCAAACCCTTGAAACGAAAAACCCACAAACCCCCGCCCCGAATGATGATGCATCATCATAATCATAAAAATAAAAAAATCATAAAAAAATTAATTTATGCATAATCATAATTTTTCATAAACTCATTAATATTCAAAAAATGCCCTTTTGAACCCATCAATCAAATTTTGACAGATACCGAATCGTATTATACTACTAGCCTCTGACTTTTTCCAACTGTTTTTTCCTACTTACCCTTTTTTCCCCAGCTCATCTCAGATCATCTCCTGGGGTTTCTTTGCTTTCCTCACCGAGTGTGCACATTTGCCGCGTCGAATCGGGGTCTCTTGACAGAAGAGAAGACAACGTGAACTCAGTGATGAAGTTTCTGTGTGAGTCTTAACGGCGGAGATTTGTTTTTTCTTCTTCAACCTGTTTGGACCATTCATGAATCCTCTTCACAATGTTTGCCACACAGTTCAGTTCAATAGCAGCACAGCAGGTACAAATATCACCAATGGGTTCATTGTTGCTGGAGCGTGACGTGCGAACATATGTATAAAATCTAATATTATTATAACAGAACAACTTGAGTAGCTGTTAGTGTACAATACTGCATTCCCTTTGGGCCGGTGAACAATGTCATGGTTCAGGGTCACAAGCTAACTAAAGGCCCCTTTGGCATTACATGTGTCTCTATAACTAGGGAGAATAGAGAAAATGCATATTGATGCATTAAAGGAAATCCCTGTGCATTCAACCTTTTATGCCCAGCCACTTATTTTCAATGTGTATTGATGTCACAATAATCCTGCTATGAACATTGTCAATAATGAATTTTTAAAAAGTTCACATTATTCTGTAAATGCAATATGTTATGTACAATTATTTATATGTGAATAGGATTTAGAAATTACTTTTTATGTTAGGCTGTTGTAAAAAATAATGTAACAGGAAAAAACAACCTTTTTTATTGAAGGTGAAGGTTCAATCTCAAAATTAGTTGGATTGAAATTTGTCCTTTTGCTACAAAGGGCATTTAGAAGAGGGACAAGCTGTTAACACTGAACATAATCCCCATTATCCCAGGAAAATCATCAACAGAGGAGTCGTAATGGGCCAGAAACTCCCTGCCCAGTGACCTAAAATCCTTCACTGGACTGAGAGAGCACTCATGGGCCCCTGTGATGACCAACAGGAGAGTTATAACCAAGTCCATTGAATTCACAACACACTTCCTAATGACATTAAAGAGAGGCATGAGATACTGCGGCAAAGTATTTCAGTTCGGGCAACTGAAACTTTTGACCTCACGGTCATACTGTATGAAGTTTAACTTGTTGCTTTAAAAATGCCTTGGATTCTTGGAGGTTTTGACTAGTGTCAATATTTCACCAAAATTTATTTTCAGAGCTGTGTTTGCCCTCAAATTTTAAAATAATGCAATAAAATCATTTTTTTCTCTTATTCTTCAGATATGTCGATTGAAAGCAGGCCATTGTCTCTCTTAGAAACATTTTTAAGGATGGATGATACATCAAATTCCTCACCCTACCCTCAAACTCTGTCAGTTCCCATCCCCTGTCCATCAACCGCAGAATTGCTACAGATTTGCTGAATTTAGCATGAAAACTATGTGTCACACTAGATGGAAAATGTTATTGCATGTATTGTTGCACCTTCTCCTGATGCCAATAAATAAATATATAAATATATATATATATATATTTATATATATAAAATATAGTACTAAAAAGAAAAGGCCTTTGAAGGACAGATATTTCCCCAGTCAGCAAGCAAATTCAATAAGTACCACTACAGCTGCAGTTTAGATGTGGCATAAACACCTGAATTGTTTAGTTTTTTTCTGGGCAAGCATAGTTTAAAAAAAAAAAAAAAAACACATAGAGCCCTATTGTCTGGAATTAATGGTGCATGGTCGCGGTCAATGACGCAGCACATGGGCGCGCTTGGCGTGGCTACTGAATTTTGGTATTTTCGCGACCAGAGGCGAGGAGTGTACAGCACACAACACAGGTGGAAAACGGGCTGGATTTGTCTGGGTGTGTTGCAGCTGGATTCAATCATAGCCAATCGAATGACCTCTTTTCATTCCCCTTAAAAGACTATTGCGCCATTGGCATGCTGCCAATTTCCGCGGTGCAATCGAAGACGAGGATACACTCATCAGAAGACTCTTCCCCCCCAAGAGGAAACCGATGTTTGTGTGCGGGCGCTGCAGACTGCAGAGTCATTGTGGAAGAATCTATGGCACCTCACGCTGACCACGAGAGTAGATGATGTTAAATTAGCTTGGGAGGAGATAACTAATGGCGTTAATGCATGGTCCTCTGAGAACCGTTGCCCAGTGTAGGAAACGGTTCAATGACATTAGGCTAAGGGCCAAACAAGCTGCCGGCAGCACAGAAAGAAAGCATAGCTACGGGAGGTGTGCCATCCAGCCAGCCCTCACTAACTCCATTAGAGGACTTTTTTTTTTTTTAAATATTCACGCCAATGTCTTTCTCGGTGCATCAAGGCGCACACATTAATTTAAACTACAGTCACATCATTCAATTGAAAGGATTGTTAAAGTTCAAATTGCTTTTATTGTCATTCTTCTCATTACAGACGGGTGTAGGAAACAGAACTGAATACAGTGCCCCCGGGACCACAGTGCAGTATAAGAACAGCCATAAAACGAAAAAAAAAAAAAAAAATATACAGGAATAACAAATAAAAAAAAAAAAAAAAAAAAAAATGAAATGATAAATGCAGATATATGCTTTCTTCCTGCTTGGGGAATTTATATAAAAAGTCACATTGTACAGCACATGACCCACAAAAATGGTTCATTGGCTTTTGAATAAGTTATGATCATACAGTGCCTCACCAAATTATCAAACAGGCTCAGGCGCATCAAAATCCATGACAAAAATGTGACTTTGCCAGTGTAACCACTCACCAAACCTGACCCATAGACATGACTGGGAGCAGGTCAGTTGCTAATTCATTTAATCTTATTTAAATTATTTCCTCATTCGAAGATAATTTACTATGTACAGTGTTTTTTTCCAGTAATGATTGGTGTCTGTCCTGAGACAGATGACTCTAAGAGTCATTAGAGTCATCTTCTGAGGTGTAAGTGTTTAGGTAAAAAATTCTAGCCATGAGCTCTCTCATAGATTAGTAGTAACTGCTTGGATACAAAAAGTAATTCTAGTGCATATTATCAGCTGTGAGTGAGTGAAAAATAAATAAAAAATTGCTTTGTCAGTCCACAGTTGTGGAGCACTGGACGCCATGTTGGTTGCTGCAGCTCGTGGCTTCTCCCACCTCTCCAGTTCCTATATGCGACCCAGCGCAGACTTCAGATACATGTCTCCATTGCACAGGAAAGGCAAAAGACATCATAAAATCCCTATCTGTTCAAAATTGAGTGAATACCAGAATCGCAATCCTGAATATCAAATCTACCATTCACCTAAATTAAAAAATTCTAATCGTTGTGTAAATATGTGAAATCTTGTCAAATTTAGGGACCTCCAGAGCCTGCCACACGTAGAATAGAATAGAATAACTTTTATTTCCCTTTCGGGAACTTCAGTTGTAGCCCGAGCAACAACAAAAAAAGACAGACAGTGGGGCAGACTCACAACACACAAACAAACATATCAAATAAAGACATACAATAGAATCATTGCATTAATCAAGTGACTTAAGTGAATTAAAGTGGAATAGCCATGATTAGAAACAGCCCCCGCTGTCCCGAGATGTCTAGTGTCATAAGTCCAACACACAAACTCCGCCTCCGCCTTTCCTCCATACACGCAGTGCTGCGGTCTCTGTCCACTGTCAAAACGGAGCGCCACCTCACTCCTCCGCATTATCTTCTCCTTCCCTGGTGCCCGCACTCCCGGATCAGTCCCAACATCTTCAACTCTGGTGAAGAGCGATGGTAAACTCCGTGGCTGCAGATCCAACGGACATTCCCGAGCATAATGTGAATGTGTCTCCATGGTGACGACCACAAACAAAATCATCCCGGCTAGACAATTCGTCAATATTACAAAAAATATTACAATATTACAAAAACGAGCAGCAGGAGTGCCCCGAAAAATCTCCATCCGCTTCCCCGTACCACAACAGACACATAGCGCATGAAAAAAACAAAAGACAAAAGCCCGACACAACAAAACACATTCAAATTAACAAACACATACACAAGAGACAGCTGGACTACATGTCGCCATTACAGCACCACGTGTCGTCACTTCTGTTATCTTACACATGTTACATAAGATGTAACTTTGACTCACAGAAAATGATTGAGTCCCCAACAAAAGCTTCTCGTGTTTGAACATGGCCGTCATTGATATGGTTTGAAAGACAGAGATCATACTTTATCGGTGATATTTTATACTCATAGATCATAATTCATACTCATACTCTATGGTGCGGATACGGGTGATGTCACAGCTGACCCGCACATCACCAACCCCGGCCTGCTCACAATTCTCTCCAGTACTCCCATGATTTTAATTCTGACGCTGCTACTCTTTTGAATAGAAACAGCACCTGAATTGAATATTTATGGAATGCTGGAGAAAACATGTATATTTTAAAATATATTTACATTTTTAGTTCAAGGTCTGACAAATAAATTGTTTGAATGTTACAGAAATATTGAGCAGTTTTTGTAGACAGATTTTTAATTTAGTGAACAAATGCCACATGATTGGAATTGTGCATGTGTACGTGCGTGATTTAGGTGTATACACAACTCACTGACATTTTTTTGCTGACAAAATATGGATTTTGTGCTTAGGTGAACTAACTCTATAACACAGCTAAATCAATTACAGCAAGACAATAAACCACATTCAAGCTTAATTGGACAGGTTTCTATTTATGAATCAGCCTCCAGAGGGTATCAGAGCATGACGCAGTTAGATTAAATATTTATTAAGGGACATCATTATGTTTCCATTATAATTTAGATCAGTTCATTAAACAAGATGCACCAATGCTGAAGAAATGACTGACATTTAATGGAAACGCAGCACTTCAAATAGTCCGTGTTTTATCGTCTTTTGTTCAGTATTTTCACAGAGCAAATTGGTAATTGACTGTCTTGACATAAACATATGGTATTCAAATACATCAGTGTACTTCACTGAATGATTACCACAGAAAGGAAATATTTCTTGGAGACTTAACTAATTTAAGAGTGAGTTATCAAAGACACCAGAATGGGTAGGCTACAGCTATTATGTGTAGTGTTGTGCTTTCTCTTGTTTTCTCGCATGGTACTTCAGTCCTCCGCCAGCTAGAGGACGACATAGCCTCCTTGTCAAGCCATTGTCCCATTTACACCACCTCAATCATCTAAGTTGATAAAGGAATTGCCACTAATTAAGCACAGACGATGATTGACGGCAATGTTTACAGGCTACATTGTGCAGGGGCATGTTAGTTTTTGTTAGAAGCAGTGGGAAAATGCCCATGTTAAAAATGAGCAGATATATAACTTTTTACTTGCACAAAAAAGGTTAATAAAAAATAAATTGACGTTGCAGTTTTCTTGTGCAAATAATTTGTACTTGCCGGTTCGGATCTACAATGTTTGTCAAAACTATTGAGTTGAGTGTGGACTAGTGGTAGAAGTACAGACAGCCGCAGACTGCTACTCTTCAAAATACATTTTCTGAACAAATGTAAGAACCGATTGAAACAACGGACAGCATATCTGTAGTTACGGACGCTTCAACTGATGATACAGATAGCTATGTTTTACATATTTGTTCTTTGAGGAAAATCCATCACAACCAATTTGAGTTTTCCTTGTAGATATAGTATAGCTAACTGCCGTGAATTACTCTTCAGTTGCGGGTAGCATCAAGAAATGCTTATTGGATTATATTAATGATTTAAAAAATGTGACTGCATTTGTCTGACAATGCAAATTATATGTTAAAAGCATATAAAGACATCCTTACAAGCTTGTTGTCAAATTCAGTGCATTTAACTCAAGTAATTTCCCTAACGTTTTGGACAAACTTGTGGTCACTGTCAAGTGTCACAAGTAAGTTTTTTAAATTGTCCAAGCTGAAAAATGCGTTATATTGATAATATTACAAGCATGTCAATATTTCATAGGATTTAAATGTCAGTCCATTGTTATCTTCTTTAATTTATAGTTAAATTGCAAGTTAATAATAAATAAATAAATTCAATCTGTTAGTATGTAGAGTACCATATAGATACGGCTTCACTCGTTCACTCAAAGACATGCTTTTTTTAGCATTTAAACTTCCATCCATATTCACTTTCCTTCATCTGACTCTCCCTCCCCATATTAGATCAACTAATTGTTCTTTTCATACTTTCTCAATTAGAAACTCAGTTGTATGATTAGTCTCTTGACTGTCCTGTTGGACTGCCTATGGGGACCCCTGGAGGATAACGATTGTAATACAAGTTTAAATCCATGCAGGTCACATGGTGAAAACATACTGGTGGCCCTAATTATGTGGTATAATGGGTGGAACCATATAATGGATTATAAATGTGTCAATAATAAATTGAAAATTGAAATGGCTTCATAGCTCAGCTGATGGACTGTGGAATGACAAAGAAGAAATGGCTGCTTCATGTATTTCAGAGGACACATTCTGTGCTCTCCAGAATCATCGGAGAATACCACACATTATGGTTTAGTTCAGTTCATTTAACAGGGACCTTGCACAATATAGTTGTTGCACTAGAGCTAGCTAAGTAGCTAATTAGCATCTGTAGTCCCTTCTGTAGTCCCTGGGCAGGAACATATTAAAAAACATTATAGACACAATACAGGACACATACATTACATAGGTAAATGTGACAACAGCAGTAAGACAAGACCCTATGCAATACAAAGATAAAAAATAGAAAAAGATAGGGGGAAAAAAGGGGTAGAAAAATAAGCTTTATGTACTTTATGTACTTTACAGTAGGCCATACCAAGGACAATGCTTGTGATTACTATGGGTGTCGTGGAAGTGAGGATTAAGTAAAAATGTGTTTATTTTCTGAATCCAGCAGTTCCAACACTCAATTCCCTTGTTAAAATGTCTAGCACTCTGGATACTGAACACAAGAGATATTGCGTGCTAAAACCCCTCATTTAACCTACATTTAAAATATATTTCATGGATTTAATTTAGAAAAATTACAATTATCAATTAAATCACCAAATTTGTTGATAGATCAGTCGAACAGTAACCTGGTGGAATCAACCAACAAGTCAAACCAAAGTGTAAATCAGGTCTTTGGATGAAATCATTTTATTAAATGAAAAACACTCAATTAGAATAATGAGCTGGAATCATATATTCATTAATGATGTAGACATTAAACCAGACTTGAATTGAAATTAGTAAAGAGAGAGAGAGAGACCGATAAGCCAGGCCTTGTCGTGTGCTCCTCACCTCTGGCTCGGGAATAGCCATGTGCCGTGCCATTGACTGATGGCTCGCCACACACCATGCGCCAGCCGGAAAATAGAGCCTTTAGACTTTCAATTGATTATTTCAATTGAATGTCACAGATTGCCATTCAAACTTAGAATCAGAAACCATGAACCTTATGGTATTCTAAGCCATGCTGGGCCCTGAATAGTGTTCTGTTCTGGTCTCCTGTGAGGTAATAAAACTCTCGCCACCCTAGATCTCTGCACGGATAATGAGCTCAGGACATTTCCTTTGAAGGGGGGCCATACCAATTATGCTCTTCCTCTCTCTCTCAAAGGCCGTAATCTAACAACAACATATCCGATCAGACCATCTAATACAGATTTAAAAACACCAACATTAACAACATCACACACACACACACACACACACACACACACACACACACACACACACACACACCCCCAAACCCCTATTAATAAAACAGATGTTATTTGTGTCCAATTTACAAGGACTGTACGGGAGCACAGACATACCAAGTCTGAACAGCTGTGCACTGACAACGTGTTAAACAGTCCCGTTTGAATGGATACAGAAGAGAGTGCGCAAACGGATCCGCACATCAACACATCCTCTGAAATGTGGATGCTAAGTGTTTATACCAAGGGCAAGGAACATTTACATTGACACAATAAACAGAAATATAAGATTCATCTGCAATCAGTGCAGTACAAATGGCTAAGAACAATGACGTTTTTATTATATTATGTTATATTGTATCACATTACAATGTACTATATTGTGTACTCTGGGAAAAGACAAATTTCATAGTTAGGTACAATGACTAGCTTTTTTTGAACAAAGTCAACAGTCAGTTGTTGCTCACACAATAATGCTAATCTGAAGATGTCATCCGTCCAATTTGGTGAAAACAGGGATACAAAATATAAAACAGGAATACAGGGTGGGTAACAATACCGTAGCAACATAACGTTAGCCAAGGATAAGACATCAAAAATGTCATTTACATCTAGCAAGCTACCACTAAACATTTTTGCGTTGAAAAGTCGGTGAAACGCCCTCTAGGCGTCCAGGTGAAAAACCGGCTAAATGTTGAAAAGTGAACGTTTTATAGCCGACTAGGGTGTAGCCAAGCTATATCCGGGTAAAATTTGTGTTAAATTGATGTGAAAAACATCCCTCAACCTAGATTTCCACCCCTTTAGACATCTCGATTCTGGGTTGTGCTCACTGGGTAGCTAGCAATACAATCTGAAACCATAACATGTTAGCAAGTATGTAAGTACACCATGCTAGAATGGCTAAGTTAGATCACTAACTATAGGTAGTTACTTACTGTAGCTATGCTCTTGGTCATAGAAATTAATGAAACACAGTGGTATTACCTGTCTAGTTGAGCAAAGGCAGAAAAATTTAACACAATTTGAATGCACAACACAACTTATGAAAGTGAATTTATTAACTATCATTGTTAGTACTAGCCATATCAAATGAGTTAGACCGTTATTTAAGTTAGATTGCTAGACATGCACTAAGATCCTAAAAAATACATATAAAATATATAAAAATATTGTATAGGCTATATAAAATATATACAAATATTTTATATATAAATATAAAAAATATACTAAAAATATAACGTTAGTCATCCCAGCTGTAATTATCTAGCTAACATAGATAGCAAAGATATTACGGTAGGTATCAATAACAGAACTGGCTAGCTCATGTTATGTGGTTCCGCCCTTGCTTAACTGGATCAAGCAAGTTAAATGACGGCTTGCCATTAGGTTTGATATCTTGCTCAATGTCGGACGACATTGTTGATCTTCTGTAGGCAGTCTTCTTTCTCCAAAATTCACTACCACTAGATTATCTTCTAAGAAAATGAAACACTTGGGCCTGATTTACTAAGACCTTTAGCGCGTGCAAAACCTTTTAGCACATGCAAAATTAATAACGCAACCAATGATTGGTGCAAAACAAATACCATAACCAATCATTGGTCATGTTATTGGTTTTGCGTATGCTAATAGGTTTTGCACACCCTAAAGGTCTCAGTAAATCAAGTCCTTGATGAGTACCGTGTGGATTCTAATAATCACCAGCCATTTTCAACATTTTATCAGCCATCTTACCTTTTACAATGTAACACAACCTGGTTGGTTACCAGCCAAAGCGGCTGCTAGAGTAAAAATCTTACAAGCAACAATCCAAATTTTACCAGCCTTTGGCTGGTGGCTGGTGTTAATGTCACACCCTGCCCCCAAAAGTGAAAAAAATAAGGATAGACACTTTTACATATGACACAAATCGTCCCCCCTGTATTTTTGGCTAATAACTGTATTTATAGATTTATCTTTTGCTATTCAATGGCAGCCAGCCATTTTGCCCTCCTTCAGACAGCTTGCAAGGCTAAAAATGGCAAATAATCACTGTCCAGTGGGGGCAAATGCATAAATAAAATTTCCATATAATTCTTTCCCAGAAAGACTAAGTTGGCAGTGTTACTGAAAAAGCTCAAGCTGTGCATATGGAAGAAATGGACACAATCCTACATACTGTATATACATGGCCAGCCATCTAGCAATCCTACATACTGTATATAGATGGCCAGTCATCTAGCAATCCTACATACTGCATATACATGGCCAGTCATCTTGCAATCTTACATACTGTATATACATGGCCAGTCATCTAGCAATCCTACATATTGTATATACATGGCCAGTCATCTAGCAATCCTGTCCCATTACAAACTCGGATATCCACCACAAATTGACAACACTTTCCATTCAAAGATTACTTTAAAAATAAAATTGACTAAGTTCACTTTAACCTAGGTTAATATACACGTATACATAAATGTTATGAAGCCCAGTCAAAATAATTTGCACAAAAAGATTGAATACAGAAATGGGTGGGTTGCACCAACAAGGTTAGATTCTTAAATTGGATTAAATCAAGGTTTATCTATTCAATCTCACATTCAACAGCAAACTTCCTTTTTCAGCTTCTTGACATCATTTATTATTTTAGCCTTTTCTACTTGCAGTTTTTTAATTAAAATGTAGAAATTATCATTTATAATTGTTGCCAGCATGTCCAATAATTGGTTACTTTGTTTGCCAAACAGTTTGCCATATTGTTTGATAAATACAAACCACCCAGATAGGCTAGCTAGCTACACATGTAGTCTACTTGTTGATCCCCCACTATGTTCTGTTGTTAACCTTTCACAGATGTCAAGCAACTGCATTCAAATCTATGTTTAAGTCATTCATCTTAGATTTACTAATCTACGATTAAATTGAAGTGGTGCAACCACATCTGTGGTTAGTTTTGAATTTAGATTAATTCATTTTAAACCTGGATTTACTAAACTCTGATTATCTGTAATCTTAGATTAATTTAAGCCTTGTTGGTGCAACCCACCCTTAGAGGCTTAGACTGTACCCTAACTTTTAGCTCACAAATATATAATGTGAATTTTTTAATGCTTTTCACTTATTCTGAGAATTGCTGAACTAACCGTATATGTAGAAAAAAAAAGATCTGAATTAAATTTTGAGTTAGTCATAATAAATTAAAAATGATGATTGAATCCAAGCCTTGGTGGGAGGTTTACCGCCATACACAGCCATGGCCCTTGTTTTTCTAAACGGAAAGATTATGCATCAGTAACACATTTCTTTTTCGGCATTGCTCCATCTGCCTACTCGCTGCTTGGGTCAGAAAGTGCTGATAAAATTCAGCAAATGGGAGGTTGGTGGGTATATTATATAAGTGATGCATATTGCAATATTTCAAACCGGAGTTTCCATGGACCAGTGGGCATTTCTATCAACATCCAAGACCGGAGCCCTCCTACATGGTGAGAGGGGAAGCAGTCGTTCAAAGTCCTCCATGGGAGGATCACAGTGCAAGAAAACATTTGACGATCAGCCTGTGTAGGCCCAACAGATCCACTGAACTGAAGTTTCAGTTCAGTTCAGAAGCTAATTCAAACTAAAAAATGGCCTTTTATTTCTCAACAAAAAGACTAGCAGGTGATGGAAAAAAAGATATGATTAAGATGATTATGCATGAGAACAGCTGTTTTCCTTAAACTGGGATTACCAACATTTTGGTGAGAAAAAAACATACCTGGATTCAAACAACACTGACCGAAAAATATAAAACTGTATTTTAATAGTACATAGTGCTCTTGTTTTGTGGATATATTCAGGCACGTATGTTAGTCGAAGGTCAATTATTGGGATTCCATGGTCTGCAGGTGGCTCAGAAATCTGGCAGAAGGCTTATACTAGCAGATAGATTTAACCCAGTTCGAGTTAATAAAAGATAAGGCCGTGGCCTTACATCCTGTCATGTTCTTTATATTGCAATAAATAGCCACTTGAACATGGGTCCAGTTGTGTTAGTTTATCTGACCGTGATATCAATCATCAAGCTGGCCAAGACAATATTCACTGCTAGCACTGATCTGCTAGCACAAATTAGCAGATAATGTGGTCACGTTTAATATTTAAATAGTAGGCCTGTGCCGTACATGTCATATTCGGAGTCGGATCCGTATCCGGAAGCTAAGCTCCAGACAGAAAACAAAGCTGCTCTGTGTGCCTGACACTTATTATTTTTGGTGTTATTTATTTTAAGTCGGCACGTGAACATCATTATAAAGATGCAGGAGTGAAAAAGAAGAAACAATGAATTCACCATTCTGTAAGTGCTCATTTAGCAGCACGGGAGGTATGGAGTTTAACACAAAGCAGACGGATGATGCACTGCTCCATCACACCTATGTTGTAAGTAATTTTGGTTGCTAAAAAATGCTAATCGCTTACATCGAGCAAAAAGACAAAATAATATAGAATTATAATTACTATAATGAATATAGAATTATTATCCTTATATAAATAACGATTCACTTTAATCACTTTAAAATTAAAAATAAGTATTTCAAATTTGTCAGGCTGACACTACTTCCTTGTTCATCTTTCTTCTTTGTTTTTAACATTTGATCTTTTTTGTAGTCCTTGCGCAGCTCAGCACTGTAGGGTCAAATAAGTACATAAGTACATTCCATACAGCTCCTCCTCCACATTGCAAGTGACATAGGTCATTTTCCCAGTTGTGATTTCTGCACTAATGGGATACTTTGCGGCGGAAATGCATGACTGGCAATAAGTTTATAAAAAGGGCAACATGGCCCATCTTTCCCAGTTTTGTTGTTGTTTGCTCGAGTCGCCAGACCTACATTGGCTGGTCTCCCCGCTCTGTGCAGCTTGCTCAGGAAAGAGCCCTGGCTCCACAGGAAGCATCGGCCGTCCGTGACACCGACCCACCTGAGCTCATCTGCCCCCGGCTATTAGCCATGGAGAACCGGAGACGAGACGCTAAGAGGCAACGCGAGTAACCTTGTGGCGGTCAAAGAAGAACCACTGCCACGCACCGGACTGATCCTGCATCGCCTGTGAGTCCCCAAGAGGCAAGCGGCCTGCACAAGGATCAAGCTGCGTACTTTGGGAGAGATGAGGCGGACCGGTTCCCCTATCTATTGCAACCCTGCGAACTTGCAAACCCGATGACGGAAGAAACGATTCAAAGGACTCAACTCAAGTAAGGCTGTAACACTGGGTATAGCATATCATTTAGCAACTGCAACATGTTCGCGGCTGTCTGTATATGTCACTGTGCTTTTGAATGGTGGTTGTAAAAGTTTTGTTATCATTTTCTTTAGAATGGCTCTAAGCCAACCACGTGCTGCGTTAGTTTTAATATACATCACACAGAAAATGTATTGCATGTGATCTATTTTAAATACTAACCAGTACGGAACTGGACTTGTAACCAAAAGGTTGCAGGTTCGATTCCCAGGTAGGACACTGCCGTTGTACCCTTGAGCAAGGTACTTAACCTGAATTGCTTCAGTATATATCCAGCTGTATAAATGGATAAATGTAATAAGATGTAATAAGAAGATGTGTAAGTCGCTCTGGATAAGAGCGTCTGCTAAATGCCTGTAATGTAATGTAATGTAACCGGTCATAACATTGCACGCTGATCTTGACGCACACGCACCGATAACCTTATGGTTGTCCTTTATCTGCTTGGTGCACCATTGTTAACTAGCTCCAACTAAAGCTAGTTTCAAACCTCCCTCCATTTTAGTTTCTTTCTTCTCTCTGAACACGTGTCCGAGGCAAGCACACGCAACCCCCCCCACATGCAGAACATAAAAAATCCCCACGTGCGCCACACGGACGCACATGCATAGTTTGTTGTACATTATAGTAGTGAATCGTGCTTTGCTCTATTTGGTACTTTGTGTTCAATAAACTTTATTACATTTTCCAAGATTGTCTGTATTAATGTTGCTCTTGTGTTGAACTGAGTCAGCCACTGCAAATCGCAGGGTTGCCCATTTTTAGTTAGTATATTCTTTTTTGAGAATAGTACATAACATTTTATAAGACTGATATTATACTAAATCTATGCCACCAGTTGTATAAGGGTGGTACATTTCTGGTGCTGCCCATGTGAGGACTCTGATGATTCATACATAATTTTACTAATCATCTTGCTTACTGCTACCGGATTCATATACGTATTCCCTACAGCACCATGGAATCAAACTTCACTCACTCATCGTTTTTACTTGGTGCTCACTCATCAGATAGTATATCGAAAATAATAGTTGGCTAACATTTAGTCAAATAAACCATGGCTGGAAATGGTTTTATTGTATTGTATTGTGGCTGGTTACAGTAAAACAATTATTAGAACCATGATCCACCAAGGTACTTAGTTGCCACCCATGTAATTTTAATTGATTAGCAACCAAAATTACTGAGTGGGCCTTTAATTACTTAGCTAGTGTAACAGGTTGCAAATTAATAGATTGTTTATGATGAAATTCCTGCTGAAAATGTTAGTCTCAGGGATGTGTTCAACAGTGCCATCTACTGGTTGTAGGAAACCTATAGATTAACCGAGAAACTAAATTTAGCCACAGACTGTTCTGGAAGTTACTGTGGTGAGTTGAAGTTCCGCTCGTCTCTTGGAATAATATTGAGATATTCTTTTATAGACTAAATTGTGTTTATATTTTTATAGATGACCGAAGACCAGTCGGTGACACTGTTATGATATGCTGAACGCATTTGCAGGTGAGAGCTTGTCGCACTAGGGTAGAATATACCTCGTGTTAATTGCAGCTAGTTATTAGCCATTTGATAGAAAGTGCGTCATGTTTTTCTGTCGCCACCAAATGGCGCTGTTTAGTTTGATTGATTATTTCTTACTTTTACAAACGATGTATCAATGTTATAAATAAGGTTTTATTCATTTAATTAGAAAACTATACGATCACTTAGATTATTAGCCACAGACTGTTCTGGAAGTTACTGTGATGACCGAAGACCAGTCGGTGACACTGTTATGATATTATGCTGAACGCATTTGCAGATAAACAGCAATATCGTCTACACCCTCCTGTGTCGTGTGGTCATTGGCGAGACGGGTAACACATGGGTTACACTAGCTCGATCATTCTTAAAGGCAGCCAGCCATCGTAAAATGTCACGCACACATGGCTATTATCAATGTATCATCCAGTCTTACTCTGGTTCAACTGGTTAGCTGGGTAGGCCTAGATCAGCGGTGTCAAACTCATTCCATCGAGGGCCGAGTGTATGCAAGTTTTTGTTTTAACCATGCTCTACACCAGCTGATTCCACTAATTAGTGCACCTCCTTGGTTGAAGAGCTGAGCTAATTAGTGAAATCAGCTGGTGTAGGGCACAGTCGGAATAAAAACCTGCATACACTTGGCCCTCGATGGAATGAGTTTGACATCCCTGGCCTAGATGATCAAACACAAAAGTCGTTTTTCTTTTTTTGTTCTGATTTTTAATATTTAAATCTAATGTGTAAATGTTGGATTACCTTTAATGCTTATGTGGTATACATTGTACTGTTTCTGTACTGGCTTTATTTGTTTGTTCCGTCTGATCTTTCAAAACTGTGGATAACCTACACATTCGAGCTAGCTGATGACTTAATGCTGACTTAGTTACATTTGGGTTACATCGAACAGAGGCAAGTAAATAAACAAAAACTAAAAAAAGCTTGAATTGATATGTATGTTTGTGCATGTGCATGCTTGTTACAGAATTTAGCCTTGCTTCTAACAAAGCAAGCTCAGTAGCAGACTGAAATCTGTCGCCTGCTAGCAGTGGCTAGCAAAGGGTCCACACCACTAAGCTAAGCGATATACCCTTACGTGCCACTGCCAAACTGCGGCAATCGAGTAAATAAATACAAGCTAGACCAAGTAAAGATGTACAAAAAAAATAAAAAATAAAATAGACAATGAATATCCTCATATCGGAATGCAAGCGACTGATAGTACTCCTGCTTCAAGCCTCCGAAGATGCCGAGTTGCGAGCGCACAATGAGAAACAGGCATTTAGCGAGAAGTGACAAGTGGCAAGTTCGAAATGCGAGCAATGGCATTTATAGAGGGGACTCCGGGGGAGGGACCTTGTTTGTGTCTAGCCCAGGGGTCCTCAATCTTATCCAGAAAGGGCTTCTTCTTCTTCTTCTTCTTCTTCTTTTGTTGTTTTATGGCGGTTTGCAAACAATTCAATTGTACATTACCGCCACCAACCGGATTGGAGTGTAGATCAGGATTCATTAAATTTAAGTTATCTTAGGTCTGTATCTATAAAAATAAAAAATAAAACCTAAAATTATACAAAACAATCTCTATTATACGTCTCTTAAATCATATTTGAATCTCTTCTCTTCATCTCGATTTTAATTCCTACATAGGTCCTTTAGAACATGTTTCCTGACTTTGATTCGGACTCAATTCTTTTGGAATTTGTTCCCAACAAAGACCCTTCACCTCCAAGAACTTTTCCGCTCCCTTAACTATTATTCTTATTTTCTCGGTTTTGCTTTTAGCTTGGTCTGAACAATTGAGGACATAGGCAATGAATAAAACCAATTTTTCAGTACTCAGCCCTTTAGTTTGACTACACTGTTCGATCCCAACTCTAGAAGTTTGGTTAACAATTGTTCTCTCAGAATCCTCTACTCTTCTTTCTCCTTGCACTTCAAATCTAGAAGGTTGGTAATTTCTCTCAGATTCTTCTACTCTGCTTTCTCCTTGCACTTTCTTTACTGCCTCTGCATATGTTATGTTATTTTGTGTTTTGATTTGCTGAATTTGCATTGCTCTTTTTTTAACTTCACATCCGCCATATGCCACGCTATGACCACCTCCACAGTTGCAGCATTTAGCTTGCACATTATCCCCACACTCTCCATACTTATGATCTCCTCCACATTTAGGACATTGTTGTTTTCCCCTACAAACTGCGGCAATATGCCCGTATCTCTGGCATTTGTAGCAACGTAGCGGTGGTGGTACATAAGCCCTTACCCTAAAGCTCATATATCCAATTTTTTCATATAACCCTGAAACTCCACTAGTCCTGATAAGCTCTTTTCATTCCTTCCTTCCATTCACTGTTCTAAACAGTCTTTTAATTCTCCAGAAAGGGCTGGTGTGGGTGAAGGCTTTTGTTCCATCCAAGCCGTTACACACCTGATTCTACTAATCAATCACTAGTCTTTGCTAAGGACCTTGATTAGTAGAATCAGGTGTGTAAGTGCTTAGTTGGAACCAAAGCCTGTACCCACACCAGCCCTTTCTGGATATGATTGAGGACCCCTGGTCTAGCCTATCACGCAGCAGCTTTAAGATCACGTTCCATTAAGTACTGTACACACTCAGCTAAACTATACAATATAACTATGGATGTTGGCCTGTAGCAGTCGGACAATAGTCCGATTAGTATCTGGAAAAAAGACAATATCCATAGTTTACTGATCATTGGACAAACTCATTAATTCAAAGGGCTTTCAAGGGATTTGATTCTTCTTTGCAATTCATACAGAGATTGCAATTCCATTTCCATAAAAATGCTCGAGCATTTACCAAAGATGTACAACAATTATTTTCCTGCCATGGCATTAGCTCTTTTTCATGAGCATTTGTAGTGTCCTCATATTCCCAAATTAAGACAGCGGGCAGGGGTATGAAATGAAGCAATACTTTCCTGGCGGGTTTGAGTTGATCTCCATTTGAGGCTTGGTCATGGCCTCTCAATGACTGATCTTACACCACCTGCAAATTAGTATTCCCTTTGTCACATCAGTATTTGCTCACAGCCTTTTTGAACTGCAACGTGGTAACATTGAATGCAGGTATGAATATGATATTTGATTAAATCAATATTTGTCAACACATAACTTGGCCTGAATTAAATGTTGCATTAAATCTATAGCCATTTAGCAGAAACTCTTATCCTCAGTGGCTTATACAGCTTACTTTTTTTTTTTACATACAGTCTATTTATATAGCTGGGCATTTACTGAAGCAATACAGGTTAAGAAAATGTTCCTCAAGGGTACAGTGGAAGTGCATCTTCTAGAAACTGAACATAACCATTATGTCATAACATTTCAGGTTAATTTAATTAAATGCAAGAGTTAATTTTGTAATTATAAAATGTGGGAAAGTTAATTTTGTAATTATAAAGTAGTCTTGAGATGCATTCACTTTTAGCAAGTGAATGCATGTTGCTTACAGCAGACGATTGCTATCTTGACTGAATGACAGAGAGTAATGCAATTCGGTAAATGTAAAAATTTGATGGATGTGCATATGGCATAATTTTATGAATATTAATTAGGTTATGAAAAAAATAATTATGCTTAAAAATTATTGCAATATCATATTTTTATTATTATTCGGGATGGGGTGGGGGTTGTTTCAGTGGGAGATGCATTGGCATCGTGATGATGTCATTTTAATGGTGGTTGTTGAAAACGTTAGTAAAGGGTTTTGTGAGGGTTGTGGGGGTTATGGAGGGTCTTGATGCTTATGTGTTCGTATTTTCTTTGTAAATATACTTTTATTAGAACAACATCGTGAAAAAGTAATGGTCTATAAATGTATAGTAGTAGTAGTAGTGGTTAGTTTTTAAAAACATTTTTTTAAACAGTTTGTGTTAGCAGGTTGTAAAATATGAAAAGGTTATCAAAAAAAAAGTTAGTTGTCTAAAAGAAAGAAAGCAAGAATGAAATGAAAAGCATGCCATCTTTAAATGCAAAACCCGAAAATACTTGATTTTCAGAGGTCCGTGCATGGCTACGTACAGCCGTAGCCTAAATTGTAATAACGTGAAAAATAACCAAACGGTATCGAAAAAGCAAGTTAGTGGTCTAAAAAGAAAGACTCGGAAACAAGCAAGCAAGATAGATCTAAATGAAAAGAATATATCATGTTTTACTGAATTAAAATGCAAAATCCGAAAAAAGACAAATTACCGAGCCCGTTAAGCTATAGGCTATCCATGGACCTCCAGTCCGAACGGGCTTTTTTTGGATTTTGCATTTTTATTTTGTAAAACATGACATATTCTTTTCATTTAGATCTATCTTGCTTGCTTGCTTTCGAGTCTATCTAGTCTTTCTTTTTAGACCACGTTATTACAATTTAGGCTACGGCTCTACATAGCCATGCACGGACCTATTTTCGGGTTTTGCATTTAAAGATGGCATGCTTTTCATTTCATTCTTGCTTTCTTTCTTTTAGACTAACTAACTTGCTTTTCGATAACCTTTGGCTATTTTTCATGTTATTACAACCTGCTTGAATCTTTATTTTTTTTAACACGTATCTGCTAACACAAACTGTCTTAAAAAAAAATATATATATATATATAAAATTGAAAAAAACTAACCCCTACTACTACTACTATACATTTATAGACTATTACTTTTTCACGATGTTGTTTTAATAAAAGTATATTTAAAAAAAAAAATGCGAACCCATGGTCACCTAAGCATCAAGGCCCTCCATAACCCCCACAACCCTCACAAAACCCTTTACCAATGTTTACAACGACCACCATTAAAATTGCATAATCACGATGCCAATACATAACCCATTGAAACAACCCCCACCCCAAATAATAATAAAGAATAAAAAAATATATATTTTTATGCATAATTATATTTTTCATAACCTCATTCATATTCATAAAATGATGCCATATGCACATCCATCAATATTTGACATTTACCAAATTACATTACTCTTTTTAATGATAATAAACCATTCTAAGTAATCCTAAAGCAGGGTTGTCCAATGAAGGTGGATCCGTTTACGATCTTAATTATTTATATATTTATATTTCTCTTAATTATTTATTTATTCTAATAATTTACTTGATTTAATATTTTTGGTAAACTTAAGAGCTACAGCCATAGACTGCCCACGTACCCTTGCTGAAAATATTCTACCTTATTATGATCCAATATTTGACTGAACCATCATTGATGTACACATTACATTACATTATAGGCATTTAGCAGATGCTCTTATCTAGAGCGACTTACACAGCATTTTTTTTTTTTGCATTTATACATAGTATCCATTGATACAGCTGGATATATACTGAAGCAATGCAGGTGAATTACCTTGCTCAAGGGTACAACGGCAGTGTCCGACCTGGGAATCGAACCGGCAACCTTTCGGTTACAAACCCAGTTCCTTAACCATTATACCGCACTGCCGTACACAGTTTTTTAGAATATTAAGCCTGAATAATTGGTTGGAACCCAGCGTACACACTTGTGTAAGATAACAGGAAGCGGTAATGCTTTTCTAATAAAAATAAATAGGCCTATTTTTGCTTTTTCGGCTATTTGAAATTAAAATGCTTTTTAAACACATTTAAAATGCGTTGCTCTAATTTGTATTCATGCATTCAGACTTTAAGATTTTACAGCCAGGTACTATCTTCACCTGATCCCTGATCTCTAACACAAGCCATGACATAGCCTTGCTCATAACAAATTCAGAAGATCATTTCTTAGAAACTGTAATTACGTGCTGTAAAATGGAAATGTCATGCCAGTTATTGCACTATACCTCAATGAAGAGCCATAATGTTCCATTCACAATGGGTTGCAAATAAGAAATGACTTATATGGTTTACTGCCATGGACTTATATATTATATTACAAGGTAATACTATTTATCTTAATTATCACCAGGTAACAACTTTAAAAAAAAAAAATTTTTTATATTACCAGTGGTTACCAGCTAAATTCCAGGTAATCAAAATATTTTTCAATAAAATGGCGCCCATAAAGCTGGCCAAATGTGATCTGTTAGACTTAGGCTTGACTCATAGCAACAGCTACGAGAATTCCTCTAAACAAACATTGACTACAGCCACTTATGTGACTCAATAGACAATTTATACAAGTCCTTGGACAACATTACATTGCCCTTAGCACAAAATGTAATTGGTGATACTCAATTGTAGTATTTTTATCTGGAAATAGCTTTAAGTATTAAAGGTATTCTCCTCCACCACATTGCTCTTTGGATGTGTTGAAGGCTGTGGCTCATCTGCGAAACAGAATGCATGTAATTGCTTATAGACCACTTATAATGGAATTGCTCAAATGTGAGGACTTTCAGGAGAGGTCAAATCTGGTTCCATTGCCATCGCTGCATGGGGTCTTAAACGTAATGCCATTTGATTGCACTCCAAATATAATACTGCTATGGTTATATAACCATCGATGGGGGAAAATGGGGAAAGTAGGCATTTTGTTTTGTTTTAATTATAGGAAATTGTACAAAGACAATCCATCATGCCGCATCTTTGGCTCGGCACACTTAATTACACAAATGGCAGGGGACTGCATTTATAGATATTATTTTCAGTGTGCACCCTTGTAATGGCTCCAGCAACAGATTTTATTTGGTGGCATGTGACAAAGTGAGCAAGGCAACATGCATAAGCCTCTCCAACATTTCCTATAATTAAAAACAAATCTGTCAGTGGCACCATCTCAGGCCAACTGATTTTGAATGTGAGGAGGCAGACAAGGACTTATTCACCCCCCACCACCTTATTTGTTTAGGAATTTATTTTTGGCATAATAGAGTCTCTCCAAAGCCCATCAATCTTCTGAGCGCGCAGGTCGAACGTGGTCGTCCCCTTGAGCCAAGCGTAAGGTGAGGTCAGTCGGGTCCTGCAGAGCCTTCACGTCATGTTTATTATTAGGTTTGTTAGTGCTTGTAATTAATTTTTCATGCTCACCTCCAGGGTCTTCGGCCGTGTAATAAAAAGCTACAAGCTTTGATGCACCACACATTAGCACGAATGGTTGATACAAGGAGACCAAACAATAATAATTATGATAAGATAACTGTAGCAGAATAAAAATATCTTACTATGGTAAGTCACTGCAGCCTCCAGCATAAGTGTTTTCAGGTCTAGTGAAGTCTTTCAGCTTAGTACTGTGTGCACATAACTCTAAGACATGTGGACTGTAAGTAAACCTAAACGTGTACCTGCTTCATTAAAACAATATAACAAATAATAAATTGAACTTGGGGTCTCTCTGTACATCCTGACTTGGGCTCCATTATGCAGCATTATAGAAATTAAGCTCCATGATTAATATTAATGGTCTGTCTTTAAATAAATTTAAACTACATTTAAACTTTGTTCAAGAAGTCTTTCCCACAGGCTGTTTCGTTCAGTTTCAAAGAACATTACGAGTACATGTCCACCAGAAGAAGAAAAATAATCCATTGTGTTGTTTGGAAAGTACAGTGTCAAGACAGGCCCATAATCCATTTTATAGCTATAACTGTGGGACTTCCACTTCCATACAGCCTAAAAAATGTTAATCACAAGCTACGGTAAATTCAGAAGGACATTTGTAATTGAAATGCTGTGATATTGTCTCATATACAGCAGTTACACATTTAATACATTTTCAAATTAGTGTTACATTAGCCTATGACTCTTTTTCTTTGAAATTACATAAGGATGATTTCACAGGCATACAAAATGGTCGATTGTTTTACAGAGAAGCGTTTCTGATAATAACCAGACGTTTCTCTTAATTAAGCACCGTCTGTGTGAGAAAATGTACACAGCTGTGGACAGTATATGTCAGACATAAAGCGTCTGGGTGGGGGCTTATGGACCTGATGACCAAGCTTTTCTGATGTAGCAATAGTTACTGACTGAGGCACTTTCTTGCAAATGGACTCAGTGAATCAAATAATTTTTCTTTATTTTGGTCATTTAAGTCAGAAAAATAAGATTTAGAGCAGCATGAGAGCAGACCGTTCTGAGGCCTGATTGCAATCAGAATGTTTAACAAGCTTCGGAAATGACTGAATATCTGCCAGCAATTTAATTGATTAGTTATGGCCCTGTTTCTTTAAATCTGTTTTTTCCATAATTTTTATGAATCGTGTTTTTAAAGTGTTTAAAAAAGGGTTGGGGAAAAATAATCAGCACTCAGTTTTAGCATACAGTTCCCATCGGAATTATTAGCAATTTCAATTAATATGAGCAAAAAGTAAAAATTCTGTTTATTGTTTCTCAAATGTGAGAAATGAGAAAATGATATATAGTTTAAATGTGATACCATTGATCAGAGGAAAAGCAAATCTTTCATGCAAAAGATTCCACGGTCCTCGCTTATGGACTCCTTTTCAGCTCACCCCACAGGTTTTAAATTAGGTTAAATTAAGTCAGGTCAGGGGACTGGAATGACCTTTGCAGAACATTGATTCTGTGGTCAGTGAACCATTTTTTGTGTAGATTTTTAGGTATGCTTTGGTTCATTTTAATGCTGGAAGATCCAGCAACGACTCACTTGTATCCTTCTGGCAGAGGCAGACAGACTTTGTTCTAAAATCTCTGGGTATTTGATGAAATCAATGATGTCATGTATCCTAATAAGGTTCCCAGGGCCTTTGGGGGCAAAAAAGCACAGATCCACCATCATCATACTTCCGAGTGGGGATAAGGATCTTTTCTGGATAACTATTCCTCTTATTACGCCAAACCCCCCATTGGTAATTATTGCCGAAAAGCAAAATTTTCTTATCTGACCATAGGACCTGGTTTCAATTTAAATTCAGGTAATGGTAACATTTAGCAAACTTGTGGCGTTACGTTTGTGGTATGATGACAGCACAGACTTTCTTCTGGCAAGAGGTGGCATCTAACATTCTCAAACTGATCCTTGGAGAAATGTTTGCTTCTTGAACCATCGTTCTCTCTGTGCATGAGGGCAAATTTTAGCATTCTCTTCCAGGCAGGTTCCTCACAGTTCCCATTGCTTTAAACTTCTTAATTATTACCCTAATGGTGGAAATATGTTGTTTTAGACATGAAGCTATTGTTCTATAACCATTGCCTGATTTATGAAGATCGACAACAACATTTTGTCTCATTTCATTTGTGTGTTCTCTGATCTTCCCCATGATGATGGATGGCAATGGCTGTGTCCAAATCAGAGCCTTATCTACTGTGCCTTATGCACTGTGTACTATTTACTGTATACTATTTAGTATGTAACATGCAGTATGCAAAAAATATTCTCCATACTACATGGAAGCGTCATAAGATGTCCTGCCCTTGCATGGCCATGCTCACATGCTGTTTTTGTTGAAGGAAAGTGTCAGCAAAGCTGCTCCCCATGTTTAAAGCAAAGCTGTATGTCATATTTATGGACCAAAATGTTTGTTTACTTCCTGAAAAGTATGCGCCCCTGAATACACTCAGCGAAATCCCATCCGGGGATTTTAAGTACACTACATTTAGAAAAAATGTTGCCTACTTAACAACTTTTTCATTCAGTGTACTCAACAAACATACTCAATAGTATGGAAGCCTTAAGCTGATGGTACACAGGCAATATTTTCAGGCAATATTGCCGGTAATATTGACAGGCAATGATTGCTGGCAGTTTTCCTATTGATAAATCAATATCTGGACAAGGTTGATCGAGGCGAGCAATATTTTGCTACCATCCAATTACAGACGAGAGTTTGGGTCTTCCAAAAATACATTTCAACAATGGTGCTGCGAGAAAACCGAAGGGATGCTGATCTCTTATAACTTTATTTATTTATGTATTACTGAGGTAAGTTATATTGATGTATTAGTCTAATGTTGAAATATAGACCAACTTTTCAGAAGTTATGGTATTCTTGACATTTGATTGTAAATAATTGGTATTACTCAGTCACCACCGTACTGACAAACCAAGTTACTTTTAACTAGCTAGCTAGCTAACTTTATTCAGCAGACCTACAATGAATGCTTCCATCAAAGTTAGAGATATGGTCGATTGAATTACATTGGCAGAAAGCTGTGGTTTTTGCCGTTCCGGGCACATATAATAATAATGAACTTTATTGAAGGATAAACCCCTTGAGATGTCGCATCTCGTTTTCGAGGGGGTCCCAAGAACATACAGTAGTTACATCAAGGAAAAAAAAACAACAACAACATATCAACAGAAATACAAAACACAAACACAAAAAACAACAGTCATACAATCCCAGATCCCGGCTCCCCCACATCCCACAGTTCATGTAAAAATATAATAAAAGAAAATCTTAAATCAAAAACAAGAACAAGTTGTTTTGAGATGAGCAAATAATAATGTCTTAAAAGTATGCAGGGAAGAAGTGGAGCGAAGCGAGTTGGGCAAGAGGTTCCAGTCCGATGGGGCTTTAAATTTAAAGGCCCGGCGACCAACTTCTTTGGAAATTCTGGGAACAGTGAAAGAAGGGTACTGTGCATGTCTGAATGAATAAGAAGATCTGCAAGGAACTAAGTATTGCTTTAGGTAAATGGGATAATTGAAAAAAATACATTTAAAAATAAATTGCAGCCAATGGTAATGCATTCTGGATTGTAATGGGAGCCAATTTAGGGATTCAAACATAATGCAGTGATGAGTACGATATGGACACTTGAGGATGAACCTACACAGTTTATTGTAAACTACATTAAGCGGACGTAAATTTGATTCTGATGTATTCTGGTAAACTATATCTACATAATCTAGAGTGGGAAGTACTAACTGAGTAATAATTCTTTTCCTAACCTGAAAAGTGAAACAGTTTATTGAGCGGTAGAGTGAGCTCAGGCTGTAATTTATTTTTTTTATAACAGAGTCAATATGAGGTTTGAAGGAAAGTTCCGGGTCAAGCCAAATACCAAGGTATTTGAAAACCTCCACTTTCTCTAGTGGTGTACCATCACAGAAATAAATACTTAGATTATTACAAGAGCGTAATTTGATCTTAGTCCCAAATAACATCAGTGAAGACTTATTTTTGTTTAAAACAAGTTTGTTGTTAAAAAAACAGTTTTGAACAGCATTAAAGTCAGATTGCAGTGACAATTGAATTTGTGAAATATCGGAGTTGGATGTGTAAATGACAGTGTCATCAGCGTATAGATGGACATGACAGTCAGAGCAGATTTGTGGAAGAACATTGATAAAAATAGAGAAGAGGAGAGGCCCCAATGAAGAACCCTGGGGTACACCCTTTTCCATAATTGCATAACTAGACTGTTTACCATGAAATACAACACAATGACGCCTGTTATGAAGATATGCATTAAACCATAATAGGGCTTGCTGAGAAAAACCAATAGAATGAAGTTTATCTAGGAGTAGATAGTGGTCGACCAAGTCAAAAGCCTTGGTGAGATCTATAAAAATTGAACCAGTGAACTGACTGTTATCAAAGGATGATGACACATCATTTGTGAATTTAAGGAGAGCAGTGGTAGTAGAGAAGTTTGGCCTAAAACCAGATTGGAATTGGGATAGAATGTTAAAGTCATTAATATACTGAGATAATTGATTAAAGATTAATTTCTCAAAGATTTTAACCACCGAACTAATGATTGAAATAGGCCTATAGTTGTTAAGGTCTAAAGGATCACCACCTTTATGAAGTGGGGTTATTTTAGCATATTTCCAGATGAGGGGAAGAGTGCAAGTAGAAAGAGAAAGATTAAATAGGTCAGCAAGGGGAAACATTAATATGTGAAAGGCAAGTTTGATGAACTTGGCCTCCAGTCCATCAGGACCAGGGTTACTACTCTCCTTCAATTCACCGATAACCTGAAGAACCTCGGAGGCTGAGATTTTTCTGAATGAGAAGGAGCCTCTACTACAGTGTATGTTAACAGATGAGTTGACATATAAACAGGTGGTGCCAGAGGAATCAGAAAAGGAAGAGCTACTAATAGAGGAGAAATGGTTATTAAAAGCATCAGAAATAACTAGAGTATCCGTGACAATTTTGTTATTGATTCGCATCGAGTTTGATGAGTTTTTTTCTGATTTATTAAGGACACTATTAATTCGCCTCCAGAACTGTCTAGGATTAGTCTGATCTTGAGAGAGACAGTCCTTGTAATAGTTAGATTTGGCTAATCTTGTTTTTGTCTTAGACAAATTCCTTAGTAATTTGTAGGATTCCCAGTCAGTGGGATGCTTAGAGGCACGATATTTTGCCCAGGCCCTGTCTCGCTCTCTAAAAAGATGGATGAGATCTGGACCGATCCAAGGTAAGTGTCGGCCTTTCACTCTACTTATTCTCCAAGGTGCATGTAAGTCAATAACTTTAGTTATCTCTGAGTGCAAAAAGTTCCAGGCTTCCTCGACAGAGGGAATTAGTTCAAATCGATCCCATCTAATGGAAATTATATCTTGAATAAAGTGATCAACATTTAAATTTTTACATTGTCTCATTCTGATAAGTTTTGGAGGGGACTTAGGTAGTGTAATCTTCCAGACACAATAAATAACACAATGATCACTAAAACAGTCTGATAAAACCCCAGATTTAGCAATCCTAGCAGGATCCGAGACAAGTATCCAATCGAGGAGAGACTCTGACTTCTGATCAACTCTTGTGGGTTCACTAATGAGTTGAGTAAGATTCACACCACCAATTAAATTTCTGTCAACCGAGGATGAGCGATCAAGCCAATTGCTATTAAAGTCACCTAAAATTATAATTTCAGTCTGGCAGTTCAAAGAGTTAATAGTTGATAGTATACACTTGGTAGAGTCAGCAGGGGCAGAAGGGGGCCTATAGATATTCCCAATAATCAGATGTTTATTTTTACATATACATATATACTTTTGACGGTAAATGTTCGAAACGGAAGTTAAAAACAGGATTGCCACATTTCCCATTGCTACAGTGGCCCTTACCCATTTCCAATTGCTGTCAATATTGTACAATATTGCTTGCAATATTGCCTGAAAATATTGCCTGTGTACCATTTTTTACTGCATACTGTTTAGTACACAATATTCAGTATGCAAAAAATATCCTCCATACTATAATCAGTGAAAACCCGGAAATAAGTAAATCATCTGTTTAAGTACACTACTTTTAGAGAACATTTCGCCTACTTAACAACTTTCTCATCCTATGTACTCAACTAGCACTCAATATAGAAGTGCATGGATTCGGACACAGCCTAGGGTGTTTGTAACCTCATATTGCATTACAAATAATAATAATTTTTTGGAGAATCTATTTTTAATTAATAATTTTTATTTAAAATAATTTTACCTAAATTGATTAGTTGTTCCTCATACTTTTAGTATAAGGTCATGCTGATAACAGACAAATACATTTTATAGTTTTTTTTTCTGGTGGGCACTGTATAATTTACCCTCATAGTCAGTTCATGGAAATAAAAATTATTGGAGTAATTTGTAATGGAATAATTATGTATTTCCTTATTTCACATCTCCATTGAAGAAAACTATAACCAGACACTGATTCCACATCTTCAAGCTACATCCTCTAACCTCTCTCTTTCACTGTGCGTGCACACACACACACACAGACACACACACACACACACACACACACACACACACACACACAGAGACAGAGCACACAGAGTCTCTTTGGTTCATGGAAGCACTAGCCAGCACAATCATTCTATTCTATCTATTATTGCCTCACTTCTGTGATCCACTAGTCTATCAATCAAGTCATGGCATAGTAAATCAGTGAATACATATACAATATACACTCATCTTGGTACACAAGCGCATTTCTGAACTGGAGTGGCCTTAGAGTACAAATTCAGACTCAAACTCAGCTGTCTGCACATTTCACACTGGGAAGAGTAAATTTGGCTTAAACAGCAGTCTATGCTCTGTAGCCTACACAGAGGAACTCCAAGCCTAAAAAAAAAACCCTGCCCCGGTCATAAAGTAAAAGCCAGCAGTAGAGCAGCTCATGCTGTATTTATATGAGTACATGATAATAATAAAGTCCGCTCTCTGCAGAATCCCAGTTATGTGTGGTGAAGGTAGTGGATGAAATATCTCCACAAAGCCAGGGAGGAAAGAAGAAAAAAAGGTGTGCAACTGAGAGTGCCGTTGGGACATGGGACATATCTCAGGACCGCTACCAGTGAAGTCATCATACATGAGCTGACACTTTTTATTACTTTTTTTAAGAGTGAACTGCACTGTAATACAATATTGGAAATACAGTATGTAATGGAGAGAGAGAGAGTGAGAGTGCGCTGGTTTAACAGCAGCAGTCTCTTAGATAACTGCAAATATTTCTAGCTCTGTTTTGCTGAACTTAGTCAACAAGACAAAGGGTATAACATTCACATTGAGCGGTACTCTGCCAGGTCAAATATTTTGATACCGGAGGACTATCGATTACCAATTCCTTTCTTTCCCAATAAATAAAGGATTAAATTACTTTTCTGAACAAAAAAAAAAATCATGGGCTGGTTTCCCAGACATAGTTTAAGCCTAGTCCTAGACTAAAAACTTTTTTCTTCATTGAATTTTTCTTTTAGTTGAGGACTAAGCTTAATCCATGTCTGGAAAACTGGCCCTTTTTTATCTTCATATCCTTAAGAACTCTTCATTGCAATGGCTATTTTAATATGCAGAGGGCTTTAACATTTATTCATTCCCCTGAGACAATCTCACGGACACACAGGATCTGTGGAGAGTTACGGCGGGGAGGCTGAGATCAAGGTTCCAGTTGAAAAAGAAGAATTCGCTATCCTGGGGCTGTTCACTTGAAAACTGAATGTAGATTCAGTGTACCTTCCAGTTATCATTTAACATGCATATCTAATTGGAGCTCAAAAGAAATTTCTGGAAGTTTTCAGAGGAAAAGGAAAAGTGTTAAGTATTTGAAAACAAACCCTAGGGAAATCTCACGGCTGGAGGTACCCACTGCACACCAGGGTAGCGGCCGTCACAAAGCTGGCTTAAGAGTCTTTGGCATGTCAAGCCAATTGTGTTCCGGTGTTTTCTTTTCACATCTCCCTCTCATAGAACAATAGGCTTTTACCCAGTGCAAAAATCCCCAAGTCCCATCTCATGTGTCCAATTGACTCAACCAGGTTATTGCATTACTCTGTTATTCATATCTTAATTACCTTTTTCAAGCAAGAGTACGTAGACATTACACGTATATGCAGATCTTTTAAAAACTACCACAAAAAACAATACTAAAGGACTATTAGCTTCCAAAACTTCCACTGAAAAAGGCCAAACCATCATAGATGGACCATGCCATTGGTATTCCACTGATTCCCTTTCACACGTCCTCACGTTCGGCATGTGACATGACATGTAACCTGTGAATACTGCACAGCAATATATAGTATATTGTTGCATATACCATGAATATAGAAAACCCTCCAGAAGGGTAATGCACCAAAATATCCAATAAAATAGCTCCATTTACGAAACTCTCTCAAACTACATTCATGTTTTTCTACCACTGTCAGAGACCTAAGGGTGGCACTGTTGCCTTGTCATGCATCGGAATGTCATTGTGTTACATGTAATATTAAGCATTGAAATAGACTAGCCTGTGTTCATTTTCTGATATTTTATTAAAAAATCTGAATGATGCTCAGTAGATGAGACAACATTTATTTGCTGTAGACAGGAAATCAAGGACAGTTAAATGAGGCAAGGTTGTACCTTGAAAGTGAGTTTCCAGTATCAAATGTACTTAGAGTAATGTCTGTCAGTGGTGTCAAATACCTAGTGTGGTGAAGGCAGACAGATATAAAACACTTTTGTCTTCAGAAGGGAACAAAAGTGTGCAGAAGAAAGAAAGTTTTGATGAATCAGTTCTGCAATGTACACATTCACATTCTGTTTGGAAGGATGTGGTATATTTTTCAACTGATTTTCAGAATAGCCAATAAAAGTGGCCTACCAGATAATCACTAATACATATGAACAATAAGGGGTATACATTTACAAAAGTACAATACTAATTATCATGTGGAAATGACTATAAAATGAATGCATCTAACTACATATAAACAGGTGAATATAAAGTGTATTATGTACATCATAATCTCATACCATAACCTGGTAGTCAGAATAGATATGCTTTCAAAATGATCTTTCTGTAAAAATTGATCATTGATTCCCCTGTCTACCTGTTGATTTTCAGGTGAAAAGATCAAAGGGAAAGGTCCATGAGACTCACGATTGGTTTTGGATTTCCAGTCTCTAAGCCAATCGTGAAGATTTTCATTATTATCAATCCAATATAGTATCCACCAATCAATCCAGATGTTAAAAAAGCCATGCACAAAGGTCATTGAGGGTCACAAACATTTCCATTGCTATGTCAAAATGCAGGAATGTTGCTTTTGTATTTGTAGTTTTCCCAACTAATATTCATGCCTGTCCAGTATATGTCCTTGAAACATATTTACACAGTCGATATTAATGGTAAACCACCTCAGAGCGCATCTTGTAATCATACTAGATATCATATGTTAAACTATTTTTAAAATATATTTGATTAATGCAGTTTTCATTTGGTTTTCTTAGTTGCACAGTCCAAGCATATTCTGCACAGTTTATGTTTCTGGCTATCCATCCAACAAGTATTGCCATGTAACTGAGTATTTCCTGTTTGGATGGCTATCAAAATTCAAAATGCACCTCAGTTATTCATCAGTGATCAAATATCAAAGATGTCAGTTCTCCCTGTTAGTTTTGAGAAACGTATAACAATGAGCTAAGTGAAATGATTAATAATGCATGCGTAATGATTTTATTAGCAATATAGCAAATATCCCTGTTGTTTATATGAGTATTTCAGCTGGTGTCAAATTCTCCATTGCTGCAACTGATTTCCTGTTTGAGTTTCTTGCTTTTAGTTGCCTATACCATTGGACAACTGTTCTTGGTGGCAGTTCAGTCAGCATGCCAGAATTCCCCCAGTATACTTTTACCATGGTCTACATCTCATTAGCATGAATCTTTGATGTACTTTAATATTAACAACAAACAAAAAATAATCATCTTCAATACCCCAGTGAAAAGTTGCACATACTTCAACAATTCTTAGTTTTGAATGTACAGATTTTTATCAAATAAAGTTTTCCCACATTAAAAAAAATTGTATGCTTCAGCATACTGGAAGTGTAATTATGTAAAAATATACATGAATTTAACTTTTACTTTAATTGTTTCAGTAAAACATCTAGCTGTAAATATGTATGGAAACACAGATAGGCAAATAAATAATAATTATAATATCTGACATTTTGGCACGGTCATCTTTAAGCATAGCAGACTCATCCTGTTTCAAGCGTAATTTTGAGGTAGCCTGCAAATAGTTAAGCCATTTATATTCACATCCAGAAGTAGTGTTGTTAAAGGCATTGCAATAACTGTTGTAGTAACCTAAGGGTTAGTTCAATTTTAGCATGGGAAAGCAGTGCACACAATTGCCCTTTCCACTTTCATGGAATGTCGGTACTCCAACAAGCTAATTATATAATTTAAGTCAGTTATATTAATTAATTTTCAGTATTATACTACTATGGAAGGGTTGTTGAGCTGTTAACCATTTTCAAAGATGTTTTACTCAGGCAACTACATTTGATGATGGCTTCCGCACAATAACTACAGCCCCGAGGACATATGAACCCCAAACAAGAGATATAAAAAGGTACCATCTGTGTCAGAAGGTTAGAGGTGTGAAAACAGAGGAGCAGTAACTGTTAGCCTGAGGCACCTCAGAGAGAAGTATATATTTATTAATTTTTCACATGCAGAAGAATGTGCTTAAGAAGTGAGCCATGCGGTTAACCAAGGCAAGTAGGGAGCACATTACATTTCAATGCAGGAGAAAAGGTAGAATATGAAGGGAATGCCTATTCAACAATCACAATACAAGTACAGAGTTTATCAACTTAATGTACAGTATGAGTCTATATCCCTCAATTACATGGCCAAGTAGAATAACAACACACAGTGCTACACTAATTGACAATATATTTAGTAATGCTATTGCTAGGAAAGTAGTAAAAGGACTACTTATAAATGACGCAAATGACCATCTGCCAGTCTTTGCAATCTTTCAGGACTGTATTAGGACTAAAAATGACAATGACAAACTAATTAGACGCCAATCACAAGATGCAATTAATTATTTTAAAGAAGGCCTAATGAAACAAGACTGGCATGAAGTCTATGAGACATTTTTGTCCATAACAACCGCTCTCTATGAAAGAAATTGTCCTCTGGTAAAGAAAATAAGGGAAGCAGAAATTTGCTGAGAAACCATGGCTAACAAAGGGCATACAAAACGCATGCAAGAAGAAAAATCTATTATATAAATAATTTTTAAAGAAAAGAACAAAAGAAGCAGAATACACTTATAAGACAAAAACAAACTGACAAGAATTATGAGAAGCAGCAAAAGGGATTATTACAGTAAATGACTCGAGGACAACAAAAACAATATAAAAAATACATGGAAGTACTGAATGACATTATTAAAAATGGAACTGGGAAAACAGGATACCTAAATTATTTCCTGACAAAGAATAATACCACTATTAATGATATGGAATTAGTTACAGATTAATTTAATGTTTTTTTTGTCTGTGTTGGTCCTGGTTTGGCTAAGGAGATTGCAGAGACTGGTAGTAGAGATGATGTTGAAAGTAAAGCTATAAATGTAAATAAAGCAATGTTTATAAGGGGACAGATGAAAAATAAATTATTGACATTGTCAGAACATTTAAGAGTAAGAAATCTACAGACTGAAATGGAATTGATATGGCTATGGTTAAAAATATTATTGAGTGTGTGGTGAAACCTATTTGTAAACAGTCTCTACAAACTGGAGTATTTCCAAGCAAAATTAAAATAGCTAAAGTCATACCAATATATAAGGCTGGAGATAGACATGTACTCTCAAATTACAAACCTGTTTCCTTACTTCCACAGTTCGCTAAAATACTGGTAAAAAATTCTCTATAAGAGATTAGATGAATTTGTCACAAAACATAATGTGCTGTGTGAACAGCAATATGGGTTTAGACCAAATAGGACAACTTCGTTTGAACTTGTTGAGGAAATCACAACTGTAATAGAAAATAAAAAATATGCAGTAGGGATATTCCTAGATCTCAAAAAAGCATTTGACACTGTTGACCATGATTTATTACTAAAACAATTACAAAGATATGGAATTAGAGGGGTAGCACTCGTCTGGTTAAGCAGCTACCTGGAGAATAGGCACCAGTACGTCCAAATAAATAACTTACATAAATAATCACAACTACTGAAGGTTACTTGTGGGGTTCCCCAGGGCTCAGTATTGGGACCTTTGTTGTTTATTTTGTACATAAATAATATATGTGAGGTTTCCAAAGTATTAAAAACAATATTATTTGCTGATGATACAAATGTATTTTGTTGTGGTAAGAACTTGGATACAGTGGAACAAGAATTGAAACTGATAAAGAATTGGTTTGATTCTAATAAAACAAGCAGATTGAAGAATAATAATGCATAATTTGCATCTTACTCTGTTCAAAACTACAGCGTGGAACTATTTCAGCTGCGAATACAAGTTCAGTATATATTAGAATGTCAACCAAATGAGCTAACATGATCATGTCATTGACAGGACTCCAATTATAAAATCAAGAAAATAGGTTATGAAAACTATAATGGATGGATGGAATTTTGCCATGCCTTGTTTTTTATACCCCACAAACACCTTCATGTTTTATGTTGGCCCCATGTAGAATAGAATAGAATTGTGTGGGTTGGTTCTAAAAGCGTATCTTGAAAGATACGCCACAAAAGCGAAAGAAACCGCACCAGGAAAGGGTGAAACAAAAGAACGGGAGCAAAACTTCCTTAGGCAAATCAAAACAACCTCAAAAAATGGAGGTGTATTTCAATAAACAGCGAGAATAAATAACAAAAGAACCTCACACACTAAATAATTAGGTGTCACAGGGGGGTTGAGAAAACCACACAAAAAAAAAAGGTAAATGGGTGAAAGAAAAAAATAGAAAATCAAGCCTGTTACCTAAGCTCTTGTAGCACAAAAAGGTAACAGGTCGAGAGATATTAGGAGCAGGAGGGGCTATGATAAAGTTTGGGCAAAGAGCGAGGTAGATTGTTGTAGAGAGTAGCCAAGTTGAGTGCCCTGTTGTAAAGTTACTGAAAAAATATGTGGCCGCATATTGTTGGTGTTAATAGGCCCGGCAACAATCAAGTAGAGTAAGGTGAGGACATTACAAGGTGGGGAAGTTGTGCGAATGGCTCGTCAGTGAATCAAGTAGTAGTGAAGTACTGCAGTTCTTACGTTTTCAAGCCTGCAAAGCACGTCCTGTTTGGCCGCAGCCAATTTGCCGAAACGCGCCTCTTGTCTGTGTATATGGGAATGAGAGCCACGTCTGATCCAATCATGCGAGCATATTTCCTCAACAGTGATTGGAGTAAAATAGCGGCATCTGATCCAATCACGTGTATGCAATACTCAGCAGTGCAAATGGTTGTAATTTTCGTATTTTAATTAGGCTATACTAAATAACATTAAGGTGCCGTGCCCTATCTACATGTCATGGGTGGCTGGGTAATGTTATGGACAGCCTTATGGAGATGGTAGTAGTTATTTGCTTATCATTTAAAGTTTATTTAGATAAATTTCTATTGTTATATTAAGCAAGCTGAAATTAGTTGGTTAACATTAATCAGCTAGGTATATTGTTATTATTTTATGTTATTAGTGGATAGGTCTTGCATCGCTTACACGTTTTAGTTTAAGGCATCCGTGACAACCATGTAATTATTGAATAAAGTAATTTTCTACTCTCAGAAGTCATCAGAATTAGCCATTTCAGAGTGATTTTTGGAAAAATTATCATGGGCTTATTTTCTAACAGCCATGTAATTGTTCAAAGAAAAGTAATTTCCTACTCTCAGTAGTCATCAGAATTAACCATTTCAGAGTGATTTTTGAAAAAAAATCTTTTATGAGGGAGCATGCATCTGGATCTCCTAGAGTTGCCTCCCAATTGAAAAATAAAGTTTTATAATTCTAGTCTTATTTATTTATTTTATTTTTCATGTTATTAGTGTATAGGTCTTCAATTGCTTACACATTTTAGTTTAAGGCTGGTAAAATGCATCTATGACAGCCATTGAATGAAGTCATTTTCTACTCTCAGACGTTATCATAATGAACCATTTAAGAATGTTTTTTGGTTAAAAAAAAATTTCATGGCGGAGCATGCCACCGGACCCGCCAGGAATTAGAAAACATTTTTCATGTAACGAATGGTTTATGCTTCAAGCTTGTTTGCACTTCGTTACAGGGGGTCAGGGCAACACATGTAGACTCATACAAAATAAACTACAATTGTAATTCAGCCATTGGGATTCAGTTCATCATTGTATGCCAATTCTCACCTCAATTTTGAAGGGTAGCAGGTGTAGTTGCCAAGTGAATTGAGATACCTGTATCAGGATCAATGTTATTTGTATGAGATGCTCTGCAATGCAGCTGGGAATATATGGGGATATATGGAATTCTTGATTTAACTTGATTAGACTAGATCAACATTAGGTTAATATGGGGGTCACAAAATGTTAATCACTGGGTTGTGGAGGAAAAGCTGCATTGTGTGCAAATACATCCTGTGGTGTAATAAATGTGATTCATTTTGTATTTTCTTATAATGAGGCGGAACATGAGTGATGAATGTGGAGATGTAATCTTTTCGGTTATGTTACATCCAAAGGCCCACAGGGTACATGCAAAGACAAAGAGAAAACGTGTGCTTGAATGAATAAAAATTGGATTTGGCGACAAGAATGTGTTTATTTCAGGGCCACACCGAGGATTATTGACTTGAGATGTATGGCCAGTGGCAATGCCTTTGGCAAGAAATGTGACGGCAATATGCTGGCATTTTGTGTCTGTTGTCAAAAAGCAACAGCAAACTTGCACAGTGATCAATCCACTTAATCTACCTAAAATGGTAAAGCACATGTCATAAGACTGTTATTAATTCACATTTTTATGAAAGATTCTTCATTTATACAACTGATCAATATTGTTTACTAATTAGTTTAGTGACTTATAAACAGGATATGAAATACAAGTATTAAACACAAATGCAATTGTGCATTCTGGATTGTATGCAATAATAAAATACAATTCATTATAAAAATAAATTCAAAAGGAAAAGCTCTTAAAAATGCAACAGTATGGGGACTGACGGATGGCTCATTTCTCATGGATGAGCCTCACAGTGGCCTAGGATCGAATCCGGACTGTGACTGTGGCCAGTATCCGTCACTCATTCTTGAGACTCAATTTCATTTTTAAATGAGTTTTTCGAAATGTATTGGCTGGCTAGCTGATTAGTTTAAAAAATGTGTTAATGGTTATGTAAACATGTTAGTGTTTCTTTTTTTTTAAGCTAAATGAACAATATATCTGGCAGCAGAGTGATGGTGTGAGGCTTCTTTCGTGTATCGTCATATGTCCAGCTTTGTGTCGTGTAGCCATGCCCTCGTCTCAAGTCCCACTCGGAAGAGGCCCTCCTCTGAAGGTGGTCTATGCAGGGGACAAGCGGTGATGATGTGGTTGGCAGTCTGCTCAGGCTCCCCGCACTCACACACTGCACTGTCTGTTAGGCCCCACTTCTTCATAGAGGCTTTGAAGCAGCCAACCCCGGTGCGTAGGCGATTCAGGAGAGTCCATTGCCGGCGAGGTAGGTCTTCTCCTTCAGCGCCATCTCCAGGATCCTGGATGTAGTGGTGTATACGTTTCTGTCCTGCCGACTCCCACTCCTGCTTCCATGCCGCCGCCAGCCAGGCTTTAGTTGACAGGTCCTCCGGGATAACAGTGAGCATCTCTTGGGCCGCCAGGTTGTATGGGTGGCGGGACTTGAGTCTGCTTGGAGATGTTGCCATGGTTGTGGTGTCATGGAGGAGGTGCCAATCGTACTCCTGGGCTTTCCTTGCCAGGGCGAGGGTGGCAGCCTCTCGCCGTAGGCTGGCTGGCGCAATTCCTGCTAGAACTGGCAGGTAGGACACAGGGGTGGGTTTCAAGCAGCCAGTTATGATCCTCAGGGCGTTGTTGATGGCTGCATCCACCTTCTTGGTGTGTGGGCTTCTGCTCCAGGTTGGGGCACAGTACTCGGCAGCAGAAAAGACGAGGGCTTGTGTGGAGATACGTAGTACCTTTGCGGAGGCACCCCAGGTCGTACCAGCGAGGCGACGGATGAGTGAGACCCTTGAGGTTACTTTGGCCCTCACTTCCTCGAGGTGTTGTTTGTACGACAACGTCCTGTCCAGGCGTACGCCAAGGTACTTTGGGGCCTGTTGGAACTCCAGGGGTTTGCTGTTCACTGAAATCTCCAGCTCCCTTGTCGCTTCCTTGTTGCAGAGGTGGAATGCTGCGGACACCGTCTTCCCAAAGCTGAGCTGTAGGCGCCAGCTGCGAAGGTAGGCAGCCAAGATGCCCATGTCCTGGTTTAGGCCCTCCTCCACCGCCTTCCATGTTGGTTGTTGCAGCATGATGGCTAGGTCGTCTGCGTACCCGTACCTTCTGGATGTTGTTGCAGGTAGGTCAAAGATGTATATGTTGAAGAGCATTGGTGAAAGAACAGACCCTTGTGGGACCCCGTTTCTCAGCCTCCTGAGCCTGCTATGCTGGCCGTCACTGGTCTGGAGGATGAAGCTGCGGTTTGACAGCATCTCCATGATGAAATTGACCATATGACGGTCCGGGATGGTTCTCAACAGCTTCAAGTGGAGTCCGCGGTGCCACACGGTGTCATAGGCGGCGGTCAGGTCCAGTAGGACAACCCCTGCTTTTTCTTTGGCCTGAAGTGTGTGAGGCTCGTTTGATATCTCAGACCCTTGATGACTTACAGCCATTTAGCCAACCATGTATTCCATACTGTTCCAGTGTAATTTACAGCTAAATCTAGTCCCACCCCCCAATTCCCATAGAGATGTATGCAAATGCAGAGAGTTATAGTATCGCTTGTAAGAGTACCAGAAAATAAGATATCAAGAGTATTTTGATGTTGTTGGGTCACAGACATCAGGAAGTCATGGCATGCAAAGGATATGCGACAAAATATAAAAAAGTATTACTTTATATAAATGCAGGGGTTCCAATAATTGTGGCATTGATGAGAGATTTTTTTTTCTCAATTAAAGGTTGGATTTTTCTCATTTTTTCAGTGTGAGATTACACAAATTCACCAAACATACATTTTTTATAACCTTTTTTATTCATCTTTACCAGGGGTGCCAATAATAGTGGAGGGCACTGTGTGTATATATATATATATATATATATATATATATATATATCTAGGACCACATCATGATGCTGTGCTTGTCTATATATTTTCAACCCTTCCACAAGCTGACCTGCCAGGCTAAAAGCTAATTAGCAAACTGCCATTTCCATAGATGGGGTGCATTTGCCTATTATCAAATTAGAGGGAATTTCGCCTGGCATATTCTCTGACAAGCCACTTTGCATTTGACTACAAAGGACAAATTGACTGGAGATCTGAAAATGCCACTAGTTTTAGTTATAGTGCACATCTTTGTCTTACCAAATGGTTTTTTATTTTTTTTCATTCAATATCCAGTGTGTACACTTAGGCCTGCCAGTCTGACTAATGTCCCTGGAACATTACAATTTACCACATACTGCCACTTTTCTTCTCTACACATCAGTTTATAACAGAAATGTTCCAGAATCAATGTGTCAGACACTAGGAAGGATTGATTCAAAAACAATGCCTGGTGGTTTGTGTAAGATACTGTGTGCAAGTCTTCTATATATAAACATTTATATTGTTTGCTCCAAGCACCTGTTTCACTATAATGACCGGGTGTGCAAACCATACTATTATTCGGTTTCGTACTCGGCTCAAGCCTCTGCGACTCCTTCCTACGACTCCGCAAATCAAACCCAAAAAAAACAGCTCCTTCTGTTGCCTCAATTCGCGACCAGTTCTGCATCACACACCATTACTTGATGTACAGGTGTCTACCATGTCTTAATGGTACATCGCACAGAAGCCTGCCAATAAACTGTTTGATGTGCGTATGAACAAAAACTGGGGAATAAACCAAAAATTACAAGGTCTCCAATGTTAAGTCTCCAATGTTAAGTACCAATTTCCAATGATAGCACAATATTGGCTCTCTTTGGCACAAATGCTTAGCACACCTGTAGGTGCTTTCACCAAAGCCTTCCCCACTGGATGTGAAGTAGAAGTAGTCCCCCCGATCTTGCGCTGGTTCCCCATAACGGACAATGGGCCCTTCTACTAATCTACCAATTGATCACTCATGATTGTCAATCCCGCAGTCTGCCTGGAGAGGCAATGGGAACAGCTCATCCCAGCAGCTTATGTTAGCAAGATGAAAATTTCACTTTGCTGCCCCCACATTTTGCTGAGCAAAGATCTTATGACTGTTGTCATGGTAACAGCTCCAATCTGCCCACAACTCTCCCTTCCCCACCCTATCACCCCACAACTTTTCACGTCTTGCTTTCACTTTGTTGTTTACACCTGTACATCCAGTTATACTACAGGCATGGGTGCTCCACACCTGTTCCTGAACTGAACATCCACCTTAAAAATGTTGTGTTGCTTCAAATTATTTATATATGTGTGTTTGTGTGTGTGTGTGTGTGTGCTCGCATAGTGTGAAAAGTACAGATCAACCATAAAAATAGAGGTCACCAACAAAAGCCATGGCTGATTTCCCATTTTTGATTCAATCTGTTATAAGGCAGGTTGGACCTGTCTTTGTATGAAATAAACTGACGGGGATTTTATTGCGGTTCAACCAGGACCTTTAAAAAATGAAAGGCCGAAACCTTCTTAGAAACCAAATGCAACAAGGTGCAAAAGTAAATAAATAGAAATCTAAAAGCCCACCGTGTGGTGCATTCCTTCAAAGTGTTCACATTTTTCTTTCCGTTTATTTTATGATGTTTTTATAGTCGGCTCCAAACTAACACTGAAAGATGCATTATTGCTAACACCTGTGCTGGAGGTCCTGTGGATGGAGGATATCGGAGGGTTGGAGAACTGCGCTCTATCTGCCTCTCCTATCAAATGAAAAAGTGGACTATTAACCTCCAGGCCTCCTGGGGGCTGTGAGGTGAACTGAGAATTCCTTTAAACTAAAAAATGTATTGGCCCTATTCTACAAAATCTCTTCTGCTAAAATCCCCATTTCTGCTGAGTGTGTGGTACAGTTCTTAAGGATTCAAGGTTTTGACTCAGATTACGGACTGGGCAACACTTGACACAAAGCGTACATTTCTTAAGCCTTTGTGAAACATGCATAATACCTTCATTAACGTGGTGTAACACATTTATAAATCATTCATAAGTATATGTGCAGAGATCACGGAGGAAGGGATGTTTCAGAAGGGGACTTTACATAATGTGTTGCGTCCTTCGTAAAGCATTGCAGTAACTTATTTATGAAGATGTTGCATATTTTTAATTAACCCTTTCGCACATAAGTTCCACATTCCAGGCATTGGCCCTCCAGCGTGAGTTTTTTGTTTTTTTCCCCCGCGTGTGTTCTTAGAACATTCTAAAACCTCATTATGGCACAACAAACATATCTGCTTCTAAAATGGTCTGTTTATATCCTTATACTTCCTCATCTAGTTAATAATAGCTATCTTAAGTTATAAAACACTCACTGTATGTCAATTAAATTATTCTTGATTTCTATTATCTAAGATATTACTGGTAGGGTTTATTGTGTCATGTGATGCACAGCTGATGACTTGATTACCAAAGAAGCCGAGTCCAGGCTATGAATCCGGAAGGAGTGGGAACAGGAAGGACCATAAGTAGGAAAAGGAAGGAATAATGTTAATTAACCAGGATGAGAGCAGGGCATACAAACTGCATGGTACACTACAGCTAACAAAGCAACATCCTATAGGGGAGTGCAATCAATGTCATCAAAAGGAGACAATAGAATGTGTCCTTTTTAAATGCCCACAATACTCACAAGAAAGACAGACCCTTCAAGAAAATCTGATATGGAACCAAATTAAGGATGTGTACTTCAAATCAATCTTCTCTCATAAAACAGGTAATGACATCTACAATATTATCTTAATCTTTTAAATGATTTATTTATTTTACAACAGACTGGTCTCACACACAGGATCTAGTTTAAATGCTTTTAACTTTTTTTAGGTGAACAGTTGGTGGCGATAATGCTCCGGTGAGCAATTTGCCATTCATGATACCGTGGCGTTCAGTTCACTGTGGTTCACGTTGCCTCAGCGTGCTCCGTGCCTGCGATACCTGATAACTTCAAAATAGTGGTTATTGCGGCAGCAGCAGTTCTCATATTGTAATTAATATCCAAGTAAAAACACACAGAGGGCCTGATTTACTAAGACCTTTAGCGTGTGCAAAACCTTTTTGCTCACACAAAACCAATAACACGACCAATGATTGGTCATGGTATATGTTTTACACCAATCATTGGTCATGCTATTGGTTTTGCGTCTGATAAAAGGTTTTGCAAATGTTAAAGGTCTTAGTAAATCAGGGCCTGAATGTTTAAGATTTGTATGAGCTGTATTACAGTATGCTTTTGCATTGACCAAATGTATCTTAAGTGGCAAATGAGGAAATAGACTAGCTGTGACGATCTCACTCCCGACCGGTTGTCAACCATGTTTTCCATCCGTTTCACCCTGATTCCCCCTGTGTGTGTCATGCTGCACGCACGCTTCTTGCTTTAACCACATTCGCACGCCAGGTGCAAATTGACGACAATTAGAAGGTAGGTATTTAGTTACCGGTGTTCTCTGTCTCCTGTGTTAGTTTAATGCTTGTTGTCTGAAACTGGTCGTATCGTCTACTACAAACCTAAGTTAAAATAATAACTAGTTAGTTCAGTGTAGTTACTCGTCCTGCTTTCTGGTCTCTAAGTCTAGTCTAAGTCTACTTCGAACCAGGAACAGGGAACGGAACTACCAGCTCACTGTAACATGCTCTGTCTCTTTGTTCTGCTTCCCTGCTTACCTACCTGCCTACCTACTGCTATCGGTGCCTTGCTGACGGTGCTGTCTACACCAACTACTTACCCTGCTGTCGCTTCTGTGCTCTGCTGTCGCTCCATTGTTCCGCGCTTATTCCGCTAACTGTCCGTAACTGAACTTCTTGTGTTACTTCAGGTTTTGGTCTGCCAGGAGTTTATTGGTCGTTTGTTTGGTTATTGCATTTGCGCTTGGCCACTCAGTCTCTTCCTCTCTGTCGGTCTGTCAAAGCTTCTAAAGTCAGTTGTCCGGGTGTTGTCAGTCCCTCCCCCGGTCCAGCTCCGGTTTGTCCCCAGTCTAAAGTGTGTCTAAAGTCTGGTTCCTTCCTTTTGGAACTTCTCCTACCTGTCTTCTTCCCTACTCTGTCAAGCCTTAAATATTCTCAGTCGTGAATAACTTTGGTATTAGTCGTCGTAACACTAGCGTTAATAGAATAATTTATGCTATTGTAATACCATATCCTATTTATAGCCCAAGGTCAAAAAATACAGAAGCCATGTTGTTTGTTTAAATAAAATATAATTTAATCCCATTAAAAGTAAACAACACTAACACCGCAACAGTCAAAAACAATACAACAATAGCTGAACATGATTAAAATAGACCCCAACCCCCATTTCACCCTACTCTCATTTTATGTGATTGTCTTATTTTGCCTGGTCTCTAAATGACCAGACAAGATTTAAATTGAACATGTCACCCCACTCTCTCACAGGAGATTTTTTTTGCTGAGCTGACCTAGTAATGTTAAATGTACACCAGCAGTGTTAGATTTACACCGGCATTCTTGCTGTGTGGATTTCTGTGAAACAGGGAGCTGCACGTAGGGCAGGGCCACATTGGGCACGTGTAACATGTTAATTTTTTCTCCCTTTTGCATCGGGTAGTGTAGAGGCAGACCCTGCAGTGCCGCCTTGTGCTCTGTTGCTGGGCCCTATGAGCCTCAGTGGGGTGTCAACACAAGGTCACCCTCCAGTTGAGGAGCGCTGAGGCTGCTCCTGGCTCTTTCACCAGGCCTTGTACAGCATGAGTTCCCCTACGGGTCAGTAACAACAAGTATTATTATTATTATTATTTGTATTATTATTTTATTTTATTTTATTATTATTATGTTGTTGTTGTTGTAAGTAGTAGGAGCAATAAAAGTAGCATTAGTAATAGTTTATTATGGATGGATCTTGACACTAAATACTGTTTTCTTACCGTTGTTGATAGACAATGTAGAAGTTGAGGACTGCAGTGTCAAAAAATCGGAAACATATCTTCTTGTAACGTTTAGTACTTTTTCTGTCACATTCCACAAAGCTGGTGATCATGTCCACCCTATCCACTGCTCCCATCTCCGGTGAACTGGTCCAGCCTTGCTGATGCAGTCATGACAGAGGAGTGAACAGTTGTGAGAAAGTACACGTCTCTCATACCTTGCCACTTCAGCTGAGTGCCATTCTCCCTGTATGTGACCTCCCATTTATTAAATTTATTCAAACGTTGGCATCCCCCTCCTGGTAAGCTGGGCTCTCCCACATACCCCAGTCCACTGGTGGAGCAGGTGCTGGAACAGCATGGGACAACTGTATGAATGATCCTCAGACAAGATGTGCTCTTTCCCCAGAGACCCTCAATCCCTCAATTAGTTGATTGGCTGTTTTGGCTCTGGTGTGGATCACCATATTCTGGACATACCCAATCACCACATCACACAGGATAAAAAAATAAAAAAAAAACTGTACCTAAAACCTGTGGCGCTTGTATTGGCAAATCCCCAGTTTTCCCTTCCACAACATCAGGATTCATCCACACAGAGGTCCTTGTATGGGAAGAAGGACTGCTTGAAGGCAGAGTTGAGGGCATTGAACACATTTTGTTGAGGGTATCTCTGGTTTGTTGAGGGTATCTCTGGTGTCTGCATGAGCTAGTTAACACTGCAGGAGAGACAATGAAAGCAGTGAGGAGGACAGGGTCAGTACTCCCTCAGGATGGATTTCCTGACCAGACCTATTAGAAGGGCAATGGCGATGGATGTGATTTAATTCACACAGGTAGGTCCCCTTTTTGAAAGCTTTCCAATCACTCCAGGGTAATGTCTTTCTCTGCTGCTCATTGCCGTTTCTGTTTGTCTCCTTCACAATACGCTCCCACTGTCTCTGTGGAAAGAAACATCCTGAAGCGGTTTGCCTCAGTGGGGGCCTCAGGGAGATCTTTGGAGGCTGGAGTAATCAAACTCAATTCATAGCCCAGGGGGAGTGAAGTGGACGTCACTGGACGTCACCGGACGTCACCTCCTCAGGGTGGCTGCAGGGGACTACAGATGGACCCTCCTCAGGGTTCTTTCCTGTATCATCATCTCCCTCCTCAAGCTTACTGTTCCTCTCAATTGCAGCTAGGTTTGAGGGTAGGTGCTCTTCAAAAAACCACAACTGTCACTCCCACTTCACTATTCACTATTGTAATCACCCTCATCATCCAAATTAAAGAAAATGTCCCTAATATCCACATCAGTGAGTTGTCTTCTCCCGTTTTTGGTGAATATTTTTTTTCTACTGCTACTCTACTCAAGCTCTCTCTGATGCTGGGGTCGAGACTGAGGAGATGGGTAAACGTAACCCGTGATTCTAACAACGGGAACACGTACCTGTTAGATAGAAATCAATGCAAGCAAAGAGTATCTGTGGTAAAAAAAAATGTATTTGCTAATTTTATGTCACGCTAATACAGTATTGAGTATTATGTATGAATGCAATGTTATGATCTTGTAATCCAAATTTTTTTTTAAACTAATGCTAAATTAAAGCTCTGGCATGTCTAAAAGTATTGCACTTGTTGTATATACAGTATCTATATTATGGAGTGCCAAATTGCATAAGCCAAGAATCAGCTGAGCAGCCAATTGTCCCATTACATTTTCCTCAACTAAAATGGTGGAACTATGTATAAAATGGACTGTAATTCTATAGTCCACTCAATATGGATATAAACACCCTCAAATTAGGGCTGACAGTATTATTTAAAAATCAAGTGCTCAAGTTACACATAAAAAATTGTCCAGGTCAGATAAAAAAAATAAAGTGACAGCTTTATTGAACGGCGTAGTGTAGAGAAACAGGAAGAATGGGGAGTGAGAGAGAGGGAGGAACATGCGACAAAGGTCACGCGGCCGGACTCAAACCACGACTCTACGGCTCGCGCTGAGCATGTGGACGACGCTCCCACCGGACATGCCACCGAGGCACCCCAGGAAAGAGAACAATATAAGTATGCTTTTAGAGTTGACCTTGTCATCTCACAGTACGTTGTTCATTGAACACAATTTCGTTTTTTAAAGGGATAGTCCATTTTCAAAAATATAACTTTATTTCTTTCTTTCTTTATTTGCTTGGCCCAGATTGTTTGTGATTGTGTGTGAGATGAAGGATAATAGTTTAGATATCTTACAGAAATTTCTGATGACCTGCTTGCTTTATAATGGCTGAGTTCATGGCTTAAAGCAAAACAAATACACTCCAAGTAACTCAAAAGCAGCTTGTACAGTGATGCTTGTTTTCAGAAGCTCTTCGTGGAAAAATCCACAACATAAAAATATCATATGTGAGTTCTTTATTTGCTTTATCAATCGACAGTTCTTTTGGGTTATGTTGTAATTGCCCTAACGTGATACATTTGGTGACTGCTATGCTGTCCTCTGGCTACAATAAATGTCAACATCTAAAAAGCAGTTTCCGTGTTTTCCTCTTGATGGCTGCTAATGCTGCTGTATTTAGGTGATATGGAGGTGTTATGACAGGTAAAATAAGTGTCGCTTTACTTGAATGATACTGAAAAGCTACACAAAGCTGTCGTGTGCATGTCACGATAGGCAGTATTGGCCACAACTGCTGTTGTTTCTGTAGTAAGGAGTAGTTGGTAAATCAAAGCTTGGTTTACTTGAATTATATAAAAATATATAAATCAACTTGTCATGTCAGTGCCATGAACAGTAGTGCAAGCTGGCTAAAGTGGCCTGTGCACACAATGAATGTATTGTGCAATAATTGCATGATGGGTGATGTATTGTATTAACAAAGCTTCACTCTTCGAGCCTACATTTTACATGTAGGTATTATTCAACATGTAATTTGTAAGTAATTTAAGTAATATTGCATTTTCCTGTTACCAAAAAAGAGTGTTTATTACTTTTCATAGATTGTTGTGTTCACTCCTTTATCAAAAATAACACAAGTATAGCATGGACCTGCCACTGAGTTTCAATAAAACATAACGTGGAACTGTCCCTCAGTTCCAATAAAACATAACAACCAAGTTTCAGAACTACAACAGTGGATTAAGCTGTGACCAAGTTTCTGCAGATTATGAAACGGTCAATTTTCAAGAAAATGTTGCCTAGGCCTATAGTCAACTTGGTATTTAATTTTGTTTCCCCATGATTTTCTTCAATCAAGAACATACTAGCTACGAAACACACACACACACACACACACACACAGACACGAGCATTTCCCTATGAATTTTTTTCTAACATGATTAATCAATGCGTTAAGCCCGATCTGGATAGGATTTTACAGGGGAAAGAAGAGTAATACAATCTATAACAGAGCAAGCGAGTCATTTCAGTCCTGATTTCACAGAATATCTAGATTTACTTTGACTTTGGTTGCATTATAGACAGTTATTTTAGGTGAACTAAAAATCTATGTTAAAACTTAACTAACTAAATTACAAAAGTAGCCTAAGCTTCAGAAGTCACTTTATGAATTCATAGTAATAATAATTACAGTAAGTAAATACAATAAATTACAGTAAGACGTAATCAACTAGCTCTTCTACCTTTTCCTCCTTCTCTTTCTTGTCAACTCGAGAGATTGATGGACTATCGTTCACCTCAGAAAGCAAACGCTCCCACCTCCAACCAAAATATGAGTTGTGTCCAGTTAAATATTGTGTATGGGCGCTCTGACATTTTTTATTGGTTTTAAAGGAGTATATTAAGAATTGCATAAGTGGTCACAGTCCGTGTTCAGCAGAAGACATACAGTACATCAGTGAAGCCCAGTCTTCCTTCATTAAAACATTTAATGCTGAAGATATCCTTTCATTGCAGTCTTGAAACTGATAGCAATATTTAGTGATGTAATCTATAATTACAATGCCAAGAGCCCCATTCAGTCTAATTGCATGGTGAAGGCCTAACAATTCTTGTTGTTTTCACATCTTTTTGCACGCAAATGGCAGATCTATTAATTGAACTGTATATTTAATTTGGAGAATTGATGAGAATTCTTTGTGTGCCTTGTGACCTTTCGCTGGAGACGCACAGCACATTAGAATAGTGAGACCTCAGCGGAAATGAGAGCCTTTCAGGCGTTTCTTGCGACCTGACTGTTCGTCAGCTTTTGAGCCAGCTCGAACCATTAAATTGACTTTCTTACAAGAGAAGCAGCCTTCAGCGGTATGAATTATTGGAATAGGAGTGCGCAAGATGCAGTCTTTTAAAAAGCTTCATGGACTGTGTCACTTAAGGGGCAGCGAGACTCTTTCATTCTTTGTCAACTCATGATTGTTTAATTGAAGGCTGTTTTTTTTTTTTTAAGTGTTATTTTAGTCTACTCGCCTTGCTTTCAGCAGTAGAACATCTCTAATTTGAAAGCAAAATTTTGAAAGCCGGTCCTCAAAGACAACTGTCGCAGACCCTTGCGTAACCTTGAATACACCTATGTGAAAGATAATGCTTTTTATCACATTAGCTTTCATCACAGAGGCAATATGCATGCAACGTGTATTGTACACGCGCAGGTTTTGAAATGTAACTAGTCTGCTTTGGCTGAACTATTATCTGTAACCAACAAATACTGAATGAATACAGGCCAGAAACATACCATGCAACGTGTGCCACAATAAGCTGCTGGAGTAAGCTTTCTGTCGTTAAATGATGCCTTAACTGATGCATTAATGGCATCTTTCTGAAGGCCTTTTCTCATTCTCTCTGCTCAGCAACCCCTGGAATTATTCTGTCCTTTCCTGTATAATTCCTCTTTCTTTAATTTTCATTTATACTAATCATTTCACCCTTGTATGTAAATATGTGGTGTTTTTATAGTGCTTGCAACATATGTTCTCTGTAGGATGGTAATAATGGAATGGAGCCTCATGTCCGATAAGGACACCAGTGGTATAAAAGCAATGGACATATCACAGTAAGATCAATCAAATTGTACTTGTATAGTGCATTTTACAAGATGTCATAATATGCTTCACTTTGCACCTAAACTCTTATAAAGTAACCCACAGCAACAGGAGCAAGGAACAGTGCCAGGAAAAATGATGTATGTTGAGTTGCTTAAACAGTTTTCTTTATTGAGTGACTTAAATGCTGCCTGTAGAAGCACAGAGGACCAAATATTGCAGGAGGCATAGTGGTGACCTAGAGGCAGATAAAATGTGTGAGAGACAAATTAATTACAGACTTCTCTAAGCACATTGCTGTTCTGCGTCAGAACATCTAATGGTCATCCCAACCCTAATATTTTTACTGGAAACAAATAGAAAATAAAACCAAGAGGCTATAGGGGTCTTTCATGAATGTTCTTTGTTTGACCCACATTTTCCAAGCTTAGATGAACTTGCTTTTTGTCTTTCATGAATGTTCTTTGTTTGACCCACATTTTCCAAGCTTAGATGAACTTGCTTTTTATATTAGTTTCATAAGTATATGTTACTTACGTTTTCCTTTTGTGCTAGTTCTTGTTCCATGCATCTCCTTTGGCTTAATTGGTCCAATGACTGATATATACTATACTATATATGCTATACTCAATATCTAACTGTTCCTTGATTATAACATACATGTTTTGAAGTAAACACTAATGTGCTGAAATGACAGCTATATCTCAAAATGAAAATTCCTCAACTAATGAAGAAATAGGATATACTTGTGCACATGAATTTGGGAGTTGAAATGTCACATCTGTGAATAGAATTTATTTAGGAATTAATATTATCTGGCCCCAGTATCCTGCTCAACTCTACCATCTGTCTTCTAGGAAATTTATCAACTTTAATATGTCCTCCACCACTCTAATGCTATGCTTATATCCCTATAAATTGTCCAGATTAAGAGATTAGTAATACTTTTGCTCACCTTTTAATTATCACAGCTCTTCCTTCCCAATGAAATGTGACCAGATCAGTTTTAACATGGCAGAAAAATGTTTTCACTTTACATTAGGCTTTGTGATGTGAATGTGAAGAATGAATGGTTCCTTTGCATAGAAATAACTAGCTCAACCAGAGCTCGATGCTCTTTGGTAAAAAGAGTATTCTTTCGGAGCCGTATTCATCAAGAGTGTGCTGTTGACTTTGCGTCTCCTGGCCTAGCTTGTGCACTTTGCACAGCATGAACAAAAGCATCAGAACATACTGGAAAGACACACAGGTGCAAGAAATCATAGTTTGTGACTAACTTGTGCTCAAAATATGAATAACTCCAAAATGAGAAAGACCGTGCCCACGCACTGGCATGCAACTTGGAATAGCATCCATCCCTCTCTCCCTGCCCACATTACCAGGGTATTGTGAAGAACCAGCGCACAGAATACATTTGCCTGGATTGAAGTCCCACCACGATGATTATTTTGCTCAACTTTGAATGTTGAACTTAATGTAACTCCCTCTTCTTGATTTGGCTCTGTAACTCACAATTTTACATTTGTAATAAAACAATTTGCATGTGGTGCAGATTCTCACCTTTACTTGCATTTTGGTTTTACAATGTAGAAACTAATTAATGGGTGTTTATGATTAGTCCAGTGTGTTCAATTGCTTCCTCACTGCAGGTAAAGACACATTTCAGTATCTAGTCTTGATTGTAGGCTTTTGATTGCCTTTGGAGTCTGTTATTGTTTCTGAACATGACAGCCAGAGGTTTGTCAATGGCCAATGGAAGTCAAGCAGGGCTTTATGAGACTGAGAAATGAGAAACAAACTGCCAGAGATATAGGCTAAAACTTAGGCTTACCAAAATAAACTTTTAGGAACAACAAGAAGAAAAAAATCACTGGCGAGCTTGGTAATCATAAAGGGCTTGGAAGACCAAAAAAGACTTACAGGTTACAGGTTGCTAAGCAGCACCCGAAAGAGCCTGCAGAGTTCTGGGAAAAGGTGTTGTGGAAAGTTGAGATCAAGATTCACTTGTATCGGAGTGATGGCTAGAGCAAAGTGTGGTGGCCAAAAGGAACTTCCCAAATCCAAAGCATACCACGTCATCTGTGAAACATGGTGGTGGGGGTGTTATGGTTTGGGCATGTATGGCTGCCACAGATACTGGCTCACTTGTCTTTATTGATGATATTACTGCTGATAACAGCAAAATGATTAATTCTCAAGTACAGAATTATCTTGTCTGCTAAAGTTCAAGCAATGATCTCAAACATAATGCTAAAACAACAAATGAACTGAAAACTGGAAAAGTCTTGGCTGGCCATGTCAGTCACCTGAATCAATTGAATATTTTATATGCTGAAAAGAATATTTAAAGCAACTAGCCCCAGAAACAAGCAGAAGCTAAAGATGGCTGCAGTACAGGCCTGGCAGAGCATCAACAGAGAAGCATCAACAGCACCTGGTGATGTCTATGTGTCACAGATTTCAAGCAGTCATTACATGCAAAGGATATGCGACAAAGTACTAAACATGACTACTTTAAATTACATAACATTAGTATGTCCCAAACATTATGATACACTGAAATGGGGGGGGGGGGTACCCTTTAATAAATAATAATGATAATAAAAAAGCTAACCACATGCAAATTGTTTGTTTGAGTACAGAGCCAAATCAAAAATGTACCTGGGAGGAGAGGACGCAGAATTTTGGTGGAATAGATTTTTTGAACATGGTGCAATGTGAGGACGAAATGTGTATTTTATCTGTACCAGCACAGTACAATTTTATGTACACTACACCTTTAAAAAATCAATATGCAGGGCCAGTTCAAGATGAGCCACAGTGATATTTAAAAAAATCTGTGCATCATGTAAACTCAGTTGTAAAAAATGTACCAGTTTGATTCATGAAATGGTGATGAGCCGCTTAATAACGAAAGGGTAATGTTGTCATCTAGCAGCTGAGAGGTTCAATTACAGTCGTGAAAAGCAAAAACATGCACAATATAAATGATTGCCTTGCTTATTGATGTGATTTATTGATTGATTCATTGATTTTAACCAGAGCCACCATAAAGGCACAATGCTTCTTTCACCTCTGTGATCACCTTTTTCAGAAATCATTACAGAATGTACGCATTCATCTGTCACTCAAATAACTACCCAGTAAATAGTGTTGTTCCAATGTAAATTAGTCGTCATCTTTCAGTGCACTATACAGCGCCACCTCATTCTCTGTCAGCTTCAGAAACGCGAGTTTCTTGTCGATGGAATAAATTAATGTGTGAAAGCACCGCAGACCTCTTTCTCTGTAATTGACAATTCCCTACGCATTGTTTCATGGCACAGATAACAGCAAACACATACAGTATGCATGTTAACAGAGGGGTTATTGATGTTCACAGGATTAACAAAGTCATACATAAAACTCAAATGTCTTCAAAGCATATTTTTTCTCTCTCTTTTTTTATTCACACACAAAACTGTAATTTGTCTGCCAACCACAAGTAAAACACACTATTGCAAACCTGTGTTACTCGTTGTGGAAACCTGGACTTAAATTGTCACGCAAACGTTACGTGGAGTTTAATTTTTTCATGCATAACACCAGATATACTTCCCAAGCAAACCAATTCCTAATTATTCGTTTTTTAAAGTTTGGAGATTTTTTTTTGGTCAAGTACAAACTCAACACGCTGAAGGCAAAGTGATTGAAAACCCCACAGTAAGGAACCAAACTATCTGCTGATTTTGAGCTATTTCTGATTGTATGCGCAGTGTGTGAAATATGAACAAGGGAAGTATCAAATGCCAACCACGCTGCATAATTTTGCAGCAACTTTGTTGTTCTGACAAGATTCAATGCGGGCCCCATCTGTGCAGTCCAAGATGATCCCCCCCCCCAATTCCTTCCCATTCCCAGAATGGCAAACACGGAGGCGGTCCCCATGCACAGTGTTCTGAACGGAGTGATTTGCACCTTGTTGAATCAAAGCAAGGAAGTCTGAAGAAAGGTCCCTGGGTCTCCCTCTTCAAACTCCCAACTGAGCTTGTAAATTGGCACACAATAAAATATTCTGTATTAATTCAACTGTAACAGTTTATATATTAGTCACAATAATGAACATATGTATTCTATGAAATAAAAAAAACCACTCCATCAGAATTGATTTTGCACTGAATATTTTACCGTGCACTTATATTAAACTGTGAGTCGAAGTTAAGGGCTGCTGATTGAATCTAGGCCTCTGTGTTGATCTGGAGTGCATCGCAATTACTTTCGGTCCTTAAACCCAACTGTCAGACGGCACCTATCTTCCAATCTTATGCAGAATTTGGGAAGCAAAAAAAACAGCCCAGGAGCTGTGAATTAGCCTTAAAGAGCAGTCTGATTACGGGTCAACAAGCTCATCTTGGTGACACATGCTGGCGGTTTCCAGATTATATTTGCACTGTAAATGGATTTGGAGTCGATTCGCTACCAGAACAGGGATGATCTATATTTGGAAAGAAGAGGTAGTCTTCTGTCCTCGAGTTCCTTCAGCTGTTGCATCATGGTGTTTTCTGTTATAGTGCTCGGGGCATTATGTAACATAACAGAATTCATACAGAACAGGTTTAAGTTCTGAAAAGTCACAGTAAAATGCATGTTTGTCTCTCCACTGTAAAAGCAGTGCCTAATGTATAAGTTCAACTGTAATTATCTGATTATAAATTTCAATCTGAAAACCAAATGTATTAAAAAATTGATTGAAATTTAGAATAATAATACTAATAATAATAATAATAATAATAATAATGAATATACACCTCGCCAATCAAATACGAAAAATTTACCTGGCCGTGGTGTAATTAAACACTGCTTTTACGAGAATTGCATTCGGACCATCAAATATAGATAATAGCATAAACATACACTGCTCAAAAAAATTAAGGGAACACTTACTCATCACAGTATAACACCGAGTCAATTAAACCAAACCAGTCATGCTGGATGATGTTGCAGGCAGCATAACATTCGCCACGGCGTCTCCAGACTCTTTCATGTCTGTCACATGTGCTCAGTGTGACCCTGCTCTGTGAAGAGAACGGGGCGCCAATGGTGAACCTGCCAATTCTGGTGTTCTCTGGCAAATGCCAATCGAGCTGCACAGTGCTGGGCTGTGAGCAGAGGTCCCACTACAGGACGTCGGGCCCTCATGCCACCCTCATGGAGTCTGTTTCGGACAGTTTTGTCAGAAACATGCACACGAGTAGCCCGCTGGAGGTAATTTTGTAGGGCTCTGGCAGTGCTCCTCCTGTTCCTCCTCGCACAAAGGAGCAGTTGTTTTCTTTCTACGACCCTGTCCAGCTCTCCTTGTGTAATGGCCCGTTCTCTCTGTATCTCCTCCACGCTCTTGGGATTGTGCTGGGAGACACAGCAAACCTTCCTGCAACGGCACGTATGGATGTGCCTTTCTTGAAGGAGCTTGACTACCTGTGCAACCTGAATGGGCTGCAGGTACCGCCTCATGCTACCAGTAGTGAAAAGAGCACTAGCAAAATGCAAAACTAGAGAAAAATCAGTCAGGAAGGAGAGAGAAATGGCCTGTGGCCACCACCTGCAAGACCATTTACTTTTTGGGGGTTGTCTTGCTGTTGCCTCTCCTGTCCATCTGTTGTCACTTTCATTTGCACCAAAGCAGGTGAAATTGATTCACAATCGTTTGCGCTTCCTAACTGGACAGATCGATATCCCAGAAGTTTAATTGATTTGGTGTTATACTGTGTTGATTAAGTATTCCCTTCATTTCTTTGAGCAGTGTATTAGCTATTGTCTAGATACCATACAAATAACATGATTGCTTGGCTTTGTTTCATGCATCACATCATGTCCCTTTTTTGTTCTCCTCATGTATGCAACAGGTTCATCATCCGAATTAACAAGTCCTTACGACAAAAAAAAAAAAAACATGCTTATGACAAAGTTGAAGCCATCTATCCAAAAAAAACAAAACAATGTTAAACACAGGACTGCTTTTTAATCACGGCAATGTTTTCAGCAATGAAACCCCATGGCATTCTTTGTTTCATCTAAGTACAAGTCAATGGGATGAATAATAAATATATTTTATAATAATAAAACAGCAATTAATAATATGAAGCCGGTCAGTTAAGACGTGTAAAACAGTGTGACCTGGTTAGCGTTACTAGCAAACAATTCAACTTTAGTTTGCTAGCTAAGATGCAGACAACCATAGTGTCTGTGAATAGACTCTGTTGACAAGAAAATGATAATACTACTCATATTTAAACTTAGACCATGATGGCTCACCCAGTTTTACCATTTACCTGCATTCTAAGTCCAAAACAAAGCAAATTCTCATTGCATATTTTTATGGTATAATCACAAAATGTATTGTATTTAAACAAACAGAAGGATGCTACCCATACCTCTTTCACTCTCCATCGTCATCATTATGAAAACACCTGCGCATGTGTTATTCAGTACAAATTATGTATTGCCTAAATAATGTTCATTGGTATGAATTTACTACCACCCTTTCGGAAAAATTGTATGGCAGTTGCCCTTTTGAAAAAAAGGAGCGTTGATGTTAGCCTGCCCTGCTGACAATTCCAGCTAAGCATTCTCAGTTTGTTTGTTGCTGGTCAGAGTTGCTTAAATGCAGAATGATTAGCATAACAATGACTGACATAACCTAATTTACATATGTAGTTACGCATATTTATGGTTATGATTAACTTGCATGTAGCACCGTTGTTTTTTGACTTCATATTTATTAGAGCCCTGGACAAACATGCTAGGTACCATTTTCATGTCAATTTGCCTTATGGTTCATGAGAAGATTTTGAAGTATTACTTTTTTAACATTTAAAAATGGCAAATTTTGAATCGTGTGTGGCAGCAATATTTTTTCATCTGATCATGTTTAAAGTTTGTAGACATCAGTGTCATAGCACTGCCTTTTGGCCCGCCTAGTCTGACAATGATTAGCATAACGATGACTGACATGACCTCATTTGCATATTTTGTTATTTATGGTACTGATTTATTTGTATGTAGAATGGTTGTTTTTTCATGTAGGAACTTTTTCTTTTCAAACTTTTAGGGAACCAGTACAAAAATGCTACATACTAACTTGTCTGTCAATCAGCAGTTTGTCTTGAGGAGACAGATCTGACAGTGTTTGTTTCGTATCTCTATGACAAACGGTTCAAAAGTTATGGCCTCTCAAAGTTTTGAATTTGAATTTGAATTAAAAAGAGACAAATGTTTGAAAGACCTATGGCCATTTTTCTGGAAAAGGGAACAAGGCTGAATAATAATAATAATATAAATCACAGTAACAATAGGGTTTCAGCCCCCTTTGGGGGCTCTTACCCTAATAATAACACATTTCAGCCTTGGACTTCAAAGGCATAGTGCTCATTACCATTTAAAAAACAAACCAATATCATTGCACATCATGTATGACCTGAATGATTCTAGAACACAGTGTACACTTTAAAAAAAATAAAGTATACAATGTGTACAAGGGAAATGAACCTTTCCGTGCTGCTATCACTTTGCAGTATGCCCGCAGAGGCGAGCACATAGGCTTGCACAGAACTGAAAAGGGTACTGTTGACAAGCACCATATCTAAGGAAGGGCAGAGCTCGTCTGCTAGATATTCCTTTCTGTGGGGAGACTTGCACACGTTTACAGTCTGGTCACACATGCCATGAGCCGCAATCATTTCTCAGCTATTGGTCACAGTTTTCCGCTGTCTACAGTTCAGCAGTGTACAGTGAAAGGAAGATCAGGCCAAAGCAGGGATGTGCACAAACACTTCAGGCACTCAATGAGACAAGATGATTTACTTCAAAGGGAAGTCAGAACAATAAAGCAATATGTTCACATACTTACTTATAACATACTTACTTATTATTTATGCATAGCAGACAATCCATGTTTTCACATTAGCAGGTTATTACCGACCAACAGGCAGTTTCCACTGAGGCCACAAATAGACTTGCAGTAAAACATGTTATTTTCATCTCTGTGAATGTGTTGTCCACTGTGTGTAAACCAACTGATTGCAGTGACTTGTCTATATGGGTAAGAACAGATTTTTCAGGGCAGTGATGATGGCAAGAGAGCTAAGTCTGCCCTTTCATTGCTTTCATTGAGACATTACAATGATGCTCACCTCTGATTTTGCTGAATAGAATTACTTCAGGTAACCTCTTCACAAAAACTTCCTTCATGTCTAGTTAAAAATAAATAAATAAAAATAACAAAATAGGCCAGGCCAGAATCCCCCCCCACCCTCTTAGAAACTCTAGTCTTTGATACTTGTGAGAAGCTGAATACATTTTGGGATAATACATTAAATTATAAAATTGTATTGCCATTTTATCTCTTGATTATAAGTATGAATCGTCACAATATTTATGTAGCAATAGTATGTGGCACAATGTTGGATGTGGCCATCATGCCAGGTGAATGAATAAGGAAAACAAAGAAAGACAACCACTTTACGTCACCTTTTAAAGGGTGGAAGAACAAAACTGAATCTCCTTAAAAGAGGGCTGGTAGAGAGAAACAACATGAAGTAGCTCAGTCTATCAATCACCTAGGCTCCTCCCCCTACCCATCCTGCCAACATAGGGCCTGATATACTAAGACCTTTAGCGTATGCAAAACCTTTTAGCACACACAAACCTAATAACACAACCAGTGATTGGTGCAAAACATATACCATGACCAATCATTGGTCGTGTTATTAGTTTTGCATTTTGCTAAAGATCTTAGTAAATCAGGCCCATAGTCTGTTATTCGAAGCCATCAAATACGGCAGAGGTTATTTTTTCCTTGTTGAATTCAATTCTTGATATTGTTATATTCCTCTCAATTTCCATTAAACTGAGCATTCATTAGTTTTTCATTGATCTCAAAAAATGTTTATCTGGAATAAAAATCCTTATAATTAAGCATTTCAAATGGACAATGACATTGATTACCAAAGGAACATGGCCCATTTTGTTTCAGCAAAGCAATATTGTTAAATAATGTATATCTCAGTTTGAATTGGAGCTGGTAATGTAGTCTATAAAGTATAGCCATAAATGAAGCCATTCTTACGGTGTAAAATATATTCATACTTAGAAAGAGCATTGCATATTTTGTTTTTTTTTGTATAAAAAAACTATTTTACCACTTTCTTTTCTTCTAATAATTCAGTCCTTTCGTCAAATAACTCTAACACTCATTCAGCACCAGTTCATAAAATATGAAGATTTTTTTGTTCATCATGTCCCTATTTTCTTTTCCAAGTTTGTTCTTTGTAGAGAAGGTTCTTTCTTTTCCTCTTTTTTCACAAGTTCCAGAGGAAGTAATTTGTCTGACATTAATGGGGGTCTTCTCAACAACCCAGTTTTGATGAGCGGTCCATTAATTAGCTCATGGAATACCTTCATGTGCTTGGTAATGATGTCCTTGTGACTAATGAGGTCTTGTCCATCGACAGACAGCTCAGTTTTGCTTGGAAAAAAAACCAGTGCACCCTCTATAATTTCTTATGGACGCAGATATCACACAGTGGCCCCATTTTGGTCCCTTTAATAAGGTGGCTGCAGTTGATGGCTGTGTGATCGAACACGTCTAAGTCTAACAACAGCCATTGTATTTCACGTTACATTCTTATTGGTGATGCATATAACCTTTTATTGATAGCTTACATTATGCATAATCCTGTTACCCAGCTGCGTATGTACTGACACGATGATGTTACACTTCATATTCAAAGCTATTGGAATGCAAACCAACAACCCTCCGTTCATAACTCCAGAGTTACTGTACACAGCCATCCCAGTGTGACAGAGCTCCTCACTGGCATACTGCAGTTTTCCTTTAAATCAAATTAAATCAGCCTACTCCATTTGAGAAATTACTGTAGTCCTGTCATCCTGTCTTGCTACTTGTCTATACAGTACCAGTACTACTAAACTAATAGTAGCCTAGTGACTTCATTGCTTTGCTTCTAAGCTAGTTCTTGATTAGTTTCAGTTTTGCAGAAGCCAGTCACAAGAATTGTTAAAAATAGCTTAAATGCCATGGCAACATCAGGTACACTGTGTACAAGTGACAGGTAATTTAAATACAGCAGCTCAGCAAGATCTTTAATTGAGCCTAGGTGGTCTATTCGCCTTGTAGCCAAAAGGGCCCCCCTGCTTGTCTATCAACACTACAGTCGAATCTCGTCTTGTTCAGTAAAATAAAAAAATAGCCTAATAATTTATCAGACTAGGGTGGGGTCTTCTGATAAAAAATTACCCCCCTTTCCCCCCATACAATTACATATATACTCAGATTTATTTATTTTTTTTAGGTTGATTTTAAGTGAAGGCATTTATTTTCTGGGCCTAAATCTGAAATCTTGGTTATAAACAAAGATAGTATCCTTGCACCATGATTTCCAGGACTGTCAGTATATTGTTGCCATGAAATTAAAAATGATCTTTCATTACAGCATGAGCAACCAGAAAACTGCATTGTTCCCCCTAGCTTTCTTTAACTAAATTCAAACTGCCAATTGATCTGTTAACACCCACGCATAAGAGCTCTGCAGATGACGAGTGTGCACTCCTGCAGCGTGGTAATCCAGTGAACCCTGGCTGACACAAACCCACCCTATTCCTGGTCGGATGAAGTAAATCGCACGTCTACAGACTCCCACTGACAGTCAGGCTATGAAATTGCTCAGACGCAGTCCTGTGATGTTTCAGCCACATGACACAGCCTGTGCACAATGTCCTGAAAGATTGACTGAGTGAGTCACTCCATATCACTCTTGACTATACAGACATGATGACCCTTGGGTTGTTTAAAACCCTATGTGACACAGTGCTAGGTATTCTGTAGTTAGCAAGCAAAATGTTATGACGAGATAGGCTGAAAGGCCAGCTCTCACAAATAAAATAAAACATAATTGTGTACTTTATGATGCAACTTAAAATCCTCAAATCTACAACAATCTTTGGCACTGTTTTGGCCACTACTCTGGTACACACAGTTGTGATTGGTTATCGCAGGATTCACAGCTGTGATTGGATAACACAGGATTGTGAGAATACTACAGGGCTAACCTGGACCCAAGTAATATCAGATAATGTAAAGATATTGTATTTTAAATATTACATGACTCATTTACAGGTTGTCACATCGTGACCAGGGTTCTAATCTTTTCCATTTAATTTATGTCAGTTAGGGAAATGGGTTTAAATTCATCAATTGAAAAAAAATAAGGTAAATACTTATTTTATGGATTTTTAAATTCATCTCTTGAATTGACTAACTTGTGAATGCATACAGCCTGATGTGACATGAAAGCAATTCTCAAGAAGTCAGAGTAACACTTCCATGATAAAAAAGCAATCTAAATTATTTTAAAATTGACGTTATCGTGAACAGTAATGGGCCGCATTGATTAGCATAAACTAAAAACATTCTAATCTCACCATTTTATATTCTCTTGTAACTTTATTCAGAATAGTTTTTTTCCATTACTAACTGAAGGGAATGAAGGCTTTCAAACCTTATGTTCCACAGCAAAGATTAAAAAGTCAAAACATTTTAGCAGAAAGCAACAATCCGCCAATTATAACTATGAAAGAGAACAGAATTTCTATAGAATAACTATAGCAAAAATGCAAACAATGAAAAAATAATTTTAAGAAAAAAAAACTGATAATCCAAGATAGATGACTTAAGTTCCACCCTGTCTATCTTACAACTGGCTACTGTCCAAGTGTTAATGTTTTTTTATTTTTTATTCCATTCAACTGACTACAATGAACAGACATTGATATTGTTTTAGGCTTAAACTGAGTATAAACTGAACATGTGTGATCAATGGGATGAAGGGGGATTTGAGGTTGTGTAATTGGCTGGAAAACTAAGATTGATAATAAGAAAAAGAGCAAAATGGACATGTATTTAGATATAGCGTGTGGCTATAGTCCGGCTTCAGTCAACACCCCTGTCAGGGTGCTGTAGGGACTCAGGTGCAGACAGAACATCAAAAATAAACCGAAGTTCATTATCGGAAAAAGCCACGAGGAGAAGGCAGAATCGAAGTCAGGAACAGGCAGTAGTCAAAACTAGGTGATCACGGCAAAAGTACTAAAAACACAATCCAAAAGGCGAAGTCAAGAAACAAAATCAAAAAGTCAGGAAAACAGAAATCAGGCACATGAAGAAACTAGCAAAACACGAGTCAGAAAAGGCTTGTAGCAAACCAATGCAAAGGAGGCAACTGTGACGAACTCACATTGAACAAAAGACAGAGTGGGGTTTAAATACACAGAACTAACAAGCAAACGAGAAACAGGTGAGTAGCAGGACAGGTGAAAACAACTAGGTAATCAGATGAGACAGAAGGCAGGGTATAGACACAATGAGGAAGTGAAACGGGGAAGTGAAACTTGGACGGGGAGACGGCGAACAAAAATAAAGAGACACGAATGAAACCGAATACAACCAAAAATAAAATAAAGACACACAAGACAGATTCAAATACTGACAACCCCACTTGCAAAACCCCCCATTTTTTGGGCTCACCTTAATGACATTGCAAATGGGAGAAGTGCCATGATATTTCAGATCATCCAGAAGGACTGAATTAAACCTAAATTTGTTCTTAACTATGATTAAACACCTGGGTCTCTTAGCGCTTTGTCTAAACGCATTGCGTAACGTGCATTTAGGGTGTGTTCAAGTCCACTTTTGCTAGTTAGACAGCGTGTTATTTGAGTGTTAAGTATGGCACAAGGTGTAAATGGGCTGAACTTATTCTCTTCATTAATTATTGGAGTGTCTTGGGCGTAACTTGCCATAAACCAATCAGAGTGTCATCTCCCATTCCTTTTAAAAGACCCCTGCGTTTGCACCTTGGCGGATTGCTAATATAATGGCGGATTTAATAAAACTGAAAAAAGAGTGATTAACAGCTGGTGAATCAGACCTGCGCGTATGCAAGGTTAAAGTGTGCAAGCAAGGAAGATATAGATCAATATCAGGATCAATTTTATTCGGACTAACCATTATGACTTGTTTTGATATACACAATAATAATCTTAACCATTCAGGTTTAACACCCGCACAGGTTCCTGGTAATTCCAGACCAAACTATTTCCCGTTTCCCAGAAATACCACCAGTGCTGTTATTTTAGAAAATATATGCAGTTTAATTTTAAAAGCACCTGCTACAGCTGAGCATAAACTACCAGAATATGGCTTCTACCAGAAAATGCCAAATTAGCCTGCTTATGTAACAAATTTTGTTTGATTATACAATGAAGCATTGTCAAACATCAATTCTATGAGGCTGTTCTCACAGCAAACAGATCAAAGGCAATGCATTTTGGCTTGCGAGGTTCAAGCTTCATCTAACGTTCATATTACGCGCATTCTAATATTGATTAATAACATAAATAGCATTTTTTAATGGGGAATGATTTTGGCAAAAATGTTACTCGTTACAAAGATTCTCCAATTCATTTCAATGGGGCATGATTTTCACATTTTTCCATTTAAAAAAAATCTACAAAATGCAGAGAAACAGACTTATAAAAAGGCACTGGTCCTTATCACTAGTCACACATCCTGCTGTGTTTGAGGTTAACTGGTTAGCAAGAAATGTAGTTATCCTTGACAGAAGTTATTGTTATTATTTTTCAGCCTGAAGGGATTTTCACAATCTTGGTATAATTGTGTTTGCCATTTAAAACTGTGCTGTGAAAATATTTTTGGATGACATTGGTGTAAATTTGGCCAAGATATAGCCGTATATGAAAACCAAGTGATTTCCATTAAATGTCCTACAAACACAGGGCATAAAATTCACATCTTGTGCTTCTTCGCCATTCTATTTCCTGCTCTCTGATTACTTGGCAGCATTTACACTATTTAGAGCACCTCCTGTCACAGTTTTGCCATATCTAGTGCTGGTTACTGTGCACAAGGCCTTGATTCATTTGCTATGTGGTTTGACTTGGAACTAGACGCAATTGTTGGGCCTAAATTCAATCAAGATTTTCCCTTCATTTCTATTCACAGATGCGTTTGTGTTCATTTATTCCCTTGATACCACAGTTTGGCCGTGATTGCTGAAATTGAGAAACAATGTTTGTGAATAAAAAAACTAATGACGAATGCATCCAGGCCTTTCCCTCTCTGTTCTCTAGCCTTTGCCTAACACCGCACTGCCTTTACCATATCTAAAAACCAAAGTAGTCAATGCCAAGAATACATTCTCCCCAAAGCACCGATTGAGTGCAACTACTGTGCACCACATTCATCTTAATATTTATCAATGTTTCACTTGTGATCAAAGTGATGCTTGTGTCTGGCCTTATTCCAAGCATTAAAAAGTGCTCATTCTAAATTGGTATTAATGAAAACACGTCTAATTCCTGTTCCGGCTGCCTAACCTTCAAGTTATGAATAATAAATCTGAGCGTGTTATGGTGAGTATTAGGGAACTGAGAGGGGTATTCATGAGTCTAGCTGTTGGGTTTTGTTTTATACAATGATAGGCAACTGAAACCTACTTTTAAAGCCTGGATTCAGTCAGCATTGTTCTTAAATTTAATTTAAATATAAATGGAAACGTTGATGTTTTTTTCCCAGTGCAAGCACAATTACTGTATTTGCGGTGATTACTGCACGTGTCAATCTGTGTTTCAGAACAAAAATAAAAAGCCCTTGGTTTTTACAGGTTTTGACTTTAAAAAGTTCAAATCCTTGTCCAGTGAATATTCCATTTATTATTTTTCAAATAGGCAACAGCAGATTTGCTGTGCATAAGGTTTTTTCGATAGCCTACAGTTAAAAAACTGAGATAAATGTCATCATGTTAACTGAATTTGAACCTTATTCTACGTTCTTCATATTTTTTAAATTACAGTGACAAGGTTTCCATACTCTCAGACCAAGTGCTAAGATCGTCAAGATAGAGTGTAGTAAGGTGTTGGGCCACCATGAGCCGCCAGACAGCTTCAATGCGCCTTGGCATAAATTCTAGTCTCTGGAACTCTAGGGATGGAACACAATTTTTCCAAAAGATATTCACTCATTTGGTGTTTTGATGATGGTGGTGGAGAGCGCTGTCGGTCCAAAATCTCCCATAGGTGTTCAATTTGGTTGAGATCTGGGGTGCGTCCCAATACTCGAAAAATACACCCTCATATTTTTTACATATTAATTGTTAAATATTAATTAATGTCTCAATGTTAACCGCAATGACAGATATTGTATACTGTACATGCAACTACTTACTACTTGAAACGTACAATCAGTTTTGCATATTTCCGGGTAGGAGACGAGTGGAAGAGTGGAGGAAAGGAGGTGGGGAGTGAAGAATATTGAGACGCAGCCCTGGGGTTCATGCCAATACTCAAAAAAATGCACACTCCTTTCCTCCACTACCACCTCCTCTCCCCCGTGCCCAGGAAATAGATCTTTGTGTTTTAATCTAATGTTGCTGATTACATCTTAATTACATATACCATGGTCTGGGTGAATACTCGATTCTGATTGGCTGGGAGGTGGTCATTATTTTTCTATGAATGAATGGCCTGCTATGAAGTAGCGCTGGCAACATTGTAATCACCGTTCTAAATTAATGCATATCAATGATTTGCAATGGCCAGCTACACAACCTGGGAATGGTGAACTTAACTGTTGCTCCAGAACTAGCGAAACGTTCAAGAAAATAAGTTGAATAAATAAATGTAATCAATAAAAAAAGATAGTAGATACTTTCTTTCTCTCAGTGACTACTGGATGGCAGACGTAGCCTTGCCTACGCTGCCTCGTAGGCTGAAAATAGCGTTAGTAGGCTAGCCAATGTTAACTGCAACTGGGCTACAATTAAGTTACATTTTGTCATTGTTTTAATGCAAATGCAATAGACCTACTGGATAAGTAGGCCTAATTACATATTCACGGAGTTAGCTATGCATGTTAGTATCCCCTAACATGCTGACTGGTTGTGTGAATGCAAGTTACTTCACAAAGCACGTTCATCTGTATCAGCTAGCCTATAGAAAGCTTTTTCTCTAGCGAAATTGCTTTGATATGAAGTTACATCTAACATAACGTAATTATCATGATGCAAATCTGAAATGTATTTCCTGAAATGTTTTTTTCCCATGTACCACAGCAATAACTTAAAAACAAATTTTAAACGTCAACTAAACACAAGCATACACAACCAACAAAGCAATATCAACACCGCAATAGAGCCAGACTTTCAATCTTTGATTTTTGCGACCAAATATTGAGAGCCGCTGCTCTAAACCGCATTACTTTTTCATATGGCTGATTTCTGAGGTTGCACAGCTCAGCGATCAGGTTGCAGCATCTAAAGTGTAACAAGGTCCTCGTGCTTGGTGGACAGGGCCTGCATGGCCATCAGTGGCAGTTGGGGCCAGGGTCCCTGTCTGTTTGCTTGATGAGTGGGGTGATTAGAGATTGTATACTGTGGTCATAATGTAACTAGACCCTCAGGTCACTCCATGGCTGTGTCGTATAAAACAGTGCTCTCAAAGCGAGGTCATGTAGAACAGGCCCAAGCCTACTAACTTCAGCCTGGCTTTAATCCATGTGAACAAATTGATTTTGTTCACGATATACCTTCCACCGATCAACAGTGAACACAGTTGATTATTTTGTTCCAGCTTCCGTTACTTTTCTGTTTCTCACGTGAAAAACATGGATAAGCTATACCGAAGAATTCTTAATTGTTAGGCAAATCAGATTTTGTTTATGAGAAAAAAATACATTAAAAATGTGATTGATGAAGGTGACATTAACAGTTTAAATAATTTTATTCATGATGTTAGTACCACTCACTATTTGTCACACATCAAGATACACTTGTTAGAAAATTGACATTTCATCATCAGAATTGCTTGTACCAAAGTGCAGAACTAGTTAGATATGTTCAGCAATGCAGTTATCTTTATTTTTAAGCTATGACTCACATCATAACTTAGTCCAGAGGCTCCTAAACTTTTCTATCTGAAGTCCCCCTTAAATGACTCCTCAAACAGAAGACCTTTATCACAGTCACATACAGCTTCTTTATCTAGCACCAGCTACAGCCTACAATAGGGTGGTTATGTCATATAATGGTATATGGAAGGATTCCTAAAACAAGACATAACAGAGATAGCAGAATATGTCTGGTCCACATCTGGCCTCAGTCCATCACAACATCTGTACAGGCCCCGCATCCGAACACACAATGGACAAATAACGGCACTGAGGTGGCATCTAGAAATAAAGTATATGTGGGCCAGTTCTGGTGCCGATCCAACAATGTATTATCACCTTTGGCCCAGATCTGGTCCACCTCCTGCAAATGTATATAGATATATATATATATATATATATATATATATATATATATATATAGTTTAAACTTCCTTGTGAATGTTGCACTCCGCTCTATAGCCTCAGTCTGCAGGGCAGCTTAGTTATTACATTTGTTTCTCAACTCTTTACCAAACCCAGGGTGAAGGTACAAGTTGCCAGTACATCCGCTAGTCTGAAACTGGATCCAGATTGGAGTTGCTTGTGTTAGACTGTATTTATTACAGTATATGTAATAAATAACAATGATTATATTACTTCTTGATATGTCTACAAGGGACACTCACGTGTTAAATTCAGTCCTGCAGACATGCAGCAGTATTTCAAATTTTTTTCTTAAAGCAGTGGGGAATAACCACATTAAGAATGACAGCAGTTATATAACATTTAACTTGCATACAATATTTATAGAAATAAATAGTATTTATTATAATGAAATGGTTAGCAGTAGAGCCATATTTAAATGAATAAATAAATGAATAGATAAAAGTGGTGAATGTCATGTACAAAGTTCAAATGAAAATTCAAGGTTCTCAACTCTGAACATGTTCAGTTGTTGACAGTTTCTTCTGTCATGTATAGACAACGCTTGGTGAAAATACGTCCATATGAAGAGACGCATCTTTCTGCATTGACAGAGTTGGTTACAACAGACTAGTATCGTTTTGCCTTTTGTGTGAGGTATGGAAATACTTCCTCAGCTGTGTCCCAGAATTAACAAAGTGACATTGCTTCTTGTTTCTAAATGGAAATCCTTTTTTTGTCTGCTGTAAAGCACTGTATAGCTGGTGCTTGCTCATCTTTTGTTTAATAAAGATTTGCCCTTTGCTATTATTCTCCGTGTTCTCCGTTCTCACCCACAGTCGGAACCAAACCTGTACAAGGTAACAGCACTAAACGTTACGTTCCTCAAATGATCAAACTTACTTGTTAACAGGCTTTAACCTAATAGCCTATGTCTACTAGAAAACCTAACCTAGTTTGTTTGGCAATTTTGTGCAAGTTATTTTGCAAGTCAATGGACTAGCTTCTCGTTAGACTTGTTATATAAATAGCACTCTCTCAGACGCCACTCGTGCATACGACATGTGGTCCCAGTATTCTTAGCGCATAGGCTAACTGTAGCATTTAGCTTTCAGGTTTTATAGAAACAAGGATTATTTCTTTACAGAAACATCTCAATTTAGAAATAAGGATTACATTTTAGAAATAAGGATTTCAATTTAGAAATGCGGATTAACTTTTAGAAAAAAAGATTGCTATTTAGAAATATGGATTTTGTTTTAGAAACAAGGATTTATATTTAGAAACAAAAATGGCTTTTTAGAAATGTGGATTGCACCTCTGGGCCCACCGTACACCAGCCTATATCAATGCATTTTACTCGTAGGCTATGTGTTTCTACCAGCCAGTCAAAAAGTTGACTTTTTTGAAACTTCAAGCACTGTTGCTACAGTCGTGCATTTTATTTCAATCGTTGAGCAAAATTAATTTAATCCACCTGTGTGTAATGTACCAGGCAGCTATTCCTGCACTCATTTGCTCAAATATATTATTTTCTGTCACTTCCATCCATGTTAACCTTCCCTTCCCTGGCTTATGTATTAGGTAAACTAATTGTTCTTATAAGCGTCTCATTTAGCCATGCAATTGCATCCCCTTCCCCTCACTTGGTCATAATTAGTGACTTGATTTTACCGTCCGAGTGCCTACAGGGGCCACCGGAGGAAAACAGATGCATTACAAGTTTAAATCCCTGTGAGTCATGTGGTCAAGATAAACAGGTGGCCCTAACTAAAACATGCAAGAGCTCCAGCTCCTGACACTAAATTAAAAAAACAACATGGCTCCCTGCAACCAACCCTCCGTCACGATGAATCCCAGCATGAATCCAGGACTATGTCAAATGAGGACAGTCTGTTATGTTCAAAGACTATGCACAGGATGTTCTTTCATTCAGCATTCATATTAATCTGTACTTCTGTCAAAGAAGTGTACTTTAGAGAAGAGCATGTGAAGATTATTTCATTGTCAGTTGTACCTGTCAAGAATATTCATCATGCTGACAAGCCGGGCCTGTCCTTGTGAGAATAAAAAATCATATTAACTGATAAAAAAATAATAATAAAAAAACTTTCCATGGTGATGCAGACAGCATAATCATTGGCTATCTTCTGATGCAGTCTGAAAGGCCATTCTTTAGAACGCATCTTGGCTCCCCTCCCATCCCCACCCACTAGCACTCCTATATTGTGTAATGCATTCAGGTTTTTATGACAGTTTTAATGTTTTATGTTTTGCATGGCTTGTCATGGATACTATCAGTATTGTATTCATGATTTTATTCATCAACTAATGTATGTATACCTGTAGTGTTTTAGTCATGTTGCATATACACCTACTCATCTGGAAAAGTTGCTAGCCACGTTTGACACTGTTGCTTATGTAACTCAGTTGGATGCACAATGTCTTCTTATATTGTAAATTGCTCTGGATGAGGGCATCTCCTAAACTGTGTTAAGTGTGTACTGTTACATTAGCCACAATAGTGCTAAGTGTATTGTTACGTTAGAAAAACACTGTTGACGTGTTTCGTTGAAGCATTGCATTTGTATGCAAATTAGGAGGACAAAACATAGTTTTTGTATTTCAGTTCTAGTAGAACTTTAAATTAAGTTTAAAAGACAATATATAATTATTACGTTATGGAGTTTGTGGAGGTGATATTTGCTTTTTTTTTAATAACAGTACTGACAAATGAATGATCACAGAAAAACAGGAAATAGTATTTTAATTAAAACAAACGCAAACATGCTCAATATGCTGATAGATATAGCCTACAGATATATTCATCCATGAGTTAATATTTATGGATTATAATTTAGTCAGATATGTTTTCTATTAATCAATCAAAATTAAAAATAGCCTTTTTGTGTGGACATGTTTTTAATCAATACAAAACCAGTTGGAATAGCATTGCCTTGTTGCACGGCATAACCCATTCATTTGTAAAATAATGATTTTATGTGTGACTGAAAATTTAACTACAGGCACAAAGACAGTCTCTGTGGACCTTTTTGTGAATCCCCAGCACGCATCACCCTTTCATTATCCCATAACACATGAACTGGAATTTGGCAGAATGACACAGCTTGAAAGAGGATGGTGGTGCATGCAGAATACTGTAACCCTACAAGTAGGCTAGTCTATGACAGAAGCAAGTTATTCAAATAAAATGCTCTTAGAAGTACTATCCCTTTATTTTATTTACTATTACTATTCGTAGTAATGGTTGTGTTAGTAGTACTGTTACCACTACTACTAATAATAATAATAATAATAATATTTCTGTTCCTCTCTCGAAAAGTACAACAGGGGTGCTCTGCCATGGGTTTGAACCTGTGACTGTTCTGATTAAAATGCAAGCTCGTTAATCACTGCTCCAAGCTTGGGGGGGGGGGGGGGTGCTGAGACTGGCCTGATACAAAGTAGACACACAAATACCTCTAATGGTGAGATTCTATTATGAATCTCTAAGTGAAAAGAAGCTGACCCGATCTCTACGTGGTACAAAGTCAAACATGACAATTCCGTAAATTTTTATGCATAATTACTACTTTTTTAATTAAAGTGCAACATGCAGGTTAACATCAACAGTGAACTAATATGTGGGGAAATTATGTAGCAATGGGATTTAAAAATAGTTTTTTTTTTTTTTTAAACACACATCTATGCTTATTTTTTTTAATGAAATTGGCCACGCGCACCTCAAATCTGAATAATATGGGAAAGTCAAACGGTGACGTCACATGGAGTGAGAACAGAGCAGGAGTTACAGTGAATGGTAAAGTAAGCAACATTAGCAGCAAAATGGATCGTAATGTTAGCATCGTTGAGACGGATGAGCTGGGAAATCCGCTTTCCAATGCTTGTGATAGGCCACAGCCTTACAATTCTGAGCCTGCTAGGTGCCCAAGGCACCAACAGGCCAGGATGAGGACAAGCAACGGGGCACGGCAAGAGATGGAGTTGTGGTCTGAGGGGAATCTGTGGTTGAATCACGCTGAGTAGTAAATCCGATTAATAGCTTAATGGTGTAGTGCATTTTGCCCTTTGTTAAAACCAACAGTTATGTGGTTAAAACTCGAAAATGACTTCGGTTTGTGTCACGGCTCTGTCTAGAGCCGTGCGATATTACCACAACTCATGGCTCTTAAATTGAGTCGAGTTGATTTCGTGCTGATCAGTTGGGTAATATAGCTACTGTAGCTACGTATCTTTCTTTTGAAAGAGCTGGGGCGATTATTAACTTCACAAAAGTGTGTGCAATATTGTTAGATCAAATTAAATCCATTCCATTGCTGAACTTTATTGGCCTTGGTGGGGTGGATAACATAAAGGGAGGAGTAGGCCTACAGTTTTAATCGGGACATTCTAGTTGTCTGTGCAAGTGAAGCCGATCCTGTGTTGGGTCACTTAACAGATTACTTAATTAAAACAAACTTTATTGATCTTTAGTAAGAATAAATAATTATAATTAAAAAATAACATATATATATAAAATAAAATAGAATAAATTGATTAAAATATAAAATATAATTAAGTAAAAAATTTTTTACTGCATTAACTCAGTCAATGCACTGTATGTATATGTAAAAAAAGCACTTTTTTAGGGGGTGTGGCTTATAATGCCAACTTTTCTTTGTATTTCTGCCCTTGTGGCCTCTAAAAAAAATTAAATCATAATTTATTTCTAATCATCCTTTCCATGAGCCCAAAATTGTAAATCCGTTAAAAAATGTGACCTGCATGTTGCCCTTTCATTTATTTATTTTGCATTTATTACAGATTACAAATAGTAGTTTCAACACAGCACATGCAACAATTTAGGAACCATTTCAGAACTTAGTAACACCTCTATAATAGCCTCCAAACAATTCCTGTAGACAGCTTTTGGAATTTTTTTCCATCCTTGTTTACATTTGACATTTGATAAGGCCATTCTTTTTCTTCCAGCACCTGGCTGCTCAGTACCTCAACATGAACCAAGAATGAGGTGTGGCATTAAAAGTAGGATAAGAGTGTAATCCTCACACAACCTACTGAGGTATAAACAACACCATTACTCCTACACAGTAATACAAAGTTCAAAAAAATGTATATTTTGAATGGTCCTAGAAGTAACTAATGTTGTTTGTTTTTTTTTTTTACAAAAGGAGCTACTTCACTGCTGTCTAACCTAATATCAAACAAAACTCTATCCCAAACAAAGAGCGTTTGTGTACCTAATGTAGGCATGTAGGTAGAAACAAAACAGAGAAGAAAGAAGCTCGCTGGAGATAAAGTGGTCGGTGCAGTTCTCACCACTCTGATTGAGGGCCAGCTCAAGCCTGTGCTTCCTCTGTGAGCAACCAGCTCCAGCATCCCTCTAAGGGGGAGCCTTCAGAGGTTCTGCGGTTGTTTTGCTTTGGTTGGAATCATCAAAACAACACAAAACAAACTAAACATGACCAGTCAACACCAGGGGGGTACACTACAAAGCATGATTACTTAGTTAGCCGGAACCATCCCAAATCTGGAACACGGACTGTAAAAAAGAACTGTTCCCGGTTTTACTAAGTAATAGCTAACTAAGTAATCCTGCTTCATAGTATACCCCTCAGGCCAACAGGAACTCTTCAAGGCAATCAACACCAAACAGTGTCAGCTAACAAGCAGCATTTGAGGCCTGTAGCAACCAGAGCACCCAATGTGCTCCAAACTGAGGCCATGGCCGAATATGATCCCTTCACCTCTTTGAGGGCGTATATTTGAGTCAACTTTGTCAAAAGGTTTTTGAGTGGGTGACTTTTCCTCACAAATGGGGGCACTTATTTCTGGGGTTCTGTTGAGGGGATTCAGGAGTACACTCATCCGATAATTTAAGAAAGTAAACCGAAAGTACAAACTCCAACTTATTATGCGGGACATATTATGAACTACTCTCTTTTTATTTAGTTTAATTCTATCTTCATTCATAATCTACACTTTGTAACCATTGTCATATGAAAACTGATTGATATTCTCAGTAAAAATATATATATACTGTATATTACTTCCTCACTATTTTGGAAAGAGTTTTGCAAGAGTGAAGGGAGAGGGCACATGGTAAACAGGGGTCTGAGTGGGCAGGAAACAGGGATCATATTCGGTCATTGCCCCTGGCTGCATTCAAATAGTCAAACATTTTTGCAGCCTCTGCCAAAAAACTTGGCGGGGCACTCAAAAATCAGCCTTCTTATACCTTTTCTCCAATCACCTGACTGCTCACAAAATGGCCTCTTCTCATGACTCAAAATGGGAGGGTGCATCCCAATACTCAAAAAATGCATCCTCCTTTTCTCCACTACCACCTCCTCTCCTCCGTGCCCCGGAAACCGATCTTTGTTGCTGATTACATATTAATGGTTACATGTTAATTAATGTCTTGACGCAAACCGCAATGTCAGGTACATTGTATACTGTACATGCAAAAATTGTACTTAAAAACAGTTTTGCATACTGCCGGGTAGGAGACGAGTGGAGGAGAGGAGGTGACAAGTGAAGAACATTGGGACGCACCCGGAGACGGCACCATCTCACCAGCCAGAAATAGGGAATTTAGGATAGAAAAATTAAAATGTGTATGCACGTCCCTCCCGACAATAACATAGAACAGAGCAATATGTGGTTGACTTTTTCATTGATTACTTTTTCATGGAGAACTGTAAAAAAGGAAAACAGAATGTGGAGTGGAGAGGAAATATCTCCAGCAAGGTGTTACACAGGCCTGACATATAGCCTTACACATGTCTTTATCTTAGATCACAAAACACTGACTGACATGTGCAGAAACCTTTGAAAATTTTAACTTGGGCTACACTGCTGCAGAACTTTTTTAACTTCCATTTTGAGATGGTATACATGCGAACATTGTCCTCACAGTATGTACTTTGGGAGGCGTACAGTGCTTCCCTGAAGTGAGTACCTATGTGATCCCAGGAAAAAAATGTATAAAATTTGAAGTGGGTTGATCTGGAACATTTCGTACAGTGATCTATGAAATACACAGTTCTGTAATAAACTGTTCTCTACTTCTTTAACGCAATGTGTTGCTTCATTGCTCCGTATAATAATAACCGCAGACATGATGCAATGGTCCATTGTTCAGGTAGTGGAGGAGATGGACTTTGAGCACTGGGCTCCTGCAGCTACAGAAAGCTACTGACAGAAGGCTGCTGTGGATGTCTGTTGCTATTCTAGCCTTCACAGACTGCTGATTTGAAGGCGTCCTCTTATGGATCGCATTTAAAACCTTGGGCAAAACCGTGTTTTGTTGCTCATTGAAACTGTAGCTTTTTTTTTATTGTAAAACATTTTGTAACAATTGCCAATTGCTGTAATACGTTTTAATTTGAACGCGCGGAACTTCAGCGGCTTCCTAAATGGAGGGAAAGTGATCTCCATCGGAGATTTATTTAATGCTCTAATGTAGTTCCTTGCCATCACACACAACATAACTCTTCACTACAAGGGTCTGTCGTCCATTGTTCCAAGTACAATCCTTTATCATTAAAAGCTTTGTGACCTTCTGAGTGCGGCTCTCCCCGCTCAGACCCATGAAATGCATGAAACGGATCTAAACAGCAAGCTAATGAGAGCCCGCTGGGGCATACGGCACCTGTCTGACTCCGCACATCTTAAGAATCCATCTTCTTTAACATTACCAGCCGGCACTATACAGCTTCATTTTTACTGAGGGGAGAAAAAAAGGTGAAAATGCATCTCTCTTCATCATGCGCTGAGACAGTGCGGAGCAAGGACTGGGTCTCTGGTCAGTCTAACCGTGGTGCGCTTTTGAACAGGCAATTCTTGTTTTCTGGGAACGCTACCTCCGCACTGTGAAAACTGCCTTCGCCCTCGGAACATGGGCTGCTCACTGTGAGAGCTGCCTTAGCACTGTGAAAGCTCTGCTTACTGTGAGAGTTGGCTCTGCTTACTCGATGTTTCCTGGACAAGTTCTGTTCAGGCTACATAAAATGACAAATATTTGAGCTGCACGTCCTGACCCAATGCAGTAAATACGAAGAATTTAGAGAACATTATTTTATAAAATTAAAAACCACACAACCAAACTTCCCAAACTTACCTGACACCCTACTATTACAAATCCTTCTTGGAGAGGAAATATGCTGTTCAAATTTGGCAGCACAATATGTGGCTGCCTGCCATAACCAGAGGGACAGTCACCCCTAAACACACCAATAAATGCTAATGTATATGTGTGTATGTACTGTATATATATGCATGTATATGTCTATGTATGTGTATATGAGTGTGTATATGTATATGCACATTAGTAATATTACTACATAATAGTAGTGGTATACACATACGTCTGTTATATTATTGCTGTTGTTACTTTTATTATTATTGGTAGTGTTACTACATGATTTGATTTGATTTATTCTTTTATTTGAGTGTCATGCTTCCGAAGAAGCCCAGCCCATATGGACTTACAAGACACTTCATTTCAATCATCATAAAACAACGATCAAACATATCAAGAAACATCCAAAATACAAAAATGATACCTATTACAACATAAAACACACACAAAAAGTAAAGACACATCCAAAATACAAAACAAGATACCTATACTACAACATCAACACACCAGACCGCCTACTTGAGCCTGTGAACTCAATATCATATCAGGAGACCCTGACAAATCTTACTTGAAGAGCTGGGATTGCCTTCTATTCCAGGCCTTAGAAATAAAATTAGCAGTCTTAAATACTTCGGCCTTAAATAACCACTCCAACTTTTGGCCATCATCTGCCCAGAATAGCTCAGGTTTTTGCTTTTGCATTTCCTCTTTTAAATCACAAACATTGCATATCCTATTATCTTCAGGCACAGCTGTGAACCGACCTACTTCGATAGCAAGGGGTAAGATACCAGTTCTCAACTGAGCACACAATGACCTCTGGCTTCTAGTTAGAAAAGAAGTAACATAGGGCTCAGGGCCAAAACACTGCTTCATCTGAACATATGATCTAAGTTTAGGCTTAGACCATATGTCATTTGACCATTTTTCTCTATATTGTTAATAATCTTTATATAATAATAATAATAATAATAATAATAATAATAATAATAATCTTTAAATGTATTGTTGTTGTCTTTTGATTATTATGCTGTGGCAATATATATATGCAAAATATGTCATGCCAATAAAGCATTTGAATTGAGAGAGAGAGAGAGAGAGAGAGAGAGAGAGAGAGAGAGAGAGAGAGAGAGAGAGAGAGAGAGAGAGAGAGAATTGAGCTGCAAAACGTCTGTGTTGTTTTGTTTATTTTGTCTTTGTTACGTTAGTTTAGTATTTTTTACTGGCACCGATGAGGGTGAAAGAAGCAGATATTCTCAGTTGTTTGTTTATTTAAAGAACTTGCTCTCTCTCACCAAATAAAACACCAGTGGAAACTGGAATTTTTTTATCTTCCCGTGTCCAGCTATTCTGTCCCTCCCAGGGGAGTGGGATACCATGCAGTTTCCCCTGCAAGTTTCCCAGCGTCAGGGCGGTTTTCCCTGTGTGGTAGTTTGCAGTTACCCAGGGTGGAGGCAGTGTTCCCAGAAAACAAGGATTGCCATTTAAGGCCACCATATTTTTGTCTTTTCTCCGAGCTGAGTATTCCAGAAGGAATTAAACATGTGCCTTTTCACTCCTTGTTTGATAAACAACGTTTTAGTTTTTGTTTCAGTGATTATTTGATTTGTAATTTTGTGGAAGAATACATTTTCTAATAAAAAGATGCAGGGATTTGTTCTTCACTGTCTAAACCTAGTTGGGTGAGAGTGAGGCTTCACAAACCCCAAATTGGGTTTAGTATATGTCACATGCTGTCAATGATGCGCTAATTTCAACAAAGTTTTTCTGTGGAGGAATATATTTTGATCGGTTCATAGTCATTGATCAAGAGTCAGTGATTTGCCCCCGTCTGGGAATAGAGACCAGGGTATTGTATGGTATTTAGTGCCTCATCAATAGTGTATTTATGCATTCCCCTTATTTCAATATCCTCTGTAAATAGCATCTTTTCATCCTCAGAAGGAACTTAAGCCCAGGTTGTGGGGAATATTTATGTGGAAATGTCAGGCATGTTATTATAGCCTGCATTCATTTAATCTGAAGAGGTACCAAACCTGAGACAGAGGTTCTTATTACCTAAATGTTAGAATCTACTTTTCGCAGCACAGATGGAGGCCTGCACAGGCTGAAAATGGTTTTATTTTGTATCGTGATCTCATGCCAACTGCCGCACTGCCCTGCGGTTTTCTCTTGCCAAGCCGTGGATATGACGCAGGGCCAGGCCTGGCAGAGATTCAGAACAAAAACCAGACGGCTTGTGGAGGTGCAAAGAAGGGGCCAGTTGAGGCTCGCCAGGTGGGAGTGGGTTTACATCCCCACTGAACAGAGATAAAACCCCTTAGTTCAGCCATAACCAGCTTTTTATGATTGGAATTTACAGAAGTGGTTTCTCTAATGAACATCTTTGATGTTGTGTGTTTTATGTGCTATGTACTGTATTGTCTATTAAATTAGAAATTGTGTTGTACAGTCTGTTGCAACAGAAAACAGAAATTTTGGTATTTTCAACATTAATAAAAACAAAAAACTTGCCAACACTCCAGACACTTGTGTTCTTTTCAACATTTGGTTGAATATGTTCATTGGGATAGCTGATTTTGTACAATAGAACAGTTGATTCTGCTACTCACGCAGATTAGTGTTAATTATGTTTTCTTTTTAACCCTAACCCTAACCTATCTGAATGCACATGCACATTCGCATTTGTCTGTTGCTCTGGATAAGTGCGTCTGCTGAAAAACGGTAATGTGGTGATGGGGACACTGTGCTTAACGAGTACCATGTATCATGCGGCACAAAGTTCTCATTTACCAGACAGTCACTGTAGACCCTAGGGCATTCATCACAAAGAACGGGGGAGTTACTTCACTGTCATTCTGGAAATCTAAATCTGACCCATCTAATCAACACCTGGCCCATTTAATCAAAATCAAAAATCATTGCTCTCCATTGCTGGAGAAAATGGGCCCCCACATGTCACGTAAGCGGGCTGCTACATGCTCTGGTGAAGGATGAGAGTGGTTCTGTGGATGAAAGGTGCTTAATAACAGCAAGTCATTATCATAGCCATTATGCATCTGTCAGAATTTTCACATCAGCTGCAAAGCTGAACAACGCATCAGTAACCTTAGCTCACCACTATCAAAGGCCTCTGAGGAGTAGTTGAATGTTTGCTATAAACAAATCCCCAGCTGGAAACAAAATGTGCTCACGCACACACACACACACACACACACACACACACACACACACAGAAACACACACACACAGGCACGCATGCACGCGCACACATGCGCACACACACGCACACACACGCACACACACATCAAATGAATGCACACATTGGGATTTTTCCTCTTCCTTTCTTCTCTCTCGGTTTAACAGAATTATTTCCATTGATACTTGTAATCTGGGACCAAGAAGCAACATCCAAAAATTGTTGGTGTCGTACCCACTGTTATCTTTTGCTAAAGGAACTCTTGCGGGTTTCTGTGGCATCTCCTGCAGGGAAACAACATGTGCAAACACATGCTGACATGAAGACATGAAGGCCAACAGATTGCAAATTCTCAGCAGTTTTCCAAAAGGCACGGGGTTGTGTTACTTCACAAGTAAAAGGTTTTTATTTGGTGTGGCCATCAAACAGCAACGACTGTTACATACTGTACAGAGCACTGAGGGCAGTTGTGAGTGTGGCAGCAGGAATGAGATATCTAGTTTAAAAAAAAAAATATTTGTGCTACTTTTTTTATGGAGCAGGGCTCAAGGGAGACTGTGTTTACTTTTTATTGCAGTCCATGTCAGAGAGGCATTTAAAAATGATTAGAATTTTAATGCCAGAGACTTTCACGACTAGGGCAACTGTAACTTGTGTAAAAAGGTGCCTTTATTTTGACTCTTATAAATTTTCTCTCCAAGATCTCATTTTTACAGAGACAAGAGCAGTCCAGTTCTATATATAAAATAGAGAAAACAATGGTTTCCAATGGCACACTGGAAAATTATCATCGTTAGCATTGCACTATCTATTAGCTTAATGCGGGGCATTCAGTATTGTTTGTTCGATGTGCGGCAAGGGCTTTCTGCTTGCAGTTCCCCTTATATTCAAGGGTCTGCCTCATGATTCTTCCTGCAAAAACAGTGAAACACCCCACAGACTAGATGTACTGGCTATGCCAACACCAACTTGGGTCAGCAGCCCCATAGGGTGGTGCATAATTGGATGTGGTTTTGCCCAGGGAGGGGGGGGGGGTGGGGGTGTTAAGTTGGATGGGTTTTCCCCATCACATCATGCAAGAATGATGATTGGGCACCTGCAGCCTACTGGTGCCAGGTGAACATGTGCTACCCGAACATGATGACTTGTGCAGCTGAGATGGTGAACTGTGGAGAGAAAAGAAGCAGAGGCTGGCTTGCTTGACTGCATATTTTGGCAAGCTCAGCAATCACAAAAGCTAACTTGGCACCTCGTGTTTTGTGAAAAATAAAGTAACATTTGCATTTATTTGTAAGTCAAACTTAAGGGTAATATGTGTGTGTGAGAGAGAGTGAGAATGGCACAGACAGAAAAGACTCGTAGAATAACAAAAATCAACAAAATAATAAAATCTAAATCCAATCCTGTTAAAAAATAATATAAAGCGTACAAGTATTACACTTGGATTTCATATTCCACATCAAGATGTAATGAAAGCATGCCAGATTGCCTAATATGTTTAATTAGACCAAACACATCCCGTCTAAAGTAGATTTAAATTCAAAACAAACAAACAAGCCTTTGGGGAATCCATTAATACTCACAGCAAAGGAGCCAGTGAATATGTGTGCCTGTATATTAATTTATGCTACCTACTTTAGCAATATAATGTACATATAAAAAATACATATTTTGTGACTGCTCAGTGTGATGTATGCACTTTCTAATACTGAAATAAAGTGATGTTCTTACACAGTATGCAGCGAGGGCCCTCTCCTTGTGTTCTTATACAGTATGCAGCGAGGGCCTTCTCCTTGCGTTCTTATACAGTATGCAGCGAGGGCCCTCTCCTTGCATTCTTATACAGTATGCAGCGACGACTCTTTCCTTGCGTTCTTATACAGTATGCAGCGGCGACTCTCTCCTTGCGTTCTTATACAGTATGGAGCAATGACTCTTTCCTTGCGTTCTTATACAGTATGCAGCGAGGGCCCTCTCCTTGCATTCTTATACAGTATGCAGCGAGGGCCCTCTCCTTGCATTCTTATACAGTATGCAGCGAGGGCCCTCTCCTTGCGTTCTTATACAGTATGCAGCGAGGGCCATCTCCTTGCGTTCTTATACAGTATGCAGCGAGGGCCCTCTCCTTGCAGTCAAAGAGGCTGTTCTCAGGGAGAGCAAAGTCACTCAGCTTCATCCTCATCCTTTTAGAATTGTCTGCTGCATTCAACGCTGTCAACCACCAGATCTTTCTCATATCTCTTGTAGAGACAAGCGCCTTGGGCTGTGCCCTGGCATGATTTGCTTCATATCTTTCTGACTGATCCTCCCAGATGGCCTGGAGGGGATCTGTCTCCTCCTACCCCCTCAACCAGTGTTTTACAGTGCTTGATCCTCCCCTCTTCACTCTTTGCACTAAATCACTTGGTCCAGTTATCTGTGCTCACGGCATATCACACCATTGGTATAGCACACTGACGACGCTCAACTCTTTTTCTCACTTTCTCCCTCTAACACCCAAGTTCAGGCACATATCTGATTAGTTTTTGCTGGCATTACAGCCTGGATGTCCACCCACCACCTAAAGCTCAACCCGGGTAAGACTGCTCCTCCTGGCAAAGGGTCCCCCATGGATTGATGCTTCAATCACTGTCTATGGCTCAGCTGTGCATCCTTCCTCCTCAGCTAAGAAGCTTAGCGTGACCCTGACTGACCAGCTGAGCTTCTCAGCACTCATCATGGCACCTGCCCAGTGCTGCAGGTTCTTCTTCATAAAATGAGAAGAATTTCCATCCTCCTTACACAAATGGCTACGCTCACTTGTTCAAGCCATAGTAATCTCTTGTCTGGACTAATGTAGTGCTTTTATGGCCAGCTTACTGGCCTGCCCAGGCCACTGGAACTGGTCCAGAATAATTCTGCGCACCTGGTTTCCAAACTGCCAAAAAACACATGTTCTGCCACTGTTAACACTTCAACCGCGGAACTCGCAAACCACCTAGAACAGCAGCTTGCGTTCAAATGACCGCTGAACTGATTTCAATGGGATAACTGATTTCAATGGGAGAAAAATACATCATAGCTATTCTTCATACCCATAACATTTGTCTGTGTATTTGAGTCAAATTTACATTTACAGTTATTCATAGAACTTCATAGTTAGAACATAATAATAGTCAGATAGATTTTGAGTTTTTTTTTTTGCTCAAGTTTTGTTCGCTCAAGAATTTGCAAGAAAGAGATCTTGAAAAGATAAATTTGGAGATCTCCATTCACCCTGCACCACACAGGCTCCTTTTCTTTCACAGGTGAGCAATTATAAGTGTAAATGGATGGATCACTGTCAGGGTGGTTTCTCCTGACTCATTTATCCATAGAGCTCAATAGGAAAATGATATAAAATATCAAGAGTCTTTTTATGTTGTTGGGTCACAGACATGGCATGCAAAGGATATGCAACCAGATATAAAATATGATGACTTAATTTAAGTTTATGTTAATTACCTTTGGTGCCCTAAAATGGGGGGATGATGTGTAAAAATGCTACAAAAATACAATTGCTACACAGTTCACCTGATATGGATGTAAAAACCCTCAAATTAAAGCTGAAAGTAAAGTCTGCACTTTAACCTCATAGTCACTGTTCCATTTCAAATCCAATGAGCTGGAGTACAGAGCCAAAACAACATTATTGTGTAAACCAGACAGGCTTTGCTTTTTCTAAAAGTCTAACATTTATAAAGTTATGAAACCTGGAAATACAACATATTATACAATGGAAAAGTATTTTTCCAATTTTCCCAAGGAACCCCATGGCACACCTTCCTGGATCCTCTGAGCTTGTTGGACCCCAGTGTGGGGACCCCTGCTTGAGGACTCAAACCAAGCTATGTGGGATTTTGGGTCTGAGATTGTCATATGTTCCCCAGAGGGGCTCCAATTGCCGGTACACCAATATCCCTTTCCAAGTCATGCGGAACCAAGGATTAGACTTCTATGGTGGCCGTGAGTCATAAATCAAAAATCACCAGCTCAGCCTTTGCCAGGGCTGCCATTGATAGTGTTTATGTGGCTTCAGATCGGGAGCAAGTTGCACGTAATGCAAAGATGTATTTAGAAACCAAACTGAGCACTAGCCGTGACCGAAACAGAATGACAGCCAGCGGATCTTTCCAGCAATGACTGGGCTTGTCGGAACAAAAAGGCCCGCAGTGTTCCAGCGCCCAGCATCAGCTGTGAATCCGCTTGCAGTGTTGCTGGGGGCCTCCCCTGTCCGCTAACAGTGTAAACAAACTGCCATTTTAAAACCGGCTGTTACAAATTTGGAATTACCAAAGTTTATCTGCAAATCTTTTTGCCATTGATATGTTTATACAGCATTTTCTCAATGTGTCATCGATGGTTTGTTTTGTGCTCAAATTAACTTTTTTGAAAGAAGATATCTGTTGTTATAAACAGTTTCTTCTCTTACGCTTTCCTATTACTCCAAGATATTTTGGCTTTCTGTAAACACTGTACTGGATTTACCTGCATTCGCCTGAACTCAGAGTGTTCGTTTGTTTCTCTTCACAAACATAGTTTGGTCTTTGATGTAAGTTAAAATGCCATGTGTAAAGAATAAAATGAACAATTTCAGTTAATTATGAGAACAAACATTGCTTGAATCTCACATACATTTTCACATGTACATTTATACAAAATAAGCTGTGTTTGTACAGAATAATAAACAGTGCCCTCTATAATGTGTTGGGCAAAGATATATTTTTTCTTGGCTCTGTAATCAACAATTTTACATTTATAATCAAACAATTATTTATTATAATTTTTTTTTTTCTCCGCCTCCTTGACTTTCATTGGCACAACTCTGTCTGATCTTCATGTTCAGAAATGTCAATAATAGACTCAAAAGGCAATCAAAAGTCTCAAGGCTAGATACCGAAAGCTCTCTTACACCTGCACTAAGGAAGCAATGGAACACACCTGACTAATCAGAAACACCTGTGAAGCCATTTGTCCCAGACATTATGGTGCCCTGGATGTATAAAAAGTACTGTCATTTCTACATGGTGTAGACAAAATATAAAAATACCCTTCAATAAAAGCTGAGAATCTGCACGTTAACCCTGTGTGAATTGTTTGATTACAAATCTAAAATTGTGGACTACAGAGCCAAATCAATGAAAAATGTCTTTGTCCCAAACATTATGGAGGGCACTGTATATGTCGTCTAAGCTGTCTCCCTGTTTGCATTGAAGTGCAGGCTTTTCAATGAGTATGAATAACTTTGAAGTACAAGGTAGAAAGAGTTACTGGTGAAGTGTAAAATGGTAAAATATATTATTGGGGTTTATGATTTGTATCCCATCCATGGGTTTGGTTTGGAGTTTCAGGATTATACTATATTAACTCGCCTTAGAGATCAGGTCAGTTCAGGTGACAAACGCTCTGGTTCGGTTTGGTTCTGATGTAATTATTTAGACATCCACAACTTTGACCAGTGTGTGTATGTACGTTTCTAGAATAATTTCAGCTCGCATCTTCGCATCACATCGACAGTGCTTCACGACATGCTGCAGGTCCGTGGGATCAGGGACAGGTATACTACAGGTATGAGAGAATGTCCAATGCAGCAGTCCCATTTCTGGACATCTTTTGGCTTATTATGCCAGCTATATCACATAACGGCTATATGCTGTCTGACTCATAAAGTCTCCAAGATAAGACTTGATATGCCACCGTGGTAAATGGAGCTATGAGAAAGGTGCTTGATACATGCTGGATTATTGAAAAATAAATGGGAAAAGCATCATATTGTATACTGAACAGATTGACAACTTGCAAGACATTTAAAGACCAGTATCCACTGTTGTTCATCGTTTTCTTCATACATAAATTCAACACTTAAGAACTAGGTGTTCTTAAACGCATTCTTTAAGTTTTTTTTTTTTTCCCAGGAGGAAATTAAATACAAGTTTGATATGGAACTACTCATAGTGTAGAAAAATCCAAAAAGTTGATAGTGGGCAGTAAAAATGTAATTCTGTAAAAACATTGCTGCAAAATTAGGGAGCAAATTAGCCGCGCTGATAATGTTGATAAACATTTGGGTTATTCAGATAATCTGTGTACAGGCATATACTCTATGTAGGAATCTTTTTTTTTTCTTAAGCCATTAAGCAGAAGTTACACCATGGACTACATGCTGGGTACATTAAACTCAACACAATGGACTAAAAATAAGTCATTTAAAGACGTTTAATAAATCATAATGTAAAGAAATGCCATTTATTTTACGCCACTTATTTTATCCCGTTAATGTAATATGTGGGTCCTTCTGGTAATGGTGCCTCAGTGCTCTGCTCTATATATTCCATAAATATTTAAAATCTTGTAAAATCTGGTTTTTAAGAACACACATTTTAGCACTTCTGGTTTACAGTTTGAATGTATGTTTAATAGGGAATATAGCTTAAAACATGCAAGTACAAGGGACATCCATTGTATATGTGCAGACATTATAATTTAAAATAAATATGTTTCAAATATCAAAGAGTTCACAAGTCCAGGTTGTCTCGGTGGCGTAGCCTGTAAGAGCACTATCGGCATGCTCATTTAGTCGAATCCGACCACGTGACCTTTGTCCTTTGTCGCGTGTCTCTCCCACTCTCATGTTCACCATGCTTCTTGTCTCTACACTCTGCTGTCCAATAAAGCTGAAATGCCCTAAATAAATAAAAAAATAAAAAAATAAATAAAATTTAAAAGTTCACAAATCCATAAATTAGAAGCAAATGTAACAACATTACAGGAAGAAGCCATAAGAGTAATGCATGCCATAGGATTCAGAAGTTTTCCTCTTTAAAAGAGATGCACTTGCAATGTAAACCGCTTGTTTTGCAATAATTAATCGCAGTGTGTGCCGCAAGTCAAAAGCATCTGTAGCAGTTATTTTTTTCGTCAGATAACGATTTTAGAAGTCAAAATTAGTTACCAAGCATAATTTAGCGGTGTGCAAGAAGCCAGTTGGACAGTAAGTCTTTTGTCATATACTAAATAAAAGGCATCTCTTCTATTTCCTCACCCATAAGTTCACTTTAAAGTTGTACCTCTATATTGCATAATAATATAGACCTTGGGGGAAAGGTTTTTTGTTTTTATTATCTCAGCAAGACGTAGCAGAGAACCAGGAATTCTGAACGTGTCTGCAAGAACACCGCCCTGATGATCAATCTCATCACTGCATAAACGTAGTTACTTTTTTTTCTTCGGGGGACATGTGCCAGATTTAAAACAAAAAAGTCAACTTTTTTTTACATGTTCCTGATTAATGCCAATGTTTACAAAGAGGGGCATGCAGCCAAATATTTAATTTCATAAAAAATTATAGAGAACTGCACATTTTGTCACATTTTGTCATTTTCATTGGATTCAGTCAAGCCCAAATATAGATTTTGCATGAGGCTTGATTCCAGTTCAGGGCCAGTCGAGCACCAGAGAAAAATTTAACGCTTGCATCGACACTAAAGATTAATAACTTTAAAGGTTAAATAGCTTTTAGTAAGATACTTGGCATACCAGTGTAAAGAACGAGGGTAAGCCTATTGCAATAGATGGAGGATTCTTGGAATCAGTCAACATTTTTCTGTTTTCCCCACAATAAATAAATGCTAGAGCATTTTATTTCTTCACAAAGACAGTTCAGCATGTACAAAAAAAGCCGTTTTTACAGACTGACTTTTAGAGCCTGTTTTTTTACAGACTTAAAAATGAGCACAACCAACTCCAAATATATTGGCACGAGATTAGTCACACCAACTCTCATAATATGTCCTTTATATACTTTCCTGAAAAAGAGCCAGATGTGAAATATTATATTCTATGACTAAAAAATAAGGTTAGGCCATTTTTTCTGAAAGCTTGTTACTATACTTCAGTTGCAAGCTATCAAAGCGCTAATTGCCATGTCGGTCTGTGGGACACACTCTCACATGTACATTTGAGGGCTGGCCATTATTAGAAGCACACCTGAGGTAGACGTCTTAACGAGGTTTTGTTGGATAGCATCCCTGTCAAAGGAAAAGAACACTGCAGAAACAAACGTTTTGACAGGTGTCTCTAGAGGATGAGAGAGAGAGAGAGAGAGAGAGAGAGAAGGATGTGCAGAGGCTGACAGTGACAGCAGAGCACAGTCAAGCTCCCTCCAGAGCTTTCCCTTGCAAAATAAGGCAAAGGAAGAGATATGGCTGGACTTAAGCAGTACTTATGTAGTCACTGTAATAGCTCGAAAATCCAGCGAGTGAGTTTTATGTCAATACAAGGTTCTAGTCCCCTTCTCCCTGTGCTATAAGTAGCTTATTTCTTTATTTGCTTTGTCACATGTGGTATTTATTCAATCAACACTTTTCCTTTGAATAACAAATATATTTTTGTTAAGGACTTTTCCACTCACAAGTGAACTTCTAATAGCAGCATAACTTTAAGCAAGTGCTGTTGTGATATGCTGTTACTGCGAACATGCCTGTGTTTGTGTTCATAGTCTTTCATAATCTCTCAACAAAGTAAGAATAGGCTTCCATCGATAAATCTCCTTATCTGTTTCTATGGTGACTATCATGCAATTTGTGATATATAAATACACACACACACACACATACACATACACATATATATATACACATTTAAAGATAGGCTGCTGGCACCACTAGAAGCCCTTTCTGAATTAATGGGTTGAAGTGCTGGTCTCGGTGTATATTCATATGAAAATGCTAAAATGGTCCGCAACTCACAAAAAAGAGATCTACCACTCAAGAAATTTAGATATAAATGTATCGTGCAGCGTAATATACACAATGCTGACGCGTTTCAACAGTGTCTTCCTGAAAGCAGTTTTCTAAGATTTGCAAAGGCAAGATTGATTGCAGGTGTTCTGGTTCCGCCCAGGTGATTCAATTAGATTTGGGCATGTGACAAAATTATTTAAATTAGTCAATCACAAACAATAATTAAGAAATAAACATTGATACTATAATGAAAGTCAAAGACATGGTGGTTTAAAAATCCCAGTTACATAAAAATAAGAATTCTTTTTTTTTATAATAATATGTGTATATGAATATATAGTAAAGAGGCAAATCTTAACTGAATATGCATTGCTAAAATTAAATACATTATGATCAAGTACATGGCTCAGAAATACATATTGGTAATGCATGCATCACATTCTTTTATGACAATTAAGTATTAATAGTGGCCCTTTTCCATATTGGCATGCTCACATGCATATACAAATAGTTTGAAATTAAATATTGAATTGCCCATTTAATTCAAATAAGATGTTGTTTTCTCTAAATTAAAATCCCCAAATTTAGCTCCTCGTTGAGCCCAGATGGTTCCAATGTTTGCAATTTTATAATCCAAAGGCCTTCTCTCTGCAATCGTTTTTTTAATGACATTGCCACCTCTAATTGATATCGCCACCCTCTCCAAACCTACAAAGTGTAGTGAGTAGGTCGAGGTACCATGTCCTGCTTTTTGGTAATGTTTAGCTATGGAATTTTACCAAGTTTACCAAGTTACCATTCCTAATAGCCGCTTTGTGTTCAGCCACACGTGTTTTCAGGGCCTTTTTTGTTTCACCAATATAGGTCAATCCGCAGTGGCATATCAGCATGTAGATAACCCCCTTTGTATTGCAGTGAATGAACCCTTTGACCTTGATCTTCTCACCGGTATGGGGGGTGAGAAAATTCCTTGCATTGTATTTATGCAGTGTGTACAGTGTCCACATCTATAATTTCCTTCTGGGGGTTTCTAGTGCCGAATGCATTTTTCTGGAGCTGGGCTAAAAGAATGGATTAAAATGTCTTTGATATTTCTAGCTCGTTTTAAACTGAACTGGGATCTTTAAATCACCATGTCTTTGACATTCCTTATAGTATTGATGTTTATTTCTTAATTATTGTATGTGATTAACTGTGATTGACGAATTGAAATAATTTTGTCACATGCCAAAATCTAATTGAATCACCTGGGCAGAACCACAACACCTGCAATCAATCTTGCCTTTGCAATTCTTGGAAAACTACTTTCAGCCCATTATATCACAATGCTCTGAGGAAGACACTGTCGAAATGCGTCAGCATTGTGTATATTACTCTGCACAATACATTTATGTCTAAATTACTTGAGTGGTAGATCTCTTTTTTTGAGAGTTGCGGACCATTTTTGCATTTTCATATATATATATATACATGTATATGCAATATATATACTACTCAAAAGAAGTTAAGGGTCAAAAATGTTTGTGCATATAAATATAAGCTAACGAGCTAAAATGGTGATGATTAATGACCAAATAATTATTTGATGGCTCAAGAACAGAAAACACAAAACAAAAAACTTTTGATTAGATACTAGTTTATTTCCCTGATGAAAAAAAGTCATGCACCCCCCAAAATGATGATGTGATGATGAATGGAAAATGCTCAGCCATTTTTATTGCTAAAATTGGCATGCATGGAATGACACTCATGCAAAACACGTGCAAATGGTGCATGAGGTGTCACAATGGGTGTTTTGAGGCAGTTTGTCAGTTTAGTCTAAAAAGTTTCTAAAGATAAGTGCAGTGAATGCATGTCCCATAATAACGTGATGTCTATAATGACAAATGACAACCCAAAGGGGGATATTCTAACCCTATCTGGCTTAAAAAAAAACATACTTACAATACTTTCTTCTTCAAATTTGACTTAATTTTGAGTAGTGTATATATATATATATATATATATATATACAGAGAGAGAGAGAGAGAGAGAGAGCGCTCAATTTCAATTACATCATGGTCCAAGATAAGAACAGAAAAGTCCACTTGAAAAGAAATGAAAGGAGGCAACCTTCTTCCATTTAATTAAAAATTAAATAAGGGAGAGTCCTGGCTGCCTAGCAACAAATGTATTTCAACAAAACACATTTTTATATATGGCTGACAAGCCTTACACTTTGCCGTGAGGAACGCTCACATGGCTTCTCCCTCTCATATGCTGACTTTGGTGCAATGCAGCTGAACCCAGAGTGACTACAGTTACACGTACTTTTGAGAGACGCCATCAACTTTCTGTCAGACGATGAGGATCTGCCTGCGTATCCTGTTCAAGTGGGGCAAACTACTTGAACTCAGAGGGAACTGCCAAAAGTGGTCAAGCATCGTTTAGTCACAGTATCTGTGCAAATACTGCAGACCCTCTATGATATCTGTGTGGGAGCGGAAAATAACAACCGTTGGTTGCATTGACAGAAAGAAAGGCACAGAACAGCAAAACTGGAAAGGTAATCATTCCTGCCCCAAATGACACCAGTAAGAAAATCTAATAAATTATATATATATATATATATATATCACCTGTGATGTTATTGACACCGCTTTGTGAAGTAAGAGTTTAAATATTATGTTTACAATAGTCATGCTAGGAGTGTATGGTAATGACCAGTCAAAATGTGTAGCAGTGACATGTTTACTGACTCTGCTAGGTTGTTTCTGCTGAAAACTTCCCAAAGCTGTTCCAAGGTTAGACTGACATTTACGTCAAATACAGACTGGAGATTGTTGGAAGGTATAAAGAACTCAACTGTATCTGGATGATGCCATGTGTACCCAGACGTCTGTGGGTGCACAGTATTGGAATTAATTCAGCTCACGTGTAAGATCCTGCTAGTCAAGGGTGAGTACTTAGAAGGACCCTGATTCAGCAAAAACATGAGGAACAGATTTAAGTTCACTTACTCCACATGGTAAAGTCAATTCTGTCTCACTGAGATGGACTTCCAGTCAATGTCCGGTTATTGACAGAGTTGAACTAATTATGTGTTTTCTATAGGACCCAGGCTGCAGTCAGGAGTCTACCTGATCTAAAATATCAATGGCACACCTTCTCCCACAGTTTTCTGTGTACTTTTTTAAATAAAACATCTAGTATATTTAGATAAGCACCATCTATCATGTACTCGCATATCGACAGGATGCCTTACAGTATCTATGATAATGCAAATGTCTTTGTAAGTTACAAACTGTCCAATATTATGTGGTCAAATCTCCCGGATTCCTTCTCTCACATTTTATTTTCTGTCATTATAATTTTACAGGCAGTGGAGGTAATGTACCGTGTCCGATGAGATTCAAAACTTTCCTCTCTATCTGTTAATGAAACATGAGAACTTTCAATGGGCACAGCATTACACCATATTTAATAGAGTAGTTGGTGGGGGATGAAGTCCAGAGCTAGTTGGAAATGACAACCTCTAACTACAGACTCCACCTCCCATCAGCACCATTGACTTTTTTTGTATCTCCATTAGCTGCTGTACATGCAGCAGTTATTCTCCCCAGGGGCCACAAGGAACATAAAACTGAATAATATGTCATGCAGTATATCAAATCAAATCAATATTTATTTATATAGTGCATTTCACAACTAGTTGTCACAATGCGCTTCACAGAAAAACCCAGCCTAAACTCCCACAAGAGCAAGTCAAAGGCAAACAGTGGCAAGAAAAAACTCCCTGGTGTAACTAGGAAGAAACCTTGGGCGGAACCAGACTCAAGGGGGGAACCCATCCTCCTCTGGTCGGCTCAGGGTCTAGATCTTAATGACCAGCATGGTCAAAACAGCCAATGTCCATGATAATAGAATTTGCAGCAGCTAGATGACAGTCCAGATGTGGCTGCAATGATGGTGGGGAACCGGGTGCCGATGGCGGCGGGAGCAGCTGGCAGCGGTGGTGGCATAAGCCCCGCCGGCAGAATGTAGAAAAAAAGAGAGAGAGAAAACAGGGGGGGGTTGGACAAGTGCCCCCGCCAGGAGTAATCTGATGTAGGGGGGAACATTTTTATAGAGCTGGTCACAAATGCTCTCAGTAGCTCAATGCAACTCATCTAACAGGCTCTGAGGCTTTTTGCAGCATGTTAAAAGACCCAAGCATCACAGAGATATGACAACTTTTAACTTGTTTTAAGTGCTTAGATATAGCCTAGTTAATTTATACTGCGATGCTGTTCACTAACCGGAACTTGCAGCATGGATAGCGGGAAAACATTCCGATGGGTTGGTTGTTTGACATTAGCTTTCTCTCCACATCATGACAATTTTAATTTCCTTGGTGTGATTGTTTGATCCTTACCGTGGCGGCCCGCCACTTACACGCATGTTAGCTAGCTAGTAAAGGCAGTGTTTTTGGAAAGCTAGCTAATGTTAACTTAGTAGACGTATTGCTGGTCACTCAACCAACGTCAACAAACGCAATTTTAGAAAACGTAGCTGTTCATAACGTTAACATTATCAAAAAGTGCATAGCTGTTCATAACGTTAACATTATCAAAAAGTGTAAAATTGATGGGGGGCGAAGGGTCCAGGGTGGTACGTAACAAACACGGGAAAAACTGATTTTATCTGTTTACCTTTGTCTTTATTATATGAAATTAATGTATACTCATCGTTATGCTATATTACTGCGGGGGGTCTTATTGCCCTGTTTGTGATATTGGAGGGGTCGCAACCCTCCATAAATTATACCCTTGATTGGTCTATTGAGTGTGGTATCAAGAAATTATGTATATAATGATATATATGAAATATAAAATGATGTGTATATACAGTTAATTGCAAACGTATTGGGACAGTGACACCATTTTTGTCATTTTGACTCTATACTCCAGCACATTGGATTTTAAATAAAACAGTGAAGGGGAGGTTAAAGTACAGACTGTCAGCTTTAATTTGAGGGCATTTACATCCATATCGGGCGATCCATGTAGGAATTACAGCCCTTTTTATACATAGTCCTCCCATTTTATATATGTATATATACATAAGGCCAGGCCCCTTGGCAAGGTGGAATATCTGGCTACAATGCGCTTTCTAGCAATGTCACCCAACCTGTCTGATATGATCGCTACAGTATATATCAGGTTTATATCTCCAGCTGAGTCAAGCCTGGCCTCTGGTAGACATTACATTACAATCACTTACCAGATGCTTTTAGCGACAGTGATGTGTGTGTGTTAGTGTGGGATGTCACAGTGAAAGCACAGAAGGCCCATATATAATCAATATGTATACAGATATCCAAACAAACCAGCAATTAGTATTGTAAACGCAGGTAAATACCACTAGAGAGCCAGCATATCTTTACAATGCTATTCCCATAACATTTCAATTCCAATATAAATTTAAAAAGAAGAGGATAGGTCAAGAGAGTTAAAACACAAAGAAAAATAAACTAAACGTTCTCTTATTCCCTGGTTACAAAGTATAGGTTTCACAATGGGCAAGAAACAAACTAATGAAAATAAGAATAAAACTGCATTTAAAGGAAGACCTGGAAAAATCAGGTGTTGTATTTCCCAGAGCTCATAAACCCACAAACAAGGCATATCCTAACACCTACTTGTGCCTGACTTAGAAAATAAACATCTTGCCACATGCCTGAGGTCATAATCAAATACCTCAAAAACAACTAAGCAAACTCAATCCTCAGCCAAGCCTTACCCAAACCCTTTTCTGTAGTTCTAGGATTCACTGCGTCAACTCCGATAACACAATCATCCTTGGTCTTCCATATCATTAGCTTACCTGGCCGGACAAGTAATTCACTAACATAAAATCTTTCCACTGTGAAACAGTAATTGAGCTTTTCCTATAAAAAGCTTTGGAGAGAATACCTCCCCCTAAGCCACAAAACCACTGCTCAAGTAATCTCAACAAACAGATCCTTTAGCCGTGAGCATACAACAAAATCATGAACTAGGGTATCCTTCAAGTTACAAAAAGTACACCGTTCCCCCCCGAGGATCACGGTGTGACCTTCCACTGTAGATCAGCTGGATGCTTCTCTAAGAGAGGTGTATACAGAGGCCGCCAAAATCCCCTCATCTGGCTCTAACCGCCCAGACCACCTTGATACCCCCAGCTCCTGGAGATCGGCCTGGTACGTGACTTCCATGCAAGTTAACAAGAGAGCCTTCTTGCCAATGTTCCAAAGCTCTGGTGTTGTGAAAGAAGAGAAACAGCCTCCAAGCAGACATAATAGAAAACAAAAAACCCACCACTATTGCCCTTACCCCCCTGGCTCAACAGAGTGTGCCAGTGTTTTGTATGTAACACCAAGGAAGCACTGCCTAGATCCCTCCACCACCTTTTGCATGAGCCAAGTAGACATGATGTCAGACACAGCTCTCTGTCTGCCTGCTGGTTCCCAGCCAGTCCTATTTCTCAAAGGGGCCAGGCATGTCAACCCCACCTTCCCAAAACAAGCCTTCAAGCTAGCTGGCATGCGGCTAAAGTTGTAAGCTATAGCACAAGGTTGTCATACCAAGGCTCTTCCATGACCCAACCAGATGGCAGATAGAGATCTCTGTACCAGAAAGGTTTTCTGCAAGTAGGCAAGGGAGGCAGCACCCCCGAAACTTTAAATAAAATTCCAAAAATGTTGACATTTCTCTAGAGGCAAATTGCGTTAATTATTGTGCGTTAAAATTGCTCTCTGACGTTTTAGCACCCTCTCTCGTCAATTATGCATTATTACATGAAAGCCACTAGCCAACTGCTTCCACCTCTTCAGTACTCTCATTAAATGGGCATTCAATTTCGAAAAATCTGTTTTAATCACTAAGTACACTAAAATAACAAAATTATACACCACTCTGTTAACTGCCACTGCCACAACCTGCAATAAAGCCTATTATTAACAAAACCTGGGCTTCAAGCATTTAAATTGCATTTGCTATGAATATTCTGAATGTTAATGCAGAGAAGGAAGACTAGCTTACATATATCCACATATTTTAGTATTTTATTACTCACCTAATAGCATTTGTTTTTGCCAGAATAAGGATACCGACATTTTTGTTTTGAGAATATTAAATTAAATTATAAAATTTTTACTTTTATTTTTAAATTGTAAGTACAAAATACAGGTATTGACAGTGTGTACATAAGTACACCGGTGTAGGCTCACCCACCGTATGCCACCGGTACACCGAACACCTTTATAAGTGGACAGTAGACATGTAATTCAAGAGTGATTCCTAGGTTTTTTGATGTCTCCACTGGCCAAGATGGCCAGTCTGTGTTTCATGTAGTGACGACAGTGATTACTAGTTTCGTCCAGTTACCTCAGTGAGGTAGGCCCTTGAGTCACTCAAACACAATTGAATACCTTGCCTCAAGTCTGTAACACACAACACACTACTGCTCTGTGCCATGGAGGTGTTTTGCTTTACTTGCAGAGCAGCTCAGTAGAATGGTGTTACGACAGCCAAAGCCACAATTTCCAGATGCAGTAAAAACAGGTGCTGGTTCAGTCTCGTCAGAATAAATAATATAAAATAACTCAAAATCTTGTCCAGTTCAATACCAGTCCTTTTCTGAATTTTTTTTTTAGAAGAGAATGAGGGGACCAGTGGCATTGCAAGAGATTCAGTTGAGGAGTTCAAAATTCCAAACCAGCAAAACTTCAGACCGGACAAATATATTGACTAGGGTGGGTCTTTTCACATTCTTTGTGATGAACTTTCACATATTCCCTCATATTAGAGCAGAGCATCGATGCAGCCAGATAATTCATGGCCCTGCCCACAGGACATCCGTTGCTACAGCTAATGCCATTAGACAACCAGGCAGACACCTTTTCAACTAATCCCTCTCAGTTTATAGCTGAAAATCACGTTTGCTGACTTCTAGAACCTTTATCCCCGACCTAACCCAATAGAGGGCTCATAAGATCCAACTGACCTATAATAAACCCTTTGCACTTATCACGGTGAACTGAGGAGGCTCTCTTATAAACTGCCAATGTTTTACTAAGAAATTGAATATCCCTCTGCTCCCCCCTCCCCTCTCCCTTTCTGATAAGCACAGCATCGTCTGCATAAACTGATAAAGCACATGAGCTCCCATCGAGAAACTACTACAATTTTAGACACCAAGGGCCAGATTCAGAGTTGCGATAACTAGCACCCGCAAATGGGACTTACTTCCGAAATTATGCGTAGCTTAAGCTATTTGTTATTGAGGCATTCGACTTATTCGCTGTTTTAAGCGTCTCCCCAGTAGATACGAGGCATTATGCGCGCGGGGTGGAGATTTGATGAAAATGAGGCATGTCTGCAAGTTGCTCAAGATACGCGTATTCACTTTGAGTTTTCACTTAATCATTTTTTTCCACGTAACTTTGTTTTGAAAAAAAGGTAGTTTATGTCTAGCGCCGCCAATAGATTATTATGAAAAATACAGCATCTTTCGCATAAATGGATATTAGAATGAGTAGAAATATTGGTTTTATTTTCATTTGCCTAGCCTACTTACAATTATCAAAGAGCAGTCATAAAAATAAAAATATGTAAAAGTAGGCTATCATAATCGCTTTGACAGAGAGACGATTTTGACGCGTACTTCTGTGAGCACTGCTGCTCCAAAATTATTAGGAAGCGCAAAGTAACTCCCTGCAGTGTAGTACTCCAGGTTAAAATCTCTCTCCTCTCTGGCCATATCCTTCCAGCATGTGACAGATGCACTCAAAAAATAAATCTTTGGACAGTGGTTGCCAGTAATGGGCTATTATTAAGTATATGTGACTTCAACTGGTTAAGTTGAAGACGTTGCATATAGGCTGTTATGTTACCATACATTACTTTATTAGGTAGGCTAAATCGTAAAAAATATTATTATAATAATGTATATATTTATAAATCTTTTTTTAAGTAAATCCAATGATTTATTTGTTTAATTTATTTGTAGTAATATTGCAACCACTGTTTTTTTGATTGTGTGATGGGTATATCATCAATAGAAGCTATGATAATTTTATCAATGCGATGTATTAATATGTTCACTGCATGCCTATACCCCGTCACGCAAGAGCAACTACAATGCGCAAATGCGGTTATTAAAGGCACTGTCACTGACACATTGAAAACGCATAACCCCACAAACATTTTTTAGTAGATACCTGGCAACCTACCACCCACATTTTGAGATAAGCACCTGCTCAACACAAGTTTGAATACGGCGTAAGTCAGTTTGCGTTAAATCCGCGCAGGAGAGGAACTTAAGCGCATGACTTAAATTGGCCATCTCTGAATCCGGCCCCAAGTGGCTCAGTGGTCGACCGCGTGCGTGCGTGTATGCGCGTGTGTATGTGCGTGTGCGTGTGTGTAAGCCTGGCATGTAAACATTATTGTGAACTTATAAACATTTGAGATTATTGCTTCCCATATCTGCCATTAGTAATTGTAACAATAATATGTGTTATGTCAGTCAATATTCTCAAGGTCAGATGTAATGCAAACGAGCATCCAATCGCACAATCTGTGATACTAACAGGGTTGCCTTGTGGTTCATCCAGAGTTTGATGAGTCCAATGATCTGGATTGGATCCTGACTGTGGCCGGTAGTGACTGTGCTTGTGACTCGGGAGTCCTGCAGTCTGCTTGTACCAACTGCACATGAATTATACTCCTCCAGTATAATGGCTGCATAGCTCAGCCAGTGGTCTGTGGACTGACAAGAAGCAGTCATATCTGAAGAATGAGCCTCTCCTTGAAACCATTAGTAGTATATACAAATCCATATGCTCAGGTAAAGAAATAAAAATATAAATAATCCTTTTTAATTACTTCTCGATGAAATAACACAACTCACTTCAAATCTGAGCCAATGCCAAAATCTCCTTTGCATGTTTTCATTCCTGTTAGAATATGTCACTTCCTACAAGGCTGAGGCCTCTTAGATCCGTTAGATACAGAGCAGTGACGGGAAATCATAATAATAATAATTGAACAGTTACATAATAAAGCACGATATATAACTATGCCTAAGTGCTCTGCTTTGTTGTTGATACATTGCTTGAAATATGTTCCGTTCACTGTGCTACACACAATCAGTTCAAATGTAATATTCAGTGTAATTGAACATGAAGCTAATTGTAACCAAAATACCCCTATCTGCAGCGTAAACTGTTTATAGTGAGTACAAAAGCAGTTATCTGTTAGATCACGCATGACAGCATTGAAATGATCGGCACTGTAATTCATTTTACGAAGTCCCAGCATGATCATATTGAACTTCTTACGGGAAACTAAGCAAACTCAATCCTCAGCCAAGCCTTACCCAAACCCAGATCTTAGATTTTCTGAATCCAATTAGCTATTTCCTGGCATTACAGATTATTTGTTTATTCCTCTGTTAATGCATATCATTTGTGAGACCTTTCTTTAAGAAAATAAAAATAAAACATGTTTCTCTTAATAAAGCAAAACAAGTGCTCAAACTTGATGCAATGGGCCCCATAAATGTCCCTGTAGTTGTAAAAGTAAATGTACAACTTTGTTCATTGTTCATTTTTTAAATTAATTACCAAAAATTTATAAAAATTCCTTCGTTAAACAACATCCCCTGAATTCAATCGACATCTGTCCTTAACTTTCGCTACCCATAAATGCAGTAGGAACTTTCTAACATAAACAAATATTTTTCCTAAGGACTGACTGCTCGAACGTTGAAGATCCAACCCCTGACTCTATGGTTAAAACAGCAGCAAATTTTGCCTGAATTAGCCACATGTATAAATACATTTGTAAATGTTTTAGAATTTTTTCCTGATTGCATGCACACACACACACACACACATGAACACAGTCACAAGTATGGTCATAAAATCTGATTTTTTTAAAAATTCCTGGACAAACCAGTACGGGTCACATCGTTAGAACTGTTAATTATAACTATATACATCCGTCAAAATGCACACAAAGGACAAGCGAGTGTCTCCCTGCACCGTCTCTCTGCTCACAGGTATTGATCCTTGTCACCAGATAGCAGTCATGAGCCGACTGATAGATTGTGAGGGGAACACTTCATTAATTCTGAATGTCTGCTTGACCAGGTGCCCCACAAATCTCTCTCCTTCGCGAAAAAGGCTCTCGTCAATACACTCAGAGTTCTCGGGCCTCTAATTTCAGTCTCTTCCAGTGGCTTTTATCTCCTCTATCAGAAAGGCAGAGGAATGATGGCTTGACAAAGAATGCGCTCTGAACATTTCGCTGAGACAAAGACGAGGAAGACAAAATGAAGAGCGAAGGGAGGCTGTGTGAACCTTTTTAAATCAGCGTGTGTTTTTGTACGTACAGTCGTACGTTTGTCGAGAAACGATGTGACACCGTGTCGGATGCTATAAACAAGAAATAAAAAGTTGTGCAGCATGAGAGATCATGTTGCGCCCAATAATGACTGATGCAAAATGACAAAGGTTGCCCACCACCATCGCACGTATTGTACCTAGCTGAACATATGCCCCCGAGCAAGAACCAGTGTTGTTGCTTTACAGATGTCAGCATAATGCATCATGCAGTTAAAGAGCTGGGACCTTTTCACTTTGAAGAAGTGAAATGCCACAACACACACATATGTGCATTCCCCAGATGTCTGGTTTACTGTATACATTGTGCTTCTCCTACATGATGGAAGCTGTATTATGCCTGGCTGTGGTTTGAAAAACAAATGTTTTTGTATTGTCTCCTAGAAACAGTTTTATGTCTGCTCAGGCTAGCTGCAATATGCTTCACCCATAACTTCATTAAACTTTAAACAAGGATATATTACATTTCATTAATGTCACTTAAATGCTTCAATTGACATTAATGAACATACTTTTATTACAATACTTAAGTATTTTTTATTCACTTTTATTCATGTAAAGTACGTAATGTTACTCTTTCTCCTTTTATAGCATCAGTAGTTTAATGGGATCTGAAATGATCATAAAAATGTTCTCCTGCTAAAATGAATCACTGAACAATTTAAATATATGTTTTTTGATCTCACAAACACCACCGTCTCCAGAATATTGCTTAATTCTTTAACACTCTTATTTAAGATTCCTGGCAGATTTAGGAAAAAATGAAAGCAACTTTTATTAATAATAATAATAATAATATGTATCAAACCATTTAATTTGTCAATCCTGCTGTACTCCCAAGTGTCTGAAGAAGGTGAAACAAAAGTGAAACCACTAAAGAAAAACTGTTTCAGTGAAAACAACATCGACAAAATAGCACAGCGAAGCTAACAGGAGGAGATAATCCTATACCTGAAATAATAAAGCTACGAAGCAAGTCCCTCGTGAACATAAAACAAGTTTAATATCATGAGGTCGCTTGTACCTGGCTATACCTGGCTCAATGTAATACTAAATGACAAAGAAGCACCGGGGAAGCGGAAGTGAGGAACTTAAATACCCCGCAGGCAGAAGCACAGGTGAAATGAATAACGAGCAAGGGGAAGCAAAACCCCGAAACAGAACCTGGAAAAAATCCGATAGATTCTCAATCTGGAAACAGGACGAGAACCACAACAGAAAAGGAAACAAGAACCCACGAACCACGACACACAAAGGTTAACTTTCATTAACCATTTAACACACTTTATTCCCATTTTCTTCTTGGGGAACTCAACCATCATCAAAATTAACTCACAAGAAGTGTATGTAATGAAAATACATGTATACATACTATATATATTATATATATTTTGTAAGTCGATGTTAAGAACATATATTAATTGGAGGTATTTCTAATCATTGAACTGCTCCAACAGTCCCCCCCCCCCCCCACCATATCACCCAATTAATGCATAAAAATTGAAAAGACAAAATGGGGCAAAAAGTCAGAAAACCGAACACGACAACAAAGAGCAAGACCAGAGTTTAGCAGAAAGTGGTTAAGCTGCCCAGACGTCGGATTCCCCGGTCTGACAATCCAACTGAAACCTCAGAAACAACGGGCGCACTCAGTTCCTGGCCACCGAGCTGTCTGGGAAAGCAAATTTCACAATCTCCTCCCCCGACAACCCCCCTCCCCGGCGACCACCCTCAGCTAAATGGGAGCAGGGCACGTGGCACACAGTCATGTTAGGTGGGAGAATTGCTTTCAGAAAGGTCTTGTTTATTGCAATCGCCATCGCGCACATTACATTCTCTCATTATCCACTGTGTTGAACTCTAAATTGGAAAGTGCTCCCCACATTAAAGAGGTTAATAATTGAGCTCCAGCCTCATTCACATGCATGCGATTCCTTTATGTCTCTTTTCTGAGGACACTGTTGCTTAATGTTGTGAGGCTATTAGGCAAGTTCATTTGCTAATCGCCTAACAAATATGGATGAATTATATCCAATGAATTTAATAGGTTACCTGTAAAACATGCAAAATTAATGGGAGAGACCCATTAACTGTGACACGTTCTAAAATGTTATTGTATTTCTCATTCAATTACTTAGACACGGAGGCTTTAAATTCTAATTACACCATTATCCCAGAAAAGTAATTTCAGCTACACCTCTTAAATAATTGTTGGATTGCAGCCTGGAAGAGGGATTGTGCTGAATATGTGCATAAGCTTACCCCCTAAAAGAGGTACAGACTAATACCAACACCTGCACAGAGGTGATAAACAGTTTCTACAGGTTTTTAAAAAAAACATTGACAGTCCTAAATTTGATCTGCAATGTTCATGCTTGCATGCCATATGTGTGTTTATGTGTGTGGCAATGTACAGTGCCCTCCACAATTATTGGCACCTCTGGTAAAGATGAGTTAAAAGGGTTATCACCTTTTGGTGAATTAACTTAATCTCACACTGAAAAAATTAGAAAAATCCAACCTTTAATTGAAGTAAATGTATTCTGAGAAAAATAAATCCCTCATCAAGAAATAATTATTTTTACCAAAACCACATGTGTCACAATTATTGGCACCCATAGAAATTCCTATGAACAAAATGTAACTGAAGCATTTTTTCTATTTATATTTTACTTTTTAAAGTTGATCAGAGTGTTTAGGAACTTTCAAGTAGTAATCCATGACTTCCTGTTTCACTGGCGTAAAGAATATGAGGTGACAGAGGCCATATTCTCTTTTTCAACATGGGAAAGATAAGAGAACACACAAATCAAATGAGGGAAAAATGTGTTGAGCTTCATAAGTCAGGGAATGGCTATAAAAAATAGCTACTCACCTGAAAATACCCATATCTACCGTTAGGGCAATGCTTAAAAAGTTCAAAGCAACTGGAACTGTTACAAACTTGCCTGGAAGAGGACCCACATTTATTTTGCCCCTACACACAGTGAAGAGGATGGTAAGAGGGGCAAAAAATCCCCAAGGTTCACTGTTACAGAGGAAAATAGCATCTTGAGGTCATCAAGTCTCCAAAACTACCATTAGACGTCACCTCCACGCCAACAAATTATTTGGAAGGCATGCCAGAAAAAAGCCTTTCCTGTCATTTCACCACAAACGTAAGCGCCTGAAGTTTGCTAAGCGGTACTGGAACTTTGACTGGAACCGTGTTCTATGGTCAGATTAAATTAAAATTTATCTTTTCGGCAACCAACACTCAAGGTGGGTTTGGCGTAAAAAGAAGCATGGCTATATCAAAAATAACCTTATCCCCGCTGTTAAGTATGGTGGAGGTTCCGTGATGTTGTGGGGCTGTTTTTCCTCCAAAGACCCTGGGAATCTTGTTAGGGTGCATGGCATCATAAACTCCATAAATCTGAATCTGGCTGCCTCTGCCAGGAAACTAAAACTGGGTCGTCCTTGGATCTTCCAGCAGGACAATGATCCAAAACATACGTCCAAATCAACACAAAAATGGTTAACTGAACACAAAATCAAGCTTCTGCCATGGCCATCTCAGTCCCCTGACCTAAACCCCATTGAAAACCTGTGGGCTGAGCTGAAGAGGAGAGTGCACAAGAGAGGACCTAGGACTCTGGATGATCTGGAGAGATTCTGTAAAGAGGAATGGTCTCAGATTCCTTGCTCTGTATTCTCCAACCTTATTAGATGTTCCAGGATAAGACTTGTGTTTTATTGGCAAAGGGAGGTTGTACAAAGTATTCAATGCAAGGGTGCCAATAATACATTATACAATGCCCTCCACTATTATTGGCAGCCCAGTATACAATGTGTGTGTGTGTGTGTGTGTGTGCGTGTGTGCGTGTGTGCGTGTGTGTGTGAATTCGGATGTTAATGAGCATGTGCGGTTGCACGCATATTCTTTTGCATGTGTGCGCATGCATGTTTTCATAACAGTGTGTGAATGTATATGTTTTCATGTTTATACGTGAGTATGAACAAGTGAGTGTTCTTGCATATGTGTGGCAGTGCACGTGCACGTACACGTGTGTGTGTGTGTATAAGAGAGAGAGAGAGAGATAAATTCAGTACCCCTCTGTATGTCTGGGCACTTATATACAAGCTGGGATATTGTGCGCAAGCCCACATTCGACTCTGTGGTCCCCCTGTTAGAATAGCAAAGACGCACAAAGTAAGGCTCTGCAGTTTAATTGGATGCAGTACTGCAGACTGGCTGCGCCAGCTCTTCTGCTGCAGGCTCTTTCACTTCTGCACTCTTCACAGAGCTGATAAAGCCCAGCTCTCACCACACTCTTCATTCTCAACAAGGATGTCTTTCATGTTTCACCCAGAAGCCTTTTCTAAACAGTGCAGCAATGGCAAGTCTCTGGCTCTGTTAGTCTTTGCCAGATGTAATGACCACAGCATGACAGAACCCCCAGAGTTTATTTTTCTCTCTCCCTAAATGAACAGAGTCTTGAAACAATAATGATAGTTTATATTGCAGACAGATAAAAAAATATAAAAAAATCTTCAGTGTCACTTTCCGTGAATCAATTTAAAGTAAATGTTCAGCACCATTTTATTCTTGGCAAAAAAAAAAATCACTGCCCAAAAATAAAATTGGAATACAGTACTAGCACAGTGGCTGTGGTAATCTGCCAATTCCCCTTTTTGGGGGCAATAATTTTACCCATAAGTTTCCTCATTAAGAAATAAATGTGTGTCACCAGGTGGGTCTGGCATAAATAGAGGGATGGTCATGCAGAATAGAACCTAAACCCCACTGTGGTGATAATGTGGGGCTGTTTTACTTCCAAAGGTCCTAGGAACTGCATTAGGATATATGTCATTTTAGACCAAAATCTGGCTGCCTCTGCCAGGAAGCTAAAACTGGGTTGTGGTTGGATCATCCAGTAGAACGATAATCCAATGCATCCCTTCAAATCTACAAAAATGGTTAACTTACCATCGAAGTTGTTTTTATTTTGGCAAATATTTATTTTGGAAACTGCACAATGTACTAAATTCAGGGGTGCCATTGCACCTTATATTACAAAATTGCACCTTACAATACATTCATTTTATCCAGTATTTTTGTTTATATTAATTGAGGTGGCAATAATTCTGGGGGGCACTATAGACCTTGTTCGTCTATACTGTATAGACTTCTACAGATAATAAAATGATTCTAAAAGGGCAACTGTTTATTGCATCAATCTATCCTTTTATTTGCAGCACCGGAGTTGTTTGCATTCACTTCAGTTGAAATATGTGGGCTAATTAATTTGCACTGGAGCAAAAGTACCCTTTTCTCTTAATGTATCCAGGTATACAAACAGGCAGTCAATTAAATGCAACTCCAAAACTGCAATTACAGCTTCTAAAAAGTCGACGAGAAACAATATTTTATTCCTTCTGTGAGTGAACTGATACCCCTATATTTAGGATGAGTGAGCACAGTTAAATGCCATTAGATGACACATTTGCATATGAAAGGACTTTTATTCTATTTATTTTCTGATGTGCACAGAACAGAAGGCACAGTCCTCATTAAAATTTCTGTATGGTATTGTATTTTGGCCATGGGAAGAGGCTGCTCATTTTCAAGCAAAGGAGACATAATGATAAATGTCGCTGTATTCTTTATAATCCTCAACTTTGTGGAAGGGAAGTGCAATTATTTAAGCCGACTTTGTGATGTTAATTACGTTTTAACTACAGGTAACCCTGGCAGCGAATGCAGACGAGATTGCGGCTCAACTAATCTCATTTTGACATTTGGTGCAAAAATAAACTGTGAATTATTTTCCAAAGGGCCGTGTGGTTGTACAGTAAAGCAGTTAATGCCACAGAGCAAGAGTTTGCTCATAGGCCCAACTGTAAATAAAGGTTTGTTCTTTGCACAATGTCAGGTACGCCCACCATTAATTAGCAGCCATCTATAGTTGGGGGTAAAGTCAGAAATTGGGAAGAATAAAATATATGGAAAAAACAAATGTGGTTTGTAGCTCTATCGACACATCTGAAGATTTCTTGATCTGTCATGGGAAATCGTTAAATATCATCCTCCCTAACTTTTCAACTGCATTGGCATAATGCACCATTAAATGACATTTGGTTTGCATAAGGCCAGTGACTCATGGCACATGGGCGTGGCTGCCTGCCTCATCCAAAACGAGCTCCGTCATTTGGCTCCCACTCAGCTGGACTGAAGCCCACATCAACTGAATGGTGAATTTTCTGAATATTTTCTCTAATGGGGCACATTACAGGCCAGCATTTTTTTTTTTTTTTTTTTTTTTTTAATTTTTTTTTAAAAAAAAAAAAAAAAAAAACAAAAAAAAAAAACCTTTGTTGTTATTAGGAAACCTTTTTATTAGATTTATGTGCAAAATAATGGAATAATCTGAAGTAATGTGCTTATATTTTGCTGCAGGGTGTCTTGTGATATCTGAGAGGGTCAATGTGGGCACAAGGTTTTGTTCTTGCCTGATAATTCAAATCTAACATAGTTTAGAGTCCACAGGGACAAAAAAAAACTACTCTGGAGTAAAACTGAATACTGATATGAGATGAAGGGTGAATTCACAGTATTACACAGTATTACAATATTTGATTATACAATAATGTAGTATAGCGAGCAAAACAAAAAAAAAAAAATGCAAAAATGCCTGATGATGGATGAAAAAAAAAAAAAAAAAAAAAAAATGCTAGTGTCTAGTCTACTATCTATACTAATTGCTGCTATGCTCCTGCTATGCGCCGCGCAGTTGTCTTTGAGGTCGGTGGAAAAAAAAAAAAAAAAAAAAAAAAAAAAAAATCCCACTTCCAGATTATATACATATGTGATGTGCAGCAGATTATAAATGTAAGTGTGAGTTGTGTACAAAACATTGTTGTTCCAGGAGAGTATTCAAGAGAGTAGAGAAGGATGAACTGACTTGAACTCACTTGAAACTATCCATTTATATACTCATTTACTCATCTAAGAGAGAATGCAGAGAGCCCATCCAATCAAAGAGAGATAGATTAGAGTATCGTATATAAGAGTAAAGAAAAATAAATAGAGTCTAGTCCATGTTGTCGGGGGGGTCGCAAACATCATGCAATCAAATAAAATAAAAAATAAAAAACATAAAATAAATAATAACTGATTAATGATAACACCATGACATTTGACATGGGAGTTGATGCAACTTTTATTTTTAATTGCACTGGGGAAATTGATATGCATGGGGCAACTCGGTAAATGTGACTCTTACATTTTTTTTTATTTTTTTTTTTTATTTTTTTTTTTTTTTAAAAATCACTCTGTGTCATGTGTGTCAATTGGTGAAACACCAGGTGTGGCTCCCAACTCTGTGAAACAGTCAAAAGCATAAATTGCCCCCCCTCTAAAGACCTCTAAAGAATCCTCTAGGTAGTATATAGTTCTGTGGTAATTCTTCCGTTTCTATAGCTTTCCACCTCTATCACCACATAATCACACTGGAGGTACTTACTACTTTGGATAAGGGTCGGTGGGTTTGGGGGGTTTAGTTAGTATAATGATTAAAGGGCCTTGAATTGGCGAAAGGTTGCAGGTTCAATTCCCAGGTTGACACTCAATTACGTTGACCCCGGCTGCCGTTGTACCCTTCTGAAAGGTATATATATATGAATTTATTAAATATAAATGATAATAAAAAAAAACAAAAAAAAAAACTGGCGTAAAGTTAGTGTCTGTTAAATTTGAAAAATGTGTGTTGTTGTGTAATTGTATTTTTGAACTCAACTTTTGAAAAAAAACTTTATTCAAAAAAAAAGAAGTCATCAGAAGCCCTTCACCCTATCTGTCCATCCATCCATATTGTCAGGCAGCAGAGTGATGAGATAAGGGCTTGTTTGATTTATTAGACCCTGATGACCCAACTTAGAATTTCCCTACTATTCCAGCCCCCCAATACCATTTCATCCCAAGATTCCCCCAGCCCCCCCCAGTCCCCCAGAGATCAATGAGAATCCAGAGAAATGCAGAGAAGTTGAGTAATATCACAGACATCCAGAAATATTGAAATATCATATCTTTTGGAGATATGGATCATGCAAAGGACATAGTCATGGCATGCAAAAATATTGTTAAATTAAATTATTGTTTTGTATTGTATTAATTGGACTGTATTGTACAAAAAATGTTTAAATTCTAAAATGGTTCTAATAATTATCTAAAAAATATTCTAAATAAAGATGAAAATTTTCAAATTCAAAAATATCACAAAAAACTTTCAAACTATCTTTTGCACTTCAACAAAACAACAAATAAACACAAAACTGTCAAAAAAAATTCAAAAATAACAAAAAATTGGTCACTGTTTGTTAAATTATGTAACAAATGTAACAATTGATAAATAACACCTTAATTGGTAAAACAACCATAACCTATGGTATTTGGTCTTGGTTTTGGGAGTTGGTCAGGGGTAGGAAGGATGGTCAGGGAAAAAAACAAAATAAAAACTAAAAAAATTAAAAAAAAAAAAAATAAAAAAAAAAAAATATTAAAAAAAATTCAGAGAGAAAAAACAAACAATAAAAAAAAACAATTCAATAATAAAAAAAAATCCTATTGAAAAAATATAAAAATGGATTAGAAAATGGATGGATGGATGGGTTGTCCAACCACTAATCATTTTTTACAATGAGATTTAGGCAACTGTGGAAATAAATGTAGGGATGCAAGAAAAGGGATTTAGGATTTAGAAAGCAAAATATTTACCTTAACACAAAAGTTAGATATATTTGTAAAAAAATAAAATTTAAAAGCTGGCACCGCATGTTCCGGAGAAGAGCCGTCACTCTCCCGAGCCGGCAGGAGGGGACGTATATGAGCATACTTGGATGTAGTCCTCGAATTTTACATTCCAAATTCAGGTGGGATTGGAGATGCCAAAATAAAAAAAACCTCCAGAACATAAAACACATGGATCAATACACCATATTGAAATCAGTAGACTTATTAAGTACAGCCGTCCTCTACAAAGCATGATTGATGTGAAAAAGGTCTAGGCAAAGATCAGTACCTACTTGATTTGTGGTGACATCGGAAGCAAGAGATATATGTAATGATCTAGATTGTTAAACCAGGGGTTTCCAACTGGTGGTCCGGAAGAACTGTGGGTCCTTGAACAAGTCCCAGGAGAACCTCCAAAAAATGTAATTGTTTCCCCTTGTAAGAATATTCTCCCCGTTGTTTCTATGTGAATGATCAGGGGTGTCTGGGCTTGATCAGGACATTTTAGATCGGCTTGTGATGAATGCTTTGGTTTTTTGCACACTGTCCTTCCTGACAGTGTCGAGTTTGTGGGCTCTCAACCATCAATCTACTGTAATCCACTCCTTTCTCCTGTAGAACTTTTGAGAAGTGATTGCAATGACAAATGATTCTAGACTGCAGAGTATCTGAAATCATTGCGCAAAATGTCCAATTATTTTTAAAATGTATTTTTCATTCCAAAAAAAAGAGAAAACTGTTCAATATATATTTTTCTCAATGGGTGTTTTGGTGTGCATGAAATATATGAAATAAAACGCATATCAGACTGTGTGCCAAAATGTCAAATAAGAAGTAAACGGACCATTTGCACTTTAAACACACATACATAAACACATACATAAATTAGTTATAAACACAATGATTACTTATAACATTACTTAAAACATACGGGAATGAGCACTCATGATGTCCTGTTCAGACCATGGTCACACAAAATACAGGGGTTTTGAGGTTGCAATGGCAGTTGGCAAAATCTCAGGCAATTATGGTCACAGATTAAAGAAAGACATGTCTGGAGCAGTTATGATGTTTTTACAACACTGGCACATGCCACTGCATAGCGCACAAAGCTGCCACTTTAGTTTGTAATGGCCAATTGGGACACTTTACATTTAAATGAGCGGTTGCCTCAAGTATCCTAGTTTGTTATTCGTTGTGTACTGAGCGTGTGCTTTCTGGACTGACTTTTACTATATTAACTTTCAAGGGCTTTATGTTGTGTATTTAAATTAAGACTTTGGAATTTTAGCATTTGTGGCCACCAAGGATTCACAACTATTCAGTAATTATGTTTTAAAGCCTGTTATGACTAAGTTGTCATTTTATTTTTTTTAATATTCAGAATTCAAAGCTTCTTTAGTTTAATTTACTGACAACTAAAGACATCATTGGCATATTTACAAACGCAATTCATTCAGTTAACCAAATCATCTGCAGACTTAAGAACAGATCTGTCCTAAAACTGGCTCCAACAGTTCTATACGCCAGTTCAGGACCAGCAACCGGCTAATTGCAAATTGGAGCAATGTTATGTTCAGTGTGAAATCACAGGCAGGCCAAGCTGTTCTGACACTATGGTAGGTGGTGGGTGGACCGGCATTAAGTGGAAGCGTGATGGTATGAATTTCCATACAGTAAAAATTGAAATAACATTGAATGTGAAGATTGTAGGCTTGATTCCCCGTGGTGCATTGAATTTGTACTCCTGAGTAAGGTGCTTAACCAGAATTTCTCCAGTAATTCAGCGATATAAATGGATTATGTGTAAAGAATGTAATTTAATTTAATAATTGAAAAATAATTGAATGTAAGCTGTGGCACTCTGGAAAAGTGCATCTGATAAATGCATGAATGTAAATTGTAGGGATGAGAATGCACTATCCCATATCAGTTTGTAAGACTTTCTGGCCAAAGACATCTTTAATGGTTTGGGCACCCTGTTCACCCCAGATGTCCCTAATAATGCATTCGTGTTGGATAACCCCGATTTGGGTTTTGGGCAGGACTTCTGTATGTTTTCATTGAGAGAAATAAAGATTTGCCATGTCAAGTGTGAGCACTGACTGCAGTAAAGCAAAGTACCCGATTGAGATTTAACCCCGTTTGACTAGATAGCGGTTTTAAACATAAATGTTTCATGAGTGGCCCAGCATTTCATGCCGTCAGATTTTTTCCCCCTTTCACAATAAGAAATAGATCAATATTTATTTGGTTTTTGTTTGAAGAAAAAGTGAAGCGAAAGAATGTGCAGCCTCAATATGAAGAGCAGAGAAAAAATGAAAACAAAGAGCCCCATCCCCTGGGGAGACCAATGGATTATTAAAGTGTGCGAGGAAGACACCCATTCACTCTTACCACTCTATTACAAAATAAATTACCCAGCCAATAATATTAAAACCTAAATCAAATCCAGAGCAGAGCCCCTGCTAAAATACCTGCTTGGCGATTATTAAAAGCAGTGGGGAAAGTCAACAAACAAAAGACAAAGAGCCTTGCTGGTTTTTATGCCACCAATGTACACAAGAATAGCCGTGGTCTTCTGGCACTCACGTAAATGAAAACGCTCTGCATTTTTTTCCCTTCCTCCTTCTTCCTTCTTATCAGTCTGTCAAAAAGTCTTGGGAACCCAAGAGGTGGCGTATACTGGCCACACCTCCATTTGGCATTTTTTGACGCCTTTCTTCCCCACCTCTTCTTTGCCATAGGTGCTGCCCCCTGTTTGTAGTGAGTCGGGACACGAGGACCAGACGCGACCGTGAGGGGATCAGAAAGCTACCCACAAGACGTGGGACAACCACCAGAAAAGGGGAAAGGCAGTCCGCGAACAGAGCAGAGAAGATTAACAAAAGGGGAAATAACTCTCGGCGTAAGCCAAACAAATGAAAAGAGGGCGAACAGACTCGCGGACTCAAGCCGTAAATGAAAAGGGGGAAAAAAGACCTCTAGCCCAACAAACTAAGAATGAGCAATATAAAGAGGCGATAATAATAAAAAAAGGTAACAAAGCTTTCTGCCTCAAAGAGGACAGGAAGGAAAAACCAAGGCAAGGAACTAAAAGTGCAAACGAGGAAACAAACTCCCGCGTAACTTTTTAGCAAACTGGCTTAAAAGCAATGTACCTTGTACCTATACCGGGATACCTGGCTTAACGTGGAAAAGTTAGACACAAAAGCACCAGAACCGGAAAGGGCAGCGATTAAGCAGCCAGCTAAACACCTGAAACAGGTGAGATTAATAAGTGCCGGGCGGCATAAAAACACAGCAAGCACGCCGTCCAGAGGCTGCAAGAGGAGAAAAAACCTGCAAAACCATGACACTGTTGCCCTAGCCATGAAGCAGTTTGATGCGTGTGATTTTCAGAAATGTCGCTAGGACATTGTTGCGGGGTGTTTCAATGCACAGCCACACGGTCCAGATCCCAGCCTCTGCTTGCCTTTGATGCAGTGATCCTGTACTCCTGTTCCATTTAGAATTAACTCATATTTGGTGCACAAGCCAATGCATCCATCCCCATTTAATCTTACCAAAGCACCCCCAATAACATTTCCTCTTAACTCCCTTAGTTAATCCAGTTCACCACTTCCTTCTTCCCGTTTAAGCACTGTTGTAGACTTTAAAGTAGAATAAGTTATCTAGGAAGTAAATTTTGTCTAATTTCTCTCCCTTTTGAGATTTGTCTGCTTTTCTGTTTCACTCACTAGTCTGTGTAGCAATATGCATATTGGATGTACAAATAAATTATTTGTATAATTATTCATGATTGTGATGCATATTCAAATTGTACAAATAAGTGTTTTGTCACATTTATAACAAATTGAACAGATACACTGCTGAGAGAGTTTGCTCTTTCTTCACCCTTCTGCAATTATTACAGGAATTGTGCCCTGAATTACACATGAAAAATTAAGCTATATTTCCATTTTTTCACTTTTTGTCCACAACCCCAAGATGACCTGTCAATCAAATAACCATCTGCAGATGCCTTTTCTCAGAATCCTTCCTGTCTCTGCTCATGCAATCTTGTTCGCTCTGTGATCATTTTAATCTTGCTGCAGCTACCAGTAGTACCATTGCAAAAGATGACATGATTTTACTGATCTGTCTGACTTGGAAATATGGTGTAGTGCGTGTGCTTAGTCCATATTGAGTGCACTTACTTTTAGGTCCATCAATCTCAATTTAACATAATTGTAACATCATAAAGCTATTATAATTGTTTTCATTGTAATTGTAATTGTGATTTCCCCAGAAGTACAGACCGCTTACAAATTAAAAGAAAAACCCCGACAGTGAGGAGGGCCCGGTGGCTCTGTTATGCTGAGGGGGGAATTTTCCTGGCATGGTCCCCTCACAGAAAATCAATACAAAGTTATTCTGAGTGATCACCTTCATCCTATGATGAAACATTTGAGCCCTCGAGACGAATAACCATATAAATCCATATTTTCACATTTTGGATAATCAACAATATTACTTTGGACTGTGAACATCACATTAATATATATTTATTTACCTTGGAGATACACAACACAAGCTTCCTTATTCTAATTAGATTGGATTCTTCTGTGCTAATCTTTTAAAAAACAAAGTTTTATGAATTTTTTTTTAATGTCCGGTGAATGTTGAATAACAGTACAAGTCCAATTCATCATATTACTTTAAACCAGTGTTTTTCAACCTTTTTTGAGCCAAGGCACATTTTTACATTAAAAAAATCCTGAGTCACACCACCAACCAAAAGTCTTACTAATTAAGTGAAGTTTGATAATTTCCCACGGCACACCTGACGATCTCTCACGGCACACTAGTGTGCTGCGGCACAGTGGTTGAAAATCACTGCTTTAAACCATTGGAATTTAGATCCCTTTATCTTTCGTTTAAACATTGTAACAGAACACAGTAACTTTATATTAGAAAGCTAGATGATTAGTCTTAACGGTAGCTAGCTAGATTAATAGAAGTCAACAGTAATACATAATACAGTTGCGATAGGATGATCAGTGAATTCAGTCCAGTCGGCAGCCTTCGCTACCGGCGGTCACATTGTCACTCGCACCTGTAAAACATTCAATACATGATTACTGTCTAATCCAGTTAGCTAAATTAGCTAGTAAACAAGTTGGATCACAATGTTTAACATTGATGATGATCCCTGAATTCGGCCAGCACTGCTGCAGCAGCCTTTCTTTGCTAACACATCAAGGCTTTAGCTAACGTTACAGTACATATACGGTTCTTCCACATACCTTTTTTGGGGGACTTTTCCCTTCTTTTGCGATACCCTTTCCATTTTTTTATCGCAAGGGCTCATTTCTGTCCTGATGGGAGTGGTCTCTTCCAGGATGACAATGACCCCATCCACAGGGCACAAGGGGTCACTGAATGGTTTGATGCAAATGAAAAGTATGTGAATCATATGCTATGGCCTTCAGTCAGCAGATATCAACCCAATGGAAACCCTCAATGGAGATTTTCGACCGATGTGTTAGACAGTGCTCTCCACCACCATCATCAAAACACCAAATGAGGGAATATCTTTTGGAAGAATGGTGTTCAATTCCTCCAGTAGAGTTCCAGAGACTATAATCTATGCTAGACTAGAGGTAGAATCTATGCCAAAGTGCATTGAAGCTGTTCTGGCAGTTTGTGGTGGCTTACTAAGACACTTTGTGTTGGTCTTTCCTTTAATTTGTCACCCGTCTGTATGTGCATTATGTTATTTTTTGGCTGTTTTTAGGGTTCAGTCTTATTTTATCATTTTTTACAATCTATATGTCCTAATGCCAAAAAGTAAAAATACAGTCTTGAAGCTTTTAAACGTAAGGTGACAAGCTAGCACTGTAGCGTTGTTTCATTTAGAGGCTAGCCAGCTTTCACCTCCCTGCTGAAAATTCCAGCTTAAACCAGCCTAAAATGGTCAAGCTGGTTTAAGTGTTGTCAAGACTTCAAGCTGGTCGGCCTATAGTCAGCTAGTCCACCAGTTTGGCCACCAGCTTACTCTACCAGCTTAACCAGCTTTGACCAGCCACAAACCAGCTAGAAGTGTCAAAAACACAGCATAAACCATCTTAGAATCCCAGCTGGTTTCAGCAGGAATTTTCAGCAATTTTCTGGCTGTCACCAGTCACACAATCACATCAGCTGCTTTCACAGAAACAAGCTAATGTGTAGGGGTTCTGAATTTACTCAAAAAATGTATTGACTTTCATGATCTGTATGTCTTAATGTAAAACTCAGAGTAAAAATTAAATTTTTATGCTTTTAAACGTTACATGACATGCAAACACCGGAGTATCGTTAGGCTACCGAGACCCAGCCAAGTTTGTCTCCAGTAAAGTTAGCACATAGTGGCTCCAGTCTTTCACGGCTACAAACCTAACTGAACTTTGAAGGCATTTTATTCTCTAAAACATGGTTTGATGGCACTCCAAATGTAATGGGACATAACTTGCTTCATATTTAGATTAGAGATATACTTTTGGTATCCTTAGAAAGCTTACACTAATAAAGCTCAAAATTTGTTTTGGGGTCAATGCAACTGATTATGATAGAGCAGGTCACTCATTAGATTTTTCTTGTTCTTGGCAAACCTGAGTGGAAAGGTTTGACCATTTTTTCATCCTGAATGGATATTTGCGGAGTTATGATCCTGCATTTATGCTGAACCATTTGCACCATGACTTTCAGCAATTCCAGCTTTCTATCTGTAAATTATTAAAAACGCAAATGTACTCACCACCTGCTGATATTTCTGTGTTACACGGGGCATCATAGTCCTCAGCCTACACTGTGCCATAAGCCAGTTTAGGGACAGTGATCTACATCCACAAGCTTAATTGGCAACCTGCGTCTATCTTCGCACCCCATTTGTGGAACTGTCCGTCACTCTATGCACACAAGCCGCTCTCCTGGTCGGCCTCTACCGGGAAACCCGTGTCTTTCTCTGCACCTCACACATCTGTTTGTCATCGGCACTGAAAACGGGCTCCCTGTGGTCATATTTCCACATAGATCTTACAAACCCAGCCATTTTACCCACAGTGGTTAAGATAAAGTCTTTTCTGGAAATGTACTTTTTACTAATCTCCTGTGAATCTGAAAACTGCGCTCCCTGCAGGTAATCATCCCGGTGAGTGCCACATGCGCAATGAACTTGGATCATTTTAGCCAAACTCCTGCCGAATCCTTCAGTTAACTCAGGGCAACATTTGTCTGTTCCTGTTGAATGATTATTTTACTGTATCAGAGGACTCTATTTTAAACTTTGTAAAAAAAATATATAAATACAAAAAGGTTCACGCCATGTAAAGTTGAGATTGTTGGTTGTTTTATTACTTTTCATGTCTGGGAATGTACAACCGAAATACATATGGTCTTGGTATTGTTAATGTCTGTATTATAGTCTTGAAAATGGACATGATCAGGAATTGGGCTGAAACAACTGATTCTGATGTAATTGTTCTATCTGAAACTTAGTTAAGTAAATCGATCAGCAATAATAAAATCTACATTCATGGTTCTGGCATTTATTAGTCAGCCTGGGAAAGGAGGAGGCATTTCTATTTACACGAAAACCAAGTTCCGCACAAGCTTAATATTGTCGGAATCCGTGTTGAAATATTTTGAATCTTGAGGTATCTGCAGGTTGTCATTTAACTGTGATTGGCTGTTATAGACCCTCGTCAGCCCCTGAGCGAAAACTAAAACAAAACTATTTCAATGTCAAATAAATCAGAGCGCATAACTGTCACGGTTTTTCAGGATGCCGCCCCTTCTCGGCGGAGGTTTCCTTTTGCCACGGGATGGCGTCCTGTCCGGGTTTTCTTTTGCGCCCGGCTATTATCCTTCGCTCTTGTGTCAGCTGCCTGGCTGCCTACTTCAGCGCGGTTCTTCCTGTTTCCGGTGCTTGAGTGTCTTACTTTACCACTGAAAGCCAGAGAACAAGGTATAGGTTCATGCGACCTCTTTACTTTTGTTTATATTTCTCCCTTTCGTTTGCTCTTTTCGTTCCGTACCCTTTGCTTTTTCTTCCTGTCTCTCGGAGACAGTTCCTACCGTTCTCCTGTTTCGCCTCTTTTGTGACTCTGTCATTGTTACAGAGTGGAGGTGTTTCGTTTCTCCTTTAACTTTTCTGCTCGTATTTGTGAGTTTCTCGCCCGCTTACCTGGGTTGTTTTTCTTTCGCTTTTCTGTCATCTGCCTCTTAATTATAGACTCTGCAGTAGAGCAGAGTCAGAGGTCTCTCTTTTTTTCTACTCCACTGCTCCATTCTGTGAGTGTTTCGCCCACTTTTCCTGGGTTGTTTTTTGTTTCGGCAGTATTCACTGGGAGGGTTCATCCTCCTTTTTTAGTTCTCCTATCCCATTTTAGTGGTCTCTAAAGATACCCCTGTCGGTCGTGTGTGGTCCTCCACACCCCCTCCCTCCCAATATCACCAAGAACAAGATCAGTATCAAATGGGATTCACAGATTCTGTTCATACATGTTCACACACTGAACAATCCTAGACAACTACCTCCTTCCCACCTGGCTTTGCTAACTAAGTCAACATTTTGGTATGTAACCAACAGAACAACCATTTTTGAGTTGCAGCATTTTCACTCTGTCACTCACTGGGCCGGTTTCACAGACATGGATTTGACCTAGTCCTAGACTAAGATAAAAATTCAATGACGATCTCCATTGAAAAATGCTTTTAGTCTAGTACTAGGCTTAATCCATGTCTGGCAAACCAGCCCACTATGTTTACTTGGAAACCTTTCAGTACTTTCTCCAAAACCTTTCTCCACTGAAAACAAAAACAAAATACCGTAAATTCCGGACTATAAGCCGCTACTTTTTTCACACACTTTGAACCCTGCGGCCAATACAACGGTGCGGCTAATCTATAGATTTTTACGAGCTAACGGCCTCCAGGGGGGCGCTCTAGCAGGAAGCGCAAGAGCGAGACAGACAGAGATAATGCGCCGAGGAAGACGCTAGTTTGATTGTGTTTTGAACAGCCGTTTTGCGCATCATGCACACACCCTCATCATGGAAAACACACGAAGAAATGCATATGATGCAGCTTTTAAGTTAAAGGCAATCGATCTGGCTGTCGAAGAAGGAAATAGAGCTGCTGCAAAACATTTTTAGGAAACGTGCCTGATTATTACAACGGTATTTGCATTGGGTGAACGCGATCGCGATCGCATAGCAAATACAGTAAAAAATAATAATCGGTCATCAGAAAAACTACCAATAATAGGCCCACAAAAAAATAACAATTACGTAGGCCTACTGATCGACATTAGATTCGCTTTATTGGGCTATTCAACAACGCGATAGGGCTACTTACTTTTTCCACCTCGCTGGTTTAACTTGCAGGGCGAACAGGCTAATCCGTTTTGTTTTTTTTCTTCGTTTAAAAGTTATTATTTTTTTAAATCCTGCGTTGTTAACATAGTAACGGATGCTCGAGATAATGCGCCGAGGAAGACGCTAGTTTGATTGTGTTTTGAACAGCCGTTTTGCGCATCATGCACACACCCTCATCATGGAAAACACACGAAGAAATGCATATGATGCAACTTTTAAGTTAAAGGCAATCGATCTGGCTGTCGAAGAAGGAAATAGAGCTGCTGCAAAAAAATTTTAGGAAACGTGCCTGATTATTACAACGGTATTTGCATTGGGTGAACGCGATCGCGATCGCATAGCAAATACAGTAAAAAATAATAATCGGTCATCAGAAAAACTACCAATAATAGGCCCACAAAAAAATAACAATTACGTAGGCCTACTGATCGACATTAGATTCGCTTTATTGGGCTATTCAACAACGCGATAGGGCTACTTACTTTTTCCACCTCGCTGGTTTAACTTGCAGGGCGAACAGGCTAATCCGTTTTGTTTTTTTTCTTCGTTTAAAAGTTATTATTTTTTTAAATCCTGCGTTGTTAACATAGTAACGGATGCTCGTTTTTTTATAAAGCAACATTTATCCAGGAAAACATGACATTTCAGTGCAAATTATGTCAATATGTCATTTAAATGTGTACATTAATAAAATAATAAGTTTAACCGACTAGTATTTCTGGTGCCGACTAGCGAGGGTAGCAACATTTAATCGTCTAGTCGACTAAACGCGCACATCCCTACTGTGTATCATCTTTCTGTGTACGTAAATATCTCATGTTACAACGTGGACACCTGCGGCTTATAGACAAGTGCGGCCTATATATGTACAAATTTTTTTTTTCTTCTAAATTTCGTTGGTGCGGCTTTTATTCAGGTGCGCTCAATAGTCCGGAATTTACGGTAAAGAAAAACTTTCCATTTTGCAATGGATAAACAGTCTAATAGATTACATCCCATTGGAAAAAACACAGCTTGTTTTTATAATGTAAATTTTCAACATTAAATGAAACTTGAAAATATATTTTTTTAATCCTGGGGGGTAGGTGGTGGGGGTGTGACAGAACTATCATAATCCTCGTTATTAGTTACCTGTAACCACAGACAGACCTATTTTAGCAGGAAAAAGGCAACAGAACATCAGGGGCTTGATGATCTTGGCGATCTTAGCGCTTTGACTAAACGCATGGCGTAAAGTGCATTTAGGGCGTGTCCAAGTCCACTTTAGCTAGTTTGACGGTGTGCTTTTTGAGTGCTAAGCACCGTTAAAATAACATGTAAACAACTGCGACATGAATTTAGACCAGGTTTTTGGTGGTTTTAGCGCAAGCACTTTCTGCTGCCTCAAGATACACCAAAAATAATCCTGGCCACACCTCATCTTAAGACCAACACACCCAGTTCACTTGCTAAGGGCGAAACATCACTGGGTATGTAACCGACTTAAGCACTAGGGGCTATAATTAACCCTGCACCGGGTGTAAGATAGCAAAGACACTTGCGTTTGGGTTAGCGCCGCTTAGCGCCCTGGTGTTCTTAATATGCTTATTAATAGGAACACGGGAACACACATTTTTTCAGGCAATATCTGCAGAATGAGTCAATGGTAATAAGGAAGTGATATTTTTGATGATACCTTGAATATCAGCGGCTGAATTACCTGCCAACACACGTTTTTCCTTTTTTTTTTTTAATGGTGTTTCACAGATAAATGATTTTGCTGTGCTGGAGTACTGTTGCATACTTCCACAGAATACCAAACCATAACCAGTGAAGGTAATTTATGAAATCACTCAAGAGTAGGCGAATAAGAGACCAGAGACAAATTTTGAAGTGTTCCACATCTTTCATTTTTTGCCGTCATCAACACCACGGAAGGAAAGCTGCCAGTAGCACTCCACCTCGCTTGATATACAAAAATAGCATTCAAGTGGATCTCAACGGCTCAACTGGTGTCTAACAAAGCTATTCAATGGCTCTCTTGTCAGTACAAGGACACAAAGAAGATCACAGTACTGCTGTATGCTGCTTCAAATACACAAATAAAACAGTGCACTTATACTTTCACGGAGGCCCAGTTAATGTCACAAAATTCAGCTTGTCAATTTCATTGCTATAGACACAATACAGTGCAAAAGAAATATTATTTTGTGGCCTTTTTAGGCTCTGTTGACACCTTTCACAAAATCCACAGGCTCCATTTATGCTAAGTATCACACAAACCTACTGCAGTGTTTATTTTTCAAAATTTGTCTCTCAATTTATGGTTTCTCTCTTTTTACACTATTATTGAGCATTTGAATCCGTCATTGCTTAAATAACGTACTGTATTTTTTGTGCAATGAGTGCTTGAAATCAAAGTGTGATGAGAGAAATTGTGCTCTTATAGCACATATGCAGAACACAGGAGTACGGGATTAATATACAGCCAGGTATTATCGCTTGTATTATGGGCATATGCAATGTATTTTCAGAAATATTAAAGAGGAAACAGAACATGGATACTTTATTATTACTCATATTTATTTGAAGGGAGCCTACTGATTTGCATAATAACCCAGGTTACGAGTTTATGTTCATTGTTATTTCTTGATTACAATTGGGCTTTGCCATACAATGAAGAGTTTTCGAGGCCCATTTTATTTCTTAGTGCGAGTCTAGAATGTATGAAAAATGAGCTAATAAATGGGACAGAATTTGTTGGAATGCACAGCAGTAATGAAACCCTTTGTGTGGCTTTGCCATGTTTAATCATCCAGAGCTTTTCAGAGCGTTCCAATCCACTGAATGGCAATGTCCATGAATAACGCTACTATTTTACATTGGTGCGACCAAAAAGAGCAATTTAGGAGCTGTCATTCAAAAGATATAATGCTTTTGAAATTGTCTATTGTGGATTTTTTTTTTTTTCTTTTTTTTTTTACACGTTCGTGCTTTGAATATTAATTTGAACAATTTTGGTTTACAGGGGGAAGTCTACGATTGAGAGAACGGTGTGTAAATGGACATCAGACATCAGACAGCAAGGCCAATGAATATCGAATGTTTTGCTCTTCTTTTTAAAAAAAATAGAAAAACAGTAGGGTTTCAATTATGGGTTAAAATCTATTACACACATCGGTCTTGTCTTGGGAGTAAATGGCCATGCAGATGACTTTAATATTGTTTCAAGTATGAGATGCTGAGGGGAAGGTCTGTATAATTTTCCACTTGGGGGTTGTCTTATAGATTTTTCCCTGCTTAGCTTGCCAAATGGAGAGCTTTTCCTTGTACTGTAACCATGCCGTTTATATTCCATATATGGTTTATAACCATTTATTATATTCACTACTTTGGGATTGTGCACTGATTTAAATGTATGTCCAAAAATAAAAGTAAACAATTATAATTTATGTTGATTTCACAAAATTGAATAATTAACATGCATATTTACATCTTTTTGACATGTGAAACATCAAATTTTGGAATGACCAAGTACACTTTTTTTTAAAGTGGCTGTCTCTTTGAACAACTGGACATTTAAAAAATTTGCAACTTCTTTGGAAGAAATCCAGTCTGAAAGAAACAGTGACAGACCAAAAAATCATTGATTTCACAAATTAAAACCATGAATCATTTACTTTTTTGAATTCATGATTTTCAATACTTTCCCCTCTTGTTCTCCCAATTTGGAATGCCACAATTTGCAGCCCAAATGAACCAATCTTTACCATCTTGTGTAATAATTTACATTATTTGTAATTAAGGTGGGTATTAAATTAATTGTGTTTGCCAGCGAATGTTATTTTTTACCCAAATAGAATTTTTGTATTTCATTTATCTCACAGCTTTTCAGGAATGGCTCATAAATAGTAAATAGACATCACCCCAGATAAAGAAAATATGTGACACTGAAGAGATGGTGCCATCATAAAACTGCAAGGTGGGATTATGGGAGGAGAGGGGCAGAGGTGAACCAGGTCACTCAGCACGTCTGTTCCATTTTGTGTGGAAAAGCTAAGGGACTGCTCAGCCACAACAGAGCCAGTGTCCTTGGATGCCCACCTGCCTCATCAATCAGCGATAACAGAATCAGATTTTCCCCACAATTTAGTCAGAAGGTTTTGTTTCAAGCCGTGTATTCGGGCGGCTTTAAACCCTTAACTCCTTCTTTAGCGCCACTTTTATTGAACACAAGCACCGAAATAAAATGGTTACTGTTCTAGACCTCTTTAACTACAGCCATAATCCTGGTCTCTTCTGTAAGGTAACCTTTGGGAGTTTGTTTTCCAAGAGTCAGAATTACTCAAAGTATTACTGAAACAAAGTAACAGAAGCTCAAACATAGGAAGTGTACTTTTTTCTTTTCTCGCCTAAAACATTTTATTTATTAATTTTTTTGCCAGGATAAGGATACCGATTTTATTGTTATTCGTGTTGTCTGTGGATTGTCCCTGGAACATATAGAACGTATGGAGTTGTAATTTTGACCGAGCCTGTTTTGCATCATGTTACACAATAACCGCTGTAACATTGTTATCATCCATGCAGCCATCCATCCATTATCTAACCGGCTTATTCCTGCTCAGGGTTGCGGGTGGGCTTGAGCCTTGAGGAACACACCCTGGACAGGCCGCCAAGCCATCACAGGGCGCACGCACCATTCACTCATACACTCATAACTATGGCCAATTTAGAGTCTCCAATTAACCTAACCTGCATGTCTTTGGACTGTGGGAGGAAATCAGAGTACCCAGAGGAAACCCACGTGGACACGGGGAGAACATGTAAACTCTACACGGAAAGGCCCTCGGCCGGGCTTCAGTACCTTTTTGCTGCCCCACCGTGCCGCCCACAACGGGATGGTAAAATTGTTTATAGAGAAAGAATCATGAGTTTTAACACTTTCAAATGGTATATTATGTGCCCTGATTATAAAAAAATTACGCCATAAAAAACAAAATGAATGCAAATAAACTAAGCTGCTTTCCAGACTGTTGCTAGTTAAGGGGTTAACTTCAGGACAATGAGTCTGTGGGCTGAGACCAATAGTCCGAATGGCGTACCCCCACAGAGATTTAGAATTCCACCCAGAATCACCTTCAAAAACAATGAAGGAGAATAAAAAAAGTTAAATAACAAAATGTGTCCCGATGGAAGGATAACAATACAGCCAGGAGCACACTAAGATCACCCTAACTACCCGGACTTATTACACAGCAAACAAACTAGAAGGGCTAGACGTTAATAACAGTCGATTTGAACGAAACGGGGTCAAACACACAAAATCCACTGGGCAAACAAACTAGAAGGGCTAAGGCAAGAATCAGAGTTGAATTGAACAAAACAGGGTCAAACACACAAAATCCACTGGGCAAACAAACAAGGGCTAAGTCAAGAATCGGAGTTGAATTGAACAAACTGGGTGAAGCACACAAAATCCAGTAAGTAATCACAATCCGCAAGTACAGAGCAAATCCGAAGAGCGAGTCTCCCCCGGCGAATGGCAAATCGCATCTTTTCAAACAGAGGCACCGGCGACAGAAACGGCCAATCTGATGACGAACCTGAGGAAACGGACACGCCCACACACGCAGCATGGACAAATCGACAAATGATAACACAAAACTTACGACAGAGGTCATACCAGCTGCGCGGAGGGTAATGTAGTGGCATATCTTCACATAACTGTACCCCTACCTCTGAAACCTGCCCGGGAGTAATGCCAAATGCCTAACCAGAGTAAGCCTGAAGTTTGAGTCACGCATTGAGAGTGTAATGGAAAGCTGTGAGTTCAGTTGGATTGTGGATGAAGCGCTGGAAATCCAGGCTCAGGCAGTCTTTTTTTTTTTTTTTTTCTTTTTCTAACAGCAACAAAAAGTCCCTCAAAGCAAAGTTCTTCAAGCATGCAGATTTTGTAAGTCTCCATCCCCTAATTCGAGAAACATCGTCTGAACTGCAATCTGAATATGAAAACACGTTTTTGCTCTGGTGACAGATCTGGCAAGGCACAAGAGCCCAGTGATTGACTGAAGCGCCAAGCATCTTACATGTCACGTTCCATGCCTCGCTCATCCGATCAATGCTGCCTTCGGGGAAGAAAAGCCAGACTTTGAAAACGTCTGGTGAGTCCCAGCTCATTTTCGCACCACTTTCAAGCGGGAAGAAAGACTGCAATGAGCCTTCTTTTGAAGTATGCCCGCAAAGTTGGGTCTCTGCCAAAAATTTCAAGCCTCCCCAAAGTCATGCTGGGAAGGTGGTTTTCATGTGTCATGGCTACACAATATGTCAAACAGTTTCTGGATGTATGACATACTTCTTGGCAAAGGACTCATTGCGATAAGAGTCATACAAATTGGGACGCTTGGCTGCTTTTTTGAGGATGAAGACTGTCAGGCAGAACTATGTCAAATTGGTCTTTGCATGTGTATCGCAATATACGTTGCATATGCACGTTCCAAAGAGTGAGGGGGAGGTTGCAGACATTCATGAAATAAAATGGTGATGGATTGCATCTGTGTACCATCTTTCACGGAACTCTTTCACCCCTACCAATACGTTGTATCCAACTCAAAGGAGAGCCTTTCACTTTAGTTCAGGTGAGGCTATAATTCCAGTACACCAACAGCAGAAAGGCTATTCATTTTTAATGAGAGGTTCCTCACTAAAAAAAGGAAGAAGGCTACTTTTCTACACAGTTACGAATGTATGGGATAGCTTGAGACCAAGCTGGATGCCCTATAGACACCCTAATAACAAACTAAGAAGAGCTGAAAGGCCCGTTCATACATTCTAACAACTGTATTGCTTCCACAAAAAACTCATATAATCAAGATATAAAAAGTAAAGACTATATATAAAACACATGGTCTCACTATGGACAAGGAATGTAATGTATTTTTAAAACGTTTCTGTGGAGTATCATTTTAATTGCTATCAATCTTAAGTATTAAAGCATTATTTCTACAACACCCTCCTACAAAGATAATCAATTCACTTGTTATTCTGCTATCAGTGAAAACCTTCTCTCTGTTGTCTTTTTGGTATATAATTTAGAAAGTTTGAGTAGTTTTGATAAAATGAGGAATCACTTGGACATAGCTTGAGGGCATTTACACAGCATACTACAGAGAGGTAAATTACATGGAGCAATGTGAGTTTCCCCAACATTTCCCAGCATTCTTGTTTTCTCAGTGATAGTTCTACATCTCTGAAGCTTTCAATACTGTAGATCACACATTTCTTTGGTCTAGCTAGCTGACTTTGGAATATATTGTGCATATATACTGTGTGCATGGCCTTCCACCTACATCACTGCATCCACTAAATTACTTTGACCTCAACTTTTTCACCCCAAAATGCTTCTAATTTTAGTCCCTTCAGCATCATATAGCCTACATACATCATTTATGTAAATCCATTGTCATGCGAGTGGCAGCGGAGAGGCACAACAAAGACTCATGTGCCAATTAGCGTATGTTTTACAAAGACAAAAGGGAATCCCTGTAGGGGCCGGTAGGGGGAAAATGCAAAGGCTGTCACAGAAATGGCAGTAAGAAAGCCACTCGGTAAGGCTTGCAGTGACTGGGCTGCGGAGGAGGAAGGGCCAGGGGATCAGATACACCGCAGGTGGGTCGCCAGAGATGGAA